>CM064919.1:20799596-23219596 GCA_032727855.1 Quercus ilex subsp. ballota | reverse complement strand
AATCCTTATACTCCAGAGGTTGAAGGATTAAACACTTTCCCTGAAGTTTAAATCAGGGAAGAAGTTAAATAACAAGAATGTTTTGGTTGTTGGGTCTGGGAATTCTGGCATGGAAATTGCTCTAGACCTTGCAAATCATGGTGCCAAAACTTCTATTATCGTTCAAAGCCCGGTATGAAATTAATCACGTCTAACTTAGACTGAATTTTTCTTTCACGGATCATTGTTATTAAGACAAAAACTTAGTTATAGGGTTAAATTTAATTAGGAAACCAAGATACATGAATTGTGCCTAAAGGTTACCCTTATTATTATATATCCATTCATCATTGACAAATAGCAATTATTGGATTACATATGCAGGTTCATTTGATCTCACTATAGATGGTGGACTTGGTCAAAATTATGTTGAAGTATTTTAAGCTTAGCTTGGTGGACTCCTTGATGGTCATGCTTAGCAAGCTGGTTTATGGGGACCTGACCAAGTATGGGATAAGAAGACCTACAGAGGGTCCTTTCTATATGAAGGTTCAGTATGGCAAGTATCCAGTTTATTGATGTAGGTGCCTATAAAAAGATCAAGTCAGAAGAAACTCAGGTAAAGTGTTTTGAGTGCGAGAATGGTTCAAATAATTAAAAACTCATATTAATTAACTGTTAAAACTTAAAATTGTGGTTGGTATCCAAGTCAAATTTGATCTACACTAAGTTTATAAATAGGATTTCATTTATTTTACTTGTTTTACAAGTACATGGACCTGCAATGAGTTTAAGCTTTTAACAAAGTTCCAAGTTATTTGAAGGTTTTCAATAGATCCAGTCTATTTTCATTCTGTCATTATCTATTAAATTAAAATCCAGAGGTCAAATCCTCTTAACCCTCATTTTAAGTAAAATAAAAAGTTATTAGAAGTGTAATCTTTATATAAGTTTGGTGCTTTTCAGTCGTTTAACTACTTTGTTAACTTGGTCCATGAAGACCAATGAGCTGGCTTTATTGTCTTAAATGATAAAGTTTAGAAGACCAAAGATTAGAGCCTCAGAAACCAAGTATATGAGTCACATTCATGTGTAAATCATGTAGTATAATATAATTTAATGTATCTTTTAAGCTCCTGTTTGTTTTTCTTTGAATGCCTGTATTTGATTGGTCCACATGTTATGTAGGTCTTGCCGATAGTAATTACATTCCATTCGTAATGACCAAAGGGTGTGGTGAAGGCTGTCTTGTACCTATCAGATTCTTTGATTTGTATTTGCCAAAAACCACTCTTCATGTTAAACTTACTGAAACCACTGCTCTACTAAGCCTATTAACCAAGTCTTTTTTTGTTGGGAAGTGGATATCTTATCCATTCCAAGACTTTAATAAGGGGCTTGTAATTGATGACAAGTCTAGGGACACCTCTCTCAATCTCAGCATTTTTCTGGATATAAAATGCTGGACAAGACCATGGGGACCTAGATTTCCTGATAACTCCCTTTTTAAGAAGATCCTCAATTTCGACTCTATAGGTATCCATAAGTTCTTGGTTCATTTGGATGGGTTGAGCTTTGGTTGGGATGTCATTCTCTTGAAAATCTTTGACATAAGGGAGAGCAACTTCGTGTCTCTTCCTATGCCAGAAGGCTGTGGGTAGATCAGAGCAGACTTCCTACTTAAGTTTTTCTTCAAACTTTCTAACCTTTGTTTGGATGGTTTTACAAGTCAGCTTTTCCTCAACTCTCTTGTATTTTAAATCATCCTGAAGATAATTAAGATGGTCAGTTTTGGCTTGAATAAGGTTATGGGTCTTGGAGACAGAAATATCCTGGAGGCTGCTAATCTCTCGAGGCTTAGGGCTCCTAAGAAACTTAAACTTGACTGGCTGACCAAAAGGATGGGTAGTGATTCCTTCACTATCCGTGATGAAAGGATACAACAGACATATGAATGGGTTTCCTAGAATTACCCTATCTGTCATATTCTTGACAAGGACAAATGTGGTTTTGAAGCATATGTTGTCCTGACACACATGAGCTTTTGGGATTTTGAATTCAATCTGCATTTTTCCTCCACTTGCAAGAGTTAACCTTTCTTTGGTCTTTCTAAAATATTTAGAGGGAATGATTCATTCTTGAATGCAGTTGAGATCAGTGCCTGAATCTATTAAGGCTATAACCTCAAATTCAAAATCTTTGCTAATGACAATTCTGACTTTGGAGTGCCATTTTTGGAAGTTAATAATGGTATCTAAGAACTTCTCACTGGATTGTTCTTGAATTATATCTGCATTAGGGTTAACTGTTTCATCATCTTCATCATCAGAAGGGTTCTGAAATGAGGGTTCTTCCTCATTTCCTTGATGAGAAGTATTTTCCAAATGCTTGACTCTTTGATCAAGGAAATTGTGATCAACCCTAAGGATGGTTAGTTCTTGCTTAAGGGTTCTAACCTCAGACTTTGTTTCCTTGATTTCTCTTTGAAGGTCGTTGACTGTAACTTCCTTCTTGGATTTGGTAAACCTATTGTAGCTTTTTTCCAAATCAACTTTGGGTTCCTGAATCCTTGGTTCGGGTTTACTAGTTTCCCTAACTAAGGTTTTATGGAATTCACTAAGCCTTTGAGCTTTAATGACTAGGTCTTCGATCTGTTCTATGAGATCTAAGAGGAGCTCTTCTTGCTTAGAAAGGACATTGATAGTCTTGTTCCTACAACAACTATCTTTGCATAGCATGGGTTCATCTAGGCCACTAGAGGTACTAGAGGAGGCTCTAGAGGATTCTGAGGATGACTGATATATTTGACGAATCTCTCAGTCACTAGAACTATTGGAAGACTCACTTCCTGAGCATTCAAGTTCTAAGAGTTTAAAGATCTCATCCTTACTGGTTTGGTCACTAACAAGGGTGTTGATAAGGGATTTGGCCTTAACTTTACACTCTTTTCTGAAATGACCTCTTTTACCAAAATTGAAGCATTTTCCTGATGCTTTTGGTATGGGTTTTCTTGTGGATTTGGATTTTCCTTTCTTATAGAAATCATCATGGCTGTATTTCTGCTTTCTATAATACTTGGATGTTGTTTTCTTCCTGTGGAACTTATCAGAGGATTCTTTGCCTCTGTATTTGGATTTTCTCTTAGGGGCTACTGAAGGTAAGCCATACTGTGTACAGAAGTTTCCTACTTCGTACTTGGCTTTGCCTTTGCTGGCTTTGCTCTGAATCTTCAAATCTCTGCACATCTTCATTCCTTCACTTCGAATGGTGCTAGAAATGTCTCCATAAGTTAGGTTATCATAATCTATGACACCTAAGGGTCTACAAAGGGTTTCTTTGAGACTGGTCAAAACTTAGTCTAATCATTCCATCGGCTAATTGCTGGACAAAGTCTAAGTCTGGATTCTGGGCTGGGTTTTGGATCTGGAAAGGAAAGTTTTCATTCTCTAGAGTCCAATTTGAAGGGAATGTTAATCTTTTATGAGTTTTTCTATGGACACAAACTTCACCACACACTTTAGTACAACTTGTATATTTGTCAATCTGTGATTGGATTACATCACTTTTACGCATAGCACCGCCATTGGTACTTGGTGAAAGGTAAATTCGATTACCACTTGACACATATGCAAGTTGTGGCAAAGTATGTTGCATAATTTGTGTCCCTAGACTTTTTGGTCTTTTATTGGAGTGTTTGAAATTTAAATTATTAATACTAAGTTTTTACTAGTTTTATCTCTATTTAAATTAAGGACAATAGTTTAAAAACCATATACCATTTTATGTAAAAGATAATGTATTAAATGATTTTTTTTTTTTTAAATTTTAAACAAAATTAAAGGAAAAATATAAGATGAATCTAGATAGAATTAACAATATAGAACAGAAGGAAGAAGTATCTTGTAACAATTAAGTTGTCTAATCATGTTTTGGAAAGGAAAGAGCTCAGTATATTTCCTAGGAGAGGGGGGTAAATGAAAATGGCAAAAAACCCATAATTTTTTTTTTTTTTGGGTGTGTTACCTAGTGGAGAATGGAGTAGATCAGTAGACATTGTGGTTTGAAAGGACCCATAGATAGATTCCATCTGTGGATGGTTTTAAACCTAAGTCCAAGTTTGAAGGCATTGAGCCTCAACCTTTGATGGTGGCTAACCTGCTTCACCAACATTTTGGGAGTTGGTCCAGTTATTTGATGCAGAATCTGTTACAGCCATTAAGAGTATCCCTATCATAAGAACTCAAAGTTTAGACAGGAGAGCATGGATTGGTGACAAAACTTGTACCTTTTCTTTATATCTACTTATTAGTTTTCAACTCTCAAAGATTTAACTTTGGTGCATAGCAGTAGAATTCTTGATGAGGTCCATACTAGAAAGAATACTGGAAGAGTAGAATTCTTAAAAGACTAAAGGTCCAACTATGGAGAATTGCAGTAGGAGCACTTCCTCAAAAACATAGATTTGGCCTCAAGATTAAAGATTGAAGAAGAAGACATGTGTTCCCTTTGTGGTCTAGAAGACTAGAACTAGAGACTGAAGCTTGTCTATTTAAGAATTGTATAGTTGCTAAAAAGACTTGTTAGGATGGTACTTCTTGTGGACTAAATTAAGAGATTTTCATGGCTACATCTAGTATGGACCTCATCAGACTAATGATAGAACCACCAACCTAGTTGTTAGGAAATCATGTGAATAAGGAGATTGTTGAGGACATCCAATTCATGTTAAGGCACAATCCTTCATCCATGGCAAATTCAAGTGGGTCCAAATAATTGGGAATCAGGCAGCCCATAATTTGGCTAGTTGGGGTTTTTGTTTCTCACTCAATTTTTGGTTATTTTTTTTGCCATTGTCTCCCTAATTCTGTGCTCAGGGTCATTGACCTCGACTCTGTTGTTTAATTTTTATTTCGTGTTTAGTCCTTTTTGTTTTAATATATATCTACTTATTTTAGCCAAAAAAAAAAAATTTTAAAGACTCACTTTTTAATAGAAACTAGTAGCGGACCCACACAATGCATAAGAATAAATAATTATTTTGTATTATAATATAAGGTAAAAAAATTTCTCTAAAATTTTTTGAAGATAATTTGTTCTCTCTAAAAATTAAACAATTTCTATTCAGTCTAATTTGGTTCACTCGGTCAATTTCAATCCCCCCTTCAGTCCATTTTAGACTAATTGGTAGGGATGGCAATGGGCCGGGGCAGGGCCAAAGGATGGGGTTTTCGTCCCTGCCCCGCATGGTTTTGTTTTGCTCCATCCCTGCCCTACCACCTTTGTGGGGGGGGGGGGGGGGGGAAACCTGCGCAGAGCGAAGTGGGGAGGGGCGGGTTAAGCGGGGTGGGGAAAAATTGTCATCCCTACTAATTGAGCCTTAAATTAATTCTTTTTTGTAGGTTTTATTTTCAATTTTAGCTCAAAAATTCATTTTTTTTTTCTTCATTTTTGGGTTGAAAAGTATGAGATTTTATTATGTTTAAGCTAAACTCTTTAGTTTTGAGTTAAAAAATGCAAATAAAAATACTAAAATAGACATTAGAAATTAGAAATATGAGCCCTAAAAATGCAATAAAAATTATAAATATTCAAAAGTCTTATTCGATTCACATTGGTTCTATTTGGTCCATTCTATCCTCTTCGATCTAATTTGGTCCTATTCAGTCCACTTTGATCCATTTCAGTCCTATTCAGGCCATTCGGTTCACTTTGGTTCTATTCAGTCCATTTTGGCCCTATTCTGTCCAGTCTATCCACTTCGTTCCTATTCCCTCCAGTTTGGTTCCGTTCAATCAATTCTGTTTTACTTCGGTCCTATTCGATCCACCTTGTTCCTATTTGGTCCATCCAGTCCTATTCTCTCCATTTGGTCCAATTTGGTCCATTTGATCACTTCATTTCATTTTGGTCCACTTCAATCTATTTTTGTGCACTTACCTAATGGGAAAAGACATATTTGGGTTGAAATCACCATAATCTAAATCCTTTTTTTTTTTTTTTGAGGGGAAAATCCAAATTTATTAATAATAAAAAAATCTCAAACTCATAATATCTAAAATCTTGAGCATTTATTATTACTACGCTTTTGTTAAACCACATTAATGTAGCATTTCAGTCCACTTCGGTATGGCTAAATAGAATTGAAAGTTTTTCTAAACATAAAGGCTATGAATATACAAATGTAATATTTAGGGCAGTTATTCATTTGTTTTAATGTTGTTACTTTTTAAATGAATAGTATAAGGTTGATTATACATTTAAGTATAATAAATAAATATATACATATGTATAAGTGTATAATTTTTATTTATATAATTATTCATTCTTTTAAAAGAGACTATCATAACAATGAAAACTCATATCAAACTTATACTGAATATGTATAACTTATTCTCTAAATTTTATTGTAGAGAGAGAGAGAGAGAGTACTTATGATAGGGAACTAAAAAAATACAACACCAAAACATATGAATCCAAAATAGAGATTTAAAAAATCACAATGATTCATCAATATAAAGTAGAGTTGTAAGAAAAAATTAAAAAATCAAGAGAAAGAGAATAACCACTTTTTCAAGAGAGAATGTGAAAGAGAATAATAAGAAATTTATATAAAATAATATGAGAAGAAAAAAAAAGTAAAAATAATAAATATTGTAATAAACACCAAATTATCCATGTCATGTTATGTAATAAAATAACATTATATATATATATATATATATATATTAACCATTTCTTAGAAAAAATGTTGATATGTTCGCATTGGATGCGTAAAAAGCCCCAGGTGTAGATCCAAGCTTCATTTGTCATCATTTGAATGTTAACCCTTCCATCACTCCCAAGAGACAGCACCTCAGCGCCCGTCCAAAGAGCATGCCAAGGTTGTCAGAAATGAGGTAATAAAGCTCAAACAAGCAAGGGCTATCAAGGAAGTTTTTTATCCTCAGTGGCTAGCTAACACGATGGTGGTGAAAAAGAAAAATGGAAAATGGCATGTGTGTGTGGACTTCACAGATCTCAATAAGGCTTGTCCAAAAGATCCTTTCCCTATGCCTTGGATAGATCAGCTGGTGGATGTGACGGTAGGCCATCCTTGGATGAGTTTCCTGAATGCCTTTCAAGGATATCACCAGATACCACTAGCACTGGACGATCAAGAAAAGACAGCTTTTGTCACTCCCCCTGGAAACTATCATTACAAAGTGATGCCCCTCGGTTTGAAAAATGAAAGGTCTACTTATCAGCGGATGATGACTAAAATGTTCGAACCATAGTTGGGCAGGAGTACTGAAGTCTATATTGATGATATGGTGGTAAAGAGAAAGGTGGTGTCTGAGCATGTGGGAGACCTCACAAACATTTTTGAAATTCTGAGGAAGCATAAGTTGCGTCTGAATGCTTCCAAGTGTTCGTTTGGCGTAGGATCAGGTAAGTTTTTGGGCTACATGGTGACTCACAAGGGAATTGAGGTGAACCTTGATCAGATTAAGGCCATTAATAGCTTGCAACCACCTTGAAATCCCAAGGAAGTCCAGAAACTAACCGGGATGACTGCAGCTTTGAATCGATTTATATCTAGGTTAGCAGATAGGTGCAGACCCTTCTTCCTTTTGTTGCATAAATGGAAAGGATTCGAGTGAACTGAGGAGTGTGCTGTGGCATTTCAACAACTTAAAGAATACCTATCTCGGCCACCCATCATGTCCAGTCCTGAGGTGGATAAGGTTTTGTTTGCCTACTTTGCAGTAGCCTCTTATGTGGTAAGTTTTATTTTGATACGAGTAGACAGTGGCATACAATGACCAGTCTATTACGTGAGCAAGTCACTTCATGAGGCTGAGGTGCATTATTTACCATTGGAGAAGGCCATTTTGGCAGTAGTGCATGCTACACGAAAACTTCCCCATTACTTCCAGGCACACACGGTGGTTGTCCTAATTCAGTTTTCGCTCAAATGAATACTTCGAAGCGCGAATTATACCTGAAGGATTGCTAAATGGGGGACGATTCTAGGAACTTTTGAAATCAAGTACATGCCTTGGATCTCTGTAAAAGGCCAAGTCCTTGCCAACTTGGTAATCGAGTTTGCTGAGCTTCCTGAAGAAGTAGAGGTAAAGAAACATGGCATGGATGAAAAATCGGTTGGCCTAATCTCCACACAAGACCCCTCACCCTGGAAAGTATATGTGGATGGAGCTGCAAACTAGCAGGGATCAGGAGTGGGGTTGGTTTTGGTATCTCTTGAGAAGGTCACCATCGAAAAGTCGTTGAGGTTGGGGTTCTCGGCTACAAACAATGAAGCAGAATATGAAGCTTTATTAATGGGAATGGCGATGGTCTAGAAAATGGTGGAAAAGCAATAGAAATATTCTCAGACTCAAGATTGGTCGTAGGCTAGGTAAAGGGGGAATTGGAAGCCCGAGATGCCAGAATGTAGGAATATTTGGGTCAGGTTAGGCACATACAAACAGAATTTGAATCTTTTAATTTATCGCATGTCCCTAGAACTGGAAATAACCATGCAGATTCCCTGGCTACCCTTACCACTTCCTCGGCACAGGATTTGCCTCGAGTAATACTTGTCGAAGGCCTATGCACCCCTACCACAATGAAGAGAGATTTGTTCCAAGTCCATCAGATCAGGGTAGGGCCGAGCTGGATAGATCCTATACTGCTATTCCTTGAGAAGGACATATTGCCTGGGGAGAAGTCGGAAGCTGAGAAAGTGCGAAGGAAAGCTCCTTGGTTTTGGCTGTCCAAGGATAAAAAGTTGTACAAACGCTCTTTTTCTAGGTCATATCTGCTTTGCATACACCCTAAGGCGTCAGAATTACTCCTGGAAGAACTTCATGAAGGAATTTATGGAAGTCACACAAGGGGAAGAGCTTTATCTCACCGAGCCATTACTCAGGGATACTGGTGGCCGAGCATGCAAAAGGAAGCACTAGAATATGTTAAAAAATGTGATCAGTGTCAGATATTCGCGCCAAACATTCATCAACCGGGAGGAGTTCTTAATCCTCTTTCTAGCCCTTGACCTTTTGCTCAGTGAGGCTTGGATATTGTAGGTCATTTCCCTAAGGTAGTAGGAAACAAAAAATATCTGCTAGTCGGCACAGAAAATTTCACCAAATTGGTCGAAGCTGAACTTTTGGCTAATATCAGAGATGTGGATGTCAAGAGATTTATTTTGAAGAATATCATTACTCAATTTGGGGTCCCCCATACTCTCATCTCAGATAATGGCCTTTAATTTGATAGCAAAACTTTCAAGAGGTACTGTTGTGATTTGGGAATAAAGAATAGATATTTCACTTCGGCCTATCAACAAGGGAATGGGCAAGTCGAAGCTGTCAATAAGGTTATAGTGAATGGACTTAAAAATAGGTTAGACGATGCAAAGAGAAGATAGGTAGAAGAGTTGCCACATGTCCTTTGGACGTATCGAACTACGCCTCACCGGTCAACGGGAGAAACCCCCTTTTCAATGACGTATGGGGTTGAGGCTGTAATTCCTCTGGAGACTGGTTTCCCAATGCTAAGAACAAGTGCCTTCACTTCGGACGACAATGATAAGTTGCTAGGAAAGAGTTTAGATTTGATTGAAGAACGAAAAGAGAATGCAATGGTCCAACTGGCCTACTACCAGCACAAGCTCAAGCAAGGTTATGATTCCAATGTAAAGCAAAGGCCGTTAGTATCAGGAGATTTAGTTTTAAGAAAATTTTTGGGTACTGCTAGGAATCCAGCCTGGGGAAAGTTAGGGCCTAATTAGGAAGGGCTGTATCGCATCGCTTCGGTGGCAGGAATAGGTGCATACTATCTGGAGGATCTAGATGAAAAGACTATACTCCATCCTTGGAATGTAAACAACCTAAAGAGGTATTATTATTAATAAAAGCAACCTTGTTTAGTTCCTTTTTGATTCATTCCAATATTATATCATGCGTTTCCCCATCTATTGAAGTATTAAACAGAAACTAAGTTATGTCAGGTTCCTTAGACCACAAACTTAGTGGAAATTAATATCCTTTGACATTTATTGAAGTATTAAGTAGAAACTAAGTTATGTCAGGTTCCTCGAACCACAGACTTAGTGGAAATTAATACCCTTTGACATCTATTGAAGTATTAAATAGAAACTAAGTTATGTCAGGTTCCTCGGACTATAGACTTAGTGGAAATTAATATCCTTTGACATCTATCGAAGCATTAAGCAGAAACTAAGTCATGTCAGGTTCCTCGGACCACAGACTTAGTGAAAATTAATACCCTCTGTGTAACGACCCCGCCCCAATTGTGTAGATATTGTCCGCTTTAGGACCCATACCCTTCACAGTTTTGTTCTCCCCCAAAGCACACAGCAGTGGGGGAAAATGCCTCTATACATTGAAGAGAGGTTATTCCTTATAAACACATTCCTATGTGCTTCCCTAGGCGATGTGGGATTCCATAGAATGCAAGACCCCCCTTTTTGGGTCACTACACTTTGACATCTATTGAAGTATTAAACAGAAACTAAATTATGTCAGGTTCCTCGGACCATAAACTCAATGGAACTAATACACTATGGCATCTATTAAAGTGTTGGTTAGACATTAGCCCGAGCATTAAAAAGAAGCCAATTCCTGATTTCCTTCTTGGATCACATGGTTTGTTATCATCCAGCAAAGATGTAAACCGAAGTAAGTCCATGAGCATCACTTAAAGCATTTTAGGGTGCCCTGGGCTTGGCTGTTGTTTGATCAACGCTTAAATATTTTCTCAAAGTTAGAAAACTTGTTAAAGTAGATCCAAGGTGTGTCTGGACAGTACTGTGGATTTAGTAGTCTTAATCTACTCTGATTCTCAATTAAAAATATGTGAAAACTGTGTTTTCCCTTGTGTAAGCAACCTCGCACTTTTATAGCATATGGCTATGTTCAATCAAAGAATAGTCAAAATGAAAATTGCATAAGTGAAGAAAATAACCCATACAAATTTCGGAAAGTAAAGTGCACAATGCATTAAAACATGTCTTAGAGAAGGGAAAATCCATTATAGAAATTGCAACTACATTATAAAAGTGAGGATTTATGGTTTCAACTTTATTGGAAGCCCACCATTGGAGGTCTTGTTTGCCTGATTAGCTGCTTCAGTAGAAGTCACATTTTCTTTCTCCTTAAGAGCTTCCTTTGCAGGCATGGTAACTGAAGCTAAGACCAGTTCAAAACCTTAGGACGCTGCCCCATTTTATGGAACCTCTGTAGCCTTATCCGAAAGCCTACCCACATCAGAGGAGGTTTCCTTGGGAGCTTTAGATTCTTTTGCTTGCTCCTGCTGATTGGGAGGAGGAGGATCCTAAGGCTGTGTCTCTTCAATAGGGTCAACAACTATAGAGACTACTTCACCTTGAGTGGGAGGAAGGTCCGAGTTTCGTATGGCTGGTGGGTAGTAGATATTTTTTGGTTTTCTTAGTTCGGAAGAAGCCTCAACCCCAGCTCGGTTGAGGGCTTCATCCCAAGCCTGAGCACAATAGGTTCGACACATGAGGAAGTGAGAGAGAGTGACAGGTTCAGTGTATGAACTCTAGAATTGTGTGATTGATGGAAGTAGGGAAAGGAGTTGATTTGAAAAGCTATTTATAATGGCACAGAAGTTACAAGCGGGAGAATTCCCGCTCGTAACCCCAGGAAATTCTCCACCGTTAGATTTGCATCGTGCCGTTGAACGTGGGGGACAAAAGTGCTATCAAAATTTAATGAGGGCACACTCTGGACGCCGAAGCATCAGAAGCATGCCTTGAATAGGTAAAAAGGCATTTGGGAGTTCATATAGATGGGGTGTAACCATAAACAGGGTGGGCTGAGGATATCAAAATCCTTCTTTCCTCTCGAGGAGTCGAAAAGCAAGATTTTGAGGGGCTATTGTGAGGGCCAGATAGCTAGAAGGTACTGTTAAAACTGTATATATTGGGCCTATGGCCCAGTCTGAGAATATTTACTTATCCGAGGATGGTCAAATAATGTTATTATGGGAATGGTAGAAGAGGAAGAGATAAGGGTTGTACATGATAGTCCAAAAGATGTCCGAGTAGAAAAGTCATATCGAAAATATTTATTCGAGATTAGTAGGAATGTCCTATCGTCCTAAACATCCTTCTAGATTACATCATGGTTAGAAGTCAGACATTGGATAAGAGAGGAGTAGAAGAAGGCAACAAATATCTACAAAAGCTGCTACTTCTGAATTAAATGCGACACAGCTAACTCGCTGGCCGCATTAATGTAGAGGTGATACCTGAACAAAGAGAAGCAGCCTTACAGCTGCTAGTTGAAGGTTCTGCGGGATGTTGGATGAGACAAGAAGGAGTACCTAGAATCTAACCTACACGTGTATGGTGGGGATGATGCCAAAATTTATAGTATATAGCATGGAAAGGTAGCCTAAAAGGTGAGAGAGAGAAAAAAGAAAGAAAAAAAGAAATCACAGGAACGATCCTTCTTTAACTCTTGTAACCTTGATCATCAACTGGACATTATAACAGAGCACCTCGGAATACGCCGAGGACCAGTTTTCTTATCCTACTTGTGTCTGATTCTCTTAAATAAACAACGGTTACTGTCTTTCTTACTCACTAGAACTAGTTCATTCACCTACGTTCTATAAATTCATTGTTTAGGCTCATTGGGCTAAAACCCAATCCTATATTGGGTCCGATCCAAATTATGTCCTTACACACACACACACACACACACACATATTATTTTTGTCGTATTAAATCAAAACAATACAATTTTTTTCAAGAATTCAAAAGGTAAGTTAGGGAAAATATTAATTTTTAATAAAATTTATTTATAATATTTTGTGTATCATTAAAAATTATATAAAATCTAAAAATTTTCTTTTAGTTTTAAACAAACTTTCTCAAATAAGAAATTTTCTACCGTACAATCAAAAACATCAAGAAACTTATCTAAAAAATTAATAAAACTCAACAAAACTACAATTCAAAAAATAAAAATAAAAATAATATATTGCAACTCTTTTTCCTTATTATTAAAAAAAAAAAAAAAAAAAAAAAAACCAAGAGTACAATTCCAAAGGGAAAAAAGTAGAGAAGTTTTTTTGAAAAAAGAAATATTGTGTTAATGTTGTCGTAATCTAATCGAACATCTAATCCAACATATGAAAAATGAATAAATAAATAAATAATTTTAAACACAAAAGAGAATTTGTTTTCTTAAAAATCTCAAAGAACACACTAATGAAATAAAGAAGATGAAAAACAATATAAAATATTCATAAATGATTAAAACAATTACTTAAGCATCTAAGAACATCATATAATAAAGACATAATAATTAGCCGTTAATATATTAAACATAACATTTACAAACAGTGAATAGAAACTGCGGAAAGACCATTGTCTTCAACTACACTAATTATTCTTCATCAACTTGTCCAAATTATTTTGTTGTTTTCCAAATAAACAAAATATAACAACACAAAATATAAAATTTTATAATATGATTTTTCCCCAATCCAGATCAACATCAAACACCATTCATTAAAAGTATTTAGTGTTATAAAAAAAAAAAAAAAAAACCATACTTGCATCAAGGAACACAATAAATTAATTAATAATAGGACAATAAGGGAATGAACCTCTAGTAAGAGATCCTCCTATGGGAAGTGAATTTTTTTTTTTTTTTTATAGAAAATTTTATAAAAAGTAGAATTCTAAAAAATTAATATTCATCACTCTAAGGTAGAGATACAGGGAAAATAAAAAAAAAATAAAAAAATCCAACAAAAAATGGAAAAATTTTGAGAGAGAGAGAGAGAGAAATAACATTTTTTGTATGGAAAAATATGCATAGAATGAAAGAGAATGACAAATTTATAATAAGATGATGGGAATAAGAAGAGTTAAAATAAAGGAAGATGAAGGGGCAAAATAATATGTAAAGTTAAAATTGCCCAAGATGAATATATAAAAACAAATACTTTTGTTTGATTTTCCATTGATTTATTATATAGATTATAACATCAAAATTAAAGTATATGAATATGTAAAGTTAAAACCGCCTAAGATGAATTTATAAAGCCAATATATTTATATATTTAATATTGTTAAAAAATTAAAGGTAAAAAATAAATATGAAAAAACTAATTATGTGGTTAATGACATGGCGATAAGGTGGCTCAACAGGAGCATAGCAACAATAAATGTTATGCTTCAGCTTTTAGATATATAGATTTAGATTATTTATTTAAACCCCACTTCTTTAAACAGATTCCACAAGAACAATTCACTTTTAAAAAATAAAGCTACAAAATTTAAGTAGTAACAAACACATACTAAAACCATATGAAAAAGAAAGATTTTTTAGTTCTCAATTAACTCCTTTTTTTTTTTCTTTTTCTTTTTTTTGAGTAGGGGGGAGAGTGTCTTTTGAATGAGAATGGGCTTTCAAAGCCAAATTATCCTAACTATTAGAAGGGAAAAAATGGCTTATACTGTGTTGGACTATTAAGAAGAGGGTTTTATGGTGCTAGCAATGATGCCCAAAACATGGCCAATGATTTCTGGTCATTGGCTATTGTGATGCAAAGAAAGTGACAAGGACTTTTACAGGCACATATGAATAAAGAAAGAAAAACAGTGGAGAGAAGTGTAAACATTCATAAGCTAGCTTATGTGATCGATCTTGGCTCGATCCTTTATTTGTTATTGTTTTGTGTCTGTACACTCAGTTTGTTTCATGTTTTAGTCTTTTTTTTCAATGTAATTAATAAGCTAACTTTTTTCATTAGTCATGGGATCATTCCAAAGGAGAAAGTCTTGATCTTTTCCAATCAATTATTAGCTTAGGTCCGTAATTGAAAACACTTAATGGTTACATCTTATCTATTAAACACTTTAGATTGAATAATAGATTTGAGATTAAATCTCGCCTACACTAAAAAGAAATACACTAGTATCTTGGCCTAATAGTTGGGTTATAAACGAGCTAAACTGAACCAAGAATTAGAAGTTTAGATTGTTTATTTAATTTAACTTCAAACACGAGTCAAGTTGGAGCTCATCACCAAACATGCTTCAACTTGGTTCATTTTCTTGTCAAACAAGTTTGAGCTTGTTCACGAGCTACTTGCTCAAGCTAATTCATGAGCTACTTGATTAATTTGTTATTTTCATTTTTCCCATATACAGTAAAATCATGACAAATTTTTTGACCATTTCACAAATCTATGCTAATAATCAAAAAGTAATTAAAGTTGAAAATACTTTATTTGAGCTAATTAGATAAAATTATTTTTGTTTATGAATTTATAAAAGGTAGATTCACCAACCTAGTATTGTTACAAATTATATAAAAATTTTACTACAAATAGTTTGTTTATATTATCAATAAAGTGCAGATAATGATTTGATATCATAAAAACTTATTTGAAAATTTACACAATACAATCTCAAGTCTATAAAAGTATATTTTTAGGCAGGTATGCATATAAACATATAATATCATATAAACTTAAATTGAGCTTCATGTTCATAAGATGTTCATGAACATCCTGTTATGTTTGAGCCTAAACTTAGTGTGGGTTTGGATCCAAGTCTACGTTTTCCCCTTTTTTTTTTTCAAGCATTTCAGGGAGTAATGCGGCTACTGTTCATGCACTGTTCATGAACAGTAGCCGCAATGGTTGACTTTTCAATCGTGAATAGTGCATCTGTGCACTGTTCACGGACCCACAAATATCACTTTTCAGCCACTTTTTCATTAAAAATGGGTCCCACGGTACTATTCACACATTTAAAAATTATTTTGCTACAATATTTTTAGTTTTCAATTTTCAGTTTCAGCAAAATAAGTTCTATCCAAACGGACCCTTAATCTTGAACTTAGCTTGCTTACTAAACGTAAGCAAGCATTTTCCCAAGTTGAGCTTGAGTTGTTCATGAACAGCTCAATTTGTTTATAGTCATACCTAACAGTAAAGAAGACAAATCAATACGAAGGAAATACTATAGTTTCAAACTAACGTATCATATTTATAACACAAAACACAAAAATAAAGAAAAAGAAGAAGTTATATTTAAATGGATTAGGTAAAATAGTTAAGCGGATTATATTAATGATCCATAACAAACCACTTGGACCAATTATAACCCGGCTACAGTCCTTTTAAAACCAATGAAAACAATGAACCAAACAATAATATGTGGATACAAAAAGGCAACCCATTCCATATTATCTAAGCCTTTGCGTGGCTCTCTTTACTTCCTTAGTTATAATTACAAAAGAGAGGACACCAAGCAACCAGTGATTCAAAAAAAAAAAAAAAATGCAGGAACAAGTAGCAATAATAGTTGGAGCAGGCACCTCTGGGCTTGCCATGGCTGCTTGCCTAAGCCAGGAATCAATCCCATACATTATACTTGAGAGAGAAGACTGTATTGCTTCTCTATGGAAGAAATACTCCTATGACCGTCTTCACCTCCACCTTGCAAAGGAACTTTGTGAACTCCCTTACATGTCTTTCCCTGCCTCTTATCCCAAATACGTGCCCAAAAACATGTTCACACAATACTTGGATGACTATGTCTCCCATTTCAAGATTAGTCCTATGTACCAAAGGAATGTGGAGTCTGCTGAGTACAATGAAGTTTCCAAGAGATGGTTTGTGAAGGCTAGGAATGCAAGTTCAGGTGAGGCCGAGATATATTGTGCAAAGTTTTTAGTGGTAGCCACTGGGGAAACAACCAACCCTTATATTCCAGAGGTTGAAGGATTAAACACTTTCACTGGTGAGGTTCTTCATTCTACTCAGTTTAAATCAGGGAAGGATTTCAAAAACAAGAATGTTTTGGTTGTTGGGGCTGGAAATTCTGGCATGGAGATTGCTTTAGACCTTGCAAATCATGGTGCCAAAACTTCCATTATTGTTCGAAGTCCGGTATGAAATTAATCTCATCTAACTTAGCTATAATTTTTCTTTCATGGGTCATTGTTATTAAAACAAAAATTAGTTACAGTTCTTTAGGTATTGTACACCTGTACTCCCAGTTAAATTCAACTACATGATTGAATTTAATTGAGGAACACACGAACTTGAATTTTACTCTTATTATTATATAATTAGCTTTGTTATAATATAACCATGCATAATGGTTACAAATACCAAATATTAATTGGATTATATATGCAGATTCATATTCTCTCACGAGAGATGACGGACTTTGCCAGAATTTTAGTGAAGTATTTAAAGCCTAGTTTGTTGGACTCCTTGGTGGTCATGCTTAGCAAGCTGGTTTATGGGGACTTGACCAAGTATGGGATAAGAAGGCCTACAGAGGGTCCTTTCTATATGAAAAGAATGTATGGCAAGTATCCTCTTATTGATGTGGGTACCTGCAAAAAGATCAAGTCCGGAGAAATTCAGGTAAAGAGTTTTGAGTGAGAGAATGGTTGGTGCTTAAAAAAGATGTGTAAATCAAATGTACGTAGTTCATCTTCATGTGTAAATCATGTAGTATAATATAATTTAATCTTCTATCTTTTAAGCTCCTGTTTTTTTTTTTTTTTCCTTCTTTCTTATTTTTGCTTTGAACGCTTGTCTATTTGATTCTTCCACGTATTACTCAGGTATTGCCCGCAGAAATACTAAACATAAGAGGCAATGACATAATATTCAAGAACGGAAAGTCACATCCATTCGACACAATTGTTTTTTGTACTGGATTCAAGAGGTCAACAAACTTGTGGCTTAAGGTAATGATACTATACTTTCGGTCTCATATAGTCATATTGTTAAGTCTTTTATTTTATTTTATTTTGGAGTGTCCCAAAATATAATTATTTTTTAAAAGTCAATAAATATTATATTAATAAGTTTTCTAATTTATCATTTTGCTTGTATATCTGAAAGGATAATTCCTTTTTTTTTTTTTGAGAAATGAAAGGATAATTCTTAGTTTTTAGTTTATACTAGTTTTATCTTGGTTTAAAAGAACAATAGTTTTAAAATTTTATACCTTTTAATTTAAAGACAATGTATCAAATGATGTTCTCTTGAATTTTCTAAATAAAAAATATAAGATGAATCTAAAAATGACTAGTAATATAGAAGGGAATAGTTATCTTAGAGAAATGTTATGTCCACAACATTTTCACAACAAATTATAAGTGACAGGTTGTTACTGGTTGTTATTATTGGGACAAAAAAGTATTCTCAGTGATAAGTTCGAATTTGAACCAATAATAGCACTTCTCATTATCTTATAGTAAGTGATGAAGTTGTCTAATCGTATTTTAGAAAGGAAAAGAGCTCGGTCTGCTTCCTAGGGGTGGAGGGGAGTTGAAAGTTGCAAAAAAACCCATAACAAAAAGGTATGTGTTACCTAGTGAGGAATGGAGTAGACATTGAGGTTTGGAAGGACCCATAGATTCCATGTGTGTTTTAAACCTAAAACCAAGTTTAAAGTGATTTGAAGAGGTTCAGCCACTGATGGTGGCTAATGTACTTCATCAACATTTTGGGAGTTGGGATGTGCATAAATTGGTCCAATTATTGATGCAGATTCTATTACAGCCATTAAGAGTATCCCTATCCCAAGAACTCAAAGCTTAGACAAGAGAACATGGATTGGTGACAAAACTGGTACTTTTTCAATTTTAAAAATCTGCTAATTAGATTATCAACTCTCAAAGATTTAATCAAGAGCATAGTAGTATATGGAAAATGCTCTTTAGACCTAGCAATTGAAGAAGGGTTTTTTTGTCAATCCATAATTGAATGAGATACTAGGACAATCATGGAAGCATATGAAGATGATGAAAAGCCTATTAGGTGGGAGGTGACACACTGATGCAGATTGTTGAGGACATCCGAGCCATGTTAAGGCACAGTTCTTCAACCAAGTGCAAATTCAACTGGGTCCAAAGAAATGGGAATCGAGCAGCCCATAATTTGGCTAGTTGGAGTTTTTCTCATTCAGTTTCTTATTACTTTTTGCCTTGGAGTAAAAGTTTAAAACATGTCCCAAAAGAAAATCCACTTTTAAAAATAAATCTTCAAAGTTTATACAATAACAAACACATGCTAAAACTACATGGAAAAAAAAAAAAAAAAGAAGAAGAAGAAGAAGAAGAAGAAGAAGATTTCTTAGTTCTTAATTAACAAATTTTTTGTTTTGTGTAGGGGGATGATTATCTTTTGAAAGAAGATGGGCTTGCAAAGCCCAATAATCCTAACCATTGGAAGGGAAAGAATGGGTTATACTGCATTGGGCTACTTCAAAGAGGGTTTTATGGAGCTAGTACTGAGGCCCAAAACATAGCCCATGATATCAAGTCCATTATGTAATGTCCTCCAAAAAGGAATGAAAATAGAGGACACAAGAAAAAAGGCTACTGTGATATATTCTTGTTTTGTTTGTTGCTTTCATGGAGCATTAGTGCTGTGAGAAAGCAATGCAAAGCAAGTGAAACTTTTACAAGCGCTTTTAAGAATAAAGGAGGACAATTGAGAAGTCTTAAACATTCATAAGCTAGCTTATGTGATCAATCTTGAACCCCTTTATTTGTTATTGCTTTGTGTTTGGACACTAAATTTGTTATGACGGTATTTTTTTTAGAAACTTTTTTATGAGAAAAGAAAAAAACAATTTACTTTTTTGACAGCTTTTATATTTTTTATGAAAGTGGTATCAAAATTTTTCTAAAATGGTTTATTAACAAATGCCTTAAAGGCATCCGTTAATCAAACTCTTAAATGAAACTTTAGTCAACCTTACGACTTTTGAATGCGATACCCATTGAGATTATACAATCAATGAAACAAACCCCTTTTCATGCTTTATGATACTAATCTAATGCAAGTAATTGCAATACAAAAATAAGAGTTGAGAAAAAGCATAAAATTTGAATCAGAAAAAACATCTTATTTCCTTTTACGTTGAATAATTAATTATTGAACACTATTGTAAATCAGTGCATCACTGCTTTCATGGCAAAATGGCAGTAATTTCATACAGACTATGTTCTCCCTAATCGATATAATAGATAATGAAAATTGTTACAATCAAAGCTAATTAACACCCCCAACACCCCAAAAAAAAATTAAATAAAAAATAGAAAAAACAAAACATGTAAGCAGGAAAAAAGAGAATATGCTCGAGTAACCAATTTGGAGGCATATGCTTCCCAAGTATGGCTGCTGAGAAAAATGAGATTGACCTTTCAACTTACGGTAACTATGCCCAGAGGAGTGCATCGATGCCAATTTGCAAATTTGAAACTGGGCTGTCACCAAAATCCTGATCTATTGCTTGGTTGTCTCCCAGTGAATCCACATATGGCTCCAACAGATCAGAAGATCTTTCTGACGGAATCCCATAACCTTTGAGAATACTAGAGGAAGCAGCACTAGCTGTTTCCCTTTCCAAAACAGCAACGTAATTGTCTTCAAATTCAAAAACTAGATATTTATCCTTGCATGCTGCTTAAAGGCAGAGACAACCATAAGAAATTAGAGTAAAAAAAAATAGACAGGAAACAAATGAGGGATGTTGCCGCTTACAATCAACAAGATGCGCTAGGTGATGGATGTTTTTTATTCGAGTTCCATTGAATTTTAAAACCTGCAATTTTTTTGTCTTAGTATACATATGCACGAATTGACATTGCATGTCAAAGTTGTAAGTGGTAATTGGTAACTTACTTGCTGATTGCTCATATCCTCATATCCAATGTTCACTTCATTTGCCAAGACCTATCAATGTAGACAAAGGTAAGTCAAAACTGTACTAAAACACCAGGTCCACAACTTAAATTCCCTAGAAGAATAGCAGTTCAATACAATGCAATTGGATATAATTCTTCCCAAGTAAAACGAAGAAATAACCAGGATACAGAACCTATGCCTGTCCCTTAAACCAATAAAAGAAGCAAAGCATAAAGAAGCATTAAGTTCTACTTGTACAATGTTGGATATAATCCAACCTTGTATCAACAATCCTGCCTATATTTGGAGAAGAAAGAAAGCATGAAGCTAACCTGTGATAAGACCACAATCTGCTCCCCTTTGAACTTTGCCAAGGAATAATGTGCCTTTGCCAGCAGTTTCAACTAACCACAAGAAAGAACAACAGATTAAACTTCAAACCAATGTTATGCAACTCTGGTCATAAAATATTAGTTGACAGTATAATTGTGGTTAGAATTTCCTTTATAAACAACTTACCCCTATAGAGTCTTCACACTCCTCACTGTAGATAAATAAATCCCGAAAAAAGCATTAGTTTGTTCTTAGAATTAATAGTCTTCCAAAAATAAAACATGTAGCCATGAAAAGGGAAAATGCATCTACAAATAGATTTTTGTGATGCCAGGAATGAAAACTAACATACTCTATCAGTGGTTCCGAGAGTGGGGTAAACACAAAACCAGCAATTATTAGATAAGAAGGCTGATCTCCATCAATATGATAGGGAACCTATGTAAGGGCATAAGAAACCCAAATTAATTAGCATCACAACATGGAACTTACAAAAGTGACATAAATGCACTCCATCATTACATACATATAAACTTTCTGATGCATACCAAATGAACTCGTGGATTCAAAGCCACTTGCAATTTCATGAAGTTTCCTGCTCTAATAATGCCAAGTTCTGCCACATCACCAGCAAATCTGAACGAGAGAATCATTATTCACAATGACAAATATTATTAGGATGGCCTGAAAATGTCACAGCACTAAAATATGGATATGGAGAAAAAACTGCAGGAAAGAATCACAATGAATGTCATGGGCATGAAGAGACTGAAAAAAGGACAAGTACTAGGCTGAGTATAATTCCTCAGTAGAGATTTAGGGCCTTTTACTTTTGACTAATGAGGTAGCGAAATGCAATGCGCTCATTTGTTCTGAACGGCACTGTTCCTTCACATCCTACTCGAACATCATCGAAGCTTACAATCACGTCCCCCTGGAAAAGAGAAAGTACAATTGAAGTTCCTAACATATGAAGACTCACATTGTTTGGTACACTATAGAGAGGAGGCCAAATCAGAAAAACTTATATTAAATTAATTTTTTCTTCTTGTTGGTAGGCGAGTTGGTTTTGTCGGGTAGATAAAATTATGAAAAATTTCGACAATGTTTGATAAAACAAACATATCTAAAAACAAGGATAATGCAGGAAAGATGCCCATGAATAAGAGGGAAAAATGAGATGGATTATAAAATTTTAGTACAAGGTGGACCAGATTAAATTAAAATGCCTCTTTATGATTATGCTTTGACACTAGAGCTAGCTTAGGAGCCTCTTTCATGTAGCATTGTTTTCCCATTGACTTCTCTCCTAATATAGTAGCTTTTGATTTCACAAAGTCCTTTACCCCTTTCCCTGTAACAGCTTTCGGACTATCCAGAAAAATAAGATCAATATGATCAAAGATCTAATAAGCTGTATAAATTAAGAAGCACTAATGAACCAACGGTCCTTTTGAAGTGACTGCTTTAGAATGTAGAAGTGCAACTAAAGTACAGCTAGTTCTGGAAGCTGCATATGACAAGCTTACCTCCTTTAAGACACTATGTGCATCAGAAGTAGGTTCAATTCTCCGTACCAGTACACCCTGCAAAAGCCAGATATCAAGAGGAAACGTGTGAGAAAACTAAACTAATTAGTAGATATAGAGCTACCAAGTTTACATGAGGATAAAAATAAGAATTAGTATTGTGTTTGTGTCATATGTATCATGTGAAAAAAGTAGTTAATTTAAAATTCAAACCAAACCTGAAAATTAAATACTAGACAAGGCAATTCATGCATTACATGATCTATATGCACTTTTTTCGAAGTAAATAACATTACATGATCTATACACAACCGAAACAACTACATATGAACACCTCAACTCTACTCTTTCATGTCAACAAAATTGCATAGAAAATCCCATTCATCACCTTGGCCATTTGCAATTCTTTGACCACAATGTTTATCAAATCCATTAATTATATATTGGATCTTTTTAACAGACATTGAACCTCTTCCTTTCCTCCTGTTTTGACATCCTCATTGGCATTTTCACTTTTTTTCTTAGCCTCCACTCTTTCCTTCACATATTCAACTCCTTCCATCCTATCATCTCCTGACAGCGCCCCCCCCCCCCCCCCCTCTCTCTCTCTCTCTCTCTCTCCCTCCCTAAGTATTACCCAACCAACTTTCCTGGGACCACCAGAAATGATCCTAGCTGATGCAAGACAGATTAGAGGATCTGTCAACAGTGTTTGTGGTGTAGTTCTTGTTAAGAGAATTTGAGAATTCAGGAACTTTAGAAAGTAGGGCCGAGGATCAAGAATGATTAGACTTTTGGAAGAGAAGGAAAAGATTTATCTAAGATTGCAAAAGAGGTGAGAAGAAATTGATTTTGAATTTGTCCATAAGTTATGAACAGTATACAAATAGTGCACGTGAACAGTAGCATGAACAACACCCGTGAACAATTTCAAGAATAGTAACAGAATGCCAAAAACTTGCCTCAATAAAGCACTCGGTTTTTCTATGAATCAACTCTTCTCTTATTTGAGCGCAATGACACACTCGTATAGATTATAGACTCTACGACCAAGCCCACGCATAAAAACCCATAAGCTAAATAAGACTTACCTATTGACAAAATTAAACTCAATGCCCAAAATCAACAATCACAAGTTACAAAAATACCCTTCACCCTAGAAAAACCAAATAAAATATAAGATAAAAATATTAATGACCTAATTAACTATCATGGATACTTATTCTCGGACCAAAAACAGTTCTTGTTTGGCTTTGCCTTAGGCTTTTAAAGAGGATACTTCTTCTCTAGCCATGCAATGTTTTGTGCCATCACTACCCCACCAAAAGGAAAGACTTTTAGTAGTAGGTATTAACTTTTCAGAACACAACCCTACAAATTTTTTGGTGTAAAATATTACAAAAACCATAAATAATGCAGACAACTTAAAATGCATACTGAAAGTCTACCATATTCATAGCAGATGACATATCTACAAAATGTGTACAGATCTTTATATTACTCTTAACAGATTTAAGAAACTCCTCTAAACTAGGTAAAGACACATACCTCATTAGATTGTACTTTTAAGCATGCACGTAGGGCTGGATTCTCCAACTTTTGCAACAAGACGCCAAGACAAGGGAAACCTGGAAATTAAATTTTAAACTTTTTTGGCACATTTTCATGTATTACTTCTTTGAGTCACAAGAATCACACTGAATGATAATATTTGAAATAAACTTGAGAAAAAAAAAAGAGAGGGGTAAAGTCAGTAATATAAAATAGATAAATAATAATAATAATAATTAACAGCATGTGTTACACGTGGATCACAGATTTTAAAGGCATTCATGCTACTGAGATCTACTACTACCATCACTCAGTTACATTTATCTTTGCTTCTGTCTAGTCTAGCTCAAGCATTTGTGGTAAACACCATAAAGCAAAATTATGCAGACATTTGGCTAAGGGTATAATGTCTACAACAAAAATACCTATGAAGAAACAGCTTTACCATAATATGGCAAAGACAAGAAATATCAACTTTTTTTTTTTTGGGGGGGGGGGGGGGGGGGGTGTGGAAACAGAACACAAGGGCCACTTATAAAGTGTAGAGGCTAAATCAGATTAGGAAGGAAAAATTCTTGTTTAAGGATAAAATATAAAATTGCAATTCATATATTGCTCTTACAACAATCCGATTGTCACTAAAGTTGAGAGGAATTGGAATAATCGCTTTGAGGGTCATAAAATAATTTTACATCCCTAGAGTGATATGAGAGAAGTCTACGCTTTTGCTTTCTAGATGCTGTTGCACTATTAATCTTTGTTAAAATCCATACATTGATCTTGCAGAAAAGCACCCCAAATATGCCCCTTATGTATATGCAAGTGAAGAAGAGATTCTCACCAGTGTATTTCCCATTCCTTTCATAGTCATTCAGAAAATGAGACACAACCGTAGTTGGAATCACATATCCAATATTCTCAGCCTCTTCAGATCTGTAAACCTAAAGGAAGTGTCTTGTAAAAAAACAATAGACCAGAAAAATAAGCATCTGGATATAAGAACAAGTGGTCTTTGCATAGACATGAGCAAAAGATATTAAGAATTATCAGTCAACATAACTAAGAAAATGACTTGGCATGACAAGCATGTTGCATTCTGCCCAAGGTAGCAAGTGGAAGGAACGTTACAATTAGAGATATGTATCCAAGGAATTTAAGCCCAACTAAACAATGAAATATTAACTTTGACAATGTGCCAGCAAGTTTACCTGAAAAGCCACCCCAATGCACTCCCCCTGATCATTGAATGCAGGACCACCACTATTACCTAAAATCTAGCAAGTATAAGCAGTTGCTATCACAATGATATGGAATAATGTTTAGAATACCAAAAAGAGAAATGATATTCAGACAAAAAAAGAAGGGGGGAGGGGGAGTTGTAAAAATTGAGCTATTGAAAATACATCAATTGGAATGTTTCAACATGAAAGGATTACAGTTATAAATCTAAGTCTTCTACCAACCAGGATTTATTGCAGCATCAATTTGAATTCCCAACAAATCAGATGATCCATGTGCATATGATGTAACCTGATAATATAAAAATGGTAAGAAACTTAACATATAAACTATGTTCCAAGACAACATGACACTGGCATTATTGATGGCATCAAAAGTGATTAGAAATCAAACCTCTATACGTGATACTACTCCCTTTGTCACTGATATGGTGTCTCCTCCAAGGGGATATCCTACAACAGTTACTGCTTCCTGCTCAGAAAGTGGCATAAAGAGCAGTTTAAAATATTTTCCTAGAAGAGATGTTTACAGCAAGTAGAAAGAAAATTTCCAAACTATGAATTAAAAATCTCAACAAAAAAAATTACATCTGGCTGGAAATTTTCACATTTTGATAATTTAAGCAAGTTAAATAACCTTGGCATAGGTGGTACAACCGTGGCTCTAAGCAACTTTCAAATAAGAAATATGGAACTGTATTTAATCCCAGAATATTTTATGTCAATTATGGATTTGGTGATCAGATATAGCTTCTAAAATCACGGAATGGATGCTATAAGTTCAGAGGGTCATGAAGTAGATGCTAAATATTGGTTTTCAAAAAAAGATTGTGATGTAATAAAGTTAACAGTTGTTTGGTTATACTACAGGAAATCATCCTTTCAATTCAGGTGAAGAACTCAACCCAATGCCTGTTGATTGATGAAAACTTCTTAATTGTGCAAATATTAATTCCTTAGCCATCTAGATTCATCAAGGTTATTACCACACTGATGGCTTTTGAAATCTTTGACTAAGGCATTGCAAAATCACAGAGTGACCCAAATAGACAAATAAAGAATAAGAAGTACATATGGTAGCATTCCTACAATAAAAAGGGGTAGTATGGACCTGAAGACGTGGCAAGTGCCCAAAATTGAGTGGTTCTGCTCCTTCCCAAAATTCCTTACTTTCTACTGAAAGCAGAGCTATGTCACAATCAACACCCCTTGCTAAAACCTGTACATAAGATCATTATGTATCAAGGTGAACAACTGAGGAAGCACTCAGTAAATTCCCAACAGTTATGCAATTGAAAATATCTTTTTATTTCGTTTGCCAATGTGACAAGCAAATCACTTAAAGTTACATAAGTTCAAGCACATTTAAGTCCCTCAAAAATCACTAATAAAAAACATAGATCAAGCAACTTAGGAGTATAATACCATCTTACCAAAGTGCAATAAGCACCATACCATCTTAAACAGAAAAACTCAAATCAAGCAACTCAGAAGCACTTAGCTTGAAATTTGTGAATTAAAAAGATTGGCAAGATTGAGTCAAGCACTGGGACCACAGGTTTGATCTTGAATATGCCAGTCAAAGCACAACCATCTAAAAAAGGTTAATGGCTCTATATTGCCAAATAATTAGCCAAAATATCAGCTGTAAAAAAAATACTCATTGTGTTATTAAAGACAATTTTCATTCAAGAACATTCTACCCAATCTAATTCATTGCTTAGTTCAGCAATAGTCTTTCATCTTTTCTTTTGACAATAAGCATCAATCCAAATGATTGTGTTTGACTTTAGTGCCTTTTGCTTTGACCCAACAATATATTTTAAGAACCAAAATCCTTTTGATGAAATTGTAGGCGAGTGACCCATTTAACAAGCCACCAACACTCACATCCCTGGAATCCATTTTACTTCCAAGGAGTTCATTTATGCTCGCTGTTGTACCAGACATAATACACCAATTCACAATGTTTATGGACGCTAGAAAACACAAAGGTAATTTCTGAAGGAGCATACCTTAGCAACATATTTTGTATCATCTCCCCTTCTCTTCACTTTTACCTAAGATCATTGAAGAAATAGATAATGACATCATTGAATTCAGGAAACTTATACCAGAGCTTACATGGTAAATTAATCGAAACATTAAAATAAAATAAATATATGAAAATTGACACAATGTACTAAAAGTTTAAGATTAATAATGGAACTTGCTGATTTCTTGGCTAGTTGGTAAACTTAAGTATTTCAAGTTCCAAGCTCACAGTGAGAAATTGGGGCTCTGTAGTCAAGGTGCTGCATGTTTAGAATTGAATCCTCTCTACCTATTTCTAATGATAACAGGCAATAGCAGCTCCATATGCAAGGCACTGCATCCATTGTTTTAATATGAATTTTTTAATAAGTAAAATTAATTCATTAAAAAATGCGCTACAGGGGCACAACCCATGTACACAGAATTCATTAATTAACAATGACAATTACAAAGATCTAGCATCTCACGTAGATTGAAAAAGGAAAACTTCCCTGAAGCATTCATACTCAAATAGAACTTGGTATATTTGGCGAATCAAATATATGGTCTAATAACAAACCATTCTAATTAGTTGCTGCGGAACGAAAGTTTCAGATCTAAGATTGAGAGTTCCCACTGTTCAAAGCATAGCATTTCTCTTACTCCAAATACTCTAAAATGATAGTTAAGGCTAGTGATTTATGTACAACTGGTTTCAGGGCTATCATAATGTCCAGTCTTGACATCTTAGTACAATACCTGTGTATCATGTTCAACACAATGTGCATTTGTCAGAAGTTTCCCATCCCCGATCATAAAAGCACTGCATTTAAAATAAAATAAAAAACACACTTATGACTTAATGAAACACGAGTTAATGATGGGCACAATGAATGCGCCACAAAAGTAACCACCTTCAACTCATTGAAAGTTTTTGAAAGATATTTCTACATTTTTCTGGAACAATTAACAGCTATAAATTTTAAAACTTGCCTTCCAGTACTTGTAAACTGTCTTTGTTTTTGCCAAGGAAGGGAATAATCTGGGGCAGTATGGGTGCAGTAAACCTATGCAAATGACATAGAACTAATAAATAGAAAATAAATAAAACACAATTATGGGTAGATACTTCAAATGTTGAGATATAATTTTTTATTTATTAGCTAAGTTACATATGCACCCAATGGGTCTTGAACCCACAACCTCACCCTCCACCTAGCAGTTGCAAGGGAAGGGAGTGCCAGTTGAGCTAAAGCTCATTGGAAAAACTTACAACTCATGATTAATGAATTTTCACAAATAATAAATTGTGTTTGTCTACACAGAGAGGAATTTGGACATCCATTAATTGCTCCTCCGAAAAGATATAACAGTGAGCCTCCACCCCACCGCAACAACATACAAAGAGTTAATAATATATCTTGACCAATTTAAAGCAGGAGCAATTTCTCTTAGAAATAGCTCAGGTAACATTCTTCAGTCATACTTGGAACATCATATAGCTGTTTTGACTAGAATGAGCGATGGGCTGTACACTATTTTTTTTTTTTTTTTTAATTATAAGTAACTGTGCACTGTTGGGACTCCCTAGAGCCAAAGAAGTGATGATAGCTTGATTGATTATCCCCAATATCCAATAAGCAATTTTTTAGAAGAATGTAGAATATAAGTGTTAAAAGTATAGAGACAGGTGCATTTATCACAAGCCATAGAACACCAGATCAGGTTATTATGGTACTCCAAATCCGCATGAGCTTTGCATTAAGCATACACAATGTGAGAAAGGAAGTTACCACAATTAACATGAACTACTCCAAACATAAATATGTGAAGGTACTTTTCATGGAAAGCTGGAAAAGTTCAAGAAAAGTGGGATGTAAGATGTCTAGCTCCATTATCATTTATCAAAGTAAATGAGTTGAAAAAAATTATTGAAAACTTTTACCTTCACAACAGCATTAAGAAAAGCTGCCTCTTGAAGATTCCCAGGTTGAACCTGAAACCAATGCAATCAACTTGTATGATAAAATAGTGGAAAGATGAGATCAAGAATAAACTTGTTCAAATTGATTCGTAGAGGTTATAAAGTATACAAGAAAAAAATACAATAGAACAAGTGAATTTACAAATCTTCTAATATATTATATAAGTAGAATCAATAGCTGTAGAAGCTGCAAACTAATAGATCCTGAGAACCAAGTTTTCTTGGTAAAGGCTCTTCACAAGGAAAGGATGCTTATAACATTAATTTCCTAACACTAGAAAATGCAAGGATGACATATCATACACAAACAATATCAAACAACATGTCAGGTCATTAAGACAACTTTCTCTTAGAAAACTTTGTAGGAATCCTAAAGCCAAAATATATAATAATCTCCAGTCAAAATCAAGGGCTAGAGACTGTACCTGCTGCTCCTTCATATCAAACAGAATTTCCTTATTGTCTTTTCTTTGTGTGCCAAATGATTTAAAAGCTGATGATTGAAAACGTCCCACATTCCCTTTACCGCTATTTCCATCAGTATATGAACAAGGCCTTTCATCGCTTGCTCTTCTTGGTGTCTTCTTTTGGGGAATAGCCTCTTTCTGCGTATAGTAAACCAAGATTATAAAATTTAAACACAAAGATGACTTTGAACTAACATTTGAATATATAGATCACAACATAAATGACACTAGCACAGAGGTTTCAACAATTCTTCTCTCCCTCATTTCCTCTTTACACTCTCTTGCAATAGGCAAAGAGATACAAAGGTCTTCAAGCTTTAAAATTTGGTTCAACCACATATTCTAAACACTTGAACCCATATTTAAGGTTAAATTCTCTCTCAATGTTATCTTCCTAATGTCAATGTCCAGCGCTTTCTTTTTTTCTTCTGAACAACAGTTCTGAATTCCTCAAATGTGTTTTTTAATGGGGTAGCATCTTTAACTTATATATCACCAAGTCATTTTAAAAGAAAATATATTTAACTAACATTTATTTCAGTATTAATCTAAGGAGAAACTAGGATAGTTGCCTTATCAATCTTGATAGGATCTTGCCCATTTTCTCCTATATAGGTGAAATTTTAAACAATTTAGGATTTCCATTCTTCAATAGGTTAAAGGTTCTTGTATAAGAGATAAAACAATAAGAACAACAACAACAACACCTTAGTCCCAACATTCTGAGGTCAACCATGACTCTTCAACTGTCAGTCACATTCTATCCTATTCATAATTATACTCTTATCACTTGTTTTTATTTTATTTTATTTTTATTTTATGAACTGGAAAATTTTATTCAAAAGCATAACTAATTATCACTTGTTTAATTAACATATCAATTTTTTACTACTTCTATTAATGTTATTCAAATAATAATTTTAACATATTTTGTACTAAAAAAATTGGCCTATTTTTGCCCATGTATGCACTTCCATCCACCATTCAAATTCAAGTTACTAAAAAAAATGTCATGTCATTTTACTCTAGTAATTTGATCCGAATTTAGAGACAGTAATGCTCTAGGGACACAACATTTTTCAAAACTGTTAACATGACTTGTCACCAACTAACATCACATTTTTATGGATTTTACTAACGTATGCCCTTCCATTAATAAACTATTGTAGGAAACTTTTTATGAAAAAAATGAAAAAGGGACTAACTTTTTTGACAGTTTTTTCAAATTCTCATAAAAAGTTTCTTAAAATGAATTATTAATATAAGGTGACCCTTTTTTTATATAAGTACACAACACTTTTTTAATGCATGATCAATCACAACAAGCCATGTCAGAGTAGTAAAAAAAGTTGTGAAAAATGTACCCCTAGTCTTATTGATTTAGAAATTACCTATCTATACAATTTTGTTTTAGAGATATATTTGAACAGCTCCAATCTTCGAGTAGTCTCATCAACATATACAATGTCATATACTCTTTCTACATGCCATACACATTGACACTATAAATAAACCAACACAAAATTTGAAAACAACAATAATAAAGTAACACTTGTATTACTTCAATAATGTCATTCTACATGGCCTAAGTGCAGAGAAAACAGAGTCATTGACATGAATGTATTGGGGAGAAAGAGAGGGAGTTAGAGTTTTACTTCTCTGTGAGAGCGGGAGCCATTATTGGGATTCGAAGAAGTGCGGCTGTGGCTGTGATTGTTATTGGAAGAGATGGAGCCAATGGATGTGCGCGACGTCGAGAAGCGGTGTTGGGAGGTGGCGGCGGCAAGAGAGTAACGAGATTTAACGGTGGAGCTCAGCGCAGAGAAGCAGCAGCTCGCAACTGTAACGGCCATTTTTAACTGAAAAAAATAAAAATGAAGCTTGGAGCTCCTCTAAAAACTGAAAACAAAGACTGAAACTTTTAAAAGTACTTTCAATTTTTCCTTATCCTCTGGTTGGTAGGTACTGAAAGTGGATTAGGTCACTGCTTTTTGATCAATTGGGCTGAAAAAGAAGCCCATTTGGAATAAACAGGTAGGAGTAGGCTTAGCCAAAAGCCCACTTTAAAATCATACGGACCTTTTACCCCCCGCGCCGGGGCGTTTACATTACGTAGACTAACGATTGGGACGTAGGCTTTAATAATGTTGTTGTTGTTGTTGTTGTATTAAGTAGACAAATAGAGTTTCTTGAAATCGATCGAGAGCCCTCCCTGTGCAATGGGCTAGAACTAGAAGTGTCATTCGAGCTGTGGAGCTTTTCGATGGGACGTACTCTCTCTGTTAGTTCAACTAATAAAATCTTTTATCGTGAGATTTAATTCCGTCTATATCAAAGAAAATAAAGCATTGTTATAGGATTGAATGGTGTTTATTGAGTAGAAAACAAAGTTTAAAAGGAGGGAGAGAACTATCTTTTGCTGCAGCACATAAACCCAACCGGGCTCCTAGTGGTATTGAAATTCAAAGCATACATTAATTGGGCCTGAAGTGATTCCTGTTTAAGCAAGTACTAAGCCCTGGTTGAATCCTATGCATATAATTAGCTTTTTGCTTCCGACTACAAAGAAAGTTTTTTTTCCTTCTAATTGCCTATTGCCTTACCAAAGAATGAAGACAGCCAGAGAAGAAAATAGAAATTTGGGTTCAATAGCAGGATTAAAACGTACTGGATTAACTTACCTCTAGTATTTTTTTTTAAAAGAATATCATTTTATTTTAATAAGAAAGTGTCACATTACCTACTTTTTAAATAAAATGTGAAAATTAAAACCCACTACTACTTGTCATTGTCTATTTAAAACAAAAAAATATGTCCACTTAAAAAAGTATTGGAAGTAAACCAAATCCAAAATGTACAACCTTCTCACCTTGAATTGAAGAATAATAAATTATCCTGTTGTACTTAATTACTTGTTTATGCATAATTTACAAATACGAGCAACTGATCATGCATAACCTGTAACTTCTTACATCTTACTATAGTTAATGAGTTGCCAATAGCAGTATGGTTTAATGACATTGTCCAATTCTTTCAATAAGGTGAACTTGGACTTGAATCTTCCACTCTCACTCATTATAAGAAAAAGGGAAAAACAAAATGTATAATTCTTATCTTGATTTTATTGACCTTAATTATGCCACGATTCATGAGATCAATTTTACGAGCAAGAATACAAATTTATGAGTTATGACATGTCTGAGCCATCATATTGACAACCAGTAACCACTCTTTCATGCATAAACTTAATTGTCTTTTAACTACAAATAGAAATCATCTATTTCACTAATTGCAATATGTCATATATCTGATTTAGTTCCATTTTAAACTTTATTTATTTTACGAGAAAAGTATAAAAAATATGTGGTAAATTATGATTAATAGAGTATAAAATGAGATAAATTTTATACTTTAATAAATAATAATAGTTGCGCCACTTATCAAGACCTCTAATGATCAGTCATAAGAATACGACGGTCGTCTCCATTTAAAGTAAGATGAAAATAGTGTATTCCACAGTTAAAGAGTTGTATTTTTTATATCCAAATGTGTTTATCATATCACGATGTTATAATATTAAATTTCAATATTGAAATAGATCTATTTAAATTGAGTATTTTAAATTCACCATACTTAATTTTAAATCTTGAAAATATATTTTAAATTAAAATAGAGACTATATATCATTTTCCTCAATCGATCGTACTGATATTGGTCCTGAGACATTTATGTTGAAAGGGTTCAAGTACATAAAACTTTTAGGACCATACTAGAGCTAGCGAATCATGATGTTGCCCTCTTCATTAATTCATCGCGTAGATCAGAGTTCATAAGAATAGTTGTGCATTGATTATAGGTCATCATATCACATACTGACACCCATAAAATGAACCAAATGGCAACACATACAAACACATATATTGACAATATTGTTAAGATATCTAAATCCAATCTTAGTCAAGGTTCAAATATGTTATATTATCTTCGGGAATGTCAATAAAAGACTGAAGTTCTTGCAGGAGCGCCTCCATCAGCTTGAGGTACAGAACAAGCTACATGAGATTGCAAAGGAAATTAATGAAGTGAGGAAGGAAATAAATGAGATGTTGGTTATAGAAGAGGTAATGTGGAAGCAAAGATCGAGGGCACTTTGGCTTAAGTGTGGGGACAGAAATACAAAGTTCTTTCATGCGACAGCTTCACAGAGACGAAGAACGAACAAGATTGAAGGGCTTGACGATGAAGGAGTGTGGTTGGACAGCCAAGATGACATTGAGAACGTGATTCTGGTTTACTTCACTAACATTTACAACTCGGACCATCCGTCTTCTTTTGAAGCAAGCTTAAGGATAGTGAGTCAAAGGGTTACTCCAAAGATGAATGAAGCATTATTGTGTGAGTTCAGAGAGGATGAAGTCAGTTTGGCCTTGACTCAGATGCACCCTACCAAAGCCCCCAGCCCGGACGGTATGTCACCTATTTTCTACCAAAAATATTGGGATGTTGTCAGTCCGAGTGTAGTAAACAGTGTGCTCCAGACCCTTAGAACCGGGGTGATGCCTAATGGTTTAAACGAGACATTCATTTGTCTCATCCCTAAGGTAAATTGTTCGCAAAAGATTATGAAGTTCCGCCCAATTAGCTTATGTAATGTAGTATACAAAATAGTGTCCAAAGCACTAGCAAATAGGTTGAAGAAAATTTTGTCTGAGGTGATTAGTGAGTCCCAAAGCGCTTTTGTTCCCGGAAGAAAAATTACAGATAATGTATTAGTGGCGTTTGAGACAATGCATTGCATAAACCAACGACGAAAGGGAAAGAAATGATTAATGGCAATAAAACTCGATATGAGTAAAGCCTACGATAGAGTGGAGTAGGCCTCTTGGAGGTGATGATGAGGAAATTAGGTTTCGGTGAGAGATGGATTGGGTTGATGTTGATGTGTGTAACAACAGTATCCTATTCGATGCACATAAATGGGGAGCCAAAAGGAAAGATTATACCAACGAGGGGTTTATGCCAAGGCGATCCTATCTCGCCTTACCTCTTCCTATTGTGTGCGGAGGGGTTGACAGCCATGCTTAGAAAGGAAGAGAGTGAGGGCTTGATTAGTGGAGTTTCAGTCTGTAGAAGGGCGCCACGGATTTCTCACCTCTTGTTTGCCGATGACTACTTCATCTTTGGAAGGGCAAGTGTTGATGAAGGGAATAGAGTGCTCAAGGTATTTGGCTGACTATGAAAAAGAATCGGGGCAAAAATTGAATAAAGAGAAGACATCCCTTTTCTTTAGTAGAAATACCAGCAAGGAGATACAAGGGGAGATCAAAGAGATCTTTAGGGCTTAGATTATTCACAAGCATGAAAGGTATTTGGGGCTGCCTACTCTAGTGGGGAAAGGTAAAAAGAAGGCTTTTAGTCGCATTAAATACCAAGTTGGAAGGAAAATTCTGGGATGGAAAGGAAAACTTTTGTCGAATGCAGGTAGAGAAATCCTGCTTAAAGCAGTAGCCCAAGTGACTACAACCTACACTATGAGTTGCTTCAAGCTCCCAGATTCCCTTTGTCATGATCTTAATTCGATGGTGAGCCAATTTTGGTGGGGGCAGAAAGATAAGGAGCGAAAGATGGCATGGAATTCATGGGAAAATCTATGCCAACCCAAATCGGAAGGGGGAATAGGGTTTAAGGACCTAAAAGCGTTCAACTTGGCTCTTCTCACAAAGCAAGGTTGGAGGATAAGCAAAAATCCGACTTCTCTCACCCATAGAGTGTTTAAAGCAAAGTATTTTGTGGGGTACTCTTTTATGGAAGCACAAGTGGGGAGGAAGCCCTCTTATGTGTGGCGAAGTATAATGGCAGCAAGGGAAACGATTGAAATGTGATCAAGGTGGTGTGTTGGCAATGGCAGAAAGGTGGAGATTTGGCATGATAAGTGGATTCCAACCCCAGACACCTTTAAGGTAATCAACCCCTAAGGACCAAATGTGGAGTTGGTGAAGGTTGCGCAACTCATCGATGGGGATACGAGAATGTGGAAGGTGGATCTAATCAAGGAAACATTCCTTCCCCACGAAGCTGATGTCATTATCAGAATGCCTTTAAGTTCTAGACTTCTGGAGGACTCCCTGCTCTGGGCTTGGTTAAAGAATGGCAATTTTACAATGAGTGCATATGGGGTGGCCCTCAAGGTACTTAAGAAAGCAAACTCGACTAAAGAAGTAGGAGACAGCTCAGATGAAAAGAAAATTGACGGGCTATGGAAGTCAATTTGGAAGCTTCAATGTCCAAACAAAATAAAACAATCGTGGATGGTGTGGAACAATCGGAATGTATTCAAGCACGAAGGGAGTTGCAAAGATCCTTAAGAGAATTGCAATGGAAGCCAAGGAGTATGCGAAGGAAGTGGGCGAGGAGCCACAACCCCCTAGTCAAGGTCAAGCCCTTGGCAAAAATAAATGGTGTCCACCTAGAAATGGGAGGCACAAAGTTAACGTTGATGGGGTAGTGTTCACAAGCCAGAGAAGGCAGTGGAATCGAGGTGGTAATCCGTAATGAGAATGGACAGATTATGGGCACGATGAGTAAGAAATTGCCCCTCCCATTAGGAGCTTTGGAAGTAGAAGCGAAGGCAATGGAAGAGGGGATTGTTTTGGCTAGGGACCTGGGATTATGAGAAGTTGAATTAGAGAGTGATGCTCAGGTTGTAGTAACAGCAATCACAGGAGCAGACCCGGGGGCCAAGCTCAATTCTGAAGGTTGTGGAAGGTATAAAAATGGGGCTGAATTCCTTCAAGTACTAGTCGGTAAGCCATATTCGCAGACAGATTAACAATGCTGCACACATTATGGCTAGGGAAGCGATGAGTATTCATGGTTGTCAAATTTGGGTGGAAGACACCCCTGTAATAGCAAACCAAATTCAGTTGGATGTAATTTGTGAGGACAGTTTGTCCTAAGTAATGAAAGAAGTTGTGATTTTACCATAAAAAATAAATAAATAAAAAAATCTGTTATATTATATAGTTTCTTAATTGTGACCTAATTAATAATATTTGTACCTAGTATAAGTAACTCTAATCCTATTTGTAGAGCAAATAGTACGTGCAACTTTAGGATAATATAGGATTTACCCTTTTACAATTTACAACTTGCACTCTTTAATTCCTTGAATAAATTGTAATCAATAATAGTTGCCCTTCGATCATTGTAGCCTTATCTTCTAGCTTCAATGATGGGAACACAACTATCTTGTACGTTTTATTTCATATTAAGTTCAATACATTATAGATCTAGTTCAGTCCTACGTACGTGGTCATGGTTTCTTCCACGTTCTAAACCCAATTTGTACGTCCTCAGTTTCCACCTTAATTTAAGAGGCAATGTTAGAGATATACAAGCTATAAATCCTAGTCAATCCCATATTATTTAGCAAAAAAAAAAAGTCAATCCCATATTCTCTTAAAAAACCTAGTCTAGGTCTATGATACGACATATTCTCCAAACTAAAGCCTACTATGTAATTAATTTGGCAGTTAATTATGGAAATTCAACCCTTATGTGGTGTGCATATGTATGATGTGGTGGTTTGTCCATTGTTTGTTTATATATATATATATATATATATATATATAATTGTTAATGTCTATTTTTGATACTTCAAAAAAAAAAAAAAAAAAATCCTCCCTACCTCTTATGGTAACTATTGAATTTTTTTTTTTTTTTTTTTTTTTTGAGAATCATGGTAACTATTGAATTATAAATAATAATAATAATAATAATAATATAGAAAATTTGAGAATTCAAATTATGTACAAATTTTGTATTAAAATTATATTTACTTGTGGTTACAACTTAGACATAAAATAAAATAAAATGAGAACGGTATGAAGAATCCAGTATTCATATATTAGTATTAGAAATAGAGTAGTCTCTTTTGATGTTCACTTTTCATAAATCCAATACATAGTTCATTTGTTGTGAGTTTCAATTAGCTTAATCGGTAAAAAAAAAATTTATTTTCAAATTTAACATATATTGAAAATTAATTAGCGTCTAGTGTAATAATAATCATGATGAAACTATGTTAAAAGTCTATCTTATTTATCTTTTCTTTTTTTCTTTTTTTCTTTTTTTTTTGCTGAATGAAAAAAAAAGGAGGTCTTCGGTGTGGACTCGTCAAGTTTACGCCACGTGACAGCAATGGGTAATATCACATGTACCACACGAGTTTTACTATGACTATTATTCGAATCGCTCCTCTCTAGGTGCTAGGACAAGGACTCCTACCATCAAGCCACACCTTATGTGGTTTATCTTATCTATCTATGTATATAAACATCTTTCACTTAATAATTAAACCAACTTTTTTTAGAGAATTTCAATTTTTTGCTGCTGATGATAGCTCTTTATCATCAGACCAAGAGACTAATCAGTTTTTGGTATAGGCGGATATTGAACTCCAAATCTCTTATTTAACCATTAGAGACTTTACTATTTAAACTATCTAGAACCCACTAATAATTAAACCAACTTAAATGAACAGTCATGGAAATTTTAGTTCTAAAACTCAAATGATTAAGTCCATAATAATAATTATTAGCAATCAAAGTCAATTAGGGCATCCACATTAGTGGTACTAAATAGTTATATTGTGATTTTTAGCACCACCAATACTTAAAAAGCATGCTCCAGTGGTGGTGTCATAGCTAAAATTTTTTTGCTTCTTGCTACATTGCATAGCCATAAATAGCTGTGCACTGTAGCAAGAAACTAAAAAAAAAAAAATTTTAAAAAAATGATTAAACTTCTCTCTCTTCTCTCATTAAAAAAATATTTTATCTTTTTCTTTCTTCCTCTCTCTCTCCAGCTTCTCTCATTTCTTCTTTTTTTCCTTCTCATTTTTTTTTTCTCTCTAGCGCCTCCCTCATCTCCTCTCTGCTTCGCCGACGCCAGCCAGCTCATCGACCCATCTCGCCAAACCACATCTCGCCGACCCACAGACCCATCCCACCGAGACCCCATCTCCCCAGACCCATCTTGCTGAGACCCTATCTCCCCAAGCCCCATCGTCGATCTGTTACCCAAGCCCCATTGCCGCCGAGTTTGTGCTAGATTTGTGTTTGTGAGCTAATTTTGTGTTTGTGTTCATGCTTGGTTTCCGCCGAGTTTGTGTTTGTGTGCTGAGTTTGTGCTGATTTAGAGTTACTGGGTACTAAGTTTCACATTGGTGGTGGAGGTGGTGCCTGAAGATAGTGATGAAGATGGTGAAGAATAGGAAAAAATAATAAATAAATAAATAGTTTAATGTAATAGATATATTATTTTATTGTGTTATTTATATTATTTTATTATGTTAAAAACTAAAATAAAATTACTCATATTGAATATTTTGTAAAATAAAAATATAAAACAAAAAAAAAATAACTTTTTATAGCACCGAATAATTAAAAAAGCAAATAACCTCACAATGCTCACATGGCCAATAACTTTTATAATCATGAGTGAAAAGGCAAACATTGTCATAAATATATGGTACAAGTATTACTCTTCGAAATAGACAAGGCACGTTAGGTAAGGACCCTATGTCCTTCTCTGAACACCTTCTTGCAGTAGAGCAGAGTTGCAGAGACGGTCGGGCAGCAAGAGAGCAAGAGAAAAGTAACGGCGTTAACCTGTTTCCGTTTGGGAAATGGAAATTACGTTTTAGGCTTTTAAGTCTATATATATATATATAAGGAATATTCTTTTGGTTTGTTAAAGTCGCACTGTTTCACTTTTTTTTTTTTGGGTTAATATTGCAGGTGAACTAATGTTTGTTCAATTTCTAATGTTTCACTGAATTTTTTTTTTTTTTTTTGGGGTGAATGCGTAAAACTACTGTAGTTTTGCTACATTATTTTTTATTTGTCCAATACACACTATTTCACATTATAATAAAATATTTACACAATTTCAATATATATATATATATATTAACACAACAAATTGACACAATATTTTCATAATTGTTGAGGTGTTAATTCTTTATAAGTCAAAATAAAATAATAAAATATCATATTGGAACAAATTACAACTAAAAATAAAGGTATTCTGGAAAAAAAATGTTACATCCACAATATTTTTCACAACACTTTCATAACAAATCATAGGTGGTAAATTGTTATTGGTTCTAATTTAAACTTACTAATGAAACTACTTTTTAGCCCACAATAACAACCTGTAACAGCCTACTACTTATATTTGTTATGACATCTTGTTGTCGTTACAATATTTTCAAAACCACTGAACTGTTAATTCTTTACAAGTTAAAATAAAATATAACAAAATTATAAAAATATTATGAAAATATTGTGTCATTCTGTTGTTTTTTTATAAATTTTTTATTGATTTAGTCAACTTTGTTGAGCCAAAATTCACTGTTCCACATACAGTTTTCTTGGGTTAACTTTTTTTTTTTCTTTACGCACTATTTTAAGTAAAAACACATAATTTTACACACAAAAACAAAAAACAAAAACTTAGGTTAAAAACACTTTTCATCTTTTATGTTTAGGTTAGTTTATAATTTCTTCTTAAACTTTAAAATCAAGCAATATTTCCCTAAATATTTTGAAAAATAAAAAATATGTCATATTACTATTCTCTGAATTAAACTCTAATGAGAGCTTATGATTTTTAAAATATTTTCTTGTGTAACGTCTAAAATACTCCCACTAAATTTTAACATCCCAATTTATTTTTTTTTTTTACGTATATTGAGTTTTAGATGGTAGAAATTCTTGAAAAGTTGAAATGATAATATAAGGTGTTTTATTTGTTATCTAAAAAACATTGATTTTCTTAGTTTAAATTTTTGAAACTTATAATTTATCTAATGGAAAATTTAATGACACATACCTTTTGTTATTTATTTATTTTTTTTTCTTAGCAAAACTTAGTTGTTTATTTTTTGAAGATGATGATATTCGTTATCATTCTTAGAAATTTTTAGTGAGTGGATATATTGCCTTTAGTAAATGGGTACTAAAAAACTATTATAGTAAAATAGATATTTATATGTTAAATAGTTACCTCAAAATTCTTTTACGAATAAGATTAATTTTTTATGATATAATTATCAAAATTCTTAAAATTAATGTTTCTTTTGATTAATGTAAGTTTCTATGTACTTTAAAAATTAAATGATTTTTATTTTTATTTTGTGATATAAATAAAATCTAGAATTGATTTTGGTCACTACTCTATTTCCACGGCAAGCACGTATTACCCTAACTAGTTTTTTTAAAAACAGGAATATAAATGTGGTCATATATTGATTAATTAATTAAAAAATATATTATATTTATAATATTTTTATAATAAATCATAAATAAATAAGATGCTATCACGATACAATTTGGACAATTGAACGTGTCTACGTCTTAGTGTGTCTTGTGCAAAAAAAAGAATTTGACCCAAGTTGAATCTAATTATTTTTTTTTCCACGTAATAATTCGTTTGTTTATAATTCGTTACGAAAATATTAACAAAAAAATTCGGAATTAAAATGCCACCTCAAACTTAACAGAGCCGCCTTTGCCACTAAATTTGAATGTACCGCCCAACATGCTTGTCGTTTTCACCTTGTAAGTTGTAACCCATGCAGCCTCTTCGTCCTTTCCGCTTCAAAAACCAAAAACCTCTCTCTCTCTCTCTCTACCCCATAGGAAATATAGCTGAGTCCCACTCCTACCAAAGAAAAAGAGGCTCTCTCTCTCTCTCTCTCTCATTTGTGGTGGGATGTACCAAATGACCAATGAGGTAAGGTTGAGTATTTTTGGAATCCAAATAGGCAAATAGTGACGAAAATAGGGTAGTTAATAACTTGAAAACTTGAGGCCTGAGGGTCTATATATGATAATCAAATGTTTACTAATTAAACCCCATTTAGGCAATTAATTAAGAAAGTTAATTATGCTAAGATAGAGAGCTACAGCCTACAGCCAATAGTTCAATACCTAGCCTGCGGCTCATGATTTATATGAAACAGTTAAAATGTTTTAATGTCTTCAGACTCTTCACTATTAGACTAGGCCGTGATGTAATTGTATCAGTTTGCTATGCATAACCATTGTCCCAAGATGACACTTGGATCATCATTAAAATCGCTGGGTATTACAATACACATGCATTTTAAATTTAATTTGGTTAAATTTTGCAACTAAAAATCACTTTTTTTTCTTTCGATTTAACCATCCACGTTTTACAATACACATGCATTTTACTCTTCATTTTGGGATATATCCAATTAAAAATTTTAAAAATAATTGTATATATTTGTATATATTTACAACTTGTAGCTAATGGATGTAAAACCAATTTTGTCAGTAACTGACTATAATTTGGCTATAAAAAAGAAGAAGAAGAGATATTTAAGGGTGGGATATGAATGCATGCTCTATATATTCTTTATGCACATGATTCCCTAAAAGTTGGGTTAATTAGTCAATTTGTTGCAGCTTAATTTATAAATTAAGAGAGTGTTGGTTTCTCAAGGTACACCAGTTTAAAACTTTGTTTTTTCTTATGTATAAGCACAATTTAATCAAGCCTCAAATTTATTTTTATCTCATTAAAACAAGCTATAACCACCTTCTTCTTCTTCTTCTTCTTCTTCTTCTTCATCTTTTTTTTTTTTTTTTTTTTTTTTTTTAAATTTAAGGGCTATGTAAGCAATAACAAACATACACTTAGTCCTTTTTTGTTAGGACATTTTGATTTGATTTAAAAGATTTTATCAATTAACTTACTTGAAAGCTTGAGACAATAACAAAACTCTTACTTTTGGGGGTGGGCGTGGAAGCTCTCCGGTATATATAAGAATTTAATATCTTTTTCTGGTAATTAATATGTTTTGCTAACAGCAACTACAGATTTGGAGGTTAGCCAAGTTATAATCTCTATATATAATCATCACATATAGTTGGTACTTGGTACTGCTCCATAGAATATCTATTTTTAATCAATATGTTAGGTTAAAATAGATTGATCCCGATTAATTAATTCAATTACCCAAATTAATTAATTAGGTCAAATTACAAGCAAATAGCGGAGGTAACAACAAATCACCCAATAAACTAAATGCAACGGAAAATAAATTAACACGGTAATCTGTTGACAAATGAGGAAAGTCTCTCGCAAGGCAAAAACTCTACCGGATGAATTGAAGGTCACCACTCCTAAAAATCCATTAATCAATACTCAAGCGGTTACAAGTATAAGGAATCTTACCGTTATCCTGGTCTATCCCAAAATACCAACAAATAATTGAACATTTGCTTCAATACCCAATTGAATTTGATCTTATAGTAGACTTCTTTGTTTTGCACAAATCTCCAATCTGTGACTGACTCTTTTGCACGAATCCCAGTACGTAACTAACTAAAGCAACTTGATTGATTGTTGTTGGCTACAAAGTTCTTCACTTCATAAACGATGAAGATAAAAAAACACTTGATTACAAAACCTTAAGGCGTACAAACGCAGTAGCTTTACACAGAATATATGAGTTTTAGGTCTCTATTTCCGTACTTTATGACTTTTAAAATAAGTCTTATATATGACTAGGGTTGTAGAGAGAGAAACCCTAAACATTCAAGTCATCATGGGCCGAATTTCAGATTTGATAATTCTGAAATCGTAATTCTCAATAGATTGAGCTTGTGTCGAGTTTCTTCATTAATCCTTGATAGTAGCTAGTGTCGAGCTTTAATGAAACAACTTTTTTTCACTTATTTCTTGGATCAAACTTCATATCTTTAATGATACCACTTGATATATTTAAACAACATACTTCTTGATACATTAAACCCAACTTAGATCTACCCAATTACAAGTAAAGTGTGATTTGTTAAATGATTAGCTAATTATATAAAATATATGACCCTAACACAATGGTATAGGGTGGTCCTATGAGAGCAAATTGGCTTAGAGGTCCATTATCCTATGTTTTTCCTCAAAGTAAAGACAGACAAAGAAGATAAATGTTATGATGCATAGAACGCCACATGAGAGAGATAAAGAGGGGAATATATCGATGGATTGAATTTGAAGAAAATATAATAAAAAGGAATGGAAAAGAAGTAATTCCCATGTTTTATTTTATTCTTTTATATGCATATTTTTCAAGAATGAGAATAATATTAATTAATTTACTATTGAAATAAAGATGAAATATTTATTTTATTTTATTTTATTTTATTTTATTTTGAGAATAACAGAAATAAGTAAAATTTTATTAGTGTGAACTGTGTGATTAAGATATACATGATATAACTTTTTGTTAATACTACGCTTAATATTTAACAAATACATTTTGGTTTCATTTACACGTTCTCTTAAATTTGTGCTAATTCGATGTATGTCATTTATATTTGTTTCGTAAAATCATTTTATGTATCACTTTAAAGAACAAAAAAATTATAAGTGAGATAGTTATTAATTGATCATATTTTGCAAGCATGGATGATGTAAAAAGACACAAAATCCAAAAATCGATTTGTTAAAAAAGAAACTGTGGGGTCAGAGAATTTGGCAACCCCGGCCCACTTTATACCAAGCCCAAGGCCCATGCCGAGGAGGAGGAAACGTCCGAGGACGAAGTGTGAAAGTCCAAATTGTCCAGGAACCTTGCCGAGGACAACCCTGTCCTCGGCCAACCAAGACCATGGGATGAGGAAGCAACGGGCTACCATAGGCAACCTTCCAAGGCATCTAAGGAGAAAGAGCAAGTACAACATGTCAGCCATAGAAGCATAGTAGAGGAGTAAGACCAGGATGAACTATCACCTCCACATTAAATGCGCACGACTAATGTTCCGGCAGCATTAATGGAGAAATGACCCATGAGCAGTGCTGCCTCGGTTGCAGCAACTCACAGGGGGTTTGGTAAAGTGGCTGATGGGAAGGGTTGTCAGAGAGAGGCATGGATGATTAACAAGTGGAGGAAATGGATCGTTGGAGGAGGACTATATAATGGGAAAAAACAGATCAAAAGAGGGGGACCATTCTCATGGGATAAAGACTACCACTAAGCTCCTTGGACCGAGCTGAGGACAGACTTTTTAAGATAATTTTGGTTCATCTACGTTTGATGGTGGCGAATACCAGATTGGGAGTTGTCCCCGTGCTAGGGCCTAGTTCTTAAACCCGCTCTCTACAAATTCATTGTATTGGGCTAGCTGGACTTGAATTCACTCACTCAACAGTAGAAGTGATCAAACCCAATCCCTACAGAAACTTATGTATTAGATTATACAAACCTAACTCAAACTATATGTACGTGTGTGTTTGTTTTTAAAAACTCTCAAATATCCAAGAAAAAACATATATACATCATTATTTATTTTTTTCTATTTTTTTCATTCTTGGTTAAGTTACTAATTTGACCCTTCTAATATTGGGCAAAGTTCAATTTGGTCGCTTGACTATTAGTTGTGTCAATCAATCTTTTGAATTTTAATATTAAGTTAACATTATTCTTAGCTATGTGCATTTTTCATTTAAATTTTAACAAAATTAATAATCAATCTTTTGAATTTTAAAATTAAGTTAACATTATTCTTAGCTATGTGCATTTTTCATTTATATTTTAACGAAATTAATAATCAAAATTGACTTGATTTTAATACGTTCACAATTTTCATATCAACCTTAACTAGTGTCATTGTTGCGACTAATTCATTAAAAATTGAGTCAAGAGGAGACTCAATGATGCAACTAAATTAATTTTGAAAATTGATAGACTGAATTAACACAATTAATAGGTTAATAATCATATTAAATTTTTACTTAATAATTAATAACAGGACCATGTTGAATAAAAATTCTTAGTGCTCTACTGTACATTCCATTGATTTTTTTTCTTTTAACTTTAATTACTATATAAGGATATATATATATGTGTGTGTGTGTGTGTGTGTGTGTGTGTGTGTGTGTGTGATAGGCTACAATTAGTAAAATATAAAGTTGAACACTTAGAATGTATCGAGTATTTTTATTCGAACCACATTAGTTATTTAATTTCTTTTCCACCATCTAGAATACGATATGCATTTTATTTTTATTTTTTTTCCATTTCAAACCTTAATTATTCTATAAAGTAAATAAAGGGATGTAGACTACATGATGAAGCATAAATTACAACACTAAGAGTGGGACATAATATTTTTATTTGGTAATTAGCATCCATTGTTTTACCTAACCTGCACGCATGGTGCGTGAGGGGAATAGAAACCATATCGCGTGAGGAATAACAATTCATTGTCCCACATTGAGCGTTTCACTTTATTTCTAACCAATCACAACTTAACATGCCTTCATTTTTTTTTCTTACAAAGTAACAAAAATTTAAAAGGAAAGAAAAGTAGACATATGGTATAGTCTATAGAGTAGTTGGTCCATTGTTTTACCTATCTTATGCGCATAGTGTGAGGTGAATAAAAATCATTTGTCACACGTTGAATATTATTATAATACACTTTATATTACACCAATCACAACTTGCGGCAAGTTCATTATTGTTTTCTTATAAAGTAACCGGAGTTTAAAAGACAAGAAAACTAGACATATATAACATAATAGACTAAATCTTACTATGTTCCACTTCTTGTATCCACTTTATGCTTCCTCAATTTTGATATGTCATGTGTACAACTTTTATTTTTCTCCATTTCTAAACTTTGGTTGAAGTAGAGTAAGAACAAATTGAAATACTAATAATTCGTTTTTTACTAACAAAAATATTAAAAACTATATCTTCTAATAAACACTATATTTTCGAGATTCCGAAAGGTGGCTAATAAATGCGGGGAAAAAAGTATAGGCTATGGAGAAGACACGCAGGCGTGACATGCATGCAGGCTTGGCTTACATACAAGGCATGCTTATTGAACTTATCGGACACAAATTAGCAATTATCGCCAGGGGCTAATGGCTATAACACTAGAGAGAGAGAGAGAGAGAGAGAGAGAGAGAGAGAGAGCGGAAAACGCAGTGAAAAAATGTGCAGAAGTTGTACAAACAAAAGCACTACATTTGATTTCCTAACCTTATATCCCCCGCCATATTATATACTGTCTTTGTACCACTTGCTGTTCCATACTAAAACAAAAACAAAAACATCCTCTCTCTCCACCTCTCTCTCTCTCTTTCTCTCACAGATACACAAAAACAAACGTTACAACCAGAACCAAAGGCATCACGCTATACACACACACAGAGAGGCAGCAAGTACATACCTTTTAGAGAGAGAAAGAGAGGCTGTGTTAGCTCTGGCTTGATAGTGAAGATGACAAAGAAAGAGAGAAGTAGTAGTGTAAGTTGTTGTAACAGTCTCACACATTGAACGATCTGCTGTGGACACGATGTACACACCTGATTCTTAAGCCTTTCTTTCTTTCTCTCTCTCTCTCTCTCTCTCTCTCTCTCTCTCACTTGTTGTGTTAGACTATTTTAATCTTCTGGGTATTCCTTTGTTTTCTCTTCTCTTTCTACTTTCTTAAAGCTTTCGTTTGCTAGCTTGGAAGAGAAACAAAGAAAGAAAAAGATGGGTAGCGTTGCAGAAAGTACTGAGAGAAAAAGACGTATCCACACTGGCTTGCTTCCTCACAGCAACCAAGGTAAGATCTCTCTTTTTTTTTTTTTTAATAATTTATATTTTTGTTATTTGTGTGTTTTGTGTTGGACTGTTTGGATATGTTTTATTTTGATTTTTCAGTGGTGCTTTGACTACTTAAAATAAATAAATAAATCCAATGAACAACTGTGTTTTGCATGTTAATGAATCCTATTTTTTAAAGAAAGTTTTCCTGAAAAATGTTATTTTTTTAATGTTATTTTTTGCATTCAATCATGTTTCATATTTTCCTATGTTATTTATTTTGTTAATTTTTTCCCCTTTTTTACAAATTTTAGCTTCAGAATTTAGATTTTCAAATCTCATTAGAATCCATGAACACTACTGTGTATTTTGATTCTACTTCTGTATTTCCTTTGAGACTCAGGCTAATGCAAATGACTGTCTTGGTCTATTAATATCCCATTGACCTTAATCACTAAAATTTTGTCCTAAATCTCTTCAGGCCACTCTTCACTGAAATGGGTTTCTCACTTTCTATTGTGCTAGTCATTACCAGAATGGGAATTGGGTTAACATTGTTTTGCTTAATCATCACTAAATTGAGTTCCAATATGTTATACTTACTTATTCCAAATATGGATTCTGGGTTTTGTCTCTCTCTCTCTGTATGATTATGATTGGTTTTCTGTTACTATGTTTGGTTGTACGTGGTGGTAATTTTTCTTGTAATGATCCTAGGAGAGAAAGATGAATTGTATGTTGAACTATGGCATGCATGTGCTGGACCTCTTGTTTACATCCCGCGCGCTGGAGAGAAAGTATTCTACTTCCCTCAAGGTCACATGGAACAGGTTCCATTCTTGTTTGTCTCTTTTTTCTCTTCCATAGTCTTATTATTTTATCAGCTCCCCTGCCTCATAAGTCTTAACTCTGTTCTGTTTCCTTAACTGCATCTATTTGAATCCTGATTGTAGTTTTGTATCTTCTGTTACATGTTGACTCATTGCCTGAAACCAAAAATCATTGCTAAAGATTGTTTTCATAGATATACGTATGATTCTTTTTTGGTAAAGGACATAATGAAGGCACAATTTGGAATATGTGACTTGATAAGATAGACACAAACATTTTGTGCGCATTTGGTATTTGATGATAGTTGCATTGCATTGCCCTATTTCCGTCCTTGTAGGATTTTATGTGTGAATCCATCATCTTTGATGGGGCTATCGAAGCCACTGGCACTAGATAGTAGAAAATCAAGTTGTGGCAATTAATGAAATCAGTAGATGTTATAAATCTTGGGATGACTTTTGATTTTTCCATTGCTCCCATGTAAGTTTTAATGGATGCGTTCATATACCATGTAGTAACCGATGTGCCCTATATGTTTAATTAAGTGACATGTTTGCTTGACATATTATGATGTAGCAACATTATTGTTCTCCTTGGTTAGTTGAGTTCATACTTGGTTATATGAAATTTGATATAGGTTGAGGCGTACACCTCTGAAGATGGTATAATGGAAATGCCAATTTACAATTTACGTTCTAAGATCCTCTGCAAGGTTGTTTATGTTCAGCTAAAGGTACATCATCCCTATTTTTCTTGGTTTTTTACTTAATTTTGATAATGTGTTTGAATTGGAACTCTAGGCTACTTGAAAAAAAATTCACACACATGCTTGCACAAACACACACATATGTATACAAACTTATGGAGTTCTTTCTAATTGATTTGGTTTTGCAGGCTGAAGCTAACACAGATGAGGTGTTTGCTCAAATTACGTTGCTTCCAGTGGCAGAGGTAAGTTAATGAGTGCTGAGATGTTTGGGTCCGACATATCATTTGTGCATATAAATGAATGGTATCTTATCTTATCTAACTTGGGGAGCATTTGGAAATTACATGGACCTGAGATTAATAGATTTTCAAAGCCATTTTTAATTTGTCAACTTGAGAGTTCTGTTCTCTTTAAAGGATTTATGGTAAATCCAATGTCCGCATTTGTGTGCAAGGAGATATTTTATCTTTCATCTAGTTTTTGGAAACTGATAAAAACCAATTTCTTGTCTCTGCTGTGTTCCTTTCCACAGTTTGTTTCTACTTATAAAATTGGGGTTCACTAATTGTCAGTAGTTTTATTGAGGTATCAAAAAATTCGGGGCATTAAGCTTTATTCTGGTCATTTGATAGCGTTTCAAAACTTCTGATGTTAATGACCATTCATGTGACCACTTTGTGCATCTAAATACCGTTAAGAGTTTGATCTTAATAATTTCATCTTTAAGTAATATTTCTGTCTTTTCCTGCTACTTCCATTATTAAAAGAATTCCGTTATTGCTTTGGCTACTTGCAGCAAGACGAGCCAAGTTCAGAGGATGAAAATGCTCTATTTTTGCCTCAGAGAACTGGTGTATGCTCCTTTATCAAGACTCTCACTACCTCTGACACAAGTACGCATGGTGGATTCTCTGTTCCCAAGCGCCATGCTACTGAGTTTCTCCCGCCTCTGGTTAGTGCCCTTTTTCCTTTTTTCCTTTTTATAATTCAATAGTTTGGGGAGGATGGGGGTTGAACCTTGGATGTCTTTATTGAAAATACCAAGATGTGCCAGTTGAGCTACAAGACTCTTAGCAACTATGGTTAGTGTCCTTGTCAAGACTTTGTATCTTAACTATCTCCAACTTATTACAGGCAGTGTGTGAGAAAAATAAATAAATAAAAGAATGAACTGGCCACAAAATGTTGGTATGATATTTGAGTTAGGCTCACATGAGTTATTCCCTAAAGAAGCCTTAGAATAGTAGATTTTGGGTTCTCTTCTCTGGGTTTGTAATATTATGAAATCCTAAAATGTAGCCAATCCCGTTCTCTCTTCTTCCTGCTCAGATTATTTGCAAGAAATAAAAAATGAGTGTATAATGTTAGTCCTCTCCGTTATGCAAGTATTTGTACATACAGAATCTTTTATCATATTCTCTTATGGAATTATTTGTACATCATTGAGCTCGCTTCAAGTATTGGAGAAGAAGCCAGTTCATTCTTATATTATCTATGTTATTGCAGGACACAACTCAGCAAACACCTGCACAGGAATTGGTTGCTAAGGACTTGCATGGCTATGAATGGCACTTTCGCCATACTTATCGTGGTATGTTTGCTAAGCTCAATTATTCTAAAAGCATCTAGGCTTGAAATATTCTAAGCTTCAACTTCATTCCTTCAATGAATCACAAGCTAGACATGAATGTTTGGGTATTCTGTATTGGATCAGTTCACTGTTCTTTACTGGTCGTTTAAAAACACAAGTTGGAGACATTGCCATGATTACCATCTTAAATTAGAGTTAGATGTTTCCTTGATTCTACACCCCTACAACAAACCCAATCGATCTAAAGGCTTTGGTTTTCAAATTTAGGATTGGGTTGGTTTGGTTTGATAATTTCCCGAACCGATGGGGTTGGGTTGGGTTGAAAAGATCCTATAACCAACCCAACCCAACCCATGCAAACACCTTAATTCACAATGGACCAATGTTTGAATAGCCACAGTTTTGTTCATTTTATATTTGAGTTTATATCCCTATTAAGTTGTTTACGATTTGGAGAATACTTCTCATGCATTTTTTTCATACCTACAACACCTTAGATTTAAGCTGCTAATACTTAACCACATTGAATCAGGTCAGCCGAAGCGGCACTTGCTCACTAGCGGTTGGAGTACCTTTGTGACTGCAAAGAAGCTTGTTGCTGGAGATGAATTTATCTTCCTTAGGTTCTCTCTCTCTGTCTCTGTCTCTTGTCTGTGGGTATATGTTCTAGGATTTTTGGGGTTGGTGTATGTGTATTAAAAAGTGGGTTGGGGGGGGGGGGGGGGTTTCCTGGCACTTCTTGAATCTATGTAGACATTACTATTATTGTTATTGTTGCTTAACAGAGGGGAAAATGGACAACTTCGTGTTGGGGTCCGCCGTGCTATGAAACAACTATATAGTCCATCAGTATCTGTCATATCTGGATACAGCATGCAACACGGCATACTTGCTGGTGCTTTCCATGCTGTTTCTACTGGAACCATGTTTACCGTATACTACCGCCCTTGGTACGCTGTAATCATCTTATGCAAAGAATCAATGAGTGCAATACTTTTATCAGGGGTTTACTTTTTATCTTTGTATCATTGGTGACAAAATATTTTTAGGTAATAAACAAGAAACCATTTAATTCATGTTCTGCAGGACAAGTCCTTCCGAATTTATCATACCTTTTGATCAGTACATGAAGTCAGCTGAAAATTACCATTCAATTGGAACAAGATTCAGAATGCGGTTTGAAGGTGAAGAATGTTCAGAAAAGAGGTAATGAGACAAGCCTTTGTGAACCACTTGGCTCTATCTTTCACAATTAATCTTCTTGTTATTCTTGCTTATTTCAAGTTATATTGAAGACCTATCACTCCAACCCCACTTCCCCTCTCCAATGAAAAGAAGAAAAAGAAACTAGATATATACAACATTGTTAGTGCTTATGTCCCTGCAGTTAAGAAAAATGAATGAAGAGGCTTTAACTGCAGCGTGGCATGCTATGACTTTTAACCAACGATTGTTTGATGAAAATAGTGATTGCAGCTTATCTTCCCGCTTTGAAGCACATATATATGCCCTCTGCATTCTCTTGACTGAACGTTATTACTGTGCCAATCAGGTATATGGGCACTATAGTTGGTAACAAAGATATTGATTGCATTAGGTGGCCTGGTTCAGAATGGAGGTGTCTTGAGGTAACGAGCTGTTTTCATGACTTTAAGATGCCTTTTGGCCCTTCAACAGTATTTTGTAGTTATAGTATCCTTCTACTCAATGATAATTATTTCACAAGCTATTTCTCCTTTCAGGTGCAATGGGATGCCACACCGGACACATTTTTGCATCCTGAAAGGGTTTCACCTTGGAACATTGAGCTGATAGAATCTACTTACAAGAGATCCACTTCTATCATATCCGAACAAAATAGGAAACGACCAGTTAATCCATCGTCTGAGTGTTCTTGCTTGAGTAGAGATGGTTTGTATCCCTCATTTATCTTGTGTTCTGAATTTCAAACTCTTATTGGAAGATTTCTCTGTATTTCAGAAAGCTGGGAGATATTTTTGTATTAATCTCGATGCCTTTATCATCAAATGCAGTTTATTTTCTGACTAATCAAATTCTCTTTTCTATTAGGTTTGGTTCAATATCCAGCTGAATATACATGTCCAAAACACCCAAGGGTCTTTCAAGGTCAAGAAAAAAGGAACACTGGTGCTCAAGAACTGGGTGCACAAACCCCTGAAGTACCACCACATCTGGTAGCCACATCAAATCCTAATTGGGGCCATAGACATTTGGGACTAGAGAATCAGCTATGCAGTCCAATGCGTGAACGATTTTCTCAATGTAACAGCAACAAAATATCATATTTAAGTAAGAATATAACGGCTCCTTGCCCCACGCACCAATGGCATCCAATAATTACAGGATATGGAGTCTGTGACAATGTTGCAGCTAGCAGAAACACTTCAGTTTCAAATGTCACCTCTAGCAATTCTGGGTACCAGGAATGCAGGGCTTCTGAATCAAGGGATGAGAATGAAGCTCTGCTTGCCCCACCAACTGGCTGTTACAGATACAGACTTTTTGGTGTCAATCTATTTAATAGTTACCCGGAGCTCCCTTCACCACAAGCAGCCACTTATTGTGAGCTTTCAAGTCCTTGTTCTGTTCCTCCAACATCTCAGTCAAGTGTTTGTCAAACTATCCAGGTTTCAGAGCCCTCTAAGAGTATCTCGGACGTTCTTCTGGACAAACAATGCAACAATTGTTCCATCACTAGGAGTTGTACAAAGGTAATTTGTTTGTTTTTAATTTCTTTTACAACTTACAGGGCAAATAGTACTAATTGAATTGCAATTACTGAACTTGAATAACAAGTCATCAGATTGTGGCAACATCACAGAGATTAAGATTCCTGCACTTAAAATATAAGCAAGTACTCACGTAATTTCTAGATATGTTGATTGGGACCCTTGTGGAGTTTAAAATGATAGTGCTTAATTGAAGCTACGCAGCTGGGTGCATCTTTTATATATCATTTAGTTTTGATTTGTTTTATAGCACATATGAAGTAGGCATTTAAGGTCATTCTTCTTTGAAGTTGCCTTAGAAGCATAATGGTGCAGGAATCTAGTTGTTTCCTCTCACATCCTTGTTATGGTTGAGTTGATTGGAGAAGCTAATCTTGAGTAACTGTAAACTGCAACTCTTCTAGGTGCGCAAGTATGGAAATGCTCTTGGAAGATCAGTTGATCTAATGCGATTTGATGGGTATGATGAACTGATTTCAGAGCTTGACCATATGTTTGATTTCAAAGGAAGTTTGATCAATGGAAGCAGTGGGTGGCATGTAACCTTTACAGATGATGAAGAGGACATGATGCCAATAGGAGATTACCCATGGCAGTTAAGGACCAAAACCCATATTACAGTCTCAAAAAATGTGTTTGTTGGTGTCTTGGAGTTTGATTTGATATTGGTATAACTGGGCTAATCTGGTGATATTGCTTTATATATGCAGGGAATTTTGCCTCATGGTGCGAAAGATGCTCATCTATCCGAAGGAAGAGATTGACAGGCAGAATCCAGGCTCACCAGATCCAACTCCCCTCTAATTGCTCTTTGCCGAGGTTACTTATGTCTTATTTTACATCTGATTATATACTTCAATAATACATATGTGAGAGAGAGAGAGAGAGAGAGAGAGAGAGAGATGGTATCACTTGTCAGTACATTATGTGAACATAGCTATGCACAATATGTTATGCTGTTAGTTGTATTGGGATGAAAACCTATGCACTTTAAATATTTAAATGCAGCAATGCTTGCTACATGAATGCTGCTATTTATTTTATCTACTGGCAAGGTGGTGGTGGTTGTTTTTTTTCCCCCCCTGATGATAATCAATCAGGAACTTTTAGTAGAACACACTACCAAACTCAGTTATATATGTCACAGCCCAATGGCTTATCTGTACAATCTCAGTTTTGGATATAAAGAAGAAAAAAAACAAAGCTACAACTACAATTCAATCAGCTAGTGTACAGACCAGTCACAGGATACCCTGGTAACACTATAAAGCTCTATTTAAACCAGGACCACTGAACCTTCCTTTAGCAGCTACACACACTCTTATCTCCCATTTGATGGATTGGACAATACTTTCTTCAGATTTAACTTGTTCACTCTGGACATTTTTGTTTCTTTGAATCCAAATATAGTAAACTACTAGATTGTAGCTCCCCATGACAGCTTACTAATAGTAGCTTGTACACCACTCCTTTTCCATTTGTACCTACCCCAATCCACCACCTTCTCCCATTCAGTATGTGGGTTAGAGTTCAAACAAAGATCCAGGATCTTTTTACCAAACTCTCTTTGTGAAACCACACTCTAAGAACAAATGATCTCTGCATTCCCAACTGTTTTTACAGAAAACACAGCTTAGAAGGCCAATTGAGCATAGTTAGTTAGTTACATAAAAGTATAAAAGCATGTGTTTGGTAGAGCTGAAGGAAACCATGCCAGAGTTTTAACTTCTTCCTTCCTTGATCTAATGGCATTCCAAGTATATGAGGTTGACTTTGAGAACATGTTGGATTTAGAAGGAACCCACAATGGCTTGTCATGACTTTTGAGCTCCACAAGAAAAAGTTTAATCTGAACTTCCACTAAAGCATTAGACCAAGCCGGCAACCGATATAAATGGCAGAAACCTTGGCCTCAATACTAATTCCCAAGCTCCCAGCATCTATACTATCCTTGGGTTATATTTAGTATATAAATTATAAAACTACATCCAAGTGCTGCCAATCCAACCAAAGATTCATAAAACTACCTGATAGAATTATGGTTAAATGATTAAAACTACAATTTCCTAATAATTTAAACTTTTGGAATAATCTGTAATTTATTTATCACTACCAATACCAAGTGCTGCCAATCTACCAATACCAAAGGCACCAGCAAGGTTGTTTCTGTTGCTTGTAGAATATGGTGCTGTATCAAGGGCATGCCTAAGATTGTTGTTCCAAAAATTCCAACTAACCCAAACCCATTTACCTATTTATTGCCCATTTAACTAATTACTTTTAATCCAAACCCAACCCAACCCAGTTATTATGGGTAAACCTCAACTCACCCAAATTATCCAATAATCAAAATTACCAAAATGTCACTAAAACCTGAAAATGACCAACGTTCTCATAAAATCTTTTAAATTTACCAAAATACCCCCTAAACCTAAAAAAAGACCAAAAATGCTATTAAAAAACACTAAAAATTACCAAAATACCCCCAGAACCTAAAAAATGACCGAAAAATCCCCGAAACCTTAAAATTGACCAAAATACCCCCGAAATCTAAAAAATGACTAAAATACCCTCAAAACTGAAAAATAACCAAAATACTCTCGAAACCTAAAAAATGACCAAAATACCACTGAAACCTAAAACAGAACAAAATACCCCTGAAATATAAAAAATGACCAAAAGACCCCCGAAACGTAAAAATTGACCAAAATACCCACTAAACTTAAAAATTGATCGAAATACTCTCAAAACCTAGAAATGACCAAAATACCTCTGAAAATCTAAAAAATGATTGAAATACCCCCGAAATCTAAAAACTGACTAAAATATTCTTGAAACCTAAAAATTATCAAAATACCCCTAAACCTAAGCAAATGACCGAAATACCACTGAAACCTAAAAAAATGACCAAAATACCCTTAAAACTTAAAAATTAACCAAAATACCACCTAAACCTAAAAAATGACCGAAATACTCTTGAACCTAAAAAATGACCAAAATAATCTCGAAGCCTAAAAATTGACCAAAATAACTCCAAAACCTAAAAATGACCAAAATACCCCCTAAACCTAAAAAATGATCAAAATACCCTCAACCTATAAAATGAAGAAAATACCCCTAAACCTTTAAAATGGCCCAAATAAAACCAAAACCTCTTAAAATGGCCACAAATAATATGAAACCTCTAAAATTACCAAACATACCCTAAAACCTCTAAAACGACCAAAATACCCCTCAAAAGATCTAAAATGACCAAAATACCACTAATCCTATAAGATGAACAAAATACACCCGAAGCCTCTAAAATTACCAAAATAGGGGTTTAGGGTTGTTGATACCAATTTTTGCGACACATTTTGTACAAGCCTAATTCAACCAAGCTCCACTTCCTTGTGGGCTCAATTATGTATTTTATATATATATATATATATATATATATATATATTTTAAGCATGACCCAAGCCCATGCTATTTATGGGGGAAATTGAGGAAGTGTGGTTTGGAGGGTATGAGTCAGTTTCTTTCAAACCTTTTACATGAGCCCAGCCCATGCGTGCTACCAAGTGGCAAGAGACTCTAGTAGAACCTCAAGCTCATGGAGAATGTCTTGTACCCAAAATTTCTACCCCAAAAGAGCTTTTGTGCTCTGGCTGACTGTGGCCCAAAGTTTCTGACTTAACCTAATTTTCTACCATATTTTCTTTTCCACTCAAAAAACACAGCAGACCCTAAACCAATTAGCTAGCATATTGTAGCCACCAAATGCAGCTGTCAAAAGCCTGCAATGACTTGGAAACAATAGCTAATGGAGTCAGCCACTTTATTTCCAAAATCATGCTAAAAGCATGCCAAACTCTTCCCTAAACAAAAGCAACCCAAGCCAAAATACCAAATTAGTATCATGGGGGATAAAAGCCTCTTCTACTACTCAAAAACCAGTCATTAGCAACACCCCAAACTCTATATAAAAATCTCTCTTCAGCTCAAAAATCAACCATCCACGTTCTACCCTCAATCGTCCACATTCTACCCTTAGAGCTAAAACTTTAGAGCAAAAGCTCATTTAGCCAGCTAACAACCTTCCCTCTCTTCCTCACAAACTCTCTCAATTTCCTCTTCTCGTTGACTATGGCTTGAAGTTTCGGGCCTGTTATGTCCTTATGCATTTTTCAGCATTTTTTTTATTGGCATTTTCATTTCTCTCTTGTTAAACCACCATTAGCCTTTGTTTATTATACATTTGGAATTTTAGAATTGACTTTCCACAAATAAACACTTCTAAAGAACCCAAGGGGAGATTTGGACTAATCTTGCATATTTGGTCCTTGTCACAAAAACCTCCCTGACAGGGGTATTTTGGATGTGTCGAGGGTATTTTCGTTGAATTAAAGGTTCTAAGAGTGTTTCAGTCATTTTGTAGGTTTTAAGGGAATGTCACTAATTTTTTAGATTTTAGGGGTGTTTCGTTAATTTTTAGATTTTGGGGCTATTTAAGTAATTTTCTAGGTTTTGGAAGTATTTTAGTCATTTTTTAGGTTTTGGGGATATTTCGATCATTCTTTAGATTTCGAGGGCATTTTAGTCATTTTTTAGGTTTAGGGGGCATTTTGGTCATTTTTTATGTTTAGGGAGTATTTTGGTCATTTTTTAGGATTAGGGTGTATTTGTATCATCTTACAGGTTTAAGGGGAATTTTTGTCAATTTATAGGTTTTGGGGATATTTTTAATCATTTTTTAGGTTTAGGGGTTATTTTGGTCATATTTAGGTTTCAGAGGTATTTCGGTCATATTTTAGGTTTTTGGGGTATTTCGGTTAATTTTTAGGTTTCGAGAGTATTTCGATTATTTTTTAGGTTTAAGGGATATTTTGGTCAATTTTTAGGTTTAGGGGTTATTTCAGTCATATTTAGGTTTAGGGGGTATTTTGGTCTTTTTTTAGGTTTTAGGGATATTTTGATCAATTTTTAGATTTAGAGGGTATTTTGGTCAATTTTTAGGTTTCAGGGTTATTTTGGTCATTTTTAAGTTTCGGGGGTATTTCATTCATTTTTTAGGTTTAGGTGGTATTTCGGTCATTTTTTAGGTTTATGGGGTATTTTGGTAACTTTTAGGTTTCGAGGGTATTTCGATCATATTTTAAGTTTAGGCGGTATTTTGGTTAATTTTTAGGTTTAGGGGGTATTTCAGTCATATTTAGGTTTAGAGGGCATTTTGGTCTTTTTTTTTTTTAGGTTTTAAATGTATTTTGGTCAATTTTTAGCCTTTGGGGTTATTTTGGTCTCTTTCAGGTTTCGAGGGTATTTCATTCATTTTTTAGGTTTAGGTGCTATTTCAGTTTCGGGGATATTTTGGTCATTTTTTAGATTTCAGGGGTATTTTGGTCATTTTTTAGGTTTAGGGGGGGTATTTTGGTCAATTTTTAGGTTTCAAGGGTATTTTGGTCATTTTTTAAGTATTTGGGTATTTTGGTTAATTTTTAGGTTTCGAGGTATTTCGATCAATTTTTAGGTTTCGGGGGTATTTTGGTAATTTTTAGGTTGAGGGGGTATTTTAGCCTTTTTTTAAGTTTTAGGGGTATTTTGGTCATTTTTAGGTTTATGGGGTATTTTGGTCATTTTTTAGGTTTGGGAGGTATTTTAGTCATTTTTAGTGGTTTTGGGATATTTTAGAGTTGGGTGATTCGTAGATATTATACTTGGATCATAATTGGGTCTAATTGGTTACCCAATTAAAACCTAATAAACATTAATGTTAATTGGGTTTAATTGGGTTAATACCCATTTAACCCAATTAATAATTGGGTGGGTTTGAGTCTCATTTAATTGAGTGGAATTGAGTGGGCAAATTAGTTTGTGTTGATTTTGCCACCCCTATGTGTATGGGTCTATGAAGAACAAATTTTGAGTTAGTATACTCCTACTTGAGATGTGAATAGGATGTGGTTCATTCATTTTTAAGCAAATCAATGTCTTACTAGGCTCTTGAAAATTAATAGAGGGCCACTGTAAAAATGTATGCAATTTCAGAGCTTTTACTTAATAATTCAAAAGAAACATAAGACTTAAAAACTATTAAAAAAAAAAAAAAGAGTTGTTGAGGCGACTATTTCATCTATTAAGGCAATAACTTCCTAGAGAGCCATATTGTAGTTTGTAGCGCCATCTATGAGCGATACTGGATTTTTTTTTAGGCAATTGGAATTTATTGTGAAGGCAACCATTGCCCACCTTCATAAGCCACCGTAACTCATGATTTTTTTTTTAGTATAACATCCTATATGCATGTTAAAGCACAAAGAAAACAAAGTTGTTTTTATTTTTATTTTTATAACAATAGACGAAGGGGATTTGAATCTTGGATATCTATGTTAAAAACACCACGAGATACCAATTGAACTACAAGACTCTTGGCAAAGAAAACAAAATTGTGGCAACGTTTTGATTTGTTTTAACAATCATGCACTCAAAATGTTAGCAAAAACATAACTTGTAAGGTGAATATAAAAGTTGTAATGAAACGATATTGATGTAATAAATTGGGTTTTTCTAGAATTATAATTTTTGTGTTACAACTCTTGTCACAATTTTGATGTGGCTAACAAGTAGGGGTTGTTTATCACTTTCACATAAATCATTCTCTTTTTTATTTATTAGGCTACCATTCATAATTGATACATTAGAGTCATAACACAAAAGTTATATAGAGGCTTTCTCTAATAAATTGGGATTTCAATATGCTCAAACTCAATGAGTTGTTGTTGAAGAAAAAATAAAGAATGTTAATTTATTAAGTCGAGAAGTACTGTCGTAATTAACTACCATAACGACTCTCATCAAGAGCATGTTACTGAAACGACATCGTTCTTGTCCTCACCGGTTAACTACCCTTTCCCGCGACCAACCCATTTATTCCCACTCCAACTTTTTTTTCTCGAGAAAGTGGTAGAAAATAAGAAACCCAAACCCAAAAAATTTCCAAAACCATGAGGTCCTTGTATTCTACTCTACCAACTACTACACTCATTCCCAACAGTAATCCTCATACATCACTCACAACTACCTCTCCTATCCTCTACTTCCCTCTCACACTTCACCCAATTCAGCCTCTTAAGCATTCACTCACTGTTCTAAACTCACAGTCTCATCTAAACCCACTAACCAATGGGTTTGAAGAAGAAGAAGAAGAAGAAGAAGAAGAAGAAGAAGACCCAGATGGCCAAAATGCTCAAGTTGAAGACTTGAGGGTCCCAGACCATTGGTTGGACCCCTCCAAGGCTTTGGAGGTATTAACTTTTGCCAATTTCTTCATACCCCATTTTCCTCTTCAACTTATAGAATTTGTTTTCAATATCATTTTACTAGCTTAGTGTGCATTGCTTTTATATCTTTTTCCCCATTTTAATCATCATGGTATTGTAAATTTGCAATGTTGGATTGTTGGGTAGTGACCATAAAAATTTAGGGATATTCATAGAATGATAAAGGGTGGATTTTTTTTAATCATTAATTGATTATTTTAAAGATTAATAATGTTTTTTAACGGTTAATAATGAAAATTTTATAAGACTGGACCAACTATGCTTTATGGTACTAAATGTTGAGCTATTAAGAAGAACATATTCATAAAATTAGTGTTGCTGAAACAAGAATGTTAAAATGGACAAGTTGAAATATAAGGAAAGATAATATTCAAAATGAGGAAATCAGGGTAGGGGTGGCGCTTATTAATGAAAAGAGGAGGGAGGGTAACTTGAGATGGTTTAGTCATGTTTAGAGGAGAGCAATTAATGCACCAGTGAGAAATAGTGAGTTGATTCAAGTTTAGGGAACGCAAAATGATAGAGAATGACAAAAATAACATTAACTAAACTAGTAAAAAGGACATGTTAATTAAGGAAGTAACATAGAATATGACTTCGGATATAATAGAATGGCAAAAAAGAATACATGTGGTAGACCTTGACTAGTATGTTGAGGATCCATAATCAACCCCAAAATTTTGGAACTAAGGCTTGGTTGTGGTGGCAAAAATACTTCCTTTGGGAGTGAAATACCCAATTAGAAATCAGACTTCCTAAGCTAGGCAGCTCTATGTCTTTTGAAGCGTGGATCTTTTATGTGTTGCTGTTTGTATTGCCTTGATCAGCTGATTTTATTGCTGTTATAGCTAGACCACAGCTATCAGAGCCATCAATAACCAACAATGATCAAGCTGTGTTCTTGAAATTCTAATAGCCATGCACGGTAGTAGGCACTTGAGTTTGAGATATGATGTGGTTCTTTTGGAAGGTGGATGGGTTGCTGTTTCACTAGCACTGCTGTTCAAGGTTTCAAATTGTCATTTTTTAAGAAGAATATTTGATTGATGTGAGATAGTATTATCTTTGGATCAACTATGATTCAGTGAGGTTCATTGGAAATTCTTCGTCTTCCACCATTGAGAGAAGCAGCCCTGTTTGCAGAAAATATAGCTAGGAGGTGCTGCCTTTACTTTTACATAGACAAGGAGATATGGTGTTATTTTTCTGTTTCATCTAATAGTTTCTATGCAAGCCCAAACTTTCCACAATGGGAGCCATTTAAGTATGAAACACACCCTATGTACTCAATGATTTGGCTTGATAGAAACTGCTAGAGCTAGATCACCTGTTAGTAGGCAGGCAACTCTCATCATTTGACTACAGTGCTTTACCCCTCAAATTTTAGAATTTTGTCCTACAAAATCTCTAGTTGCTATGATTTATAATCAATCTTTTAATAGTTCAAATGCTATGAAAAGCTTATTTATGGGAAGAGGTTATTGTATTTACTTTTGAGATTTTCATTGCAATTTATTTAAAATGATTATTAAACATTTGAACGCTTATGCACAATTTAGGCTTTAGTGATACTGATTGACATTCCAGCATCTATTTTCAGGAATCAGAGTGGCTCAGGATTACCCTGCATAAATGGTTGGATGATGAGTATTGTCCAGAAGAAACTAATGTGGAAATCAGCAAGGTTGCTGCCAATTCATACTACAAATCTTTGCTAGAGAAACAAACAGACCTGGGTGAGATTTTGTTGAAGATGGCTCGAGAGTTGCAATCAATCTCCTACCAAGAAAGTTTTCATGGGGCATTCTCCTCAGCAAACGCAGCAGTGAACTTAATTGCCCAACGTATAGAACAGGTCTAGTTGTTTAACCAGTTGGGTTCTGAGCATAACTAACTTCTGTTTAATTGGAAAAATTATTTGCGCCTTCACTTATGAAGTTGATTTTGTGCCATTCAATGTTAATCAGAATTTTCTAATTGCAAACTTTGAGAGTATTGAAGACAAGGTAGCAAAAAAGGCCTCCTTCATATGTGTTATTTGAAAGAATTAAATCCGAAGTGTACATATATAGGGATAAGCTCATCTATATAATATCTAAGCTAAGGCATAGTATTTATTATTGCTACGCCCCTATTGAGTCACATCAGCGTAGCACTTTTGTCTATTTGGTCCATTTGGTCCAATTTAGTCCATTTTAGTGTACTTAAGAACGGAAAAAGATAGATTTGGCCCATTTGAGTTAAAAAACCTATTCTAAATCCAAATTTATTAAAAACTATAGATCTCAAACTAATAAACTATAATAGGATGCAACCATAATAGGATGCAACCGTTTTGTCAAGATTGGTAGGGCATAATCTCTTTATATAGTTTGCTAAAAATACTTATTGATATAATGTATTCAAATAGAGCTACAGATCAATAATCTTCTAATTCCTTTATGAATTGGTGGAGCCAAAAACAATGCTTGGCTGTGTAACTTCCACTCAGCACTATCATATTAAATTTCCACATGGCGGCAAAATTTGCTAAATAGTAACTTTTTAGGAAAATTTTAGGTGAATAGCATGCGTTTGAAGTTATTTAGTTATGTAGACTGTTTTTGAAACTCGAGTTCCAAGCCAAAATCGAGTTTGGCAAACTTGAGTTCCAATGGGTAGTCATCTGATGTGGATTAAAAAAAAAAAAAAAAAACCACGTGGAACTCGAGTTCCAGGCCCTTCTTTTTCACTCCTCTTATGAAGCGTCCATCGCTTCTCACTTCCAAGTTCCAACAAAAAAAGTTATGCCTATTTTAAATTTGAAGCACTGGTTTGAATTTAGTCCGCATTTGGTTTCATTTGTCAAAAAGTAAATGATTAAACCTTTTTGAAATTTCAAGCACTGACTTTGACTGAAAAGAAAACAAAGCGTGCAAAGAAACAGTGTGTTAAGAGTTCTGTGAATATAGTGAATTAATTTTTACAGTCTGGAACTTAAGTTTGCTAAACTTGAGTTACACTTTTTTTTTTTTAAATTCCACGTCAGGCCTATATTAGTTGGACCTCGAGTTTGTTAAGCTCGATTTTGAGTTGGAACTCGAGTTTGCTAAACTCGAGTTCCAAAAAAGTCTACACAAGTAAATAACTTACTATTGATGCCCATTTTTTGAATCCGTAACCAAAAGCCCATACAGTGGAAAGCCCAATGAAAAGTAAGGTCCAAAGGCCCGCCAAGAAAACCAAAGAGCAAGAAAGGTCCAAAGAAAGAAATGCAAAGGAAAGCAATTCGCAGCAGAATACAGCTTTGCCGCAGAATACAGTTCTCCAGCAGAATGGGTTCGACAGATAAAGACAAATTGGGCCTAAGACCCTTTTGATCCAGTCAACATTGTTTAGCCCACAAAGGCCCAAATCCTTTTGTACAAAAAGATATGCGTGAAAACTACGATGAAAAAGCACGATGAAAAGAAACAAGGAATAGTAGGAAGTGTCAGCAGCAAAAATTGCGTGAAGGAAAGAAAAGCCAAACCCAAGTAAATGACAAACACAATAGGAAACGCATGAAGAAATAAGACAAAGACACGCAGCAGAATGAAACAAAACTAATCTGCTACGGTAGAAATGGCGTGGGAACGAAAGAAGACAAAAAAAATAGAAGATAGTGGAGCAAGCACACAAGGGCCGGAGCACCACCAACCTGTACCCAGCCAATACAAGGGTGGTGGGCCCACGTTCAAAGGGATTCAGAGGGTGTGGTTTGGTGGTGGGGGAAAAAAGGGGTCTATATTTGGTTTCCAACCGTAACTTCTTTTGGGAATATACCATGCTGGGATGGTATCTTATCCCAAAGTAGTAGTAGATGGTCGGGACCATCTGATGCATGCTATAGAGTTAGGTAGTGAGATAGCCCAATCCTTATCCATTTGAACCTAGAGGTAGAAGTATACAGCAAGAACAAAGAAAATGGAATTTTGTCACGAAATGAGTAATGGTGTAGCAAACGTATTCTAAGCAAAGTAGTAGCCAGGCAACCAATGGGTTGGTGGGCAGTCCTGAAGGAATGTCTACAACAATCCAAAAATAGTTGGTGAAGCCCTAGGGGTAAAAGGGAGAAATCTCATTCAATCAGTTCACTATAAAAGGAGGAGGTAGCCATGGATGAAAAGGGGGAAGCACCTAATGGAGGCACTTAGAAAGAGAGAGACACCTAGAGAGAGGGACCCAAGAAAAGAAAAGACCAAAGGGAGAACAACCCACGACAAGAGAATAGTAAGCAACTAAGAGTAAAAAGAACGGAGAGAAAGAAAGAAAGAAAGTGGTAAAAAGAATAAAGAAAACACGGCATGAATAGGGGCATGCATCAGTAGACCATCTTTTCCCTCCCTCTTAGCAAACCCACTATTTGAAGTCCCCAAAAGTAATAGCTAGTAGCCATTTAGGCCTATTCTCCAAAATGCACAACTTTGATGGCAAAAGCCTATGACAAGGTTGTTCAAGTTGGGATTTGGGTTCCTTCTTGATTTACTTATTCTATGGGAAGATTCAATACTTGATTTTGATTGCAAATAATTTGATTTCACTCATTAGAACTTATATCTGATGTATTTAGTCATTCTGCTATAACATGTTTTTATCATGTTCGCTGCATCGGTTATCTTGCTATGGTATCTTTACTTGTTGTACTAGTAATTCTGCTGTAGCACCTTTTTATTATATTTACTGTGTTAGTTATTATACTAGCTAAACATTTTCTGTTAAAGCTTTCTTATTTCTTTGTTATTACGTGTTTTATTTTTGACACGAACTAATCATTATTTTGCCATAAGCACATTTATACATTGTATCTCATGTTCTACAAAAATATATTTTATATATATATATGTGAATACGTATAAGTGTATTTATGAATATATATATATATATATATATGTATATATTTGAGAATGTGCTAACCCATTTAAATTAACATTTGTTTGATGGGTATTTTCTTTGAGTTTTAAATTTGTTTATGTCAGGAAGTAGAAAAGTATTTTTGCAGTAAAAAATTAAGAGTAGTCATCCACGTTGCAGAAAAGTGCAAAAATCTTTACTGCACAGCAAAAGGTGTTACTTCACAGTAAAAAGCTTTACTACGTAGTAGAAAGCTTTACTGCAGAAGGTTTTACTGCACAGTAGAAGGTATTACTGCACAGCAGAAAGTTTTACTGCGTAACAGAAGATTTTAATGCACAGCAGAAAGTTTTACCACACAGCAGAAAAGGCAGTCCTGTGGCAGAAACTGAAGAAAAGTTCCTTCTGCGGCAGAAACAAAGGAATAGCCCACTTTGCAGCGTCTTCCCTTGGACTTGGACTCAATGCTTGCGCGCAAACTGGCAGCGGCAGAGTGGTACTTTGGAGCCCATTCTGCAGAGCGCTAGGCCCAACTTCCTTCTTTGAAAAAGCCTAGACTAAGCGTTGTCCAATAACATCAAGATGCGTGTCTAAGGTACAAGAAATGCAAAAAGAACCCTCGACATTTTTGGCGACTCCACTAAGGAGTTGGGATCAAGATAGGGAGGATGAGATATTTCTCCTCCGCAAACATGTTTCCAAGTCCTTACCAAAGAAAGTATCCAAAACGTCACAACAGTACCATAGTGGAATTCTATGGTGGAGTATCATGGCGACATTATAGCAAAACAGTGTTGCGGAATTCTATGGCAGAATATTGCAGCAACGTTACCGCAGGACAGTATCGTAGCAGAATTTTGTGGCAGAACACAGCAACGTTAAAAAGAGCAGTATTGTGAGCAAAATGCTATGGTAGAATATTGCAGCAGAATGTTGTGGTAGAGTACCACAATACTATAGTAGAGTTCAATGGCATTGCATTAAAATGCGGTAACAAAATATCAGTACAACACCATAGAGTTCTACAACAAAAATGTCCTGATAACTCTACAATAGAAGGCCTTTACAATACTTGGTCCTATCCTTTAAATGCCACTTGTTCTCCTTATCATGCATGTGAGATATGTGGCAAGCCACTTATTCAAACATGCAAGACCAAAACTTCCACCACTTTTTGCTCTCATTTCTTTTAAGAAAACACTAGAAGCTTTCTAAACTTTCTCCATCTCCACCTTCAGGTTCAGCATTTAAAAGAGAAAAATCCCTTCATTCCCTCACAAGGTTTCAATCATTTTTTTTTTCATGCTAGTGATTCGCTCTACTTTCCCTTAAGAACCAAAAGTTAGAAAGAAAAAAATGAAGATATAGCAACCAAAGGAAAATTTTCATCATTACTATACTATTGCGAATAACTATTTCCTCCGTGAAGTATCCTTCAGCAGACTTTTCTAGAAGTGCAAAATTTCTCTCCGCAGAAATTTCGTAGCAGAAAGTACAAATCCTTTGACAGACTGTTCACACCAGAATCTGTTGAATTTCAAAAGTGCAGAATGTTGGTCCGTAGAATATTTTATAGTAGAAAATTTCAGAAGCCAGAAAGTAGATCTCTTTGCAGATTATTTACAACAGAACTCGTTGAGTTCCAGAATGTTCATCGACATAATATTTTGCAATAGAATCCCAAGAATGCAGAATGTTCATCAGCAGAGTATTTCGCAGCATTCACAGCAGAATCTCAAAAATGCAAAATGTTCATCGGCAGAATATTTCGTAGTAGAATCCTAGAAATGCAGAATGTTCATTGGTAGAATATTTCGTAGTGGAAAGTTTAAAAAGGCAAAGTGCAAATCCTTTGGCAGACTGTTCACAATAGAATCTGCTGAATTTCAAAAATGCATAATGCTCACCTACAAAATAGTTTGTAGCAAAAAGTTTCAGAAGCCAAAGTACATATATCTCAGCAGACTGTTCACAGCAGAATATTTTGCAGTGGAATATTCTATAGCAGAATTTTGTATTGAATTCCAACAAGTCTTTTCATAGAATATCCTACCACAAAATTCAGTATTGAATTCTTGAACTTTCTAAGTGCAATCACAAATCCAATGTGATTATCTTCTACAACAAAAGTGATCATTGCCCCATCAAGAATTCATGGCAACACCAACAGTGTGAAGATGTGTAAAAGGGTACTGGACAATTCTACTACAGCAAGAAATTCGAGTCTAGATCTTATTCAACAAATTTGAGACTTGTTCTTAAAGCAAGAGAGGTGCATACAAAGCCTTTCATGTTTACTTTTGCTAATACATCAGCAAATATATCAGTATCAATGAAGGGAGGAGGGAGAAGTAATCAATTCAGCAATATCGAAACATTCGCTTTAAACCAAAGAATACATTGAAGGCATGTGACAGGGTGTTGAAATGTCCAAATTAAATCCAGAAGTTGGAATGAAGCCAATCACTTAGTTATTGCGTACTCTCCATAAAGAAGTCCAAATCTATAAGCTGCTTTCAAATTGCTCTTTGTCCATTCTCAGGTCTAGCAAACCGATTCAACAACCTTGAAGAATTGAGAAGTTTTCTTTGAAGCACCTCAGAGGACTTATGCCTAGAGTGGCATTAATAATCATGATCTTTATGATATTTCTAAGAAAGAATGTATCAGATCACTTGTACTACAAACTACGCAACTCCACCATCACTTTTCAAGTCATGAAGCTCAGTGATGCCCATGTCTCATCCTAGAAGAACTCTTCAACAATGACAAACTCAAAGCTCCTTCTTTTGGCTTGTGTACAAAAGGGAAATAGCAGAACCAATTGCTGACATACATTCTGTCGTGAATAGAGCTGCTCATCTTATTGCTACAGAAAACTATTACATGGTTTTTATTAAAGGCGTTCTGTTGCAACGGCATTCTGCCATAGGAATAAAGAAGCATGATGTTCTAGGAAGATGTTGGTACGTCATGGGAAAATTCTACATTAGAAGCCGCTGTGTAACACCCCATAATTTTATATAAATTTATTTCATATGCATAAATTAAAGAAGAGTCCCATAATTAAATGGATTTAATTGATTTGGGCCTAAGATATTTAAATCAGATAATTATTATGGTATATGAGACCCAAGTGAGATGGCATAAGTATATATATGGGCCTTGATGATTTTTTTTTTTTTTTTAAAAAACGCCTAGCCTTTTTCCTCTTAAGTTACACGTGTATATACATAAGATGGTTCCTTTTGTTTTAGCCGCAACACGCGACTAAGGTTTTCTTTTCTTCTATGCAGCTGTGCGTGGAAACCTGCAGGTATGATTTTCTCATGCTCTAAATTTGGGAAGTTGGAATATTATGGCTAGCAATTGTTCCCACGCTTATAGGAAGCATCTATGATTTGTGTGCCTAATAGAAAAATAGGTGTTGTTGTTATGGATCTAAATCTATGATTATATTAATGAGAAAAAGGGTGCTTTGTGGTTATTATATAATCGTATGTAGCCTCACTAAGTTCACCGTCAAACTGACATGCATCCACACCTTTGTTATTGTCTAAATACTAGTCCAGCGGCATCAAGGGAATAATAGGCAACTGGATTGATAAATTAAGGCTACTATACGTGGCTTCCAATATTAGATTGGATAGATATAATGTTAGAGTGGATAGATATTAACAAATCATATGGCTGTTACATTTAGGTTGATCAAATATTCATTATTCGATATTGAAGTTTCATGAATGCCTATGATTACGTTAATGGAAAAATCTGATTAGGCAACAATATTTTTAAGTCCAAAAAACTTATCAAAGCTGAAAGTGAATTGGATAGTTAAGTGAATAAATGGAGAATTTTGGATATATCAGTATTGTCTAGGATAAGATTGTTTAAGTGTGAAACTGATTTTAAGTGGGAAATTGTGTATTGATGGACCTATTTTTGGTGTTAGTAGGCTCTAATCCTACTGAGTTATTGTGATTCAAGGGAGGTTGGTTTCATATTTTTGCAAATAAGAGGTAAGTGGTGTTTACTAATTTTGGGAGTTTTCTCAAAACAGTGTTGATTATTAAACTATTTTATATCAAAGAAATATGTTGATATTCTATATATAAATTAATATTTTATAAATGTTTGATGTGCACATTGACTATTCGTTTTATGAAAAAAATTGTGGGACAACCTGAATTTATTTAAACTTGTATGTGTGAATATATCTTTATATTTTTTAGAATTATGAATGGATTATTTTTGTGAGCATATTGAATGTGTTTTGAAAACCTATGGCAAATCGTGATTAAAAGCTCAGTATTGTATTTAGTTCTTAGTAAGGGACAATCATACTGCAGCTAGTCCTTAGCAAGAGACGGTCTCAGAAAAGGGGACAATACACATTTGATAGCTCCTTAACAAGGGAGTATACTATTGAGGATCCAAAAAAGAAGCTCCTTAGCAAGGGAGTGCACTTTTAGATTCCAAAGGAGCCTTCCTTAAGAAAAGGACTGAAAAGGAGGTTCTAGTCCTAAAAGGGGATAACACAACCCTATCAATGGGGCGTAAACGTTGACCACGAAAAAAGTCTAGGAAATTGTTTATATGATGGTATTGAGATATATATATATATATATATATATTATGATGGCTCACAATATAAAAATATTTTTTTTATATGAAATATTTGATGATAAAATATTGATGAGTTATAAGTTATGAATTTGTTGTAAGAATTATTTATTTGAAAGGTTTGTTCCCACACCCCAATGTTAGCGAATTCCACTTATTGAGTTATCTCACCCTCTTTTATTCCCCCTTACAGATATATTAGAGGGATCATTGGAGTAGAGATTCTTGAAACACAACAGTTACGAATTATTTTGTGGAACTGAGAATTTTATTATTATTTTTATGATATTAAACATTGTACTAGAGAATTATCTTAAGGATTAGGGCTTTGACATTTGTGATGAGATTTTAAATTGTTGATTGCTTTTATTTAATATTTTTATGGATTATTTAGATTGAATAGACTTTTATTGCTTATGATTTTGGGGCATTACATGCTGGCTCTTGGCTATTACTAGCCAACCATGAAGCAAGAGACGTAGCAAGCTCCATCTAAATATGCCCATACTCAAAGCAAACGAAGAAGAAATCCAAGGAATATGGGTCTTAGTAGCAAAAGCCAGCAAAAGGGTCATGGTCATGAATTCTTGGTTAGAAGCCAGCACAGGAACCATGGTTGTGAGTTCTTGGCAAAAGCCCATGATGGGGGCTACACTTAATTAAACCCGCAAAGGAGCCATGATCACAAGTCTTTGGAAAGAATCTGCAGAAAAGCTATAGCCACAATCATTTGTAACAGAAGATACATGGGAAGCAATTGTGCTTGCAGTGGAACGAAGCCAAAGCATGCTTGGGAAGTAACTCTTTCCCAAATTCTCTAGCAACGAAGAATTTCTACAATATGGCAACTTGTAGATCCATGGCATCTAATTTTTTTACTAAAGAATGCATGAACCACATGATGGAGCATCAACACTAAGAGAAAGTGATATCAAGCTCATCCAGTTGTCTCACATGCTGGGGGCTAAAGCTCATTCTGCAGCAAATATGGGAAGCTTTCTGCTGAAAGCTAAGGGCTTATTCTTGTATACTGGGGGCTGTCTCATTCTGCAACGAAATTTGGGAAGCCTTTTACAGAAATCTAAGTACTTATTCTCACATACCAGAGGCTGTCTCATTCTACAGAAAATACGAAAAGCCTTCTTTAACATGCTAAAGACTCATTTAGTTGTCTCACATGTTGGGGAGCTAAGGCCCCTTCTGCAACGAATTTGGAAAGGCTTCCGCAAAGCGCTTAGATTATCAATATGTAGCAACAACATTACCCACTACAAAATAAGTATTGATTGTGGCATTTCAACAAGTATACATTCATCTGCCACTTGATCAGCAACAACTTCAAACTTCATGATATGGCATAGTGCAACACCCATGCAATTTGTTGCAACCTACCATGGTCAAGTAACATTCTAGTCTGTGATAAAGTAGAAGCATCAACTAGCGATTGGAGAATAAGTTCTCACACGATATAAAGTTTATGTAGCAATGAATCCATGAGAAGAAATTCTACCACCCTTGTTGCGGCAAATGTCAAAGAAGCAAAGAAAGGAAGCAAGAAGAGAAGGCCTACAAGCACTCCGGCAGAAACATATGTAAAGGTGAACCAACAAGCACTACAGTAGAAAATAAATGCTCTTCATGAGACTTTAAGGCTTCAAGAGTGCTCCGCAGAAAAGCTGAGTGACAAAGGAACTCACAGCAAAAACAAAAGGTGGAAATCAATGATGAAGTCCAAACATCTCTCTAGCAACGCATTCAGTGGCAGACCACTTTCCACAAGAATTGGAAAGACACTGCCAAGCTTAGCAACATGAGAAAGAAGAATTGGTAGAAATAAGATCTGCGGAAGACTACAACAAAGTTAAGAGATTTAGTTCTCAACAACATCTATGCCTTTTCATCAAAGAGGCAGTGATATCCTTACTAATAGCAGATGTGGCAAAATGACAAGAAGAATACGTTAAAGAAGAAAAATGTAAACACGAAGGAACCAATAGTTGTTGTGGCATAATGACAAAGAAAATGTTTAGAATGAAAAGAAAGTGAAGATTTCTCATGAAAGCATCCTCATTTCCCCTTGGAAAAAAAATCTATAGCGGCACCACTTGTAGGCGCCTTAAAATGAGTGGCAGACTCAGTCACTTCTACAGAAAGATCAATTTTGCAGCAAAACTAGAATTTATGGCAGAATCAGAAACAGCCTGCAATGCAAATGACAAAGGTACAAGAGTATTGATGGTCTTGGGGACTAGAAGGTCCTCTACTATTGCAACAATACATTTGCATATGTTAGTAGTAGCTCCAAATAAGGAGGTCCTCCATAAATAAATCATCACTAAAAGAAACTTGCCTTTCTACAAGGTCCAACATCCTTAACCGCAGAAACTTTATCTTGGTGAAGAATACATGTGTGTTTCAACACAATAGAAAGCATTATCAGCAAATGAAAGAGTATACTATGATGAGGGCATGAAATGTTAGCTCTAAGCTTTGTTTTGAGCAAAAGAAATAAAGATACGTGAATGCAAAGAGAAGAAGAAGGCACAAGAAAAGGGAGTGAAGCCACCCTTTGATCTACACACTTAGTGGAAGCTTTCCTCTTGTGAAAGAGCTCTACTTGAAGAAAGTGATGTGGTAGAACTATTTTGATGAAACTCTTTTCAGCCGTCGGCTTAGATGCGAAGGTAGTAAAAGACAACACTTTCTCTATTTTTAGAGAATGAATGAAGCCCAAAGTGAAGCAACCTTAAGTGGCTAAAAGAAAAGAAAAATGAAGACCATAAGAAGGATCCTTGCTCCACAAAAGTGTTGTTCGTGAAGTTGGCAAAAAGAAGAGTTAAAGAATCCAAAGAGCCAATTTTGAGCATTCTGCAAAGATGAGAAAATCTAAAACATCATAATGAAGAAGAACCCAACAAGGAAGGATTCCACAGCATTTGTGTCTTTTGACCATTCTTAGAGAGCAACTACACTTATTGAAAAATGAAGAGATGATACTAAGAAATACGTGGGGGAAAGTAAGTTAGCTGAAGTAGTCAAGCCTAATTCTTTTGCCGTAGAATCTGTCACAACCTTCACTTCCTACAGTATAGATGCTACTCTAGCAGAAGCAGAGTAAGAGGTGCATTAATGCAGAGAAATAAGTGCATGTATTGCAGCAGAAAGTGTCTACATATTCTGCGGAAGCAAGAAAATGAGTATTTATCCCTACAAAAGCAAAGAAATAAGTACGTGCTACTGCAAAAACGTAAAGAAATAAGTATACAAATTGCCGCATACATAAAGAAATAAGTACCATTGTAGAAGTCCAAGATCACAAAGAATTTCCAAGAAGCAAACCAAGAAACAAGAAAAGGAATGATGAAGAAGAGAAGGATGCACACATCATCATTATTGGCAATCCCTTTGAATAAGGGTAGTGTTGATGCTCACTTTGGCAAGGAAACCCAATAGCAAGAAGAAGCCCAACAATATAGGAAGAACCATTAAGCCCGAATGGCAGGAATAATGGATCATAAGCTTAGAAAATAGCAAATGGGCCTCAAAGAAAGCAAGCAGGCCTAAAGGAGCCCAGAGAAAGAAGTAGTAAATCCATGAGCATTATGAGAAATAGAAAGCAAGCAAGAATGGGCCAAAGAGGCCCAAAGTAATGAATTAAGTGAGTAAGGGGTTGATGAAAAAGCTCATAAACCCCAAAAGTAAAGGATATGGTAATTTGGGCTAGGGAAGCCCAAAAGACTTAGTAAAAGCCTATGGGAGTAAAGAATTAGAATGGATCAAAGATGCCTAAAAGAATAAAATGAGACAAAGGATCCCGAATGGGATTAAGGAGCCTGAAAGCGATGAAACGGGCCGAGGATGCCCAAAAGAATAAAATGGGACAAAGGAGCCCGAAAGCAATAAAATGGGCCAAGGTAGCCCAAAACAGCATGAGTACAAGCCTAATGATAGTACTGGGCTATTGGAATTTGGCAAAAGGAAAGTATATAGCAGGCACGAGTCAAATAATAACATGCAGGCAATCAGCAGAAACAATCGAGCTAAAGAGAGGCAAAGTTTTCAACAAACTTGCTTTTGGGTGACAGCAAAAAAACCACCACCCTCATGAATAACAACTTTTTGCCTACCCTTGGAGGGTCATAAATTTGCTGAAAGAAAGAGAACAACTTGCCCAAGGAGAGTAAAGATTGAAACAATAGGCCTGTGAAGAAAAGAAGAGAAGTATTCACATGTGAGTTGTGAAACAACCCACGAAAGAAAACTGCATAAGTTTTCGCATATGAATTTCAAAAGAAATCCATATGCTTAGGGGGTTGAATGTTGATGCCCATTTTTTGAATCCGTACCCAAAAGCCCATACGGTGGAAAGCCCAATGAAAAGCAACGCCCAAAGGTCCGCCAAGATGACCAAAGAGCAAGAGAGGTCCAAAGAAAGAAATGCAAAGGAAAGCGATTCGTAGCAGAATACAAATCTGCAGCGGAATACAGCTTTGCCACAAAATACAGTTCTCCAGCAGAATGGCTTCGGCAGATAAAGACAAATTGGGCCCAAGACCCTTTTGAACCAGTCAACATTTTTTGGCCCACAAAGGCCCAAATCTTTTTGTACAAAAAGATAGGCGTGAAAACTATTATGAATAAGCATGATGAAGAGAAACAAGGAACAACATGAAGTGTCTGCAGCAGGAATTGCGTGAAGGAAAGAAAAGCCAAACCAAAGGAAATGACAAACACAGCAGGAAACGCATGAATAAATAAGATAAAGACACGTAGCAGATTGAAACAAAACTAATCTGCTACGGCAGAAATGACATGGGAACAAAAGAAGACAAAAAAACAGAAGATAATGGAGTAGGCACACAAGGGCCGGAGCACCACCAACCTGTACCCAGCCAATACAAGGGTGGTGGGCCCATGGTCAAAGAGATTCAGAGGGTGTGGTTTGGTTGTGCAGGGAAAAAGGGGTCTATATTTGGTTTCCGACCGTAAATACTTTTAGGAATATACCCTGCTGGGATGGTATCTTACCCAAAAGTAGTAGATAGTTGAGACCATCTGATGCATGCCATAGAGCTAGGTAGTGAGGTAGGTCAATCCTTATCCATTTGAAACTAGAGGTAAAGGTATACAACAAGAACAAACAAAATGAAATTTTGTCATGAAATGAGTAATGGAGCAAACGTATTCTAAGCAGAGGTAGTGGCCAGGCAATCAATGGGTTGGTGGGCAGTCCTGAAGAAATGCCCACAACAAGTCAAAAACAGTTGGTGAAGTCCTAGGGGTAAAAGGGAGAAATCTCATTAAATTAGTTCACTATAAAAGGAGGAGATATCCATGGATGAAAGGGGGGAAGCACCTTAGGGAGGCACTTAGAAAGAAAGAGACACCTAGAGAGAGAGACCCAAGAAAAGAAAAGACCAAAAGGGGAACAACCCACGGCAAGAAAGTAGTAAGCAACTAAAAGTAAAAAGAATGGAGAGAGAGAGAAAGAAAGTGGTAAAAAGAAGAGAGAAAACACAGTAGGAACAGGGGCATGCATCAATAAACCATTGTTGAGGGCCATTTTTGAGAAGCCATAAAGAAGGAAAGGAGTCCAGCAACATAGACCAAAAAGAAGTTGGCAAAAAGATAGAGAAAAAAATCATTAAGTCCAAGCAGTAGGAATAATAGATCACAGGTACATAAAATAAATAAACGGGCCTTGAGGAAGCAAATGGGCTCAAAAGAGCCCAAAAAGAGAGAAATAGCAAATAGTAAACCCATAGGCAGTGTATGATGTAGAAAAGTAAGAATGGGCCGCGGCAGGCCCAAAGCAATGCAAGCAAAGAGAGTAGGGGATTGAATAAACAGCAGGAGCCCATAAGTAAGAAAACCCATAGCCATGCTAAGCCACTGGGGAAAGAATAAACAGTAGGTCTGAAGAGGTCCAGCAGGATCAAGTCATTACAGCAGGAATAACAGAGCGGTATGGCAGGACAAGATGGCAATCAAGGAATAGGCTAAAAGAAATATAAAGCTCAGATTCAAATAAAGCCCAGCCCCTAAGGGGAGCAGGGAAACGTAAAACAACCCACATAAAAGATCAAAGAAGGGCGGCAAATTGTGCAAGCAAGCCTCCAGACTGCAGCAAATGCGTGAGCAGCAAGCAGATTTTGGACATACATGAAAGGGAGGCACGCTCAAAGTCCAAGCGCCACCAGCCTGTACCCAGCCAATACAGTACGTGGTGGAGTCATGGGTCAGAGGCAAGGGGGTATGGTTTGCGATGGGGAGAGGGGAAAAGATCTATTCTGTTTGGGGGGTACGTCCTGCTGGGATGACAAACCACCCAAAAGAAGCAAGGTTGAAGAGGGAATTGCTAGGTGCATGCCATGAGAGATAGAAAGAGAGCAACCACACCGTCGCAGGAAAGGGTGCCACGGCAGACTAATAAATAAAACAGCCTTCCTTTGTCTGGAAGTGGGGAGTGGCACACAGACAAACCAGTGGTGGTCAGCAAGTACACCCAGACCAGACAAATGTGGTTAAGGGCTAAAATAGTAAAATCTGGTCACGACATGCACTATATAAGGAGACCTTTTGCCATGCCCAGAAGGGGGGTGGCAAGATCGTCTGAGAGGAATCATAAAAAAGAATAGAAAAACAAGTAAAGAAAGAAAAGAAAGAAAAGATAAAGAAACTAAGAAAGAAGAAAGGAAGAAAAAATAGAGAGAGTAAAAAACGGTAGGCATGCACCAGTAGATCGATTTCCCTTTCTACCTCTCGAAATCCTGCCCTCTATCTGAAAGTAAAAAGGATTCCTTTAGGCATTAACCATTTAGGTCCATTTCCCTCAAAGCCATTAATCTCCACGGCAGGATTTTCCCTGGGAGATTGACTGTGTTGAGAAGAGGCGTTCTTCCCTCTTTGGTTTTGCTCCTGCGGACTAGACTTGATTTGATTTCCGTCTCTTTTGATTAACCCATATTACCATTTGCTCCTGTTTTACTTTTCTTGTAAAAGTCATTGTTATTACTGTGGTTATGTTTCGTGAATAGAGATTATTTGGTCTTTTTCTATTAAATAGTCAAAGTACTCTGTTTTTGTTGTTGTTATTATATATGTCTGCCATGACTCATCTGAAACAGCTCTGCCTACCATAAGCACATTCCTGGCAGACGAGGCATAAGTTTGCGCACAAGCCAGCCCAAATTGAGTTGCAGTTGGACCGGTCTCAACTTCCCTTACTCAGAATACTTGGGCCTATTACTGCAGGAGACAGCCCAGCCCAACATAACAACAAAAAAGACCCCTACAACCATCTTTTCACTCCCTCTTAGCAAACCCACTCTTTGAAGTTTCCAAAAGTAATAGCTAGTAGCCATTTAGGACTATTCTCTAAAATGCACAACTTTGATGGCAAAAGCCTATGACAAGATTGTTTAAGCTGGGGTTTGGGTATCTTTACTTGTTATACTAGTTATTCTACTGTAGCACATTTTTATTATATTTAACGTGTTAGCTATTATACTAGCTAAACCTTTTCTGCTGAAGCTTTCTTATTTATTTGTTATTACGTGTTTTACTTTTGACACGAACTAATCATTATTCTGCCATAAGCACATGTATACATTGCATCTCATGTTCTGCAAAAATATATTTTATATATGTATATGTGAATACGTATAAGTGTGTTTATGAATATATGTATGTATATATATTTGAGAATATACTAACCCATTTAAACTAACATTTGTTTGATAGGTATTTTCTTTGGGTTTTAGATTTGTTTATGTGCAGGAAGTAGAAAAGTATTTCTGCAGTAAAAAATGAAGAGTAGTCATCCACATTGCAGAATAGTGCAAAAAGCTTTATTGCACAGCAGAAGGTGTTACTGCATAGCAAAAAGTTTTACTACGCAGTAGAAAGCTTTATCGCAAAAGGTTTTACTGCACAACAGAAAGTTTAATGCATAGCAGAAAGTTTTACTACACAGCAGAAAGTTTTACTGCGCAATAGAAAATTTTATTGCATAGCAGAAAGTTTTACCACACAACAGAAAAGTCAGTCCTATGGCAAAAACTGAAGAAAAGTTCCTTCTACGGCAGAAACAAAGGAATAGCCCACTTTGCAACATCTTCCCTTGGACTTGGACTCAACGCTTGCGCACAAACTGGAAGCGGCAGAATGGTACTTTGGAGCCCATTCCACGGAGCGCCAACCCCAACTTCCTTTTTAGAAAAAGCCTAGACTAAGCGTTGTCCAATAAAATCAAAACGCGTTTCTTGTACCTTAGAAACGTAAAAAGAACCCCTCGACACTTACCTAAAATTTTCCCAAAAAGTTACTATTAAGCACATTTTGATAAGATTATGATAAGATTAACTTATTATGAGAGTTCAAACATGAAATTCAGTACTACTACTTGCAATTTAAGGGCTCGTTTGGATTGAGGAGAAGGGAGGGGAAGTGAAAAAGAGTAGAGTAAAGTTGTTTGAAAATAAGCTAATTTTAGGCAAATTTTACTCTAATCTACTCTATTCTTCCTCCCTCTTTCTCAGTCCAAATGGACCATAAGTTGTCAAAACATATTCCAAAACAATTCAAAATATAAAGTACCTTTGGGGCAACTCCTGGAAGTGATAGATCAACAATTCTTTCATTTTCTCCAAAAGAATGCCCGAGACACTTCTAGATAGCTTTGACTTTGAAACATGGATGGTTTCTGAAACACTCAGACTGAGATGTTGGAGGAAGAGAACAAGGACTTACAAGCTCATATGAAGTGGCAGCTTGTGGTGATGGGTTTTCCAGTTGGCTGAACTAAATTGACTCCAAAAAAGCATGTTTCCACCACAGCCATTTTGTTGGGAAGTGGAGTTTCATTCTCAATTCTCCTTTCATAAACTCTGCATTCTTGTGAGTCTGTGACCCGGCATTGCTATGGGTGACATCTGAAATAGAAAAGTTTCTACTAATTGTAACATTGTCACAGACTATAATTATCCACTACTGCAAACAAATAATTAATTGAATCAATTAAAAGTTAAAAAATCTTATTACTATATTAGGTTTATTTCATGCATTAAAACACACCCTTTCTCTGTTTTTTTAGAGCCATTCGAACAGAGATTTGGGCTATTAATGCACCATGCAATAGTCTCTTAAGGAATGAAATTGAAAGTTAAAAATTCACTTTTTAATTTCAATCGTTAAAATTTTTTACTTTTTATCTTTTCACTTTTTTTTTCCTCATAGGATATAATTAAGTTGCTTCAAAGAGTCATTGAATAACTTTTAGAGATAATATAATTTATATTAAAATAAATAATATAAAATTTTAGTGAAGAATGAATTCAGATTGAAATGAGACCCTAATTGCTAGAAAATTTCTCACTGTAGAGCTTTCTTAGGGCATGCCCTAATGATAGTATGGACTTATTAGTCATGATCAACTGAACTAATCTTTTCTGCAAATGCATTTGTAACAGGTACTGCAGAGGCATGGATTATAGGTATGCTGCTGTGGCATGGGCTCTGGTCTTGATCTTTTATCAATTATATCATTATCATTATATGGATTGAACTTGATCTATATACATACATTATACAGAGACTGCTCTTTTTGCATGAATGCATGGGGCTAGGGCCACTGATCTTTCCCTATGTTAACGTGTATATTATATTGTGGGCTTGTAAGTGGATCTACAAGATTATATCAGAGCGCTACAATGAAATCAGTGGTTGGTTGTAAGTGGATCTACAAGATTAAGACTCGCTTTGATGGGTCCATTGAGTGCTACAAAGCTCGTCTTGCTGCAAAAGGTTTTACACAAGAGTATGGGATTGATTATGAAGAGACCTTTGCTCTGGTTGCTCGTATCTCATCCGTTCGTGCCCTCTTAGCTGTTGCTGCTTCCAGTAAATGGGACCTTTTTCAGATGGATGTCAAAAATGCATTCCTTAATGGGGATTTAAGTGAAGAAGTGTATATGCAACCTCCTCCTGGTCTCTCTGTTGACTCAAATAAGGTTTGTCAACTTCGACGTGCACTTTATGGCCTTAAACAAGCTCCACGAGCTTGGTTTGCCAAATTCAGCTCTACCATCTCTCACTTGGGTTACATGGCCAGTCATTATGATTCTGCCTTATTTTTTCGTCGCACTGACAAAGGCACTATTTTACTTCTCCTATATGTGGATGATATGATCATAACTGGTGATGACCTCAGTGGCATTCAAGAACTCAAGACTTTTCTCAATCAGCAGTTTGAGATGAAAGATCTTGGACATCTCAGCTACTTCTTGGGTCTTGAAATCACTCATTCTACAGATAGAATTTATATTACTCAAGCCAAGTATGCCTCAAAACTCTTGTCTCGAGCTGGACTCACTGATAGCAAGACTGTTGACACTCCAGTTGAGCTTAATGTGCATCTGACTCCCTCAGGGGGGAAACCATTGTCTAATCCTTCTCTTTACAGACGCTTGGTTGGCAGCTTAGTTTATCTCACTGTCACTCGTCCAGACATTTCCTATGCTGTTCACCAGGTGAGCCAGTATCTGTCTGCACCACGATCGACTCATTATGCTATTGTTCTGCGCATTCTTCGATACCTAAAGAGCACTCTCTTCCATGGTCTTTTCTATTCTGCTCAGTCTCCTCTTATTCTTCGTGCATTTTCTGAGCTGATTGGGCAGGAGATCCCACTGATCGCAAGTCTACCACTGGTTATTGCTTTCTTCTTGGTTTTTCTCTAATTTCTTGGCGAAGTAAGAAACAAACTCATGTGGCCCGCTCCAGTACTGAAGCAGAATATCGTGCCCTTGCTGATACCACATCTGAGCTCCTTTGGCTACGATGGCTTCTCAAAGACTTAGGTGTGTCTACATCCTCTGCTACTCCTCTTTATTGTGACAACCAGAGTGCTATTCATATTGCTCACAATGATGTCTTCCATGAACGGACTAAACACATCAAGATCGATTGTCATTTTATCTATTTTCATCTTCTCCATGGTGCTCTCAAGCTGATCTTAGTCTCCTCTAAAGATCAACTTGCAGATATCTTCACCAAGTCACATCCTAAGGGAAGCCTTCGTACTTTGGTTGACAACCTCAAGCTGGTCTCACATCCACCTTGAGTTTGAGGGGGGCTGTTAACGTGTATATTATATTGTGGGCTTTAGGCCCAGTTAGGTTACTTGTATAGCACACATATTTACTTGTATAGCACACATATGCCTCTTATATATAGACACCTATGTATATTCTTTCATAATGAAATACAATACAATTACATTCAGTATTTCTAACACCCTGTAATTGTTAATTTGTTTTTGTTATCCTGCACTGACATTGGGAGCATGTGATTTCCTGAAAACCATGGCTTGCATGCAAGAATGGCCTGTGTGAAGTAAACGAGGAGCCACAGTGGCGACTCCAGAAATTTTTCTCAGGGTGTTCCTATAAGTTCCCAAGAATTTTTCCCAAGGTAGCAAAATAATAAACAATAAGCTATAAATTTATTTGAAATATTAATAAAATTATCAATAATTATTGTTTAGTTGTTTCATTAATTTGCTTGTCTTTTATAAACTATAATTTGTTATATTGTTATTTTATTAATTATAAAATTATTAATTATTGTTTATTAGTTGCTTTTTCCGATTAATTATTAGTTAATTAAATTATTGTTTATTAGTTCCACTAGCACACATCTCATGTGCATTTACTTCCCCCAATTCAAATATCCCACTCAACAGACAAGCCTCATGCCTGATATCCCAATCACAAGAGCTAGCTGCCAATCAGAAAATTTCACAATCACAAATCACAATACACATTACACTAAAAGACAATTAATATCATACTAACACTAACGGATAACATAAAGCCAAATTCAAAAAGTCAAAAACCAAGCATAATATTAATAAAGTTAAAAGTTTCAGCCAATCACATATAAAAGTTAGTCTTAAAGAACAAAGAGAGAGGATTTTCATTTTAGTGATTTCATATAAAAAGAGAGAGAGTGTGAGAAACTGAGAGAGAGTCAGAGAGAAAAATAAGAAAAATGAAATACCTCACTCGGTCACTCCTCACAATTTCTCCGACTCACTTTCACACGCCCCCATAGCTATTTCATACAAGCTCCTCAAACCCTAAGCTCCGCCACCAGAGACCCAAAAGATGCCTCCAAAGCTCAATCCCTCATAGGTGGTGGACGTGTACGTCCGAGTCACTGGAGGTGAGGTCGGAGTGGCGATCGGTCCACTGGGTCTCTCCCTAAAGAAGATCTGAGAAGACATAGCCAAGGAAACTGCCAAGGACTGGAAGGGCCTCCGCGTAACAGTCAAGCTAACGGTCCAGAACCGTCAGGGCAAGGTGTTCGTGGTGCCCTCCGCCGCCGCGCTGGTCATCAAGGCACTGAAGGAGCCGGAGCGCAATCGAAAGAAGACGAAGAACATCAAGTAGAACGGTAACATCCCGCTCGACGATGTCTTCGAGATCGCTAAGGTGATGAAGCCTAGGTCTATGGCGAAGGATCTTAGTGGGACTGTGAAGGAGATTCTGGGAGCTTAGGGTTTGCTTTGATTTTTGATTTAGTAATTTGAGGTTTCTGATTTAGTGCTCTGTATCTGGGTTTTTTTTTTTTTTGAGAATCCGTGGGTTTGCTATTGTTGGGCTTGGTGGGCTTGATGTTGGGTTTGCTATCCGATTTTTTTTGGAGAATCCGTGGGCTTGTCGTTTGCTCTGTTACAAATTTTATTTTATTTTATTTTTTTTTAGATTTTAGTTCAAATTTTTTTTGGGCCTTTTTTTTTTTTTTTTGCTTGAAAGTAGAACAAATAATTTTTTTTCAGGTCAAGGTGTTCTTGGGAACACCCTGACCATAACGTGGTGTCGCCACTGTATATTGGTACCAACTCTTTAAAAATTGCATTAGTTTTCATGTTCATTCTTTGTTCTTTTGCTTAATGTAGGAGAAGACTAAAGAGTATGGTCAGGCCACTTTTATTGCATCAGAGAAAACAAGTGGGATTGGAGAAAAAGAAAGGCAGGCATTTGAATTAATGGAAAACCTGTCACGAAATGGATTTGAGAAATTAATGATGGAAAATGAATTGGATGCATTGGTGACACCTGGTACAGGTGCCATTCCTCTGCTGGCAATAGGAGGTCATCCTGGAGCCATCACTGTCAACAAGGACAACAGATCAGTTCTCTCTCTCGCAGAATTTTAAATGTAAACAACAACAAAAAAGTAAACAATGTCGGTGAAAAAATATTTATTTCTAGAATCTAGATAGATTGGTTGAGTGAAAGTAAAACACTAATTTCTTCCCTGATAGGACTTTGGAGTCCTAGGACTAGACATTGTAAAAAATAGGACTCTTGATGAACATCTGAGTTTCATCTCATATTGAAATAATTGAATGTCACAACAATAAAGCTACACATGGAGCTTTCTGGACACTGGGCAGTGGACATGCATGACAATCGTTTGTTTGTTTGTTTTTTTTTTTTAAGAAAAAATTATTTAATTAATAGAAAGAAATTTATCTTTATTTTTAATATTTTTAATAAAAAAAATTTTAATTTTAATAAAATAAGCGAATTTCAAAAGACCCACTCTTGACTGAACACCTGAGTTTCATCTCCTATTAAAATAATTGAATGTCACGACAATAAAGTTACACATGGAGCTTTCTGGACACTGGACAGTGGACATGCATGATAATTGTTTTCTTTTTTCTTTTTTAAGGAAAAATTATTTAATTAATAGAGAAAAGTTAACTGATAATTTAGAGTATTAGTTTAAAAAATATTTTTTAATTTTTTAAAAAAAAAGTAATTGATTTTTTTTTAGTTTTTATATTTTTCATAAAATTGGTATAACAGATTTTCTAAAATGATCAATTAAAAAATACTTTAATGAAACCTGTTAAGTGTTAACAGAACTCATAATTTAAAGTAACAACCATTTTAAAGAGTTAAAAATAATTTTAAATGACAATGGACATAATGACTAAAATAATTGTACTATCAAAATTAATAAAGTAAAATGACAAATTTTAAATTTAGTAAGTTAAAATGATAATTCAATAAATTTATAGGGTATAGTGGGTTCTAGTTAACTTAACTGGTAAAGTCTTCAATGACTGAATAAGAAATCTAAAATTCAATCACCGCTTACACCAAAAACCGATTGGTATCTTAGTCTAATGATAAATAGCTATCATCAAAAACAAATGTCATAAGTTAAAACCATCTCAAACAAAATTTATAGGGTATAAATTATATTTTTTCCATTATCTTATTAAACAGATTATTCCTGATCAACCATAAAACTAAGTTCCAAAGTGATAGGCACCAATCATTATTGTTGCCACTAGTTCAAAAATCACTTTTTCGGTATAAATTATTAAATAATATTTTTTTTCGCAAGTAGTTTTTTAAAATTAACTTGTTTGGCAACATTAGGCCTATTAAATCTTAACAATTAATAACTTAGTATAGTCTTCTCAAAAAAAAAAAAAAACTTAGTATACGATGTTGTCTTATTTAATGTATATTTTATAGGACCAAACTTACGCATAGATATCCTTATGTATAATATATGAGGTTCTTCAATTAAATTTGAATACATTGTTGCATTGAATTTAAGAGTCCTTGAAAAAGATAATACTCTTTGCATGTGTTCTAGCGGTCAATGCAAGCATATATTAGTATTTTATTAGAAAAATTAATGTACTACACCTAAAAAATTTGTGCATACATTTTATAATAATAATAATAGATAAGATTTTTTTTAGAGATAATTACAACATACTGCTAACCCCGCAATTCAAACATTTTTCCTCCTAAATTCCAAGCACTTTGTACATAGGGAGGTACTAATTCAGCTACAAGACCTTTGGTATAATAATATACTCCCTCCGTCCCACTTTTTTTGTCCTCTATTCTATTTAGAGATGTTCCAAAATATTGTCATGTTTCTAAAAATAAAAGTCATTAATTTACTAATTAATGTTCCTATTATACCCCTATTAATTTACTAATTCAATTTTTTGATAAATTTTTTTAAGGGTAATTTTGGAAACTTATACATTTTTAAAAGGTAGATAAGACAATAAATGATGTTCTTTTAAAAAGTTTTACTTTTCAAACCGGACAAAAAAAATGGAACGGAGGGAGTATAAAATAAGGGTCATACATTAAAAAGAAAATGATGTATCATAGAATGACCTTATCAATTAAATAAAAATGAAATAACCTACCAATCAACAATGCTCCTCATAATCATATCTATTCATTATTGCACACCTTATAAAAGAGGAGACACATTATAAATGTTGTAAATTTGTTTGTAGATTGTAGTTTGATCATTGATGAGAAGACATCGTTGTCATGCTTGCACACCTTACACGTGAACTATATAGGTTAATTCTTGCATTGGTTGGTGCATGGAATCTTATGATTTGTATCGGAAATTAATAATTTATTAATTTAGTGTGACATAACAGGATAGCCACAATAAATAAATAAAAAATGTTTATTTTAAAAACTATATGTAAGTCGTTTATAATATCGTAAATCCGCAAGTTAAAAGAAAAGATAATAGAACTTTCTGAAATTTTATTGATAAAAATAACAGGATGTCCAACGTTGTTAGAGCAACCACATCAGTAGGTGCAAAAGATTCTGTCTATTTTACACAAAAAATCTACTTTTTCTATTTTACAAAACACTCACATCAGTCCATCTATTATACATTATATTTTATATAAATAATATTTTTATATTCTTTTTTTAATATTATTTTACCTGCCCGTTTCTTTTTCCAATATTTCCTTTTCGTTCTTCTTCTTTCTTTTTCTTTATCTCTGCCATTTACACTTTCTTTTCTTCCTCTTCTTTCTTCTTCTTTCTCTCACGATCAAAACCCAGAAGCACCAGAGCAAGAACTCCATCAACACCACAGCCATCACAAGCACCACAATGCCTCTCCAATCCACCGATCTCCGTCAACCCAGAAGCACCATCACAAGCACTCCATCAACACCGATCTCTGTCAACCCATAACAAGCACTCCATCAACACCAATCTCCATTAAAACCGATCTCCATCAACACTGATCTCCATCAAAACTGATCTCCATCAACACCAATCCACATCACCGATCCAAATCGCCTCTCCAATCCACGATCCACAATCACCAATCCAACGATTTTGTTCTAGTGGTTGATTTTGTTGTTGATTTTGTGGTTGATTTTTTATGTTTGTAGTTGATTTTTGATTTTGCCTCTGTGAGAGTGTGTGTATCAGAGGAAGAAATAACATGATGAGGGAGGGTTAGTTTTGCAGATGTAGAAGAGAGAGAAAAAAAAGGAGCGAATCAGAAATTATTAAAATATTATATACACATGCTACAGTAACCGATATATGCACGGTTACTGTAACTAGTGGATAAATATACAAGATTATACAAGATTTTGGAAGCATTGATGTGGAGCAATTTTAAGACAAAATGTGTAAAAGTTGTGGTTTTTTCTATTATACAAGATTTAGTGGATGCTCTCATCCATCTTATACATGAAAACTTTAGATAATACTGTCAACTCCCTGAAATTTTGATTTATACCGTAACTACTAAAGACTGAAATTATTAAGGAAATTATCCAATTAGCAACTCCTGCTGCCTATTCCATTGTCCCACACTCCCACTCTAAATGTGATAATTGGGCACATTGCATCACATTAGATGTCATAGGCTCATTATTGTAATTTAAAAATGTAGCCTAAAAACTAAATTTGGTAGTATATATGCAGATGATAGTTGTAACTCTTGAAGTAGCAATTCCAATGACGTATTCACACCGCTGCTGTTTCCACATTCCCAAGGCGCTGCATTAACTGCGCCAGGTGGCGCTTTGTCCTTCGTATCCAACGATGTTTGATTGATCCAACGGCCGTGGTTTTTTCTTCAGGATTTGGGCGGGAGTGCCCCTGACTCTTCGTTTGACTCCGTATAAAATCTCAGAAGGAGTTATCTTTCTTCACCTTGCAAATCTTCAGACGCTCCAGCAAGAACAAGTGCGCGACTCCGTCCAAATTTCTCAGTCACCGGTTTCAGTCTTCCCCAGAATCTTCACGAATCCCCCACGAGCTTGCAATCCCTTCTCCGGCCTAATCCTCGTAAGTCATCGTCCACCGAATCCTCTAGTTTCCTCCTCAGCCAGACATTTTAGTTAAGTACCATGGGGAAACTCCAGTACTTGGTGGATAGCCCTGAGCAGATGGAGGCGTTCAGGGCCGCGTATCGCATACCCCCAAACGTGGGTGTGAGATATTGCCCCCCGGAAAAGATACTAACAGACCGAAAGACGGGAGAAGTCGTTATCCCTCTTATCGCATTCAAAGAAGGGGGAATGACAATCCCCATGGGTCCCATCACCACTAGCTACCTTCGGAACCATAGGCTTACTCCCTGGCAATGCGCGCCTAATATGTTTAGGATCCTAGGAGCGATTGAAGACCTCAACCTTCACCTAGGATTGGGACTCACCTGGCGCGACGTAGTACATATGTACGAATGCCACAGCCAGCAAGATGCGGGGTATTACTTAAAATCCCGATCGGACGTTGTCAGACTCATCTCCTGCCTCCCAAAATCCAACAAAGGGATGAAGGACGACTATGTGATCGTCTCGGGCGCATGGCATGACGGCTATCATTGCCCAACCAAGCATGGAGAGCCAGGTGGGGCATGCTAGATTTAGGCACACTAACCATAGGTTTAGGGCCCTCGTCTTTTAGTGGTTTTCGGTTCTTCTTATGTTGCCATTTGTGAGACTCCAATATGATTTCGCTGCAATGTAACAAATAAAAATTTCGTTGCTCCTCGGTTCAGCCTCACGAACTTCGCCGCACTTAATTTTCTATTGAGATCGGAGATATTCGTGAATGAGGACGGACAACTCCGATCGGCTCCTCTCATTCTGGGATACACAGGAAAACCAAAGAGTTTTCAACCAGTCGGCAACGCGATTGTTCAAGGAGACCATCGCCTTGCACGAATTGACGTCGGCCGGAGAGGTTTTTTGGCGCCGTACGATCTTGAGCCCGTGCCCCATCCACGTCCTCAGGCCATACCCCCTCTTGTCCAACCACTCCAACATGTTCCCCTCGGACAGGCGGTTGAAGGTGAGAGGGTCGGCTCTTCCACCTCCTCGTTAGAAGATCAAATAGACGGGTTTCAGTTCGGAGAGGCTTCAGCGGCGAACCGTGTGATAGAGGTGTCAGACGCTGAGGGGGAGACCGACAGGCAATCAGGCATTCACCTTGATCTGCTAGCTGCTCACTCCGAAGGCTCTTTGGACGACAATATGGATTTGAGGAATCTGATGAAGACTAGGGGTAAAAAGGCTGAGCAGAAAGGTACTGGGACCTCCCAACCGGTGGTGAACCTGCCCCCAGCGCCATCACAGGTTCCTGACCCCAGCTTAAAGCCCATTCCTGATCTAAGGAAGAAGCGGCCCTACATTGATGCTGAGGAAAAGCAAGTGCCGCCACCCAAGGGGGCTAAGCAGCAGAAGGTGGTGAAAGACCACCGGACTCACAGGGCCTCATCCACTGAAAGCCGCGAGGAGGCTTTACTGGCAGATGTCCGCCAAGGAGGAGGAGGACCCCGAATCTGGTCTCCAAAGTTGGAGTTGGATGGCACTCCGATCCTGTGGGATACATCCCTCAGAAATTATGACGGAGGAAGGGCAGGCTATGTTGCCGAGGCTCTGCAGCAACCGCTCCTCCTCCCCCATGACATGGAGTCCTTCAGGCGTTTCAACCAGCAGGAGCTCTTTCAATCCCTTAAGAGGGATGTAGCCATGGTAAGTGACCTCAGTCCGTTTAGCTGAATCACTGACTCGCTTCTCTTTTACTGCGCTTGACATTCGGAATTTTCGTTGTGCAGCTCACCCAGCAAATCTATGTGGCTGAGGAGTGGAACAAGAAGAACCACCTCGAGGCCCAATCAGCATTCTACTCCCGCGACGAGGCGGAGAAGTCGTTGGGCCAACTGAAGGAAGATTATGCCTGTCTGTCTGAAGACCTCAAAGAGATGACCAGCCAAAAGAGGAGTCTTGACGCTGGGATCAAGAATGCCGAGAAACAGGCTGAGGAGCAGCGCAAGCAGTTAAACTTGGCAGAGATCAATCTGGCGACCGAGAGGGAGCTGGTAAAGGGTCTCCGGGTTAAACTGCTGAGGGCCAAGGCGAGCACCCAGGTGGCCTAGAATAATGCCAAGCTGGCCAAGGAGGCGATTGAGGCTGAGAGAAAAGTGGCTTACCAGTTGGGAGTAGAGCAGACCTCGTCCCAGCTCATGGAGCAATTCGCTATGGTTAGCCGAGACTACTGCGGCGTAACTTGGAGCAAGGCGCTGGATGCCGCCAGAGTACCGGCCGACTCTGTTCTGAGGCTGCCCGAGAGCGTATACTACGATCCTGAGATCCGAGAGCTCCCGGAGGATGACCCCCCTGCTCGGCTTCCAGAGGCTTCGGAGCCGAACCTAATTAGTGAAGCTCCCCCATCCACCCTTGTGGCACCCGAAGGGGCTGGTCAGCCAAGTGACAAGGGTAAACCAGCTGAACCAGCCAAAGGCAAAGGCAAAGAGTCGGGCAAGAAGAAGACTCCTGCTGAGCCTAAGGATCAAGCCCCTGAAGCGCCTGCTCGGACTGACCAAGTTGCCAGTTCTGTGCTCCCTCCAGCAAAAGAGTAGATACATAGGGCTTTTCTTTTTGCACTTGTACTTTCTTTTGATTTTGTCCAAAGAATTGTAAACTCTTCTCTTATTTATAGAATGGCTTCCCCTTTGCTTCTAATGTTTTTAGTACATGTCTTATTACTTATTACTACTACACGTAACTGCGCATTACACTTACAAAAAAATGATGTGAACAGACTTGATTGATACATCGTATTGATGGCGTGAGTAAGTGAAATTGATATTGAAAAGAACGATCCGGATAAAAGTTATTAATAAGTAATGATTGCCGCGAGTAGTATAACTAAGGGAAACAGTCATAAGTGAAAACTAATTTGAACGCGACCGAGTGTTAACTAACCCTAATCATCTGGTCCGAGGACTACAGGCATGATTGGATTTAAGTTTAAACACTATAGAACTGTAACCGAGTGTTAACTAACCCTAATCGTCTGGTCCGAGGACTACAGGCATGATTGGATTTAAGTTTAAACACTATAGAACTGTAACCGAGTGTTAACTAACCCTAATCATCTGGTCCGAGGACTACAGGCATGATTGGATTTAAGTTTAAACACTAGAACTGTAACCGAGTGTTAACTAACCCTAATCATCTGGTCCGAGGACTACAGGCATGATTGGATTTAAGTTTAAACACTATAGAACTGTAACCGAGTGTTAACTAACCCTAATCATCTGGTCCGAGGACTACAGGCATGATTGGGTTTAAGTTTAAACACTATAGAACTGTAACCGAGTATTAACTAACCCTAATCATCTGGTCCGAGGACTACAGGCATGATTGGGTTTAAGTTTAAACACTTGAGAGAAGACTTTACGCAGTGAATTGGCACATCGGTCGAAAAATAAACTTGATTAGTAAAAGTACCTCTTGAGGTTATTTACATTCCACGGACGTGGTATTACATGACCATCCAGGTCTTCCAAGAAATATGCCCCAATGCCTGCTCCTGAAGTGATGCGATATGGTCCTTCCCAATTGGGTCCCAGTTTTCCCCAAGCTGGATTTTTTGCGGTGCTCACAATTTTCCTCAGCACTAGATCACCTGGCTCTAGAGGCCTCAGTTTTACGTTAGCATCATAGCCTTGCCTGAGTTTCTGTTGGTAATGTGCCAGCCGAACCATTGCATTCTCCCTCTTTTCCTCAATCAGGTCCAAACTCTTCTGTAGTTGCTCATTGTTGTCGGCTGGACTGAACGAGCTACTTTTCAACGTCGAAAACCCGGCTTCTAGAGGAATGACAGCCTCAGCCCCGTAGGTCATTGAGAAGGGGGTCTCGCCCGTAGACCTACGAGGCGTAGTTCTGTAAGCCCACAGCACATGCGGCAATTCTTCCACCCATTTGCCTTTTGCATCATCCAGCCTTTTCTTTAAGCCGTTCAGTATGACCTTGTTGACAGCTTCTGCTTGCCCATTACCCTGAGAGTAGGCAGGAGTAGAGTATCTGTTTACAATTCCCAGCTCGCTGCAATAATTCCTAAATGCTTTGCTATCAAACTGTAGGCCATTGTCCGAGATGAGAGTGTGAGGAATTCCAAACCGAGTGACAATATTCTTCCATACGAACTTTTGCACATCCACGTCTCTGATATTGGCGAGTGGTTCGGCTTCAACCCACTTGGTGAAATAGTCTGTGCCAACCAGAAGGTACTTCTTGTTTCCTGCAGCTTTGGGAAAAGGTCCCACGATATCCAAGCTCCACTGAGTGAAAGGCCATGGGCTAGATAGCGGATTAAGAATTCCCCCTGGCTGGTGAATGTTTGGAGCAAAGCGCTGGCACTGATCACACTTTTTGACATAATCGTGGGCTTCCTTTTGCATGTATGGCCACCAATAACCTTGGGTGAGGGCTCGGTGAGCCAGGGATCTACCTCCAGTGTGGCTCCCACAAATTCCTTCGTGCAGCTCTTCTAATAATAACTCAGACGCTTCAGGATGCATGCATAACAAGTATGGTCCCGAATAGGAGCGTTTGTACAGCTTATGGTCCTCGGACAGCCAGAACTGGGTTGCCTTCCTTCGAACTTTGTCAGCTTCTCCCTTATCTTCTGGCAACGTATCTTCCTTGAGGAATTTGATTAAAGGATCCATCCAGCAGGGCCCGGCCCTGACCTGGTGAACCTGGATTGCCTCTGCTTTCGCCTCTGTAGGCCTGTGCAAGTCCTCGACGAGGATAATTCTCGGCAGGCCATGGTCCGAGGAGGTAGCAAGCGTGGCCAAGGAGCCAGCATGTGAGTTACCACTTCTGGGGATGTGCCGCAAACTGAAAGAGTCGAACTCTGATTGTAGATATTTAACACGGCTCAAGTACCCTTGCATTCTTTCGTCCTTCGCCTCAAACTCGCCTTGTACTTGACCTACGACCAACCTTGAGTCCGAGAACAACTCCACGGACTTTCCCCCCATTCTTAGGACCATAGCCATTCCCATCAGTAGGGCCTCATACTCCGCCTCGTTATTCGTTGCCGAGAAGTCCAGCCTTAACGATTTCTCGATAATGATCTTCTCGGAGGACATCAGTACCAACCCCACTCCAGAACCTCATTGGTTTGCCGCGCCGTCTACGTACACTTCCCAATAGGAGGGATTCTGTTGTGAGATCATACCAACTGATTTTCCATCCATGCTTGATGTGGGCTTTATTTCTTCTAACTGGGGCTCCGTGAACTCTGCCACCAAATCCGCGAGGACCTGACCCTTGACCGATGTGCGGGGCATATATCTTATATCGAACGCCCCTAAGATTGTGCCCCACTTGGCAATCCGACCAGTATAATCAGCGCTTCGGAGTATAGCTTTGAGTGGGAGTTGAGTGAGAACAATGACCGTGTGGGCCTGGAAGTAGTGAGGTAGTTTCCGTGTGCCGAGTACTACCGCTAGGATAGCCTTCTCCAGAGGTAGGTAACGAATCTCGGCCTCATGCAGTGACTTGCTCACGTAATAAACTAGTCTTTATACGCCACAGTCTGATCGTATCAACACCAGGCTCACCGCACAAGGAGCCACGGCAACGTAGGCGAAAAGTACCTCATCTGGCTCAGGACTGGACATGATTGGTGGTCGAGCTAGATAATCCTTGAGCTGCTGAAATGCCAAAGCGCACTCTTCAGTCCATTCGAATCCCTTCCACTTGTGGAGCAGAGAAAAGAAAGGCCGACACCTGTCTGCCGATCTAGAGATGAATCGATTGAGGGCAGCTGTCATTCCGGTTAATTTCTGAACTTCCTTGGGATTCCGAGGAGCTCGTAGGTCGTTGATGGCCCTTATCTGGTCAGGGTTAACCTCAATCCCCCTGTGAGTCAACCTCAATCCCCCTGTGAGTCACCATGTAACCCAAAAACTTGCCGGACCCTACTCCAAATGAACACTTCGAAGCATTCAGTCGCAGCTTGTACTTTCTTAGAATCTCAAAGGTACTTTCAAGGTCCTTAACATGCTCGGCGACGACCTTGCTCTTCACCACCATGTCATCTATGTAAACCTCGATATTCTTACCCAGCTGTGGCTCGAACATCCTCGTCATCATCCTCTGGTAGGTAGCACCCGCGTTCTTCAAGCCGAATGGCATCACTTTATAGTGATAGTTACCAATAGGAATGACAAAAGCAGTTTTCTTCTGGTCATCCGGGGCCAATGGTATCTGGTGGTAGCCTTGGAAAGCGTCTAGGAAGCTCATCCGAGGGTGGCCGACAGTGGCATCTACCAGCTAATCAATTTTCGGCATAGGGAACGGATCTTTGGGGCAAGCCTTGTTTAAATCGGTGAAGTCTACGCACACTCGTCATTTCCCGCTCTTCTTCTTTACCACCACGGTATTTGCCAGCCATTCAGGATAAAAAACTTCTTTGATAGCCCCAGCCTGTTTGAGTTTCACTACCTCCTCTCTCACTGCGTCCGCATGTTCCTTGGACGGGCGCCGAATAGGCTGTTTCTTGGGGGTGACCAAGGGATTCACCTTCAAATGGTGACATATAAACTCCAGATCTACCCCTGGGGCTTCATAAGCACTCCAGGCGAACACATCGAGATTTCGCTTGAGGAACTCTATTAGCTCTTCCCTCTCTTGAAGAGGCAACTGAGATCCAACTTGGAAGAACCTATCGGGATCATCTCCAATAACCACTTTCGTTAGATCCTCACATCGATTGCCTTCATCTGAATCTTCGACGGGCAGTTCCCGAGACTGTAGCTGCTATAAACTCCTTTCGGACATGGCCGAAAACTCGGATTGGGTCTCATGTTGAATGGCAGCAACCAGGCACTGTCAGGCAGCGGGCTGATCTCCTCGGATCTCATGGATCTGCCCTTCAGATGGATATTTGACCTTCTGGTGCAATGTAGAGGGGACAGCCACAAGCGCATGAATCCAAGGTCTGCCTACGAGTGCCATGTAGGGCGAATATACGTCCACAACTATAAAATCCAGCTCCACCACCTCGGAGCCGGCCTGCACGGGTAAACGTATCCGGCCTTTCGGGGTGACAGGCCTTCCTTCAAAGCTTATGAGAGGGGAAGTGTATGGCGTCAGGTCCTGGGGTCTCAGGCCTAGCCCCTTGTAGAGGTCTGGGTACATTATCTCCACGGCACTGCCTTGGTCCACCATCACCCTCTTCACATCATACCCAGCTATTCTGAGGGTGATGACTAATGCATCGTCATGAGGTTGAATGGTGCCCATCATGTCTTCGTCCGAGAACCCTATCTGCAGCGGGGCCCCAGACTTAACTCTCTTCAGACCTCGGCTTAACTCCCCTGCTGATGGTCGGCCTACCGACATAACTTTCAATGGCCAGGATCCTATCCTCCCCGGCGCAGCGAAGACAACGTTTATAGTCCCTAGCGGCGGCTTTGAGGGGTCATCTCTTCGTGGCCCTAAGCCCGTCTGCCCCACTCAGCCGCTGGAGGGGTGCAAGAGGTGTTTCAGTCTACCATCGCGAACCAGTTGGTCCAAGTGATCCCACAAGCTCCTACAGTCCTCCGTGGTGTGCCCATGGTCTTGATGGTATTGGTAGTAGAGATTATGGTTGCGCCTCTCGGGGTTTCCTACCATCTTGTTCGGCCACCTGAAGAATGATTCGTTCTTGATCTTTTCCAAGACCTGGTGCACTGGGTCTTTGAACACGGCGTTGACCGCTTGAGGATTCGTCGATCCTGATTGCCCAACAAAATCCCTCCGCGGTTTACCATGGTTGTAACGGTCCGACCTGAAATCCCTCCTCTCCTGAGGGATAACCTTGTCCTTTCCCTGGCCCTGCCGCTGGTCTTCTTCAACTCTCTTATACTTTTCTATGCGGTCCATCAGTTGATGCACGTTTGTGACCGGTTTGCCAGATAAGGATGTCCTCAAACCGTGGTCAATAGGAAGGCCGAGCTTGAAAGTGCTGAGGGCCATTGCATCGTTGTTGCCCTCCATATCGTTGAACATCTCCTAGTATCTGTCTGAATACGCCTTCAAGGACTCGCCTTCCTGCATGGACAAGGATAGCAGTGAAGAGAAGGGCTTGGACACTCTTCGGCATGTGACAAAACGGGAGCCGAATGCCTGAGTGAGTTCTTTGAAGGAGTTGATGGAGCCTGCCTTCAAACCGTCAAACCACCTCATAGCAGTAGGCCCAAGGCTGGAAGGGAAAACCTTGCACATCAGAGCTTCGTCTCTGGAGTAGACAGCCATCCTCTGGTTAAAATGACTCACGTGCTCCACGGGGTCAATTTTACCATTGTAGATGGTGAACGTTGGTTGGTTGAAGCGCCGAGGAAGTTTGGCCTCCTCAATCCTGCGCGTGAAGGGTGACCTAGATATCTGATTCAGAGCCCTGTTCATGGCATCGTTCTCCACGTCCTCACGTGATGGGCTTCTTCGTTGTCTCTTGCGATGGGACTCCTCTTCATAGGTGTAGGACTCGCTGGCTGGTGTCCTAGATTTATGCTGGTAAGAGACATCCTGCTCGTCATCAAGATCCTCCTCAGAATATGAGGAAGCCCGTTTCCTTTTTGCATGGCGCAACTCCCTTCTCAGTTTTTCTACTTCTAGTTGTAAGTCACGATTCTTCTCTGCATGGGACATATGACTTTCGCCCTGTGACTGGCTCTGGCTAAGGCGCACAGTGTGTACGCTGCCCTCACGATTTTGTCTCCTCTCTAAGTTGACAAAAGGGTCCACTTGTTGGGATGCCCTGAATTCTGCTTGTTGTTCACCTTGTCCTGCCATCATCAACTGTCGTTTTCACCCTCGCACAAGCTCTCCCCACAGACGGCGCCAATTGTAAGGTCAATTTTTGTAGCCCAAGCCCACGAAGATATGGATTTTGAGCCCACTGAACCCAAAACAATAAATTTGTAGAGAATGGGTGAAAGAGCTAGGCTAGAGCTGAATAAACAGAAATAAACAGCAATGTTTTAGGATGAAATTTTGTTAAAACGTGCTCGGACGCATGTATACTCCACGTCCGAAGAGGTGTTTCTATATCATAAGCTTGGTTTACAATTCTTGGGAACTACAGTAATGAGATTCTCCCCTTTTCTTCCCCCCCCCCTTTTCTTCAGGGGCACCTCTCTCTTATATAGTACCCCCTTCCTCCATCTTCACCGTCCACTTGTTCAAAATCCAGACGCCCACTTGAGTGCATGTCCCATCACACTCCCCCTCTAGCCTTGTGTGAGTGGCGGTAGCTGAGAATGCACTGTTCAGGGGTCCTCTCCACATAAATGCGGCCAGGAAGGTAGGTGCAGTACATTTAATGCGGTGGTTGGGGCCTGTCTCTTAGATATTTCTTTGTTCCTGTTATCCTCATGCGTGTCCGAGGTTCACTTCCCTCTTTACACTTGTTAGAAGGATCATTTGAGCTTCCCATATATCTGTCAGGCTAAGATCCTTCGGTCCGAGGACATTGGACTCCTCGGACAAACAAACATCTCCTCGGATATTGCACGCGTTCCCCTCCAGACATGCTCCCTTTACATGGGCCTCTGATTAAATGTTTTCATCTCCTCGAACGAACAGTATTCCTTAAATGGGGTATTGGGCCCAATGAGTTAGGTTGGGCTTTCTGCCCCCCACAGGTAGAATAAGGATCAATGCATTAGCCAATAGCCAGATACAAAAATAAAGTGATCGAGTACAATATAAGATCATAAAGAGGGGCAGGGTTGTACTTTCCTAGTTTGCTCCGTGCATGTACATTGTGGGAGATGAACCAGCAGGTTCATGTGGTGCTCTCTTTGTCATTCTATATTACCAAACACTCTGCAATTATTACATGGCCATGGGACTTATTGTTTTATAGGTCCCACTGCTCATCCAATCAGCCCAAGTGCCCAAATTGAATGGTCTAAGATTGTTCCATAATTTCAAAATCAAATTTGCAATTGTGAATATATAGAATAATATATACATCATATATTTCTTTCCATTTTGAGTTATAAAAATTCTGATGTTCATATTTATATCTATTTTGTCTCATTACAAATCCTACTAATTGTTTACCAAAAATTCATTTTTTTTAAATATGATATATATTTAATTAAATTAGATAAATTGTAGAAAGTAACTTACATAATTTAATTACGATTTATTTAAAAAAGATAAAAAAAGATTTTAATAAAAATTTGTTTAGTGTTGAGTGGATTCTAATTAATTATCTAAAGCAACATAATTTTGCATTATTTGTAACTCTAAAACCAAATTAAAAATATATATATAAATTAGAATGGTGATGTGAAAAATTGTTGATTTTCAACTGTTTATGTGACAACTTTAAAAGAAATCAACAAAAGTAATATAAAAATTAAAAATTAAAAAAAAAAAACGTTTTTGTTTTGTTATTATATTGGTTATAAATGCATAAATAAATAAAATAAGTTGCAGTTACTTTATGAGCCTGCTATATTAATTAGGGTTTACTTAAGCCTTAAAGTCTTCAACTAACATTCAACCAAGCCAAGCAGTAAGCATTAAACACTGATTGATAGGGGTGGCACAAATTCAAGCCAAATCATTTTCAACATTGGCACAAGTTTATTTGTGTTCCTAGCTATTTAAGTAACATTATATGATTGGATTCTAGTTAACTCAACTGATAAAGTCTCTGATAGTTGAATAAGAGATTTAGGGTTCAATCCCTACCTAGACCAAAAACTTATTGATGTGTTGGTCTTATGATAAAAAGTTATTATCAAAAGCAGACGTCATCAGTTGATAAATAAGATCACGAATTAAAAAATTTAAACTATATTAGCCTACAATAAGACAATCCCATCTTTCTCGGTATCATCATGAACCCACTTTGTGCAATGTGCACATGGTCCCATATCTACTCACCTAACAAATTGTATGGCTCTTAAAGGAACAACTGCATCCAAAGGGGTCAGAAAATCACTGAATTGTGAAAAGGACAAAACTTATCCTGTTTTAATTCTCATTTACCATAGAAATGCCAATTGATGTTAACACATAACAGAGCATGGGTTATATTGTCGTTTCAGAAAAAAATTTCCCACTGGTAAAATTGAATAAAAAGTAGGTGTAGTACTATTAAAGTATGCAAATCAAAATCATGTCATGGTCCTACCAGTTATATTATCACACTTTAACCAGTCCCGAAATTATTGGATTGTGATGAAATAATAGAGGTTGGCAAAGGGAAATGAGGATATTCAATTATCATTTTATGTCTTTCTGGCACGTTGAAGGGGGTCATCACCCTTGGTACTCTAGTGTTTTATCATGATTCATTGCCAACAGGAATGAATGACCCCCACAAACACAACTGCCAATCTAAGTTCTGTTAAGAAAAAAAAAATAAGAAGTGAACAACAAAAAAAAAAAAAAAAAAAAGCACGTGTTTAGTTTTTTATATATGAATATTTCACTGCTCTTATTATTACCTTGGCTGCCTGCCATGTTAGGGTTCCCCCACCATTGCCCCCACAATGTTTAGCTCGCCTTTCTGTTTTTCAATCAAACTACTAGTTCTTTCTTCAATTAAACAACAATTGTCCCTACCAATATCATTGTGCCTCACAATGTCTACCTCACTAGCTTCTTTTTTGCTTTTTTTTTTTTTTCCCTTTCTATTTTATAAAAAAATTCACTTTCCTTTATATTTGATACTATTGCTTGCTTTATTTAATTTCCTTGTTAAAGAAATATTCTTATTGTGTATTAAAAATATATAAAGGATTGTCAATTTATATAAACAGGATATGTGTGCTCTACAAGCAATATGAGTGCAATACCCAAAAAAAAAAAAAAAATTAGAACAATTGGCCTAAGCTCATTAGGCTTATATTCTAATAGCTCTCTCAAACTCATGCTGGATGAATAGAGACCAACAGCCCCTCTCAAACAGTCTTATTGTATATAAAAATTGTATAAAAAATAAATAAGGGACCGTCAATTTATATAGACAAAATATGTGTATTCTACTAACAATATGAGTGTAATACAAAAAAAAAAAACTTGGAACAATGTGTGCAAGTGGAGATCCTAGCCCTAGGTGACCTCAAGGGTGACCACCGGGCCTTGTAGCCTGGTGGTACCAAGGCCCGGTGGTACCCGGTACCATGTGTATCTATGAGCTCAGGGGTTCTATCCCTCATAATTACCTAGCAAAAAAAGGTGACCTCAAGGGTGAGGTGAAATATGTTCTGTGCCATGTGGCCTATTCCTATTTATAAAATATTATTTTTAGTTGAATCGAATCATTGTTAGATTTTTTTACGTTGCAGTGACATCTCTGCTATAAATCAACAAGCTTGCTCATTGGTGACTAGTGAGGTTCTAAAATTTCTCTCTCGATTTCTCACTTCTCTCACTTTCTCTATCTTTGTCTTTCTGTCATCTATCTCAAATAATAATGGCATTCAAGAAAAACCTGCTAGTGTGCACACAACTACAATGTGAGACCATGGAAGAAATGCTGGCTTCAATGGAGAAAGCCAAGGCAGAAGGTGCAGACCTTGTGGAGCTTTGCATAGATTCCATGTCATTCTCCCACACTTCTGAGGTTGAGAAGCTCATCAAACAAAGAGCTTTGCCAGCCATAGTCTCTTACAGGTAGCACCTCTTACTCATACTTCTCCCACAATAGTATAGGTCCCCATCTATTTTGTCACCTCCAATTCTCTCCCACAGTATTTGAAAAGGCTCCTACTCTCATTCGCCTAAAAATGATGTCCATTTTGATATTGCTTCATCTAAAATTTTATCCTCCTTCTACTATATAAGGATGATTTTATATAATATGATATTATATTCAGATTTTTAAACCACCATATCCTAATATCATCTCCAGCAAATATATATATATATATATACACACATATCCAGCAAAAAAATATCCTTATATCATCAAATGGACCTTCTCCACTCAAATCAAGTGAAGAAAATCTCTGTTCATGAAAAACATAATGTCATAATCTGCTAAATATAAAAGATCTTCTTTTGTTCAGAAGCTTGTCACCTTTAATGAATGAATAAAAATCTTCTATCCAACCAATGAAAGGTATACTCCACTCATGGTAACCAAAATTTAAAATAATATCAGTTGGTAGAGTATAAAATGAAAACTCAGATTGGGACATTAGATTTTTATCAATTATGATTTTCAAAACCATTTTATTAATTATTTTCTTTTTACAATTAACTCAAACTAGTCTAGACTATTTAGCAGAGAAAAGAAAAAGAAAGTAAAAAGAGAAGAAAAAACCCAGAGAAATTTATTCCAGTTGAACAATAAGCCAACTCAAAAACACTTATTGCCACACTATTTTCCCCTATGCCTCCTTTTAATTTGCATGTGTAATAAGGGAACTTTTCAATGAGGTTTTTGATCTAATCTGCAGGAATCAATAGAGAAGGTAAATCCCTTGTGATACGATAGATCAGGCTCTTTAAATCTATAGATTTAAATACAATTTTTGTGACTTTCCCCTAGTACAGTGTTTAACTGTTAATACACATAACTCTAAGGGCTTGACTAAGTGATTCCTAAGGTCTCATGATATTCATGGGATCTTGAATTCAAAACTTCTTGCTAGCATTTTAGAGCTATTCTCAAGGAATTCCTTCCTATAACCCAGTATGTGTGAAACTGAAGAACTACACATAGTCAAAAGTAATCAAATATTCGAAGAGATTTAGATACCTCCAAAACTACTTCGTTGGTCTTCATCCAACTTCGGTTAAGTGGTACAACTTTGTTATTTAGGCAATGAGTTCAATCACATGGAATCGAAGTGAGCTGGTCTCCTTTCAAAATAACTTACATATAATGGCCCCTTAGATAGGACATGGTACTTATGTTTGATTACCTCAAACTTTTCAATTGACAAACTTAATTTTTGTTGGCCCTGTCGTACCTATATATATAAAATTATGTCAGTGATCATATCTCAAAAAAAATGCAATTCTTACCAAGTGTAAAGTTGTCATCTAGCTTTTTAGGATGCGTATCACGTGCATACATATAGGTGAGATTTACATCTTAATCATATAACTCGTACAATAAGCAACGGACGACTCGTGGTAAGAATGTTAAGCAAAGTTCCCAAATTTTAATTGGACCGACAACCAATTCATGATTAATTAGACAGTGAACGTTGATATGAATGCCAACACTGGCTTTCTCATCAACTGGTTATTATTAAGTAGATATGTCCAGTGTGGGGGGCTATTGTACTTTTAAAAAATTATTATTATTAAGTTTAAGAATATTATTAAATTTTTTTCTTAGTACTAGTTTGCCAAAACTTTTTTTAGTTTTTTTTTAGTTTATCTACAATTTTTTAAATTTTATTTTTTTAGCTATAATTGTACTTTTACTTAATAAATAAACTCAATATTCCAATGAAAATAAGATCTCCCAAATTTACACTTAAGAAGTAGAAATTTAGCATAAAAAAAAAGATGTAGAAATTTATTGGTATTACTTAGAACTGTATCCATTAAGATTAAATTATGTGGGATTAATGTAAAATTTAAAAAAATTTCGTCATTAAAATAATCTCCCTTAAATTTTGAAAAATAAAAAATATCCTCCTTTTTTTATAAACGACACTGCATCCCATGTTTTATTTGATTTATACAACAAATAATCCCTTATGACTATTTATGTCCATTACAAATTGAATCAACTACATGTTTTTTTAAATCCATTTTCCATCCAAAATGATACTTATTAACCAAATTGATTATATGACAAGAAAGAAAAAAAATAGCCTCAAGTGGTTAAATACAATTCTTTTGAAAATTGAAGGGGGTTTCTAAATTCTAACATTTTCCAAAACTTTAGTAGATGTTAGTGTAATTTATTTAAATAATTATTTATTTAAAAAAAAATTAGAGGAAAAGATCATTCCTTGTTTTTGAAAAAATTATAATTATCTATTAAAAATGATTAATGAAAAAAAAAAATTGTTTCCCTACTAGATGAGGGGAAAGTAGATGTGGTCCGAGACTCCAAGACTGTGGGGACTGAGACGTGTAGCTGAGCCAGAGCCATAAATAACTTATCACCACCAAACTGACCTGCAACCATACAAACAACATAAAACACGTAGTTTGGACAATGTTCTAGAGATCCACAGCTTTCCTGGCTTTGACAAGTACATCTTTTCCATATTTTCGTCCTCCACGTTTTTTCTATTTTTTTTTTGGTTTTTTGGGTCTATCTGCACTCTGGCCCAGTAATTAATAAGTGTGACGTATTTTAGCGTTTTCAATGAAGATATATAAATTTACAGACTTTACCAAAGTAACACAAGTTACATAGCATTTTGGTTTGACTAGATTGTTTTTACTTTATTTATCTATTTATAATTTGATAGTTATAATAAAATGAGATTATTTGAATCATAAATGTCTCCATTAAAAATATTAGGAAGTGTTAATTAAACTACAAGATTTTTGGTTAGATTTGTTTGATGAGTAATACTACAATCACAAATTATTTTACAATATTTTTACAAACAGTTGAAATGACAAATTTTTAAGGGTTATTATTTGGGCTCACCACTAACATCATTTTTTTACTTACCAATAACCTTGCATTACATCAACAGTTTGTAAAATAGTCTGTGCCCTTTAGCATTTTTCTTGTTTGATTGGTGATGAGTGATGAGCATTTTTCTTGTTTGATTGATGATGAGTGATGACATTTATGTGAATTAAAGAACTTTTCAGAATTATTGATTCATATTTGGGTCCATCATATTGTAATCAAGCCATGTGACATTGTCAAGTTTATTTCATATCACATTATGGCATTTTGTAGGGTTCTTAATGATTGTAATATCTTAGAAACTAAAATTACCTTACTAAAAAGCACTAAAATTTCTGAGATAATTTCAGATTGAAGGAACTCATTAGTAAAACTTTGCTTTTTGATGGGCAAATAGATTACTTTAGTGAGTGTACCCCCACCCACGAGATGTTATCTTGTGCCAAGATTTTTTCCGCACCCACAATGGATGGGTAGCAGCAGCCCATTTCTCATATTTCAAAAACAAAAAAAACTTTAGCGAGTGTACTTCAAAGTTCAAATTGAATGGGTCTTGATCACCATGCCAAAAAGCCAACAATTCACTTCAAGGGTCTCATAGCTTAGTGGCATGTCCGGATAGCTCAATTCCAATATGAGGTTTCTTCTCTAGCTCAATGTAGCCAAAAGTGAGGGGGAAAAAACACAAAAATTAAAAACAAAAACAAAAAAAAACCCACCAAAATAAAATATTGGAGAGACCATACTAGATTAAAGAATGCATATGAGAGGATTCTTTATAATTATTCACAAGAAAAGGAAAAAAAGAAAAAAAAAAGATCTTAAATGACATTTTTTTCAGCAAAATAGTGTTCACTACAAAATATTAACAAATATAATTCAAGCACACACGATTTATGAAATGGTGTAGCACCCTTTAAATTAAAGAACTTCTAAGAATTTTAAAACTCGGAGTTCATTTTGACAATAACAAGGAAAGTAAGAATAAAGAAGTAAATCAAACATGTTTAAATTAGTGTTATAATAATAGCAGTACTAACTAGTAACTATTAACAGTAACAATTGGGTGGATAAAAATTCCTTGATATTTACCACAATTGCCATTCACAGGCTCAAATCATCAAGGTCTTCAGGCAAAGGAGAATGCAAGACTACCTGCTTGCAAGTACTGAGACTGGCTCTTGAATTAGATGTTGAATTCGTTGAAATGGATTTTGAGGTAGTCAACCCTTTTTTTTTAAATCCCTCCTCCCTTTGAAATATAAACTATAAAGTATTACTTATCCACTTGTCCTTATATAACTGTCATAACTACCACAAGAAAGTACACTCTACACTATTTTATATTTTTAATTTCGGGTTCATAATATAAATCTTAAGTCTTAAACTCCTGTCTTCATTTGTGTTAATATGTAAGACATATAGTGTTGAAAACCCAAACTAGTACATTGAAATTTGGTCTGAATATTTGTTTCTGCCATATATAACTACAGTCTATATCTAAAGTTCATTTAGCTTTGTTTTTTTCTTTAATACTCCCAACTAAAGTGAAAAATTTCAGGTGGCTTCTGATATTGGCATGGCTGAATGCATGTACAAGCGAGCCAATAGCAAAATAATTGTCTCAAGCTTTGTGAATGGTGGGAAACCTTCAAATGAAAGACTTGGTAATCTGATTGCATGTATGCAATCAACTGGAGCAGATGTTATTAAGCTTGTTATTGATGTGGATTATATCACAGATTTGGCACCGGTTTTCCAGATGCTTGCTCATTGCCAGGTATTTGTTTATACAATTGATGTCACAAATTCAACAGCATGCATATTAAGTTACGTATTGCTTTCCTCATATTAGTTGTGACATTCTTAATGGGGCGCAGATTTTCACAAGGACATCACAAATTTGCAAGTATTCAGTATATGTTAGTTGTAACATTCTCCAAGTATTCATTGTAACATTCTTTAATGGTCTGTAGTTTCTTTCTTGTGTTTACTGTGATAAATTCTGTTCTGTATTGGTATTATATGTTTCCTAATACAATGCAACACTAAAAAGTAGCATTTGTTAGAAAGACTCATGGCTTAAGATATAACATGGTCTCTAGAACACTATAATGCAGCATTTCAAAACAACATTAAACGCAAAAACTAAAAAGCAGAGTTAGAATTCATCCTGCACCTCTAGTACTTTCTTTGTTTTCAAAAGTTTTTCAGGCATAAAGGAATATCAGATATTCTTCTTTCTACTTATTTTTTCGAATTAAATTAATTCAGTTTTCTTTCTGTTGTATAAACAACATTAGTCATTTACTACTTCTATGTGTATCTCCAGGTGCCATTAATTGCTATTGCAGTGGGTAGCAGAGGTCTAATAAGCCAACTATTGGGTCCTAAATTTGGTGGATTTTTAGTGTATGGATCTCTGGAAGGAAAATCAGTACCTGGGTTGCCAACTTTAGTCAGCCTTAAACATGTTTACAAACTTGAGTACTTGAATGCAGATACAAAAGTTTTTGGACTCATTTCAAATCCAGTAGGTCATAGCAAGGGTCCTATTCTGCACAACCCTGCCTTTAGACACACAGGATATAATGGAATTTATGTTCCCATGCTGGTCGATGATATCAAGGAATTCTTTAGAACCTATACAGGCACTGACTTCGCAGGTTTCAGGTATGCAGCCACTCTTTCATAAAAGAAAAAGAAGAGGAGCATCCCATTGCTTGTCTTGTAAGGTTCTTTTGCAACTTGACTCCTTCAAAAAACTTGTTCTAAATAATGTTATCACCTAGAGTAACAGATACTTCTATGATTTACGTACGCTACCTGTTCTCCATTCATAACAGGCTCAATATTCTCTTTAGTTTGTGGGTATCAACTGTTACATTAGGCATTTGCTTTCTTAAATATCATGGTGCACAGTTTGCACTGGCCAAATGTATAAACTGTGCTTGTTTGGTACAATCCCAATGCTTTTTTCTATAATGTAAGGTTTTTTCCCTAATGTAAGGTTTTTTTTTCCCTTTATTCGATGAAACTTGTAGTGTTGGAATCCCACACAAAGAAGCTGCAGTTGGGTGTTGTGATGAAGTCCATCCACTGGCTAAGGTCAGTAAACTTGGTAATATAAACACTTTTTGAACTACTACCTGAACAAGAGGAAAAAACTTTAAAAACATTGCTATAGGCTTGTTGACTTTGTTCCTTTAACAACAATCCCTACATATATTTGCTATATATCAGGCCATTTATAATGAAAATTGTTAATGTCAAATAAGTAAACCACTTATGATCCTTTGTTACATTACTGTAAGTCTGTAATTCCACTAATCCAAGTCTGTCTTGAGCACCAGACAATGGCACAAGACCTGGAATGAAGGTGTATTAGATATATACAACTCAGCTGAGTAATTGGGATTATTAAAATCCAGAAGTTGACATTAACAAATCTTCTATGGAGGCCTAGATATCAGACATTAATAACGATACTTCAGGGTTTCAACTTCAAGGCACACTACTTTTTTTATTGCTGTGTTAATTGTAGGATCATGTTTATATAAGCTTCTAAATTGTGGTATGCTTTCTCAATCAGTCTATAGGAGCTGTAAATACTATAGTAAGGAGGCCTATTGATGGGAAGCTGATCGGTTATAACACAGATTGTGAGGCTTCTATCACTGCAATAGAGGACGCATTAAGAGGTACTGTGATAATTGAAGTGTTACTTTCTTGATTATTTAGACGATGGCTGTATGTATCTTTCTAATTCTTTGCATATCATTTAAAGTTGAGTACTACTCGGGCCAGGAATATAAATGTATATTGTTTTGGGGAGAATGGAGTACCTGATTGCTTTGTTTGTTACAGGGTTCATGACCTTTACTTGTTTGATTTGCAATACCATTAATAATTTGATGTTTTTAAACAGAATTAGCAGCAACCTGAAATGGATGATTACTTGATGGACGACCATGTATAATGATAGTATAGGTAAAAGAATAGACTGTTATCAAGTGGTGTCTAGATTTACTTATGTTTATTTTGTCTGGACAGAGAGACGAGTTGCCAATGGAGAAGCATTACGTACTTCTCCTCTAGCTGGGAAAACATTTGTATTGGTTGGAGCAGGAGGTGCAGGAAGAGCGCTTGCTTTTGGTGCTAAAAGTAGAGGTGCTCAGGTTGTCATATTCAACCGGAATTATGGTAATAAGGCAATATTGTTCTCTCCTTTTTAGTATTACAATTGAATATCAGCTTTATTGTCTCTAATCTTGACATTTCTCTTTTGAAAAGAGAGAGCAAAGGTGCTTGCAGATGCAGTTTCAGGGGAAGCTCTACCATATGAATGCTTAAAAAGATTCTGCCCTCAGGAGGGAATGATCCTTGCAAATGCTTCTGCTGTTGGAATGGAACCAAATACTGACCAAACTCCTGTCTTAAAGGTTTTCTCTCTCACTCTCTCTGAGCAAATAGGTAATAACTCAGAAGAACACATTGAACAATGTATTGCCTCTTGTCATGCTTCTTTAGGAGACCTTGAGAGCATATGAGCTGGTTTTTGATGCGGTTTATACACCTAGAAATACACGGCTCTTACAAGAGGCTGCAGAGGTTGGGGCCATCATAGTGAGTGGAGTGGAGATGTTTATCAGACAGGCCCTAGGCCAATTCAGACTGTTCACCGGTGGCTTAGGTATCAGTCCTCCTCTTATGTCAAACCATTGATTTATTAATTTAAAAAAAGGGGCTTTATTATTTTAGTAATTTTTACCAATCCATTTACTTTGAAATGGAGACGGTCCATTTTAAGGTTGAAGACATGGTATTTCACAAATCTAAAGGTGAATAAGGTACTAAGTCATTTAAAATAAGATATCATTTCTTATTTGGTAGAATGAAAAAATTTAAATGATATGGTACCATGTAAACCTTAGATGCATGTAAACTAAATCTTCATCATGAAATAGGCTCTCTTAATGTCAAAGCAAATGGAGAGAATCATTCTCCACAGGTTTAACCTTTTTATTCTTCAATGTATTATTGTTGAATTTGTTCACATGCAAGATTCATTTCTTTTGGTTAAATTCTAACAGCAGGAGCATTAATCTTTATTTTGTTTGAACTGCTTTTCAGCTCCAGAAGATTTCATGCGCAAGCTTGTTCTAGAACAATTTTGATACTTCTAACCGATCAAGCCAAGAACAAATTTGTTAATATATATACTACTTTGTCACTTCTTCTGCGGTATTGAAGTAATAAATCTGTGAAGGTGCACTCTAGCTTAGCTCACATGGTTTGTTTGAGGCTGTCCTACTTGGAGCTCGAACACCGTCATCAGCTTGTCAATCCAAAGGCCCCCCACTCTGATGAAGTTGCATGCAAGGACAAGGCTCTTAAGATTATAGATAGGATAGGTTGAGACCAAATAATAAAAGAAAGATTTTTTGGCCATGTGTTTGTTAGAATTACCAGGTGCTCCAAATTGTGTCATTTTTTTTTTTTTGAGTAATATTTGTTTGATGGAAGTTCAGCTGTGTTCCATGAATTTCTTCTCATGATTGTGCAAGACAGGACTAATCCTATTGTTTGTTTAGCACAGTTAGTTTTGGATGAACATATATAGTTAGTACATGTATTTTGTTGCTTAAGCCATATATATTGCTTTCTGAAACTAAGCAGGTCACCGACTTGAACTCAACTCTCTATATGCATCACTCTAAACAGTGTTACTTAAGGGGATGAGGTTGATTTTTGCATACACCATGAAAGATCAGCTTTAATGCAGAGAGTCAACTTGAAACAATCCATGCTTGAACTCTCTCTAGAGGTAGAATGCTTGGACATGTAAACTAGAGTCAATTAAAAGGAATGGATGTGAATACATTCATTTGTGCTCTTATACTTGCAAATTTCTGTTTCTAGTTTCTCTGTTCAAATTTTTACTGCATCTAGTGCAGGAAACCCCAAATGCTTAAAAGATGTAAAGCCTCCATCTAATACCAAATTATGCCCACTAACATACTTGGCATCATCAGAAACAAGATAGAGCGCAGCATTAGCTACATCATTGGGTTCACATCTAGTTCCCTCCAAAACACCAGCATTAGTAACCATTTCCACAAGCCGTCAATCATCTACACCAGGAAAAACCTGACTCATTTCATCCGTTACAAACTTAGTTGGAATGGTAAATGGTGATATACAATTCACCCGGATTCCATACTTGCATAGCTCTGCAGCCACAGACTTAACAATGCCTATAACAGCAGATTTGGACACAGAATATGTGCACTGTGCTAACCCACCCATTAGTCCTGTAACACTAGCTGTGCAGAGAATTGATCCAGTTTGACGTGGGATCATCACACGTGATGCATGTTTGATCCCAGCCATGACTCCCCGCACGTTGATGTCCATGATTTTATCAAAAACTGCCAGATCAAGGTCCACAATGCTTGGGGGAGTTTTGCAGGGCACCCCTGCATTGTTGTACATGATATCAAGTTGGTTGTACTTAGAGATGGTAAAATCAACAGCGTTGGATATGTCAGACTCTTTAGTGACATCACAGGCAACAAAAGTAGCATTGGTTCCAAGCTCTTTTGCAGTGTGTTGGCCAAGTTGATGTTGGATATCAGCAATAACAACTTTAGCACCATTGTTGATAAATTTTACTGCAGTTGCCTTTCCTATGCCCCGCTTGCTCCTCCAGTTATCAATGCTACCTTGCCTTCTAGCTTGCTATGTTATAACATAAGAAAGGGTTTTAAGCATCAAACCAAAACGGTCCCAACTTGGGTGGATTCATTAATCAAAGAAGTTGGAAAATTTCATGGTCCAACATATACCATTTGATCACATTCACAAATTCAGGATTTTTTTGAGAATGTTTGGTTAGCATAATGATGCAAGAACGCTGACCCATTTATTTTGGGAGAGTGCAATCAATGAGAATCTTGGCCAATCACATGAGATTAAGCTCACTTTCATGTGATTTAAGTGTGTACTTGTTTAGTCTTTGTTTAGCTAAGCCTAAGCCTAGAGATTATTAGTATGGTTGTAAGGCCTCTTGGCCCTTAGGTGTGTTTTCATAATTATTTTGTAAAAAAAAAAAAAAAAAATCAAAAATTTTTTTTTCACTTGTGAATTTAAGCTTCTTCATTAGTGGATTCTAGGTTTTATACTGGTTGTAGAGGTTAGATACAACCTGATCCCTCCAGGTCAAAATGTCTCATTTTTTTCTTTTAGACTAGCCATTGTTTATGCCTAATAAGCATCTTTGACTATAGGAATGGCAGTGGATACACAACTGCCTGATTAAGGCTGCCTCTAACAACCCCTATTCACAGATGACAAATTTCTTACAGAAATACCATTATTTTATTCAACACAACAAACAATGAATACGGAAAAAGTGCAGGACAACAGGAAAAAACAAAAAGCTAGTTCCAGTAGGTATATAATGATGTGATATTAGCTAAAATAATCACTTGTAAACACTATAAAACCTTCACTATCACACAAGTGGTGCTGAAACATACTTCCAGGTAGACCAAAAACTGGTAGTACTACTAGCAACAGCATTTTATAGAAAGTGTTTTATATATATATATATATATATGATAAATAATGTTTTATATTTTATAGAAAGTGTTTTATAATTGTGTCTTGGAAAGGTCTGTGCAGATTAATGTGGCAACTCTAGGCACTAACAAACAAATATAAAACATTCCCATCAAAAAAAAAAAAAAAAAACAAATATAAAACATAAATAAATAAAAAAGAGGTTGACCTTTTATTGTATCATTTAACTAATATAGGTAGACCTTTTATTGTATCATTCTCAAAAAAAAACTAATATAGGTATTACTATACCACCATCCATGAAAATTCCTAGCATATAATAATATTTTACAGCTTATTATTGGATCAGCATGCACATCTAATGTGGTCATATCAAAAACAAAAAGAAAGAAAGAAAGAAAGAAATATCCAAGGTAAAAAAAGTAAATTTGAATATAAATATATGGTAAAAGTATAGGTAACTTTGACACACCTTCCAGTCTGGGTTGATAGTAACCTGTAGAAGCTCTGAGCAAGCAAAGCTCTTGAAATGGAGACATTTTTGCTGTTAAAACAGTAGGAACATATTACGAGCTATATTCACTTCAGCATATATGAAACAAAGCAAACAAAACTAAATTTCATTAATTAAAGGGCTAATTTAAATGGGGTGCACCCATATTGATCAATTTTGAAATGGCCAGCAATTATGCCATTTCAGTAACCCATAATTGAGAAATGAGTCCTCCATTCACATAGAAAAGACATGGGTTGAAATGGGACTTGAAATCAAATCTGCCTTGTTTTTAATTGCCCAGGAAGAAGATGATGCCCCTTAAGCTCTTTAAACCCCAAAAAAAAAAAGATTCGGTTGAAGGAGAAAGAAACAAAAGCTGAAACTTCAAGTACTTCTTTCCAAGGATCAACATAGAAAAAGTAAACACAAAGAGAAACCAACCTTAGGCCATACTTTAACATACTTTCTTGCAGAAAGATTGTATTTTGAGCTTTCAGCTTGGCTCACCAGACAAGTACAAGGTTTGAAAGAGAGAGAGACAGAGAGAGAGAGATTTAAAATAGATAGCAACGTGCCACAGTCCCACCAAAATGTGATGGACAGAAAAACACCCTTCCAAGTTGCAACTTCTTGGATCGGAGCATAAGACAAAATATTAAAAACCAAAAAGTTTTGAGGGGTAATTTTGGCAGGTCAACCAAAGCGAGTGTAATGTTGTTTGTGCTACAATAGTATCAATTATCAAAGCCAAGCACACTGATGAGCTTTGACCAACCAGCACACCTACTATCTAAGATTAAGGTTGATTAGGGACTAGTCAAGGCTTAATAGGTATAAAAGGTCGTACTTACCAATAAATGAAATCTATCTGAATGAGATGGAAAACATTCTCCTTCCAAATTTTGAAGAGGTTAATAAGGAATCTCCCGGACTCAGTAAAGAAGGAAATTTAAAGGCTGCTGATTGCTCATTTAAGTCCTGCTTTGTTTTTTAGTATGTTTTCTTGTTTTAAAATGTGAAATCTGATATGTGAAAGTGGTTGTATTCCTGTAATCTTGTGTTTTTGTAGTTTTTAGTCCTGCTGCTAGTTCTTTGTAACCTGATATACAATTCAGGTCTCTTTTGGTTTGAATAAATGCTTGTTGATTCAATAAAGATATATGTTCTGCTACAGCAACTTGCCAAGTAACTGCTATGAAAGTAGCATCTCTTATACACTGGAATTTCTCTGCATACTGTGTATCCAAATTACATCATTAATTGTTTCTCAAAAAAAAAATTACATCATTAATTTTTTACCTAGAATCGTGGGTACTTTGCAAATTACATATGCACTCACTTGAGGCATCTCTTACAAAAACTAAGATTTTTCATGACTGGTGAAAGAGTGTGATTGATTGGAGTGCCATACTGCCATTTCTGACAAGGCAGTCTCCAAGTTGCCAACCTCAAATGTCTTTTTTACTGCATTTTGTAAGGAGTGTCAATAAGAACATGTACCATAAAGGGAGCAGAGGTCAACTCTAAGCAAGGCTTGGACTGAAACGAAAAACTAATCTTCTGGTGTTGATAATAATAAATATTACTAGTCTTTAGGTTTTTTTTTTTTTTTTTTAAAGTTATTGGCTAAGCTATTAAGTGTTAATCAGCAAAGGAAAAGGGGTAGTTATAATCAACATTAGCATTCCTCATAAATAAAAAAGGTCTCAATGGCATAATCAACATTAACCATATCTCTTTTCTCCATTCAATTTTTCAGTTAAAAAACGACATGTAGTTGTTGTATTATCCAACAAGCTCTTACAGCTTACAAGTATGTATATGATAAGCTGTAGTGATGACTATTGTTTGTTTTGTGACTGGTCTGGTCTGGTCTGCTAGGGTTGAAACGTTTTTGTTACATGCTCCTTTAATTTCCACGGCTTCTTGGGAAGGTGTTGATCAAACTTGTCTTCATCTTATTACTCCTGGTAATTAGTTACCACTGGATTCCATGGCTCTGCAAGTGTTCTGTTTACTTGTACCTAATAAAAGCTCAGATGCAGCATTTGCATAATAGCAATTTGCCGGGCTTTTTCCAGTTTTTTTTTTTTTTTTGGCTGCGGCAATGGAAAAAATAAAACTGATAAGTTCTTATTACTTTTCTTTGATTTGTACATTAATAAGTAAATCCAATTCATTCCTTAAATTCTTTCCTTAAATGGAAATTGAATACAAAAGAAGTACGAGAACATTGTGCTTTCTCCATTTTTAATTCTGTATGTGAATGTCCTATAATTGGCTTTTGACTTTTGATTGCTACAAATTCCCCGTTCAGAAACTCTCAGACTCTGCATTACAAAACAATAAATCATAGCAATATATTATAACATAATCAGAACTAGATATAGATACTACTAGTTGGTAATGAAAATAGCATCATTAACTGAGTTCACCAAAATAAGAACCAATTCGAAGTCAACTCTTTACGTGAGAACAAAATCATTGATCTCAGTGTTCCAAATAATACAATAGAAAAGTATAAGGAGTAAAACTTCGCTAAAAAATAAGAGCTATAAAAAATCAAGCCCTCAAAGTGAGCAACTCTGATTTTGAGAGAGGTGAAATCTCAGTGTTTCTATAATACAAGAGAAAGTATGAGTAAAATTTTGCTAAAAAAAATGGCAGGAAGAAATCAGCCCTCAAAATGACCAGCTCTGATTTGGAGAGAGGTGAAAAAATCTTGGTTGGATCCATACCCCTTTGAGGTAACAGCTTTCAAATTCTTCAGCAGACTCAACTTCCTCATTACATATAATAATGTCAGTGCTATTATTCTGTACCACTGTTCCACAGATAGAAATTGAAACATCTTCACCCAGGCCCAATTTCTTCCTCATGTTTCTTCTCACAAAATGACTCTTACTACGAACATATGGGAGATGCTTTATGGTGGTTGAATTCTCATTCTTAAGTAGAGTGTGCTGTACACAGGTTTTGTCCTTGACAGAGTAGGTAATTAATTTGTTTATTTTGTCAAAAAAATAGAAATTTTGATTCCCATATATAGCACTACCTAATTCCCTTACATTATAAAACTGAACGAGTTCACACTTTGCCCATGCATTAGCTCCACGTTGAAGAACATATAGCGAGAATCCAGACATAATGTCACGATGCATGACAGCAACAATGCATTCAAGAGTGGTGGGAGGAGATGAAAATGCTGCAGCATGGTTAGAGAGTACCGAAAGGGGAAACGTAGGAATATCTATTTTTGCATGAGAGAATGGGCAGTAGAAGAACATTGAGCCTCCTTGAAATACAAGAATCCATCCTTGGTGTGATGCAATGCAAGTTGCTCCATCCAATTCTGGGATGCTAATAGTGTACCTTCTTCCAGATTCATCATACAAATGGCATTGTGAATTTTCACCATAGATTAGAAACCAGGGTTTATGATTGGCTGAGGCTTCAATCTTAGATAAAGCTATGGATGCAGCAGCTCTCCAAGCCTTACATACACCATGAAAACTCAGAAGCTCAATTAGGCCTAATCGATCCACAATTAATGATAGAAGGTCTGCAGGAAGACCAGACCAAAGTCCTGTCATACCACTTTCTTTTCTTTTTTTTGATGAGGTCATACTACTTTCTACGACTCTGAGAAAACCGAGTTGTCTTGCTGTTACTTTGCCATTGCTAGCGAAACTAGGTTCTCTGAGCATATAACATAACATTATAAGTGAGAAAAATAATAAGGCATTGCAGATGAAAATATTCAAATGAAAACAAACATGTAAGCACAATATTTAATTATTAGTAGTTTGTTCAAAGAGAGTTTTTCCCCTTGCATAATTTTTGAATAGTTATGAATGAAAGTAGGGGTCTTTGTGCTGATGCTTCTAATTAAAGCCAATGCACTCAATATATCCGACTGCGATAGTGATGCAGGCTTTTTTTGAATGTTATATTACACAACACAACAAATATCAATGTTTATTTTGCTAGTTCAGCAACATCATAATATCATAACACTAGAGACAAGCTATAAAAAATTATAAAAATCAAATCTTTGAAATAAGATTATGTTACAGAATAGAACAGGTCTATATGCTTGTGAATGGTGCTTCTACAAAAAACGTAATAATCCTTGTGTGATGTGATGTACAAACTATATATATTGCATGATCAACAGCATTTGGGTCATAACAATCATAAACAATAATAATACGGGTAGGAATCAATTTGTTTGCATATTGTGGTACAATCTCAGATAACTTCACATGTCATTTTACACAATGAAAAACTTATTGATCGTTGTTGCCATACCCCATGAATAAAAATCCTATCTTTTCAATATTCACTGTGAAAAAGAGAATGAAAGTTATAACAACAAAGCTATTAACTTTTTTACTTTTAATGAGAAAGTCCCATGTTAGATGAACTTTAACAAGAAAATTCTTACAAAAAAGAAAAGAAAAGAAAAGAAGTTGATCTAATGATCTTGATTCTTGTCTCACCTTTGTGCTTTTGCAAAACAGAGTCCCATCTTAGAAAGTACAAGAAAGACTCTGAAAAAGAACACCCAAAGAAACCATCAACGATGAGGTTTGGTTTTCTGTATTTGTAGAGCCAAATCAAGTACAGTTGTTTGTTATCTATACTACTGATTAAGAAGCTTCCTTGTTTAAACCAAATTTTTTTTTTTTTTCAAAATACCCCTTATTTCTCTAGATTTAAGTAGAGATAAAACTAAAGAATAATTTGGTAAAAATATATGTCTAACTTGCACTAAAATATTGCCTACAAAATAGTAACACTCTCCCACTAATCCACTTTTTCAAATCAACTACATGTTTAATTTTTTTAAATACTTAATTATTATTCAAAAAAAAAAACACCCCACGTATTGATAGTTATAAAAAAAAAAGTTATAAAAAAAATAAAAAATAAAAAAGCTAACACACGTGCTGATTAAAAAAACTAACACAAGTACTGAAAAAATGTGGATGTTTAAACACATCTTTTTTCCTTTTTTCCGGGTAAATTGGAATTTTATTAAAAGCAACTAAGCAGAGAAAACAGAAGCAGCAATGCTGAAATCATACAAAGTTTCAGCCGAATCTAAATTCAAAGTAAGGACACCTCCGGCGGAGGGTCAAGAAAAACAACAACTCCAAACTTCTACAGTTATTGCAAAATACTCCCACATTTTAGTCACACACAACTCCAAACTTCTACATAACAAATTTAAATCTCCACTATCATTAAGCAGTTATAATGTTATCAAATTATTTCCCATCTCTTCCATAAAAAAGAAAATACTTCCCATCTCCATCCTCAAGCCCCTGCTTTTATACTCAGAGGAACAATAGTAATAGGTGATCATTTTCTTTCCATTCATCTCAGATAATTTATGAGTTCTATTTGATTGCTTTTCAGCCTTTATACAGTTAACTTTCATAAACTAATAGTCATGTTCACATTTTCAAATATGATTTCTATTTGAACTAAAATTAGTTTTTTAAAACTCAAATTGATTTTTTTTTTTTTTTTTTAAATTAGTTCAACGCTGACTTAGAGTTTAGGAAAAAATAAATAAAAACCTTATTCTTTTATTGTGATTTAGACTCCGAAAGGAAAAAAAAATTCTTTTAACTCTCACGTAAAATACTGTCTACAAAATATGACCAAATTTTGTTATCATTATCCTTTTTATATCATTATCTTTTTCTATCTTATCTTATCTTTTTTAATATTTTCTTTTCTTTTATATGGTTAGTTTGATGGGTGTTTCATATTTTCTCTAAGTAATTAGTACTTTTTAAAGAGTGAGAATGATATATTTCTATCTTCAAGATTTTTGATAAGCCAAAGATGTATTGACCCCTTGTGATATCTATACAGCTATTTAAGCGGCTTCCCTTGTTTGGACCAGATTTTTCTTTTGTTCCAAAATACCCCTACATACAGCCTACGTTTAAGTAGGAGCAAATTTTGGTCAAAGTGCTTCTTTAACACCCACGTAAAACACTATCTACAAAATAGGGCCACACTCCCATTACACTCACGTTGGTTTTCAAACTGAAATTGTTTCTTCTTCAGTTCTCCAATTCTCTCAATTCTGTTAATCTTCTTTTCATCATTATCATCATTTTTTCTATTTGCTCTGCTCAAATTTGCTCCTGCTCAATTGTATGTGTATATTAATATACATTGGTTTTTTAATTCATGAACAACTTCTTATATTCTAAGAAGAAATAAAATATTTCATTCTCACCTTTAATTTCTTTCACATATTTCTTCAAGGAATGTGCACTAGGGTGTTGATTTTCAAGATTTTTGTGTGCTCTGTCCTCCTCTGTCCTCCAACTCTAACGGACTGTTTGAACTTTGGACTTGAAGTGTAGTCAACCGCCAAAATGTAAGTATCTTTGATCACCTCTATTTTGGATGCCTCATGCGTGTTGGGTTCTCTGTGTTGGTTTATATTTTCTTTCACGTTTTCTTATATTCCTATTGTTTTGTTCACAGCTCATATTACAACTCTTCAACGTGGATTGAATTCCATTGCCAATAGTATACTCTACTATATAAAACTCGCGTTAATTAGTTTTTAGTTATTAAGATAGTTTACAGTAAATGTTCTTAGCCACCTGCAAGAATCCTAATGAAAAGAAATGGTAGATGATTTTAATCTTGAATACAACAAGAATCCTAGATGATCTTAATTTTCTAAGCGTGTAAATTGTAGATAAACTTTTTTTTACCTGATAAGTATAAATCAAGTTTGGAGTCCACAAGTGGGTTCCAGTTAACTCAATTGGTAAAGTCTCTGATGGTTGTATAAGAAATCCGGGGATCAATTCCCACCTACACCAAAAATTGATTGGTGTCTTGATCTAATGATAAAGAGTTATCATCAGGAGTGGACGCCATAAGTTGAAAATCTCTCCAAAAAAAAAATTTGGAGTCCACAAAAAAGGAATCTCATTGATTCCCTATGAAACAAAATTATACTTTGTCCCAGATTCATTGGATAGCAAATATCCAGCTAGCCCTTACTCTACTCCGAAGTGACGGGATGGTTGTTGTTGCAACTTGAAATTACGTAGATCAAGATCAAAGTATTTAATTTTCTCCAAACAAAAAAAAAAAAAAAAAAAAAAAAATCAAAGTATTACATATAAAGTTTAAAATGTAATTCTATTATCCTTTCCATATCATTATCTTATCTTATCTTATCTTTTTTAATCTTTTCTTTTCTTTTATTTGGTTAGTTTGATAGGTGTTTAATATTTTCTTTAATTAATGACTATTTTTAAAGAATGGGAATGATATATATTGGCTTGTCTTTTTTTTGTGTGTGGTTATTGGGTTTGACTCATTATTTTAGTGTATATGTTTTAAGTGGTGCCCTCTCTTCCTCCTATTATTTTTGTCTGTTGTTTTTCTTACATTTAAGCATTACTCTCTATTTTTTTGTATTTTTTTTAGGGTGACATATCAACAATTTGGTTAGATTGTATAGTGATCACATCAGATGAATTCGGGTGAGCGAAGTAGTAGTCAATCTATCAAGTAATTGTTAAAAAATATTTTTTGTAAATATCCTACCATATGAAATTTAATATTGTCATTTTTTGTGCCTTTCATTGCAAATTTGATGATTCCGTAAGCAATATCCATATACGCAAATTTGCTAAAACAAGAATGATACTAGAGAAGTTATCTTTAAAAATTAAATTTAAAAATTGTGGTGAAAATTTCTTGTAAATAATAGATTAACTTTTGGGGGTAAAAACCTACACCCTTAAATATATCTTATATTTAATAGTTTAAAATGCTACATCATTTTAAATTTTAATGTACATACATGTTAAAAATTGGTAAAATTTAATCCGATTCAAAATAACTTACCAAAAGACAAAAAGACTCCAAACAAACTATGCATTTTGAATTTGCACAAAGTGTGAGTCCTTCAACCGTTCAACGTTGGTTTCATATTTTTTTACAATTTCAAGCAAAAAAAAAAAAATGACAGCACTGATTTACAGTTAAAATTTAAATGTAAAATAAATATTTATAAAAAAAAATAAAAAAAAATAAAAACCAACGTTGTTTCATGTTTTTGGTATTTTAATAATATGCCAGCACTGTTTTACATTTAAAATTTATTTAAAAAAACATGTTTTAGGTATTTTTATTCCTAAAATTTTGCCTATTATTTAGATATTATTTAGAAGCAATTTTTTTCCATGATTTTATAATATTATCTTTAAATAAAAGAGGAAAAAAAAAAAGCATGTTTTATAGAATTTAACCCAGGTATTTTTTATTCATTAAACTTTTGGGCTTGGGTTCAAAAAATTAATACATGCTCCAAAAAAAAAAAATACATCTTTTGATATTAAACTTAGAGAATAGGTACAAGACCTTGGTTTTTCCTCATTCATACTGGGAGATTCAGCTAATGTCATTAACACCCTGAACTTGGAAGAGAAGTCCCTATCTACCTATGGCCACATACTCAGCTCAGCAAAGTCCATGTTAGTGGCAAACAGTTGTGTTTCATTTTCCCATGTTCGCCGTTCCGGAAACAATGTAGCGCATAACCTAGCTAAACATACTAGACATGTTAGGGGTTTTTCAATGTGAACTGAGAATGTTCCTCCACACCTGAATTATGTTCTTCTTGCCGACCATGGCTAATTTTTCCTAATAAAATTGATGTCTTCTTTCTCCAAAAAAAAAAAAAACTTAGAGAATAGGTGGACCATGGACTCCTCAAATGGTATTTATTTATACTAGCCTCTGAGCATGCGCTCACGTGCGTGCTTAGAGGCTCTTCTATTTTTTGAATAATAGTTAATTTAGAGCATTTATTATAATTTGGAATTACTACATTTTCCGATCACAAAAAAAAAAAAAAAAAAAAAAAAACCTAGGGGTGTGATGAAAAATTATTTCACCACACATAATACTCATCACACCCATGAGTTTTTTTTGAAATTGGAAAATGTAGTAATCCTAAATTATAATAAATGTTCTAAACAAACTCTTACCCAAAAAATAAAAGAGCCTCTGAGCACGCCCGTGAGCGTGTGCTCAAAGGCTAGTATTAATTGATTAATTAGCTAAGTTTATTAATTAATCAAATTAACATGCAATGTACGTGGCAATACTGTGGGACCCATTTTTAATGAAAGTTTTGTTGAAAAAAGAGGCTTGTGGGTCCCGTGAACAGTGCATGGGACCCACTGGAAAGCACTGAAACATGTTTCTCAATGAAAAAAAAAAAAAAAAAAAAAAGCTGAAACGCAGACACACTGCATTTCAGCTGTACCCAAACGGGTACTTATGGTTTGGCAAAAATTTAAGTTACATAATTGTGGTTTGAAATTCGACACTTTACCTATCTGAGGTTTGATCAAAATTTAAGTTGCCTACATGTGATTTGAAATCCCATAAAGCAAATGTTTCGCTAGATTCTTTTTTTCATTTTGTATTTTTATATTTTTTGTGCTTTTCAATGAGAGAGACATAAAAGTGGAACAGAATTACATATTTAGCCCAGTTTTTAACATAGATGGGTTACGAAACTCTAATCAAGTTAATCTCAAATGGGTAAAGTGTCAAATTTCAAATCACAGGTAGACAACTTAAATTTTGACCAAACCACAAGTAAGTAAGTTGTGATTTCCCAAAAAAAAATAAAAACAAAAAAAAAGTTGTGGCCAATCGGCATTCCACTAGACCAAATGCCCATTTGTTTTTACTATTATGATTAAAATAATTTTTATAGAAAAAATATCAAAATTTTCCTACAAAATATTTAGCCAAATCTTTCCACTATCTTTTTCACTTCCCCTCCAAACTGCAAAGCCTTAATATAATAATGATGATGATAAAAATCTCGTAAAACCCTCTTTTATTTCTCATCACTATCTTCTTCTTTTTTTCAAATTTTTTAAAATATAACATGTTTTGTTGTGGTTTTCTTTTAAGTAATGACAGTAAACCAAACAAATAACTACCTTAAAGATTATATTTATATATTTATAGCTTTTATACTTAGAAATACTTTCACTTAAATTTAACCATACCAAAGTGGACTGAAATGCTACATTAATATGGCTCAATAGTAACAATAAATACTATACTTAGGATTTTATATATTACAAGTTTGAGATTTTTTTTTTAATAATAAATTTGTATTTAAATTAGGTGCTTTCAACCCAAACATGTATTTTCCCATTATGTAAGTGCACAAAAATAGATACCAAAATGAACTAAAGTGATATGAATGAACCAAATTGGACCAAATGGAGATAATAGGACCGAATAAGACAAATGGACTGAATAGGACCAAAGTAGACAGAATGGATTGAACGAAAGCAAATATGACCAAAGTGGACGAATAGAAACAATTCATACTGAATAGGACAGAATGGATCAAATAGAACCAAAGTGGACAAAATGGACCGAATAGGACCGAATGGCCCGAATAGAATTGAAGTAGGTCAAAGTGGATAGAATGGACCGAATAGGACTAAATAGAACCAAAGTAGATATAATCGACTGAATAGGACCAATGTGGACGGAATTGAGCCAATGCGGACTGGATGGACCGAATTAGACTGAAGAAGACAGAATAGGACTAATGTGAACCAATTAGAGCCAATGTGGACTAAATGGACCGAATTAGACTGAAGTGGGCTGAAGAAGATGAAATGGGCCGAATTGGACCGAATAGAATTTTAGTAGGAGAATGGACTAAATAGGACTGAATGGATTTAATAGGACCAAATTGGACCAAAGAGGGTAGAATGGACCTGATAGAACCAATGTGGACCAAATAAGACTTTTGAATATTTATCATTTTTCTTTCATTTTTAAGGCTCATCTCTCTCTCTCTCTCTCTCTCTCTCTCTCTCTCTCTCTCTCTATATATATATATATATATAAATATATATAAAAGTAAAACTGAGAGAAAATCCAATTAGATTTTAAATTGGATTCCAATTGTTGTCTAATTTTGCGTCGGATGTCTTATTTAAGGTTTTTTATTTTTTATTTTCTAAGTGAGTTAATGAGGTGTAAAAGACGAACGGTCTAATATAAATAAATCATCAAAAATCAATAAAGAAAAAAAAAAGAGTAAACTCATGTGCATATCCAAAAGAATTTAAAATAATAAAAAAATAAAAGAGAGAGAGTATAATTTGAATCCATATATATGTGTAATTGTAATTTTTTTTTAATTGTTATGTACATATGCACAAGTTATACACTAGTAATTCAAATTTCTAATGTCTATTTTAGTATTTTCTTTTGTATTTTTTAAACTCAAAACTAAAGATTTTAGGCCAACTATAATAAAATTTCATACTTTTCAACCAAAAAATGAAAAAAAAAAAAAATAAATAATTTTTGAGCTAAACTTGAAAAGAAAACTTACAAAAAGATTCAATTTTAGGCCAAATTAGTCTAAAATGGACTGAAGGGGGACCGAAATTGATTGAGTGGACCGAATTGGACCAAAGTAGACCTAATTGGACTGAATACAAATTGTTTAATTTTTAGGGAGAACAAATTATCTTCAAAAATAATTTAGAGAAAAAATTATATATTATATTACAATACAAAATAATTATTTATTCTCACACATCATGTAGATATGCGACTAGTAATAATAATAATAATAATAATAATAATACAAAGTAGGCTAATCCATTTCTTTTGCTAGTTGAACAATTTCTATATATGATACCACCACTGTAAGCATTCTTGATTTTAGTTGCAACAAGTTCTGAATTTATGCTTTTACATTTTTGACTTTTATGTCCAGTCAGTAGCTTCTGATTTATAAAAATTTCAAGTTCAGAAACTATATGCCCTTGGCCTAGCAATAGAAGACTATAATATTTTCTTAAAAGGAAAAAAAAATTAATAGATTACTACTTGGAATTGGAATTTTCTTACTAAGTTCACCAACATTAAAGATCTTAATAATTATGCAAGTAGCTATAAAGTCAAGTTCTTCCATAAAACACAGAAGAATGTGCCTAAACAAAAACTTGAAAAAGAGCAAGAGAGAGATAATCTGAAAAGGGATAAGTCCTCATGGTCACCAGCTCTGATTTGGAGAGACTTGGAAAAATCTTGGTTGGATCCACACCCCTTTAAGTTGGTAGCTTATGGAATCTTCAGCAGCTTCAATCCTCTCATTAAGTACGAGCTTGTAAATACGATCATGAACTAGTGTCCCACAAGTAGAAATGGAAACATTCTCTGGCAACCCCAATTCATTCTTCATGTTCATATGTATAAAATGTTTCATCCTACGACCAATTGGTAGATCATTTATACCTGGAAATTTATCTTTTGGACGAGGAATTATAACAAAGAAATTCCAGCTTTTGTCAATTGAAAAGGTAACTAGATTCTCTGAATTGTCAAAGAAGTAAAACTCTTCATCATGATAAGTAGCACCTCTGATTGTCTTTATGGCGTCTCGCGGGAGATACCCTTTGTGATTAGTCCAAACCTCAGCCCCATGACAAAGCATATTCAACTCCAATGCGGTTTCACTACTACGATTGATAACAGCAACAAGACAATCTTGAGAAGTAGGAGGTGATGAAAACGCAGCAACGTGGTCAGTGACTTGCGAGTGAGGGAACCTTGGAAGGTCTATTTTAGCATGAGAGAAGGGACAAAAGAAGAACATGGATCCTTCTTGGAACATAAGAAGCCATCCTTTGTTTGATGCAAGGCAAGTTGCTCTATTCAATTCTGGGATATTAATGGTGTACTTTTTGCACGAGTTGCTTAACAAAATGCATTCAGAATTCGAACCATACACCAGAAACCAAGGTTCATGATCTGGTAAGGACTCAATCTCAGCCGAAGCTGTGGTAGAAGCAAATTTCCAATCCTTGCAGACACCACGGAAACTGAGAAGCTCAATTAGGCCTAACCTATCTGCAATTGGTGATAACAGGTCAGAAGGAAGGTCAGACCATTTTCTCTCTGCCATTTGGCCATATGTAGTCCTGATAAGACCCGTTTCTATGGACATGCTATGCCTGCTAAACATGTTATAACTTATAAGAACATAGAAATGGAGTACTGGAGAACTAGCAAGAAAGGAACTGATAAAACACACAGAATTTTACATTCATACAGGCATACCCTGATCAATGTAGTGGAGCGTCCTAAAAGTAGTAAAGCTTCCTAATGCTTAAAAGGACACTAGTGGTGGAGCTACTCATATCATTGTGGTCATCATCATCATCACCATCATTAAAGAAAGAACAAAGAAAAAAGAATAAGGGCATTTAATGAAATCAGAAAAACAAAGCCCATTCAACATGATGAATTATTAATTATATGTTATATGGTCTTATAGAAAATGTGAATGAGGTCAAACAAATTCTAACGACAACCAAACTGGTCATCGTGTATAGCTCAATAACCAAACAATGCAATTCATCAACAAAATGACTGTACTCAAAGAATGCAATTCATCACCAACAAGAATCAATAATCATAAAGCAAATACCTCATGCGTGAGAGCATGAGGTTTGATTATGTAGCACATTCTTTCAAATTCTCTTTATTTAGGTTTCCATCTCAATGAAGTATGCATTTATATTTAAGTATTAGTTCACTAAATCTATATATTACTAAAAGCTGAAGCGTTGCGTTTAATGTTGCTGCTCTCACGTTGCGCCACATCAGCTACCAGGTCATTTTTTTTTTTTATAAATATAATTTGTCCTACAATTTTAAAATGATTTTTACAATTTTCAACCCTATAAATGCAGCCCACTACTTATTTATTTACTTCCACTATCACCTTATAATAAATTCAGCCAACTACTTATTTATTTATTTCCACTATCATCCTATAATAAATCTGTATAATTAATCCAGCCAACCTCTTATTTATTTAGTTCCACTATCAAGCCCAACCAAAGCCTTTTCAGTTCAACTTTAGGGTTTTGTGTGAGTCTTTTTAGCTTAAAAGGAAAAAAAAAAAAAAAAAAAAGCTTTAGCTTTAGTTTTTTTTTTTCCCCCCAATTTTCCTATAATTGTTTTTAACATTTATTTTTTTAATATTTATACTTCTCCAACCTTTCTCTCCCCCTTACCATTTCATCTCCCCACTACTTCTTCAATCTTTCTCCCTCCCTTACATTTTCATCTCTCCACTATCCTCTACATTAATATCATTCTTCCTCTTTCCCTTCATCTTTCTTTATTTTTGTCTCTTCTTATTCACACCCTCCTACTATAAATTTGTCACTATCTTTTCTATTCTATGCATAGTTTTTCCTCACAAAAAAAAAAAAAAAAAAAATGGTTCTCTCTCTCTCTCTTTCTCTTTCTCTCTCTCTCTCTCTCTCTCTCTCTCACATTTTTTTGGTGGATTTTTTTTATTTTTTCTTGCATTTCTACTTTAGGATGATAATTTTTTATATTCTTTAAAACTCTATTTTGGGTTAATGCGATTTAGTTTTGTTTTTTAAATTGTTGTTGTTGTTGTTTTTTTTTTTTTTAATTTTTTTTTTTTTATTCTCTTTGATTGTTAAATGTTATCTTATTGCATTCTAAAAAATTAAATATAGCATATAAAAATATAATATTATTCTATTACATAGCATGATTTGGATAATTTGGTTTTTATTCTATTACATATCATGATTTTTTATAGTGCTCAATTTAGATTTTTTTTTTTTTTTTTTTGATAACTAATTTAGATGTTAAACTATGAGACTTTACTAATTTTTGTTTATTTTCTAATCCTTTGTGGTGGACAAAGTACTCTTAATAATTGTATTAGAAGTACTCTATAATGCCATTCATTTAAAGAAAAGTAAAGGTTAGCCAAACGAAAATAATCGGATAGATGACAAATTTTAACTTTTGCAATTTTATTTTAATTATTATTATTTTATAACAATGCATGTATAGAAATTTAATTCTTCGATTTTGCTAATAATTGTTTATTTGATAATATGTTTTGGGTGGCCGAAATTATAATTTCTACAAAAAAAATAACCTTAATAGATTATCAAATACAAAATTTTATCCTAATATTGGTTCAATTTCATCATTAAGTTTTATTAATTTTTGTTAGTTTACATTTTTTTGGTGTTTCGGATTGTTCCTATATTACATTTATGATTAGTCCTATAATAAATAAAAATATAATTACGAAATATATTAATCATTATTAGATTAGTTTAAATTGTAAAAAAAAAATTTAATAAAACCACCATAAAAATAATTATCACGGGCAACGCGCAGGTTCGCGGCTAGTTATATTAATTATGATTGCTAATATTGTTTAGTAGAGAACGTGTCCAAAACATGATTTAACCAAATCCTAAGCATTGTTTACAGGATATATATATATATATATACCCTTCTCTTTCTAATCAATTAACCCAAAAAAAAAAGCCCTATTTGAAGCTACACAAAACATTAACATACCAAATATTGTCAAGAACAAAATTTTAAGAAGGGGGAATGAAGGATACTCAAGCATCAAAGCAACATATTACTAAAATTACAATCAGAATTGCTACTCTCTTTTTTCTTGATTGGTAAATTGCCACTCTTTTTTGTTTAGAAAAGAACCCAAAAATGTTGATGTCACGTATTGTATATGTATTCATGATTTTTGAGATGGGTGTGAAAATACAACTTTAAAATGTACACTTGTTGATCATATAATCATGGATCATCTATGCATGACATGTTATGGTAAACCTGCTACAATCGAGAGAAACAAAGACAAATCAACAAGAACACATGCATTATATTACCTTGGAGATTGGGGTGAAGAAACCCCCTCCTCAATAGAACAGAGATCTAGATTTACAGAGTGAAGATCAACCATCACAATGTTAATTTGTGATAAGTGCAAAAATACTAAACCGCATTGTATTGTTTTATGTGTTGGGAAGGTCCAAACCAGTACAGCGCACACGCACGCGCACACACACACAAGAATTTTAGTTTCACTAGTTCACTAACAGCTGTCAGATTTTCTAAAGATAAATACTAGGTAGTTTTCACAATCTTTCACAACATATCTAATAACGTACTAATCAGTTATTATTTTTATGATTGAAAACATAGTGGCTTTGAAATAGATTTTATTAAGAGACCATATCATATCACATAACCTCACTTTTATTAACACCAATCAAATCAAAATACATTGCACGAGTATATATAAAACAGATTGTGACAATTTTGCATCTTAAAAAAAAAAAAAAAAAAAAAAAAAAAGCTAAATTAGACTCCAAATGCAATCGGATGTGGGAGTGAGACACCCACTGGTTGTGGATTTTAATGAACCTGAAATGACCACCTCATTACTTCATTAATGTATAAATAATAATAAGAAATGAAGTAAGGACAGAGGAGGGCATTTGGTCTAGTGGTATGATTCTCGCTTTGGGTGCGAGAGGTCCCGAGTTCGATTCTCGGAATGCCCCTAGAAACTATTTTGTTTTTCAACTAGTTTTTTTAGCTCATAACGGTGTCGTTTTGTTGGTACTTTTTATGAATAAAATATAGAATAATATCACAAAAAACAAATTTCCCTCCCAAACATTCTCAGCTTTCAGCCAAATCTTTTCCCATTGTCTTTTTTCAGTTCCCCTCCAAACCCCTAAAAATCTCCTAAACCCCTGTTTAATTTCCACTATTTCTCATCATGTTTTGTTGTGATTTTCTTTTACTTTTGGGCTAATCAAGAGTGACCCAGATGCAAAAACACACTCTTTTTTGTTCTTCTATGATGGGTAAGGAAATTTAGCCCCAAAATAATGTATATATAGTTCATAAATTTTCCCAATGGCTGATGTTAGTGACGTTTTGCAATACTAAGATTCTTGACTCTCAGCCTCAGCCTCAGCCTCCATCATCACCATCATCTGGTAAACTTTTTTTTTTCTCTTTCTCTATTGATTTCTCAGCTCTTTGCTTTTGATCAAATGATTGAAAATGGGAAATTGTAAACTATCCATGTCTTAAAAAGTAGAATTATTTTTATTATTTGGCATTAGATGTTGATAAATGATTCTTTTTTTATAATAATAAAGTGATTTTTATGTGGTAAAGTAGACAAATATATGGTAATGTTAGTTTGTGTAATGAGATTTTTCTTTTGGGTACAAAAGTAGGAAATGAAGCTAATGATGTGACATTAACTTATGAAGATACTGTTGTGCTTGATAGTCCATTAGCCGAAACCCAGTTGGAGAAACTTGTTTTTGATGATGAGGTTGTAGGTGATGGGATTGGGGGTGCAGTATGTGAGTTTGAGGAAGAGGTGGTGCTGGACAGTGAGGATGAGGGAGTGCAGGGAAGTAAAGTGGTTAATGTTGTTAACGGCGTATTGGACAGTAAAGCCGGTGGAAGATTGAAAGGGAATAAGATGGACTTGTGGAAGGGGCAGCTCAGTTCGCCTTGGAAGCAAGTGGACATGGCATTGGCATCAAATGTCTCCAACCAGGAACAATTTGGAGCAGGTTAGTGTCCACTAGTTTCATCTGAAATAGTATTTTGTTAGTGGGTTTTGAATTTTATTTTCTTCGTGTTATTTATGACTATTGTTGAGTCTTCATGTTGTGCTATAACTTAAAAATGAACTTACATTTACATGTATATGCATTTCTTTAATCCTTCTGTGAGGAAAAAAGGGCAATTTTGTGAAAACTATTCTGTGGATTGTTTGAAGGGAATAAAGGATCTACTATAAATTTTGAGAGCACTGGTAGGGGAAAAGATCTATCTCATCCACCTCCAAGTGATTACAACCTTGCTAGATTGAATTACATCAATTCTCAGGAACCTGGGGAGTCGGCTGAAGCCAATGCACTCAGGTTTGTGGATCACTTCTTGTCATCTAACAATGTTGGCATGTCTCCAAGTGTTGGCCATGGAAAGACTTTTAGGGAAAAATCACTTCCTGTATTCAGTGCAAAAGGCAGGTGGGACTTTAGCAAGAAGCACTTTTTCAAACGATTTCGTGAGCGGTATAAAATCTTGGAGTTTTCTAGTAGGTCGAATAAGAGTGGTCTTTTTGTGGAAATCTCCGAGTATCACAATGGGGCAAGACGTGGTTGTTTGTGTGTCCCGGAAGGGAGGAATAAGGGAGGTTGGGCTTTCTTTGAATTGAAGCTACGTGAATTTTTCTTGGGAAAATCAGCATCTAGGCCGGGGAAGGAGGTGGTTGCTGGTGGTGGTGGGCTAGAAACATCCACCGGAAATTCAAGGAATCAGATTTGGAAAAATCTTAATGGAGGCGCGAAATCTGGAAGGGAGTTATGTCTAGAGGATCAATTTCCAAATATTCCTAGGAATTTAAATCAGAAGGAGAGTTTTGGGGGATTTGATTTTCTTCAAAATTCAAATAAGCATCCCATAAATAGCTGGCCCTTACGTGGCCCTCCTGCCAGATGGACCCAAGCCCACTTTTCTTTAAAAATAACTGCTACCTTTGATGGGTATACTCAACGTCAGGTACGCTGGAGCAATTTTGTCAAACCAACAGGTGCTAAGTTGGGCCCAGTACCTTCTGATCCAGCTCAGCGGGCCGAACCAACTAAAGCCCAAAATGAATTTCTTAAAAATTTAGAAAGGCTGACAGAGAGAAGCTCGTGGGAGGTGGGAGAAGGTTCAGGAGTACATGCTGAGAAGGCTCCGAAGCTGTCTCTGATCACCGGCGAGCTGGGTGGGGACCTCCCAAGGGCCGATGAGCGTGTGGAGGAGGTTTTGACATGCGATTTTTTGGCGGGACCCCAGTGTAGTGATGGATCGGACCCCCATGGCCCAACCGAGAAGCTTCTGCTGGTGGTTCCGGGTTCCGGCGAGTTGGGTGGAGTCTTCCCAAGGTCCGATGGGCACGGTGATGAGATTAGGGTTGTTGGTGGTCTCCCGGTGGGCCATAAATCAAGTGGGGCTGAGGCAAGTGGTGTGGGTGACACTGTAATTGTCACTGTTAGTCCAGCGGAGGATCTCCCAAACTCCGGCGGTGCTCAAAACTCTGTTGGGCAGTCTGTCAACGCTGATTCCGATGCTTCCCCATCTCTATCATCCTACGATATGGCCTGCCATCACAAGTTGCTGGGTAAAAATGATTTCTATCCTCTTTCTGAGCTGGGTTTTGATTCTAAGGAAGAGGAAGTTCTGTTGTTGGATTGGGTTAATCCCAAGGGGACAAGTCAGGATGAGGAGAGTAGGAATACTTTGGATTGTGTACCTCTGGCTAAGTGGGATCCTCACGGGGGTTTGGATATAGTATCAGAGGCTGTACTAGATGATTTTCTTGTGGGGGAGGATCTGGAACCTTCAGTGTGGGTGAAGAGGAAGATTAAAGGCTTTAGTAAATATGTGGGATTTCCTATTGATTCCTGTGAGCAGCAGTGCATTGCTCTCTTTCAAAAGCTTGAGGAAGTGTGGGAAAAGCAAGCTACGGCAGGTAGGTTGCGCCGCAATACCTCTTCAACTAAAAAAGGTATGAGGGAATTGAGGAATTTAATTTCTTCCGTCAACTATGAGGGGCAATCTGGGCGACAAACCAGAGGGATTGAGTATTCCTGTGGGGTGGGTTCAGTTAGTTATCCATGAATTTGAAACTCTTATCGTGGAATGTGAGAGGATTAAACAATCCTCAAAAGAGGGATACGGTGAAGAATTTACTCAAGGAGTGGAAGTGTGATGTAGGGTGTCTCCAAGAAACTAAAATGGATTCTGTCAATCCTGTTGTTGTGAAGAGTCTTTGGAGCAGCCCTTTTGTTGATTGGGTAGCTTTGGATGCCATTCATACAGCCGGAGGGGTTATTTTGGCTTGGGACACGAGGGTATTTAAAAAAATGGATGTACTGGTTGGATGCTTTTCTGTTTCTATTTTGTTTCAGGGTGTGGTAGACGGTTTTGCTTGGATATGTACAGGGGTGTATGGTCCGAATGTTGATGGTCTTAGGGATGCTCTGTGGACTGAACTTGATAGTGTGAGAGGGAGGTGGAATGCAGCTTGGTGTGTTTTCGGTGATTTTAATATCATCAGATACCCAGCAGAGCGTCTTGGGTGCACTTCTTTTAGTCCAGCAATGTTCAAATTCTCGGATTTTATTGAGAAGAATTTTTTGGTTGATATACCTTTGGTGGGGGGCGAGTTTACATGGTTCCGTGACTCAGAGAACCCTTCTATGTCTAGAATTGATAGAGTGCTGGTATCAGCTGATTGGGAGGATCACTTTTTGGATGTGATTCAAAGGCCTCTTCCTCGAGTGATTTCGGACCATTGTCCTATTCTAGTGAAGGCAGGTGGAATGTCGAGGGGAAAGACTTCTTTCAAATTTGAGAATATGTGGCTTAAGGTGGAGGGATTTGTGGATCTGGTGCGAGGTTGGTGGAACGGATACCATTTTGTGGGGTCTCCTAGTTATATTCTAGCTTGCAAATTAAAGGCTCTCAAGGGAGACTTGAAGCATTGGAATAAACATGTTTTTGGGGATGTGTCTTTTAGGAAAAAATGCTTGCTGGCTGAGCTTTTGGACTTAGATTTGAGAGAAGGGATGCAATCTTTGTCACCGGCAGATAGTGTGAGAAGAGGTGAGATAAAGGCTGCTATTGAGCATTTAGCTTCTTTGGAGGAGATTTCTTGGAGGCAGAAATCGAAGGCTTTGTACTTAAAAGAAGGGGATAATAATACTGGGTTTTTTCATAGGCTTGCTAATTCTCATAGACGTACAAATGCTATGAGGGCTGTGGAGGTTGAGGGCATTTTGTATGAGGATGAGCTTGCCATTCAAGATCAAGTGGTGGGTTTTTATAAATCTTTGTACCAGGAGACTGAATCTTGGAGGCCCACTATTGATGGTTTAGAGTTTGCAAGTCTGGATGAAACTGATAGGGTTACTTTAGAAAGGGAGTTTGAGAAGGAAGAGATCATAGCAGCCCTACGGGAGGCTAAGGGAGATAAGGCCCCTGGTCCAGATGGCTTTACGATGGCTTTCTTTCAAAAATGCTGGTGTGTTTTTGAGAATGAGATCTTGGCTTTTTTTGCAGACTTCCACAAAGAATGTATCTTTGAAAAATCTCTCAATGCCACATTCTTTTGCTTGATACCCAAGAAGATTAGTGCAGTCAATATAAGAGATTTTCGCCCTATCAGCCTTGTGGGTAGTTTGTACAAGCTACTTTCAAAGGTTTTGGCACATAGACTTCGTTGTGTTTTGGATAAACTTATTTCCAATTCTCAGAATTCTTTTGTTGGAGGAAGACAAATTCTTGACTCTGTTCTAATCGCTAATGAATGCTTGGACAGCAGATTGAAGAGTGGTATTCCGGGTGTGATTGTCAAGTTGGATATTGAGAAGGCTTATGATCACGTGAATTGGAGTACATTATTTTATCTTATGGAGAGGATGGGTTTTGGGGAGAAGTGGGGAAGATGGATGAAAATGTGTATTTCTACTGCCCGTTTTTCAGTACTTGTTAATGGGTCTCCAGCTGGTTTTTTTGGCAGTTCTCGTGGTCTTCGCCAAGGAGATCCTTTATCTCCACTCCTATTCTTATTGGTAATGGAGGTGTTGAGTAGGTTGTTGAAGAAGACAGAAGATGGAGGCTTTCTCAGTGGATTCCAAGCAAATCCCAATTCAAGGGGAGGTTTGCATATCTCTCACCTTTTGTTTGCTGATGATACTATTCTCTTTTGTGATGCATCTGAAGAACAATTATTACATATTCGTATGGTTCTAATTTTCTTTGAAGCTATCACAGGATTGAAAGTAAATGTTGGTAAGAGTGAGATTGTGCCGGTTGGTCAGGTTGGGAATTTGGATGCCTTAGCTCGTATTTTATGTTGTAAGGTAGGCTGTTTACCCATGTCTTATTTGGGTATGCCTTTGGGGGCACATTATAAGGATTCCTCCATATGGAACCCTATTGTTGAACGGATGGAAAAAAGGCTTGTTGGTTGGAAGCAACTATATTTATCAAAAGGGGGTAGACTTACTTTATTGAAGAGTACCTTATCAAGCCTCCCTACTTATTATTTATCTTTGTTCACTATTCCACAACACGTGGCGGACAGATTAGAGAGGATTCAAAGGAATTTCCTTTGGGGGAGATCTAATGATGCTTTTAAATTTTCACTTGTTGCTTGGGAGAAAGTTGTGTGGCCAGTGGAGGTAGGTGGCTTGGGGATCCGGAAGATTGGGCTGTTTAACCAAGCTTTGCTTGGGAAATGGCTTTGGAGATTTGGGAATGAGGTCACCCATTTATGGAGGCAAGTTATAGCTTCCAAATATGGGGAAGCCAGTGGGGGTTGGTGTACTAGAGTTGTTAGAGGGTCACATGGATGTGGCATGTGGAAGAACATTAGGAAGGGGGCTGAGAGCTTTTTTGGGCATGTGTTGTATGCAGCAGGTGAGGGTTTTCGTATTAGATTCTGGTATGACCCTTGGAGTAGCCCTACTGCCTTGAAGGATTTATATCCGGCTATGTTTGCTATTGCTGTAGATAAGGCAGCTATGATTTCTGATATGGTTGATGTTGCTCCGGATGGGGGTGGTAGAAGTTGGAACTTACGTTTCCGTCGTGCATTTCAAGATTGGGAGACAGGGGTCTTTTATGATTTTTTTGAGTATATTTCATCCAAGCTACCTAGAGGGGGTGATGATACCATGATATGGCAATTGAATCGTAGTGGTGTTTTTGATGTGCGCTCTTTCTATTTTTCATTGCTAGCAGCCCCGATGGTGTCTTTTCCTTGGAAGAGTATTTGGTGTGTTAAGGTACCTAAAAGGGTAGCTTTTTTCTTATGGACAGCTGCTAGGGGTGGGATTCTTACGATAGACAACCTTGTTAAGAAGCAGTTACCTCTTGTTAATTGGTGCTGCCTTTGTCGAAGTGAAGAGGAAACTGTGGATCATTTATTGATCCATTGTAAGTATGCTCATACTTTGTGGAGTGAAGTCCTTCGTTTGTTTGGGGTTCAGTGGGTGATGCCAAAGAGTGTCGTTTCTCTTCTCTCTGCATGGTGGAATTGGTTGGGGAGTCACACTTCTAATGTGTGGAATATGGTTCCAGCGTGTCTTATGTGGTTAATTTGGAAGGAGCGAAATGCCCGAACTTTTGAAGAAACTGAGAGACTTGTAGACTGTGTGAAGTCTTTGCTACTTAGGACTTTGTTTGAGTGGTCTCGTATTTGGGGGTTTACGCATTGTCATTCTTTGTCTGAATTTCTTAATTCTGTTAGTATCTCTCTTTGAAGGATTTGTATTCTTTTCAGTGCAATGAGTTTACTATCGTAAATTCATTGTACTTTTATTATCAATAAAGTCTGTTATTACCTATCAAAAAAAAAAGCAAAAGGAACTCAAAGTTTGGCAAAGAGAATTAAACTTGGAACTGCAATTGTAAAAACAGGAGCCCTTGAATGGACTGATAGTGATCAGCATGGAGGTGGTGAAATTGCTAGCAAAAGGATGGAGGCATCTATTGATTTTGGAGGTTGCAGGCAGAAATCAGTGACAAGTCATCAGGACACCAGGAATCTTCACATTAAACAAGGTGGCAGCTTAGTTCATGAGGGCAAAGAGAACAATGAGTTCCTAAATCTCAGTAAGGAAATGATGCATTCAACTTGTGCTGATTCAAGATCTGCCTTACTCAACTCAAAAGAGATTAACAGGACATTACAAATAATTGAAAATAACCCTGTTGAGGAATTAGAGGATCGGTTAGATGCTAGCTTAACAGGACAACAGTTGGAAGCTAGCGATATGGAAAGAGAAACATCTGACATGTTTGATATTGGTTTTAACACTCAAGTGGCTGCTGAAGCTATGGAAGGTCTAGCATATGGGCTCCCTGTAGGCGACAGTTATGGTAATGCTTATCAAAGTCCAGAAAACACCCTTGATCATTCTACACGAGGTGTAAATGAGAATGAAGCTCATTTTGGACATTCGTCCTTCCAAGAGACTGTTTGTTTTGATTTAGGAGACATAGCAAGAAAAACAAAGCGAAGAAAGCGTTCTGCTAGAAGATTTAGTAGAGGAAGTTCAGGTTCATTTCAGAAGCAGTCTGTGAATCAGGAGTTAGATCTTGAGTTGGCAATAACAACAAAAGTGAGAAGAGGCAAGTCCTCTGATCAGAGACAGCTAAATAGTGGAAATTCTGGTGATGCAATTGAAAGTTTAGGCAGAAGATCTGTTAAGCCTAATAAGCAAAGAAAGGCAGAGGGATCTTCAGAAAGGAACAAACTTAAAGATTTTAAGATTGATGTGTGTTCACCTCTGTCAGTTGAAAATGTCTCACTTGGCAAAGTACAGTCCCAAGGAAAGTGTATGAATTTATCTCTGATTGCCCACCAAAATAGGCAGTGGATGTCGGGGGGTAATGTGATAAAGACTAAGAATCAATTAGATAATCCAGGAGATATTATAATTCAATACAGAAGAAAGAAGAGCCGTGTAGTTGCTGATCCAGTTGAAGTTTTGAGAGCCAATGAAGGAAATTCCAAACTGGACTTCAATTCATCTAGGGAAGCTAGAAACAGCAAATTGAATCACAAAGATCAATTTGTTCAAAGAAAGGCAGAGGCATCTTCGGAATGTACCAAACTTAAAGAGTTTGAGATTGATGTGTGTTCTTCTGTGTCAGTTGAAAATATCTCACTAGCCAAGGGACAGTCCCAAGGGAAGTGTATGAATCTATGTCCTGTTGCCCAAAGAAACAGCCAAAGGATGTCAAAGAGTAAGTTGATAAGGACTAAGAATCTAGGAGAAAGGATAAATGATGGTGTTATAATTCTATACAGAAGAAAGAGGAGCCATGTAGTAGTTGATCCAGTTGAAGTTTTGCGTGCTGGTGGAGAATATTCCAAATTGGACTTCAGTTCATCTTGCGAAGCTAGAAACAGCAAATTGAATCAAGATGATCAATCGATTCAAGAGGTCACCGCCATAACCATTCCTTAAGATCAAATCCATGGAGATATCCAAGAGGGAAAAGAACATGTCGTAGTGTACGAAGACATTCAAGTGGACCTAATAACATGCATGCCCCATTCACAACAGTAGATGGAAATGACAGAAATCTTCATTGCATTGAAAGTCAAAAAAGTTCAGTGGGCATTGAAAAAGTGAAGGGGAAAGCAAATTCACCAATATATGCTTGTCCACATCGGCATTCTACAGAAACTGATGAACCAGGTTCTGCTGGTGCTATTTCAAACTGTGAATCAGATGCCATCAATACAAGAGTATTTCCTACAGGTTTGCGCAGAGCCAGGGCAACTATGCAATCTGGAAGTCTAAATGGGAAAGATTCTATATCATCTACTGGTGGTGCAGGAAAGAACCATAAGTTGGAGGTGTTATCAAACAAGACTACTGAGCCATCTGGTTCAGAAAAAACTATTATATTTAGCTCCGCCAATGGCATAAATGTGGCAACATCCAATTGTATATATTATGATTATCACAGAAAACCATGCAACAAAAACCTACCAAAATCATCATTTTTGAAAGAGCTTTTAAGACTGGGTGTCCCTAAGTCAACACCTGAGATTACCTGGAAAGACTCAAGAAGACGAAGAGATATGGCATTTGTTCGAGTCTTGTTTAGCCAGCACTTGGACGACAATATCATCAAGCAACAGAAAAAGGTAGATCTTGGAAGCTTTTCAATTAAAATGCTTTTCGTATTTACTTGTTCATGATTTCTAAATCCCAATTTATTAGCTAGTCTAACTTGGAGGTCTGGACTATCTTGAAGTAGTTCATTTTATCAAATTTGGAGGTTTTGGTTCCCTTGAAGCAACTAACAAAAACAATGTCCATAACACTTGTACACCGCATGTGAAATTACCATAATTCATGTCTTAACTTATATTTATTTTCTTCTGGCAGATCCTGGGACGACTGGGCATATCCATTGCGTCATGTTGCAGGGATGCCACACATTTCATAGCTGACAAATTTGCACGTACAAGGAATATGTTGGAATCCATTGCTCTTGGAATTCCAACCAGTGGTGACACATTTATGGCTAGAGAGATGTGGACAAGCAAGCTGCTTCATTGATGAGAAAAATTACATTCTGAGGGATACCAAAAAGGAAAAGGAAATTGGCTTTAGCATGCCTATCTCACTAACTCGTGCAAGCCAACATCCACTTCTAAAGGTAGGCATTTGTTAATTGGCTCTAACCAGATAGAGCTTTGGCCTGCTTGCAAATTGGTTATCTCTTGTCTTGTCAATTGAGCTGTTTTTACATGCTGATGTCTGTTACCTTACATTTTTTTTTTTTTTTAAAATAATCGTTACCTTACAATTGTCGTTTCTTTCCTGTAGTGTCGCAGAGTCGTCATTACCCCAAGTATAAAACCTGATAAAGAAATTATTACAAGCTTGGTCAAAGCAGTTCATGGCCAGGTATGTAATATGTCAATATGTGTAAATCCAAAGCTAGCATCTATTAGTTCATTGTTGGTAGCAATGTAGTGCCTGTCCTAACGTAGTTAAATTATATTATGATCTGTTTTCTGTTTTTTCCCCGCATCTCACAGATGCAATGATTTTCTATGTACTATTTACCTATTTGATGTTTTACTGAGTTTCTGATAAATTGCTCCTCAGCCAGTGGAGAGAAGTCAAGTATTTCCAGCAAAGGATGAAAAGATCCTAGATGATCTTTTGATTCTTTCTTGTGAAGAAGATCATGCAATCTGTAGGCCTTTCCTTCAGAAAGGTATACATCTATCATCCGTCTTCTTTTTCTATTAAACAAATACTAGAGTTGTTGTAAATGACATATTGTACCACCTGTTCTTGCAGAAGCAGCAGTTTACAGTTCAGAGCTTTTACTGAATGGAATAGTTATTCAGAAATTGGAATGCGAAAGGTTGGTATTGGTATGACAACTATATTGTAATATTGAAGTGTGCATATGCAAGCTGGGGTTTGAGTTTGAATCTAGCATTCACAGGCTCTAGAAATCTGGTTCACACCAACTCATCATTAGCTAGTATCCACCTTGAAAATGTTTTTCATGCTTTTAAAAGCTTTGCACTGAACAAATGATTAGCCAGGCACTTTTTTAAGTCCAAGTGGCGCTTAGCTGGTAGTATGGGGTTACAGCAACTCAATTCATGGAGTAGCATAAAGTGCTAAAGGTCTCACCAAATTACTTCAGAAATTTGATCTGGTGAAGATGAGTACTCCACTTAAGTTAATGGTAGACATCAGATAACTTTGGAGATCAAATAAAGTATTAACCAGGGCCCTTAATTGCCCTAGTAAGAAATACCATGCGACTTTGATTTGATTAAACATGTATTGCATGTATGGGATTTATGCTATTCTCATCAGGCAAATGTAGTGAATATTTGCAGCCATTTTTTATTTTTCTAACTCTCCGTTTCATTTTGTTTATGACAAACATAAGCTGTTCACAAATCAAGAGGAATCTCTATAGCACATGATCAAGAAGCCACTTGCTATAACAGTAGCATTGCATTTTTGCAATCGCATTGATAATCTGAATCTTTCTAGCACAAGATCAAGGAAAGATGATGACTTTTGTCTTTGTGTAAGCAATGTATTTAGTTTTCCCTTATTGGTTTTTGCGTTTGTGGGTGCTAGAATTCCTTGCAGCCGAATCAGCTTTCTGCTGGAAAGGGAGGGGTTGGTCATTTTTGTTGTAAATTATATATCAGAAGTTCACCGGAGTTCTTTTGGTAATCATAGAAACTTTGGAATATTTGTTTCATGTCAAAACTCATCAAATTTCTTTGGGAAAAAAAAGCACTAAATTGTTGTCTACTAATCAATGTAGTGTAGTGTAGTATAGCGTAAGCATTATGCCAGGATTTGGGGGTTTGTAATTGCTTTTTTAAGGACACCCTGCAATGTATATGCCCCCAGAGCATTAAGCATATATTGATTTGTCTAACATTGTTGTCCAGGGCATTAGTGCCCCAACCTAGTTATATTGTAAATTTCTTTTTCCTTTGCCTTTATTTCTTGAAAAAACCATTAAAGCAAGAAAAATATAAGCGTAGCATTGAAGATGCATTTTGGTCCACAACTCACCTTCAAAAAGATATACCCCATATATACATATATATATATATATATGTATATGTGAGTATAGAAGCATCAATCAAGTTGCTAGTATTATGTCTGAGCAAATAATGAGCGTTGAGTGCAAAGGAGGCAAGTGAATATTTCGTATATTTTAAATGCGGCAGATGGTAAAATACCAGTGCCAATCAATCCAAGGAGTGACAAACTAACAGGGAATAAAGCTGTAAAATTGGCGTGAGGATAACAAGCCACAGGATGAGCAAGGACCTTATTAGAGCCCAGTATCTTCAAGCCCCAGTGCCATTCTAACAAAAAATGGTCCTTGAACACAATTTCTTTTTACTTAGTGAGAAGAGGGAAGAGAAAGGGGGTTGCAGGAGACCACAAACCGAGAACCCAAACAAAATTACAATAAGATTGGCCAAAAATTATGTCTTTTCCTTGCAACTAGCACTTGCTTGCTAATTGGTTTCTGAATACATATTTCAAGCAATAATTGCTACTACAGCATAAGAGCATGTCAAAGTAGATAATAACTCTCTGCAAACAGTTCTTTTCAAGTAGCAACAACTAGATATGCATCTATGACATGATTCTTACAAGAATGAGAATGCACAACTATTCTTTATGTTCAGCATCAGGTGACAAGCTCTTAATGCACATTACACAGTGAGAACTGAAAATCACTGGACCAAATGATGGAAATCCCAACATAGGAGTTGAACCACAAGAATTTCTTGGCTTGCTTCATTTGCCTGTGACAAGCGCATTATTACTAATGTCACCATCATAAATACAGGGTATGATACTTGGTGCATCAAACAGATGTGTACTTATCAAAAAAAAAACAAATTAAAGACATGGAGGATTTATGTAATTTTCTTCAGTTATATTAAGGATATACAATAGAATCTATATTAGTTTTCAATAGTCACTAGAGTTGATAAAAGAAAATAACAATGTGGGGAATTTCATTTAAAACTGCCTTAGAGTCCCACCCATTGTAAGTTAGAAACAATATATATTTCAGTTTCTTAAGATATTAGATATGGAAATAAACCAACCAGAAGATCAAGGCTAATGATTAGCCTCAGGAGCTTGAGTGTTGGCATTGAGACTATCATAGCCTCCACCTGTTGATGCCACTGGATTGGCTTGATACAATGGTGGTGTGACCATAGGTGGTGCACCGTTGGAAGAGGTGGGTGCTGCTGTGCTTCCTGGAACTGTTGTGGCTACACTACCAGGAGGCCTTGGAATAGGATTTAATTGAGCAGTTAAGGAAGGAGCGCCAGGTGGAGCCATCATAGGTGCCATCGCTGGAGAAGGCATATAACCTGCCAAACCCAAGAGAATTATTTAACATAACACGTTGCTACATGCTTACGGACAAAGAACAGTTTGCATTGCATGTCTTGCACATGGATCAAACATTGTGTACCAAGATCACACATTAAATATAAACCTGGAAGAGAACTAGCATCAAATTTATATTCCATGTGTCTGACAAAGGAGTTTAGGGTAGAACCATTTGATTGATGAAACATAGTGATAATTTTTTAATGTAGTAAACATGCAGACACAAATCATAATAATCTGCCAATGTTCTTGTCTATCCACCATTTGATTGCTAAATATTGGGAACCTAATTAAAGATGGATAGCATACAGCAGCAAAAAGTTGGGAAGGGGACATGACCAACAGATCCGGGCTGGGATAGTGGCACCCAGTCCTAACCAGTTTAAAAATGTTTGCTCATGGGAGGGAGCAATAGCATCCCAATTCAGTGATTTGCTCACTAGTTCACGCAAATAACAAAAGAAAGAAAACAGATGTGCACAATAATATCAACTAACAGTGGAAAAAGCAATGCACCAAGTCAAAGAAAGATAGCAGGCACAGATGAAGCCAAACAATTCAAAATATGAAAATCTATATCCAAAATGTGCTAACACAAGAATAAATGCAAAATGTGTTTCAATTTACCTGGAGCACCAAGGGGTCTTGGCAAAACAGGAGGCCTAATCCCTGGGATTAATGGTGAACTTCCAGGTAACTGTGTGCTACCAGGCATCGGCATTACAGGTGTAGGTAGAACAGGAAGGCGGGGCCTTTGAACCATTAGATGTTGATTGTAAGCAGCACCAACCTGCTGGAATGCTGCAGTTTGCCCAAGATGTTCCTTAATCCTTTGGTCAATGAAGTTTTGGGTTTGTGCCTCCTCAAATTGCTGATAGTATGACCTAACATTTGCCTATATTTATTAAAATAATTAGCATATAAATATAATTAGGGGAAATTATACTTTACTACCTAAACTATGCACTAGATTACACTTTGCACCTTAAACTATCCGACTGCACATTTACACCCTAAACTATCACACTTATCACGCTTTGCACCCCGGTGTTATTTTTGCTGATATATTTAACAGAATCTTGCTGCATGTGACAAGCACATGCTTCTTACTTATAGGTGGAACAAAGTTAAAAGACTGAAATACCCTTCCTCAAAATCAATTAAAACAAAACCCAAATTTTTTCTTATTTGTTTGGTTTCCCACCGCTTCATCTGCACTCTCCCTCTCTAAACGAACACAAAATCTTAGTTTCTCTCGTATCTTCCTTGGCCATCGACAAAGTTTAAATCTTCTATTACAGGTTAGCAAAATCAAAATGCATTCAGTTTATGAGATTATTGTTCTAAAATTTCAATTTCGCTTCCTAACTGCCTCTTTTAAATCAGTGATTTATTTTATGTGTGATGTTGCTTTGGGTTCGGATTGATATATATATATATATATATATATGGTTTTGTGTTAAATTTCATATGATTGAGCATCTGTCTAAGCGGATTTGTGGAAGGTTTTGTGTTTGAACCTCGCACTCTCTCACTCTCTCACTTATCACTCTCGCTTATCATACTCTCTCACTCTCTCCCTAGTTTTGTGTTACTGATGAGTACTGGAACTAGTAGTCAGGGATTTTACTATTTGGTAGCTTTTTGAATTTTTTTAATTATGGATGGGGGGGGGTGTGTGTGTGTGTGTGTTTTTTTTTTTTTTTTTTTTTTTTAACACTAATATAGAATATTATTATGTGTTTGTATTGACTTGGGTGGTGTCTTCAATTGGTCCCCACACTATACAGAATAATTTTTGTCCCACTCGTAATATTGAAAGCATGTTTTGACTAGAATATTTTAATGTAGAAAAAAATACAGCCAAAACATGGAAGAAGGTGATTTAATATTTGAGATTCACCACGGGGGAAGGTTCAATTTGAATGGGTTAATTTATGTTGGTGGTGACATATCAATTCATGATGAGGGATATGATACGGACTGTATGTCTTTTATTGAGGTTGAGAGTATTTTGAAGTCATATGGATATAAAAGGGGGGATTTAGTTTAGTACAAACAAGTTGGCATGAATTTGGATGAAGGGCTTGTGCAGATAAAAACAGATCCAGACGTGTTGAAGATGGTTGACTGTCATAAAAGCGTAGAAAGTGTGGTATTATACACTGTTAGTCAAGAGATTGACAGTGATTGCATACCATTTACTCATAACCTACCTGAAAGTGATATTATTGGTGGTAGCAAAAGGAAGGGAAAAGAGAAGTGTGTTGCTAATGCTGCTGGTTTTAATGGACCAAAATTGCAAATTAAGGGTGGGAAAAACAAGTCTACTGGTAGCAATAGGAAGGGGAAGGAGAAGGTGTGTGATGATGTTGTCCCCCTAGGGTATGATGCCGATGGTGACCTTGATGTGGATTGTCATGAAAATATAGCTGAAGATGAATATGAAAGCTTGAATGAGAGTGAAGAAGAGGAGTTTGATGTAGAAAACAGTAGAGCTTATAAAGATCATTTTTGGGGTGAGGTACTAAGTGGTGATGAAGACATAATTGAGCCAACTGGGAAGGAAAATGACCCCAAGAAGGTATTGTATTTGACACATGGAGAGCAAATGGGTAAGGATTGTGGTTCTGATATTGGCAAAAGTGATGAGCTGATTTCTCCTAGCCCACATCTGAAGAGGATAACTGTAACACCAGCAAATGGGTAAGGATTGTGGTTCTGATATTGGCAAAAGTGATGAGCTGATTTCTCCTAAGCTCACATTTGAAGAGGATAACTGTAACACAAACAAAAATCTTGAATTTAATGAAATTGATATGGCTTGTCCAGAACTTGTGAAAGGTTTGAAGTTTGGTGACGTTGCCACTTTTAGAGAAGCTGTCAGAGAGGCCAACTTGATTAAAGGCAAAGATTTACGTTTTGTGAAGAACAATAAAGACAAGGTGATTGTGAGATGTAAAGCTAAAGGATGCAAATATAGGGTTTATGGTTCTCAAGTAACAAATGAAATGACCTTACAAATTAAGACATTGAACCCCACTCACACTTGCACTAGGGCATACAAAAAATTCAGCATGTACTTAAAGGTGGATTTCTAAGAGGTATATGCAGAAGTTTAGATATGATTTAAACTGTCCTACCGCTAGATTGCAGAAAGAGATCAAGGATAAGTTTCATGATGTTGTGGGTAGGATGCAGGTGTATAGAGCAAGGAAAAGTGCTAAAAAAGTAATTGATGGTGACGATAATGAACAATATAATAGAATTTGGGACTATTGTGAGACATTAAAGGCTACAAATGTGGGAACCACTACATTGATGTTGGTGGATAGGCCTACTCTTGATGTGGCAGGTACATTTCAAAGGTTATACATTTCTCTCCAAGCTACAAAGGAAGAGTTCAAGGCTGGATGTAGACCCTTAATTGGGCTAGATGGATGTTTCTTGAAGGGCAACCAAAAAGGACAAATCTTAAGTGCTGTGGGAAGACATGCCAATGATAACATGTACCCCATTGCTATGGCTATTGTAGAAACTGAGAGCAAGGACAGTTGGTCTTGGTTCCTTGATTGCTTATTGAAGGATCTTGGCCCAGTTGAACAACATGGATGGGCATTCATTTCAGATAAACAAAAGGTATGGGCAATTTTCATTTATTAAATTTGACCTTTATATATTTTGTTATTATTATTAAAGTATTTGTCTTTTGTATGTATGGCTTGATCCAAAGCTTTGACGTGGTATGTCCTATGGCAGATCATAGGTCATGTGTGAGGCATTTGTATGCCAATTATAGAGATAAAGGCCACATGGGGAAAGCACTTAAGGACAAGTTGTGGGCTGCAGCTACAACATATACAGAGCATGAGTTTCTTGAACAAATGGGTGAACTTAAGAAATTGTGCCCAAAAGCTTATGGGTATTTGGATAATGTAGATCCATCCATATGGTCTAGGTCATATTTCACAGACCATTCAAAGAGTGACCTGCTTGAGAATAATCTGTCAGAGAGTTTCAACTCATACATTTTAGATGCTAGGGACAGGCCTATAGTAACCATGATTGAAAAGATTAGGAGAAAGCTGACGAGGAGGTTCCAATTGAAGAGGGAAGGGATGTCTAAATTGACAGGGAAAATATGTCCCAAAATTCAAGCAAAGTTGGACAATGAAGGTTTGAAGTCTTCTGATTGTGTGTCAATATATGCTGGAAATGGTTTATTTGAGGTTGAAGCAAACATCAAAGGTTTGTTGTGAACTTGAGCAAGAGGACATGTGGTTGTAGGAAGTGGGATCTTACAGGCATCCCATGTCAACATGCCATATCTGCCATACTATTTGATGGAAGTGTACCTGAAGATTATGTGCATCCTTATTACACAATTGAGACATATATGAAGGCATATGAACCAATAATTTACCCTGTGGCTAGCATGGAACAGTGGAGAAGGACATCAATAGATCCTTTGGAACCACCCAAGGATAAGATACAACGTGGTAGACCCAAGATAAAGAGAAAGAGGCATCCTTCAGAACCCAAAAACCCATATAAGCTAAGCAAGGCTGGTACAATCATCAAGTGCTCTAAGTGTAAGAAGTTGGGACATAATAGCAGAACATGTCCATCCAAAAAAGACAAGGTTAGTTTTGTGTGCTCTATGTTATATTTGCCATCATTAATTCTTGATATTTATATATTTTTTTGTGTTATAATGTAGGGTACAGTGTCTACCAATGCTAAGAAGACACCTACAACAAACAAGAAGCAAGCAGCTGGAGGTGCAAGGGCTACTGCTGCAAGTGCTGTAGATTCAAGGGCTAAAGGTGTAAAGACTATTGCTGTAAGTGCTGTAAATTCAAGGGCTGGAGGTTCAAAGGCTGTTGTTGCAAGTTCCACCAGTGTAAGAACTTCAACGGCACCATTAACAATATATGGTGGTGGTGCTAACAGTGAGCGTGGGGTGGTGCCAACTTTGGAAAAAGCCATTCAAAGGATGCAAGCTTAGAAGAAGAAAAACCTTGGGTTTGAGAAAATATAATTAGTTTGTGTTGGGTCGTGCAAGCTTTTAGTATTAGGTATTAACAACATGTAATCCTCACATTTGGGTTTTTTTTTTTTTTTTTGTCATTGTCAATTTGTGAACAATGATTTTTACTGGGCATTAACAATTTTATGTTCTACGTAATCCATACATTTGGATTATTTTTTGTCATTGTCATCTGTGAACAATGAGTAAAGCTATTAATGTCAAAGCACTTTATTTTGTGTCATCATCATGTGGAACTCATACAATGTAGCATCATGGTGGTTTAGTACCTGGTACCCTGTGAGTTCAAAAATATTTTGCTTTCCAGCAATGATTTGCAAGGTATTTTTACACTTGTTAAGGCCATGGTATTGTATCATACAATTTAGCAATTTGTGACAAGTGGTAAATTCTCAGATATTTGATTTGCAATTTGTGGAATTCAAAGCATTATTTCTGTGTTGTGATCCGTACGTGATATGTCTTCTCTTAGCTGATCAAGTAAATGTCTAAAACCATGTTAAAGAATGCCATGGATAGGTAAAACTTAGCTGACAGATGACTTATGGGGACATAATGCCATAATAATCTCTTAACCTTTTTTATTTTAATTAAAATAGCAGTAGTTGTATTAAAGAACTAGACTACTAGTTCTTGTTGTACAAATGTTTGAAGAAGTCAGAGCCCTCCTCTAGCCAGACATAAAACTCATTTACTCTAACAGCCCAGTCTGCCAACTGAGTTGCCACTCTATTACATTTTATTTTTTATTATTATGTTTTTTTTTTTTTTTTTTGGTAATGGTGGCCCTGTTGGGGGAGAATTATGGTAAAGCAATCATGGGTATTGAAATTGTGTTTCTCATTTCATTTCCACTTTAAGAAGAAGAATCTGAATTCATCAGGAATAATCATCAAAATCGTTCTAAGGAGAGAACAATAAAAAGATAAAAAAATCAGTCAAGAATTACATCCGTGAATTTGGAACTTTGTGTTTCTCAGAATCACATCCATACATTTTGATTTTGCTAACCTGTAATAGAAGATTTGAACTTTGTCAATGGCTAAGGAAGATACGAGAGAAACTCTGAGATTTTTGTGTTTTTTTTTTTTTTTTTTTTAGAAACAGTGCAAATGTAGCTTCGTGAAATGTGGGGAAGATGATGGCCCCACGTGAGACAGAGGGAGATGTGGAAAAATTTGGGTTTTGTTTTAATTAATTTTGAGGAAAGGTGTTTCAGTCTTTTAACTTTATTCTACCTAAGCAAGAAGCATGTGCCTGTCACATGCAGCAAGATTCTATTAAATATAACAGTAAAAATAACACCGGGGTGCAAAATGTGATAAGTATGATAGTTTAGGGTGCAAAGTGTGCAATCAGATAGTTTATGGTGCAAAGTGTAATCTAGCGAATAGTTTAGGGTGGTAAAGTGTAATTTCTCCATATAATTAAGAGAGAGAGAGAGATATGTGAAGTACCTTATGTTTGTAACCTGCATTGTGCTGCTTTCTCACAGATGGCTGAGATAGAAAGACGATATCATCAGCAATATAAAAACATTCATTATGTCAATTTCTAGGAGCTGTAACTATGATATACAGGAGAAGGCGCATTAACAATTTCAAACTTCAAAGGACATATATACGGTAAACCATGCAGATTTTCATAGTTACTTTTTATGAATAACATAAAATTTTATTAAACAAACACAAACCAAGGACACAGAGAATACATAAGAGAAACACCAAAAACATAAAAATAAAAAATAAACAAGGCAATGAACAACAATGAAGTGTTCTACCCTTTAAAAACTTCGTACCCATTGCACAAGCTCCTCTTTCTATGGGATCTTGAACTGAGAGAGGTGGTTAGTAAGCAGTCATACCAACAACTTTTAAGAAACTAATTCCCTGACTTGAACCCTCAATGTATTATTTGAATGGAGGACACTTGCCATCACACCAAGGTCCAGAGTCAGACTCTAAGCAATATTTTATCCTTGATATTTAAAAATCCTAAAATACTATTTACAACATCTTAAGTTTGAGGTTGTTTCTAAATCGGCCCCTTGACTATGAAAACTTTTAATTTACACTCTGGAGTATTACAATAATGTCAATGTGCCCTTTCCGTCAACATCCATTAGAATCTTGTAATTAACCCACACAAAAAACGACATCATTTTCAGGAAGGTTAATGGCAAAAATGTGGCGGACCATAACAGTAGGAGCATATTGACATCATTATAATATTCAAGGGTGAAAATTGCAAGCTTTGAGACACCGACTTAAAAGCTACCACAAAATTAAAGAGTGTGTATGGTGCATTTTTAGCATTTTGAAAATCATAAGAACCCAGAAGATCCCCACAACACAAGACTCACCAAATTGAGCCCCCACATAAATAATAATAAGAATAACAGTTCAACTTCAACCTAAGACCTCAATCAAGTTCACGAAGATAAACCCATCAGCTCCTAGTACAAGACATCATGTACAAGAAAAACCACACTTTTACTAACAAACAATACCAAACATATGAGGAGCCATCGCATTTGCATGATTTGGTTCAATGTTATAAATCCTTAAACAGACATACATATAATCCAAATGCGCCAAACAATTTAAGAGAGAGAGACTTACAGAATCGTGAGTCAAGTAGGTGTCACAGTAATCGCAGTAGTAGCGAGGCATGGCTGTGTTGAATTGAAACCCTAAGGTTCAGAGAGAGAGAGAGAGAGACAAGAGCAAAAACCCTAAAAGAGAGAGAAGAAGAACCTGGGTCAAATCTAGGGATGGCCATACCCATTGGGTAATACCCTACCCAAATGTTCCGGGTAATACCCGGTTCTTCGTGGGTAGAGCTTAACCGGTTAGGGTAGGGATATTATCCAAACCCGACCCGTATTAAAATAAAAATAAAAACCCTAAACCTCTCTCACCGTCACTCACACACTCTCTGGCATTAAGATTAGCTTCGGCGGAGCAGAGAGAGTTTGAGATTTTGATACATTCATGAGTGAGTGAGTGAGTATAACAGAACGCGAAAGATTAAAGAGAGAGATAGAAACTCACTTGCTAGTTGCTACCAGTAAAACGACGACGTGCTGTGGAATTTCCTTTCTCCTGACCCGGAGCCAAGCTTTTTTCTTTTAACCGGCGTCGTTTCTTATACACTTCTCCACACTGTCTCTCCTCTTCTTTTTCTTCAATATCTTGGACGCCGCTTTAACTTCAGCTCTTTATTCGTCCCTCACTCACCACGGCAAATAATTTTTTATTGTTTATTTTTTTTAAATCACCGATATTCAATATAAAAACAACTTTTTTCCTGGATTTTTTTTTTTTTTTTTTTTTACTCACAACAGGAAAGGAGATGTATTTGGAATTATTAGAAATTTTATCTAATAAAATTTCTATCTCTATCTAAAAAAAAATAATCAGATACAAACTAACATATAAATTTTAAAAAAAAATTTATTGATTAGTTTTTTCTTTTTTAAGATTGGTTAGTTTTTACGTTAAAATGTTTTGGATTTAAAAAAAAAAAATTAAATGGGTTTCGAGTAGTGTATGGATATCTATAGATAATATATTGGGGTAAGATTCATGTATGAATACTAATGGGTATTGATATTCGGGTATCCATGGGCAAACTTTTCAAGTAGGGTATGGGTATACCCGATCCATACCCTACCCATAACCATCCTTACTCAATAAAAATTAAAAATTAAAAAAAAAAATCTCTTAGCTCAAATGCATTTAAACGGCACCGTTTACGGAAAAACTACGTCGTTTTGACCAAAAGCGCAGTTGCTTAGGATTGTTTGGTAGCACAATTTAAAAATTGCTTTCTTTTAGAAACAATGTTAAAAAAAAAAAATTTAAAAAGGAAGAAAATCCTTCATAAGAATGTTTGGTTCAAAGTTTTTAGTTTCAATTTTTTAAAGTTTGCTTTCAAAATATATTGAGATCAATTATTTTAAAATAATATTTTTGGTGTGTGTTGTGCATAGTTGTTAATTAGCTAATTTCAATGATGGGTGTGTGAAATTGGCATGAGTCTCACGACAAACTTGAACAAGTTGTGGTCGCTAACTTTAGCTTGGTGAATTTGAGGAGTTACAATACTTTTGTGTCCACTCTTCGTGGTAACATAGTCAAATTGGATTAATATTGTGTACCATCATGGTAGCTTTAATGACTTCAGTGGTGTTTTTAAACAAATAAATAAAAAAATTTATGGGAAAACTAAAAATGTTATTCATAATTGTAAATAGAAACAATGTTTTGGATAAGAATTTCCTCTATAAAATAAGAATTCTTTTCAATACAAGCATAGAAATCACATGTGCCCAAAGCTAGCATGTTTTTGCTAAAACGTGGACCAATCTATTACCTCACATACGTACATGAGAGAATTCAACCCTACAAAACTCATTACAAAAAGCTTGCATACCAAAGATAATAGAAACCACAATGAGAAGGGGGGGGGGGGGGGATATTTCACTTAGAGCCTGATAAACAACTTGAGAGTCGCCTTCAATGAAACACTCTTGAATGCCAACATCCTTTCCAAACTAAAGGTCAATTTCAAAAGCCTTTGCCTTTGCTTCCATGGGCCCAAAAGGTGCATGTGTTTTCTTACTCAAAGCCACTTGGGTGGGTTTGCACAAAGTGGTGTCAATTGTAAAGATTTTTGGTAGAAAACAAGTTAAAGAGTCAAACACTTTTTAAAAACTCCAACTAAACAATCCCCCAATTGCTCCAAAAACATAACCACCCTAAATTGATTCAATTGGCTTAGTTCATGATTTTCATCGTTAAAACAATGGTTAATAGTTTTCTTCTATTATATATATATATATAGAGAGAGAGAGAGAGAGATCTATGTGAGAATTGATCATTATTAGGACTCTTTTTACATTAAAGTGCCTTTGAGCCACGTCATTGCCAATTTGGTTTAATCCTGACCTGGGAGAAATCGTAATTAAGGTTTGTTGTAATTGTTTATATAGCTTAAAGTGACTTAGCATATTTGACAAGAAATTCAAAACATGCTCAAACATAAACTTTATAATCCTTCATAAAATCCGACGAATGTGTGTTAAGTCTCACAATAAACATGTACCAAGTGTGTGCATATACACAAATACATATGTTTGTACATATGTATGTACATATATACACATGCGTGTGTGTACATACACTATATGTTTATTTCTATACGTGTACCGAAAGGAAGAAGATACTTGAGAAACTAATTTTTTAAAAGGTTGAAAATAAATATTTATAATGTTGTCTAATTTTGTGTCATGTAGCTTAAGTCTCCAGTTGCATTATTTTATATTTTTGGAGGAGGAACAATGTTTTCTAATGTCCATTAGTTCGTGAGACGTATGTCATTCCATGTTATTTGTTTTAGTATTTTAATACTATGGTATTTGCTTATAATAATAAAGTTTGTCATTTAGGGCTGGACATCAAAGTTTGTGGTTGTAATGTGGATCTCATTGGCTCGTGCCGAAAATTGTAGAGGATATTTATTTCCTTGAATAACCTAACTTTATTTATAAAACCTATATCAACCGATGGTGCTACTAAGAACAAAGATTTATCAATAACACATGGTATATGAAATTTGTTTGCATGTAATCCAATTGAAACACAATTTAGATGTCTTTGGTTGTTGTTTGGGGGAGATCATCCAAATTTACAAAATACCAATGCAAGGTATTGTAATTTTAAGTTTATTTAATTTACTTCAACATTATCATGAATAGTTCCCCCGCTTCCTCCCCCCATTCTAAAAAAAATAGTGTATGTGGTGTGCTATAGTTGATTTGGTGCTAAATATATTGTCTTTACAAGTTTTACCTTGTAAAATATTTTTGCAACTTAAATTTGGTTACAACATAAAAGTTTTGAATATTTATATTTATTTTTTGTGTATTGCATGGTACAAAAAGTGCACATTTTGAATGAACATTAAAAACAAATTTATTTTATATGTTTAAATACATGTTTATGTTTAGGCGTAAGTGCACTTTTAGTCTCTACATTTTGCACTTTTTCCATTTTAGTCCTTACATTTTATTTTTACCACTTTTAGTCCCTAAACCAATTAACACCTGACGTTTAGGTCCTTTCCGTCACTCAACCAATGACAAAAGCTGACGTGGCAAACAGAGGCATAGTAAATGTTGACGTGTCCATTAAAATAATATTAAAAATGCTACCTCAGCATCCACGTCAGCTTCCACATCAACATCTAATCTAAAAAATAAATTTAACAATTTTAAAAATTATAAAAAACAAAAAAACATAATTAAAAACAAAAAAATTGTGGAACTTAGATCTGTAGGGACTAACCCAGAATGAACACAATTAGAATAAAAACTTCAACCCAAAACTTCTACCTACTCGAGCTCTAGCAAACCTAGAAATTTTCTTGAGAAACAAACACACAAGAAAAAAAACATAAACTATTTAAAAACACAAAGAACACAATAACAAACATAAACTATTTACCCTCAAAACACTGAGAAGTCAAATCTAGAAAATCAACACAAAATTAAACATGAACAAATCCAAAAAATCAAACCCCCACACCACCAAAGCATCAAACACAAAACTCAAATCCAGAAATTCTGGCCCCCAAACACAAAAACACTAAACTCTAAACCCAAAATTTTCGGCACCAAAGAAAATAGAAGAAAAGAAAGAGTATGATTCTCTTATCTTTCCGAGAAACCAACACAAAACTCAACGATCTGAAACCCAACGATCAACGACCCATCGATCTAAAACTCAACTCAAACCACCGATCTGAAACCTCCAAACCCACTAGATCCACCACCTCTAATCTCTACCTCTGTTTCATTGCAAGGAACCCAGGCTGAAGCTCCTCAAGCTTTAATCCTTCGTTGTTGACCACGACAGCCACGAACGACAGTGAGTCCTTTCTGGGCTTGGTCCATGGGTTTCACATCAATGGACCTAGCCAATCCAAACTCGAAAAACCCATATCTACTCACCACCTGCGACGAGAGAGAGGACGAGTTCGCCGTTGCAGAATAACTTACCGTGAGCGACGGTGATGAGAATGGAGTTGCCATTGATGGATTGGGTGTTGACTTGGGAGAGAACGAAGAGGAGAGAGTTGATAAGGTGTGGGCCAAGACTGTGCTCGTGATCGTCGCCGATGAGTGTTAGCATGAAGAGGTTGCCGTGTTTCTCTAAAGTGCACATGGTTGTGAGTCTGAGACTTTTGGTATGAACAACAAGTCAGTGTGGGCTGTGGCTTCTGGGATTTGATGATTTTCTGTTTTGAACTTTCTGGGCTTATGGCTTGGGGATTTAATGATTTTGCTTGGGTCGAAAATGAGGGCTTTGAGATTTATGATATCGTTTTTTAGCTGAATTTTTTGGGTTTTTTGTGTGTTTGTTTCTCAAAAAAATTTATGGGTTTGCTATAGTTCGAGTAGGTTGAAGTTTTGGGTTGAAGTTTTTATTCTAATTGTGTTCCTTCTGGGTTAGTCCCTACCGATCTAAGGTCCATAATTTTTTTGTTTTTAATTATGTTTTTTTTTTGTTTTTTATAATTTTTAAAATTGATAAATTTATTTTTTAAGATCAGATGCTGATGTGGAAGCTGACTGGATGCTGAGTAGCATTTTTAATATTATTTTAATGAACATGTCAGCATTTACTGTGCCTCCGTTTGCCACGTCAGCTTTTACCGTTGGTTGAGTGACGGAAAGGACCTAAACGTCAGCCGTTAATTGGTTTAAGGACTAAAAGTGGTAAAAATAAAATGTAGGGACTAAAATGAAAAAAGTGCAAAATGTAGGGATTAAAAGTGCATTTACGCCTTATGTTTAATTTTGGACAAAAAAATATTGAAGATTTAATCCATTGTCACTTGAAGTTGATATATTTTTTTTTTTTTCTTTTTGAGAAAAGCTAATACTTTTATAGTTTTGCGTTGCCCATCAAATTTAATTTAATATTTTTTTTTACGAAATTTTTTTAGAGAAAATTACACTTTACCCACCTGTGTTTTTCTCAAAAAACACTTTACCCACTTGTGATTTAAAAAATGGCACTTTGCCTACCTATGGTCTAATCTGTTAACCAAACGTTTACCCACCTCTGTCCTGCCGTTACTCTAACACTATTTCACTCAAAAAAACAATAGGAATTGAATCAAAACACTTTCCTGAGAAAAAAAAAAACTTCCTTATCTTTTACGGACCCATCATCACCATTTACACAGGCTTCAACCCAGCTATCTTTGTTGCCAACCACTCTCTCGCACACAGCGCTCTTATTCAAAATAGTGCAGTTTTCACTAACCGCCCAGCTCCTCCACCTATAGCCGTGATCGTATCTAGTAACAAACACAACATCAACTCTGCTCCTTATGGTCCCACATGGCAACTCTTTCATCGTAATCTCACTTCAGAGATTCTCCACCCTTCGCAAATGAAATCTTACTCTCACGCGCGCAAGTGGGTCTTGGATATTCTCCTCAATCGCCTTCGTTCCAACACTAAATAAGTTGTTAAAGACCATTTCCAATACTCCATGTTTTGTTTGTTGGTTCTTATGTGTTTCGGAGACAAACTCGGTGAAACCCAGATTAAGAAAATCGAAGAGGTTGAACGTCGCTTGCTTTTGAGCTTTGGTCAGTTTTCTAATTGCTATACTCAATTTTTTCCCCAGTATTGGAAGGATTTTATTTCGTAAGCGTTGGGAAGAGTTGTTTAAACTTCGGAGAAACCAAGATGATGTGTTAATTCCTTTGATTAAAGCAAGGAGCAAAGTGAAGCAAGAAAGACAGAGTAAAACGAAAGAAGGCAAAGAAAATGACGATGAGTTTGTTGTGTCGTATGTGGACACGTTGTTGGATTTGGAGTTGCCAGAGGAAAAGAGGAAGCTTGAAGATAAGGAAATGGTTAATTTGTGTTCAGACCAATTACTGAATTGCTTTCTCATAAGGCTCTTGCATTGGTCTATTTGCAGTTGTTGTCATCTTTTGAGCAATCTATCAAGTAAAAGGAAGCTTTTTTTTTTTTTTTTTTCCCTCCGGAAAGTGTTTTGATTCAATTGCTATTATTTTTTTGAGTGGAATAGTGTTAGAGTAACGGCAGGACAGAGGTGGGTAAACGTTTGGTTAACAGATTAGACCACAGGTAGGCAAAGTGCCATTTTTTAAACTACAGGTGAGTAAAATGTTTTTTGAGCAAACTACAGATGGGTAAAGTGTAATTTTCCATTTTTTTAAATTTATTTAGATTTTAAGTTAAGCATCATTTGTTATGTTGTTTGCTTCATTCCTTAAAAAAAAGAAGTGATAATAATTAATTTTCTTTTAAAGTAGTGTTTTTCTAATATAAAATAGTTTAGTTTGCTTTAGGACTAAGGGCTGTAAAGCATGTGTACGACATTATGTAAAAATAGAAGATGAAAAAAAAAATTTCTTATTCTAAATCAATCAATTAAAATACATTGAGTTTATTTAATTACAGATTTACATTTATATTAATGGAGTTTTTATAAGACTATAACTAATTCCACTCATTGGCCATCCAAAATTTCATGAGTTTCCTTGTAGAAGTTTTTCTTTTTTTTAGTTGTTGGGAATTTCCTTGTATTAATATATCTAACCTTGGTTTGAGTTGAGCATGATTGTCAATAATAATGTAGAGTAAAAAAACAAAGGCAAGGCGGTACAAGATTATAAAATAAATTAAGTAGGTTTATCACTATAGATTCAGATTGTTGTAGTGATTCCTAGATTTCTTGTTGGAGATTGAGATTGCCGGGAAAGCAGAAAGAAAAACAATATTTTAATTTTTTTAGTTTATTTAATGTTTCAATTTTAGAAAATTGTTTTATTTTTTTTAAATTTAATTTAATTGATTTGGCTTAATTTAATCGACATGACATGATTTATTTGGTCCAACAAACATTAATTTTTTTGAGAAACTTGGTCTAACTAACTTTTTTTTTAGAGAGTTTCAAGCTATGACATTTGCTCCCGATGATAGCTCTTTATCATCATACCAAAACACCAATTGATTTTTGGGGTAGGCGGTAATTAAATCATAAATCTCTTATTTAACCATCAGAAATTTTACAAGACTTCAATGGCATTTGATAGACACATGATATAGACGCCAAGTTATTTTTAAAACATTGCATAATGTTAGACAGAGGATAAAAAAATTTAAATTTAACTAACATAGATGTCAGACTTCAATGGCATTAGATGGACATATGATACAAATTCCAATTTATTTGTTTTCAAACACTAATTATCGTTAGAATATCAGATTAAAAGAATAATTTTAAAATATTCATTCCCTACCCATGTTTGGGAGTTTTAATAGAGTCTTATTTGGGAGTTTAAGTGAGAGAGAATATAATGGATAAGAGAGAATACTTATTCCTCTCTATTATCTTAAAATCTCAAATTTTTATTCCCCTAAATTGAGAGGAATTGGAGTAAATGTAATGAAATTTAATGAATTTTTTACTAAAACTCTCAAAACAACTTCTATATATTTAGACATTTATTTTAAAAGAAGAGTCTAATAGTAATATCATCATAAAATAAACCCATTAATTTCCCTCTAAGTTACTTACTCTCAAACAAGTCAAGGCCCTTGTAACTTAATTGACATACCCACTCCACATACACAAAGTACTTGGATGTAGGAGAAATAATTCAAGTTACAGGGTTAGCAATATATTGTAAATATCTTTAAAAAAATTTACTTCCAAATAAAGTTACTTACCTTCTATTAATTTTCATTATTTTATTTTAAAAAATTCAAACAAAATTATTTTATTTTATTTTTTTTCATTCATTTAACATACTTAAATACATTTCACTCTATTCCATTTATTTCCCTTACTTAAATACATTTTATTCTAATTTATTTATTCATTTCTATCCTTTATGATTTACTCGTTTAATTCCATTTCCTTATATGAACTCCAAAGCGACGCTAAAAGGCTAAACGACGAATAGGTGTAATTGTGTAATAAATTTATCGTTCTAAAAAAGAATAGAAAGCAGAATAGAATATAGTTCAAAAAAGAAAAAGAAAAAAAAGAAAAAGCAGAATAGAATACGGCATCGTGTCGCTTATCATACGTGCGCACATCTTATCATTCCCTTTGGTCGTCTTCTTTTTCCATTTCCTCAGGACACGTACGAGAAAGCATCTAGGAAATAGCTAAAATGGACAAACAACCTGGTTCCCAGAAATCTTCGATTATTCCAGGTTCTATTTCCCTCTCAAATTAACTCAAACCAAAAAAAAAAAAAAAAAACCTTTTTTTTTTTGGAAAAAACAAGCAAAGATAATCAGCACCCACTTCTGAAAATTTCATGTAAACAACTGTGGCTTCTCTCTTTCTAACATTTTCCTCGGCAACCCAAACTGCAAAAAAGTCTTTTTATTTGTAATTATGATCTTCTTTTGAAAGTAAAGTTTGTTTATGTATTTATTTGTGTTTGAATGAATTGGAACCATTAGGATCTGGGAAAGTCAACAATTGGACAGCCTCACCATCGCATCTATGCTATCACTTTGGGACAAGTGGGCTTTCTGTTGCGGTTGCCACTGGTGTCACCCATCCTCTAGGTTTTTATTCTTGATCACTTCCTATGCATTTTTTGTATGTGTTACTTTAGAAAAAGTTATACTTGTGTATGTGTTTGTGGGTGTTATGTGTGGTTCAGTATCGTTTGTGCGAATGAAATTGTTTAGTTACAACTTAATGCATAGTTTTAAAGTTAAAGTCTATGCTCAGCTTCAGCTTATCAATTTTGAGGTTGTTAAATGCTCACCTTTGAACTCCAAGAAAGCATTCATGGGTTGTTGTTGAAATTCTGAAGGGGTCACAGCTTTTTGAACTGTTTGGGAATTTGAGATTGCTATGCAAATGTATTGGATCGGGTGGGTATATTGGTGCTTTGGAAATTTGAAAATTTTGCTCAACTACCAGAGTTTAACTGCAAAGTAGATTTACACATGGGGGAAAGTTTTAATTCATTGCAATAAATTGTGCACTGGTTGCAAAGCACTACCATGGTCTCTGAGCTCTTCAAAGACCATAAAAGACTAAAATGTACCTTAGATTCAAGTTATTTAAAGAATTAATAGTTATTTTTTAAAGAGAAATTATTGATTTTTTTGTTTTGAATTTGAATTTATGTTTTGTACGGAGGAAGATGGGAGGAGGGCAGAGGGGAAGGTGGTTGGAATGTAGTAAAAATAGTGTACCCTGGCCACCAATTCCTCTCCCCCTTGTCTCCCTCTATCTAAACATGGTGATGTTGCAAGTGGATCCATATTCAAGAGAAGCTTTTATAGTTAACACAAAGTTTCTCACTAACTCTATGTGGATGATGAGTAATGTATGGTAGTTAGCCTATGGATTATGTTTCTATAAGCTCTTTGGCTTGTTGAAGTTTTGTCGAAGATTATCCCTTGAGGTAGAAGAAGCCAATCTATGTAGTTCAGTACCATTGTCAAGGTTCATTATTGCATTCGAGCATATGTGTATACTTGTCTACTGGCCCTGCAGCTTAGGGAATAGGGATCAAGTATAAATTTCAAGATGGTTTGCTCACTTTTTATCACACAAACTGGGAGGCTTTGTGTAAAGAAATAGAGTGGCTAATATAGTCTGATAATTTTCTTGGCATTTATTCTTGAGTACTGGAAGAAGGAATGCAGAAAAAATAATAAGAATTGATGTAAGGGTAGAGTTACAAATCTTGACACAAGTATTTGCAATTTAATTTTTTGCAAGGTGGCATTAGATCAAGACTTTCTGGGATGTTGAAGTTAAGTCAAGAGTTTTGAAATTTTTAAATAAGAGACTATAACATAAGAACTCAGGAAAAATAAGAAATTCTAGAAGGAAAATCTTTGTGTTGCTGTTGAATCTATAGGTTTCTAATTTATCTCAGATTGGAATGCAGATGTACTCAAAGTCAGGCTACAAATGCAACTTGTTGGCCAGAGAGGTCCTCTAACAGGAATGGTATTTTGCCAAGCCTTGGCTGTACTTTCATTATTATGATCTGTTTTATCATATTTTTTTCTCTGAGGCTTGTATTTATGGATGTACACAGGGAAATTTATTAGTTCATACATTGAAGAATGAGGGACCAAGGTCTATGTATCTAGGATTGGCACCTGCATTGACAAGGTCGGTTGTTTACGGTGGTCTTCGTTTAGGCTTGTATGAGCCCTCGAAATATGTTTGTGAACAGGTTTTTGGGTCCACCAATATCTTTGTTAAGATTGCATCTGGAGCATTTGCTGGTGGTTTTGCAACCGCACTGACCAATCCGGTTGAGGTTGTAAAGGTAATGTTTCCATGTCAGATGAATTTAAACTGTTTTTCATAGATTTGTTCTGAAAAATAATTTCCTGTCATCAGGTGCGGTTACAAATGAACCCAAACTTGAGAAGAGGACCGATTGGAGAACTGCGCAGAATTGTTTCTAAGGAAGGAATTAGAGCTCTGTGGAAGGGGGTTGGCCCTGCTATGGCCAGGGCTGCTTCTATGACTGCATCACAGCTGTCAACATATGATGAATCCAAGCGGGTCAAGTTCTAAGCATGATCTTTTTCACTTTGAATATCCACGATGTAATTTCCACTGTATCTGAATAGTTAATGTCATTTGATTAGCAATATGAAAAGAATGTTTGTCTTAATATCTTCTTCTTTTTTTGTTTACTAAAGGTTTTCTCCATCTTCCTATATGTGCAGATTTTAATCAGGTGGTCATCACTTGAAGAAGGATTTCATCTTCATCTCATGTATAGTACTACTCTTAGCTTTTGTTTTGTTTTGTTTTTTTGTGTAGATCTGCCCAAACCTGCAATTCGAGCTAGTGTAGGTTGGCATGGTTTGAAAACCTGGACTGTGCTTGTAAACTGTAGAAGTTGAGGTCATGAAATGATGAAGATTATTTACTTTAAAACAAAAATAATTTTAAATAAAATGATAAAAACTAATGTATAAAAAAGTAGTAAATCTATGTTCTATTCTAAAATAAATGAGAGATAATTTCTTTCCTTTTGGGACATTGGTAAAAATGGTAATTAGTAATATGAAATGGGTATGTGTATATGTGTGTATGTGTGTGTGCATGTATGTCTATATTGTGTCTAACCACATTTGCTCATAAACTATTGAACTTGAAAACCTAGCCTGGTGATGTTATTCAGGTTGATCTACTATTCAATCTGGGGTTAAATAATGTTGGAGACGTACATTATAAGCATACCCTCATATTATGTTTTGCATAACAAGAATGGCAAAAAAAAAATCATATATTTATGGCTAACTGTATATTTCACCTTTTGAAGCTCAAGTATGGTTGCAGGCACTGTCAGCACCCTCATAACTGCACCAATGGACATGATTAAAACCCGTCTCATGTTGCAACGAGAATCTAAAGAAGTTGGGAACTACAAAAATGGATTTCACTGTGCATATCAGGTTGTTGAATTTGTTTTCATTTTCATTTTACATTGATTTTTTATATTCATTCATTTCTTAAATGTGTGGGTGATTGTTACTGTTGGCAATTTTGTAACTTTGAGAAAGGAATATTTATGAAATTTCCATGAATAAGATACCCATGGGATGTGTGTAACGTACCCAAAAAAGAAAAATCTTAATTTTCCCTCTTCCTGGTGTTGTGGATAGACAACATGATTCTGTGGTGGCTATGTAGCATGAAACAACAAATTCTAGTCCTGTTAATTCTTGTGTCTCTGATACAGACTGGGTACTTATTTTTTGACCATTTGTTTCATTTTCTAAATTGATGCACTAATTTAGTAAAGAGGGCTTTAGCTACTCCACATGCAAATCTGCACCTGTTTTTTTTTTTTTGTCTTATAGGTTGGATTTCACCTTTTTTATTTACACATTTTCCACTGTATTTGCTCTTACTGGCCACTATGAGGACACTGATATATGAAGAATGATACTGACCAGAATTATTTCTTTCATTAGAAAGGGTGCTGCTTGGCCTTTCTTGTCTAATGTGTGTGAGATTTATGGTTTCAGGTTTTGCGCACTGAAGGTCCCAGGGGACTTTACAAGGGGTGAGTTTTGGTTTAAGCATCCACATTCATGCTCTCTAGTTTGATCCATGTATTATATATGTATATGTCTAATTCTTTGCAATATTCAAAGATGTATGGAAGCCATGAACTAATTGCAAAGCTCTTCATGAAGTTTCAGATAATCTCTATTACTAGGCTTTAAGCAATAAAACTATATCATGTAACTGCTTTTTTGGTTTGAGAAACTTTACAATCACTAGCTTAGAGAATTTTGAAGATTTTAAATTTGTGTGCTTGAACAAAACAGGCAGCTAACTTCTATATTTTATCAGGGGGCTTGCAATATTTGCAAGATTGGGTCCACAGACTATGATTACCTTCATACTTGTTGAGAAGTTACGCAAGCTTGCTGGATTAGATGCAATCTAGCCATGGGATTTGTCTTTTTGCAACTGCCATCATTTTCTTGCCGTAATGGCTTTATTGTAGCATGGGGGGGACAAACACCATCATTGCCAGAAAGTCCCAGTTAAGAGGGAATTTATTTTAGTATTCATATCCAAAATTTTTGGTGTGACTGAGAAATGTCATGCCATTACAAAGGAACCAAAAAATTCATTTTGAGTTCCAGAGTTGCAGTGGTCTAGGATTGAATCACTGATTTTGTTGTAATAATAATATACTTAAACCTGTCCCCACTTTTTTTTTTCCCTGGGGTCTCAGGCTAGATTCAATTGGAACAGAATATCCTTGTACTTTGATGTTGTTTTACTATCATGGTGGTTGTATTAATAAATGATTGGTGACTTACTCATTCTGACTTGAATGAAATCCAGCAAAGTTAGCCAATCCTCACTATTTTTTCAATGATATTGCACCTATTGTTTTGTCTTTTTCCATTATTTTAAGGCAAGATGTCCATCAAGAATCAGCTGGGGTTGACCTGGATCAGTTGGAAGCCCGTTAAGAAACAGCTTGAAACTTGAAAGCCAGACTTCTTATTTACTATACTTTTGTTTTGTTAAAGATTTGTTAGGTACAGCTAACTCCCATTTGACTTTAGAGGAGCTTTTCACATTAGGGTCTTATATTTCTATGACGGTCGGTGCTACACATTTTGTCAAATTCCCATCTCATTTTAATCTTTTGTTATTTACTTTGATATTTTCACTGCTACACTCTTGTCCTTTTATCAGGCTCTCTCTCATTCTCATTTTTCTTTCTTTTTCCGTTTCCCGTTTCATTTTTTCACAAACAGTGATTGGCCTCTCACCTAGTTTGAGACATGAGTTTTATAACAACAGCGGGCCACTGGGGATGTGACCCAACCTCCAGTTCAATTATCAATAAATCTTTTTTTTTTTTATAAACTTTTTTTTATCAATAAATCTAGTAGAAATGCTTGGGATATAATTTTTTTCACTACAAATTTCATAATTATTTGTAGTTGTCTATTAGTAATAAATAGAACTAATATTTATGGATCCATTGTTTTTTCTTCCGGCACTCATAGTTGACTACTTCAATAATTATGAAATTTGTTGTTAAAAAAGTTGTCCATAACATTATTGATATTAATGAATTAATACACATTTTCGTCACTTTTTTGGCGTGATATATTTTAATAGCAGTAGTATTATTTTTACATGCGCCACTAATTAATTTTACATGTTTTATATAAAAAAAGTGATTTTTTTTTAGAAAAATAGTTTCAACTTATGGCATTCGCTTCTAATGAATAAATTTTCATCACTTTTTTTACGTTGACGTGATATATTTTAATAGTAGTAATTTTCACATGCGGCACTAATTAAATTGACATGTTTTTTAAAAAAATGACTTTTTTTGTGAAAGAGAGTTTCAACCTATGATGTTCGCTCCTAATGATAAGTTCTTTATTATCAGACCAAGACACCAATCAGTTTTTGGATTGAAATCTAGATCTCTTATTCAAGATCAGAGACTTTACTAGTTGAGCTAATTGGAACCCACAAGTAGGGGTGTTCATCAAACCGCACAAACTGCAAAAATTGCACCAAAACCGCCCCCAAAATAGCATAACCGCATCGCATTGCAAGTAATAGTGTATCGCACCGCATGGTGTAGTGCAGTTTGCAGTTTTATAATTAAAAAAAGCACAAACTACTCCGCACCACACCGCACCGCACCATCTCTATATATTAATATATTTATTTATTTTTAATATTAAATATATTATTAATAGTTTATTTTTCCAAAAAAAAAAAGTTTGATAACCCTAGCAAGTGTTGACTAGGAAAACCAGCCCAAAATAAAGAAAAACTAGCTCAATAGTTTAAAACTTGGTCCAAAACAAAGGAAAAAAATTAGTTTTGGTTGGGTAGAAAAAGCCAAAATTTTTCAAAAATATACAAACTTCAAGCCGTTCAAACCGCACCTTATACACCGCATTACATATGTGACTGCAAGAATGAGGTACGGTGCGGTTATGATTTTGGCTAAATTCTAAACCGCACTATACTGCACATATGACCGCAAAAATAAGGTAAGGTGCGGTGCGGTTATAGTTTTACCTAAACTGCACTGCAAAGTGCGGTGTTAAAAATGGCCCAAAACAGAATCGCATCGCACCACGAATACCCTTACCATTACTTTTTATGGGTCATTAATTAATACAACTTTTAATAAAATAAGGCTTGGGGCTAATGCCTTGTTACATTGAACGTGTCATGATCTTAACGGGTTCAACGTAACGGAGCACTCGACAGGCTGGACCCATGCCAAGTCCCTTTTAATATGCAAGAATCACGTTTAGCATTATTAGTTAAGTTATTTCTAACCAATGGCTTGTGATCCAAGACGTATCCAAATCCACTTGGAATTTCTTTTTCGTTTTTATAATTTTGGTGGGGGAAATGGAAAGTGCACTTGATCACAGCTTTGAAAATTGAAACAAAGACCTGAGGTCACCGTCAGCCCACTTTGAGCAATTGACCAAGGAGGAGGAGAGATATTAATTCCAACATGGCATGCAAATGGATTAGGGTCCCACAACTCTTTTGTTCGCTGCGTATTGGTGGCTGCCAATCAATTCATTCACGCTTTTTTACTATATTCAAAGTGGATATACATATAAATAATTACAAATAGAGCTAATCCAAAATGGATATATTGTATAAGACCTTTCCTTTGCTTTAAAGGGTAAAAAAAATAAACCCAGAAACTTGGTTCTACGTATCATACTTCTTTATGTGTAAAAGTATAACTAAATATATGCTTCTCTATCATTGTGTTTTTACATTTTAGTATATATAGGTCCACAAAGAACCACCTATTATGTGAAAAAGTTCCTATTGAAACAATTTTACTAAGAAATAAAATAGAGCTCAATGGCAAAATTACTTGTTTAGCAACGAACGTATGTCCATTTGCCAATGTTTTTCTAGGTATGCATAAATGAAAATCAAACGTATATCCATTTGCAACTTTGTTTAACTGAAATTTAAGGATTTTAAAGTTAATCTGCGCAATCCATTACTATGATATAAATTTGAAAATTCATAGATTTTATTCCTTTTTTTTTGCGGGTCTAACTCAAAAGTTGAAGGTTATGAGTCCAAGTGTCCAACTGTCTCGAAGACCTACTCATTTTATTTAGTAAAAGTTCTTCAATTTCTTCTGTAATTGAAGACACCTTAAATTTACTCATTTTTACCACATATATACTATTATAGATAAGACTATTGCACGCACCATATCATCATACTTGAGATCATTTGACTAATGAAATTCTAGTCGAAAAAACTATCATGCAAGATAATAAAAACTTGATCAAGCCACTTTTGAAAAGGAAAGTAATTACAAACTTTGATGGGTGCATGAGAAAATTTTAGATGAAAACTTTTAGGTTCAGTTTATCGGTTAAAGTAGCTACAATACGAGTGCCACTCTTATTGTCACTTTCCAAATAGCTATGGCCCAAACCAGATTCTGTAGAGGTGACTGGTGATGAGGTAATTAGGTACGCAATGTTTTGTTGTGATGGATGCAAATAAAAAACGACGTTACTTAAATCAAAACAAATTATTTTTAACGTTACTCCATATGGTCCTCAATGTTATCATTGAGTTTTCAAAACAATGCCATCTGAACACATATGTTTTCATACCGAATTTTACGACTTGTTGATTTGTATGCGATTGTGACTGGTTAATAAAAAGTGGTGGACTAGACTCGTAGTATATCATTGAGTTTTCAAAGTAATACCATAGACATGCCTATTTTCATACTGAATTTTATAGCTTGTTGATTTGTGTGAGACTGCGACTGGTTAACGAAAAGTGGTGGATTGGACTCGCAGTATATCATAAAACAATACGCCTATTTTCATACTGAATTTCACAACTTGCTAATTTGTGTGTGATTGTGACTAGTGTACATTACACTAGCCAGGGCAAACTTGAGTGCTGATGTGACTAGATCAGAATCGTACACGTGGGCCAATTGTGAGGAAAGGGAGAAGAACGTTGGCTAAAGGAAGAGTACTTTCAGCTCATTCCAACGGCGTGACCATCTTGGGAAAGAGTGAAATATGCTCTTGGCATGGACACCCAGTACCAGCGTAAAAGGGAGATAGCGACCCTTTATGGTTAGAAGCTATAGAACACCCCTCATTGGCTAATTTTATGCTAGACCACTACCAAGGGCACGTGTATCACTTCCGACCTCCTTGATGTCCCTTTCCTTATCTATGACCTATCCTCCATGGTGTAGCAGAGCCGCCCTTAATCCCATTACCCTGACATTGGCAAGTCTTCTTTCTCCTCCAATCGTGGTATAGTACAATAGTTGTATTAGAGTTTAAATGAGGGAATGAGGGCTTGGCACCTTTCCTTATGTACCTAACAATATTTCTTGTACTATAAGAGGAACATGTTGTTGAACAATTAGGGTAAGGGGCAAGAAAGATAGAGGGAAAATGCAGAAGTCTAGGAAGGAAAGTGAGGTAAAAAGAGAGACTTTCTTTAGGAAGAACATCACCATATGTAAAAACTTAAACTTTCATATAATATAAAGCTTTAAGGAGTGAATGATATTCTATCCTTCACTCAACCATGGTTTTTCATCCCTACCCAAAGGTTTTCCACATTTGTTACACGTTTCCTTTACTTTCCTTATTCTGCCTTTACATTTCTTTAGATGTTAAAGTATGAAAATTCCCATTTTTATTGTTCGTGAGCTTTTGCACTTAAATGTAATGTTATATTCATATCTTATTTTCCTTTACAAGCTTGATAATCTAAGTTGTACATATAACTTGTTAACGAAAAGTGGTGGACTAGACTTGCACCGTCCTATAAATCAGTAAGTTGTGAAAGTGGGTGTTTCTTCCTTCCTTCTTTCTCGCTTTCTTTCTTTCTTTCTTCCTTCTTCATTTTTTTTTTTTTTTTTTTTCATGTAAACGTCGGTAACTTTGAGTGGGGTTTTGTCTCTTTGGAAGTGGAGACTTAAACAAGGGTGAAAAGTGCCACTTCCTGCAAAGACTTGAACAGTAGCTTAGGCAATTGGCAACAAAACCTTGGAAGAGGAGGAGCTAAACTAGAAACCATAAAAAAGAAAAAAAAAAAAAAGAAAAAAAAAAAAGAGCTTGGCGGGACAGTCTGGCGTACTTATATATGTGCCTTAGTTTTCACTGTTATCTACCATTGTACCCTTCTCTATCCAATTTACGGTTTTGACCTTTTGTTCTAATCACAATAACATTCATGCACTCTCTACACACCAACAAGTAACGGTATCCGTACTCCTTTACCTGACAATGACCCGGATACTAGCTGGTCAACTACGGCATAAAATAATATATTGTCTTTTTTCTTTTTTGGATTTTGAATATCTTTCTTATTTTTATTTTTTATTTTTTTATTTTTTGGGGTCAAAATTCTGTATTATTAGTTCTCACTCCCACTCCCACTCTCACTCTCAGTGCCTGATTTGGAAATTCATATTTATTTTCAGTTTACCATAATGAGTAATCAAGTATTGGAAATATATTTCTCAATATATATATATATATATATATTGAGAATATATTTCTCCATTGGTTTCACAACTTTTCAGTCCCATATGAAAGTATCTTTACTCAAATTCTTGCAAAAAAAGAGTTTCTTGTATCCTATAATATATATATATATATATATAGAGAGAGAGAGAGATTAAATTCTATAAGGACGTGGTGTAAAACTCATGTTTTACCCCTCCAATCCCAACATGCCACATTTTCTTATCACATATTTAAGAATAAACACAATCACACTCAATCAATTCTAATACACATATATAAATCCAACCAAATTGGGAATCTATCGAGATGTTATTAGGTGTGGTAGGATGTATTGAATTTTAATAAATTTTAAGTAAAATGCTAATGTGGCAATCACTTATTGGATGGTGTAAAACATAGATTTTACACCCCAACCTTATAGAATTCAATCTCACATATATATATATATATATATATATTCTTGTAAGTACCATGTACAACTTCTTGGCTCTAATATGCACTGTTTTTAGACTCGGACCAGACCGGAAGGTCGAATTGTGAAAGTCGGGAACTGGATTGAAATCTAGTTTTTTAAGCATAGAGAACTGGGCATATGTGGCAATTCTGTGAACCCTTAAAACCGGGGTTAGACCGCACGGTTCATGTAGAACCGGTGGAAGAACCGTGCAGTCCAACCTCTTAGCATTTTTTTATATTTTTTTATAAAAAAAACTTAACATAATTTTATTCTACTTAATTAAATTATTCATCTCTTATAAGGAATAAAAAAAATTATAATTAAAATCATTCAATGATATTTAATTTTACTTCAAAAATTAATCATAAATTTTAATGTTTTATGGTTATTATTTTATTTTATTAACTTTCTTATTTAATTATTAAATATATGCTGAAAATCATTAAATTTCCCTCACATATATAGTTATATTAGTCAATTTTGCTAATTTTATAAATTTAATATATATATTTAGGCTTTAATTAATTATTAAATTAATTATGACACCATCACGGTTCGACCTTGGTTTGACCTCAAAAATCTTGAACCTCTCCTTTTTACGGTTCAATGAACGATCTGGGTTTGAAAATCTTGTTAATATGTAGTTGTCCAAAATAGTCTCAAATTATATATACTTACACTCGACGGATCTATGATGAATATACACATTATAGAAATGCTAATAGGTATGTAAAAAAAAAAAACTCCATAAATTTAAGGAGACAATATTTTTCACCGCTATTAATGTGATTGATTGTAATTAGTGTATAATAAAAGTAATGTGAGCAGTAGATTTAGTTTAGATAAGTGATGTTGCTCAAATTACTAATTAGTAGATTGTAACAAAAGTATGTCTATAATATTGATTTTTTAAATCCACTTCTGTATTTATCTTTTCATTTGAATTTGGACTCAGCATAAGTGTTTATGGACTACTGATTCTGAATTTTTATTGACTATTTAAGCTCTAATTAATGAAATTCCCTTATTATATTAATAAAAAAGAATATACTTTTATGTTTGAGGGGAATAAAAAACTAAAGAAGACAAAAACATAAAAGAAAAAAAAGTGCAAACTTTTCCATTTAATATTGAAAAGGAACCCTTCAATTTCCTAGTGGGAAATTTTGACTCACTATTAGATATATTATACATTGAATGACAAAATATCGTTCAATAAGAAGTTTCAATGATCTGCAACAATCAACATGTTATATGCATGCTTCTGTGAGTAACTTAACAAATAAGAACATGTCAAAGTCATACGTATACAAGGGCGGAACCAGAAATTTTTGTTTGAGGGGCCGATTTGTGTTGCTAATTTATTAGTCTATATAAACTTTTATACACATATACAAACACATGTATCTATACACATACACAAAAAATTAGTATCTTTCATAATGAATCCTTAAAATTAAATGATTCATAGAATTAAATTAATCTTTCACCATCTTCCATAGTGAAATCCTTACAATTTTCATTTTCAATATAAGTTATCAATTTTTCTACCGTTGTGAGTAAAAAAATTTCAATTGAATTAATGAAGTGTTCACAGATATAAATGATCCAAAACTTTAAAAAATACGAGAACACATTTTACCATAAAAAATGAATTTGAAAAACAATACGTTCTCTATAACTACTAAACAAATTGAACAATTTTTTTTAAGAACATTATTGGACCAATTCAAATAGTTGGAAGGACCAAGTCTCATTTTTGAGGGCTAATTATTAAAATATTAAATATTTCTATATAGTAAAAAAAAAAAAAAAAAAATTTTGGGGGGGCCATGGCCCCACCCTAACATGTAGCTCCGCCCTGTACGTATAAAAAAAATCAATAATAATCCATAAGATTAGGATATATACAAATTTTTTTTCCTATATTTAATACAAAGCTTAAGCAATAGAGGTGGGTAGGTATTTTCCCATCAATAGTTGTTGAAGTCAGCATTAATTTCCCACTAGTAGTTGAAATGACGGTTCAAGAAGCATATAGAAGGAAAATATTTTTCATATTGGTCTTAGATAGTTACCTAAAACCCGTTGTCTACAAGCTAACTACGTAAATACCTTGTACCTCTTTCCTAACGTAGACAGATACATAGTACATTGCCTCTATAGTGACCCTTTGACGCAAGAATATACTATGCACCATCATTTTCGAATAAAAATGAAGGAATAGAGAGAGAGATAGAGATAGTGAAAATCAATAGCAAAAAAACAAAGTAAACGAGGAAAAAGGAATTGAGAAAGCCAAACAAACATAGGTGTGTCCTCCTTTTTGGCGTGGTGTTAGCTAGGGTTGCATTATGACCAAAAAGAACAAAGCTTTTAGGGACCTGTCACTTTTTATTCTAGTTAAACTCAAGCTGAGAAAGGGAAATTTTTGTTTTACGATAATTGAAGTTGGGAGATCAATTTACCAATTAAAAGTAAACAAAGTTGTGCCGCAATCTTCTCTTCCCATGGAATTTATCGTCATAATTAGCATATATATACCAGTTTGAATAGATCACAGGAATTGTTAGTTGTGACCCAAGGTAGCCTGTCACAAATTGTACTTATTTTTTTCCCAAAAAAAAAAAAAGAAGAAAAAAGAAGAAGAGAAACATAGAGCTAAAATGAGTTTGTACTTTTCCAATATGAAATTCTCATATATTTACTTAATTCACTTCAAATTTTATAATACCACAAAATATTATGCTACTGATCAATAGAATATAGTTGGCAATCACATTATTTTTATAAATGGTAAAAGTAAAACATAGTCATTTTTTGTATTTTATAAATATTTAAATCAATGAATAAAACATTTTTTTTTATTGAAACAAGAACAAACAATTAAGAAAGATATTCTCCAAATCTATATTAGAAGTCAAACAAGAAAGAAAGAGAGAGAAGAAGATAATATTGGGTCCGTTTGGATACAACTTATTGTTGCTGAAAACTGATTGTTGCTGAAAACACTGTAGCAAAATAATTTTTAAATGTATGAATAGTACCGTGGGACTCATTTTTAATATTTTTTAATGAGTAAATAGTGCATGAACCGTACACGCACTGTTCATGCACAGTACTTTTTTCCGTCAAAAGTCAACAACTTAGGCTAAAAAAAAAAAAAAAAAAAAAATGAAAACGCAACGCTACATTCAATATAAAGAAGTGCTATCCAAACCGGCACAATGTTATATTAGATACGCAACTCTTCAATACGATCTTATCGTTAAATAAAGATCGTGTTTTATTGTCAAGAATGTTATAATTTTTATTTTTATTTTTATTTTTAAAAAGAGTCTTATAACTCAATTGATACATCTTGTAAATTTTAAAGAAGAAATCTAGAATCTAATCTCCTATATTTAATTATCAAATAATAAAATTGTGAAATAAAAATTATAAAACATATACAAACGGTCAATATATAGCATGGAATTTTTAATTTAATTTATAAGGGTAACAGTGAACTGTATAGCACTATAGCTGATATGTATTAAATTTGGCCAAAAAATAAGTACTTTTGTCTCCGTCGTTAACTGAACTCTAAGAAATGTACCTTAATTTAGTACCTAACGAAACCAAACTGTTTCCTTGTCTGCAAAACAAAGGTATAATAAAAGGGGCATTAACGTTAATTCAGTTACATACAGTCTTACAAGGCGCGAGGCTACTAGCACAGCTGTAAATGGCAGTCTTCGTAAATAAAACAGAAAACCAAACCCAAAGACAAAAAGTTCAATTATAATAAATCCAAACTAAGGTCCATCCATCTTCTCCACTATATAGATATAGAAATCGAAATTTTACAAATCAAAAACCTCATTTTTTCCAAACAAACAAATTTTTTTTATTAAAAAAAAAAAAAAAAAAACCGCTAGAGAGAGAAAGCAAAGCAAGAATTTAGAGAGAGAAATCAGAGAGAGAGAAACTGTGAGCGTTAATGGCGGAGGGGAAGAGAGAGAGAAGAGAGAGTAGCAGCGAAGAGAGCGTGAAGCTATTCGTGGGTCAAGTACCGAAGAACATGACGGAGGTTCAGCTTCTCACAATGTTCAGAGAGTTTGCTCTCGTCGACGAGGTCAACATCATCAAAGACAAAACCACGCGCGCCTCGCGTGGTTCGTTCTCTCTCTTTCTCAACTCACATTCTCGAATTTTCTTTGGGTTCAAATCGAAAAGTTTCAGAGTGTGTCACAAGGCTTTGTTTGAAGAACCCTAATTTTTTTTTTTTTTTGGTTTCTGTAGGTTGTTGCTTTGTGATTTGTCCGACGAGGGAAGAGGCAGACAAGGCAGTCAATGCGTGTCACAACAAGAAAACTCTATCTGGGGTTAGTTCAACTTTTGATCTTTAAGATTTTTTTTTATTTTTTAGAAATTGGAAGCCACTACTGCTAACAATGCGTGCTTATTATTGGTGTAAAATTTTGATCTTTGACTAAGTGGTAAAAATAATAAAGAAGAAGAACTGGTTTCCCACTGGGTTTTGTACTGTAAAGCTGGTGCATTGGTAAATTTATGGGCTTTGTTGTAAATAAAAATGATGTTGACTATTAAGGGGTTTATGTGTCAGTGTAACTGTTTGTGAAAAAATGGGTATTTAGTGGTGGGCATTTATAGCAATTTTTATAGCTGGGGTTTAGCATTGAATTCTGAACAACACTGTGGATTTACTGTATATGTACTGTAGCTTGTTTGGGTTGAAGGTAGAATTGTGGAGTTTGAACCCAGCTAGTGGAGGGTTGTGAACTATCAATTATTTCAGATTAATGGGGGAAAAAGGTGTTTTTATAGTGTTTGTGTAGCTTTACATTTGACACTGTATGGACTCTTTGCACTTGAAAATCAATGCTGTGTCTTTATGACCAAAATTTCATCTCCCCCTTTTACTCTCCCTTTAAAGAATCTTTGTTCTTTTATTTATTTATTTTTTTTTTATGTCTTTTCTCTCTTTATCCTAAAAGAGTTTTTCTCTTTGTTTAAGAAACTGATTGAAAGCATTTTAGGTTTGATCGCTATTGCCATAATTTTAGGGATTCTTTGTTGGGTTTTGACACTTTGAAATTTCATCAAATTAAAAAGGCTGGGGGAAATTTTTACCACATTGACTGATCTGCTCTGTCAGCAATATAGAATATTGTGAAATTAGTTTGTTATGCTTGAACACAAAAAGAAAAGGATGTATCTTTGATAGCATGTTTGGTTACTATTATGTTGCATTAATTGCAATTAGCGAATGTAAATGCTGTTGGTCTTCTTTATATTTTCACTTTTTAATGTGTAACTTGGTGCATTGTGTACATTATGAGTTTCAGGCTTGTTCATGAGTATAACAGTAGAAGAAAAATAAATCAAAACTGTGAGCAAAGCTTTAGTCTTAAAATTTTGGGGTCAACTATGGATTCACAACAAATTATTTAGGATTGACCACATGTATTGTTTTCATCAATTCTATTCTATCAAAGGTCGTATGCTCTATTACTTTTTTAATTGACATGTCCTTTTTTATTACTTTTACTAATGTGAAAAATAGTGTATCTTAGGTGCATAACATTAGTTCCAACTAACCAATTGTTCATGATTGTTAGCGCATAAGCATTGGTATGCAACATATTTACCAATCCAAAAAAATAGAAAAAGCATTGGTATACAACACCATGACACATAATTGGCTGTTGGTACCTTAGTAAATAGATCCTGGCAGCTTGCTCTAACAATGTTAAAATTTTGAGTGTAGCACTACTAAAGTGCGGCGCTAGTTTAAAAGATAAATATTAGAAGGAAATTATGCAATATATTTGACTAGCATTACCATGCAGAAATAGTCACATGAGTGTAGTGTATGCATGGCCCATAAGCACCTAGATAGTAATTTACTTGTCCGACTAATCAATTTATCCGGTAAATTACAGGGAGCTCATGTAGCCCATGCCAGATTAATCATTTTACCTAACTAATGAACAATATTAGATATTTTCTTTCTAACACAACAGCTTTAGGGTCTGTTAAATACTTAAATAAAAAAATAGTTATGTTTCATGGACAATGAGAATTGATCTAGCTTATATTAATTTCTTTCATTTCCTTGTGAATTTGGACTGCAAGCCCTTCCAAACAATGTCATCCATTTGATGCATAGATAATTTGTTAGATACTTTTCTGCTGACAGTGATGTTGGTAGTGTGATCATGTTGCTAATCACACAGCAAAAATGTTTGGTAAGGACTAGGGAATGTCTTGCGGGAATGCCTATTGTGATTAGCAAATGCTGACACATAATTGGTATGTGGGTTAAAAAAAAAAAAGTCAATTTTTGAGAAGTTGTAGCAGATTATGAAGACAAATGGCATGGAATGAGAAATTGGCCAATTATTGTGGCTTGAGATGAGATTAGATTAGATCCATTAGCAAGAGCTAATTGACAATGAAAACTTTAGTTTAGAGGAAATAGTTTTGAATTTTTCTTGGCTGTGAAATAATGAATAGAAAAAATTACTAATAGGTTAAATGAATTATAAGGGAAATGCAAATTGGCCTAACTTTGTTAACATTGTTCAGATAGAGTATTTATTTTCACATTTTAGGAAATTCCTCTTTTTGTCTGATTTATGCACCAAAAATCATGATTAGCAGGTTGATATATGGACCAATGTGATTAAAAATTTTGCTCATGCAATTTGGCATTTTTCTGACCTAGGTGTTAAAGTGACTGGCGGAGCCCTATGTAGGCCTTGCTGGACCTTCAAGTGATTGCCCAGGCAAGCTTCTCATTTGGGCTCTTGCCTTTGCCTGTATAGCAATTGTGATTTGTTATTGAGCCAAGTAGGAATATTTATGTACGTGAAGTTAATTAAATTTTTTTTTTTTGATAAGTTAATTAAAAAATATTTAAAAAGACAGACAGAAAATTCATAGAGTTCTTGGTATTTTAATCACCTGATTCTTGCCCCAGACTTCACTGACTTTGCACAGCTTATGTTATCTCTGTAGCATTAATGTGTGATATATTCATATTTTTCTCACTCTGATTGTAAGGCGTCCTGTTCTTTCTGTCCAATTCAGGCATCTAGTCCGTTGCAAGTGAAGTATGCTGATGGCGAGTTGGAAAGACTAGGTGTAATATTTATTTTTTTAATTACATATTTTGTCATTAAGATGGTTCCTGTGATTGTTGCTGCTTCAGTTCTCCTTACTTGATGCAACATTTTTTTCTCTTCTTCATTGAATTCTTTATCCTACATTGCATGTTGTGTAACCTGATAAATAATTTTGACTGTGCCTGCTGTCCAGAACACAAGCTCTTCGTCGGCATGCTTCCAAAGAATGTTTCTGAAGCTGAAGTTTCTGCTCTCTTCTCTACATACGGAACTATAAAGGACTTACAGATATTACGAGGCTCTCAGCAAACTAGTAAAGGTACTTGTTAAAAATCTTGCATTCTTTTCTGGCTTGATTGCTTGTCAACTGCTCAAATTATAAACTTCACCAGGCCTCAGCTTATTTATTGGTTGTTCTGTATTGCCTTTTCCTATTGCAGGCTGTGCATTTTTGAAGTATGAGACAAAAGAACAAGCCATTGCAGCCTTGGATGCCATCAATGGAAAGCATAAAATGGAGGTTGGTGCATATTATACATTTTAGTGGAAATTCATTTTAGTACCATCTCTTCTATCGTCTTTAATCTTTCCCAAGTAGTGGGGCTGATTGAGTTGAGTTAGTTTTTGTCTGTTATTTGCTTATACATATAAATAGCTCAGCATTGGTTGATCTGGTAATCTGAATCTGATCATCTTTTGCTCTAATAGGGATCTAGTGTTCCTTTGGTTGTCAAGTGGGCAGATACTGAAAAGGAAAGGCAAGCTCGGAGGGCTCAGAAAGCTCAATCTCAGGCTTCTAATGTGCCAAATACTGATTCACAACATCCTTCATTATTTGGAGCTTTACCATTGGGTTATGTTCCCCCATATAATGGATTTGGTTATCAGGTTGGTTTCACAGCTGTCACACACACACACACACATATCATAATTACATTTTAGCACTTCCTAACCATGCTCCATTATTGCACCATCTTGCCTGCTAGAAATCATGTCTTGATTGTATGGTTTTGTCATTGACACTGTTGATCTTGTGTCTTAGTAAAGTTCAGATTGTAATGGTCATCTCCCTTTTTCTGTAGGCTCCCGGATATGGACTTATGCAATATCGCTTGCCACCAATGCAGAATCAACCTGGATTTCATAGTATGATTCCTACAGTAAACCAAGGAAATGCATTGCGTGGAATTGCACCTGACCTTGGCCCCAGTATGAACCCTAGAAATTATGCAATCTCTCCTGCTAGTTATATGGGATCTGCTTATCATCTTCAGCATCCCCTGGCATATCCTGGAGGAATGTTCAGCCATCGGCCTTTGAGTAGTTCACCTCGGTCAGTGCCACCTGCAGTTTTAAGCAGTAACTCTGCAACATCTTCCAGCACAGGAAAAGGTTCTGGGGGCCAGGTTGAAGGTTGTTATCTATATTTCATTCTGTTTTTGTCTTGTCTCTTGTTTTTTGTTTTTTAGTGTTTTTATTTGGGGGGAAGTTCTTGGTGGTGTTATTCAGTTAAGTATTTTGTCTCCTCTGACTTAGGTCCACCTGGCGCTAATCTATTTATTTATCACATACCTCAAGAATTCGGAGATCAAGAACTTTCAACTGCTTTTCAGGGATTTGGTAGGGTCTTGAGTGCTAAGGTTTTTGTTGACAAAGCAACTGGTGTTAGCAAATGTTTTGGTGAGCTCATGGTCTAGTTAACCTTCCATCTGACATAAGTTATATCAAGATTTCTATTGTCTAGTTAACCTTCCATCTGACATAGTTTATATTGATATTTCCATCTCTAACCATTAACACTATTTGCAGGATTTGTTAGCTATGACTCACCAGAGGATGCTCAATCCGCTATTAGTGTGATGAATGGATTTCAATTAGGCAGCAAGAAATTAAAGGTTCAGCTAAAGAGAGACAACAAACAGACTAAACCTTATTGAGCTGAGGGCAAGTCAAGGAGGAAAAGCAGAATTCTTAATGATTTGTGGTTGCAAGCAACCTGGTCATATTCACTGCAATATCATTATTTGGGGTGGACTAGAGATTAAGTGTGGTCCAATGGGTTGCTCCATCCAACTTGTAATTGCCTCATGGGATTGAAATCCCAGAAACTTGTAATTCATGGTGCATTTTTGTGCCAATACAATTTGTAATTTGTGTATCATGGAAGTACATTAGACATTCATAATTAATTTATTGATTTTTCCCCAGAAAACATCTTTTAGTCATATTTTTTGTGGAAATAAACATGATGATCTCTCTCTCTCTCTGTTTCAAAGATTCTTTTTTCATTGTGTTTTCCTTTTCTTTTTGGGTCTCATTTCCTAATCTGCATAATTTATGCAGGGGCGTTGGCTATCTATTTCGAAAAATATCATGTATTGATCTCCTTTGTATTTTGAAAATTGTGTGCTGTACTTTAATTATTTAAGTCTCCATCTCTCTCTGCCTCTGTGAGGGTGTGAAATGCCTGTGAAGTTCATAGATATTGAGTAGTCAGCACAAGCAGTCTTCCTGGCCAAAAATTATTCTAGAATCGATCCCTAGTGCTTGTCCATGTTGTATCTGTTGAAGACATTTTTTCCTTTTACATTCAGGTTGTTCCCCATATGCTACTATCAATCATAGCCATTTAGGTAGATTACCAAATAGATATTAAGTTGCCCTGCTTCAATTTTACTCATCACAATGTCAGGTTGTTTCAACATGTTGGTTTTTTCAGTTACGTGTTGGAAGCAACTTTCTCTTTCAGTCATTTATTTGAAAATGTTAGATATATGTTCCATGGATGGTTACTTATCCAGTATATATATGTGTGTGTGTGTGTGTGTGTTCCCTGGATGGTTCATTTGATGAAAATTCAGGTATTTTTTCAATTGAAGTCTTAGCATGTATTGGTATGTAATTTTTTTTTTTTGGTTAATGAGTATTTACCTTCCTGTACGTCACTGCTGTTGAAGGGCAATTGTGGATTCTACGTTCTCTGGTCTCTGTTGGTGCTTCCTTGCTACAACCAGTCCAAAATTCTAAGCAAGACCGAGGTAGTCTCTACGGGGGAAAGAATGAAGAGAAGCATTACCATGCTCCCATTTTTTCAATGCTGGTGAAGGTATTTTTCCCTTGGCCTTACAGAAGTTCTTAAGTTTCTGCTTTCTGTTCGTTTAATTTTGGCATCATTATCATGTAAATGAACTGGTCTTCAATTGTGAATTTCTAATCTCATCAGGCTGATTATTGGTCATTATGATGAATCTTGTATCTTTTCCACCCCCTATTATGCATGCCAAGTTTATATTGTCTTGATTTGTGTACTTACTCCTTCAGAGTATTATCGAGTGATGTTCCTTTTGCAAAACTTTTCTTTCAATATCACTTATAGGGAGATTTGGTCTCCATGTTGGTGTTTTAGGCTGTTAATCTAGAGTTCAGTATACAGACTAATATACAGTGCTCAGATGTGGAACTGTAGTTGTTGACTTTACATTTGCTTTCTTATATATTAAGCAATTAAAAACAATTTCACCAGGAAATTTTAGGTCACAAAGCATGGAAGAACTGAATTGTCTTGGAATTGATTTCTTTAGTTTTTATGTTAGTTCTAGCAGCTCATGGCCAGATTCTCACTTTGGATAAATTTATGCTCCGTGGTCACCCTTTAGCAAATCGTTTTTGTATGTGCTGTTGTAATGAGGAATCTGTGGATCACCTTTTTATCTTTTGCCCATTAGCTCATTCTATGTGGATGCATATGCTTCAACTATTTGGGATTGATTGGGTTATGGTAGGTTCGGTCGTAGACTTACTATGTTGTTGGCACCATTGGCTTGGGAAATATAATTTTGATATTTGGAATTTGGTTCCAGGTTGTTTGATGTGGGCTATTTGGTTTGAACGTAATCGGCATTCTTTTGAGGATATCGAGAAATCACTGGTCCAATTATTAGATTTGTATCAGCGGAATCTCTTCGATTGGTCTCGGTGTTGGGGTCTTTCGGATTGTTCTACTATTATTGATTTTCTTTTGTCTCTTAGAATAGGTTTTTGATTCCTTTATTGCTTTGTTGTTCTTTGTTCACTATCAGTGAATGTTGTGTATCTTTTCTTCTTTTCTATTAATAATATTACTTTCTTACCTATCAAAAAAAAAGTTGTCTTCTTGTAGGCTTGCCTCCTTGGTAAAGAGTTCAGTTAGGCCTTCCACGGGTTGACTTGAAATAAGTTCATTTGGAAGTCTGCACTGTAACCAGTCACTGCACAATTCGTCTGCTTAAGATCATGTGTAAAACTTCACAGCTATTAATACCAATGTTGAAATTAAAAGCAGTTGGGAGGATTCCATTGTATAGCCGAGAAAGAAGATGAAACCCCGGAAACCTAGTCTTTTAAATTGAATGATGGGTTCTATTTCTCAGAATTCAGGGTGATAATACAAAAGCATGATTGAGAAGTCTGGACAGAGTGGGCAGTGGGCACCAGCAGCTAAATGTAGTTTCAAGTTTTTCATTGTACTGGCTATATTTGCATATTTTTAACTTTATGGTATTGAAATGCCAAATATGAGTCTTTTTCGGGTTTGTTTTGAATCAAAATATAATTCAGTTTTTCCTCTGCTTAAGTTGCATATTTTAATATAGTTCGCGTGCGTTTGGATGTGGATTAAAATTATAGATTATTTCATTATTCTGCTTATTTTTTTACTATTTATGGGTTTCACTGCAATTTTTAGCATTATTCATGAGTCTTACTGTACTATTTCAACTAATTTTTATTTTTATCTACAGTATTTTCAGTAATAAGTTTTCAGTTTTAACAAAATAAGCGGTATCCAAACAGACCCTTACTACAAAAAAAATAAAAATTAATAGTTTATCTTCTTCAATATTTGTACAGGTGTTTTATCTTAGCCGTGCAACCAGACAACTAATGTCCATCTGTCCAGTACTTATGCTTATTTCAATTCTGGCATCATCATAAAGCTTTAGTAACAATGTGGAGTGCCATCTTTTAGTATTTTTCAGAGTTCAATAATGAGGGAGCAGAAATGGAATTTTTGGGGGATGATTTGACTATTATGTTGTTTCACTTGTCTAAGAATTAGGCTTGTTATCACTTCAACTTAACTTTGATGTGGTTTATCCAAAAATCAATTTTTTTTTTTAATTTATTATTATTATTTTTTTTGTATCAAGTATTTTGGCATTGATTGAAATGGCAACGCACCAGCCTAATTGATGCTTAATTTCCGGGTGTGTTGGTGGGGGCATGGGAGATAATTTGAAGATTTGACAATGCTAAAAAATGAAAACTTTGTCCTATCCCCAACTCTACAAACACATTCTCATATTTTTTGGTGATGGGTGTTTGATCATTCTATCTATTAATCTGGTTCATTCTAAAAAATCAATCTTTTTTTGTATCTTGGTTTCAGATTCAGGCATTTGGTCATAACATGGTTGGAGAACAGTAGAATTGTATTTTTGTTGGTACATAATTTGACATACAACCTATTTTCTTCTCTCCCACTTGCTGGAGTTACTTCAACGTCTTTGTAGAAATTTTCAAGTCTTAAAAGTTAAACCCCTCGTTAGTCAGTTCCAACCTATTGGTTGTGTTTTCAAAGTTCTTCATTTATTAGATGTGGACAGCAGAACATGCAGCATGTGACTGTTGTCTGCAGAAACCTGATGTTAATGTTAAACTAACTGAAATAACTATTACCAAGTAGTTCTAGCTTTTCGGATAACTTGTCATTTATCAGTAAGGCAAACTTCCCAAAATAAAGGAACAAGGGCATTATTACTGTTTACAAGGCCCATAATGATACACACACCGTTTTAGAAACTATCTGAAGGTGGTCCAAGATCCTTATTTTCAAGACAGCTTATCTGCTACTAGTATGATGAGTCTGGTGCTCTTGGTATCTTGTGTAGCCTGGAATTTACCCATTCTAATTCTATGATGTCAATCGAAGCAACCTGTTTATAGAATTGCTTGTGAGATTGGTTTTTATGACTGGCTTTTAGTAATAGGGAAAAGGTTGCATTTTGGGTTCAATTCTTGGTTTGATACTCACTCTATCCTTGCCTGTAGCAATCCTAATGCATTTTCAGTTTCTGTATTACAAGAAGGGTAGGATTTTCAGTCCACAGCATTATGCTGAAAATGGCTTCAAACCGGTTAAAAGTGTGGTTCATGGTTGTAGAACACTAACAACACCCCCCCCCCCCCCCCCTCTTTTTTTTTTATTTTTATTTATCTTCATATTATGAACTGGAAAAATAAAAAGATAATCTAGTCAATTTAAGGTAATTAGACACCTTAATACAAGATAGAAATTCTACTCTAACTTAATCTAAGTGTATGTGTATGAAGCTCCCTCTTGGAGACTTGAACTCCAACTCTTACCTCCCCACATCTTACAAGTATTTACATTTGTGGAGTGATTATCGCGTTAAAGTATAATAGATTGTTTGGGTTAATTTTATGCTTAATTCTCATTAATACATTCAACGTACATAAATAGCCATTAATAAGATAACCTCATCAAGTATAAGTGCTTGTGGGGTGTGGAGGGTAAGGGGCGGAGTTTAAATTTACAGGAGGGAGCTTCACACACATATACACTTCGATTATGTTAGAGTATAATTTCTATCTTGTCTATAAAAAAAAAAAAAAAAAAAGATAACCTCATCAAGAAATTCTAAAACATACGAATCAATCTAGTCCTAAAATATAGGATTTTTTTTTTTTTTTTTTGTTGATAATATAGGAATTATTATTATTTTTTTGATACGAATCTAGGAAATAATTTGAATCCAAATAAATAACAATACTAATCCATCTAGGAAGCCATATTCTATCACTAAGCAAAATTCAAATAATTTATCTAGCACATGAGTCATAACATCATCCTTCTAGGCCTTTAAATTTGTTCCACTTGCATGTAATATGCTGAATTTTGTAGCAGATTACATGCTCTAGTAAAATCAAAACAACAATAAATCCGGTGACTAAAATTTTAGTGCATAATAAAAACGGTTAAATGATGTGTCAAATTGAAAGTAATGTTCTAATAATAACTTGACACCTTAACCAATTGTGAAATTGGTTACGAAATTTTATATCTATAGCATCTATATATTACTAAAAGCTGAAGCGTAGCGTTTAATACTGCTGCTCTCACGTTGTGCCACATCAGCTGCCACGTCTTTTTTTCTTTCTTTTTTAAAATATAATTTTCCTACAATTTTAAAATGATTTTTACAATTTTCAGTCCTATAAATGCAACCTACTACTTATTTATTTACTTCTACTATCATCTTATAATAAATTCAGCCCACTACTTATTTATTTATTTCCACTATCACCCTATAATAAATCTGTATAATTAATTCAGCACACCTCTTATTTATTTAGTTCTATTATCAAACCCAATCCAAAGCTTTTTCAGTTCAGTTTTAGGATTTTGTGTGAGCTTTTTTAGCTTAAAAAAAAAAAGAAAAAGAAAAAAAAGAAACAACAACAACAACAACGTTGAAGCCTTTTAAGCTTTAAGGTTTTTTTATTTTTTTTTCTTTCCAATTTTCCTATAATTTTTTTTAACATTTATTTTTTTTAATATTTACACTTCTCCAACCTTTCTCTCTCCCTTACCATTTCATATCCTCACTACTTTTTCAATCTTTCTCCCTCTCTTACCTTTTCATCTCCCCACTACCCTCTACATTAATATCATTCTTCCACTTTCCCTTCATCTTCCTTTATTTTTATCTCTTCTTATTCACACCTTCTTACTATAAATTTGTCACCATCTCTTCTATTCTATGCATAGTTTTCCCTCACAAAAAAAAAAAAAAAAAAGGTTCCCTCTCTCTCTAAATTTTTTGGTGGACTTTTTTTTTTATTTTTCTTGCATCTCTACTTTAGGTTGATAATATTTTATATTCTTTAAAACTCTATTTTGGGTTAATATGATTTAGTTTTGTTTTTTAAATTGTGATTTAGTTTTGTTTTTTAAATTGTTGTTGCTGTTTTTATTTATTTATTTATTTATTTTTATTCTCTTTGATTGTTAAATGTTATCCTATTGCGTTCTAAAGAATTAAATATAACATATAAAAATATAATATTATTCTATTATATAGCATGATTTGGATAATTTGGTATTTATTCTGTTACACAGCATGATTTTTTATAGTGTTCAATTTATTTGTTAAACTATGAGACTTACTAATTTTTGTTTATTTTCTAATCATTTGTAGTGGACAAAGTACTCTTAATAGTTGTATTAGAAGTACTCTATAATGTCATTTATTTAAAGAAAAGCAAATGTTAGCCAAACGAAAATAATCGGATAGGTGGCAAATTTTAACTTTTGCAATTTTATTCTAATTATTATTATTTTATAACAATGCATGTATAGAAATTTAATTTTTAGATTTTGCTAATAATTGTTTATTTGATAATATGTTTTGGGCGGCCGAAATTATAATTTCTACAAAGAAAATAACCTTAATAGATTATCAAAAACAATATTTTATCCTAATTTGGTTCAATTAATCATTGTTAAGTTTTTTTTTTTTTTTTTTTAGTTTACGTTTTTTTGGTGTTTTGAATTGTTTCTATATTACATTTATGATTGTTCCTATAATAAATAAAAATATAATTACAAAATACATTACTCATTATTAAATTAGTTTAAATTGTAAAAAAAAAATTTAATAAAACCACCATAAAAATAATTATCACGCGCAACGCGCGGGTTCGCTGCTAGTTGCCATAAAAACAAAGGCTGTATTCGGCGGAAATGCGTGGAAGCAGGTCTTTTCATACTGTTTTAGTTGTGAAATGGGTAGGATATGATCTTGATGCCAGGTAGGACCTCCCTGTCTAATATAATTTTGATCAAGATATATCCATAAAAGAAAAAAGAAAAAAATTAAAACTATTTTCCTTTTCCTTTTTTATTGATTAGGTATGAAACACAGAGATGGGCGCTCAACTTTTCTCTAGAAACAATTATTCAGCAGAACTTATTTAATTTCTTAAAACTTAGATTAATTAAATTATTCAACCAAATCCATAATAATATCATAAAAACATGACAAGTTTTTTGTGATCTTTGGTGGGTATTTGTCTGCTAAACCAAACAGGACAACGATTACAGGTGGTTGATTTGTAGTGATTTTGCTTTAATCAGATGTTTACATTATATGGGTCCTCATGATTTACGTGTGCTTCTTAGTTCTTAATACACGTTATGTACTTATCAAAAAAAAAAAAAAATACACGTTATGTTATTCTGAGTTTGTACATATAATAACGCAAAGCAAACTCGTACAAAAGTTGACTTGTCACTGGACGTGTGCTGCCACAAAAGTCAAGCAGATATGGATTTTTGGACAAATTGATGAACTTACATAGTTTTTGCCAGATTTCAACTTCAACTTTTTCCATTTTTTTGGTCGTATATATCGGTTTTTAATGGACCTGTGGACCTGTTATCCTATTGTGTGTAATAAGCACGTTTCGATCATGTAATGTATGACCATGTTTGTCTATTTTCCAAATTGTTCAACAGCCAATAATGTTGAATTGCAGATTATTCAGGCATGACTCGTGACCCATAACTTTTGATATACTTCAGTAATTTTGCCTACAATATACATTGAAACTTCCTTTCTTTTTTATAAGGAAATGGATAATCATGGACTGAATAAATCATGAATGTTTACTTACCCCACCTAATGTCGTAAGTTGCTTTACCTTAACCAAAAAGGAAAGACCCACACAATAGTCAATACAAGTAAACAAATTACATAGATCCTAATCCTACATAACTTGTGGTCAAAATCCACATATAATGTTACATTATATTCCTTATCATCTATAAACTTTTTATTTTTATTTTTATTTTTATCCGGAATAAGTGAAACTTTCTCATTAAAAAGAAAAAAAGTGAAACTTCATTACCTGTTTGGTAGGAGGATTTTTATTTTTGTTATCAAAATAATATGAAAACAATTTCAAAAATTGAAATTGAAACTACTTTTCAGATAATAATTTTTACATTATACATATTTGGCTCTCACTTATAAGAACAAATTTTTAAAATTTTACAAAAGAACGTATAGATTACTTTTTTTTTTTTGGATAATGATTTTTTTATTATAAATTTTTTGGATAATGATTAAGGAAATAGAGCTCATGTGTTTGTTTGTTTGTTTGTTTGTTTTTTTTTTTTTTTTAATAACGATAAGTTTCAAATTTGAAGCGTTGTATTTTTATTTATTTTTAATGTGATAAAGATAAGTTTCTTAATTTAAGAGATAAAAGAAGTTTTTTTTTTTTTGGTGATAAAGACAAACTCTTTAATTTAAGAGAGAGGATAGTTTAGCAAATCCAAGGATGGAGGGAGACTTTGACCATGGGGGGCAATGGCCCGGCCCTAATTTTTTTGTAAAAAAAAATATTAGTATATATGTAGGTATAAATTTTAGTAATTTTGTTCTATAAAATTACATTTTGTCCTCTTAATAGTATCATTGATTTTTTAAAGAGTAATACTATAACCACAAACTTTTCTACAAACTACTGAGACTGTAAATTCTTATTGGTTTGCATCTAGGATCATTTGTAACTCTAGCATTTTTCTCATTTTAAAGGGTATAAAAAAATTTATAAACCTAAAATCTAAAACAAAATATACAAGTCCAACAAAGTTAGCTCAAAAACAAAAATTACCAATAATAGCTTAAAAACAATTCAGCCCAATCAACCCATTTTATCCAAAACAACCAACTCAGCCCTTTAAAAATTTTTAAACAAAATAATTTTGTCCTTACCCAATAGGAAGCGCACACATAAAAAATAAAAATAAATAAATTTTAAAAAAACCTTAGCAGTTAAGCAATAGAGCTAGAAGCTGGAGCAACCACACGCAACTAGTAGCAAAATTGCCCCCCAACTTCCAGTTCTGGCTCCGTCCCTGGACAAATCTAGGAGGTCCATTGTTTTCAATTTATTTACAACTATGGTATTAAAAACATCCTTTCAATTGTCTTCGAAATTCTGTTTTAAACCAGGAAAATAATTATTTTTTGGTTTCCAAAAATCTACAATATTGTTGTAATGACAGAGTATAGGTTAATTTGAGAATTTGGTGAATTTTTGTTGTGTCTCTAATATGAATAATAACATGAATATCCCTATATTCACGTTTAAAAAAAGCAACTTGATTTTGTGTTGCCTACTTAATATTTGCTAGAAGCTTACAAAAAAGACAAACAAGTGCCACTAAAAATTAGGAAAATGGAAACGATAAGTTCAAATCCCATGGTTTTCCCTATATTCACGCTCTAAAGTTGCACTAGTTCGTTCCCTCTACTCATTTTGTGTTCTCTAACTTCTAAAATAAAATAATAACAACAAATAAACAAATAAGTGTAGTACAAGTTATTATCAAATGGAATAGAAATGTCCAATAATAATTGAAAACCATGTTTCATACACGTGTAAGGATATGTGGAATTCCCTTCTAGATGGATGAGTTGGTCCACCGATATAAATTGTTGCTTTCTTTTCTAGAAGATTGGGTTGAACCAGTTTTGGCATGCATTAGTTGTCTTTGTTCTAGAAGAACAGCCACACTTTAATACAGTTTACTAGTATTATATTAACTAATATTTTTTCCCATTGTTTTCGACAATAAAAGTTCAATTTGATGAGGCTAACTTAGAAAGCCAGCCCACCACTACTTAATAAAGTGTCAAACAAGAGAGCCCACGTTCTTCCTTTAGATTTTTTTATTATCTTTGGAAGTGCCTATTTATAATTTCGTATATATAGAGGCAGACTCGGAAATTATTATAGAATTTTTAAAGTGTGACAAAATTGAGAGAGAGAGAGAGAGACTCCATGTTTACAAAAGATTTGTTTTCATTGTGGAAAAAGAAGATGAACTTGGAGAATGTTGTGGACGTGTCTTCTTTCTTGCTCTTTGAAGCAACAGGAGATTCTGAAGGTGACTGTAATACCATAAAGGATGGTGGTGATGATAAAATTGGCCAAGACATTGCTATGGCTGATGATGATGATGCTGAGTCATGTATCTTTGATTTATCTGATTTTCCTAGAGTGAGTGAGGTTGATGATTCTGATATTCAACCATGTGTTCATGATGATGATGATGGTGACGATGATGACGAGGAAGAGGATGAAGATGAAGATGAAGATGAGGTCCTTAGTTATAGAAAATCTACTGGTAAACAAGATTGGAAGCTAATGGGCCATCAAAAATCAAGTGAGACAAGTAAGGATTCGATGAATGAGGCAGAGAGGAGCAGACTATTTTGGGAGACATGCTTGGCATCCTAAAAAAGTTCCCTTTTTTTTTTCTTAGCTCTTTTCTATGTTTGTTTCATAGAATTCACTTTTGGATTTCTCTTCTTTTTGAGTGGCTTTCGAAAGAGAGAGGATGAGAGGGTAGTGGTTTTGTTCATTAGATTAGGTTCAAACAACTGTACATATGTGCTAATAGTAATAGACAAGATAAAATTTAACTCTTCATACAAGGCATGTTTGCCATCAATATTCTTCTTTGTGCATTACTGAAACCTTGCTATGGTTATTTTGTTACTAACCCAATTCCATAGATCTCAAGAGCTGTACATTGCAGCTACCTTCTTTGTAAATGAAATTTTTAATGGAGCTTGGTATTGCAGGGAGATATGCCTGGTTCTAGTTCAACTAAGACCATTCAAGGCTCTGCATTAGGAGATCAAATCACATTCTTTGGTGCCCTTTTCCTCTTTAACAACCAGGACAGTGTAGTAGCTTGGGAAGAAGATGACTGGAAGGCAATAAATATGGTAGAAACTTCTTACAGTGTTCTCTGACATAGTGGAGGAGAAAGCAACCAAGAGGACATCACAGTGAAGAGATGATAATTGGGTTTTCCATATTCAACACAGTGGCCGCATCTAAGCTCAGATTACAAAGAATATTAGGTTGGCACTATCATTTTAAAAGATAATTTGAATGACATGCAATTAGCAAGTAAGTGGTTCATGATTAGATTAGGTTCCACCATCCCAATATTTAACATGTTTATGAGGGGTTATAGGTAAAAACTTGTAAAAGAAGAGAGATCATTGGTAAAAATTAATTAATTGAAGAGCATCTAAACTAACCGATCCCTTTTTCCAATAGTTGATAGATATATGAGGATCGTTTGGCAAAGCAAGATCTTCTACAGGAAATGGAGCAGTCTTATTTTATTTTTTATTTCATTTCATTGAAAACACAAACCATCACAATTTTATTCCTCATAGCATCCCTAAAAGGTAGTTACTTAGGATACTTTTCTCCATTTATTTCCCTTTTTTGGTAAGTTACCACACTGTGATTTCAAAATTACTAAAACTCTGTTTGTTTTGATGAAAAACATTTTCTATAAATGACGTGTTTCTCGTGTCTTGTTGCAATTCCAAAAATAAGAGTACATTTTTAGATGATAAAATATTTCCTATATTTTTGCATCATTTGAGTACCTTAAATAAATAATAAATAAAAAAGAAATCCCAAATTTGGAATTTAAATGTAACTGTATCTGAGAAAACAACAGTTTTGAGTAAAAATCTTCAATTGGGAAAAAGTCAATCAATAACGATCAACAGTTGGTTTGTGGTGGCAAAAGAGAGAAGTTATGATTTTAAATTTTTTATTGTGGTGTGAAGTCTATTAAATTTGTTTTCTGTTGATGACCAAAAACATTTTCCGTTGACACGTGTTTTTCATTTTTCCTACTAAGGACTCCAACATGAGCGTAATACAAGGATTGAAGACTCAGGTCCCTTGAATTCTAACCATACAAGGCATGTCAATCAGGTATACATAACAAGCTGAATTTCAGACCAAATTAAATCAAGCTCCCTAAGAATTCAATACAAACTTTCAAAATGTTAAACAAGAAGACAGACTTGGACTTCGGACAACAATTCCTTCCAATCTGAAAATGTCAAGGTTAGAAATTGTTCACTACTGAAAGATAAAGAACAAGCACAAGTTCAGCCCTAAGCTGAATCGTGACTCTTTCACAATCCACAAGCAAACACTCCCTACTTCACTTTAACACAAGCCTCACACCCATTGCCGTATTAATTTACACAAGCAAACATGATTGTAGAGAGCAAACAAAGTATATTACCACTGGTCAAATAAAACCAGTCAAGGAGTTTAAGTAGACGCAAACAATGGCATGGGTGAAATGAAATCCATACTATCCATCATCTCCATGTCATCTGTGCTTGCACATCCTATTGATGTGCTCTCTGTATCAGTCTTTGATTCCACAGCTGTAAGACTACTCCTCAAGTCTTCTACATCACTTGATCTCAAACCAGGATTTCCATTCTTTATTTCCTCAGATGACACACCATCGTTACCAGATTCCACACATTCTATCCGCAAATCATTTGCTGGTTGTTCCGACAAACTATTTTGAGTGTCGTTACTCTCATCCAATTGTCTTAAGAAGCATTCTTCTATCTCGCCTAAAGACCTCACCTCAACTTCATCTTCATCTTCACTGCAGTGTTCATAAGGGACATTATCATCATCATCATAATCTGACGCTGGCCCTCTTGATTCACAGCTGATATCCATCTCTTGTTGACTGTCAAAATCCTCATCAGTTTGCTGATTAGATGAACGAGATGACATAGGTGAATATGCTCCGGTTGCAGACTCTTCACGTTCTCTTAGTGTTCTCATAATCAGGGTCTTGAGCAAGTTCATTACTTGAACAGCATGCATTAGAGCCGTCAATGGATCAGACATCTAATCAAAGAAAAATAAAATGTAAATTTACTTAACGAAATTGATAAACAATGCCAACTTTAAATAAATTATTGGTTACCACTTTGAACATATCTTTCTTGTGTTTAAAAGCCAAAAAAGAGAAAGAAATCCATTATTTCAATTTTACTGCTTCTGTAAGGAAGAGGAGGCAATTCCAAAATGCTAACTAGATGATGGTTTTTTACCTGAGTCATATTTGGAGCAAAAACCATGGCAATGTTTCTGGCATTCATTTTGTTAGATTCCTCTTCTTCAACAACATCAGCCATAAGATCAACTGCCCAATTAAGCAATGCAGCATCAGTTGGCTTTAGCTGACTCACAAGCTCGACAGATTCTTCTTCAGTGTTGCATTGGAGAACTTGTTCAGGAGAAAGCCCATCAAGGACTCCTGAAGGAAGTTCTCGGAACCAGGCTTTTATAAGCCCTGCCAAGCAATGGACATCGATATTGTCAGGGACGATACCCCTGTTCAGCTGGTCCCTTACATGCTCCTCTTTGCTATTCTCTGGGTTTATCCTGAAAATTCCTTCTGCCTACAAAAAAATGAAAATCACTTAAGGAAACTTATTATCAAAAAAGCAACTACATGCAAGTAAACTAATAACAATATTCAAACAACTAGTACCTTTAGGCCTTCTTGAGAGTATAAGCGCTCCTGCATTAGCAAGAGTATGGTTGGTACGCTATTTCCTTTTGAATCATAAGAGCATTGCATTGACTCTGCAGATACGCCAAACACACTTGCACTACAAAATTTCAGAATAAAAAGTTAGAACAATCCACAAAAAATGGATTTAAATCATTAGAAGATAACATACTAAGAAGCATGGACACTTCAAAACTTCAAGTCCGTGTCCAACACGCTAGGGACACTTCTGCATGCGTGTATTGAAAATTTATAAATAAACATGAAATAGGCCTATAAATAAATAAAATTACTATATATAAAATATATATTAATCAATTAATTGTGGTATCTCCACCTTATCAAGTCCTAATTTTTTAAGAATTGTTGTGTCATTGTGTCCATGCTTCATAGATAACAAGTAGGGTAAGATAGGGGGGAAATTTTGAATCAATTTGAGTTACTTGCAAATTGTTGAGGCGAAAATTGAAAAGCAAAAGATACAAAAGTGAACAAGACAAAAATGGAACAGTAGAGAAAATAAACATTCTTGATAGGAACTAAATGTAAAGGAATTTAGGATTAAATCCAATTTGCATAGATTTTGTGGCTAGAGAAATCTAGTAAGCAAAATCCAATCTCATCTATACCATTAAGAGTTTACAAAGGCCTGGGACACTAACAAGAACCCAACTCATCAGTTCAAAGGAGTTCCCCAAATATAGTTGGTACTTCCTTCCAGTGACTAATACATTCCCAAATATCCATGAATTTTCCTGCTCATAAAAATACAAGAATTTCTTTGAATACAAAAATTTACTATTATTAGTAGAAATGTTTGGCTTAGTATTAGTAAAAAAAAATTTCTTCAGAAAATATTTTCTAAGAAATAAAACTGATAAACAACATAAAGCTCAGCATTGTCATTTCTCTATTACTCCACTTACTCTACGAAAAGATGAGGTTTATGTCTTTTGATCACCACATTTTCCCCAACCTTCAAAGCCCTAAATAAACCATCCATAGACTCACAATATATTAAGCTAAAAGAGAGAGAAATTTCAGCTCAAATGTATTTGAAATCTGAGTTCCAGTCTGCTCAAATGCAGCTAAAATCTCAGGTCCTGTGCAAATCTCCCTCTCTCCAAGAACCATAATTGTAGCTAAAAAATAAAGAAAATAAAATCAACTTGCTTGCTATTACTACTCTGTCAGATCTAATTAGCTGCCAAAGAAAAAGAAAAAAGTCTACAATTTCAAGCATTCCAAGCAAAACCCAGATAAAATCTAACAAAACCAAACCCACCCAGAAACCAAAGGCAAAAACTTTATCATTACCTAGCACTTGGAACACGACCTGGGATCTCAACCTCAAACTCCACCGGCAGACCCAGAAAGCCATTGAACCTATCGAATGTCACATGTGTAATATGTTGCACGTTGGTGGGCCATCCGATCTCCATGTGATGAACAGTTGACATCACATCTTCTCCCCTCTCAACTCGACAAGCCACCATTGATTTCCTCAGAGCAGTCATTAGAAACGCCACCAGTGAAAGCTGGTTTTGCTCTTCCTCTGAGCTCTTCACTCCCTTTGTTCCTTTACCACCGCCACCACCACCACACCCAGCTCCCTTTGTAACCATCACAAGCCCTGTCATCTCTCTCTATGAGAAACAGTGTGAGTGAGCGTGTGTTTTTTCTTTTGTTATCTGAAACTGTCTTATGTTTGTGTTTATCACCTTATTGTTCTAGGGGTGAAGCAAGTGAAAGAGGGTTGTGTTTTAAATTTTGAGGCTGAGAGTTTGTTTTGTTTTAAATGATTTTTGTTGGGTTGCATTGAATTCAAGTTTGGTTTTTTGTTTATTTTATTTATGAAATTGAAATGGAACAGTGAGACTATTTTGAAGTTCAAACGGCCACTCGTTTCAAATATCTTTCTTTCAGGGGTTTACTTTATCTACAGTATTGGAAATGGTTGACCTTGTGTTTGATAATTATTACATGGCCAGCCACTCACAGTTGTTATCTACAGTAATCTCAAGGTAAATGGTAATTATATTTTCACAATATTTTTTTAACAAGTGTCAAGGACCTGGTAAATTGTGATTGAAAATTTTTTACTTTCATCGTTATTATTATCACTTTTATCAGTTGCAATTAGCACTAATCATAACATACCATCTAAGTTATATTTGAAACTCGGTTGCCCGTAGTTTGCGCATTATGCAAAAAATATTTTTGATGATGTAATTCGGTTGGAAGATTCTTTGCCACTAGCTTTGGAAGTCTTGTATTATGACTCCCTATCTATTCAATGAATGAAGTATTGTTTCATTTTAAAAAAAAAAAAAATTTCAACATACTATTTAAAGTTTTTAACAATTATGAAAAAAAAAGGGTCATGTTAATAAACCACTTTAAAAAAGATTTTACACAATTTTTAAGAGAAATATAAAAAAATTGTCAAAAAAATTAATTGCTTTATTATTTTTCCATAAAATGTTTTTAAAAATAGTTCTAAACCAATGCCGCATCCATAACATTTCCATAAAAGAATATAAAGAGTTTTGAGATTCTAGACTTATGGCATGGTGTGTAGGATTAGGATCGTTATGAACTAATCTTGAACTTAGCTTAACTGACCAGCTAATTGGGGTTTATTCTAGACTTTTAGTGATTAAAAAAATTTACTCCTAATCTTTATCTATAAAATATAGGAGTTCACTTACCATCCAAGCCATTTGAGTATCTGTATATCCAAACTGATTAATTAATTAGGTATTTTAGTTATAAATTGGTTTTGTTTTTTTAATAATTGGATAGTCAATTGGTATTTTAGGTATATCCAACTGATTAATTTATTAGGTATTTTAGGCTCTCTCAACCCTTTTTTTCCTTCTAGAATTTGTTCTCTAACTGTTTTAAGCAATACCATTAAACCCAACCAAAAGGGCATTAGTTATAATATGTTTGGAGTGGGTCTGACTCGAATAATGATAAAAAGAAAAACAAAAGGACGAAAACAACTACAACAACATTGCCTCCTCAAAAAAAAAAACTACAACAACATTGAATTAAAAAAAAAAAATACAGGGTCAATTAAAAAAAAAAAAAACTTTACCTTTATTCTAGGAAGACCGGAAGATATAAAATTATAAATAAATGCTGCAATGTTGCATTGAACATTAATGAGCTCTTGATTTTATTTAATCTTCTTCTTTTAAAAAAAAAAAAAATTTAAGAGAATATTTTATTTAATCTTTTGCTCAATAAATTACTGCTAGCTTGATTAACTTAATTGATATTGTTGGTTTATTTCTAACACTTGTCAACTAACTGGGTCTTTTTTTTTTGGTTAATAATTCTTGTTCAACTTAAGGTCTTGAAGCTGTTTCTAATAAATCTTTAAATTCAGGACTGCATTTTTTGGTTCTCATAAAGAAAGGTGTTTAATCCAATCAAATCTATTTTAATAAAGTAATTATAACATTTAGTTTAAAAAAAAGAAAAAGTAATTATAACATCTGGTAAAAGAAATTATTATGATATGACGTTCAGCGTCGGATGCATGGACAATAGATAATGCCATTTTCCAAGAGAATCCAGATTCCATTCCACAACATACTTCTTTCATTGGAAAATAAAAAGCAATTCGAATTTGTGGAAGACCGTTGGAAAACTTTGATTTTCTCTTCTTTATTTTTTTTTTCCACAAGAAAAAGTAGTGAACTATGATTGTGATTGGCCCAGTCAAATGAAGACAACTTTGATATTTCCAATGATCTTGGGTCCTTTTTATGATTCGCGTGATTAAAGGTAGATAGATTATGTTTTTATTTTGTAAAAAATTTTAAAATCATTCCTTAAAATATTTGTCAATTTTTATCTAGAACAATGGGGTCGTATGCTACTAGTGGTTTTGATTTGAGAGCTAGGTGTTGGTCTTTTCTATAAAAATCTTTGAGAATTTTTTCATGCTTTATTCAACCAATTGCATTGACAGATTTGGACTCTATAGTCTATATCATTCTATAGTACAATCCCATCAATATCATTGGGTAATTAAAAAATTTTTAAATAAAAAAGAGGGAGAAAAATCTAGGCTGTGACATAAAAGTCTTGGACTTTGGGCCAACCCAAATCTTAGATGATAAAAAAATGTGACCCTAATTTGTAATTTTCCTAAAAAGTTTTGTTGATATGCACGCATGATTCTGTCCCAATTGATGCCAAATCACAAAATGTAAAAGCATATTTGTCAATTTTTGTAACCATCGCTTTTCTCGCATTCATTCCAATAAATAAATAGGATATTTAATCCTTTTAATTTTTTCTGGCCAAAAAAAAAAAAAAAATTTTATGGGTCCGACTAATATGGTTGCTGACAGATGATGAATTAATTATGGCTATATTAATAGTTCAACAATGTAGTAGACAATGCTTCTCCACTCCACTCCTTCACATGTTTCACATGTACATACATATCTCTCTCCCTAGCTTAAACAATGACTCATTATGCCCAAAATCTACCAAAAGTTCATTCGTGACATATACACACTAACACATCAGTTCTATTCTATCCAAACAAAAAGATTTTGGGCAATCTAATCAATTTGCTTTTGGACAACTTTTAATATCAATTACAACAAACTTATGATATTTTTATGAAGATGGGAAAGCTTAAAGTCCGACTCTTCTTTTGGCCTTTTGCAATCCCCCACCCCCTAAAAAAAGTGATAAAAACTTGGGGAATGATCATTTTGTTTTAGGAGCATGATGATACCCATATGAAGCAAATGATATCTTCATTGGCAAAAACAAAGTTGGAACTGGGAATAACAATGGAGCGGGATAAGGTTAGATTAGGAATGAGTTCTTTATTTGGGATGGGAAAAAGGCATGCAAGGCAATAAAGAACAATTTGGGATAAAACGTGTTAATGATATTTTGTTATCTCTAACGGAATGATTTCAAAATTAAAAAGTTAGTGAAGAAAGAGAAAATGAACAATCACTTAGACTTAAGAGTACCAAGCAAACCAAGTGTTTTAGACAATAGTAATAGCATAAGTATAACAAAATAAAATGTATATAGGATTTAAATAAACAAGATTAAATTAGGTATAATTTAAATATAAATGAAATAAAAATATATTCAAGATTAATAAAATTTGTTTCTTTACATATAAGATAAATAATATGAGAAAGATGTTGCATGTGTAAGATGATCAATCCAATAGCTAAGACAAAGAATTTTAACTTACCAATTATTAGAGAAGGTCTATAACACACAAAAAAAAATTAACAAAATTTTTCACAACTACTAGTAAGTAAAAAAATAATGTCATGTATTATGTATATAGAATTTGTCAAACTCAATTATTTTGAAAAATGTGAAAAAAAATTTATTTTGTGTGAATAGAATTGTTGCCTTGTTGGAAGGTTGGAAGAGGCTCATGTGGACCCATTGAATCTTTGTGGAGCCTCAGAAGGCAAAAGAAAACAGTGGGGCCACCAAGACAAAATGATGTACCGTAAGGGTCACAACTATGGCCACCCCCTTATGCATGTGATTCCATTACGTGCATCTCTCTCTCCCTCCAAAACCTCCTATTCGAATTTCAAAATGTCACCTGACCAAAGAACACTCAATGCAAAAGAAATTCAAAATCTAGAGACCAATTTGACCGTTACCTCTGCCTGCCTTTCCTGTCTCCTTGATTCTTTTGTGTACTTCCTCTTACACAGTCATAGTCACTGACTTGTCTTTTTACTTACTTTCGTTAAGGTTTATGGTACGTTCCGTTATATTATGGGATGTTCAATCAATCACCAATATTATTTTTCGTTTTTTCATTTTTTTTTTTTTTTAAGAACTGGTTCCATTTATATTCTCTATATTCAGAGTGTGCATAAACTAAAGCTAAAACTAAATTTTTAATTGATTTAGCCGCTGGTTATTATACATATCTTTATATTGAATATTTAACTATTTATTAACAAATTACGTTAATTCTTACTTCTATTTTTCTCTACTCTTTCACTTTATGTTTCTCTCAACCTCCTAACAACAAACTTAACACATTTGATTATCGACTTGAATCTACTTTTAAGGCACATCTTATATATGCATTGCTTTCCAAATTTTAGAAAAGAAAACTATGCTTTTTAAAGCAACTTAATCAACGAAGGATCATTTTTTAAGTTGCTTATTTATATACATTGCTTATAATTACTCTTTATGTATTATTATAGATAAGCAAAATGATGAGTAGTTGGGGTTAAAGGAAAAATGAGTTTTCCTTTCGCAGTAAAAGGAGTAGGATTATACATGCATATTATTGCCGCAGATCTATGGGGTAAGATTTAAGATTAAGTATTAAAACCCACAATTTGTTGAGTTTAATGCTAAAAAATATAGAGTACTACTAACTAGAGTATTTGACCATTATTCTTTTTTGAAAAATTCTAGTGAAGACTGCAACAATTTATATAATTTTTGCCACAACTACCCACATGGTAAGTTGTGGATGAACCCATCACTTTTTTCTCCACTACTTATAACTTGCAACATGGCGAATTATGACAAAAATTGTATAAATTATTGTGGTCCAAATATTATTATTTTTCAAGTAATGATGAAATTACTGGATTCAAATCTAAGTTCTCTCCATAGTCCATAGAAAAGGATTGAACATACAACTGCTTTACTAGGTTAAGAAGCCCTTATTTTGGCCAAAAGTTAGTTGACTCTCCTAAATTTCCTTCTCTTCACAAGAATGAAGTAGGGCATAGCCTCAGGTAAGATGCTAATTGTTAAGCCATCTTTGATCTTACCAAACCCTCCACTGTGATTTGGAATTTGGAACTTGGACCAAGTACTATATATGTTTCTAATTGTTAAAAGTTTGCCAGGTCCAATATTCTTGTACAACTAGTAACACTTCCCTCTGGCTCTCCCTGAGGGGCCGTCTCTGCTAATACATAAATGGATTAAGTATCAAGGGGCCTCTGGAATGAGCTGGTTTTATGTAGACTTAATTAATTATAAGTATACAATTAAAGACCCAATTAGCTGAGCTCTTCGACTATGAGCTTGCCATTTGCCATTATGTTTTTCATACAAGAAGAAGAAAAAGCAAAAAAGCAAGTAAAGAAACAAAGAGACAGAAAACCTGTGCTAATAGAACCAAAAAAGGAAAGCCCTGCCGGTCCATTGTGTTAATGATTATTATGTTAGATAAGATAACAGTACAGTACCACTCATCCAGCTCGGCATGTGTTAATCGATCCTTAAAAAAAAAAATAGAATCTATAAAAAGGTTCCAAAAATGAAAAATCCGGTTGGAATTAATTCAATGGTCAATTCCTAAATCTATTTACTGAAAAGTTCGCTTTTGTATTGCACTCTGATGATTTTATAGTGCAAAACAGTAACACTTGAGGCTTGCATTACATTTACATATGGCAAATTCACGTTGTGTTTTGTACAAAATTACAAATACAAGTTACTTTGCTCCACGAGGTCTGCATCGAATTTAAATTTTATAATCTTCTTTTAATGTTTTACTTTATACTCTACTAAATTGTAGCTAAAAAAATGAACCAAAAAAAAAAAAAAATTATACACATAACACATTGCAATTGATAGAGTATAATGTGAAAAAAAAAAAAAAAAGGAAAAATTAATTTACGTTTGATCTGCATTACTCCTAAATTAGAAAGAAGTTAAAATTCTTAAACTATTGTAGTGTAATGGCCGATTGACCTTATCCATTACTCTTTTTTTTCTTTTTCTTTTTTTGGTACTATTAGTTATTAATTGTGCATTTTTTAATTATCTTTTTATTGAATTAGACAAAATAAAAATAAAAATAAATAAGTTAACTAAAAAAAACTGATCCAAATGCACTATTCTGATCATTTCAATAACCTCATAGTGTAGTGAATACATTTAATAACCATCTAGAATACTAGTCCAGTGTGTATAGATTACACGGTCCAAATCTATTCCTCATAATTCTTGATCCAGTCAAGTTAAAGTTCTTTTGTTTATTAGTTTCATAAGTAGCATTAATGATTGAATTGCGTTATATGGAATAATTAATATCCAACGGGCCTTTTTTTTTTTTTGAACCTATAAGCTAGCATCAGGAATATCTAGCATAAGTTGCAAAAATAATAAATAACATTCTATAATGTTTTTATTTTATTTTTACTGTGGATATAAATAATAGCAAAATGCTTAAATTAAATTAAATTGGAGGTGAGATCGGAAATCAAAGCGTAGAATTTTTATTTATTTTTTTTTCAAATTGACTTCTGAATTTTTCCTTTTGGCTCTACCAACATTACTTAAAAAATTCCATGAGCACCACACTATTAAAATGCCCAACTACAGCAACTTCATAAAGGGTGTCTGGAATTTTTCAAATAATTCAAAAAAACAAAATTGTGAGTTTGTGGCTGTTGTTATAGCTGTTTCAGTCAAAAAGAGTGAAACAAACAAAAAAGGTATAATACTAAACTTAAAATGCTCAAAGAGAAAGGTCGGCAACTCAAATATTGCTCAGAATCATAGTGAATCATGGAAAAAAAAAAGTCTTTAATTTGGAATAGCAAAATCTATTGGAAATTTGGAATCACTCTTCGTACATAAAACCAATAAAGTCGTTAATTCAAATTTCTCCCTTCCTCTTTTTCTCTATAGAAAATGTTAAAGGTAGAATAAATTTTATTACAAGAGACTTGCAAATAATATAATAATTTAATTTTGTGGTGTGGTGTGGCATTGACAATTTAATAAAATAAATTTATTAATTATTTCTTTTATTTTATATTTTTATTTTGAGAATCGTTCTATTTTGCATTTAAAACTTTGATACTTCAATATCTAAAGTTTAGATCACAAAATTATAATATATCCTTAACTTCACTCTTAGATTATTGTAACCACTTTCTCAAAAAAGAAAAAGAAAAAGAAGAAGAGTTTATTTTAACCAATAAACGATAAACTTACTCTTAAACAGATTTTTATTTTTTATTTGTTAAAGTCTTAAGATCTTGAACTACGATTTTCATATTCCCTTGACCAAATCTACCCAAACCAGAATTCCTCAATGATAATAACACAAAATGTTAAGAAGAAGAAACAATTTTCATAGCGATTTTGTGGGCTTCCTTCAACCGACAGTTTTCCATTTGACTTAGAATTTGTCAACCAACAGATACGTACGTGCACTCATACGTACTTAATTATAAAAAAAAAAACCTTCAGTAGGTAGTACATAATTTTCATTTTTGGTCATTGGTACTTGAAACACAATTTGATAAGTCATTGATCTTGTTCATTGGAACAAGTTATTTTTTATGTCTAATTGGAACAAGCTAATTTTTTTTGAATGGAACAAACTTTCTTCTTAGTCTTTTTTAATAAGAATACAGTAACTTTCTTCTTAGTCTTAATTAAGGCTACTTGCTTCCCAATTTAATCATTTTCCAATATCCAAGTCCAATATCTATTTCTCTCAAAAAAAAAAAAAAATCCAATATATATTTCTCTTCCATAAAAGTCACAAATGGACGACGTGTAAATTAAGGATATGATGCAATTCCATAACTTCTGTGCAAGAAAAAAAGAAAAGAAAAGTGAATAGAAAAAAAAAAATTAAAACCTATACTCCTACCAGATTGTAGAAAGCCAGATTGTAGATTGTAGACGACTATAACATGGTATTGGCCCCTGTTACGCGGTATTGAGATAGTTTTGTCTCCTTTGACCCCAGTTTCATATCTCACAAACTAGAATTTACGCCCCTTAAATTGGTCCAAGGCGTGCAATCGTTACTATTATTATTATTTTTAATTGAGTATATATATATATCATATATATAAGTAGATAATGCACTCATATGATATTATTCTTAACTTAAAATGAAACTAAATAATAAAAACGTGCTCTTATTTTCATAGAATTGGAACAAACGATACAAATAATGTCAAGAGTATTATAATTCAATTGACAACTCTTTATACAAAAATGTCTAGCTAATTTATATCTTTCCAACCCATTAATTATTTTTGTACATCTATATGTATATAACTATACATGCATTTTTTTTTTTTTTTTGGGTAGAAATGAGAAAGTCTTATTTAATTATAATAAAGGTTATACAGTCACAGCTATATCCAGCCTCAAGGGATATATTCTGCTTCTCTCTAGGCCTACCATATCCCTTACAAAACAGTGCTATACAAAATTGGGACAGGTGTCATAGACGTTCAAAAGTTGCTGCCGGTGGTTTCCCTGTTTCGCTAAAGCACATGGTATACCTGGACCACCCATGCCCGCTCCATAAGACTCCTGCCATCACAGATTAAATATATACATTTTTTTAATTAATGCTGTTAACTGCTCTTTATCCTTTTATTTAAGGACAGGGTTACCGCGGTGTAAATGTGACAATCTATAAGGAAACTTCTCGTCTTAGCAAAAGAATAACATTTTTTTTTTTTTTTTTTGGATAATAGGATATATAATTCCTATTTTAAGAACAAGTCACAATCCTTCCTACAGCTCGCTTTTCCCTGTCAAAAATTAAAAGGAAAGAAAGAACAAGTCACAAAGATAACTGTAACATTTCCTATTAGAATAATAACTTAAATTAATATATATGTTAAAGTATTGAACAATCATGTGGCGGAGAGAGAGATCTACTTTCTTGAACTATAAGTATAATTAAACTGACTTGGCCATGGTGGATTTTGTTGACTTTCGAGCATTTTTAAATTTTTTTTTTCCTTGACTGACCTAAGCTACAAGCGGTGCACATGTACATGGGTAAAGTATTTGTGCGATAATAATGATGGCAAGATTAATGGCTTGTTTGGAAGTTTAGAGAGGGAGGAGAGGAGAGGGGAGTAGTGAGGAGGAGAGTAGAGGAGAATGATTCCCTTCCACCTTATTTGGATGTTTTTAAAATTAGTAAGGGGAATAGAGTAATTAGCCATTCTCCTTGTGTAATTTTGTTAATATAATAAGGGTAAATTAGGTAATTTACTTGGTCAATAGTTTATGTACTCTACTCTCCCTCCAAATCTCTCCAATTTGAGGGAATTAAAAATGGGGGGTTAGAGGGAGTTGAAACCCCTCCAAATCCCTCCTCCTCATTCCTTAAAAAACTTCCAAATAAGGTAATTAGATTACTCTCCCTCCCTCTACTCTATTCCCCTCATTTTTTAAACATCCAAATAGGCCATAGGGTTTACTTGGCCTGAATGAAATTTGTATTCTTGTTGAATTCAGAATTCAATGCATTAAAATAATTAAAAAAATAGCCACAGGACATGATAATATTTCATATATATGCAATCTTGGGACTTCCAAGAAATGATTAAACTCAAAAGAAGATAGAGATGAAAATTGATTTAGTTTTCCCATGTATATATGTAATGTTATCCGAAAAAGAGTTAATCTATTAACATATTGACACACTTGTGATTCTGACATAATTTATTAATTTAGTCTTAATTCCAACTGTCAAGTCTATGAATTTGAACCATTCGTTAGCATAAAAGGTCGCATTCTTTGTTTCTCAACTTGATATATTTTAGTATCAGTACTAATTGCCAATGTTGCCAGACCAAATTTAGGCCCAAAAAACCATGGTTGACCAAGAAAAAACTAGGATTATCATAACAATATTGGAAATTGCCTAGTGACCACCACTCACAATACAGATAAAATACTTATATTATTTATTTCATAAACACCATATGTTAAGAAGGTGCAATGCAAATGAATGATATTAGCACCATTTGAATGTTTCTGGTCTGCATTTTCATATATTAGCTAGGATAATCATCCGATTGATCATGTCAAAAATCAAATGGTTTGTAATTACTTAATTTTCATTTTACAACAATATTTTAATGTAAAGTCGGTAATGATGGATCTGAATATATAGAACTATATATTAAACAACTCTTTCTCTCTCCATAAAGAATATTTTGCTTTACTGGATCTTACTGTAAAGATGCCATCAGATGTGTATATAAGGAAGGAGTTTGTTGTTATAAACCAGGGCATCCTGGCTTAGTGTTGCTAAATTAAGGAGAGTTTGAGCATTATAGTTACTTCAAAGATATTTGGAAATGAAGACTAACATTCTCCTTTTGGTCTGTTTAGTAGTTACTGCCACTTTTGGGGTTTGTCAGGGAAGCAGTCTCAAGAAGAGTTTCTATGAGAAAACCTGTCCACGTGCGGAGAAGATTGTCAAGAGTGTCACCTGGAAGCATGTCTCCAGCAACCCCAACTTGCCGGCAAAGCTTCTCAGAATGCATTTCCATGACTGTTTTGTTAGGGTAATTATCCATTCAAACATGCATGGCAGTGAAGTTGTATAAATTTCTTCATGCTAGTTTATATGTATATATGTGTGTGTGTCTATATATATATATATATATATAAACACTCGCATGCATTCATGCATACTTAGAAACATAAAAACCTAAACACTATAACGTGCATGTATATGTATGATGGCATTTAGCACTCATGCGTTTAGTAAAACTTCATATATTTTTAGCTTACAAGAGTTTTGTTAGTACTTGGAGTTGGAGCCACTAGCTGCTACAATTGAAATGCCTTGCTAGCTAGCTACATCTTAAAAAACTGTGACGTTTTAACATAATATTTTGATATGAAAATAAAACAGTCCGCATATACAGCTATGAAAATTTAATTTAAGCTTACAGAATTTAATGGACTTTTTGCAGGGTTGCGATGGATCAGTACTATTGAACTCAACATCAAATAGCACTGCAGAGAAGGCAGCAATACCGAACCTATCTTTGTCAGGCTTTGATGTTATTGATGATATTAAATTAGCAGTTGAGAAGGAATGTACAGGAGTTGTATCTTGTGCAGATATCTTGGCTTTGGCTGCTAGGGACTCCGTTTCATTCCAAGTAAATAAGTCAATTAATATCAAAATCAATATTCTGAATAAGAAATCATAGTATATATGACAATTAATAATGTTAAGTTCTTGGCTCATATAGCTTCACTTATTTGTAATGTTTTGCAGTTCCAAAAACCAATGTGGAAAGTGCTCACAGGTAGAAGAGATGGCCTTGTTTCACTCGCCCCAGAGGCCTTAGCCAACATTCCATCGCCTTTCTTTAACTTCACTCAACTCCAGCAGAATTTTGCCAACAAAAATCTTACAGTGCATGACCTCGTTGTATTGTCAGGTACATCTACATAAATATATCTCAATAAAGAGAAATGTACTCAAAAAAATTTCTTAAAAAAAAAACATGTTTAAGGGTTTGACTTGCCAAATTAAGCATTAATTAATTTATCCCAAATTATTAATGGAGTTGGTTATAGTGTCCCTCTTTGCTAGAGTAATGGGATATTATATTTTTTACAATTGCTTTTTTTTTTTTTTTTTTTGGTTGTTGTTGTTGTTGTATTAGTCACAATAATGTCGTGTCATAACCATTGTAAAAAATTGTATCCATATACTTATTATTTTTTTGTCACTCTAAAGCATTCATGTCTTCGTTTCCGAAGAGCAAAGTAGAAACAGGATTGTTTTTGTAACACTAAAGCATTCACGTCTTCATGTTCTAAAGTAAAAGTAGTAACACGTACAAACAAATTTAAATACGTAGGTGGGCACACAATTGGAATAGGTCACTGCAGTTTCTTCAGCAACAGGCTCTACAACTTTACTGGAAAAGGTGATCAAGACCCTTCTTTGAACTCATCCTATGCCCAGTTCTTAAAGTCAAAATGCAAAAGCCTCAATGACACAACAACAACTGTAGAAATGGACCCTGGTAGCTTTCAAAAGTTTGACAGCCACTACTATAATATCCTTCTGCAGAAGAAGGGTCTCTTCCAATCTGATGCGGCTCTTCTAACAAACAAGCAAGCCAAATATACTATCCAAGAATTGGTTAGGCAAAACGAATTCTTCGAAGAATTTGCGAAATCAATGAAGAGAATGGGGGCAGTTCAGGTCCTTACTGGCACTGCTGGCCAGATTAGGAAGAAATGTTGGAAAGTCAATACTTAAAGGTGCTCCAGGTCAAAGTAAATCTGCATGCTTTGTTTCATTGGATCGATTTTAATAGGTTTTAGGTGTTGGCAACGTATCATTGCTTTTGTAACATCTTTTTCTTTTTTCGGGTTGAATCTGCATTATGTATCTTTTTTGAAAAAAATGAGTAAGTATTGTCAATGATGTGATTTACAGATTGAATGAACTTTCCAAATTTCTCAGTATAAAATTTTATTACATACCCTCTCTTATTAACTCAGTCTATGGGAGTAATGTGTGTACCATGAATATGTATATATATATATATATGCAAAACTTAGAAAAAAATTCAATTAGATTTTATAATTAAAGTCCAATTTTGCGCCATATGTCTTAAATTGTTTATTATTAAAGAGAGTTTTATTTCTTAATTTTAGAGTCAAATGTGGGATCACATCATAAATATCTATCCAAGTGAGTTATTGCGTACAAAAATCAAAGAGTCTAGAATTATTGAACATAAAAAAAAAAAATAGACAGTTTATATTTTCTACCTAATAATATTTTTACATGACTTTTTAAAGAGTTAAAAAATATATATAAAAATAACCATCAATAATATTTATATTATATGTAAAAATTATACTATACATTTTAATGTATATCTTTTAAGTATATTCATACAAATGTATAGAGTTACGAAGTAGTTTGTAACAAAGAGTGTGCGACTATTTTTAGTTTATTACTCATTACTTGGCCAATTGACTCCTCTAAACCATGTTTAATGTGTGTAAAGTGAATGTCTAAATAAAGAGTGTGTGACTATACCAACTGATACCTCTAAATCATGTGTAAAGTTAGAAAGAAATACGGCACAAAATTAAGAATGTGAACTATTGTAATCAAAACCAAAATTTCAAAAATATGCTAAAATCACAACTTTTACCATAATTTGTTCATGTGACAAGTTGTGAGTAGTGGAGCAAAAGTGGTTGGTCCACAACTTAACCACTCACGACTTGCCACTTAAACAAATTGTGATAAAAATTGTAGCAAAAATTGTAGTCCTAGCATTACTCAAACCTCAAACTAGCCAAATATGTCTTAATGAAAAGTATGATATCTGAGACGCTGGGTTAACAATGATGTCATTTTGATAATATTTCTTCATAATTCATTTACAATAAAATCATCTTTATCTCTCTTGTTACATAGGTTTTATTTGATTTTCAAAATTAAGAATGGATATGATATATACAAGAAAAGATTGTTAGAAAAATTCTAAAACTAATTTTACTGACAAATTGACATGAGGTACTGAAAACGATCTTGTTCCAATAAATGAATGTTTCATAACTAAATCAGTTCAGTAAATAAATAAATAATTGCCCAACAGTATCAAGACTAATAAAAACTTTGCATCTCCTAAAATGGTCTAATGCCTTCACTTTTAATAAGTCACATGTATGCCTCATTATACCGGGACTATAAAAGTTTTTATAGTACTTGGTTTATACCAGCTGCATGATCATGAGTTGCTTGTTTCAAGTTACTTTTAAAAGATGTGAAAACATGATGTAGATAGCTCTAACGCACCTATGAATGTCTCATGTCATAAATTCTGCAGGTTTAATTGGGCTAGGTCAATGATTACATGCGCAAGACTACCCTTTTATTGTTCAACAAAAATTTATATTACCATTCTAGTAATCTCGTGGCTTTACATCCTCTTTCTTATTCTTAAAAAAAAAAAAAAATTAAAAATCCTCTTTCATATTTCCTTGCATATTCCCATAGTTCTAGGGCCAATCAATCACTCCCTTATGCCACTTTATTTCGAGCGATATTAAACTCTTGTTTAGCCTGGGCCTGGGGTATTTCCATATTGACCGTATTTCTACCCAAAATCAATATCTATATATAATAAGTCTACCTCTTCAATGTTAAAACTTCAAAAAGTATTCATCCAAAAAAATAAAAAAAAACCTTCAAAAAGTATTGTTTTTTATAGACAGAAAAGGAGTGACTACAAAAAGAGTCGGTGTTGTGCGAATGGAGGTAAACTACTTCTTCTTTTTCTTCTCCTTCATCACTATATATATATATATATATATGATAAAGTCAAAAGCTAGGGAAAGAAAGCTAATTGATTCGTAATGCTATGAATAATGATCTCTCATACCTTTGCTTGAGGTCTAGTGTGGTATATATAGGGTTTTGCCTTTCTAGCTGTTGGAGGCTTTCAATGGTAACTTAAATGCCTTTCATTGTAATACTTCTAGTAAGTTAATTGGGTGAAGATCCTCCCAATGGTCATCTCTTTCACAACCGTTTATATGTTACGGATCATCCCATCAATGGTCATTTATGGAGCTTTGGTCGTCTAGCGCCTTCTCTAGACGACCAAAGCTTTTTGGTTCATTAAGATGGATTCAGATCCTCTAGATTGTTTAGAGTACTCTACCAAATAAATTTCCTTAAATCTTAACATTTCTTTAATAATTTAATGGTCTAAATTCTACTATGTCAGCATTCCACTAACATTAATCTTAATTGTTTTGTTTGCAACATTATTTTATTATTTTAAGAATATTGTTAGTGGAATACTGACATGGCAGAATCTTCACCATTAAATCATTAAAGAGTGATTAGGATTTAAGGAAATCTACTGATAGAGTACTTTAGAAAATCTAGAGGATTTGAATCCAGCATTGGGGGGGGGGGGGGTGGATATGGATTTATAAAACAATCACTGCTAAGGATAAAATTCTGCTATGTCAGCATTTCACTAACATTAATCTTAATTGTTTTGTTTGCAACATTATTTTATTATTTTAAGAATATTGTTAGTGGAATGTTGACATGGCAGAATCTTCACCATTAAATCATTAAAGAGTGATTAGGATTTAAGAAAATCTACTGATAGAGTACCTTAGAAAATCTAGAGGATTTGAATCCAGCATGGGGGGGAGGGGGGGGATATGGATTTATAAAACAATCACTGCTAAGGATAAAATTGATTATTGCTAGGGACAAAGCTGATTATTGGATGTCATGCAGTTGAGTTATATATAGGGTCCGTTTGGATTGAGCTTATTGTTGCTGAAACTGAAAACTGAAAACTGAAAACTGAAAACACTGTAGCAAAATAATTTTAAAATGTGTGAATAGTGCCGTGGGACCAATTTTTAATGAAAAAGTTGATAAAAATTGAGAATTGTGGGATCCGTGAACAGTGCTCAGTGCACTGTTCTGGCTGAAAAGTCAAATAACGCGGCTATTGTTCAATGAACAGTAGCCGCACTACACCTGAAATGCTTGAAAACCAAAAAAAAAAAAAAAAAAAAAAAAAAAAAAAAAAAAAAGAAACGCGCTTTCATCAAAACGCACACGCTGGACGCCGAATCCAAACCCTGCCATAATGCTTTTGGTAAGTAATTTAATTTTTTGTTACACATTTAATATAAAAGTTATCAAAAACTACACTTTTTATTTTTTATTTTTTTATCCCTAAGTAAGCAAGTTATAGGAAACTACTAGAATAACTTAAACATACTCTCAAAAAGGAATTGACTAAAAATACGAATGGTCATTTTTCCCCCTTTAGCTAAAAATATCATTCCAATATAATAGGTCACATAAAAATCCAAAATCAAAACTTGTTTCAACTCTTTAATATATGGCAAACCAAACTTATACTTTAAAGCTCAGACTAGAATGCGATAGCCTGTCAAATTCAAATATATATTTTATTGCTATAAGCTCATAACCTCAATCTTTACACAAAACAATGCTTACAAAAATCTCAAACATATAGTAGTTTTGTTTTTCTTTTTTTAATTATAATAAATTTATTGGTAAATTACATACATTCAATGGGTTTTGAACCTATGACCTCACCCTTACTTTAGAACTTATAAGGAGAGTGTTAGGAACATGTGAGATGCGAAAATAGAGATTTTTTTTTTTTATAAAAACAATCACACAACACAATTTATGTAGTTTGACAATTTGCTTACACATATGGAGCTACAAAAACTATGTCAGAAAGAAAAGTAGCAGTACAATTTTTTCACTACAATAAACCCTAATTCGGAGGGTAAATAAATACCTCCAAACAGCAAACTAAACATGAGTACTCTAGCTTGGGCTTGTCAGCCCAAGTTCCATGGACTAAGCCTTACAAAAAATCTCATTTAAAGTCAATTTGTGTTACAAACTAGATTAAACACAGAACAAGACTTCTCATTTCCTGTAAATTTTTTTTTTCACTTATACTCTAGCACTTCTAACTCGAAATCTTGGATATTTCACCGCTCTTAGCATAATGCATCCATATAGTTTTGCACCACACAGCAAACTGATCATATCACAATATCACATAGAAATAGGCCCTTGATTTCACCACATCATCAAATTTCAACAACTGGAGCTATTAAAATGTCAAAAAAAAAAAAAAATGACACCATATATAAGTCATTTAAAAAAAAAAAATCAACATTTTAAAGCGATACAGCATAGCACGTAGAGGAACATCACGTAACAATATTGTGAGAAACCGAAGACTTCACCCATAAACAATTAATGGTACAAACTGTTCATAGCTGCCAAAGGGCAAGGTAGGCCAGGTTATGTCCAACCCAAGTTTGCTCAAAGCCCAATCCAAAACTAAGTCCATCCCACTCCTTTTGAACACAAGCCCTGATTTCCAAACTTATCTCTTACACTCACAACACTCAAACCAAGTTAATTTCAAATCATCTTAGGCCCAACATGAATACAATACCTGGAAAATCAAGCCTTTATAATCTCATTCATTCAGCCCAGCCAAAAAGAAGAAGAAGAATAATAATAATAATAATAAAAGGAAGAAGGAAATTTGAACACTACAACAAAAAATGTTTATAACAACGATTTTTGTTTTTTTTTTTGGTAATAACATCAAAGTCATTGCAATAGTTTATGCAAAGTGTCGCAATAAAATTTGAGGTAATAGGTTTGTGTTAAAAAAATCTCATTGCGAAAAATTTTAAATATTTTAATGATAATTTTGATATAATACTATATTCGCTATTGCAATAAACAATTTACTATTTCGAATATTTTGTAGCAATAGACTATAATTTCACGAATTTTATTGTAATAGATTGCAAATAATTGACAAAAATAATCTTGGTCAAGTTATTGCAACGATATATCTATATATATAATAATAGGTGAAACTGAGAGAAAATCAAATAAGAATTCCAAAGTAGAGTTCTAATTTTGCGCTATGTGTTCAAAATTATTTATTCTTAAAGAGTTTTATTTCTTAATTTTAGAGTCAAATGTGAGACCACATCATAAATATTCATCAAAGTGAGTTATTAAATACAAAAACCAAAAAATCTAAAATAAATGAATTGTAAAAAAAAGAAGTGCTTCACAATAATTTAAAAAAAATGGATAATTTAAATTTTATACCTAATAATATCCTTACAAAATTTTTTAAATAGTTAAGAAAATATAAAAATGATTATCAATAGTATTTAAATTATATATATATGAATTATATTATGCATCTTATTGTATATTTTTAACTGTATCTATGAATATGCATGGGGTTACAAACTAGTTCATTGTAATAGATAATTGCTTTATATTTTCTCATTATAATATAGATTGTAAAATAATTTATATTAAGTTATTGCAATGATATATTTGATGTAATAAGCTGACACTTTGAAATTTTTTATTGTAATAGATTGTAAAATAATTGATACCAAGTTATTACAACGATTTCTTCAATTTAAGTTACTGCAAAAAAATATTTCTTAATGCAATTTAGTATTAAAGCCTCTATTGCAAATAAAAATAATAAGTTATTTTAACTAATTATTATTAATGTAATAATTTACCACTTTTAAGTGACAATAGGCCCGGTACTTAAAGCCACTTTTAAGCGACAATACTCCGCCCGCTCCATTCTGTCCTATCCCATCTACTCCTCCTCACGACCCGGGCTTTCTCAAGGCCTCCTGAAAAAACCTCACCCGCCATGATGTTCATTAAAAAAATTAACAAATATGTTTCCGATGAGCTCTCCTCTTGTCCACCAACATTCAAAGTCGTCCTTCACACCATATACAAGGCATGCTCTTCGCCGCTGGTGAAAAGCGCTTTGAGCTGCTCATGAGGGTCTTCTTCTAGCTCAAGGAGAAGTTGGAGATGTGGTGGAAGGGCAACAAGAAGGCGGAGGATAAAGATGAAGAGTGAAGATTGAAGTTGGTGTCTAGATTTTTGTTTTGTTTTTTTTTTTGTTTTTGTTTTTTTGTTTTGAGCCTTCTATGTTGTGGAAAAAAAAAATTACGGGCAAGGGTTTTTTGTTTTTGGTTTTGAGCATCACGGGAAGGATTATATCAGAAATCCGAGTTTTTGTTACTACATTAATATATATATATATATATATATATATATATATTATTATTATTATTATTATCCACGAATATGCATGGGGTTACAAACTAGTTCATTGTAATAGATAATTGCTTTATATTTTTTCATTATAATAGATAATAAAATAATTAGTATTAGATTATTATATCTTCGTTGCAACTTCATGTTTGTTACTACAATAGATTGTAAAATAATTTATATTTAGTTATTACAAAAGATATATTTGTTGTAATAAGCTGACACTTTGAAATTTCTATTGTAATAAATTGTAAAATAATTGGTACCAAGTCATTACAACGATTTCTTCAATTTAAGTTATTGCAAAAAATATTTCTTGATGCAATTTAGTATTAAGGCCTCTATTGCAACTAAAAATTATAAGTTATTTTAACCAATTATTATTAATGTAATAATTTACCACTTTTAAGTGACAATAAGCCCAGTACTTAAAGCCACTTTTAAGTGACAATACTCCCACCCGCTCCATTCCGTCCCGTCCCATCTACTCCTCCCCACCTCCTTCTCACTACCCGGGCTTTCTCAAGCCCTCGGGAAAACACCTTACCCGCCACGATATTCATTAAAAAAATTAACAAACATGTCTTCGTTGTGCTCTCCTCTTGTCCACCAATGGTCAAGGTCGACCTTTACACCATATGCAAGGGCATGCTCTTTGCTGCTGGTGAAAAGTGCTTTGAGCTGCTCGTGAGGGTCTTCTTTTGGCACAAGGAGAAGCTGGAGACGTGGTAGAAGGGCAACAAGAAGGCGGAGGATGAAGATGAAGAGTGAAGACTGAAGATGGTGTCTGGGTTTTTGTTTTTTTTTTGGTTTTTTTTTTTGGTTTTGAGCCTTTTATGTTGTGAAAAAAAAAAAAAATTACGGGCAAGGGTTTTTTGTTTTTAATTTTGAGCTTCACGGGAAGGATTATATCAGAAACCTGAGTTTTTGTTACTACATTAATATATATATATATATATATATATATTAGTATCCATGAATATGCATGGGGTTACAAACTAATTCATTGTAATAGATAATTGCTTCATATTTTTTCATTATAATAGATTGTAAAATAATTAGTATTAGATTATTGTAATAATATATTTGTTGCAACTTCATGTTTGTTATTGCAATAGATTATAAAATAATTTATATTTAGTTATTGCAATGATATATTTGTTGCAAAAAGCTGACACTTTGAAATTTCTATTGTAATAGATTGTAAAATAATTGGTACCAAGTTATTACAACGATTTCTTCAATTTAAGTTATTGCAAAAAATATTTCTTAATGCAATTTAGTATTAAGGCTTCTATTGCAACTAAAAATTATAAGTTATTTTAACTAATTATTATTAATGTAATAATTTACCACTTTTAAGTGACAATAGGCCCAGTACTTAATGCCACTTTTAAGTGACAATACTCTCATCCGCTCCATTCTGTCACATCCCATCTACTCCTCCCCACCTCCTCCTCACTACCCGGGCTTTCTCAAGCCCTCGGGAAAACACCTCACCCACCACGATGTTCATTAAAAAAATTAACAAACATGTCTCTGATTTGCTCTCCTCTTGTCCACCAACGGTCAAGATCGTCCTTCACACCATATGCAAGGGCATGCACTTTGCTGCTGGTGCAAAGTGCTTTGAACTGCTTGTGAGGGTCTTCTTTTGACTCAAGGAAAAACTGGAGACGTGGTGGAAGGGCAACAAGAAGGCGGAGGATGAAGATGAAGAGTGAAGACTGAAGCTGGTGTTTAGGTTTTTGTTTTTGTTTTTGTTTTTTTTTTTAAATTATGGGCAAGGGTTTTTTGTTTTTAGTTTTGAGCTTCACGGAAAGGATTATTTCAGAAATCCGAGTTTTTGTTACTACATTAATATATATATATATATATATATATATATATATTAGTATCCATGAATAAGCATAGGGTTACAAAGTAGTTCATTGTAATAGATAATTGCTTTATATTTTTTCATTATAATAGATTGTAAAATAATTAGTATTAGATTATTGTAATAATATATTCATTGCAACTTCATGTTTGTTATTGCAATAGATTGTAAAATAATTTATATTTAGTTATTGCAATGATATATTTGTTGTAATAAGCTCACACTTTGAAATTTCTTTTGTAATAGATTTTAAAATAATTGGAACCAAGTTATTACAACGATTTCTTCAATTTAAGTTATTGCAAAAAATATTTCTTAATGCAATTTAGTATTAAAACCTCTATTGCAACTAAAAATTATAAGTTATTTTAACTAATTATTATTAATATAATAATTTACCACTTTTAAGTGACAATAGGCCCAGTGCTTAAAGCCACTTTTAAGTGACAAAACTCCACCCGCTCCATTCAGTCCCATCCCATCTACTTCTCCCCACCTCCTCCTCACTACCCGGGCTTTCTCAAGCTCTTAGAAAAACACCTCACCCACCATGACGTTCTTTAAAAAAATTAACAAACATGTCTCTGATGTGCTCTCCTCTTGTCTACTAATGGTCAAGGTCGTCCTTCACACCATATGCAAGGGCATGCTCTTTGTCGCTGGTGAAAAGTGCTTTGAGCTGCTCGTGAGGGTCTTCTTCTGGCTGAAGGAGAAGCTGGAGATGTGGTGGAAGGGCAACAAGAAGGCGGAGGATGAAGATGAAGACTGAAGACTATTATAAATCTAAGTATGATGCTATGAGAAAGTACACACCAAGTGCTTATGCGATCCTCTCAAACCAGTTGAGGAATGCTGATCCAAAGGAGCAATGGCCCCCTTAGTTTTGTAAACCAATCTTATGCAGTAGTGGTAGCCACTGCTGTTGTTTGGTATAAATCTTTCCTATTTGGACAGAACCTAAAACCAAGACCACTTTTAAATTAGACCCAAATTCACTGAACTCACAATTCATTCTCAACGATAAATTTCAAATTTGCAGAGAATATCCCAAACTCTAATCTCAATGCACGAACCCACCATGAAATAAACATTAAAAAATCAAACCTTCTTCTCAATATCCCTTAAACTTTCAAATACATAATCTCAAAGACCATTGTGTTTCAATTCATCTCCTTTCTACTATATAAACCTATCCTATTTGCAAAACCTGAAATTGTCTTCAAAAGTTAAATACCAAAACGTTAAGACCAAGTCCAAGTTCAATACCAATCCCATGACCAATAGTCCACTAAATCAGTAAAAATATCTAACATATGACCTCATATTCACAGAGCCACCTCTAAATCAAACCCAAACCCACAATTCAAAAGAAACCAATACCAAACTCTAATCTCAAAGCACAAACCCACCACAATATGAATCATAAAATTCAAACCCAAAGATCAGTTTTCCCTAAAAGTTCAAATACACAATCTCAAAGTCTGTTGTGGTTCCATCTTGGTTCAAATTAGAACCTATAAATCCTAAATGGAAACCAAAAAGAATTATAATTTAAAATTCCGTGTGAATTTCTAATTTATATTTAGAAGAGAAACTATACCCTAAAATCAAGTTTCTAAGTGATAGCCACATGAACCCAAATAAGAATTCACCAAAAAAAAAAAAAAAACCTAACAAAAGTAGCATCAACAATACCCAAAAACAATATTAGCAAAAGCCTAACAAAAGTAGCACTAACAATACCCGACAACAGTATTAGCAAAAGAAACCGAATAGAAAATATTAGCAAAAGAAACTGAATAGAAAATATTACTAACACAACAACAGTAATTTAGTCTAGGAATCAACAAAAAGAAGCAAAGCCAACAAACATTAATAAAACAAATATTTAGATTGGATACAAATGATCTTAAGAGCATCTCACCTGTGAGAATTGAGAGAGGCAGAAAGAACGGCTAAGAAAGTAAAAGAAGAAGGGTTTACCGGGTGGGCAAGAAAGAAATAACAAAAACATAGAGAAAACAGTTGTTTGAGAACCGAGAGAGATTTCTCAGTAGTAAGGGAAGAAGAACAGTTTGTTGCGCCTGCGAGGCCACACCGTTTCGATCTCTTCTACCAAAAAAAAAAAAAAAAAAATCCTAAACAAAATCAAATCTAACACAAATAGCAAAAACAAAATCAACTCTAACCCAAAGACCTCAATTCAAACAAAATCTAACCCAAATTCAGTTTTTATTACCAGATTTCTTCAAAATCTCTCTCTACCGTTCTCAGACTTTTGGCCTCTAAACCTTGATTATCCAAAGCCAATTATAAATACCCTAAAATTAAACCAAAATCAAACACAAAATTTAAAACGAATAAAAAAAAATAAAATCAAAACCTAATGTAACCCAAATACCTAAATACAAATCAATCCAACCAAATTTCTCAAAACTAATTCATATTTCATACCCAGATCTAAGAAAGAATATAAAATAAAATAAAAACTTACCAGTGGTAGTTCTCTCTCTATGTCCGTATCTCAAATCTTGCGTGCACCTTTAGGTTATCGGTGCTAGTTCCAATAGCCTAAGTCTGGCAAGGGATGAACGGTGGTGGGAAAATGATGGTGATAGCTAGCCGGCCGTATGAACCCTGCCTCCTTCTCATCTCCGTATCGCAAGCTTTTTTTTCTTTTTCTTTTTCTCCTTCTCTGTCTCTGTATCGCAAGCCTAATTGTATTTTAACCGGTTTTTTTTTTAGAGAGGCTTTTAAACAGTGCTACGGCATTGCCAAGCAACATAATTTATCGCTTTTTAACTTATACGTGTCAGAATTTCAGATAGGTATTTTTCCTAACGTGGCAGCACCTCCTTAAAGCTTCTGCTATTATATATAGTATTAGATATATATATATATATATATATTAGTATCCATGAATATGCATGGGGTTACAAACTAGTTCATTGTAATAAATAATTGCTTTATATTTTTTCATTATAATAGATTATAAAATAATTAGTATTAGATTATTGTAATAGTATATTCGTTGCAACTTCATGTTTGTTATTTCAATAGATTGTAAAATAATTTATATTTAGTTATTGCAATGATATATTTGTTGTAATAAATTGACACTTTGAAATTTCTATTGTAATAGATTGTAAAATAATTGGTACCACGTTATTGCAACGATTTCTTCAATTTAAGTTATTGCAAAAAATATTTCTTAATGCAATTTAGTATTAAGGCCTCCATTGCAACTAAAAATTATAAGTTATTTTAAATAATTATTATTAATGTAATAATTTATCACTTTTAAGTGACAATAGACCCAGTACTTAAAGCCACTTTTAAGTGACAATACTCCCACCCGCTCCATTCTGTCCCGTCCCGTCCCATCTACTCCTCCCCACCTCCTTCTCACTACCCGGGCTTTCTCAAGCCCTCGGGAAAACACCTTACCCGCCACGATATTCATTAAAAAAATTAACAAACATGTCTCCATTGTGCTCTCCTCTTGTCCACCAACGGTCAAGGTCGTCCTTTACACCATATGCAAGGGCATGCTCTTTGCCGCTGGTGAAAAGTGCTTTGAGCTGCTCGTGAGGGTCTTCTTCTGGCACAAGGAGAAGCTGGAGACGTGGTGGAAGGGCAACAAGAAGGCGGAGGATGAAGATGAAGAGTGAAGACTGAAGATGGTGTTTGGGTTTTTGTTTTTGTTTTTTTTTTTTTTTTTTTTTTTTGGTTTTGAGCCTTTTATGTTGTGAAAAAAAAAAAAAAAAATTACGGGCAAGGGTTTTTTGTTTTTAATTTTGAGCTTCACGGGAAGGATTATATCAGAAATCTGAGTTTTTGTTACTACATTAATATATATATATATATATATATATATATTAGTATCCATGAATATGCATGGGGTTACAAACTAATTCATTGTAATAGATAATTACTTCATATTTTTTCATTATAATAGATTGTAAAATAATTAGTATTAGATTATTATAATAATATATTTGTTGCAACTTCATGTTTGTTATTGCAATAGATTGTAAAATAATTTATATTTAGTTATTGCAATGATATATTTGTTGCAAAAAGTTGACACTTTGAAATTTCTATTGTAATAGATTGTAAAATAATTGGTACCAAGTTATTACAACGATTTCTTCAATTTAAGTTATTGCAAAAAATATTTCTTAATGCAATTTAGTATTAAGGCTTCTATTGCAACTAAAAATTATAAGTTATTTTAACTAATTATTATTAATGTAATAATTTACCACTTTTAAGTGACAATAGGCCCAGTACTTAATGCCACTTTTAAGTGACAATACTCCCGTCCGCTCCATTCCGTCCCATCCCATCTACTCCTCCCCACCTCCTCCTCACTACCCGGGCTTTCTCAAGCCCTCAGGAAAATACCTCACCCACCACGATGTTCATTAAAAAAATTAACAAACATGTCTCTGATTTGCTCTCCTCTTGTCCACCAACGGTCAAGATCGTCCTTCACACCATATGCAAGGGCATGCACTTTGCTGCTGGTGCAAAGTGCTTTGAACTGCTCGTGAGGGTCTTCTTCTGACTCAAGGAGAAACTAGAGACGTGGTGGAAGGGCAACAAGAAGGCGGAGGATGAAGATGAAGAGTGAAGACTGAAGCTGGTGTTTAGGTTTTTGTTTTTGTTTTTGTTTTTTTTTTTTTTTTTTTTATAAATTATGGGCAAGGGTTTTTTGTTTTTGGTTTTGAGCTTCACGGAAAGGATTATTTCAGAAATCTGAGTTTTTGTTACTACATTAATATATATATATATATATATATATATATTAGTATCCATGAATAAGCATAGGGTTACAAAGTAGTTCATTGTAATAGATAATTGCTTTATATTTTTTCATTATAATAGATTGTAAAATAATTAGTAATAGATTATTGTAATAATATATTCGTTGCAACTTCATGTTTGTTATTGCAATAGATTGTAAAATAATTTATATTTAGTTATTGCAATGATATATTTGTTGTAATAAGCTCACACTTTGAAATTTCTTTTGTAATAGATTTTAAAATAATTGGAACCAAGTTATTACAACGATTTCTTCAATTTAAGTTATTGCAAAAAATATTTCTTAATGCAATTTAGTATTAAAACCTCTATTGCAACTAAAAATTATAAGTTATTTTAACTAATTATTATTAATATAATAATTTACCACTTTTAAGTGACAATAGGCCCAGTGCTTAAAGCCACTTTTAAGTGACAAAACTCCACCCGCTCCATTCCATCCCATCCCATCTACTCCTCCCCACCTCCTCCTCACTACTCGGGCTTTCTCAAGCTCTTAGAAAAACACCTCACCCACCATGACGTTCTTTAAAAAAATTAACAAACATGTCTCTGATGTGCTCTCCTCTTGTCTACTAATGGTCAAGGTCGTCCTTCACACCATATGCAAGGGCATGCTCTTTGTCGCTGGTGAAAAGTGCTTTGAGCTGCTCGTGAGGGTCTTCTTCTGGCCGAAGGAGAAGCTGGAGATGTGGTGGAAGGGCAACAAGAAGGCGGAGGATGAAGATGAAGACTGAAGACTGAAGCTGGTGTCTAGGTTTTTGTTTTTATTTTTTATTTTTGTTTTGAGCCTTCTATGTTGTGAAAAAAAAAAATTACGGGCAAGGGTTTTTTGTTTTTGGTTTTGAGCTTCACGGGAAGGATTATATCAGGAATCCGAGTTTTTGTTACTACATTAACTAGCCCATAAAAACAGCTACAATGCAAAACTCACAACCCAAATTCAATACCAAGGCTTAAAAAGATAAAATTGTTTTTTTTTTTTTTTTTTAAAAACCCAAATGAAATTAGAGCAACTGATGATTTTTGAATGTTCCTTAAATCCTAAATTAGACTTTTTTTTTTTTTGTGCAGTTATGCCAACAATCCAAGTCTTGCAGCAATTGAGTTAATAACAAACATCATGCACCAAGAGTCACTCTCGACAACCTTAAAAACTATTATAAATCTAAGTATGATGCTATGAGAAAGTACACACCAAGTGCTTATGCGATCCTCTCAAACCAGTTGAGGAATGCTGATCCAAAGGAGCAATGGCCCCTTTAGTTTTGTAAACCAATCTTATGCAGTAGTGGTAGCCACTGCTGTTGTTTGGTATAAATCTTTCCTACTTGGACAGAACCTAAAACCAAGACCACTTTTAAATTAGACCCAAATTCACTGAACTCACAATTCATTCTCAACGATAAATTTCAAATTTGCAGAGAATATCCCAAACTCTAATCTCAATGCACAAACCCACCATGAAATAAACATTAAAAAATCAAACCTTCTTCTCAATATCCCTTAAACTTTCAAATACATAATCTCAAAGACCATTGTGTTTCAATTCATCTCCTTTCTACTATATAAACCTATCCTATTTGCAAAACCTGAAATTGTCTTCAAAAGTTAAATACCAAAACGTTAAGACCAAGTCCAAGTTCAATACCAATCCCAAGACCAATAGTCCACTAAATCAGTAAAAATATCTAACATATGACCTCATATTCACAGATCCACCTCTAAATCAAACCCAAACCCACAATTCAAAAGAAACCAATACCAAACTCTAATCTCAAAGCACAAACCCACCACAATATGAATCATAAAATTCAAACTCAAAGATCAGTTTTCCCTAAAAGTTCAAATACACAATCTCAAAGTCTGTTGTGGTTCCATCTTGGTTCAAATTAGAACCTATAAATCCTAAATGGAAACCAAAAAGAATTATAATTTAAAATTCCATGTGAATTTCTAATTTATATTTAGAAGAGAAACTATACCCTAAAATCAAGTTTCTAAGTGATAGCCACATGAACCCAAATAAGAATTCACCAAAAAAAAAAAAAAAACCTAACAAAAGTAGCATTAACAATACCCAAAAACAATATTAGCAAAAGCCTAACAAAAGTAGCACTAACAATACCCGACAACAGTATTAGCAAAAGAAACCGAATAGAAAATATTAGCAAAAGAAACTGAATAGAAAATATTACTAACACAACAACAGTAATTTAGTCTAGGAATCAACAAAAAGAAGCAAAGCCAACAAACATTAATAAAACAAATATTTAGATTGGATACAAATGATCTTAAGAGCATCTCACCTGTGAGAATTGAGAGAGGCAGAAAGAACGGCTAAGAAAGTAAAAGAAGAAGGGTTTACCGGGTGGGCAAGAAAGAAATAACAAAAACATAGAGAAAACAGTTGTTTGAGAACCGAGAGAGATTTCTCAGTAGTAAGGGAAGAAGAACAGTTTGTTGCGCCTGCGAGGCCACACCGTTTCGATCTCTTCTACCAAAAAAAAAAAAAAAATCCTAAACAAAATCAATTCTAACACAAATAGCAAAAACAAAATCAACTCTAACCCAAAGACCTCAATTCAAACAAAATCTAACCCAAATTCAGTTTTTATTACCAGATTTCTTCAAAATCTCTCTCTACCGTTCTCAGACTTTTGGCCTCTAAACCTTGATTATCCAAAGCCAATTATAAATACCCTAAAATTAAACCAAAATCAAACACAAAATTTAAAACGAATAAAAAAAAATCAAATCAAAACCTAATGTAACCCAAATACCTAAATACAAATCAATCCAACCAAATTTCTCAAAACTAATTCATATTTCATACCCAGATCTAAGAAAGAATATAAAATAAAATAAAAACTTACCAGTGGTAGTTCTCTCTCTATGTCCGTATCTCAAATCTTGCGTGCACCTTTAGGTTATCGGTGCTAGTTCCGATAGCCTAAGTCTGGCAAGGGATGAACGGTGGTGGGAAAATGATGGTGATAGCTAGCCGGCCGTATGAACCCTGCCTCCTTCTCATCTCCGTATCGCAAGCTTTTTTTTCTTTTTCTTTTTCTCCTTCTCTGTCTCTGTATCGCAAGCCTAATTGTATTTTAACCGGTTTTTTTTTTAGAGAGGCTTTTAAACAGTGCTACGGCATTGCCAAGCAACATAATTTATCGCTTTTTAACTTATACGTGTCAGAATTTTAGATAGGTATTTTTCCTAACGTGGCAGCACCTCCTTAAAGCTTCTGCTATTATATATAGTATTAGATATATATATATATATATATATATATATATTAGTATCCATGAATATGCATGGGGTTACAAACTAGTTCATTGTAATAAATAATTGCTTTATATTTTTTCATTATAATAGATTATAAAATAATTAGTATTAGATTATTGTAATAGTATATTCGTTGCAACTTCATGTTTGTTATTTCAATAGATTGTAAAATAATTTATATTTAGTTATTGCAATGATATATTTGTTGTAATAAGCTGACACTTTGAAATTTCTATTGTAATAGATTGTAAAATAATTGGTACCACGTTATTACAACAATTTCTTCAATTTAAGTTATTGCAAAAAATATTTCTTAATGCAATTTAGTATTAAGGCCTCCATTGCAACTAAAAATTATAAGTTATTTTAAATAATTATTATTAATGTAATAATTTATCACTTTTAAGTGACAATAGGCCCAGTACTTAAAGCCACTTTTAAGTGACAATACTCCCACCCGCTCCATTCCGTCCCGTCCCATCTACTACTCCCCATCTCCCCCTCACTACCCGGGCTTTCTCAAGCCATCGGGAAAACACCTCACCTGCCACAATGTTCATTAAAAAAATTAACAAACATGTCACCGATGTGCTCTTCTCTTGTCCACCAACAGTCAAGGTCGTCCTTTATACCATATGCTAGGGCATGCTCTTTGCCGTTGGTGAAAAGTGCTTTAAGCTGCTCGTGAGGGTCTTTTTTTGGCTCAAGGAGAAGCTGGAGACGTGGTGGAAGGGCAACAAGAAGGCAGAGGATGAAGATGAAGATTGAAGACTGTAGCTGGTGTCTAGGTTTTTGTTTTTGTTTTTTTGGTTTTGAGCCTTCTATTTTGTGAAAAAAAAAAAAAATTATGGGCAAGGGTTTTTTGTTTTTGGTTTTAAGCTTCACGGGAAGGATTATATCAGAAATCCGAGATTTTGTTACTACATTAATATATATATATATATATATATATATATATATATACATATATATATATATATATATAAATATATATGTATATATATATATATAAAAGTATCCATGAATAATCATATCATTGTATGTTGAATACATGTCACTTAAACAAATGAAAACCTTTTCACTCTGCCTTCACTACAAAGAATAATAAGCATTCTATCCGAAGTGACTTCCAGGGACAGCCCAAGACCAAAACCACCTAAGCCTTGGCCTAAGACCCCAAGGCCTAAGGCACTTTAAGAAAGAAAGAAAAATGAAAAAAGTCTCAAATTGTGAGTGAATAATTGTTTCTTTTTTCCCTTTAAAAAGGCATGATCAATTGGTTAAAAAAAACGGTGGATTGCATGCTTTGATTCTTCCCTATTTTCAAGAAGGCATCAAAGTTGTTAGCTAATAGAAATCCAATCCAGTTAAAAAGACAATACTTCTCTTAAACAAAGAAAAATGCTATGTCCACAATATTTTCACAACAAATCCTAAGTTGTTAGTTATTATTGGTTATAATATGAATCTATCATTAAACAAAACATGTTATAATTATGCCACATTATTATTGACATGAATTTCTCCTAACAATCTAAGGTTTCAAGTTTTGTAAGTCAATGTCCCCAACCATAAATTGTTGACATTATCCACCCAATAACCCACACGGCCATACACCATGCAAATATTGAGTAGATAATGTAGGATTCGGCTAATGGTAGGAACAATACTTATTTATTATCTTTTTGAAGTGTCATTTGTCACATTCATTACTACATTATTTGTAAATTTTTTGTAGTAAAATTTGTTATAACTTTAGTATTCCCCCCCGCCCCCCAAAAAAAAGTATTATAAGAAATGTATTTTTTTTTTAATAGAAAAATTATGATAAATATTGTCTAACTGACAAATCTGTTGGACGGATTCTGTAAGCACTATAATCTATGTGCTTGATGAACCAAAAATCGTGATTTTATCTCTTTGACAAACACAATATATAGACAAGTGATGTAAGATTAATAAAGTAACTAACTGAATGCATGATGGATTATGAATATAAATAAACATCTGTTTAGAACATTTGATGAAGAGATGCCAATAATCATACACAAAAAATCTAATAGTATACATACAGACGAAGCCCGGCCCATGCCCAACTTAATCCAACCTAGCATGGCTCAACATACAAGTGCATGCAAAGCCCATGTTGGGTAGGTCCTCCTTCCACACACACTAAGGAAGGTGTATGTAAAACCCACTAATGATTCAATGGATAGCCAATGTAAAATTAAGCTTGTTCAATACCCTCAGGCCTCAACCAATGTTCAAGTGGGCAAATTTGGACAGCCCAAGACCAAGACCACTCAAGCCTTGGCCTAAGGCACTTTAAGACCAAAAAAAAAGTTCTCAAATTGTGAGTGAATAATTGTTTCTTTTTCCCGTTAAAAGGCACCATCAATTGGTTAAAAAAAAAAAAAAAAAAAAAAAGGTGGATTGCATGCTTTGATTCTTCCTTATCATTAAGAAGGTAAGTTGTTAGCTAATAGAAATCCAATCCAATTAAAAAGATTAAGTTGTTTAAATAAAACATGTTATAAGTATATGGTATGCCACATCATTATTGACACAAATTTCTCCTAACAATTAGAGATTTCAAATTTTGAAAGAAAACTCCAGTGCTACTTTGAGGAAGCCTTCAGGGGCTCAACACCATAGGGCGCACTGGTGCTAACGTGACCACTGGATCACGAACAACTCCCCATCTGGACATCATGTGCTCATAGCCATTGAGAGCTCCATTTGGGACTGCATATGGGCTTGGAACGCCTGGTTGCCAGAGAGTCTTGGCACCAGTCATGGAAGGACTGGTTGGGGACTGGCATTGATTGGACTCGGAAGAGTGTGATGCTGGTCCTTTTGTTAGGAGAAGAGCACATGACATGTCTAGCCATGTCAGCACTGTTTCCCCTCATGACCAGAAGAGAACTGCAAATTTTATCGTAGAATTGGTCAGTGAGAATTAGTTGCACAAGAGATAAACATTGTTGGTGATATAAATAAATACTAAGAGGGTGTGAATATGATATTGCTAACTTGGCTGACTAAACTTCAGTGGTGTTGGATTAAGCAAATTGGCAACGAAGGTGCCAATGTCTAGGTCATTTGGATGTACTTTATCTTAGGATATTGAAGATAAAAACTTGACTGAACTTTCGACATAAAGATTTTCAGGAAGAAAGAAGGCCATAGACAATTTTCATTTATCATTCCGCTATGAGAAATGCCAAATGCCATGAGCGCAATCTCTCTGAATTTGAACCATGAATTCCAAATGTGTAAAACAAATCAAAGAATTTTGAGTACATACCCTTCCTTCAAAGAGAACATGAGTGGCCCTTTGTAGTTTCCATCATTATCACTCACAAGAGTACGCCCAAAAGCCATTGTTGATTCAGAAAGGAGAAGAGTGGAGATGGGTTGGTCCAAATGGGGTGGTTTCCGGAATGGCTGTGAATATTCCCCCTATACAAATAGATATTTGTGATTTCAGCTGTTGCTCTATTTAGACCAAATGTCATGAAGCGCCCTCTTTGCAGCTATGTTCTATAAACTATAACACAGGAGTGAACATGACAAGGGTGCTAGATATAGGAATACCTCCTCAAAGAAGTTAATGATGCAACCATTTGGTCTTTTGTACTCTGGAATTAGTTGCCACTGCAGAAGGTGATCGATGACACCTTGGAGAAGAGCTGGAATTGGCTCTATATGGCCTGTAAACACAAAAATAAATAAATTATCAAGTCTTTTATAAGTTACAGTGAACCATGCGATTCTCATTTTTAGGACCACATCACAAGTTTGACAAAGCAAAACAAATCAATTAGATAATAGAAGTCTTACTTGTTTGATTGTTGCTTGCCGCTTCCTCTTTTATTTGCCCAAAAATTGGAACCCCAAACTGAATCAGTTCTCTCCTGTTGCCCTTCACCTGTTTGTTGAACAAAATAAAGGTCTCACCTGCACATGAGGAAGATTCAGTCAGATTTTGTGTACCATAAATTGTAGCAATTATCATCCTTTTGCTAGATAAGCTTCTTTAAACATCGTGCTAAAGAAGGCATTGTTAAAAAAGACTGCACAGATTTATATCAAGCTTCAGAGTCTTTCTTTGCCTCTAGTCAAGCTTATATGGCCTTAGTTCAACACATTTAAGCATCAAATCCCAGCTAATTTTGGGTTGGTTCTTTGCAAGATAATTTTATGATCTCAAATCTTGATTTTAACTACAAATGATTCAATTAGAGAAGTCACATAAAGTCAATCAAAAGCCAATTACTATAGTCCCAAGGATGAGGCTTTGAATCACCTGGGAGTTCTCCATTCTGCCCAGCTGCGCAGAGTTCATTAACAAAGTCATTCAACTTACAGAGCTCTGAATCAGTGAAGACGTCCTCATATAACTTTAGTCCTTTCACAACATTCACCTGCCAGTTGCAATCATCTGTCTATCAGTAAATGCCTGCTGCTCTACTTTTAAAGCATATATACTACAGGATATCATCAACCAAACTCTTTCAATTGCATGTTCTCTATGGAAAGAACGTGATTTAGGCTGTGTTTGTTTCAACTTCAAACCAATTCCGGAAATCAATTTTCGGAAAATTGCTGTGTTTGGGTGCTTGGGAAAATTGGGTCAACGGAAATTGATTTCCCCTTTGACCGAAAAAGTGCTCCCTGCTGGGTGAAATCCATTTCACCCCCTATTTTCCCTTAAACCAATTTCTGGAAATTTTCTCTCCACTCTCCAAGTTCTCTCACGCAACATCACTCTCCAAGCTCTCTCACACTCACTCTCCGATCCGGTCCAGACCCAAGCTCCAAGCCCAGCGCCGGAGTCGATCCAAGCCCAGCGCCCAGCGCCCATCGCCGGCGGCCTTGAACCCACGAACCGCCGATCCAAGCCGAGAGACCATCGTCGGCGAGCATGAACCCTCGAACCCAGTCCCCATCGCACCGCGCCGATCCAGTTCCGGAAAATCGATCGCACCGCGCCGTCGATCGTCGATCGTCGAACTCCTTCGAACCCGGCGCTCTTCGCACCGGCGAGTCGCGCCGCGCCGCGCCGTCGATCTTCGTCTTCCCCGATCTCTACGGTTTTTTTTTTTTTTTTTTTTTTTTTTTTTTTTTTTTTTTTTTTTTTAAGTTTGATTGTTGTTTTTGTTTTTTTTTTGAGGAACTGATTGTTGTTGCTGTGGTTGTTGTGTTGTGGTTGTTGCGTTGTTGTTGCCGGAATTTGGTGGTGTTGTTGTTGTTGTTGTGTTGTTGCCGGAATTTATTGTTGTTGTTGTTGTGTTGATATGAAAAATTTTCCGGAAAATAGCATTTTAGAATTCATCCAAACACAAAAATATTTTTCACAACAATTTTCATAATTCACCCAAACACCTTAAACATATTTTCCTTTTCCGGAAAATAACATTTTCGGAAAATATGTATTTTCCGGAAAACATTTTACACGAAACAAACACAGCCTTAAATTGTGAAAAAAAGAACTCGCCATGTGCCCTTTCGCTGGCTCCTTGGCTGAGAAACCTTTTGTCAACTTGATCTGGCCGGGACGTGCCTCGCAGTCTTCATGGTTAGAACATAAGTCCACGTTTTCTACAGCAGGCTGCACTTCTTGAGAACCTGCATTTCCAAGCATTACAACTAACTTAGGATCAATAATTTGTTAACAATAACTGATCAAAGAAATAGATATATGAAAGGAAATAAAATTTAAAAAATCAATTGTTAATTAATGTTTTGTTGGGGATAACTTGGTGTCAATGTAACGAAAGTCAGTGTGATAACGACTTCTATGCAAGAAAATTTGTTACGAAAATCTTTCACCACCTACAGAAGTTAATGCAGGTTCAAGCAATTTTCAGTATTCACTATTAGAAAGACTCCCATACTCTCACTGTTACAAACATTATCTGAGAGACACCCACTTTGAGCTTGCCGCTTGCCGAAAGACCCAAAACAATGAAAGCAACCTTTTTTTTCTTGGATAATAGTAAGAGTAATAACAATTAAGGCACATTAAAAATGAATTAGTGATAACACAAACCATTCTGGTGGCATAAAATGCTACAATCAAATGTGTTCATAAATTGCCAAAAACAGTTGGAGGGAGGACCTAAGTTATCCCCAAAGAAAAGAGAGCTGGAGAGGCCAAGATGGTTAGAACTTAAGTGAATTGTTGGCCAGTCGTGGTTACCAAAAACTAAAATGTGTCTTAGTAGACAACTTATATTATTATGTTTTCACATTACATCTAGATTAACTTACTAAATAGTATGGTTTCAGTAGAGGTGCCTGCTTCCTTAAACCTGGAGCATGCATGAAAAGTCATGTGGCATCAAGTGAGGGTTATTTCTTGTATTTTAGATTTGGTGTTGTTATTCTAGCAATTCTGTCTAAATAGAGCTTGGCCTTTGCTTGGTACTTGCAACTACATTGGCTGCATTGAGAATCAAAAGGTGTTGACAGATACTGGTACTCAACTGTCCTGATAACACTATACTGGTGAACACATGCCAAAGGGGCCCTGTTAGTGTTGGTCATTAAGAGTTAACTTGGAGTTTGCATGGTTAGAGACCTCTCCTATGGCTTTCATAAGGAATATCTTGAATAGGAATCTTGGACTTGCATTGACAGTCTTACGTTTATTTTTTTTATATGTAAAGTGTAAATTATTTTTAATTTTATGAGGCTTGGTTCCCTTTCTCATTGGGTATGCTATTGCTATTAGAATTTTTCTTGCTACATTCCCCTTATTTTTCTTACAGCTTTCATTTTTGGGATTTGTTACATCCGATGAGAAATTTAATTCCACTCTTTCCCTTTACATGAGATTTATGTCTTGGAAGATGGGTGCTAAATGTCCTTTGGAAGAAGTTGAAGTGATAATAAGAGAGAATATAAATAATGCACTTTGAAATATGTAGTCTTAGATTTACTTACCCCAAAAAAAAAAAAAAAAAAGAGCCTTGAGATTCCAAAATTTTGGTCAGTGGTTCTAGGCATTGAGAGTTTCTGTTATGTTGGAAATTAGCATCCTATGTGGTCACTGTGCTTCTTTAGGATGAGTTCAGCATGTGCAAATGCTTCAAGGCCAAAAGTGACCATTGTACATGAGTATCCCTGCGTTTTTGAAAAATACCTTAGGCTATGCAGTGAGAGCTTGTTTTTCTATTGAAATTCTTGCTACATTTTCACCTTTCTTCAATCAAGTGTGATAGGTCTAACCTGTAATGTGTACAGATATATAGTAGCAATTTCAAGTATATGTTAGTGTTCTGAAGATATGGAGTGCACATCAAATCAATTGCTAACATCTTTCATTAGTTCTCTTTATGAGTGGTCCTTTGCTTTGGGTCTCACAGATAGTACTTCTATTCAAAATTTCATAGAGTCAATTTATATGTAAATATTTTTCAGATGTAATTCTTTAGGCTACTTCATGTTTTTTTTTTCTCATGAAGTAGTCTCTTTGCAATAAAGTTATTCATATGTATATATATGTTAGTATTTTGGGTCCAAGGTATTTGTTTATTTTGGTAGTTACTACCTCTACATTTCTGTGTATTTCAAATATAGTCTTATACTCTCTTGGCAACTCAGCACGGTAAAATTTTAAAATTTGTTAGTAGTGCTTTAACAATCAATCATCCAAAATGATTTGTTTTGATCGAGGTCAACTCTCAGTATTCCTAGTTCTAACAATTTTTGAAAACATCAAGATGATTAACCACACCTTGGATTCACGTATATAATCTATGGCAATCAAATATTGCAGGGTTTGCATGCAATCTGCCAGTTACAGAATTAGGAGTGGTACCTACGTAGTCTAAGAACATTCTAAATTTAATCCCTTCTGTTTTTACTCTATTTTCTAGTTTGTGGAGACTGATAACTGATTCCCATATACTGCTTTTTCCTGTTCACTAAACCGGATCCTTTAGTAACAATTCTTGAACATGGAATATTATCAGTGACCCAAATAGCAGGATTGTTGGAATCTGATTTTGGAACAGTCTTGTCACATAACAAAAATAACATTTGGTACATTAGGTTCATGAGATTCTCTGGCAGCTCGTGCAATTGTGAACTATAACATTTTTGGATTTTTATTTTACTCTTTCTAAATGAACCAAGCCAGCTAGAGTCTTTCTTGAGCCATATTGAAGAAATAGAGCTTTGTTCAATGTATTTGTCTTTGAGCAGACTTTTCTGTATTTGTGTCAATCCAGAAGAAGTCTCCTTTTTTTGTTTTTTTGAATAACTGCTTTGCTTTTGTTTTATGACTATCGATTTTCAGCTGATGCCAATAAAACTTTAATGGAAATTTGTAGGTTGTGTAGCATTGGTGTTTTCTCTGAAGGAAGCCTATTCAAATTACCTTGCTGGAACGTGTACCTGCTTGGCAAAACCATGTCTGTATTACTAGCAAGCTAATGCCACTAAGATGATGTAAAGCATATCTTAAAACATATATAAATAGATATAAATAAATAATATATCCCTATCAATCTCACACATTAATGTTAATTAGAAAAATATAAACATCAAGAAAGTGACCTCAACTATGTTATTTTAGAGGAAGGTATGCCCTAAATGTGATGTGAGCTACCAAGGGAGATACATAGAAAGTTAATTGATATATTCAAAGATTTATGGAAGAAATCAAAATAATTCTAGCTGATTTTTTTTTTTTTTTTTTTATAAAACATTTAGACACAACTTTGAAGTGGTCAGTTGTGATTAGTGGAGATAAAGTGATGAATTCATATGAAAATAATTGTACATCATTCACATTTGACTACTTCATCAAATTATAGTAAAAGTTGTGGTCTTAGCACTTCCAAAAAAAAAAAGTTATGGTCTTAGAAGAGCCATTATGTTATGGTGGGAGCCACATATGTCTCTTGTGTGAAACAAATTCCTCCATTAGAAGAATGAAATGGTAGGGACTTTGCTAGCTTTTGTTTGATTCATGTTAATGAAGTGAATATTCATGAGCAAAAAACATTAAAATAATCAAAGTTTGACCAAGACCACCATTTTGAGTCCTTCAAGGCTATCACATTTTCATATATAAGTATCCTTAGGGTCTATTTGGAATCCGCTTATTTTCCTGAAACTGAAAACTTTTTATTGAAAGTATTGTAGATAAAGGTAAAAGTTAACTAAAATAGTACAGTGAAGAAAATGCTAGAGCTACAGTTTTTTTTAAAAACTTTTTGAGATATTTATTTTGTTTTAGATTTTAAATCTAAATTTTTAATAGCTTTTAAAAGGAGAAAAATGCTAGAGCTACAATTTTTTTTTCAAAATTGCTGTTGTAATGAGCGGTTATTGGTGAGTAAAAAAGTAACTTTAGTGGTTGGCCCAAATGTTAAAGTACTGTCAAATGTGATGTTAGAACGGCAAAATGTAATGATGGAGACATCAAATTTGAGAAAAAATAAAAATAAAAGAACCACTATATGTGACAAAAGAACTGTTAAATATGATGTTAGAACTACACAATGTGAAAAACAAATAAAGGAAACACCGAATGTGACAAAAGAACTGTCAAATGTGATGTTGGAATTGCACAATTTGAGGATATAATCGTCAAATATGAGAAAAAAGTAAGGAAACTACCAAATGTGAGAAAAGAACTGTTACATATGATATTGGAATTATACAATGTGATGATGAAATTGTCAAATGTGAGAAAAAAGGTAAGGGAACCATTAAATGAGAGAAAAGAACTGTCACATGTGATGTTGAAATTGCACAATGTGAGGATGAAATCGTCACCCAATGTGACAAAAGAACTGTCACATGTGACAAAAATAGAACAGATGTGATGTTAGTACTGCTTGATATAATAATGGAACCATCAAATTTGAGAAAAAAAATAAAGAAACCACTATATGTGACAAGAGAACTGTCAAATGTGATATTGGAATTGCACAATGTGATAATGGAATTGTCAAATATGAGAAAAAAGTAAGAAAACCACCAAATGTGAGAAAAGAACTATCACATGTAATGTTAGAACTGCACAATGTGAGGATGAAACTGTTAAGTGTGAGAAAAAAGTAAGGGAACTACCCAATGTGAGAAAAGAATTGTCACATATGATGTTGGAACTGCACAATGTGAAGATAGAACTGTTAAGTGTGAAAAAAAAGTAAGGGAACTACTAAATGTGAGAAAAAAAATTGTCACATATGATGTTAGAACTGCATAATATGATAATCAAACCGTCAAGTGTGAGAAAAAAGTAAGAAAACTACCAAATGTGACAAAAGAACTGTCACATGTGATGTTGAAACTGCACAATATGAGGATGGAACCATCAAATGTGAGAAAAAAGTAAGAAAACCACCCAATGTGAGAAATAAACTGTTACATGTGATGGTGGAACTGCACAATGCGAGGATGGAACCGTCAAGTGTGAGAAAAAAGTAAGGGAACCACCCAATGTGACAAAAGAACTGTCATATGTGATGTTGGAACTGCACAATGTGAGGATGAAACCGTCAAGTGTAAGAAAAAAGTAAGGGAACTACCCAATGTGACAAAAGAACCATCATATGTGATGTTTGAACTGTACAATGTGAGAATGAAACCATCAAATGTGAGAAAAAAAAGTAAGTGAACCACAAAATGTGAGAAAAAACTGTCACATGTGAGGTTGGAACTGCACAATGTGAGGATGGAACCGTCAAATGTGAGAAAAAAAGTAAGGGATCTACCAAATGTGAAAAAAGAACTGTCATATGTGATGTTGGAACTGCACAATGTGAGGATGAAACCGTCAAGTGTGAGAAAAAAGTAAGGAAACCACCCAATGTGACAAAAGAACTGTCATATGTGATGTTGGAATTGCACAATGTGAGGATGAAACCATCAAATGTGAGAAAAAAAAGTAACGGAACCACCAAATGTGAGAAAAGAATTGTCACATGTGATATTAGAACTGCACAATGTGAGGATGAAACTGTCAAATGTGAGAAAAAAAGTAAGGGAACCACCAAATGTGAGAAAAGAACTGTCATATGTGATATTCGAACTGCATAATGTGAAAATGGAACCGTCAAATGTGAGAAAAAAGTAACCTAATATAACAAATTACCTACTAATAGGTACTGTATCCCCTTTTTTTGAGGGGGATATCATAGAATTACTCGTTAACCAGATATAAATGCATGCCATTTTCCTTCCTCAGATGACATATTTTAAATTCATGACAACAATAAATTAATTAACAATTATACATTTCCACAACTGTTTTTGTTGCTTAAACTGCACATGGAAATACAGCTAATCCTAATGATTCTCATCCACTTTGGGTCTCATTTCTCTGTCAGTAGTACTCGGTACTATCACATAAAAATTTCCCCATAAAATTCACATTCCTTATTAGACCATTAATTAAAAATTAGCACTGGCCGCCAAAAGTCTTATAGCCGAATTAGTACCTTTCTATGTATAAAGTACTTGGGAGTCTAGAGAAGAAATAGTTCGAGTTATGAAATTAGCAGCATATTATAATTATCTCTCAAAAAATTAGCACTGGCCCTTTTTATTGCTTCCCTCAACAGTTGGAACATTGTTTGCTGCCAAACACAGCAATGCTGGTTCTTTAAATAAAAAAAATAAAAATAAAAAACAGTAAAGCTGTGCCCCACTGTACCCCCCATCTACCGAGTACCAAAAAAGGCAAGACACCGCAACAAACAAAAGCAACACAAACGTACACAGAAAATTATTATAGTCACTAATAAAAATATAAAAAATTATTAAAAGCAATTAGTTACTTTTTTTTTCCTTCCCTCATAAAAAGTTTTTATAAATATTCAGCGTCCATTAACTTTTTCCTAATATTATTCTCTCCCGAATATCTAATAATTTTGCACTAGTGTAATTATAAGCGGCATCCCAAACACCATCAAATTGTCATGGAAACTACCCTCCTCCACCATCATTGGATCGTCCACCTAAAGTGACCACCAACTGAGTTAACCCAGCTAGCTCGGTCCGAGTTGGTTTCCATTTTGTCATTAAATTAACATAGGGATTAGCATCCCCAAAGCTTTGGTCAAAACCCCCCAACTACCCACCACACTCTTCCACCACACACTTAGTTTGAGAAAAAAGATTTGCTACAAATTTAGTTGTAGCCTAAAACTACAACTCTCACTAAATAAATTAACATTACTACATATTTTGAAAATTTAATAATTGAATTGCATGCTCTCTATATTCTTAAAACATATGTCAAATTTCATATCAATCGGATGTTATTTACTATTCAATTCATAAACTTATTTATACATATAATTATATGTATAATTTTATACTACAAAAACTTAAAATTTAAACATTTAATTGATGACTATTGATCTTTGATTTTCTTGAAATTTTGCAAGTAAAAAGGATATAAGAAGAAAATGTGATTAAATGGTGAATTTGTTAAAATTCACATTCAATAAAAAATATATATATATATATATATATATATATATATATATATATATATATATATATATATATATGGAGTTTTAGCCTTAGCCTACAACCAAGTTTATTGCCAAAGTTTGTCCAAAATTTAATTACGTTGGGACTAAAAAATATTTAGGGCGATCACAAAGTTTTTTTAAGGATAAAAAAATCATAAATTTTTAAAATTTATACATAATTTTTTTTCCAAGCTAGGGTGGTCCTGTGACCACCCTAGACTCTATGTGGAGCCGCCCCTGAAGAGAAGGCATACACAATTTAGCCAACATATGCAAGTAATCCATATGCACCTCAACCTGCAAAACCAGAATTTTTATTTACGGTTTGACATAACTAGACTCAAAATGCTTGTACAACTTAAAATACCAAGAATAGTTGCACAGACATCAAATGGAAAATTAAAATATACTATACCTTATACTTCGTTTAGGAGTTTATAAAAGATTGAAACAAGAAAATAAATTATTGAAATGAGTAAATAATGAAATATAAGTAATTTTGTTCTAGAACTTGGAAATAACATAAAAGAATCAAATAGCTTTTTGCTGTGTTTGCTGGCCAAAATTGCCAAATACCACTTTTTTTTGAAATTTTTAGCAAAAAATCATTGTTTCGGAAATAAAGAGCAAAGTACCACTTTTTCTAGAAATCGAGTTTCAGAAACTCGAGTTCCTCTCAATTCTGCCACCGTGGCATTGCTGACATGGAATTTCTGTGATTAAAAAAAATTATATGGTACTCGAGTTTGAGAAACTCGAGTTCCATGCAACACAGTACTCGAGTATACCAGAATCGGGTACGTTTTATAAATAAAATGGAGAAAAAAAAATTTACACAGTACTCGAGTTTCCCAAACTCGATTACTGTGTAAATTTTTTTTTTTTTTTTTGGGATAATGAACAAATAAACATAAAGGTAAAAATAAGTGACTTTTTTATGTTTTTATTTATTTAAACAGAAGCATTGTAAAATATAGAGATTTTAATTTCAAAATATGAATTTAATTTCTACATTAATTAAAATTGTTCATTATTTTCTCATAAAAATTGTTCACTATTTTCTGTATAAACTATTTCTACGATTTTGCATAAAATTATTTTCTGTTCAGCATTATTTAAGAAATTGTTCACTCTCTTTTCTGCATAAATTATTTTCTATTTACTGTTAAAAAATTGTTCATTGTTTTCTCATAAAACACCTAGTGAAATCGTGTTTTCTAAATTTAAACGTCAAATCTTAATGCTTTTTCATGTTTGAATTTCACAATAATCGAATATATTTTTTTGCATTGATAAAATCTGTTTCTACATTAATAAAATTTGCTCTTTGCACATCATATTTACTGTATATCGAAATCTACTTACTGCATTCATAATTTTTTTTTTTTTTTTTTGCATTAATTAAAACTATTCATTGTTTTCTCATAAAAATTGTTCACTGTTTTCTGCATAAACTATTTCTAGCATTGGCGCAGTTATTGCACTTAAATGGTTTTTGTGTTTTTTTAAATATGTAACCATATGTAAAATGGACAAACTCCATGAAAGAAAAATGAATGATTCGTATAAATCACCTAATGGTAAATGCCTCGAAAAATTTAAATTTGTAAAAAAGTTCGAATTAGTTGAATGTAGAAATTCGAGAAAAATTGATGGAAAATCAATGAACGTACCAAATCATGAAGGTGTACATAAGATGTACAGATAGTCTAGACTTGTTGAGAAATTTGATTTCATTGAAAGTACAAAATAATAAAAATTCAATGGAAAAGTATGTACGTTAGATGTATAGATCGTATGAATTTGTTCAAAAATTTGAATTCGTTGAATGTATAAAACTGTGAAAACTCAAGAAAAAATTGTGTACATTAGATGTACAGATAGTACGAATTTGTTGAAAAATTTGAATTCGTTGAGTGTATAAAATTGTGAAAAATGAATGATTTGCATAGATCACCTAACGGTAAATGCCTCGAAAAATTCGAATTTGTAAAAAAGTTTGAATTAGTTGAATGTAGAACTGTTCATTAAGTAAAACTGTTTTCTGCATTAAGTAAAACTGTTCACTGTTTTCTTATGAAAATTGTTCACTATTTTCTGCATAAACTATTTATAGTATTTTGCATAAAATTATTTTCTGTTCAGCATTATTGAAAAAAAATTTCACTCTCTTTTTTGTGCAAATTATTCTCTGTTCACTATTTAAAAAATTGTTTACTATTTTCTCATAAAACACCTAGTGAAATTATGTTTTCTAAATTTAAAAGCCAAATTTGAATACTTTTTCATATTTAAATTTCACAATAATCGAATTTGTTTTTCATGTTTAAATTTGATGTTTAAATGAACTCTATTGCGGTGGTAGCTGTACTTAGTTTTGTAGGTTTGTCGACCATGATGTGCTCGACGCCTCTAAGACTCTCGTACGTGTACATTGGCATATTAAGGAAACTAGCTTTTAAACCCATGCAAATGCACAGGAATTACATAAGTACATGTATTTTCAGGTTCTTGGAAAAAAAAATACATCTATTTTCAACAAAATAGAAATAAAAATAATGTAAATTTTGTAAGAGTCCACAAATAAATTTTTGTACATAGAAATAATTAGAATCCGAGAAAGCAAATATATTCAAATAATTTTAGGTAAATATTTGGAGAAACATTTTGTTTCAAAAGTCGTACTTAAATAAATTTAATTAAATAAGTATGTAGCTAATGCAATTGAATTTATAAATTTTAAAAAATAACACTTGGTATGAATTTCAAATTTAAACTGTATATAACAATCAGTATGCTATCCATAAAAATGTGTTGTCTTACAAATAGATTTTCTTTTAAGCCTATTCTAAACAACTAAAACTGTAACATCCACTATGATGGAGAGAAAAATATTTCTAGCAATTGAAAAAAAAAAATCCAGCTAAAGAGAATGGTGTGATCATCCTTCCTTGGAAGCAAATTTGTGAAGAGTAACCCAATCCAATTCCTTTTAATTTTGTTTTAGAATAACCCAAACATAACATTTTCTATCCCAAGTTCTTTGCAGGATTTCATCGAACACTTAGTACTCATTTTAATAACCCATCTAGAACCCAATCGCTAATACAGCTCCCCAACCAAAAAAGAAAATCTAATTAAAACAAAATTAGCCAACATTTATAAGGTTCATCCACTTTTGGATCTCCCTTTTGTTTAATTTTTCTTCCTTCTTTTTCTTATATATATATATATATATATATATATATATATATATTTATAATGGAAGTTCACTCAACATTCTCAAATTTGTTTTAAATATGCAACATTAAGAAGTAGGAAAGCAACAACAAAGTAGCATTGATCACATGAATAAGGACCTGAATAGGGTTGCTCTTGTGATTGCATTATTAAATCATCTTATAAATGAAAAGAAGTAACTACATAAAGTAAGAAATCAACACAAAACATGTAAGGAAACCAAATGATTTAATTGATTAAGTAGTAGTATGTTATAGCAAAAAGAGTGTTGAAATTACAACCAACCAAAAAAAAAAAATAATTAAATAATGAATTTACTATAAATTGATATATATATATATACACACAAAATATAGAGATGAAGGATAACAATGCAACAACACTCATTAGGGTTCCAAAGGTAAGCATTGATTAATCACATCAAGTGCAACAACAGAAACAGAAAGCTACATGATAATTTCTGGAAACTTGCAGAGAAAACAATATCGTATTTCTACATAACTGTCAAAAAACTAAACTACGGGACCCTCAAAACCTCTCTAAGGAGCATAAATGATTCAAGGCAAGATTTCTACTTATAATCACCTGTCTAACATGATGAACAATAGCTTTCTCCTGATTGGTTTCCCTTAGTCTTTCAATAGACTGAAACTTCCCTTCCAAACATCCTTCATGCATAACCATTAGTTTATAGGCTACCTGCATAGTTAGACAAAGTGCACAAACCCCAATAGTCAATAGCAAATATTACCGTCATATTCAAATGAATAAGCAGAGACCTAGTTTAGACATGCTTGCACAGAAAATTGATGACATGCATTGCACAGAAAATTGATGACATGCTTGCATTCCAAAACCAATGGGCCAATGCCCCTAGTGTAGACATGTTTGATGCAAAAAAAAATGTCCTAGCCTAAAATTCACTTTGGAAGTTTTGCTAAAAATGAGATCAATCAACATGTATACATCTCATAAAATCCATAAGCCTTTTTCCTTTCTTTTTTTAAGAAAAAAATTCCGTCACCCTTCTTAGTTTGACTACAAAGAAATCAAAGTGAATGAAAAACATTTTTTAAAAATTAATAATTTAAAACTAAAGGTCAAAGTTTACTTCTTTATAGTGTTTAACATAGAGTAGATACAAAACCATGTTTTTAATAAGAGTTCAAGTTAATTTCAGAACACAAACAGGTCCAGTTCAATATATTGCAGCAAGAATCTTTGAGAATGAAACTACTACATTCTTCAAATAATTGGAAACTTGTAATTGCATAACCACAGTCATGATTAGAAAGACATTATCATGAATTTCAAAAAATATTTGCTGCAAACAAAAATTATCTACAAATCAACAGCTATAGCCCAACTAAAAACAGAAAATTAAAACCTATAAATTACAATTTGATACAAACCAAGACAAAAATATTATATTACTCATTGAAATGTCTTAAAAAGACAAAAATAGATTATCTGCTATATGAAAAAAAATCATTAATGTAAGCATATATTGTATACATTTAAAAAAAAAAAATTGAAAATCTTCAAGACAAAGTAAGCCTTGAGAGTTGAGTCATATTTATTTCATTTTTTTTGGGTCAATGATAGATTGCTAACCTTGCTATAAAAGATAGATAAAATTAAAAAAAAATAAAAATTAAGTCATATGGAATTACCCCTCCATGTGCAAGAGCAATGGCCATGATAGTTGCAATTGACTACATATATGAGACAAATAACTTTTCATTAAGCAAAATCCATCAAGGTTTGCAAAAAATTCAAGAACTTTCATTCAACATGAAGCTAGAACCATCCTTTATTACAATAAAAGAAGTCCACAACTCAGAGATAAACAACTGTACAAAAACCCCAGTTAATTTGTCTTGATAAAAATCTTTCATTAAGATCAAGCCATATAACTTTATGCAAAATCGTATAAATAGTTTATACAAAAAACAGTGAAAATTTTTATGAGAAAACAATGAACAATTTTAATTAATGTAGAGATTAAATTCATATTTTGAAATTAAAATCTCTATATTTTACAATGCTTCTGTTTAAATAAATAAAAACATAAAAAAGTCACTTATTTTTACCTTTATGTTTATTTGTTCATTATCCCCAAACAAAAACAAAAACAAAAACAAAAAAAACAAAAAAAATTTACACAGTACTCAAGTTTCCTAAACTTGAGTACTGTGTAAATTTTTTTTTCCTGCCTTTTATTTATAAAACGTATCCGAGTCTGGTATACTCGAGTACTGTGTTGCATGTAACTCGAGTTTCTCAAGCTCGAGTACCACATAATTTTTTTTAATCACAGAAATTCCATGTTAGCAATGCCACGGTGGCAGAATTGAGAGGAAATCGAGTTTTTGAAACTCGATTTCTAGAAAAAGTGGTACTTTGCTATTTATTTCCGAAACAGTGATTTTTTACTAAAAATTTCAAAAAAAAGTGGTATTTGGCCATTTTGGCCGTGTTTGCTTGCTCATACAGTGGTAGACCAATGAGGTGGTCATTAACGACTACGTGTAGGAGCTAGGACTCATTGGCTTTGGGTCATTTGTGTTTTCATTGTGTTTATTTGCTAAAGGGTGGTTTTTTTTTTTTCATAGATGATTAAGTATTGTCTATTTATATGATCATTTGCCTATTCTCTCATCTTGTTTCCTTCCTTTTACCGAAAAATTCTTAGGTACTCCTGGAGCACGAAAAAATAATGTTCACTCCTCTTTCATTCATGGTAAACCCCACCATGAATTTAATGAGTGGATCTCACCATAAATATGAGAGGGGGAAGTACTATTTTCTATGCTTCAGGAGTACCTAAGAATTACTCACATTTACCCTCTATTTACTAAGTGAGTCATTATGTATAGTCATTAGTCACTATTAGCGATATACAGAATTGATACCCTCTCTCTCCAATTAAATCTTTGGAATTGATTGAGAGTTTCCGGCCACATTTCCTTTTGGAGATCCATAGCCACCTTTACCTGAATGTAAATTCTCCATTCTCCAATTCAATGATTTTTTTTCAAATATGATACATTAGCAAAATAGTTTAGTAATTGAATGTAGTTTTCACTTTTTGGAGATCCATAACCACCTTTTTCTTTTTTTTCTTTTTTGGGTATTTTTGCACCAATTAAATTTGTTAGGTTTTTCTAGACTACTTCAATATTTTGAGGGGCCAAATATGAATGCCTAAGGTCTAAATTTTTTGGTTTCTAAATTAAAATTAAAAAAAAAAAGATTTTCTTTTATTAAATGAAAAAAGAAGACTTAAAAGACAATAAACAAAAAATTCTGGGATTTTGGGGGAAAGATTTTTTTGTAAGAAAATAAAATATTTTCTTTTTCCACAAGTAAAACACTTGCGTCGCAAATAGGCAAAAAATAAAACTAATAAGTTAGAGGCGGCCCGATACCAAAAGCCCTAGGTTCGGTATGCAGTCCTATATATAAGACATATATGGTCACAACCGTACCTGTGATCTCTCACAGTCCCTCTGCGTCTCAAAGTCGCAGAGAAAACAAATTTGTTCAATATTGTTCTTAGCTTAAGGTGAAGGCTAATGGGGTTTTCTTTGATAAAATTGATGGGAAGCCAGTTCATGCCAGGTAGCCATACACAATTGTAGCAAGTACAATTTTCAGTTCGAAGATTGTTCCTGCAGTGGGGTTGGCTGGAGTAATTGGAGTGCAACACTGCAACATATGATTCATACATGTACAAGGAGATTTTACAATGCAAATTTTTCTCAGAAATTCCTAAACAGTGTAGCTACAACTCCTTCACTTAATTTGTGGGCACAAAGATGTATGAGATTTTGTAAAAGAAACAAAGGTAGATTGCTGCTTGGTGCTTTTGGTGCTTGTGTTACTCTTTCTTATGTGAGAATACAGAGAGTACCATACACAGGACGAATCCAACTTGTTTCCAATGAAAAAGCGGAGGAAAGGAGGGCAGACGAGCGCTGGAACATATTAATGCGTTACGGCAAAGATGAAGTACTCCCTTTATCAGACCCTAGGAGTATTCGGGCACAATCCATAGCTGCAAATGTCATTAGAGCATTGAATGTCGGGTTAAGACTTGAAAAGGATTGCAAGGTAAATGTGCATTCATGTGAGAATCCAAATTTTAGAGACTCTGGGGGCACGTCACGAGTGGGAAGGAGATAATGGAGATGAAGATCATGTTAACCGCTTTGAAGAAAAGAGCATTCCTTTTAAGGAGGATCATAAACTCCCGATATGGAAACCTAGTACCAAACATTTGGATGGAAAAGACTGGGAAGTTTATGTGCTGGATTTAGGCGAAACAGGAGAAAATTCAATTAGTTCCAGTCATATCTGCCACTTTAATAAAAGGATTGTTATAGACAAGGGCTTGCTCGACAGTTTAAAGTCTGATGCAGAGTTAACAGCATTAATTGGCCATCAGGTTTGCTTCTTAATTTTTTTTTTTTTTTTCAACTGTTTCTTTAGATCTTTTGTCTTTAGGATAATATGTTTCATATTTCCTATTTGATTGGGCATATTGTGGGTCAACATATAGCAAGAAGTTGTGTAAGGTTTCACTGGAATCTCTTATGATTAGACCATTTATTAACTATGAAGCCGTTTCCGGCCTTAATGCCTTTGGTGGAGTGCAGTTGGGCTGCTTCGCAAAAATGGTACAATTTTCTTCTTGTCGATGTTTGATACTATGCGTTTAAGTCAATTCATCTTTGAGAGTATGTTTAAGTTATTCTGGTAGTTTGCACTTTGCAGTAGTTTATTTGTTTTGTCCTTAGCAGTAATTGTCTTATAAATCCATATCCAAACCCAATGCTACTAATAGAATTTTTGAGTGGGGTTACACCCTTAAGGGATTGAATTTTTTTGAGTTTATATTTGGATTTGTGAATCTGAAGGAAGTATCTGAGTTTATATATATATATATATATATATATATACATATTCTTTTTGTCTTTCTTTTTAGTATTGGTCAACAAAACCAAAAGTGGTTGAAATTTCTTTTTGTGGTGTTCATAATTGTTTTGAAAATCCAAATTCTGCTACCTCGATTATTTCCTACACATTTACAGTTAGAGCATTCACAGCAGTGCATCTATAATTTTAGCTATTTAGTATCAATAAAAGTTATTTTATCTATTTTACCTACACATATGCTGCAGTAGTGGTTCTATTTTAGCTTTTAACACAATAAAATAATATAAACATCACAATAAAATAATATATCCCACTACCCAAAAAACATCTACAAACCAACCACAACCACCTCTATCATCAGCCACAGACACAACCATAGCCACAACCACCACTCTACTTTGGCAACCACAACACAACATAGAAAACAAAAACAAAACCACAACCACAATCACAAATTCCACAAACACCATTTCTATTCTTAATTCATTGAATCAATCACTTCTAAACAATGATTCTAGGCACCGAGCTCTCGGGCGGAGCTGTGGGACCCGCTAAACCGGTCCCTTGGGCCCACCGTCCTTCGTGCCATCCGAATTCTCGATCTTAACCGTGGCGGAGGAGCTTAGATTCTCCGTCTTGATCTTCATGTTTCCAGTCGAGCCAAACCGGAGCCTCCACCCGCGTTGGCGGCATCGAGGCGAGCTGTGGTGAAGGTGCGAATGGAGGAGTCGTCTTCATCTAAGTTTTAGCGTTTACGGCTTCGGGGGCTTCCTCATCGGAATCAATGTGGGCGATGGGGCTTGGGGTGGATCGGCGGAACAGATCGGCGATGAGGGAGTTGGCCAGCGAGCTGAGGGATGAGGGAGCTGGCCAGCGAGCTAAAGAGAAAAAAAAATTTGAGGAAGAAAGAAGAAAGAAGAGAAGCTGGAGAAAGAGAGAATATGAAATGTATATTTAATGAGAGAAGAGAGAGACGTGTAATAAAAAAGTTTTTTTTTTTTTTTTTACCTGTGAGCTACAGTGCACATCTAAAGATAGATGTAAAAGCTAAATCTTTTAGATTTAGCTCCACTGCAACATGATGATTTTTTGTGATTGAGAGCTAAAAAAATACCATTATACCTATATAGCACCACTACTGTGAATGCTCTTATATAAATGTTTAGTTTTACGTTTTTCATGTCAAATTATAATAATGTTACATTTTGTTTCAATCATAGGAACGAAAGAGAAGCAAATCGTATTGAATTAATATTAATGGCAACCGCTGGATATTGAGAAAATGGTGTCGTTCAAATTATTAGAACGATGTCGTTTTATGTCCATTTGCTATAAGTGCTCAACGATGTCATTTGGAGTCATCTCTTCCAAAAGTCCTCTGTGCAGACGCTAACTGTCACTCAAGCCAGGCTATCACTCCTGAATTCAAGGAGCATAGATTGCAATCAGTTATGAATCTATTGAGAGCAGTTGTAATTCTGGTTGTAATTAAACTATAAATAGAGTAGGTGCTAATGTATTTTGGTTAAGCTTGATCAAATAGAATTCATTTTTCTCATTTTCCTTTTATGTTTCTCTGTCTCTCTGTCTCTCCTTCTATCTTTGTCACTTTGTTCATTCACCATTGTTAACCATCCTTCAAGCTTCAAATTCTTTCATGGTATCAAAGCCATTGATCCATGGCTTCAACACCTCAAACAGATACTGCTCAATCCACACACACAACTCCTGTCCATACAGTTTCTACTCCTTCAACCTCCATACAATCACCACTATTATTACTCTCAAACATGTCCAATCTCATGTCAATCAAGCTTGAGTACACCAACTACATTCCATGGAAACATCAATTGCTCACCATACTTGAGGCCTATTCCTTAGCTGAACATATTGATGGCATAGCACCAAAGCCATCACCTTTTGTACTTGATGCATCACGAAATACAACTTCAGTTGTTAATCCAGATTTTCAGTCTTGGAGAACATCAGGGATAAGGCACTCCTTCCCTTGATAAATTCAACTCTCACTCCACAAGTGTTTTCACTTGTTGTTGGCATTACTAGCTCAAGAGAAGTTTGGAACACTCTTGAACAGAGGTTCACTTCTACATCAAGAGTCAATATCTTGAACCTTAAGCTTGAACTTCAAGGTATCAAGAAAGGGAATGAATTTGTGAATTCTTTCCTACAAAAGATAAAAGTTGCTCATGATAAACTCCTAGCTGTGGGAGTGGCTGTAGACAATGAAGAACTTATTTGTATTATACTCAGAAGACTTCCTAGAGAATTTGCACATTTTTGTTTTGCAATTCGAACTAGAAGTGATCCTATTTCCTATGAACAACTTGCCATTATGCTGCAGAGTGAAGAACAAGCTATGACTGATCATCTTGATTCAGTCTCTCACTCACTTGCTATGTTTGCTTCTAATGGCAAAGCTAGTAGCAACACACAGAATCATGGTTCTGGTAGAGGAAGAGGAAGAAATCACTCTAACAGAGGAAGAGGAGGTGGCAAGTACAATAAATTTGGAGGAGGGCAACTAAACTTTAGTGGTGGATAGCAACATTTCTCACCACAGGCACCTCACTTTTCTCCACAAGGATCTCCACATTTCACTCCTCAGAATTTTTCTCCATAAAACTCCCCTCAAGGCTTCAAGCATGAGCGTCCAAGCTGTTAGATTTGTGGAAAATCTGGCCATGGAGCACTGGATTGTTACCATAGGATGGATTTTGCTTATCAAGGCAAAAATCCTCCTACCAAGCTTGCTGCCATGGCAAGTGCATCTAATGCAGTGATTACTAACAATCAAGATCCCTGGCTTGCTGATTCTGGTACTTCTGATCACCTCACTGCCAATCTCAACAATCTCTCCAATCAATCTCAGTATAAGGGACCTGAGCAAGTCACTGTGGGAAATGGTCAGTCTTTGCCTATTAACCATATAGGCAACACTACCTTGCACACTAAATACCATAATTTCATCCTTAAAAATGTCCTTCATGTGCCAAGAATTGCAATGAATTTACCTTCAGTTCATAAATTCTGTCTCCATAATAACTGTTCTTGTTATTTTGATGCAAATCAAATTAAAATCCAGGATATTCCTACGGGGAGACTCCTTTACAAGGGCTTGAGTGAGAATGGGGTTTACCCTATCTACTCCAAGAACTTCATCAGCTCCTTTCCACATGTCAATTCTAAGTCATCTTCAAAACAATATCATGTTCCAGCTGAGTCTCTCTTTCCTATTGCTTTTCCTTAAATAAAGCAAATAATTGGTTGTTATGGCACCATAGAATGGGCCATCCAAGTAATAAAGTCCTTGATGTAGCTTTGTCTTCCTTGAATATCACTTGTTCATCACACAGTGATAATGGATTCACTCATTGTAAACATTGTTTGAGTGGTAAAGTGCATCAGTTTTCATTTCCTATTTCTACTTTTCATGCTTCAAAACCTCTTGAGTTAGTGCACTCTGATGTTTGGGGTCCAGCACCTGTTACATCCACTAATGATTTTCAATATTACCTCTTTTTTGTTGATGAGTATTCTAAATTCAGTTGGATTTACTTGCTTAAACATAAGTCTGATGTACTTGATATCTTCAAATTTTTTAAAGCCACTGTTGAAACTGAACTTGATTCTAAAATCAAGGTCTTAAAAACTGATAATGGTGGGGAATACACCTCTAATGCTTTCAAACACTTCTGTTCCACCTAAGGCCTTATTCATCAATTTTCTTGTCCACACACACCCCAACAAAATGGGGTGGCTGAGAGGAAGCATAGACATATCATTGAGTGTGCTCTTACCATGCTTTCTCATTCTCAATTGCCACCTTCCTATTGGTCATATGCTGTCTCTACAGTTGTTCATGTCATTAATAGGCTTCCTACTCCTATCCTCAAGAATCTAACCCCTTAGGAACTATTGTTTAAGTCCAAACCTGATATCACACATCTCAGATCTTTTGGTTGTGTCTGTTTTCCCTTACAAAAGCCTTACAATTCCCATAAGTTACAAGCACACACCACACCTTGCCTCTTCCTTGGTTATCCAACACATACCAAGGGCTATATCTGTCAAAACCCTCAAACTTCTCCACCCCATTCATTAACCACTGGTCCTCCAATTACATCTTCTGTTCAGTCCTCTACACAATGTCATGTCATTTTCCCTTTTGACACCCATCTCCATAATTTTGTCTTCACTCCATCATAGTCTATCCCTACTCATTCTACTCCTACTCCTATACCTACTTCCTCACCTCAATCCTCTCTTCCTAATGCTACTAATCAGTCACTGTCAAGACCTGTCTCTATCTCATCTAACTCACCTCCTTACCCTATACCTACTCCTATTCCTATAGCTGGTTCACAGGTTCATACTACCATTCCTATAGCTGATTCACATGTCCCTGCTACTGTCAATGCTCATCCTATGATTACTAGGTCCAAGAATGGCATTTATAAGCTTAAATCTCTTCATGCTATAGTTGTTGCTACACTGTCTTCTCCTACTTCTGTTGCTCATGATGCTCATTCTACATCTGCTCCACATATTGTTGCTAAGTGTTCTCAGCCTAGCTCAAAGTCCACCAAATCAGGTTCCTCTCCTAAACCTGATTACACCATTACAAAGCCTCTAACCTATAAAATTGTAGCTCAATATCCCCAATGGTGCTCTGCCATGGATGATGAATTTGCTGCTCTTCAAAGGCAGGGTACTTGGATTTTGGTGCCACCCTCTCCTTCCCAAAATTTGGTTGGTTGTAAATGGCCAAGGGGACTATCAGCAGATATAAGGCCAGGTTAGTGGCGAAGGGGTTTCATCAGCAATTTGGGATTGACTTTGAGGAAACTTTCAGTCTAGTCATCAAACCTCCTACTGTGAGGATCATTCTCTCTCTTGCTGTCCAGTTCAATTGGCCTCTAAGACAACTTGATGTAAGTAATGCATTTTTACATGGTTTTCTGAGAGAGGAGGTTTATATGGTTCAGCCCCCTGGCTATGTTGACTTAGCTCACCCTAATCATGTTTGTAAACTTCTTAAGTCTATTTATGGTCTCAAGCAAGCCCCTAGAGCTTGGTTTGAGAGGTTTTCCACCCAATTGCTTCATATGGGGTTTCAAGCTTCTCTCTCAAACTCCTCCTTATTCATTCTCAAACATGGCTACCTAGTGGCATTCCTTCTTGTCTATATTGATGATATAGTCCTAACTAGCAACAGTCCTCAATTTCTAACCTCTCTAATTGCCCAACTCAGTGCAGTTTTTGAGCTTAAGGATCTAGGCCCTCTAAGTTACTTTTTAGGTCTTCAAATCACCAAAACTTCCAAAGGGTTACTTGTGACTCAGACCAAGTATGCTTAAGATTTGCTTCTCAGGGTCAATATGCATAGTTTAAAACCAGCTCATACCCCTTGTGCTCCTAATACTAGATTACGTCCTACTGATGGTGTCTTGCTCTCTAACCCTCATGAATTTAGAAGGTTGGTTGGTTCTTTGCACTATTTAACATTCACTAGGCCAGATCTCAGTTTTGCAATGCAACAAGTTTGTCAATTTATGTCCAATCCTACTAATATACATTTAATTACTGCTAAAAGAATTCTGAGATATGTGAATGGTACCTTGCATCATGGTGTCTTTCTTCAACCTAGCCCTCTCTCTCTATCTGCCTTCTCTGATTCAGATTGGACAGGGGATCCATATGATAGACACTCCATCATTGGTTACATTGTCTATTTGGGCTACAATCCTATCACTTGGAGTGCAAAGAAGCAGGACACCATCTCTAGATCCTCCATTGAGTCTGAGTATAGAGCTTTGGCCACCACTGTTGCTGAGCTCTATTGGCTTCGCCAGGTGTTGAGAGACCTTGGGGTTTTTCTTCCTGCCCTTCCTAAGCTCTGGTGTGACAATATGTTTGCCCTTGCCATTGCCTTAAACCCTGTCTTCCATGCACGCACCAAACATATCGAGGTAGACTGCCATTTTGTTCGAGAGAAGGTGTTGTGCAAGGATCTTCAAGTCAAGTATATTGCCATGGGTGATCAGTTGGTTGATGTGTTTACCAAGAGCCTCCCTTCTTCCTGATTTGCCTTTCTTCGATCCAAAATCATGGTGTCCATTGACCCAATGGTTTTGAGGGGGGATGTTAAAGTGAGCACTAAAACTCAGAAACACCAATTGAAAATAGAAGAAGAAGAAACATAATGGCTAGTTTAATCTAACGTCTCTTTAGACTAAACGGTGTCATCTTATGTCTTATGTCTTATTTTAGTGTAGCTGAGTTAATGAGAAAATGGTGTCGTTCAAATTATTAGAACAATGTCGTTTTATGTCCATCTACTATAAGTGCTCAACGATGTCGTTTGGAGTCATCTCTTCCAGAAGTCCTCTGTGCAGTGTGTATGTGAAAAGTACTCTGTGTTGCAGTTATGGTTCCAACACTAATTGTCACTCAAGCCAGGCTGTCACTCCTGAATTCACGGAGCATAGATTGCAATCAGTTATGAATCTATTGAGAGCAATTGTAATTCTGGAATGTTCAATCTGTGTTGTAATTAAACTATAAATAGAGTAGGTGCTAATGTATTTTGGTTAAGCTTGATCAAATAGAATTCATTTTTCTCATTTTCCTTTTATGTTTCTCTCTCTCTCTCTCTCTCCTTCTATATCTGTCACTTTGTTCATCCGGCATTGTTAACCATCCTTCAAGCTTCAAATTCTTTCAGATATGATCCTCTAATGGCATATGAAGCATCCGAGAAGGTGGGTCAATCTTATGATGATAACGTACTTATAAGTTTCAAAGATATGGAAGAAGCGTATAACTTGTACAAGGAAGTGAAATTTTCCATGAATTTGCGAAGCTAGGAGGATGCTTCTGAAGTGGAAATCTTAACGCTTGTTTGCTTTCAAAAAAACACTAATTGCATGGAGAGGATAAATGCTCTATCGTATAATTCATTCTTTATTTAGAAGTATAAGTACAATCATTAATAAAATGGTGCCTACTATGTATATATTTCAAAGGTCTTACAACTATCATGATCTATTTGAGGACAAACATTGATCATAGCTGTCAAAGGGCAAGGCAGACCCAAACTAGTATGTGTTGAGAAGGTCTATAAAACCATGCCCTTCGATGCTCATTGGACAATTGGACAGGAAGTAAAAAATAGAATTTTTGTGCATATATTTTTGCCTATACACTGCATCACAAACGACCACAAAATCACACCCACGTACAATCTGATTATCTCCACAGATTGGATAGTTTTGTCTAGAAGTTCAAGTAAGTGAACCTATTTTAAGTGAGATATATATGTGGGTCGGTTGACCCAACCCATTTTGGTGAGTATTTTGTTATATCCAACCCAAGTTTGCTCTAAGCCCAACCCAATACTAAGTCCATCCCACTCCTTTTGCACACTAACCCAGATTTCCAAACTTATCTCTTCCACTCACAACACTCAAACCCAAGTTAATTTCCAACCCTCTTAGGTCTAATATGTATGTAATACTTGGAAAATCACGTTGTTAACTTTTTTAATTTTAATTTTATAAGTACAAATGCTTAATGGGTACTAGGATCCAAGTATTCTTGAGTAATGTTTTGGGTCAAAAAAAAAAAAAAAAAATTGTTTTGGGTCAAGTATACCTAACCCAAACTCGGTTCAACATCCCTAAATCCAAGTATGGGATAATAGCACAACCTAACCATGTCACAAATTTCCATGCCCTGTATAGTATTCAAGAAATAAATTAAAACCATTGACCATATCAAATAATAACTAATAGAACTTTCATCCCTAAAGAGATTTAGGGGGTGTTTGGATTTTCAATTTCTATCACTCATAACTCTGTTTCTATCACTCATAACTCAAAATATGTGAGTCCCATGGCTGAATGGTTTGTTGGGGGATGTTTTCAGTTTTTGTTTTCATCACTTAATTCTCTGATTTTTGAGTGATAAGTTATGAAAACTGAAAACACATTTTAAGTGTTTTCAAGTTATGGAAATAGAGTTATGATAACATTTTGATAAATATACACACATTGAGGGACCCACAATCAAAGGTCCAGCTGCAACTTTTGACTTTTTTTTTTTTTTTTCACTGGGTTTGGTGAGTTTGGGTGGTCTTTTTCTTCTTCTTCTTTTTCTTCTTTTCTTTCCTTTTCACATTGGGTTTCTGGGTTTGGTTGCATTTTTTTTTCTTTTTTCCATTCCTTTTCACTGGGTTTCTAGGTTCTCTCATCTTCTTTTTTATTTTTTTTTTCTTCTTTTTCTTTCATTCTTTCTTCACTTCTCACGATCTTTTCTCTAGCACACTAACACACAAACACAAACCCACAAACATGTGCATCCACACAAAAAAAAAAAAACCAACTAATTTCAAAGACTCCATACTAATCCAAATCCACACAAAAATGACCAAATTATCAATTATTAAGCTATAAATACAAGTGGGTTTTTGTTGAAACTTTGATTGGGGTACCTAAATTTTAGATGTTGTTGTGGTGGAGGAGATGGGTTTGTGGAGGCTTTGATGAAATGGGGTTTTGGGAAATGGGGTTTTGGAGATGGGGTTTTGGGTTTGATGGAGAAGGAGGAGGTAGATGAAGAAGAAGAACAAGAATAAATAGGGCTGAAGGGGGAAGGGGGAAGGGGAAATGATAAGTAAAGAAAATATGTGGGGTTCTACGGGTAGGCTAGCAGAAATCACTAAGTGAGGAGTCAGGCATGGGTCCCACAAAAAGTAGAAAAAATTGAGTGATGAGAAGCTGAAAAAATGTGCCAAACGGGTAGTTATAGGAAATTGGGGTGTTTTAAGTGACAAGTAATGAGTGATGAGTGACGAGTGACGAAAATTGAGTGAGGAGTTATGAGTGATGAAAAAAAAAAAAAAAAACCAAACAGCCCCTTACTTTCCATGTTTCCAATTCAAATATGTGCTAAAAGCCTAAAGGGAATGAAGACAAGTAGCCCATTCAACCGGTGTAAACAAAATAAGGAAGGGAAGGCATACACAACGTAGCCAACATATGCAAGTAATCCACGTGCACTTCAACTTGCAAAATGGAAACTCCAAAAGGACAGTGCAAACAAGGAAATCCTCCAGAGTTTTTATTTACAGTTTGACATAACTAGACTCAAAATGCATTGTACAACTTAAAATGCCAAGAATAGTTGCAAAGACATCAATTGAGAAAAATCAAAGTATACTACACCTTATACTTCATTTAGGAGTTTATAAAGGAATGAAACGAGTAAATAAACGATTGAAATGAGGAAAATGGTGAAATGTAAGTAATTTTGTTTTAGAACTTGGAAGTAACATAAAAGAAACAAATAGCTTTTTGTTGGAGCTAGGACTCATTGGTTTTGGGTCATTTGGGTTTTCACTGCGTTTCGTTGCTAAAACGTATCACTTAGGATTAATTTAACAGTATTTTTGTCCATTTATATGATCATTTCCCTATTATCTCATCTTATTTCACTCTTTTTACCTTATTTTTACTAAGTGAGTCATTATGAATGGTCACTACTAGTGCTATAAAGAATTGGTACCCTCTCTCTCCAATTCAATCTCTAGAATTGATAGAGTTTCAGGCCACATTTCCTTTTGGAGATCCATAGCTACCTTTACCTGAACGTAAATTTTCCATTTTCCAATTCATTAATTTTTTTTTTGGGGTCATATATGATACATTAGCAAAATAGTTTAGTAATTGAATGTAGTTTTCATTTTGAGATTGTGATGGCTTTGTGTGTGTTTTAGATTGATTAGTAAAGTTGTGATTTATATGTATGTATGTATACATATGTCTCTGTATGTAATTGATGTGATTAAGATCTAACAGTAGAATTCATAAAAACTCCATCGCTATAAAGTAAAACCTAATGAACAATGGAATGGGTGTGGCAGTATGTAATTGATGTGATTAAGATCTAACAGTAGAATTCATAAAAACTCCATCGCTATAAAGTAAAACCTAATGAACAATGGAATGGGTGTGGCAGTAGGCCCAATAGTTTATGCTATTATTGAAGAAGGGGCTTTGTTTGTGCTGTGTAGGGGTATAGACAAGTTGCTTGGTTTATACTGTAGTAAATAAAGTGACAACTGTACTTGGACTTTGTGATTCACAATGAGATTTTATATCTCCGCATGATTTATGACCACTTCAATATGCACATGTCCAACTATATTACAACGTGATACATTGTTGCACGCAAATATTGCTTGTGTCCAAAACTAGTAGATATGAATGAAGAAAGGAAAAAGTCCTTGGATAGGGCTCAAGATAGACATGGAGAAGGCTTAAGCTTGAATGGGAATTTCTTCACAAAGTCATGAAGTGTTTTGGGTTCCCAGAGTTATGGATTTAGTGGGTGCTTCAATGCATTACAACCCCCTCTTTCTTTATTCTCTTCAATGGAGCTCCCTATGGGTTCTTCAAATCTGAAAAAGGTCTTAGGAAAGGGGACCCTCTATCCCTTTTCTTATTTGTTCTAGCAGGAGAGGTCTTATCTAGAACGATTGGAAGGGCAGGTCTTAATGACAGGATCAAGGGGGTTAAATTATCTCGAGATATTGAACCAATTACTCATTTACAATTTGCTGATGATCTATTTATATTTGCCCATGCAAGGGAGATGGATGCAGATGGCGTCATGGAGTGTATTTATTCATTCTCAGCATGGTCAAACCAAAAGATAAACTTGACAAAGTCTATTATCATGTTCAGCAAAAATGTTTCTCCTCTGCTCAAAAGTCGACTGGCAAATATGTTAGGGATAAATGCTTCAAACAGGAGGGTAAAATATCTTAGGCTTCCTCTAGTCTCGGGCAAGGAGAAAAGGATGGCGCTTCAAGATGTCATTGATAAGGTCAATAGCCGTCTTCAAGGATGGAAAATGAAAGTGTTATCTCAAGCAGCGAAAGGGTCTCTAATCAAGTCAGTATCTTCATCGAGTCCTTCTTATCACATGTCTTCCCTTGTTTTGCCAAAGTTTATCTATAAGAAGCTTGACAGTATCAATAGAAATTTCTGGTGGGGAATAAATGAAAAGAAACATGGGTTGTTTTAAAGAAGTTGAGACTCCATATGCCTCCCTAAATGGGCTGGTGGCATCGATATTAGGAAAACAGAGGATTTGAATAAAGCTTTAGTAGCTAAATTATCTTGGGAGGTGGCAAGTAATTCTAGGAAAAAATGGGTTCAATTATTTCGGAAGAAATATGTGAAGCATAGAAATTTTATGAAGATGCAATGCCCAAAATCTGCTTCTTAGGTAGCTATGAGTATTTTCAAATGCAGAGATGTCCTTAGCAAAGGGCTTTGCCATAGGATTGGGAATGGATGGGGTTTGTGTATATGGGAAGACCCATGGGTTCCTGAAATCTCAAGATTTATTCTCACCTACCCCAATGACATAAGTAGTAGTGATGTTTATGTGGCTAGTCTCATTGACACATGACTCAAGACAATGTGATCGTGGTAAACTATTCAATTTATTTTGATATGGAGACAGCGAGGAATATCCTTAAGATCAATCTTCCACATCTTCAACAAAATGACCAGATTTTTTGGTGTTTATCAAAATCAAGCTCTTTCTCAGTCAAGTCAACTTATATGTCAATAATCCAAACCAAGTTAATTGGCCCAAATCCTCTTAGTATTAAAGAATGGAAAGGTCTATGGAAACTTAAGGTTCATGCCAGATTCAAGAATCTCCTATGGAAGATTGCTTGGAGGATGCTCCCTGTAGGTGAGGAGCTGGAAAAAAGATTTAACTTCCCATCCACTGAGTGCTTCTTATGCAAGAATGCGGTGGAGACAATTGAACATATTTTCCTCCAATGTCCGTGGACCTCTCAAGTATGGCTTATGGCTCCATAGCCTTTAAATATGTCTAATTTATCACACATTGATATTACAGAGTGGGTAAAATGCATCATTGACCCCAAAGAGAAATTTGGAATAAGGGAAGAGGAATCCCATCATTTTCAATTATATGCCTCAACTGTGTGTGACAAGATTTGGATGCAGAGGAATAAGGCGAGATTAGGCGAAGAAATTGGTTTGATGGTAGATCTAGCCAAGAAAATTCAGAGCTCTTTCAATGAACAAAAAGCAGCTTGGGAAGAAGATCATGGGGAAAAACTAGAATTGAATGAGTCTAGTTGGACCCCTCCTCCAGCTGGTTGGGTGAAATTATATTTTGATGCTACCATAAGAGAGAATAAAACATCAGTTGCAGTGGTGGGTAGAGACAATCATGGCAGAGTTGTTTTGGCTTGGACTGACATTTTGGACTTGAGAAGCCCATTGTGGGGTGAAGCTAAAGCGGCCCATGCAGCAGTAAATCAAGCAGTTGAAGCTGGGCTCAAAAGAGTGATAATAGAAGGTGATGCTTGGAATGTTATTGCTCCTCTGAAAGACAAAAAGTCATCCTCTCAATGGACTATTGATGTAATATTGCAGAATATTTTAGCTCTTTGTAATTTGTTTGATGATGTTTCTTTTTCTTTTGTGAAAAGAGAAGGTAATTCCTCAACTCATTTGTTAGCCCTTTGGGCTGTTTTTTGTAACAACTCTGGGCTTGTCTCCATCTTTGATCCATCCTTGTTAGTGGCTCAAGCTTTGGAAAGAGATGGGCAAAGGCCCATGAGTTCTTTGTTGTACCCTTCGGGGCTTCTTTTTGTGAAATAAAGTTGTTTATTCAGCAAAAATAAATAAATAAATAAATAAAAATTCTCCTCAATCCAAAGTTTTTTATCATTTATTCCTAAACAAAACCTAAAACTATTGAAGTTTGACAGCCCCTACTATAATATCCTTATGCAGATCTCTTCCAATCTGATGCGGCTCTTCTAACAAACAAGCAAGCCAAATATACCATCCAAGAATTGGTTAAGCAAAACGGTTCAGGTCCTTACTGGCACTGCTGGCCAGATTAGGAAGAAATGTTGGAAGGTCAATACCTTTTTTTTTTTAGAGAAGACAGCTTACTGATTTTATTAATTTTTCCACAATGTGGATATCAGCAGTTACAAAATCGTCAATGTCTGACGAAACAAACTCCATCCAAACATAAAAAGAAAAAGATAATCTTGCTCTTTGAGCTAAAGCATGTGCTACCGCATTACTTTGCCTTACTACATGAGCGAAAGAAAAACTCTGCATGGAGCTAACATGAAATAAAATGTCTCTAAACACATGCCCTATAGATGAGGATTGCATATCACCCCCATACCCCCCCAAAAAAACAGCCCTTTAATGACTGTTTCTGAATCACCTTCAAAGTGGGATTGTTGTAACCCAATTTCTTTTGCAAAAATCATCGCACGCCTTGCTGCCAACGCCTCAAGACACTCCACAAAATGCGGCTTGATTATTTTTTCTGCCATTGCCGCCACAACTAATCCACCTGAGTCACGTACCACAATGCCCAAACCTGCTTCCTCACATTCATTAAACAATGCTCCATCAAAATTGACTTTATACTCACCTGGCTTTGGAGGAATCCAATTGCAACGTAAATATGCATGCTTTGTTTTATTGGCTTGATTTTAATGGGTTTTAGGTAGTATAAAATTTCTCAGTATAAAATTTTATCACACGCCCTCCGTTATTACATTTGATGTGATAGCGTGTGTCCGATGAATCTATATATATATATATATATATATAGTTTAAATAAAATTTAATTAAATTCTACCATTGAAGTCTAATTTTGTAACATGTGTCCTAAATTGTTTATTTTTTTAGAGAGTTCTATTTCTTAATTTTTGAGTAAAATAACCATATCATAAATATCCATCCAAGCGAATTATTGCGTACAAAAATAAAAAAGTTTAGAATAATGATCATAATTTTTTTTTTAAATGGACAATTTACATTTTCTGCCTAATAATATTCTTACAAGACTTTTTAAAGAGCTATATATATATATATATATATATATATATATATATATATAAATGACCATCAATAATATTTAAATTATATATGTAAGAATTATACTGTGCATCTTAATGTATATCGATCTTTTAAGTATATTTATTCATATGCACAAGATTACAAGCTAGTTTGTAATAAAGAGTGTGAGACTATTATTAGTTTATTAATCATTAAACTAACTCCTCTAAATCATGTTTAATGTGTGTATAGTGAAAGTTTTATTAAAGAGTGTGTGACTATACCAACTGATACTTCTAAATAATGCACAAAGTTAAAAAGAAATATGGTGCAAAATTAAGATTGTAAACTATTGTAACTAGGGGTGTTCGCGGTGCGGTTTAGCTAAAATCATAACTGCACCGCATCTTATTTTTGCGGTTACTTGTGCGGTGTAGTGCAGTTTAAAGTTTAGCCAAAATCATAACCGTACCGCACCGCACCTCATTTTTGCGGTTACATATGCGGTGCGGTGTATAAGATGTGGTTTGAATGATTTGAAGTTGGTATATCTTTCAAATTTTAGGCTTTTTCTACCCAGCCCAAAACTAATTTTTCCTTTTGTTTTGGTCCAAGTTTTAAACTGTTGAACTAGTTTTTCTTTATTTTGGGGCTGACTTTCCTAATCAACACTTGTTAGGGTTATCAAACTATTTTTTTTTTAAACTAGGGCTATTAAACTATTAATAATATATTTAATATTAAAAATAATTAAATATATTAATATATAGAGAGGGCGCGGTGCGGTGCGGTTTTCTTATTATAAAACCGCAAACCGCACTGCACTATGCGGTGTGGTGCGATGCGGTGCACTATTACTTGCGATGTGATGCGGTGCACTATTACTTGCGATGCGGTGCGGTTATGTCATTTTGCCAGCGGTTTTGATGCTGTTTATACGGTTTGTGCGGTTTAGTGAACACCCCTAATTGTAACCAAAACCAAAACCTCAATGTATTATAAACTCGGTTTAAACACACTAATATTATAATTTTTGTGTGTGTTCTAATAAATATTACTGTTTACTAAAATAAATAAATAAAAAAACCAAAACCTCAAAAATCTGTTAAGATCACAACTTTTGTCATAACTTGCTCGCATGGCAAGTCGTGAGCAGTTGAGCAAAAGTGGTGGGTTTACAACTTAACCACTCACAACTTGTCACTTAAACAAATTGTGACAAAAATTGTAACAAAAGTTGTAGTCTTAACATTATTCAAACCCAAAGGGGCCAATATGTCTTAGTGAAAAATATGTTATCTAGGACTCTGGGTTAACAATGATGTCATTTTGATAAGATTTCTTCATAATTTATTTACAATAAAATCATCTTTATCTCTCTTGTTACATAGATTTTATTTGATTTTCAAAATTAAGAATTGTTACATATGTTTTATTTGATTTTCATAATTAAGAATGGAGATAATATTCCCCCTCAAAAAAAAGAAAGAAAGAAAAAGAATGGAGATGATATATACATGAATAGATTGTTAGAAAAACTCTAAAACTAATTTTATTGACAAATTGACATGAGGTACTGGAAACGATCTTGTTCCAATAAATGAATGTTTCCATAACTACATCAGTTTAGTAAATAAATAAATAAATAACCGCCCAACAGTATCAAGACTAATAAAAACTTTGCATCTCCAACGCTCAATCTCTGTAAAATAGTCTAATGCCTTAACTTTTAATAAGTCACATGTATGGTGAACCCGAAACAGCAAGAAGGGTAGAGGCATGGGAGAAGCTCAGGTATCTCAATTCTATATCTGATATTCCTTGGCTATGTTTTTGGGATTTTAATGAGATAATTAGACAAGATGAGAAAGTGGGCGGTGCTCTTAGGCCTCATAGTCAAATGCAGCTGTTTAGAGAAGTTTTAGATGAATGTGGATTTATGGATTTGGGGTACATTGGACCCAAATTCACATGGGCTAGACATTTTGATAATGGTAACTCAATTTGGGAGAGAGTAGATCGAGGATTGGCCACAAATGATTGGTTTTTAAAGTTTCCTGGTACGAGGGTTCACCACTTACGTTGTGATTCATCAGACCATGTCCCACTCCACATTGTGTTCTCGGGTTTGGACCCTCCTAGAAGGAAGAAGTTGTTTCGGTTTGAAGAAATGTGGTTGTCTAATCCTGGGTGTTCTGAAATTGTGGAAGCCATGTGGGAAAGGGGCGTTTCTGAGTAGAGGGAAGGGATTTTGCATAGAGTGGAGAAGTGTGGTAAAGACTTAAGTTGGTGGAATAAGAATGTGTTTGGGAATGTGAGAAGGGAGTTAGAAAAATTGGGGAAACTACTTCTCAAGGCCGAAGAGGAAGCTATCCATAGGGGAGATAATACTAGAGTCAGGCTATTAAAAAATGAAATTGAAGAGTGGCGTGATAAGAAGGCTACTATGTGGGCAAAGAGGTCAAGATTATTATGGGCAAGGCAAGGAGATAAAAATTCGAAGTACTTTCATTGCTATGCCACGAAAAGATACCGGAAAAATTTAATAGAGGGGATTAGAGATGAAGGGGGTTTATGGAAAACAAATATGGAAGAGATCACTAAAGTCCTTGTAAGCTACTACCACTCTCTTTTCACTTCTAAGGGCCATGTGGATGCTTCTAGGGTGCTAGAGTATGTGCCTAATGTGATTACTGATGAAATGAATGCTCTACTGAGTCGAAAATTTGAAGTCCATGAAGTGGAGAAGGCCTTGCATCAGATGGCTCCACTAAAAGCACCGGGTCCAGATGGGATGCCATCATTATTCTACCAACACTTTTCGGGCACAGTTAGACATGATGTTTCCACCTCCATCCTGATGTGGCTAAATTCAAGTACCTTCCCACAATCCCTTAATCACACCTTTATCACCTTGATCCCTAAAAATAACTCCCCTGAACATGCCCACCAATTTCGCCCTATTAGTTTGTGTAACGTGTTGTATAAAATTTTTTCTAAAGTTTTAGCCAACTGTTTAAAGAAAGTCTTACCCTCTATCACTACAGAACACCAATCAGCCTTTACAAAAGATAGACTAATATCTGACAATATAATGGTGGCCTTTGAAACTCTACACTGTCTGCAAAGATATAATTCGGGAAACCATGGTTATATGGCTGTAAAATTAGACATGAGTAAGGCTTATGTTAGGGTGGAATGGGCTTTTTTAGAAGGGATTATGAGGAGGATGGGGTTCAACGAAGGGTGGATACATTTGATTATGTTGTGTGTTAAAACTGTGACATACTCAGTGTTGGTGAATGGAGAACCTTGTGGCATGATTCACCCAACTAGGGGTATAAGACAAGGCGACCCCCTCTCCCCTTTCCTTTTCTTGCTTTGTACTGAAGGGTTGAATGGGTTGATAAAAAAAGCGGAAAGGAATGGGGATATCCATGGCTTCTCTCTTTGTAGAAGAGGCCCTAAACTAACACATTTGCTTTTTGCAGACGATAGTCTTCTTTTTTGCAGGGCTACAATGGAGGAGTGTGGCAAAGTGTTAAACATATTAAGTGACTATGAAGATGCTTCCAGCCAAAAAGTTAATAAGAGCAAGACGGCACTTTTCTTTAGTAAAGCTATGGACGGTGCTATAAAGGACCAAATCAAAGAAGCATGGGGAGTTCCAGAAATCATGCAATATGAGAAGTATTTGGGGCTGCCATCCTTTGTGGGGAGAGGAAAGAAAGCAAGTTTCAACTACATTAAAGAGAGGGTGTGGCGAAAAATCCAAGGTTGGGAAGGGAAGCTACTTTCCCAAGCAGGTAGAGAGGTATTGATAAAGTCAGTCATCCAAGCCATTCCCACTTACACAATGGGATGCTTCAAAATTCCAATGGGTCTATGTAATGAGATCGAAGCTATGATAAAAAAAATTTGGTGGGGTCAAAGAGGCAACCGAAGGAAGATACATTGGATGAAGTGGGATGAGTTGACAAAGTCTAAAGATGTAGGTGGTATGGGCTTTAGAGATTTGACAAAATTCAATGACTCTCTATTAGCAAAGCAAGCGTGGCGCCTTTTACATAATCAAAATTCCCTTTTCTACAAAGTTTTCAAGGCTCAGTTTTTTCCTAATTCAACTATCATGGAGGCAAAGGAGTCTAGGATGGGTTCTTATGCTTGGAGGAGTATACTTGTAGGAAGGGAGGTTATTCAAAGGGGAGCTCAATGGAGAGTGGGCGATGGAAAAAAAATTAGAATTTGGCAGGACCATTGGCTGCCAAGGAAACACCCTCCATTTGCACCATCTTGTCCCTTGATTGATTTTGAAAATGCAACAATGGATATCTTAATCGACCCACGAAGTAGGCAATGGAATGTAGATATGGTGGATGGGCTGTTTAATACTGAAGAAGCAGAAATAATAAAAAGTATTCCCTTAAGCCAGGAAGCAGTTGAGGATATCTTATTCTGGCCTTACTCTTGTGATGGAAGGTATAGTTGTAAAATCGGGTATAGACTCTTGAAGGAGGAGGAGGAGCTGAATGTGGAATCAAGGGAGGTTACAAACGAAGACAAGCAGTTTTGGAGGGAGATTTGGTGTATGAAGGTTCCACCAAAAGTAAGAAATCTACTGTGGCGTGCTTGCCGTGAAGCCATGCCCACAAAGAGTGCTCTGTTTCGCCGCAAAATTTCGCCAGATCCATTATGTGTTAGATGCCAAGCTTCAGCCGAGACTCCATTGCACGCCTTGTGGTCTTGCTCAGAGCTTGACTCGGTGTGGTCAAACACAGTGCTATGGAGCAACAGGGTCTCAATGCAATTCATGGACTTCAAAGGACTCTTATTGTGGCAGATAAAAAACAAAAACCAGCTTGAGCTTTTCGCTATCACAGCCTGGACAATATGGAATCAGCGGAACCGGGTTCGGGTTAACCAGCCAGCGGACGCACTTCACCAGCTTGCCCACCTCTCCAAGGTCTGGTTGGATGATTACCATGGCAGGCTGTTCAGTCCAGATACACAGGTGCTACAAGTCAGTCGCTTAGAGAATCGATGGAGACCGCCACCATCAGAATTTTACAAAATTAATTTTGACGATGCGGTATTTCCATGTGAGAAGAAAACAGGGGTTGGAGTCGTGATTAGAGATCACAGAGGCCAGGTCATCGCATCTAGTTCAAAGCTGGTTCATCAACAACTTTGCAGCAACGAGATTGAGGCGTTGGCAGCTGGTTGTGCTCTCTCTTTTGCGCTGGAAGTTGGTGTTAAACGAGCCATCTTGGAAGGAGATTCTTTGAGTGTGATTAAAGGCCTGATGGAGGAGGAAAGAATGCTGGTACCATTGGGTTTATTAATTGAGGATGCAAAAAAATTGTCACACAATTTTGATGAATTATGTTACTATCATACAAAGAGGGAATGTAATGCGTTAGCTCATAATCTGGCTAGATATGCTGTAAGCATACCAGATTTTTTAGTATGGATGGAGGAAGTTCCATCACAGTTTCAAAATGTACTTCAAGCCGACTCTATAGGCTTATTTCAATAAAATAAATTCCATGGTTGGACCCTCAAAAAAAAAAAAAAAAAGCTTTTATAATTGGTTCACACTTGTGTGTCCATGAGTTGCTTGCGGGAGCGGATCTAGGATTTTAAGCTAGTGGGAATCGGAGTATAAAGAAAGAAAAAAAACTCCAAATAGGCATTCATATAGTATTAAAAAATTACAAATACTCAAAATCGTTATTTCTAAATAAATTAAGATGCAATCATTTACCAACAAACACAAAAACAAAAACAAAATAAGATTTTTTTAAAATACTAAGCGGGTTATGATTTTTTTTTTTTTATTGAAGTTAGAGCATTTACAATGACAGTGCTAAAAATTTTAGCTTTTAACACGTCAAAAAGGTACTTTATCTATTTTATCACCTCCCTGTACAATACAGCCAATATCAAATGTTCTTTTTTTTTTTTCACTTCATTTAAACTAATATAAACAACTCATTAAAATAATAAAGGAAGAAAGAATTTGAGTTTTTTAATTGAAGAAAAAGATATAATCTTAATAAAATATTGTATTTAATTTTTAATAACTTGCTACAGTCAACTAGTATTTATACCAGTTTACTGTAGTTGCAAAAAATTTAGCTTTAGCTTCTTCAATAACACATGATTTTTTGGTTCTTTGGTGATAAAATAAAATTTTTTTTTTTTTTGCTAAAATATAATCACCATTGTGAATGTTTTTATTGTTTTTGTTAAGTTTTTGAGTTGAATAGTTGCTATTTCGGTGAGGTTAGCTAGACTTTATTGAGGAGAAGGAGAGGTTTTGAAATGAGTTTTGAAATGAGGCCCAACTACAAAAATAACATATATAATAACTAAAATAATAAAATAATAAAAAACTGGACCCAGAAGAGGCCGGGCCCCACCTAGGTCCATCCATGATTGCTTGGTTCGAGTCACTTCTAAAAAATGTGAAGCCACGACGTAAATAGCTCCAATACACCCATAAATGCCCCATGTCATGAGTTATTCAGATTTAAGTGGGCTAGCCAATAATTACACGTGTGAACCTTTTTATTGTTCATAAAATAAAAAAATAAAAAACTTTTATATTACCATTCTAGTAATCTCGTGGCTTTACAGTTTACATCCTCTTTGTTATTCATAAAAAAAAAATTAATTAATTAAAAATCCTCTTTAATATTTCCTTCCATATTTCTGGGACCAATCAATCACTCCTAGCGACATTTTTTGATTCAATTTCTAGCGATATTAAATTCTTGTTTAGCCTGGGCCTGGTGTATTTCCATATTGACCGTATTTCTACCCAAAATCTACATCTAAAGTCTACCTCTTCAATGTTCAAACTTCAAAAAGTAGCAATTGTTTTTCTGAGACAGAAAAGGAGAGACTACAGAAAGAGTCGTTGTCGTGCGAATGGAGGTAAGCTACTTCTTCTATTTCTTCTTCTTCTTCACTATATATATATATATATATATATATATATTATTTTCGGATATTTGCTGAATTAGGGTTTCGAAAATTTGTGACTTTAGAAGTTGCTCAATTGTTTGATCTTTTAGGGTTATTAGGGTGGGTTAGGTTTGGATGATTAATGTTCAGTTTTTATGATTTTTCTTTTGTTTTTTGAAATTATGCAATGCAAATTTGTTTTTTATTCTCAGTTTGTCTAATTTAAAAAATATCAAGCAAAAGTGTTGTAACCTGTTAGCTTTTACTCTTTTGTAGTTCTCTAGTTTTGCTCATGCTGGGGTTTTGTACCCTCAGGTATAATTCTTCTGTTTTAGGATTTTTTTATAAAAAATTCACGTAATGTAAATTTGTTTATTATTCTCTGCAACTGAGCAAATCTATGTGATACTTGGGTTTGTTGATGCTTTCACAGTAGAAGGGAATTATTTATTTATTTATTTGAATTCTGTGATTTTTTTTTTTTTTTTTTTTGAATTTGATTGTCTACTATTGTACAGAATTGGATGTTTCATACGATTATCAGAATTTTAATTGTTGAAATTGTTTGTGTCAACTTATTTTCTGATGAATATATATATATATATATATATATTAATTTTAAAATGTGACTTAATCAATAGGAAACAACAATTGCGGCAGATGTGTCAGACTCATTGCAAAGCAAACTAAATGTTTCATCTCCTGCATCATCCATGTATGTAAAGTTCCTCTTCAAGTTATAAAAATTCAATGAACTTACAATTTTTTTTGCTTGTTAGTTTGTTTCTGTTTTCATTTTAATTTTTTCTTTATTTTTTACTTTCAGACAGCAACAGCAACAATCACTAGATACATCTATAGAACCTATGGCTCCAAAAGGTAGGTAGTGTGTGCCATAATAAGTTTGAGCCATCCAACTCAAATTTAATGTTATTTTTGTGTCCTACTCTATTCATCCTTTCTTGATATGTTTATTTAATTTTTTTTCTCCAGAGGTTGCTAGGTATTATGCATCTTCTGATCTAGTGTCCAACCACTGTGCTGATCTTATAGACCAAATTGCAAATAGTGGGCTTGATCAAGATAAGGTTGCTCAAGACTTTCGTGATATAAAACGACCAACTGTTAGTCCACAAAATGATGGTTGTACAGTTCCTATAATTCGGTTGATACATTATGAGGTGAGTTCACCACTTCCCGACTTATTGTTTGTACAAAATATTTTTGTCTTAATATTCTTGGCCATGGTGATATTACCTTTTTGCTTTTTTAAACACTGTTATTAGTTATTACCATTAAAAGAATTGTTGGTTGGTAGGTATATAACATCCCCTCCCTCCATTGTAGCAAAATTCAACGCCTCTTTCCTTTTAGATTAGAGATGAATTTTGATCGTTCCTAGATTGGACTTGCTTTTTAGTTGATTGACTGGTGGCATTCCTTTGTGTGTGTGTGTGTGTGTGTGTAATTTATAACGGTCCTTGAACACATTTGGCTGATCCTGATAAATATTTTGTGTTAATATGTTGAGAATCATGGTTGACCATGTACTTGATCCTTCTATCATGAGTATGTTTGTGACTATATTGTTGAGGAAACAGATCTTTTGTTTGAAGCAGGCCATGTTGTTCCTCATTATTTGTGCTTATTAGTGAAAGAAATTCACATGGCAGCAGGAAGTTTACTTTTCACCACTAGTTCTATTGATGCCTTTTTTTTAAACCTTTAGATAGAAATGTCAGCTCACATGTTGGGCCTAGTTTAGTTGTGTTGCAGTTTTCTTTGGCTTTTGTAAGTTTTTTATAATTCAAAATCATAAATCTAACCTCCTTCTTTTTTGTTGTCTCAGGATAATAGCTACGCTTTAAAGTGGATTTTATTTGTCAACGGTATGACTGTTAAGATTTAAGGTTTTCTTTACTTCCAAGAGTTATGATTTGAGCTCCAACTTCTTCATTTGGTTTTAACATGAGGGTTTAGAGGATGTTTAGTTCCTTGGGAATCCATTAGCCCCATTAACAACCACCCTTCCCTCCTATTCTCACGTACCTAAAATAAAAAGTTTCATATGATTTTACTCTCGTCCTTGTGTATTTCCTTTTTCCCTTTTGTACACCATGTTACTTTTGGAGATTTTATGTCTTGAGTTGTTGTAGGTTTGTACAGTTTAAACAGGAATCAGAGAACCCATCTTTTATCACTATTTCCTTTTCATTGTCTGCACTATATTTGTTTATGTATATTCTTTAGAATTTGATTGTTTCCAATATAATATGGTGATAATACTGTTTTGACTCTGATGTTGCTTGGATTAATTGCAGAAGAGATGAATGACCCTCGTACAATGCTAGCTGAACCTGGAGATGTAGAAGTAGATGAGGAGGATTATGTTGATGATGAGGATGATGATGAAGAATGTTATGAGATAGATGAAAATTATGTTGAAGGTTATGTTGAAGGTGCTGATGAAGATATGGAAGGAGACAACCCTGAAAATTTGGAAGAAGAAGACAATTATATAGATTTCTGCAAAAACTATGATGATTATGCTGATGAATACAAGCCAGATAAAAGTGACTTTCAATACTTGGGTTGAAATATTGTTTCTTATAATTGGTGAGAGGTGTCAAACATGTCCTTGAATTTCTAACAATTTAGTATTGATGCACTGCATTGATATTTCGTATGGAATATGTTTTTCTTATTCTAGATCAAGAATTTAATGGCGCCAGAAATAACCTTCTTTTTCCCTCCCTGCAAAGCCTGTAAAGGTAGCGTAAGGGAGAGATTAAGGAACTGATATGATTGGCCCCAGATAATGGGAACATATAAAGAAATATGAAAGAGGGTTTTTTTTTTTTTTTTTAATGAATAAGGAAGAGTACGTAAAGCTAAAGCCATGAGATTACTAGAATGGTACTATAAAAGCTTTTATATATAGTCATGGTATAATACGACAGACATGTGACTTGTTAAAAGTTAAGTTGTTTTGTGCTATTTTACAGACACAGGCTGTGGGTTTAGAGGGAAAGAGTCATAACAAAGAGACTGGACGTTCTACTAAACATGCAAAGCTTTTGTTAGTCTTTATACTGTTGTGGTTATTTTTTTATTTATTGAACTGATGTAGTTATGGAATATTCATTTATTGGAACAAGACCATTTTTAGTGCCTCATGTTAACTTGTCAATAAAATTAGTTTTAGAATTTTTCTAACAATCTATTCGCGTATATATCATCTCCATTCTTAATTTTGAAAATCAAATAAAAACTATGTAACAAGAGAGACAAAGATGATTTTATTGTAAATAAATTATGAATAAATCTTATCAAAATGACATCATTGATTGTTAATCCAGAGTCCCAGACCGATTTAGGAGAGCACCTTGGAACACACTTTTTACTCCATTTTGGGGTTTTGGTTACAATAGTTCACGTACTTACTTTTGGGTTATATTTCTTATTAACTTTACACATGATTTTAGAGGCATCAATTTGCTAAGTAATGAATAATAATAGTCACACATTCTTTATTACGCTGAGATTGCATATTCACAGCGTGTATGTAATAAAATTTTCTATTAGTTTGCGTTTGAAAACTTGGATCTGAATTTTAAATTAATAAATTTGAATTTTTATATGTCTTGATTTCAAATCCATTGATTTTAGGAGTTATTTCAAATCCTAGCATTTTAAACGTTTAAAATACTTTGTGGATTTGTCAAATCCAAATCCATTACCTTTTTTAAACTATCCAAGCAAACTATTTGAATTTTAATCACCAAAATCTAAATCTAAATGCCCAAATCATGTCATCCAAATGCACTTAAAAGGTGCTTCACGTCTACGAAAATCTGCATATTTTGGATTGATGTAAATCAGTTTAAGGTGTTGGCACCGTATCATTGCTTTTGTAACATCATTTTTTTTTTCTTTTCTTTTTCGTGGAACCTGAAATATGTATCACAATTTATTGAAGAAAATAAATAAGTATGGTAGTTTTCTTGATGTGATTTACATATGGAATGAACTCTCCAAAACACTTTGCAAGCTGATGCCTCTAAATCATGTGTAAAGTTAATAAGAAATGTGATTTAAAAGTGAGTACGTAAACTAATAACCAAAACCCTGAAAGGGCCAATAGCTTTTAGTGAAAAGCATGTTCAAAGGTGCTCCTAGAGTCCTAAATCGGTCTGGAGCTCTGGGTAAACAATCATGTCATTTTGGTAAGATTTCTTCATAATTTATTTACATGGTTTTTATTTGATTTGCAAAATTAAAAAAAGGAGATGATACACACACACACACTAGCCTCTAACCACGTGCATTGTCCGTGCTCAAACACTCTTTTTTTATTTTTTATTTTTGGTAAAGGTTAATAATTAGCATTTATTAAAATTTGAAATATATTTTTTATTTTTCAAACAAGTAAAAAAGATAAACTTTAGAGATAAATAATAATTGTAATTTTTTTTTAAAACATGTGTTTGAAAGTGGTGTAGTGATATAGAGAAAAGTTTGAGTAAGAAAAATAAGATGAATCCTTCTCCCTCTTGTACTACGTGTTGACTTGATCCCCTTTAGGGGCTACGTAGGTAGTTTGGTATCATTTACTGAGTTCAGTCACATCATCAAAAAAAAAATCCCTTTTGAAAATTCCTCTTGAACTACGTGTTGACTTGATTCATTTTCGGGTACGTAGGCAGCTTACGCTCCGTTTGTTTTGAAGTAAAATATTTTCTGTAAAATATTTTCCTATTTTCAAGTGTTTGTTAACATGTAAAATATAGTCAAAGTTGTAAAATATTTTCAATTTGACCGAAGTTTGTGCATAAAAACTTGTAAAATATTTTACCAAAAAATCAATGGTAAAACATTTTACAAAACGCTCACTCCCTCTCACCCGATCCTATCTCTTTATCATTTTATAAAACTTTCACTCCCTCTCACCCAATCCTATCTCCCTCTTCTTCTCAGTTCTTCTCTCCCTTTCTCAAACTCTCTACCAGCCAAACTAGTGAGACCAGCGACAACACCCACCAGCAACAAGCCACCGGTGGCGCCACTCCCTACCAAATCCGACCCAGTTCTTCAGCTTCAAAAATCGCCCTTCAAGACCCAGATTGAAGAGATTAAAACCATTCATCTAAGATTGTTGAGTTGAGTTTCTGGAGGTCGGATTGTGGTGGAGCTGCTTTTGGTGGGTCGAATTACGGTGGATTTGGTGAGTGGATGATTTTTGTGCTGATGGATTTTGGATATGGTTTGTGTTTGTCCACAGTGGCAGAGGCGGAGTGTTGGTGCCTTGACGGACGGCATGGGTTGTTTGATGGGTTTCAGGTATGGGTTTCATTTGTCACGGTGGTGGGTTGACGGTGGCTTCACGGATGACTTGGGTTGTTTGATGGTTTTCATGTATACTACGTAGCTTGGTGGAATCAGATGATTGTTGCAATTTTTGTACTGGGTTGTGACTTTGGATTTGCTGGTGATGCTTCAATAGCTCCAACTAGACAAAATTTTGCTTTGATTTGCTCTATTCTAGTTGGACTTTGCAGTGACCCAGTGGGTTGTGTGATTAGAAATTTTTTCAAAAGGATTTCCTGAACATTTTGACAAATGCTACCAAACACGGTAAAATGAAAATATTTTACATCGAAACAAACAGAGCGTTAGTATTAATTACTAAGTTCAGTCACATTCTTAAAAAATTAAAATTTAAAAAAAAAAATTCCCTTTTGAACTACGTGTTGACTTGATCTCCTTTTGGGTACGTAGGCAATTCGATATCATTTACTGAGTTCAGTCACATTCTCAAAAACAAAATCCTCCCTTGAACTACGTGTTGACTTGATCCCTTTTCGGGTACGTAGACAGCTTAGTATTAATTACTAAGTTCAGTCACATCCTCAAAAAAAAAAAAAAAAAAAAATTCATTTCCCACCACATAAGTGATCAATCTTATGCATGCAAGAAAATTGCATAAGTACAAATCAATGCCCAAAACAAAGAAAAAAAAATATCAAGACAAAAGATGCCAAAGCCAAATCAATCTGCCAATTAGGACTTCAGATTCAATAGAAGGAGTCCAAGCCAAAAAGAAAAGAAAGGGAAATCTCAAGACACGTGTGTCACACAAAGAATTCTAATTCTTGCATGACACACGGGGGGCAACTGTTGAAACTAAAAAATTACTGTATAAAAATTGTTTCATCTACACGGCAGCTAGGATTAAATAGTAGCATAGGTTCAAAAAAAAAAATGCGGTCATGAATGGTCCGCATCTAGCCAATACTACAATATATATATATATATATATATATATATAATATGAGCCACGTTCATAACCTGCTGCCTAGTACCTGTGAAAAGCAAAAGATAGAAACTAATCAAGTAAAACAAAAAAATAACTGAAAAGTAAATGGGAAAGTGGCAACACCAGAAAGTAAGGAGCAAGGTTTCATGAAAATGGGCCTGAAAAGTGGGGATGTCACAAACCAAAAAGAGGCAGTTTAAAAAGCAATGGAACAAATAAAAAGATCAAAAAGCTGAATAGCGGGTCACGGCTCAACATGAAATTAGGAGTTGTGGAGGAAAAATTGACAAAAACTGCTCTATGATCTGAGCAGTTGAGAGGAAAATAAGGCAATAGCTTCTTTGGAATCTCTCTATAAATAGAGAGAGGCATGCATAAGTAAAAAAAAAAAAAAAAAGAAGAGAAATTCGGGAAACACAAAAAGAGAGCAAGTACACACACAGCAAAGACATAGAGAGAAGGAAAAAATAGAGGCACGGACAGAGTGAGTAATATCAAGCAGAGGAAGAACAAGTAGCATAGGTCTGTACATGGGGATTTCATCAGTCCTTTTCTTCTCAAAATGTCTCTTTCTCCCTCTTCCTTAAATCTGAATTTTTGTTTGGGAAAACAAATAGGGTTGGGTTTCATAAGGAGTTCCTAACTCCATACATGAAATTTTATACAAGAGCCCTGACTCTTAAATCCTATTTGATAATTACCAAATAAAAATTCTTTCAAGTTGTGGTGTAATGTTCCTATAATTGGAGTCCTTGACTCTACCCCATTATTGGAGTCCTTGACTCTACCATTTTAGTGGAATCTTTGATTCCACTATTAAATTAATGAAGGCATCAACTCTACCAAATTAATTGTGACTAACTCTTTGGAATTATTAATTCTTTAAACAAGATTAGCGTTAATAATTCTTAAAATAAAATGACCATAAAATTGGGTTGGGGAAATTTTCCAATTTCAAATATGTTCACAATGAATAAAAATTGCTTCAAATGAGTTTTCTTTCCCTTAATCAAAATATCATTAAAAGTTCCTACAAAGAAGCAAATGAAAGAAAGGGAAAATTGCTTGGAATTTCAACTTCTCAAAAAGAGAATCCTTGATTCAATTTCCATAAATACATGGTTCTTGATTTGTCCTTGAGATTAAAACCAATTATCTCACCCAAATACAAAATTATGCCAATACTTAATTAAAAGCCAAGTATTGACTTAAAGATCCATCATTTAAAATTGGACAAAACCATATTTGAGACTTTAAATCTAAAACCTCAAATAAAGAACTACGAAGTGGCTTGATCCCCGCCAAGGGTATGTGGGCAATCTAAACAAATTATTAGGTGCAGCCACAAATAAATAAAAACACATATTCCCTTAAAATAAATAAACCTATGTACAAAGACAACATGGTTAGAATCAAAAGGTCTTCCCTTGAAATAAGGGATTGTAATTAAGAGATACATTATCTTGAATGAGTACTACTCACATCAATAAAACTCATACGCCAAAAGACCTATGAGTGAAATTATGTTTGACAAGTTTGACTAATTTGACAATGTTTGTTAAACATAATTTAACAATATTTGTTAAACATAAGTTGGCAACATTTGTTAAACATAATCTAATAATTATTGTTAAATATTGGTTAACATTTTTTGTCAATATAAACAATGCAAGAGGCACTGATAAAAAAAAAAAAAACACGAACGCCAAAACGTAATCCAAACAGAGCTTAGAACTCTTATAATTGGGAGAGGTGTCCTTGAATTTCTAACAATTTAGCAATTTAATATGGATGCACTACATTGATTTTACTAATTTAATTAATATATATATATATATATATATTTTTTTTTTTAATTCCAGGATCAAGAATTTAATGTCCCTAGAAATAACCTTCTTTTTCCCGCTCTGCAAAAAGGTGGCATATATAAGGGAGAGATTATTGGGATTGATAATTTGATATGATTAGCCCCAGAAATATGGGAATATAAATATAGAAGTAAATATGAAAGAGGATTTTTTTATTAATATGAATAAGAAAGAGCATTACAGCCACGAGATTACTATAATGGTACTATAAAGACATGCATGTGACTCATTAAAAGTTCAGGCGTTATACACTTATTAAACTATCTTACATTCTCATCTTTTCCATTCAATTTGGAGTTAACAAAAAGTATGTGGGTCCCTAAAAACCTAAACCTGTCCCCAAATGTAGGCAAAGATTTTTTTTTTCCTGAGTCAACCCGTATGTCTTTTTTCTTTTTATTTTTTTTCATCCAAACTAGCTAGGTTTGAGTGTATGCATTATTTTTACAAAAACAGTTATTAAAAAAGAAAAAAGAAAAAGAGGAGACCTTGATTCTTGCCATTAAGGGAATTATTTAATGCTGAATTCTCTTGAATAGTTCAATTATTAGAAGCCATATGATAGGGTTTGGAAATGATTCCTAGTAAGAAAAGTAAACTTGAATAGGTATAAAGTAAGTTAAACATATAACCAGACAAGTTGAAACTATAAAACCATATAACCAAAATTCATTACTAAAATATCCCAAAAAAATAGAATTCTACATAACAAAATAAAAACTACCAATTACCTACGTAAATCTTGCCTATTTTGTCAGTGTCCATTCTGGATATGTAATAACAACACCACTCCAAAGCCGCCTCACAAATATTGTGAATTAGATTCGCTACAAAACAATTTTTAATCTTTCATAATAATGACGATTGGGCTCTTTACAATGCGCTGCTTGTCACCTTCTTTGCCTCTCCATTCTAACCTTGCAGTAACAACTTCAGGAATCCAATGTTCCGGATCAACCGTCAAAACCAATTTGAATTGTTGCGAAGTATTCATGACTGGGAAGTGTAGGATTTCTGGTTCTACTGTAATTATGATACCTTTTGTTGTTATGCAGCTTATGACTTTTGCTTCATAACTGCAAGATGTAGAGCCAACATGTGTGATACAACGATAAATCTCTTTGAAATATATGGTATCACCCCTTGGGACTGCAATGGTCAACGAAGGGTAATTCAACTCCCAGGCTTCTATCTTGGTTTTTACTTTTTATGTCTATCATGCACTTGAATATCTCTGTAAGTTCTTTATCATACCCTTGTCCATACAAAAACTTGGCATGGTCTTCTTCTTTTAGGGCGCCGTAGATTAAACCAGGATCTAAAGCCTCAACTGAATTCACAATTCCTGCTCCTATGGCAAATGAATCATCTACCATCTCTTCAAAATGAGAAGTTGGATAGATAACAAGGCAGTATAAGTACAGTAGAATTGTATTCTTAAAAGATGAAAAATAAAACAAAACTAAGAAATTCATTTACCGGTGGTAATGAGGGCAGAATGCACCCATGCTGGTGAAGGTTTCAATGATTTCTTCTCAAATTCAAGTTTGATAAGGGCTGCTTTTGCAGCAACAAATGGACATGCATAAGACGTGCCTGCTTTAAGTGTATATGTACCTCTATTTGTAAAATGGGGTACACAAATGTCAACTCCAGCAGCAACTAAGTCAGGCTAGATAAAATTGAGAGAGAATCGAGTTAATAAAGGACTTTTATCATTTTCAAAGTGAAAAGACATTATAAATAAATAAATAAATTTAAATCACCTTCAAATTTCATTGGTTACTAGGTTTGGTCCTCTACTAGAGAATTTAGCAGCGTTGAAGTGTTTTTCATTGTCAACCATTATACTTGATAGATTTTTGCCTTGAGCTGACCACCTTTTTTTTTTTTTTGCTTTGCTGTAAAAAATAAAAAAATAAAAAAAAAGTTATGTCATGAGTATGTCCTAAATTATGATCCATTCTTAATTCTGAGATGAGTTTTGCGTACCTTATCTCGTCATGAATCTTTTTAGCTTGCTTAGAATTTATCCTAACGGATGGAACATCATCATAGTCATGGGCAAATGGTTGGCTTTCTTCATTTTGAAATATAATCCCAGATGCACCAGCACTTTTTGCCAATTTCTTTTGCTCTAAATCATCGCATAAGACGATTTTTTCTTTTAATATCCTGCCAAGTCTGCATAGACAATAGAGTTCCTCATTCAATCATAAGAATATAGATAATATATTTGATCATAAAGAATTCATCAATTTAAGTATATAAGTACATTGCGATTGCTTGATAACTAGAGCTTGTATGTTCTTGAGGAAAGGCTACAAGATGATGCCATTCAGTCTCCAATGGGTTGACAGAAGACCCCTTCTTGTAAAAGTTAAGTATGATAAAAAAAATAAAAATAAAAACAAACAAAATTAAAAAATCAATCATATCACAATAAATCATGTAAATCTAAGTGAAAAAAAAAATCCTAATCCAATCATGGACTTTATAGTATATTATTGAAGATGAAATTGTTGGATTAATGAGGATGAACCTTTTAAATGTTAATCGCAGGAATATAATATAATCAAGGTAACAAAGATAGTTTGAATACAAATAAACTTATCTAAGATATTAATGCTATTAAGGAAAGTAAACAAAGATAATTACCGTGATCCTCAATGCGCCTATTTGCACAGTAGTCCTAAAACATTTAATTGAAGAAGAAGCGCCAACAGTCAAAATCCACGGAGCAACATTTGGTACTAATTTAAGAGCAAGACCCTTATTGCCGACAACTGCTACAGTCAAAATATTATGTTGCATGGCAAGAAAGGATCCAGCAGCAATTCCATTGAGATGATATGGAGCTTTCTTGGGGTTCAATACCAAGGATACAGAAATTACATCAACCTTATCCTCTATTGCTCTAAAAAATGCATCAACAATGTCATCAAATCCAATTTCATGAATTCCACCTCCTTCCTTTCTCCATACAACTTTATATGAATAGATTTCTGCATTTTAAGCTGCACCTTCAAAGGTTAATGGAAAAGTATCCCAAAGCTTTGTTTCAATTCTTCTCCCTGCTGCCACTGCAGCAACTTGGGTTCCATGACCAAGAACATCTACAGATTTGGGTAAGGTTGATCTACGCTGGTCGACATGTGCATTTTTACAAAAATATTCAGCTTTATGAATAATGTTGCAATAACACATGGTTATAATTAATATAATTTCAGGAGAGAAAATCAATTGGGAAATGAATGTGACAGATTAAGAGCTTACGTGTCTTGTAACTCAAGCTCATTGCAATCATGGAACTCTTCCATTTTTTTTTTTTTTTCCATCACACAAGAAAGCTTCAAATATATGATCTATACCGCTATCGATTATTGCAATCTTAACTTTTCTGTTTTCCTGAACATGTGAAAACATATATATATATATATATATATATGTATGTATGTATGTATGAAGTAAGTTTCTTTGCTCATGTAACTTTAAAAAATATAATTAGAACATTTGTCACAACCATTCCCTTCTATCTCAATAGTAAAAAGTTCTAAAATTAAATAAAATTAATGCAATGTATTTTTTTTTTTCCCTAGTATTATTAACAATGCATAGATTTAATGGAAAACATGTCATAGCATTTGTGATACATTATGCAGCTGGATTTTTATAATATGCGATTTGTTTACACACATATATTAACAGACATACACATGCGTTATATAATTCAAGACATATTTTCTTGTGCTTAGGAACAAGGGAATATTGCAAAAGCAATGTTTAAAAAGAAAGGAAAAAAAATTGCAATATCACATATATGGAGCTTGTCCTAGTACGCGTACGTATATATAATTATATATATTAATAAGAAACTCCATGTCCATTTCTGGGGATTATGTTATATACTTAACCGTAGTCCATAGACAAACACCAAAAATCAAGCATGCAAGCATATATGAAAAAAGCAAGGAGAGGGAGAGGGCTATGAGGAGCATGTAGGGATTCTTTCCTAGAATTTTATTTAGCATATGGTAATACAAACTTCAATTTTCAGCCAAAAGTTTGGCCCAATTTTTTTATTTCCCACCACAATAACTTTTAGGGCTTTTTTTTTTTTTTTTTTTTTTTTCTCTTTTGAAGTCTCTTTCTCAAATTTGTCAAGACCCTCTCTCTGATCTCGATCTCTCAGCTCTCCCCTTTCCCTCCTCCTTCACCTCCCTACCTCTTCTCCAACTCCCCTTTCCTTTTCTAGTAGTTACCTCTCTTTCTCAAGTTTTTTCTATTGTTCGTTTTGTCAGATTTTAGAGGTAACTGCTAGATGGTGATGTGTGGTTTGCTATTGGGAATGTTTGAATCAATCTAACAGTGCAACTTATTAAAAAAAAAAAAAAAAAAAAAGAATCAATCTAACGGTGCACACTTACCAAAAAAAAAAAAAAATCAATCTAACAGTGCATATATATTTTTGTTTATTTTTTTTATGAAGCTACTTCACATTATAAGCTAGGTAGGTGAACATTACAATTTTTTTTTTTTGAAAAGAAAGTGACAATCAATCGGTAAAGTGACACAGAAAATTAACCAAAGAGAGAGTAACAAAAAGTTATATAAAAAAATAGAGAATGTACCATAATTGATGAATCAAAGTTTCCGTTGGCTCTTTCTTTGGTATTCAGACACTTTTTTTGTTTTTTTTTTTAGGTAAACATAAGTAAAGTAGAGTAGACTAAGTATTCACTGTTTACTATATCTTTAGACATATATATGCACAATAATATATATATATATATATATATATATGAGATTAAATTTAATAAGGACAATGTGTAAAACCCCTTATTTACACCATCCAATAAACAAATGCCACATCAGACTTTTTAAAATAGAGCATCAAAGACTAATACATCTGGCAACACCTGATTAAAGCCCAAAAACCCCATTCATCATCTCCCTCAAACCCATTCTCTGACCACAAAAACCATTAGCCATGGCTGAGCAACCCTTTCTCCCTGCTGCCGTCGCTCACCAGCAGTCACCATCATTATTGTCTTGTCCATACCGGTCTTGTCTCTCTCGCCTCTTCTCTGTTCCCACTGTCTCGCTCCTTCACCGGTAACTGCAACTGCCATGATCAGTAGTGCCTCACTCCTTCACTGGTAACCGCAACTGCCATGAGCGACGGTGAATCTCATCTTATATGAATGAACCTCAAATCTTTAGTGTGATTGTTCTAACCTTTGAAATAAATAAATTAAAAATAAGTAGAAGAAGAAGAAAAATTGAGTTTCAGATTCGTATTTGGAGTGATGGGTATGAATCTCAAATCTCAATGTATCTTAGTGTGATTGGGTATTTGGAGTATTGTTAATCTAAGTTTTCCTTTTTATTTCATTTGTTTATTACAGATTACTTAGAAGACTTCCATGGAAGTCTTGGACAGAAACATTTTATTTGAGTTTTGTCATATAAAAACACTTTTCAGTGTTTATCAAAAAAAAAAAAAAAAAAAACACATTTCAGTCTCAGTAGGTTTCAGGCGACTTCTCCGTTCAATGAGGCAGTGTGTTCAGACTTTACACAGCAATAGGTTTTCTTTTTTATTTTCTTGTTTTTTTTAGTAAATATTGAATTATACTGGATTTTAATGGGTTGTCCGGTGAGGTAGTGAGGCAGCAAATTGAGGTCCAACGAGGATTGATATTTTAGAAACTGATATGACATGTCCTTATTGGCTGGTGTAAATCGAAAAGTTTACACCCGTCTTTATTAAATTTAATCTCATATATATATATATATATACTGGTTAGCGCTTTCTTGTTAGGCAAGTATTCTAATCGTAGATGTATTAGTTAGGGCCTGGGCCTGGGTAATTCCATGTTGACCGTATTGCTACCCTAAATCTATATATATATTAGGCTACCTTTTCAATCTTCGAACTCCTATCTATCAAAATGTTCGAACTCCTAAACGGCTAAACGTGCCAATTGTTTTTCTGAGGCAGAAAAGGGGGAGACTACAGAAAGAGGCGGTGTCGTGCGAATGGAGGTAAACTTTTTCTTCTTCTTCACAAAAATATTTATATATATATATATATATATTATTATGGGATATTTGCGGAATTAGGGTTTCGAAAATTTGTGACTTTAGAAGGTGCTTAATTGTTTGATCTTTTAGGGTGGGTTACGTTTGGATGAGTTCTATGATTTTTCTTTTGTTTTTGGAAATTATGCTATGCAATTCAATGCAAATTTGTTTATTATTCTCTCAGTTTGTGTCTAATTAAAAAAATATCAAGAAAAAGTGTTGTAATCTGTTTAGATTTTACTCTTTTGTAGTTCTCTAGTTTTGCTCATTTAAATTTTAAAGTTTAATTATTAAAAAAAAAAAACAATAAGCCAAAAACCCTAATTAATAAGAAAACATCACAGCAGCTCCAGCCGCCACTTCTTGCATCTAAGTGAAAATTTTCTCCTCCATTTTCTTGGGTGTTTTCTCAGCTACCAAACTAGACAAAATCTAAACACCTCTCTCTCTTTGACTCTGCCCTGTAAAACCTCACTCACTCATGCAGAAAGAAGGAGATCATAGAACAAAAATTGGGGGAAACATCGTTGGGCTATGAGTTGGACTCATGGCGTTAAAAGCAACATTGGAGGGATCCAAGACTATGTGCTATGATTCGGACTCCATGGTATCAAAACCGTGGATCTCATCCACTCAAATATGTCTTGCAAATCTGTAATTACTCTATATTTTCCTTAATTTTTTACTAATCCTATGTTTGGATGCCGAGAAAAGTTAGGAGAAAGGAAAAAATAGCTAGCTTAGGTTTAGTTTGGCGTTTATGTATTTGCTATTTTGCTTTGTTTTAGGGCACAATTTGTTTTGAGGGAAAATTTGAATTAGTTTTGGATTGATAAATCTATATGATTTGCAGTTTTGCACATTTAAGATCAAGGTGGATAGAGACTTGAGAATGATTCCTCAATTCTTATAATTTAATTAATATTATGGATGAGAAAAATTTTCACGGGTAAGAGAATTTATTGTTGATTTGCTGAATATGAATTTTATAATGGGTTAAATGGGTGGGTTTCAGATTAAATCGGTTGGGTAGATAATGGTTATTTAAAAAAAAATTAAATGGGTCATTAATGGATAAGTAGGTAATTACATACCCTACTCATTTATGACCCAACCCAGTCATACCCAACCCACCCAATTGGCACCCCTATTTGCAACTGAGCAAATCTATGCGATATTTGGGTTTGTTGATGCTTTCACAGTAGAAGGGCATTTTTTTAAAAAAAAATTTGAATTCTGTGATATTTTCTTGAATTTGATTGTCTATTATTGTACAGAATTGGATGTTTCATATGATTACCAGAATTATGATTGTTGTGATTGTTTATGTCAACTTATTTTCTGATGATTTTTTTTTTTTTTTTTTGAATGACTTAATCAATAGGAAACAACAATTGCAACAGCTGTGTCAGAATCATTGCAAAGGAAGCTAAATGTTTCATCTCCTGCATCATCCATGTATGTAAAGTTCCTCTTCAAGTTATAAAAATTCAATGAACTTTCAATTTTTTTTGTTTGTAAATTCAATGAACTTATAATTTATGTATGTAAACTTACAATTTTTTATTTTTTCACTTTCAGACAGCAACTGCAGCAACAATCGCTAGCTACATCTAAAGAACCTATGGCTCCAAAAGGTAGGAAGTGTGTGCCATAATAAGTTTGAGCCACCCAACTCAAATTTAATGTTATTTGTGTCCTACTCTATTCATCCTTTCTTGATATGTTTATTTAATTTTTTTCTCCAGAGGTTGCTAGGTATTATGCACCTTCTGATCTAGTGTCCAGCTACTGTGCTCGTCTTATACGCCAAATTGCAAATAGTGGGCTTGACAAAGATAAGGTTGCTCAAGACTTTCGTGATATAAAATGACCAACTGTTAGTCCACAAAATGATGGTTGTACAGTTCCTATAATTCGGTTGATACATTATGAGGTGAGTTCACCACTTCCCGACTTATTGTTTGTTCAAAATATTTTTGTCTTGCTATTCTTGGCCATGGTGATATTACCTTTTTTGCAATTTTAAACGCTGTTATTAGTTATTACCATTAAAAGAATTGTTGGTTGGTAGGTATATAACATCCCCTCCCTCCATTGTAGCAAAATTCAACGCTTCTTTCCTTTTAGATTAGAGATGAATTTTGATCATTCCTAGATTGGACTTGCTTTTTAGTTGATTGACTAGTGGCATTCCTTTGTGTGTGTGTGCGCGTGTGCGTGTGTGAGATTTATAACGGTCCTTGAATGCATTTGGCTAATCCTGATAAATATTTTGTGTTAATATGTTGATAATCATGGGTTGACCATGTACTTGATCCCTCTATCATGAGTATGTTTGTGACTATATTGTTGAGGAAACAGATCTTTTGTTTGAAGCAGGCCATGTTGTTCCTCATTATTTGTGGGTATTAGTGAAAAAAATTCACATGGCAGGAAGTTTGCTTTTCACCACTAGTTCTATTGATGCTTTTTTTTAAAACCTTTAGATAGAAATGTCAGCTCACATGTTGGGCCTAGTTTAGTTGTGTTGCAGTTTTCTTTGGCTTTTGTAAGTTTTTTATAATTCAAATTCATAAATCTAACCTCCTCCTTTTTTGTTGTCTCAGGATAATAGCTACGCTTTAAAGTGGATTTTATTTGTCAACGGTATGACTGTTAAGACTTAAGGTTTTCTTTACTTCCAAGAGTTATGATTTGAGCTCCAACTTCTTCATTTGGTTTTAACATGAGGGTTTAGAGGATGTTTAGTTCCTTGGGAATCCATTGGCCCCATTAACAACCACCCTTCCCTCCTATTCTCACGTATCTAAAATAAAATGTTTCATATGATTTTACTCTCGTCCTTGCGTATTCCCTTTTTCCCTTTTGTACACCATGTTACTTTTGGAGATTTTATGTTGAGTTGTTGTAGGTTTGTACAGTTTAAACAGGAATTAGAGAACCCATCTTTTATCACTATTTCCTTTTCATTGTCTGCACTATATTTGTTTATGTATATTCTTGAGAATTTGATTGTTTCCAATATAATGGTGATAATACTGTTTTGACTCTGATGTTGCTTGGATTAATTGCAGAAGAGATGAATGACCCTCGTACAATGCTAGCTGAACCTGGAGATGTAGAAGTAGATGAGGAGGATTATGTTGATGATGAGGATGATGATGAAGAATGTTATGAGATAGATGAAAATTATGTTGAAGGTCATGTTGAAGGTGCTGATGAAGATATGGAAGGAGACAACCCTGAAAATTTGGAACAAGAAGACAAATATATAGATTTCTCCAAAAAGTATGATGATTATGCTGATGAATACAAGCCAGATAAAAGTGACTTTCAATACTTGGGTTGAAATATTGTATCTTATAATTGGTGAGAGGTGTCAAACATGTCCTTGAATTTCTAACAATTTAGTATTGATGCACTGCATTGATTTTAATTATGGAATATGTTTTTCTTATTCTAGATCAAGAATTTAATGGCGCCAGAAATAACCTTCTTTTCCCCTCCCTGCAAAGCCTGTAAAGGTAGAGCAAATGAGAGATCAAGGAATTGATACGATTGGCCCCAGATAATGGGAACATAGAAATAAATATGAAAGAGGGTGTTTTTATTTTATTTTATGAATAAGGAAGAGTATGTAAAGCTAAAGCCAAGAGATTACTAGAATGGTACTATAAAAGCTTTTATATATGGTCATGGTATAATACGACAGACATGTGATGTGACTTGTTAAAAGTTAAGTTGTTTTGTGCTATTTTACAGACACAGGCTGTGGGTTTAGAGGGAAAGAGTTATAAAAAAGAGACTGGACGTTCTACTAAACATGCAAAGCTTTTGTTAGTCTTTATACTGTTGTGGTTATTTATTTTTTTATTGAATGGAATATTCATTTAATTGAACAAGATCATTTTTAGTGCCTTATGTTAACTTGTCAATAAAATTAGTTTTAGAATTTTTCTAACAATCTATTCGCGTATATATCATCTCCATTCTTAATTTTGAAAATCAAATAAAAACTATGTAACAAGAGAGATAAAGATGATTTTATTGTAAATAAATTATGAAGAAATCTTATCAAAATGACATCATTGATTGTTAACCCAGAGTCCCAGACCGATTTGGGAGGGCACCTTGGAACATACTTTTTACTCCATTTTGGGTTTTTGGTTACAATAGTTCACGTACTTACTTTTGGGTCATATTTCTTATTAACTTTATATATGATTTAGGGTCTATTTGGATACATCTAAAAACTGAAAAATATTATAGTAAAATAATTTTTAAATATGTAAATAGTATCGTGAAACTTATTTTTATTGAAAAAGTTGCTGAAAAGTAAAATTTGTAGATCCGTGAACAGTATACACCGTGCAGCTCAAAAAGTTCAACAAAAAAAAAAAAAAGACCGAAAATGCAAAACGTGCGTCTGGGAAGTGCGTTTGCACTTCCCAAACGCACACTTAGATGCATTAGTTTGCTAAGTAATGAATAATAATAGTCACACATTCTTTATTATGCTGTGATTACACATTCGGCATTTGAAAATTTGGATTTGAATTCTTACATGCCTTGATTTTAAATCTATTGATTTTATGAGTTATTTCAAATCTTAGCATTTTAAATATTTAAAATGCTTTGTGGATTTATCAAATCCAAATCCTTGACCTTTTTTAAACTATCCAAACAAACTATTTGAATTTTAATTACCAAAATCCAAATCTAAATGTCCAAATCATGTCATCCAAATGCACTAAAAATGTGCTTCAGGTCTACGAAAATCTGCATGTTTTGGATCTATGTAAATCAGTTTAAGGTGTTGACACCTTATCATTGCTTTTTTTAACATCATTTTTTTTTTTCTTTTCTTTTTCGTGGAACCTGAAATATGTATCACAATTTATTGAAGAAAATAAATATGGTAGTTGTCTTGATGTGATTTACATATGGAATGAACTCTCCAAAACACTTTGCGAGCTGATGCCTCTAAATCATGTGTGAAGTTAATAAGAAATGTGATACAAAAGTGAGTACGCAAACTAATAACCAAAACCCTAAAAGGGCCAATAGCTTTTAGTGAAAAGCATGTTCAAAGGTGCTGCTAAATCGGTCTGGCACTGGGTAAACAATCATGTCATTTTGGTAAGATTTCTTCATAATTTATTTACAATAGAATCATCTTTATCTCTCTTATTACTTAGTTTTTATTTGATAATTAAAAAAAAATGAGATTATATATATATACACACACACACCAGCCTCTAAGCATGCACATTGCCTGTGCTCAAACGCTCTTTTATTTTTTTGAGTAAAGGTTAATAATTAGCATTTATTAAAATTTGGAATTTTTTTTTTTAATTTTTCAAACAACTAAAAAGGATAAACTTTGGAGATAAACAATAATTGTAATTTTTTTTTTCAAACATGTGTTTGAAAGTGGTGTAATGATATAGAGAAAAGTTTGAGTAAGAAAAATAAGATGAATCTAAGGCTGTGTTTGGTTCATGTAAAATATTTTCTGGAAAATAAATATTTTCCAGAAATGCTATTTTCGAGAAAGGAAAATATTTTCAAGTGTTTGGTTGCATTTCAAAAAATGTTTTGGAAAATATTTTCTAGTGTTTGGTTGTGTTCTGAAAATTCTAGTTTTTCACATTTTCTCATCTATTTTCTCAGCTACCAAACAAATTTCATAATAGAAAATTTCAAAATATAAACTAAAAACAAACAAAAATCAAACAAAACCAAACAAAAATCAAACAAAACCAAACAAAAATCAGAACAAAATACAAACGGAAATGGTTTGAAGGAGGAAGAGAGAGTGATCAACAAGTGAGGGAAAGGGAGAGGTAGATCGAGAAAGAGAGAGATCGGGCATGGGTGGGTCATGGGTGCGATCTCGGTGGTGCTTCAGGCGGCGCAATCTCGGCGGTGCTTCAAGCAGCGCGAGATCGCATGGGTGTGGATCGGGCAAGATGGGTGTGGGTTTGCCGAAATGGGGATTGTGTTATGTTTCTCTAGGTAGCTTGGATGTGGATCGAAGCTCATGGTGGTGTGCAATCTCGCCGGAGCTCATGGTGGTGTGCAATCGGAGCTCATGTTTCTCTCTCTCTCTTCTGTTTTCCTGGGGCGGAATTGATTTGAAGGTAAAATACAAACGGAAATGGTTTTACAGGGTCAAAAGGCATATTTTATGGTCAACGGAAATGATTTTTCGTTTGACCCAATTTTCCAGAATACCCAAACACCCTTATTTTTTGGAAAACGTTTTCTTGATTTCCTTTACCACCGAAACAAACGCAACCTAAGGGGAAAAAATACTAAATTTTAGGAGTTCTCTTAATTTTTAATTTTTAAAATTTTAAATTGGGGGTGTTTTATTTTTATTGGGATGAAAAAAGAATAAAAATACTAAATTTTAGGGAATAAAAAGATGAACTTGAAGGAAAAAAAATTCTAATTTACAAGTTCTCTTTTTGAATTTAAAATGAAATTTGTTATTTGACATTTCTGACTCCATTTCTAAGAGAAGTTACCCTTTATTAATGAGGATATTTTTAAATCATATAAAAATTTAGTTCAAAGAGTGGAATCCTCTTATATATAGTACTAGCCTCTAAGCACGCGCTTCTAATTTTTGGATAAAGGTTAATAATTTGCCTCTAGTATAATTTAGAAATATTTTTTTTTTCAAACAAATAAAAATGATAAACTTTAGATATAAGCAGTAACTGTAATTTCTTGTTTGAATGTGAAAGGAAAAAAAAAACCCTAAAGTTTAGGAATTCTCTTTTTGAATTCAAAATAAAATTTTTTTTATTTGACATTTATGACATTATTTTTAAATGAAATTACCCTTCATTAATGAGGATATTTTTGAACCATATAAATGCGCGTGCTTAGAGGATCTTCTATTTTTTTGGATAAAGATTAATAACTTGCCTCTAGTATAATTTGAAATATTTATTTTTCAAACAAATAAAAAGAATAAACTTGCAATAACTGTAATTTTTTTTTTAATGTGAAAGGAAAAAAAAATCTAAATTTTAGGAATTCTCTTTTTGAATTCAAAATGAAATTTCTTATTTGACATTTATGATCCTCTTTCTAAATTAAATTACTCTTCATTAATGAGGATATTTTTTAACCATATAAAAATCCAGTTAAAAGAGAAGAATTCTCTTATATATAAACTAGCCTCTAAGCACGGGCGTTGCGCGTGCTTAAAGGCTTTTCTATTTTTTTGAGTAAATGTTAATAATTTGTACCTATTATAATTTGGAAATATATATTTTTTTCAAATAAATAAAAAGAATAAACTTAGAGATAAGGAAAAATAAGATGAACGTGAAGAGCAAGAAAGCTAAATTTTAGGAGTTTTCTTAGTTTTTTATTTTTAAAATTAGGGTGTTTTACTATAAAAATGCTAAATTTTAGAGAATAAAAAGATGAACATGAAGGGAAAAAAATCCTAAATTTTAGAAGCTCTATTTTTTAATTCAAATTGAAATTTGTTATTTGACATTTATGACCTTATTTATAAGAGAAGTACCTTTCATTAATGAAGGTATTTTTGAATCACATAAAAGTCTAGTTTAAAGAGGGGAATCCTCTTATATATATACTAGCCTCTGAGCACACCCTCAAGCGCGTGCTCAGAGGCTCTTCTTTTTCTTTTCTTTTTTGTAAAAATTAATAATTTGTATATATTATAATTTAGAATTTTTTTTTTAATTTTTCAAAAAAAAAATAAAAATGATAAACTTTAGAGATAAACAGTAACTGTAATTTCTTTTTTGAACGTGAAAGAAGAAAAATCCTAAATTTTAGGAATTCTCTTTTTGAATTCAAAATGAAATTTGTTTTTGACATTTATGACTCTATTTCTAAATTAAGTTACCTTTCATTAATGAGAGTATTTTTGAACCACATAAAAATTCAATTGAAAGAGGGAAATCCTCTTATATATAGCATAGACTAGCCTCATTACATGCGCTTTGCGCATGCAATGAGGGTTTTTTTTTTTTTTTTTTTTTTTCTAGTGTCTTAATTTTTTTATAAATTTTGGATAAGTTTGTTTTGAAAATATGGAATAGTAGGAAAATGTCCAATTTTGTAGGTATTTTAAATATAGTTGGAGATATATTTTTACAGGGTTATCCTAAAGTTTTTTCCTTTTTTTTTTTTATATATATTTTATACAAGATAGAATTTCTACTCTAGCCTAATCTAAGTGTATATGTTTGCGAAACTCCCTCCTGGAGACTTGAACCCTGGCCCTTATCCCCCACACCCCACAAGCACTTATAAAACTTTTTTATAATTTGGAGCACTCACATTAGTGCTTGTATAATAAAAAAGGTATAGCAAGCCAATGAAGTCTAAAATTCACCCACATCAAACCATGTAAAGTTGTGTAAAAAATGATATTGTTGCTTATGGAGAAAGAGAAACAATTAACAAAATTAATATTAAATATATATATATATATATATATATATATATATATATTTTTAATGAAAAGTAGTGTAAAATTGATAATTCGATGGGAGGTCAGGTGTTTTGAAAAGTAAATATATTAAATATAAAAGATAAAAGATAAATAGACAAAAAAAAAAAAATTACACAACCATTAGACCATATCTTGCCAAAATCTTGTAAAATAAGACGTTTTGAAATCAGGTTTCTTGGCTGATGATTAAGATTTTGGGGTTCTTTAAATTAATGCTTCAATTGTATAATTGGTACCATTAATTATAAGATCTGGCATCCATGTTCTAATTATGGGCGTGGATTGATTTAAATTATTTCTGTCCGTGAGAAGTCAATCAGCTTGTCCAAAAAGATCTAGATGATAGTTGCGCTTTTGTTAACCACGGTTTGGGAAAACAACGAATTTTGCCTTTTCACCTTTGCTTTAGACTCTCAAGTGTAAGTGTGTGACCACTTGGGGGCCCATAAAGAAAACCTTTTTGTTCCTCATAAACCCAATTTGGTTTCCTTATCCCCTACACTACATTTCTTCCTCACGTGACTATGATTGATCCCAATTATTACTTAGTAACCCACAACCGCTGCTGCCACAGCCCTTCATCCTTCCATGTCAGCATCTCCGCCCACCCACTCGGGTCCCCATCTCCATTTTCAGGATTCATATAGTAAATCTTTCACTAACAAATTGCACATTACACAAGTTTTGATTTGTTTCCCCTTAAATTTTCAAAATTTTTATTATAATTTGGATCAACTCGTTTTTTGTCAATGTGTTAATGTGTCCTGCTTCACTATCTGTTAAGTGTTAGATTAATCAAATCAACTATAGGTATAAATTAAAATAATCCAAATTTAGAGGTCATAAAATCAAAATAAATACAAACGTAGAGGGTATCACCACTGCTATTAGTAGCCTAACAGCTTGGGCCTCAGGCCAACAAAATTCCATTATTCTAAAACATTTTGGGTTTGAGTTACCTATCCCCTACTAGTGTTGTATTAGTATTCCTTATACTTCATCAAATGGGGTCTTAATCCGGAAGTGTAGCATAGTAAGAAAGCCACATTAGCCACCTGTTCAAACTTATATAACTTCTATGAACCAGATCAAAAGTTTAAACTTTTAATTAGCGAATAAAATTAAATTTATACCAAAGCAGAGGGGGCTTAATCTTCAATTATTTGTAATTCTTTTCCCAAGGTAACTCTGTAAGTTAAGTAACTATTCCCTGCCCTATACACAATATATATTCTTTTCCTCTTCCTCCTCCTCCAAGAAACTAAAAAATTCCAGAAACTCTCACTTCAATCTCACTACAAATCACCATATAAAACTGCTGAAATATTGCACTTTTTCTTTACAATTCTTCATCTCATTCAACTCCAAAAACAATGGTTTATTTTTCTATAGTCGATCAACATTCATCACAAAGAAGAACAAGGATTGATTCAACTCAAGGTTCGAAGCTGTGATGGGTCAGGGCGAGTCTCGATTGAAAACACCCAAATCAGTCTCACAACTCAAAACCCTAATCTAATCCCAACTCCAAATCCCAATCCCTCTCTACCAACCAAAACCTCCTCTTGTCCAAAACCCCAGCCAAACAAAAATAACATTAAATTTGTGTTGGGTGGCTCAAACTTTTTATGGCACACGCTACCTACCTTTTGGAGCCACAGGTTCTATAGATGTATCTAGTGATTGTTGTTGTTGCTGTCTAAAAGTAAAAAATAAAGAAAAAATTAAAATGAAAACAAAAAAAAAAAATTGTAAGTTCTTTGAATTTTTTATAACTTGAAGAGGAACTTTACATACATGGATGATGCAGGACATGAAACATTTAGCTTCCTTTGCAATGATTCTGAGACATATGTGGCAATTGTTGTTTCCTATTGATTAAGTCACATTTTTTATATATAAAAAAATTCATCAGAAAATAAGTTGACATAAACAATTTAAACAATTATCATTCTGGTAATCATATCAACATGATGAAACTGTTGGGTATATTTCAACAATTTATTTTTGTGATTAAACAAAAAATAATAATATAAAGATCTAAATATAAGCAATAACACAAATAAATGTGATAGACAAAAACAATAACTAGATACTATATATATAAGAAGAAATCTGCAAATAATTAAAAACTCACAGACCAAATGCATGAAAAATGAATGATATAAATCAAGTCTTGTGTTTGACACAATTTCCTTAAAGCAAATTTCGCTCCTCACATAATCTGTGGTGCTTTGAAACTCACGAACGTCTGCCTCCCAAGATAAAATGACCTACAATACGGAAAAGAAGTACACAAGGTCCATACTCTGCAAACTAATCTATGTCTTTTATTCTCTCTTTGACTCAAATGAATACACAAATATTTTCTCTCTGGAAGAGTTTCTCCAAGACTTATTTTTCATGAATGAGGGACTATGAATATATACGTTATTAAACAAACACATTGTTTTAGAAATAATTGCTGTATACAAACTTATTGACTCAAAAAATGAAATAATAAAATATTATTATTAATTGGACAAGAGGGCCCAATCCATACATGCCTAAAGCTTAATCTAATGTCTAACCCAAAACTCATATTTTTTATCATTTCCTATGTAGGACTCAAAGATTCTCATCACTTCAATATAATGTTCAAATGGACTCATTAAAAGTCAATTTCTTATTCTCCGTAATATTTTTTTGAAAGAAACATCCAAGTGAAATTATGTACAAAAGTAGACAAGCAAATTCAAAAAAACATCAAAAAATTCAAATAAATAAATAAAATGTCATCTATTGTGAAAGCATTAACAAAGCCAAATGTCACTTGCCCAGTTGCAGAGAATAATAAACAAATTTACATTACATGATTTTTTTTTTTTTTTTAATCCTTCAACAGAAGAATTATACCTAAGGGTACAAAACCCCAGTATGAGCAAAACTAGAGAACTACAAAAGAATAAGATCTACATATTACAACACTTAATTTTTTTTGAAGATGCAACACAACTAAACTCATCAGACGATTCCATAATTGATGTTTTTGAAATTAAACACATAGACACAACTGAGAATAAATAATAAACAAATTTGCATTAAATAATTTCAAAAGAAAAGAAAAGAAAAGAAAATTCCTAAAACTGAACTATCACCCAAACCTAACCCTAATAACCCTAACAGATCAAACAATTTAGCACCTTCTAAAGTCATAAATTTTCAAAAGTTTAATTCTTCAAATATACCAAAATTTAAAAAATTATAATTATAATAATTAGAAGAAGAAGTTTGAAGAGGTAGGACTTTTTTTTTTTTTAATTAAACAGTAATACTTATTAGAGTAATACTTATTAGAGAACACACATGAAAATATTAATATTAGTGTTTTTAACCGGGTTTATAATACATTACATAACTATAGTACAACTGCAAAATGACCTTTGTAGTTGTAGATTAGGGTTATAAATAGCGGACACTAGACACACACAACTAATGTAGGATAAATATCTTTTTTTTTTTAATAAATAGTAATACTTATTAGATAACACACACGAAAATAGTAATATTAATGTTTTAAACCGGGTTTATAATACATTACATAACTAGAGTACAACTACAAAGCACAGGCCCAGGCCCATTCGAGTTCAATTTGCTCTCTTTTCAAAGCCAACAACACTTTTGTCAAGGGGTTTTCAAAGCCAATGACACTTTTGTCAAGGGGTTTTTATTACTTTTAAAGAGTAATTTTTAGGTATTTTCGGAGTATGAAAAATGATACTTTTTCTTCTCATATTCATGGTGAGGTTCACTTATTATATTCATGGTAGAGTCCACCATAAATCTGAGAGGAGGAATCACTATTTTTCTGTGCTCTGAGAGTACCTAAATATTTTCCCTTTTTAAGGGTTTTTTTTTTTTTTAGGTTGTCAAGCTTCACAAAGATTATAGTTATGATACATTCTTCTTATATTCACTTCTCTCTTTGTATGATGAACAATATATAAGAATTCTTTATTTTTATAATTTTTTTTTACTTGTTTTTTGATAATTTATGTCTAAAACACCAGTCACCAATCCAGTTTTGACAAAATACCATATATATACTAAATAAAATTCTAACAAAGAAGCTACATGCTGGGCATAGATTAATGATTTGGAGGTGTGTCAAATCTTTTACGTATGTCTCCCTCTCCCTCTCATGTAGTCCTATTGTGTCTCATGGTTTTTGAAGAGAGAAATATAAAAGGCATAATTGGGTCTATTAGTTTTATAGATTTTTTTTAATGTAATAGTTTTATAGATTTTGGTTTGCTGTGCTTGTTGCAACCTTTTGCATTGCCTTCTTGGTGAGGTGATTAGAATATGACATGGCCCACGATTGGCATCTATATATATATATATATGATCATCAATGATTTGGTCATGATTGTCGTTTCTCATTATTTGCTGCTGTCTCCTCCTGTTCCTGACAATCTAATATAAATTCACTTGAAAGTTTGATACTCTTGCGACATTAAATTCTTGATCCTAGAATTAGCAAGACATGTTCGATAAGTAAAATCAATGTAGTGCATCCATATTAAATTGCAAAATTGTTATAAATTTAAGGACAGGTTTGACACCTCTAAAAAATTAGTAAAAAAAACCAGTTATAAAGAACAAAATTTGAAGTTTTTAACCCAAATATTGAAAGCATAATCGTCATACTTTGGGTAAACATCTATACAATTGTCTTCATCTTCATCCAAAACTTCAGGGTTGTCTTCATCCATATCTTCATCAGCATCTTCAACAAAATCTTCAACTACCCCCATAACATTCATCTCCATCATCATAATATCCACCTTCAACTTTTATTATGCAAAGCTCATCCTTATCTCGCATCTTACAAGGGACATACAACTCTTCTGCAATTAATCCAAGCAACATCACAATCAAAATAGTATTATCACCATTATATTGGAAATACCAAAATCTCAAAAATATATATACACCCAAAGTAACATTTGTATTAAAATTCGTACCATTGACAAATAAAATCCACTTTCAAGCATAGCTATTATCCCGAGACAACAACAAAAAAGAAGAATTTAGATTTATCAATTTGAATTATAACAAACTTACAAAAGCCAAAGAACATTGCAACACATAAGTCGATCAAGCAAAAATATCAGGGAATTGGTGAACTCACCTCATAATGTATCAACCGAATTATAGGAACTGTACAACCCTCATTTTGTGGACTAACAATTGGTCGTTTTAAATTATGGAAGTCTTGAGCAATCTTATCTGGATCAAGCCCACTATTTGCAAGCTGATTTTTAAGCTTAGGACAGGAGGTGCTAGAAGATGCATAATGCCTACCAATCTCTGGAGAAAAAAATTGAATAATATTAGAAATCAATGGTTAGATGATTAAACTTATCATATTTCAAAAGTTTTTGGGACAATCATAATTTAACAAATAAATATATCAAATAAATGAAATAGAGTAGGACACAAAAATATACTATTAAAAAATTTTGAGTGGCTCAAACTTATTATGGCACACACTACTACCCACCTTTTGGAGCCAAAGGTTCTACAGACGAAGCTGGAGATTGTTGCATGTTCAACTCATGTCTGAAAGTAAAACATAAAAAAAAAAGGCAATGGGCCGAGTTTCTTTATGCCCTAACCTACCCTGCGGGCCCAGACCTATTACCCGAACCTAGCCCGTTTAATAGACGGTTTTTTTTTTTTCTTTTTCTTTTTTTTAATATATATCCACCCTGTTAGGCCCCACGAACCTTGTTTAGCCATCCTAGATTTTGGCCCAAGTGTGTGTGTGAGGTTTTTTGGTAATTTAACATTTAAGTAGGTCGGGTCCGGGTTCAGGCCAGGTATTACCAAAACCTGGACCCGATTCATGTTTTATTTTAAATACTCAAAGCTGGCCCTATTATTTATCGGGTTGGGTCAGGTCGGGTAACAAATGTCATCCTTAGTTAAAAAAATACTGAAGGTAAGTTAAAAAAAAAGCCTAAAACAGAACAATTATAGTATACTAACACTAACACTAACCCTAACCCTAACAAATCAAACAATTAATCACGTTTATAAGTTGAACAATTTTTATAACCCTAACTCAGCAAAAATACCATAATAATAGAACCATACCAGCGTAGTTTACTTTGCCCTAAATAAATTGATTTAAAAAAGAAGAAAGAAGAATTCTACCTCCATTCCACAATCTCTAAGAAGAACCAAACAGCTTGTCCAAAACAAAGATGTAAGTTTAGATTTGTTTGGACTAAGAACTGGATGAGAGTTGGGCTTGTGTTAACCACAGTTTGGGACAATAATGGACTTACATTTTCAAGTCGTTTAGACTCACTTGGGGGCCCATAAAAAAAGCCTTTATTCTTCCTCATAAACCCAATTTGGCTTTCTATCCCCTACATTACATATCTTCCTCACGTAACTATGATTGATTCCCATTATTAGTAGCCCACCACCAGCACCAGCACCGCCTTTCATCCTTCCATGTCAGCATCTCCACCCACCCACTTGGGTCCCCAACTAGCAATTCCATTTTTAGGATTCATATAGTAATTCTTTTACTAATAAATTGCACAACACACAAGTTTTTTTTTTTTTTTACTCTTAAATTTTCAAAATTTTGATTTTAATTTGGACATTCTTTTTTTTGTCAACGTGTTAATGTGCCGTGCTTAACTATTAGTTAAGTGTTGAATTAATCAAAATAACTATAGGTATAAAATATAAATCAAAATAATCCCAATTTAGAGGTGGTCAAATCAAAATAAATACAAACACATCCCATAAAATAAAATAAAATAAAATAAATACAATCAGAGAGGATACGTATCCGGTATCCCCACTGCTTTTAGCAACCTAACGGCTTGGATCTTAGGCCAACAAGATTCCGTTATGATGTACATTTCGGTTCTACTTACTCATTCTTTATTAATGACGTGTTAGCATTCTTTATATTTCATTAAAATAGGGTCTTAACATGCTCGAGTTATCATCTCCTACGAGTGATGTGTTAGAGGTGTTTGGTAAAGTAGTTTGAAATGAGATTTTTGTAATTATTTGAAATACGTGTGGGTGAAAAAATGTGTAAAAATATATATAATATTGTTTAAAATGTAAACATGTGAGTTTGAAATTAGAAAGTAAACAGACCCGTATTCCTTTTTTTTTTTTTTTTACAAGGATAAGGGTGTTAGTGTTCCTTATACTTTATCAAAGTGAAGTCTTAGCTAGAAAGTGACTAGGGGCTACTATGATTAAAATATCACAGTAACTAGTCACCTATTTAGGAGAAATTATAGAGTTCTCATAGTGGATAAGTGATGCGATCCACCATTCTACTAAAAGAGTTTCACTTATTTAAAATTATTGAGTCAAAAATATCTCAACAATTTTTTTTTTGAGAGAGTTTTTAACTTATGGCGTTCGTTCTTGATGATAACTCTTTATTATCAAACTAAAGCACCAATCAATTTTTGGTGTAGGTGAAAATTGAACCCCAAATCTCTTATACAACCATCAGAGACTTTACCAGTTGAGCTAATTCAAATCCATAAAATATCTCAACAATTTTAAACAAGCAAGAGTTCAATAATTTCTGCCCATTCAGGGAATAAAAAAAAAATTACACGAGAGCAGATAGCAAAAAAAAAAAAAAAATTACACGAGAGCATAGGGGGCTCAATCTTCAATTATTAGTAATTCTTTTCCTCTCGGCAAGTTAAGTAACTATTCCCTATCGTATATCTTCTTTTCTTCTTCCTCCTCCTCCAAGAAACCAACAAATTCCTGAAACTCTCTCACTTCAATCTCACTGCATCTGCAAACCACCATATATATATATATATATAAAACCGCCCGAGTTTTCTCAACACAATTCTTCATCTCATTCAACTCCAAAAACAACTGTTTATTAATTTCGCCATAGTCGATCAACATTCACCGCAAAGAAGATGATTCAGCTGCGAGTCCGAAGCCGCGATGGGTTAGAGCGAGTCTCGATCGAAAACCCCCAAATCACAGTCTCGCAACTCAAAACCCTAATCCAATCCCAACTCCAAATCCCAATCCAAAACCAAACCCTCTCCACCAACCAAAACCTCCTCTTGTCCAAAACCCCAGCCGATCTTCTCAATTTCACGGACATGGCGAACCCCAACGCCACCCTCTCGTCCCTCAACCTCGCGCACGGCTCCATCGTCTTCCTCACCTACGACGGCGAGCGCAACGTTTCGGGCCCGAGAAATTTCAACCCGGCCGGCTCCTTCGGCCGGAAGATGACCATGGACGACCTAATCGCGAAGCAAGTGAGGGTCACGCGCCAGGAGAACCCGCATTGCGAGCTCGTGTCGTTCGATCGCGATTCCGCGCACGCGTTCCAGCACTACGTGAATGAAACGCTGGCGTTTGGCGTGAAGCGATGTGGGTTCATGTACGGTACCGTTTCGGAGACCGGAAAAGTCGAGGTGGACTTCATCTACGAGCCTCCGCAGCAAGGGACTGAGGAGAATTTGGCTATACTCCGAGACCCAGATGAGGACAAGCTTGTGGAAGCCATTGGTATTGGTTTGGGGATGAGGAAAGTTGGGTTCATATTCACGCAGACAATCAGTCAGGATAAGAAGGATTACACCATGTCTAACAAGGAAATTCTTCAGGCTGCGGAGTTTCATGCTGAGAGTGGGCTTAAAGAGTGGGTCACTGCCATTGTGAAGCTTGAGGTGAATGAGGACGGTGGTGCTGACGTGCACTTTGAGGCCTTTCAGATGAGTGACAATTGTGTGAAGTTGTTTAAGGATGGGTTGTTCGAGACCGAGATTGCTGAAGACGATGATCCTAAGCTTTCAAAAATGAAGAAGGATGTGGTTGTTGGGGTTAAGGATACCAGGGAGGTTGACAATGATTTTTTCTTGGTCGTGGTTAAGATTTTCGATCACCAGGTATGGCTTAAAGACTGTGTTTTTGCTTTTGTGTTTAGTTCGTGTTATTGGGGTTGTTTTAATTATTTTGAATTGTTGTTGTGTTTAATTATTTATGGTTGTGCTTTTCATAGTATTAATAAGTGAGGAAATTGCGAAGCTTATAGTGACGATGGCTTTGATAAATCACTTATTACACTACATATTTGAAAGTTTGTAAAGAAAAGGAATGGATAAATTAAGAGGGAAGGGAATGGAATAGAGGGAATTGAGGTATTACCCTTCATTTCACTTTAGTTTTTGAGAAGGGGCTCCAATGACTTTTCTTTAGGCCATAAAGAAGAAAACTCTTTAGCACTTGCCAAAAAAAGGAAGGGGCAAATGAATGAATAGGACAAAATTTGAGGTTAATGAATTTGAGTTTGAAGTTGAGAATTATATTTAAGGTTGCCAGATTTTCAGTAGGGTGTAACCTGGACCAAGCAAGTTCATAATTCTTAGGGTAATTAGATTCCTGATGCGATCCAATTATGGCTCATTAGTTGTGATTGTTTTTGTGCATTACTTGCTGTCTACTTGTCACATTTGAGAAACCGAACAATGGACATAGAAAAGACAAAACTGCTTTTTGTTTTTACTCCTGATTCAGTTCTGTCAAAAAGAACTTGCAGATGTTATGTCTGTGTGTGTGTGTGATCCAAACAGATGTCCTTTGATATTAATATATAATTTTACTACTATTTTCTTTGGCCCCCAGGTTGGGGTTGGGGGGGGAGGGGGAGAGTTTGGGTGCATTTTACTTATTGTAGAAGGGAAAAGTTGGATGGTTTTCCGTAGCATCTAATCTCTTTTCTGTTTTAAGCAAACAAAATAATTCTTTAGATTAATGGCTATTCCTAGAAAGAGATCTGGTGCAAGTGATGTCTGCATCTCGGTGACAGTTAGGTATAAGTGATAGAATGTTGAACCATGTCCAATCAAAAGATTTGCAACCCCTTTAACTACTAGACTAAGGCTCTGGCTAGCAGACAGAGCATGAGGAACTAATATCTCATACATAAGTGGGTGCAATAACCATATTCCAAGGGCGAAAGGTAGATTTTTAATCTTATAATTATTCCATGAGCTGATGTCAGATCTTTAGAAGGTTGAATTCTTATGTAAATGCAAGGACACCCAATTCATAAATGGATAATAATAGTCTCTGCTAATCTTGATGACAACTAGGATCATGAAATTTTTTTTATTAACATATGTCCAAAAGCAACAATCTAAAGGAAAGTACCAATTTATGAATTTTGATAATTTAATAGTTGGGGGAGGCAAGATTTGAACTCTGAATGTCTTTGTTAGAAATACTAGGTTAGAAATGCTAGAAAGTGCCCAATGAACTACAAGGCTCTTGTCTTGTTGCTGGATTATCTTTGTTGGTTATTGTTTGCAATTCTAGAATTTTGTGTTAAGGCATACCATGATAAGCTGGTCTATGCATGTTTGTTTGTTTCACTGCAATTTTGATCGTCCAAAGCTGTTGGAACTTACTAATAAGGTTTCTATAATGTTTGGGAAGCAAACTATTCTATTTCCATCAAAGGAATATCAAAAGAATCCGTAGTCATTGTCCATGGAAAGAATACATAGCCATGAGTCTCATGACTTTTGCACTTTAAACTACTTTTTGATCTATCTACTGCAGAGTGGTATATCTGTATGAGAGACATTTATTTGTGGTCCTTTGTGTTTAATATTTGGGGATTCATTTTCAACTGTGAAGATTTTGTTGCAGCATTAACTTATCTTCTTGTTGCATCTTACATGTTCTACAAATCTTCTATAATTCATTTGCTTCTATGCTGCAAGGGTACTACTATGGCACTAATCTGAATCTTGGTTGCCATGCAGGGACCATTGTCATCATCTTTTCCCATTGAGAATCGGATTACCCATGTGACGCTTAAGGCGCTGAAAAATCATCTGGACAGGACGAAGAGTCTTCCTTTTGTGAAGCGAATATCCGATTTTCATTTGCTGCTTTTACTGGCCAGATTTTTAGACCTCAACGCTGATGTTCCTGCCCTGGCAGAGTGTGTTCAGAGACAGACAGCAGTACCAGAGGGTTACCAGCTCCTAATCGAGTCCTTGGCCAGCTCTTGAAGTTGCTTATTTGCCCTTTTAAGAACTGTTATATCTTATCATTTAGGATGTCTACAACAATGCATTTATGCTTGATTTGATTAGTTTCCCTTGTGCAATGCATTGTCCCAAAAGCGGTTTTGGTACCGCTAATCTAAGTAAGTTATATAAAGGATCCATGCAGTGGCAGTTTAAGTGTGTATCTAAATGATAGTAATATATTTGCGTTGGATCATCTTAGTAAGGAATTCAGTTTATGGTTCGATTGGTTTTAATCTTACAGATTACTTATCATGGAAATGGAGATATATTATTGACCTCTTAGTTGGGAAGCTACAAAATGCCAATGAATTTTTTATGTATGGTGCAAACAAACTTGATTGCAGCATTTTCTTTCTCTTTACTGCATCATAACTGAATACACCCAATGTATACAAGCAGCATATTCCATTGGTGATCTTTGCATGTTTCTTATAAGCTTCTTATAAGTTAATACTCCTTTTAGGTGGTTGGATATTGGTTTTATAGCTACTTAAGCTACCTTGGGAGTTACCTCTGGTTTTCTGTAGTAGTATTTCTAAGTTCTAACCAGGCAAAAACAAACAAATAAATAACCTTAGGACTTAGGAGTTGGAGTTTTCTTTTTATTTAAGGTGGGTTTGGGGATTACACCCATAAGCCCCTCATTTATTCCTCCCCTTCCTCGTATTTAGTTGAAAAGTTGGGTGGGAGGGAGAAGGGCAGCGGGTTAAGTATAGGAATATTTTGACCTTTTAAGATAGTATTAGGTTCATCGCTAAACTTGAAAAGTTGTTTGGGTGTAGAACCTATATTTTATACTATTCAATAAGAGATTGTCATATCAGTTTTTTATTTAAAACTCAATACATCATACTACACATAATGACATCTTTTTACGTAAAACTTAATATATCCTACCACACCTAATAACGTCTCAATAAACTTCTAATTATGTTGGATTTTCATGTGGGTATTATAATACATCCTACCACATCTGTAGGGAACAAAAAATCTAACAACCTAAGCCTACTTAGAACAATGGGTTTGGACAATTCAATTATAGCCCAAATCAATAAATTTGTAAAAGAGGGAATCAAACAATAAGAGAGGGCTTGGCCCGAGGATGGAAACAAGGAAGAAAGGCTTAATATTATAGAGTATGTGAGCAAATGTCTAAGTACAAAATTGCTTGAGGAGGTCAATGCTACACTGAAAAATACATTGTTCACTCTCTTCTCTTAATGCTCTTATTGTTACTTTTTTTCTTTCTTTCTGATGTTTGTGTCCCTCCTTCGTCTTTGAGAATTGTCTTTTTCTTATATACTCCCTCCACTTCACATCCTGACCCCCAATCTTTAGCTACCAAATTTCTCATAGTGATACTTGTCCTATTAAACATCTGAAGTAGGTGGTCGAAGGAGTTGCTTAGCTGTGAATTACATTGTTCAAGTCACTTCCTCATCAATGCAGTTGTTAAAGTTGTTGCCCATCATTTAGTGCGGAGGCAACATGCTACTTCTTGCTGGAAACTTCTCCTACTCCTCATGATTCTCTTTCCTCAATCAATCCTTCCCACCTAAAACTCCTAAAAACCTTTTGCCTCTTTTCCTCTTATCCTTGGGTAGCCTCCCTCTTCGAACATGTAATGCCCTAATATCAACTCTATAGTTCAACAACCCTTTCCTCAGGCCTCGGGCCCCCACAACATCTAATATTATTTTTTTACTTAAAATTCAATATATCTTACCACACTTAATGACATCGTTTTCCTTAAAACTTAATACATTTTATCACATCTAATAACATATCAATAAACTCCCAATTAGGTTGGATTTTCATATGAGTATTATAATTGATTGAGTGTAATTGTGCCTATTTATTAATATGTGATACGATGATGTGGTATTGGGATTTATATATTTTAATCTTGTTAGTTTAACTCAACATTAAGAAACAAGTTAGATTTACTTAAGTCTAGTGCCATAAATTGTTAACTTGTTTTGTAAAATTTTCTTTGGCAAATTATAAATTGTGAAAAATAAAAATTGTGTTAGTTTGTGGGACTATGATTGTTCATCGCTCACAACAAGTTACCTCAACAATGTATATACCACTTATAAAAAAAAAATGTATATACTACTTTTTTTACAACAAAAGAAACAACCTTTTCCTTTTCCTTTTTTTTTTTTTTCAACATATGAATTGTGTTTTAATCTACCTTTTTTTTTAGTGACAAAAATGCTCCTCTTGTTATTAGAATAATAATTAAATTCCCTAATTAAGAACTCCTTAATTCAAAAATGAAAGTTATTTTTCCCAATGTTATGAAAAATTTTGTGTAACTACGTACCTCAATTACTCCATGAAATTCCTTTCTTAAAAAAATAAAATAAAATTTGAATTCTGCCATCTAGGTCTAACTAAAAAGAAAAGAAAAAAAAGAAAAGAAGCAATTTATTTAATTATTATTAAAAAAAAAAAAAAACAATAAGCAATAATTTTACTTGAGTACAGCCCTCTCGTACCATACCACGCTCTATACTTAGATCATGTGGCTAATCCATGGTTCCCAAATTTATCATTTGGCGGGAGATTATTCTCTTCCCGATCTCTCTCTCTCTAATTTCACTTCTAGGTCTCAAAAATTGAAAATTCCCACTCTCTTTCTCTCTAAAATTGATTTCTAGGGTTTAGCTTCTAAAGCGCGATGGAGAATCTTGCTCCACCTTCCGAGACCTCAACGCGTCCTCCGGTGAGTTCCATTTCCATTTCCATTTCTAACTCTCTCTTTCTCTCTCTGCTATACAATTTGAACTGATTTTCGTTGTGTGTGTGTTTTTGAGTGGAGCAGAAAAGACCTAGGGCTCATCAGGGTGTCACTGCGAACCAGACCGGTAAGACCAACGGCGACCGGGCCGGCGAAGCAAATGAGTCCGTGGACCGGGAGAGTTCGCCCGAAGATTTCGAAGAGCTTCGTCCTAAGTCTAAGCGGAGTCGTGCCTCTGAAGGAACTTCGGCCTCGGCTCACAAAGCCAACGACCTCAGCTTGATTGGTATGCAAATTTCTGTAGAATTGTGACTTTGAGAATTTCATTGATATGTCTAATGGTGGAAATGATTTACTGCTCGGATTGGAGATAGTTATGTAGAATTTCCATGTTGAATTATTGCAATTTTGGTGCCTATTCAATTGGAGTTTCCAGTATTTTATATAGGGTGCGTTCGTATAAGCTGTTTGATAACTGTGATTTGAGTTTAAAATTAGCATTTGTAGAAAAAAAATAAATGAGGAGTTGTGGTTGCAAAAAAGAGTTTTAGGTTTTAAAAACGCCCTTTTAATATCCTAAAACGCCTAACCAAACCGACCCATAATTACTGAGTTGGGATGTAACTAAATTTTCAGTTGAAATGCAAGTAGCTCAGATTGCTGGTGGTTTTTTTGTTTATGAGAGTGTCGGGATTAATGGGTAATTTTAAGTTGAAATGAAAATAGCTCAGTTTGCAAGTGGTTTTATTTTATTTTTATTTATTTATTTATTTTTGTTGTTGTTGTTGTTAATTGTAGTGTTAATGAGAGTGTGTTTCTTTACATAGAGTAGTTTGGAATTGTATTTTCTCGTATGGTTTTGCGATTTTTTTGTCTTTATGGTCGCTACCTAGTGTTGGTCTCACTAAAATGGGGTTCTTAGAGGGGGTTGCTTTGGTATGGTCTTGCCTAATAAGTGTGTGCATGGAATGGAGTGGCTGCACTTGTGCTTGGTAACCTCTATGTCATAAAAATGTGAGAGTAGCTTCTAGTGAGAAGGATGGGCAGCGAAAACTGAATCCTTGTGGATTGTAAATTTATAATGATAATTGTGCTTCACTGATTTGGATACATACTATTCACGTAATCCTTAGAGATCTGTCTTGTTGATTATATCATTTGAAATGTATCCATGATTGTAGAAGACCTTGACCTTGATAGTGACTCTTGCATCAAATTGTATATATTGTATTGCATCAAAATTTTACATCATAAGGCGTTGTTGCCTTGTTTTATTTTTAATCTGTTATGTTAAATTCACCATTTTAATAATTGCATAAGCTTTTGAGACAATTGGTAATTTATCATGGTATTAAAATAGGTGGTCCTAATTTCAAGCTTTGTCTCCACCCTGCATCCCATTTGAAAGTTAAAAATTCCATGTGTTAGTTCCTCTTATTTTTTTTTGGGGGGGGGGGGGGGTGGGGGGGAGCGTTAGATTATTTCCGAATAGCTTAAAATTTTGGGGCAGTTGGTAATTTATTATGATGGATGAGAGCTTCAACTTTCAAATGTACTCTTATATCTGTTTCTACCAAACGATTTCTAAAGAAGATTTTTGTTTCGTCCCCTCTCCCTTCCTCTATATAGTATCAAGAGCACTCTTCTTTTAAGGACCTGGTTTATGCAATTTTATAAGCTGAGTTAACTGTGGTGTACGGTTTATGCAGAGGTCGTCAAGGGCAATGGGAAATTTATTCCTCAAGTGGTCAAGCTTTGGGTTGAGCGATATGAAAAGGCTCCAAAACCTGCAATGGTTGAACTCCTGATGATGCTCTTTGAGGTAATGTAGAAATTTTTATTTAAAAACTCTTTGATCAAAAGGATAAATATTAGAGTGATAGAATTTTTAAATCCCATATTAGAGTCAAAGGCTGAAAGAAGATCTCCTTTGAAATTTAAGACAGTGAAGTGTTTTAGAATTTTATAACTCTGATGTATCATTAATTTTTTAATCAGAACACTATACCTATTGACTTAGCAACTTGATATTTTACTAAAAAATTCTGGTCTTGGAACTGATTGATGAAATTTAAACCAGGCATGTGGAGCTAAGTATCATATCAAGGAAGAGTTCCTGGATGAGACAGATGTTGATGATGTTGTGGTCGCTCTTGTGAATCTTGCTAGAACAGTATCCTAACCTACTGCATTATTATTATTTCTAGTTTGCTATACCCTCTTTCTTTTCTTGATGCCTTTCAGTCGTTATTTCCTAGAATTTTTATGCGTTAATAACATGATCCAAGTATCTAAAGTTCATGATCAAGATCCTTTGCCCATAGTTTTTGCTTGACTTTTCTGGAATCTTAGGGAGAAGTTGAGGATTATCAAAATTCAAAAAGGAAGGAGTTAAAGAACTTCAAAGATAATCTTGAATCATTCTGGGACAATTTAGTTCATGAGTGTCAACATGGACCATTATTTGATCAGGTTTTGTTCGACAAGTGTATGGACTATATAATTGCACTATCTTGGTTAGTCTCAACCATTACATAGTTTTGAGTTTATGGCAAAATTTTTGAAAGTAGCTTAGTCTAGTGCTCTCCTGGTTTCCATTCTATGCAGTACTCCTCCAAGAATTTACCGTCAAGTTGCTTCCTTGATGGGCCTCCGACTTGTCACATCCTTCATAGCTGTTGCTAAAATGCTCGGTGCACAGCGTGAAACTACTCGTAGACAGTTGGATGCTGAAAAGAAGAAACGAACTGAGGGTCCTCGTCTGGAGTCACTAAATAAAAGGTTCTCAACAACTCATGAACAGATAACAGTATTGGAGGAGATGATGCGCAAAATATTTACTGGGTAGGCTTCACTGACTTAATAAATCAATTAATTTCATTTCAAATAACAGGATCGGAATTAATAAAACTTTTGTTTTATCTACTTATTAGATATTTCCTAAAACATTGATGTGTTGCTTTTGCAAGGTTATTTGTCCACCGTTATCGAGACATTGACCCAAACATTCGAACGTCATGCATACAGTCACTTGGTTCATGGATTTTATCATATCCTTCTCTGTTCTTACAGGATTTGTACTTGAAGTATCTTGGGTGGACACTGAATGACAAAGTAAGTTAGAGTTGTTGATTAATTACAAATTAATTTTGATCACTCATGCTAGAGAAATCTGAAATTGCTCATTTTTATCTTATTGCTATTGAAGAATGCTGGCGTTAGAAGAGCTTCGATCCTTGCATTGCAAAATCTTTATGAGGCGGATGATAATGTGCCAACTCTTAGTTTATTTACTGAAAGATTTTCTAACCGGATGATTGAGCTTGCTGATGACATTGATGTTTCTGTGGCTGTCTGTGCCATAGGACTTGTAAAACAACTACTAAGGTGAGGCTTTGTTAATCAACCTTTTGGTGAATTCTTTGTTATTAATAATTTTTTTCCTCTTTGATGACTGTTTATGCAAGAATTTTACACTGAAAATTGGTTTTGGTCTGTTGCAGACATCAGCTTATACCCGATGATGACTTGGGTCCTTTATATGATTTATTGATTGACGATCCACCAGAGATCAGGCATGCTATAGGAGCATTAGTTTATGATCACCTGATTGCTCAAAAGTTTAACACCTCCCAGTCTGGCACAAAAGGTTTTACTTACATGAACTCTATAGTGCCACATGCTAATTATGTTTCTGTTAACTAAAGCACTTATGATGATTAAGATGTTCTTTCTAGGCGACAGCAGCGCTTCTTCAGAGGTCCATCTTGGCAGAATGTTGCAAATACTAAGAGAGTTTTCAACTGATCCTATTTTAAGTATCTATGTCATTGATGATGTTTGGGAATACATGAAGGCTATGAAGGTATGTTGTTATGATTTTCTGAGTACTAGGCTACATAGGTGGTCTGGGTGGGAGATCCCAATAAAATTTGGGTTGGCTAAGGATCCTCACTAACTAATTGTGTTAGATTACATGTATTCTTTTACTCTGTTCTATAATATCCAAAACTATACTCTTTGCTGCCTCCCTGATTCGAGCCCAACTAAAATTTTATACTGCATATAACATACTTAGAGTGGATTGAAATATCATATGTAATAATTAAGATAAAAACAAAACCTCCACCCCCCGCCCCCCCTTCCTTAGTTTCTTTTGTGCATAAATAGCTCTAATAGATTTATTTATTTATTTAAATTTTCTACTTATATATGCAAAAATATTTTTATTTTTTTATTTTTTTTTTCCTTTTATTTTTAATCCTTTTTCTATAAGTTAGTTATGGCCTCAAGGGGAGGGCGAAGGGGAGATTCAAACTAGTGGACCTCCATTCCATGAGGCGTCACCCTGTCCTGAACTGAATGTGCTACCTCTTGGGGTTCATTTTTTATTTTATTTTGCTTTGTGTATGTGTGTGTATAGCAGAAAGCAAAAGATAATAAAAAAGTTGTATCTAGTGCCCAAAAATCTCACTTTTGCGAGGTTTGGGGGAGGTGATTGATAGGCTGTCTCTTACCCCCCAAATTTTTTTTGAGAGGTTGATTTTTGAACTCAGGCTGACTTATACTGCTTTGGGTGGAAGGCACTTACTCATCATACCAAGACAGCTGCATACTGTGGCTTTATATTGATTAAAACGTCATTTATCCCCAGATGGTTTATTTCATGTTTGATTTGTACATTGTGATTGAAACATTAGGAAACACAAAGTACATAAGATCTGCAAGAAGGTATACAACTCTAGCCCTACTAACTTGATCCAACTGTTTTGAGAGCAACTTGGCCAGGTCAATTTTCATTCTTAGCGATTGTTTGGGATAGCATATTTTTAAAAATTGGGTACGTTTCCAGAAGTGACCTTCTAATAAGCTATACCTAGAAGCAAGTGGGGATTTAAAAAGCTGTACCTAAACAAGCAGGTAAAATAAGCTGGCCAAATTAACCACAACCATGTATTTAGTGAATTTGGGTTTGGGTTTTGGGCAAAGTGCCGAACATATAGCATTTATGGTTGAGTTCACCTTCTACCTAAATGTTCTTGCTATATTAGTGTTCCTATTGAAGGCTCCAATAAATTTCTAAAGGGTTTTTTTATTTCTTTAGCCTTGAGAAGATGTAATATTAATATATAACAAACTAGATTAGAATGATAACGAAATATTCTACTATTATTAACTTTTGTGGAGTAAAAATCCTTTTGTTACTTTAATGATGATGCGTCATATTTCACTTGCAGGATTGGAAGTGTATTATCTCCATGCTCTTAGATGAGAATCCATTGATTGAGCTTACTGATGATGATGCAACAAACTTGGTACGGCTTCTGTGTGCTTCTGTTAAAAAGGCAGTTGGAGAGAGGATTGTACCTGCTACTGATAATCGCAAGCAGTATTACACTAAAGCTCAAAAAGTGTGTAATTCCTCAATTATGCAATTTGTTCTTGTTTTTCTTAAATACTGATATGTTTTGTTTGGATGAGGAATTTTACTTAAAAGCTATAATTTGAGAATTTCTATTATTTGTTTCCCTTGTTTGGGTTAGAAAAATAGTGTTATTAAATTTTTTTAAGATAAAGATGTTTGAACTAGGGATTTTCAAGCATCCAAATCCCGAGTTCAATTTATAATGAATGGTGTCAAATGTAAATAATATTACTATTATATAACCACCCTTATATTTTTCAAATTATCACTACCATCATTATCACTGTTGCTGCCACTGCCACTGCCATTACCATCACCATCACGTCCTTCCTCACGACCTTGCCGCCCCCACCATCATCACCACCAACACTGTGACATCATACTGCCTCAATCATCAAACTAGTGCCACCACTGCCACCATAATCATTGTAACTACTAATAGTACTCCAAAATTTTTCTTTGTTTATTTTAATATACTCATCAAATATTCCTTAATTTGATAGGATTGAGAAATTCCATGCAATTTAAATTTTGGGCCCTGTCATTTTGGACATTCTTAGAGATTTTCAAATTGTTCATCCAAACAACCTTAAGTTACCATGTAAGCTTTATTGACAGTGTCAGTTCTGAAGATGTCTGTTAAGGATCCATAGCCTACCCCAAACTTTTGGGAATAAAGTTCTCTTTGCTGTTGCATTGTCAGGTCCGATGACATTTTTATGTTAATAGGAGAAAACGAGAGGTTTTTGAAATGGAATGTTTTTTATTTATTTTTGGCATGATCGGGTGTTATTAAGTTATCTTCATTGGTTTGCTTTTAGAAGTTAAGAAGAATGATTACTCAGTTGATTATGAACAACTATGTATTTAGGGTTGTTTGTTTATTCTGATTGTCAGGAAGTATTTGAAAACAACAGAAGGGATGTCACTGTTGCCATGATGAAGAACTATCCATTGCTCTTGCGCAAATTCATGGCAGACAAACGGAAAGCGCCGTCATTAGTTGAGATTATTTTGCATACTAACCTTGAGCTTTATTCCTTGAAGAGGCAGGAGCAGGTGGGTCACAGAATTACTTGTGTCTGCAGGCTAATTTATATTTTTAACAACTTAAATTCATATTAAATGCTTTCCTGCTTTGCTATTCAGAATTTTAGAAGTGTCCTTCAGCTTATAAAAGAGGCTTTTTTTAAGCATGGTGAGAAGGAGGCACTGAGATCCTGTGTGAAGGCTATAAACTTTTGTTCCACTGAGAGTCAAGGGGAGCTGCAGGATTTTGCCCGTAGTGAATTAAAAGAACTTGAAGATGGACTTATCGCTAAGCTTAAAGCTGCAATCAAAGAAGTTGTGGTATGTTTCAACCATAATCTTTCCTTTTCCTTGATTGTGGGCCACTTGGATATAATGTAACATGTTTTAGCCCTGCAGGATGGTGGTGATGAGTATTCTCTTCTTGTAAATTTGAAAAGGTTGTATGAGCTTCAATTGTCAAGGGCTGTGCCAATTGAGAGTTTATTCGAAGAAATTGTCATGGTCCTCAGTAGTTTTAGAAATATGGAAGATGAGGTGTGTCAAATGTAACTTGCTAATTAATCAGACATTTCTTTCTCCTACTCTCTTTGTTGCATGCATTTATATTGATCTGCTGCTCATGCTGGTTCAGGTTATCAGTTTTCTTCTTCTGAACATGTATTTGCATTTGGCGTGGTGTCTGCACTCCACTGTAAATAGTGAAACTGTGACTGAAGCATCTTTATCTTCACTACTATCTAAACGCAACACTTTTTTTGAGCAACTTGATTACTTTCTTAACAACTTTTCTGAAGTGGAGGAAATGAGTAAACATGGAAATCAACTAGCTTGCAGGGTGAGCATTTTTGCTTTAATTTATCAAATTTCAACAAGAAGCACAAATTTGAAATATTTTTACTCAGTTTTTTTTTTTTTTCCCTGAATGCCCCAATTTTGATCTAATAAAATCTATTCTCTGTCCAAGGTTTGTACTATACTTGCCGAAGCATGGTTTTTGTTCAGAAAGACGAATTATACTTCAACAAAGCTGGAAAGATTAGGATATTGTCCAGATACATCTATTCTTCAAAAGTTCTGGAAACTTTGTGAACAACAGCTCAATATTTCAGGTAATTTAATATTTTTATACCTCTTTATTTCTAAAAGTATGGTATTTTAGTTAGGATAAACGATGATGGCGTGCCACCATTAGGAATGGCAAAGCATCTTCCATTTTACTTATTTTTGGTTGGATTATCTTTTTTCTATTCAAATATGTCTACAAACCATGAAGGTGAAAATCTTTTACATTTAGCTTGAATTTGTAGGGCCAAATGGTTAATATCTTTGGTTATATATTTGAACAGTAGATAACATTACATCTAGAAATCAAAAAGTACGCTTTTTGGTACTTGTTGTCTACTACCTTTTGTTCATATTTGGGGGTCTAGAACCAACATTGGTCATGAACTTCATAATTCAAGATGGCCACTTATGTTTCATGCTGTACTTGCTTGGATTTCCATCTAGAATCTATAGTTATCTTCCTTAATGTTTCTTTCAGATGAGACAGAAGATGAAGATGTGAATAAAGAGTATATTGAGGAGACAAATAGAGATGCAGTCATGATTGCTGCTGCAAAGTTGGTTGCTGGTGATGCAGTTCCGAAGGTGAACATATCTCTGTTGTGTGTTTAAAGTATGATTTTTTTGTTACTCTTCTTGGCATTAAACCTGTTGGGAATTCTTCTTTCCCATGACATGAATATGCTTGTTATCTGTTTGATCCTGAAAGACAGTTTTTAATGCAGGAGTATCTTGGTCCAGAGATTATTTCTCATTTCGTAATGCATGGAACAGGTGTGGCAGAGATTGTTAAGCATCTGATCACTGTGCTAAAGAAAAAAGATGCTGACCTTTCCAATATCTTCTTAGAAGCGCTGAAAAGGGTGAGCCTCATGACTGTGCGGTTGAGAAATTTCATTTAGTCAAAGATGCTGACTTAAGTACGAATTTACAGATGGGCTTAATGTACTTGGTGCTTGTGTGGGTACTTTCTTGTGTCTTCAAATGTTATTGCATAAACTAAACGATATCATATCCTGAAAAGAAAAGTAAATGATATACACAGAGCAGAGACAAAAAGAGAAAAAATAAAATTGTCTGTCTTATGGTTTTTCTAAATTTGCTTTTCTTTCTGTTGCTTAAATTCTTCTTTCCATGCCTTAGCTTTACAGATTTTACTTCTGCTTTCTGTTTTTCAATGGAAGTTCTTATTGCTAGTTAAGGTAAATTATGAGGCTTTACCTGGTGCCACAAGTCCCTTTGGACTTCATGCCTTGAGAATATATACTACATTAGGGAAACTATAGGATGCATCTGATCACTGTGTCATGGGAGTTTTTAGGTTAGGGAAAGTACAAAGTTCCTTCCTTTAGTTTCTGTAGTGTATGCTTTTGTTTATTTATTTTAAGTGCAATATAAGCTTTCCTATTCTGGATCTGTGCAGGCCTACCGTCGGCATATTGTAGAACTTTCCAAAAGTGATGAGGAACCCTTGACTAGCAAGTCTTTTATAGAATGTAAAGATCTTGCTACTCGGCTTTCTGGAACTTTCATGGGTGCTGCTCGGAACAAGCATAGGTCAGACATCTTAAAAATTGTCAAGGATGGTATTGATTATGCTTTTGTAGATGCTCCAAAGCAGTTGTCATTCTTGGAAGGCGCCGTGCTCCATTTTGTATCAAAACTTCCTACACCTGATGTGCTTGACATGTAAGGAATAAGGATTTCTTCTTTTCTTTTTAATGTGTTGGCATTGTGAATATTTCCCACTTAAACTTCCATTATGGCTTATGTTAACACTAATTACTGTGCAAATAGTGTAAAGGATGTTCAAAATCGTACGGAGAATGTAAATACAGATGAAGATCCAAGTGGCTGGCGCCCCTATTACACATTTGTTGACAGCTTACGTGAGAAGTATGCAAAGAATGAAGGTTTGCAAGGTACTACTGTGCTTTTTTTACTAGTTTTTGATGCTTCCCCCTGGATCTGAAGTGGGCAAGTTACTGCTATTGGACATTTTTGCTTCATTCATAGTCACTATTCCAAAACCTTTCCTCTTGTTTACATAGTAACCAATTAAGCTAGTTTCTTATTTATCACTAATGTTGGTGTTACTTGCCTCCTCTCTATCTCTCTCTCTCTCTCTCTCTCACACACACACACACACACACAAGCGCGCGCATACACAGAATTCTGTTAGATAAATATTTCATTGGCTGGCCATTTTATAGTGCAGTTGAAAGTCTTTTAAGAATTTGGACTGTGTGAACTGTAAGGGTTACTTATTTTTGAATTTTTAGTGTGCTAATAAATCCCAGTCATAAATTTCTCTGGTTTCATGTACATATTATTTAATTGTGGACTCTTGATTGTAATGTGAGGACTAATATGGTCAATTATATGCAGACGAGAAAGAAGGGGTATCTGTCAGGCGCAGGGGTCGTCCTCGTAAGCGGCGTAATATAGAGGGAAAGAGACTTTTTGATGAGCACAATTCAAGTGAAGACGAGGATTCTATCAGTGCTTATGACCAAGAAGACGCTCAAGATGAAGAAGAGAAGCAAGATGAAGAGGAAGAGGAAGATGCCCCTTTGATAAATTCAATTAGGTCATCCAAGTTGAGGTCACTGAGGCTTTCAAGAGAGGAAAACAAAGGCCAGTCAAGGACAGGAGATTCAGAAAGAGCTGCAGATAATTTAGCTGCATCAAGAACATCAGGTATGAAGTAAAATATACCCTGCCAAATGTGGTATCATCTCATCTCTGATTGAAGAAGTTACCGAAGATGGACGTTTTTTCATTGGACCCAGTCATAAACTTTTTCTCTTGTGACATCAGCCTAATTGGACAACTTAGGGAAAAAAAAAAAAAAAAAAAAGTCCTGGATTTTTTTTCAATTGGAATGGTTAAATTGCCTTATCCATCTGTCACTTCAAACAATCTTTTTAGATTCGATTACAAGTCATCTTGTATTGTTTCTGCACTGGGAAATATTTCCTTGATAATATCTGTAGATAATATTTTGTTCATATACATTTATTCTGTGTTTGACTATTTTATCTTTTCATTGTGCAGGGGCCTCCAGCTAGTGACTAAAAACTTATACTTGCACGTTTGTATATGTAGGACAGCACTACCTTAGTTACAAGTTTGTAGAAACAGGTTGTGAAGCAGTACCATTTTTTCAATTTTCAGTTTAGAGGATGTTTAGTATCGTTAGGCTTTTTTTTTTTTTTTTTTGGGAAGGGGGGAAGGTGAGGATGGGAATTAGCCTTGCCCAGTGAGGAAATTTGTAACAGTACAAAGATCCTCTTGTTTAATGCCATATCTTAATTTGAGTTGCCTCCATCTACTTCCTTTAATAACTGAGTTATATTTTTGAAGTATCAATAATCAATATACTTGTTCAAAGACAAGCGAATGTTATAAAATCAATCTTTGATTAGAGTTGGCCTGTTGAAAAGCTGAGATTTCCAGGAAAAGAAGATTAAATCATGATCCCATGTCCGTGAAGCGTTGGTTCTTGAAACAAGAAAAAGTTTCATGGATCTAGAATATGGAACCTCTCTTTTATGGTGTTCATCAAATCAACAGCACATGCTGCAGGCTTGGATCCTTTTTTTTTTTTTCCTCCTCTCGTTGAATGTTCAAGAGATAATTAAAAAAAGATCTCTGAAGCAGGTCCTGCCCAAGTACCCATTTTTAAAGAATAACAATTGTCTATTTAAACATGCCTGATGAACAACTTATGCATCATATGCAAGAAGGCCCAATTGTTTATTTTATTTGCATTTTTAAGATCATTGAATTTTTTAAATGTTAGATCTCTTATATCTTGAGTAAAATTGAAGGATTTAAATAAGAAGGGTTTCTTCCCCTATGATAAATGATAGACATTACATGATTGGTTTGCCAAAATATATCAAAATTTACTTATTGTCTTTGAAATTTGGTTCAAGTGTTGTAACTTCTTCCTTGAAAATTTTCCAAGGAGTCACTTTCTGTTAATATACTTTAAACTTAAAAAGAAGTATTCAACAAATAGAATATTGACACAACCAAAGAAAAAAAAGAAAAAAAGAAAGAAAGATGAGGTGGCTAGAAGGCTAGAACAAGTTCAACAGTAGATGAACGAAATTTACTAAGAAAAAATCTCATTGGAATTGAAACTAATATTGAGGAATGTTATGTCAACAACATTTTCACTAACAAATCTTAAGTGACAGGTTGTTACTGGTTGTTATTGTTGGGGTAAAAAAGTAATCTCATTGGTAAGTTTAAATTTGAATCAATAACAACTAATCACCTATGATTTATTATGAAAATGTTATGGACATAGCACTTCTCAATATTTATTGGTTGAAATGCAATCACATATCAATATAATCCAAACTATAAGCAAAAATAAACACCAAAATGGAATCAGTTAGTAATATCTTGACTTGAAGTTAAAATGCAATCTAACATCCATGTTATAAGTTTTAAATTTTATTTTTTTGGGGTTCAAAATTCAAATGATTATGCGATAAATACATCTTTTTTGTGATGTCTTTATGTCTATTGTTAATCTCATATTTTCATCTATCACTATTTACTCTCAAAAGAAGAAGAAGAAATCTTTTTTCTTTTTCTTTTTTATATATATTTTTTATAAAACATATGAAAAAAAAACCTTTATAAAAGGAAAGATAATGTAAATAGGCTAGAGAGACAAATTATAATTTACTAAAATTACTTTTTTTAATTTTTAATTTTTTTTGAGAAACAAGCACAGAAAAAGTTAATAAGGTCAATTAAGTTGTTATTCATATCTCCCATAAAAAAATTTGTTGTAATTTAGTGCAACCATTTAGCAATTAAAATTCCCTTAAAAAAATAGCAATTAAATTGGATATTAACAGTGCGGTGCGGTATGTTAAGAAAACTACACCTCTCTATATATATATTAGTGTATAACCTATACATATGCACAATACAATTAAAACAATCACAATTATACATATATGAGTTCAAATTATACCCGAATGTAAGAGTTACATATTTTTTTAACTCATAGATGAGTTTTATTCTCTTTTTCTCTCTTCTAATTTTTTTTATATGCATGTGAGTTTATTATTTCTTTTTCTTTTTTTTAGGATTTTTTTTTAAAAGTTATTTTAATGATGATGTGTTAAAATAAGAGATGTGACGTAGGACATATTAATAAAGTGATACATTAAAATAGATAAAAGAGTTTTTTTAGTGTGTCAAAATGACATTTTCTTTTTTAGCTAATACTCTTAAAGAAAAGGTTCATAGGCTCAATTGGGTTTGAAGGATGGGTTTCTTGAATTTTCACTACTTCAATAAATTATAGGTTTGGGTTTATCCGGATTAAATACCAGTTTTTTTTTACTACTCTCTGTATTCTTAAAATTTTTAACTAAATTAGAATTTTTTTTCCCCAGTATATATATATTTTTCCTTTAAAGATTTAAAAATTAAATAAAATTTAATTTTTTAATAAAATTTTAATATTTGATTAAGTAAAAAACAAAAACAAAAATCAAAACTATGTAGTTTGACTTTGGGATATTAAAAGAGACTTGAGTATTGTACAGTAGAGAGAGAAAGAGCAAGCGAGATAGAGAGAAATCTTGGGCGCCACCACTGTTAGCCTCCTGCTACCGTCATTCAGCCGGAACTGCAGCCTGTAAAAAAGGTTCTGTTTTGGGTGATGATAATTAATAAATGGGGTTTTGTAAATGACTTTCTCTGGAGAGGGAAAAAATGATTCCTGATCACAACACTACACTACACTTGCTTCAGTAGAGTAGCGGCTTCGGAAATTTTTTTAATAGGATGTTCTTTAAAAAACATAAATTACATTGTCTAATAAAAAGAAAAATTCATATATTGACAATAATAACAATAAAAAAATACTCAAATACATAAAATTTACAATTGTCTTCTGCGAGTTTTCATATTTTGAAATCGGTACATGATAGTCTCATTATCAATATTACAAATTACATCTCTTTCAATGTACGTAACTAAGCAATCATTCATCCACTAAATATATAACAAATTATGGAGCAAAATTTAATTTTACTGGCATAAAAAAAACGAAAAGTGTCCCAAATCCTTGAGGTGAGTTTTTTTTTTTAATCTTCTGGTATCAATATTTTGAGGATAATGGGTCCTTTTATATACTATATAATTACAAATTCAAAATAGAGTATTATATATGCATTTTACCTTTCTACCCCTTCCTGCATGCGCGGCAAATGCAGAGCCAAACGGTGACGTATCAATTCACAGCCTAAAACCCCACAACCAACACGATACAGGTTTTCTCAAAAAAAACAAAAAAAAAGACACGATACAGGTATTCCTTGTCTAAAACCCTAAACTTCCAAAGCTTTCAATTTGCACAACCTCCTTCCATGGCGGAACCAAATTCAACCTTCAAACCCATCAAACCGAAGCTCAAACCCAAACCCAGAACCCAAAAACAAACCCCAGAATCAAAGTACTGGTCCTCCTTCAAAACCCACCAAATCCCAGACCTCATCTCCTCCATCACTTCCCTTACTTTCTCTCCTTCGCCTCCTCACCCCTTCGCCGCTACTCACTCCACTTCTCTCAAAATCTTCAATCCCAAAACCCTCTCTCCTTCCTCCACCATCTCCTCCTTCTCCGACGTAGTTTCCTCCGCCTCGTTCCGCTGTGACGGCCTCTTGATCGCCGCGTCTGACCTCTCGGGTCTAATCCAAGTGTTCGATGTCAAAACGCGGACCCCACTTCGTAAACTCAGGTCCCACACACGCCCAGTACGTTTTCTCAAATACCCACTTCATGATAAGCTCCATTTGGTCTCTGGTGGCGATGATGCTGTTGTTAAGTACTGGGACGTTGCTTCTGAGACTCCACTTTTAGAGCTTTTGGGTCATAAGGACTACGTGCGTTGTGGTGATTTTTCACCTGTTAGTCATGAAATGTGTGTCACTGGGTCTTATGATCATACGGTTAAGCTTTGGGATGTGAGAGTGACTGGTTCGAAAACAGTTATGGAGGTTAACCATGGAAAACCAGTTGAAAGTGTGGTTTTTTTGCCATCCGGGGGGTTAGTTGCTACTGCAGGTGGGAATTCGGTTAAGATCTGGGATTTTATTGGAGGTGGGAAGATGGTTTATTCGATGGAGAGTCATACCAAGACGGTTACTTCAGTTTGTGTAGGGAGAGTTGGGAAGGAGAATGTTGAGGAAGGGAGGGAGCATAGGGTTTTGAGTGTGGGATTGGATGGGTATATGAAGGTGTTCGATTATGGGAGGATGAAGGTCACACATTCTATGAGGTTCCCTGCACCACTTATGTCAATTGGGTTTTCACCAGATTGTGGGGTGAGAGTGATTGGGAGTTCGAATGGGGTAATGTATGTTGGGAAGAGAAAAACGAAGGAGGAGAATGTGGAGAGTGGTTTGAGAAGCTTTTGGAGTTTAGGTGTGGAGGAGGAGAGAAGGGTTATGAGGCCTTCATATTTTCGGTATTTTCATAGAGGGCAGGGTGATAAGCCTAAGGAGGGGGATTATTTGGTTATGAGGCCAAAGAAGGTGAAGTTGGCAGAGCATGATAAGTTGTTGAAGAAGTTTAGGCACAAGGAGGCACTGGTGTCAGTGTTGGGCAATAAGAATCCAGAGAATGTGGTGGCGGTGATGGAGGAATTGGTGGCAAGGAGGAAATTGTTGAAGTGTGTTGAGAACCTGGATAATGAGGAGCTTGGGTCGCTGTTGATGTTCTTACAAAAGTATTCTACAGTGCCAAGATTCTCAGGTTTGTTGATGGGATTGACGAAGAAGGTTCTTGAAATGCGTGTTGAAGATATCAGAGGTTCTGAGGCCTTGAAGGGTCAAATTAGAAACCTTAAGCGGTCTGTTGAGGAGGAGATACGGATACAACATTCTTTGCAAGAGCTACAGGGTATCATTTCTCCTTTATTGAGGATTGCTGGAAGGGGATGAACCTTTATTGCCTTTTTGGTCTTTTCTGAGGTAGTTGCATTATTTGATTACCTGCTTGCAGCTTTCTTGTCATGACAATTGATGTTATGAAATTTTGTCTGTGTTATTATTCATTTTGTTTTGTAATTTTTTGAGGAACTATAGTTACTCAATGAGATATATCATATCAAGCTTTTATTTTATTTTTTTATTTATCCCAATGAGGTTTTTATATGCCTCTTTTGTTGTTTTGTTCTGTGTTCTTAGAATAGACATACATGAGTTCTGTTATGTTGGTTTGGTATGGTGTTTATATTATATCATTAAAGGTCAGCTTTTGTAACTGTAGTTTGGTAATGCCATTGCCTGTTTAGTATTTGAGCTGTCGATAGGAAATTCTAACATATATTGATGGACTAAGTAGGTTGAATTTTTGAAATTTTGGGGTCTTCCAAATATATTCCAGGATTAAATTTGAAATTTATGTTCCATTTATATGAATTCCACATACACCCTCACGCAAACCTGGCTGTAGTATTGTTAAACTGGGTTTAAATATCTAATTGCTGTTTGCTCTTATTTATCTGTCATTTACATGGTTTATGGAGCTTTTAGAAGATTAAAGGATAGATGCATGTATGCATTTACATTGACTCAAAAATCACCATGAGGCATCATGTCAAGTTAGTGCCTAGACAACATTGAAATTGGAGGTTGAAGAATACAGCAAACTCTTGTTGTTTTTGACATGTTAGTGATAGGAAATAACATTGGCCATTTCCACCTAAATGGCTGTAATGGTAGGCATTCACTTTATGATGACTTGGCTTATTTGGGCACCTAGATTCTTTTAGTAATTGACCTCTCCACCCTTTTTTAAATAGAGAACAGTAAATTTAAACATATATGCTCATTAATGTTGGATACTATAGTACAGTGACTCTAAATCTAACCCGAGGAGCTCAATTTCTGCAAATGCACTATTCTGTCATTCAGGACATGAATCAGTAGTAACAAGTAGTTATCCTCTTCCAACAAATGTAAAAGCTGGAAGTACCTTGGAAGATTCCAACATATACGCTCCGTTTGTTTCGAAGTAAAATATTTTCAAATGTAAAATATTTTACAAGTAAAAAATTTTACAGTAAAATATTTTCAGTAAAACATTTTCAAGTGTTTGGATTGTCCTAGAGACTTGAAAATGCAAGCACAAATTAGCCACCACCAACCACCATTGGGTGCAAGCACAAACCACCAACAACAGTACCAAATCCAGATTGGGAAGAAGGAAATTACAAGGCCATCACTGCCACTGCCGCCAACCGGCCATCATCAACACCGGAACCCACCCCCAACACCATACCCAGCTGCCAAACTCAAAACAAACCCCACCAAAACCATAGCCAGCCACCAAAACCATACCCATACCCAGCCACCACAACAAACCATTGATCACCCAACACCATACCCAGCCGCCAAATCAAAACAAAACCCAGCCACCAAAACCCAAAACTAAACCCACCTACCAAACTCAAAACCAAACCCACTACCGACAACCCACCTATCCATATTTGAAAGATGCGGCCTGAAAGATATTAGGAACATGAGGAAGAGTGTAGAAGGGAGGAGAGAGAGACACAGCAACCCAGATTGATGATTGGCACAGCAGTTACTGCCGCAACCTCTATGCTGGAGACATTGACGCCGACCGCCTCACTGCTCACCAGTAGGAGTCCCAATGGATTGCTAGAGAGAAAAGAAGAAAGATGAGGGAGAATTTGAGAGTGAGAAGGTATAGTCGTCGTGAGAGAGGGAGAGCAAAAACTGAGAGGGGACTGAGTTGTGAGGAAGTGAAAGTATCGGGTAAGAGGGAGCAGAGCAAATGTAAAATGTTTTACCAAAATTTTAAGTGTAAAATATTTTACACAAATTTGTCTAGGTTGATTTGGTTGACTGAAAATATTTTACTGCAAAACAGACATGGTAAAATGGGAAAATATTTTTTTGAAAATATTTTACATCGAAACAAACAGAGTGATAGTCTCATTATTCTTGGTGGATACTATAGTATAGTGACTCTTTAAACCTTGCCTACAAAGTCGTCTTCTGCAAATGCCCTATTCTGGCATTCAGTAAGGTGATAACAACAGTTTACTTTTTCCAAAAAATTTAAAAGCAGGAAGTGCCTATTCTTAGATTTATCACTTATCAAAGAAGTAATTCTTATTCCTACCCAAGTGAAAATGTCTCCTTTAGAATTTTTTATTTTTTATAGGTATCTCCTTTAGAATTTCTGTAAATATACCTTTCTCTGTCTTGATGTTGAAGCTCTTTGGTGTGGTTTTGTGATGTTCTTATCTTTCTATTAACTAAGTTTGATTGTATTTTACATATAATTTGGCAGTCTGTCCTGGAATCATAGTCTGTGATACATTTTATTTATTCTGATTTGGGATTAAACCTCTGAAGAAAGAATCTTGTATAGGATTGAATTTTGAGGGTGCAGTGTAACATTTCAAAAACTAACTAATGAGATCAACTAAGAAGCCACAAACAGTCAAATTTATATAGATTATAGATTTTTTTTTTTTTTTTTTTTTTTACAACATTTGCCAGTCATACTGTTCTTCTCTATATACTATATAGTATATACAGTGATATAGACTATTGAATGTTAAGACAAAAGCTGCAAATGACAGGTCGTTTTAAATTATTTTTTGCTGTGCTGCAAGTCGTGTTATAACCTTCAGAGTTCATCACTAAGCTATAAGTCGTACGGTTTTTATTACCTGTGTTGTTCAGCATAAACTCAGAAGTCATCAGGTCATTAATTTGTTTAAAATTCTGATAAAGATGACTGGTTTTCCGTTTTAGAGTTTGTTACATTTCAGTTTTGGTTTCCCGCCTTTTCTTTTCGATGTGTGTCTGTATAAGTATAAATACCAAAGGTCATTTCAGTAATCAAGTGAGGAATGCATTTTACAATTTCTCATATAGAAAATAGCTCTGTGTTTTTCATTTACCTTTCCATATTTTGCTTCTAGAACTCTGCTCTGCTCTGTTTTCTTTTCAGTAAAAAGATTACTTGTTTATCATTTTTTTTAAAAACAAAAGAGAAAGGACTGAAAGTCTGAAGTTGAGAGAATTACCATTTAGTAAACTAAAAAAATACCATGTAATCTTGTTCTGCAGCAACATTAATTACGCGGTAGTGCCACGGTTTAGAAGAGTAACAAGACACTCCTATCCAATCACATGAGGTGTTACATATTCCCAATTTCCCATCTGCTTCTAGTTATGGTTCACCTCTATGGGATTTAAAAACTTGGTAATGGCCAAAGAAATACAGCTTCTCTGGAGATTGGATCTAGTCTTAGTGATGAAGGCTGCGAGTTAAGGTTGATAGGATGTATTACCTTTGAACCATGAGCACATCAATCATTAGTGAGCTATATGTAGCTTTAAGACTCTACCGATAAGGATTGAGATCCCGTGCAATTGGGTGCAATAATTTCAATCTCAGTCATTACTTTAATCTAACAGATATAAATATGACACATCATAGAACCACGTCATTGATCCATGTGACACCACTTTCACCCATTTCTTTACTCTTTTCTCTACACCCTTCAGCTTCCTCAAATTTCAAAAAACTCTCTCTCCCTCTCTCTCTCACATCAGATCTTTCTCTAGGCATGGCTCAATCTCCATGGCTACAGCTAGCAGCCACCGCGTTCTGCTCCACGAATTCAGGTGGTGGTTTCGGTAAATTTCCTATGTCTCTCTAATCGGTACTTCTGGGATTTTTTTTTTTAAATGGTTGGGGGATCTTGTTGTTTGGATTTTTATTATCTAGAGAGTATTTGTTTTGATCTTATCTTAATTTTTTTGAATTGGGTTTGTTTGATTTTGCCGAAAAAATCCACCTTTGATACTATCAGTTATGATCCGTAATTTGCTAAAAAATAGCCATTCATTTTTACTGATCTAGTGTTTTGATTTCATTCCTGTAGCTCGAAGGAGAGACCCACTCTTGGGTAAGATGTGTTCTCTGTTTTTATGTGATGTATTATCTTCTTTTTTTTTCTTTGTATTTTTGGAATATGCTTTGATTATACATCTGAAACACAGATCAATCTAACTAATAAAATACTGTAAATTTTGTGTTTCTACTTTTGTAAATATTGACAAAAAGAGCAAGGAGAAGGCAAAATGTTAAGACGCATTCTCTGTTTTTATGTGTTGTATAATTTGATTTGTTCTTTGTAATTTTGGAATATGCTTTGATTATGCATCTGAAACTTAAGATAGAAAGGGGCTGAATTATGAACTTTAATTCTAATTGGGCATTTCTATGTTATACAAATATGGTATTTACTTATACAATAAAGTAGAAATTGGATTTAGATTTAGGCACAATTGAGCTTATGAACAAGAGTTTGTTTTAGTGGGTTCCAGTTAGCTCAACTAGTAAAGTCTCTGATGGTTGTATAAAAGATCTGGGGTTCAATCCCCGCCCACACCAAAAACTGATTGGTGTCTTGGTCTGATGATAAAGAGTTATCATCAGGAGCGGACACCATAGGTTGAAACTCTCTCAAAAAACAAGAGTTTTTTTTTTTATGCATTTTTTCCTCATTTATTGTGGCCAAAGGTTATATGGATTAATAACTATATATCTCTTGTTTTCTTGTTAACAGGATAAAATATTAGCCTTTGCTGCCCAAAAGTTCAATATATCTTGCCAGAAAATGTTTTGAAGCATTCCATGATTTATATTGTTTTTGTGAGTTAAAAGATAGAAAACTTGTATTGATATGTTAAAAAAAAAAAAAAAAAAAAAAAACTAGTCTGAGTCCTGTAAGACAATCAGATGAAACCGAGAAACACAACTTAGGAAAGAGCATAGCAGCTAAGACACATTACATGACAGTGCTGCATAAAGAAAAGCTTGACATAAAAACTGCTAAGAATATGAAGTGTTGGTACTCTGCCAGGAAAATAGTAGCTCTATCAAAGATGGCCTTCGATTGTAATTGAATTTTTTCAAAGTAGAACCTGTTACAAGCATTCCATGATGTATTGAAGCCATATCTTGTTGTAAATAGGCTAATTTTCAATATCATTGAAACATTGAATGTATTTTCTAATTTTGACTCTTAAGGTAGTTTCATTGTTCATTTACAAAAACTTTTACGAGGATTTAGAGTACAAACCAAGAAGAACGTAATAAAATTTAGTTTTTATTTTATTTTATTTTTTATATTGGTTTTACTACTAAAATGTAATTGGTCGTGTGCCTTTATATTTCTAATTTCTTGTAATGTTTCAAATTGAACAATTTTGATGTTGCCAATACAGTCATGAATTGATGCAAGAGTTTGATCCAATAATGAACAAAACTTTATTGAAATGTATACTTTGATCACAAGGTTATTAGAACAAGAGCCCTAATTAAATACACAGTCAGGGGCAATGATTTATTTCCCTTAATAAAAACCTAAAACTTGCATTCACAAATTCTATAAGGATGAGTTGAAGCCAAAGTGTAATGAATAAGATAATACCCAGGAAAAATACTTCCATTCAAAACAATTTTTGAATCATACAAGTGGCTGCTAAAGGTAAATGTTGAAGTTTATGTATCCAAAAGAAAAATATATTTCTACAATACTTCTTCTTAATGGTGGTACTTATGTGAGAACATGTGTCCTTCACTAACCTAAAGGTGAACTTGCTTTCTTATCATGACAATAGATGTTATGCAATTTTGTTTGTGTTTCTATTTACTTCGTTTTGTAATTTTTTGAGGAACTATAGTTATTCGATGAGATATATCATATATCATATCAAGATTGTTCTGAATCCAGTGAAGTTTTTGTATGCTTCTTTTATTGTGTTATTCTTTTAGATGCTATGAGATGGTTTTTATCCAACTTGGGATAAGATCCTGTCCCATTTATATCTCTAATGTCCTCCAATTTTTGTATTTAAGAGAAACAAATCATAAGAATATTCCAAAAAATTACTAAAGGTGGTAGCTTGTCGGTTTTCATACATTTTTTCTTATTATTATTGTAAGTAATTGGCAAGAACACGGTAAGGTTACTAATGTCGATGCTTAATGTGTAGAAAATCTCATTATGAGAAGACTATAAAAATGACAAGCCCTTTGTCTGTCATTGTCTTAGTTATTTGAAACAGCACATTCTATCCATCATGACCCAACAATGTTAATCCACCCTCAATGATAGGCTATGATGATGCCGAAAATATCACCAGTGAGTTGCACAATACTTGTACGCTCGAAACGACACCTGCACAAAAAAAGAGAGAAGACCTAACAGAGAGCACCGGTGTGGTGCCGGCCAAATACCCTCCGAAGGTCAAGTTAGAACTTCTTTTCAACTCTAGAGTGCTAGAGAGGGGTGAATTATGCGTACCTCAATTTATGAAGGTATTGGGGCTTTTATAGTAGTACCGAGTTGACCCTTCTACCTTAGAGTAGAAGTCTTTTCCTTATAGGAATCCTTATGAGCGTAGATTGTGGAATCCTTTCTTTATAGGACTCTAATATTGAACGTGGAATACAAGTTATCTTTTTATAGTTTATGAGTGATGGCCAAACCATGCTTTTGATAGAACCGTCAGTCTTGGGCCCGTCAGCCTTCTTCTTGCCCTTCAGCCATGAAGGGTCGTCAGCCTTCTTCATGCCCTTCAGCCATGAAGCGTCGTCAGCCTTCTTCATGCCCTTCAGCAGGAGTTATAAGCTCTGAGCCGACGAATTAATCATGGGACGCGTCGTGGCATATTTTGCCTTATCAGTTGCCCCCTACTCCATTTCTCCGTCAGTTTAAACTGACGGGTTATGGAGTTACGTTGTTTCTTAATTTCCATCTGGGTCAGGAGAGAGAAAACAATTACTAGGCGACTCCTCGAGCTGCCAACCATTAAATGCTTAAACATGTGGCGTACCCTGGTTGGCTCCGCATCTAGACGAGGGCGTTGCTTCGTCTTCCGCGCCTTTTCTTCCTTATATATAACCCACCTCCTCTCCATTTCTGCCTTTATATTTTTAAGGATTCCTGGAGAGAAGATCCGTCACCTCTATTCCGTCAACCTCTATTCTGTCAAGTGACGCGTCAAGCGATCAGTCGTCGGTCCGCGACGGAGCGGGCTACGACGAAGTATTTGGTTCAAAGGATGAGTCCGGGGGCTCTTCCCAGTCGTCAGAGAGAGAGTCGTCTGGCCAATCTCCCGTTGAGGAGGTAGGGAGTCATGGTAATGAAGGTCAGGAAGGAGTAGAAAGGGGGGAAAGTAATGTTGAGGAGGAGGATGAGAGCAGTAGTGACGGGGATAAAGGTGACGAGGAGTCCTGTGAGGGAACTTCAGGAAGTCCTAGAAGCAACCGTCCCTTCATCCTTCCCGAGGAATGGGCCGTTAACAAATTTTTACCGTCAATGAGTAAAAAGGTTTTTAAGGAGTTACGCGTCCGTTACCAAATCCCAGACCATATCCCAATCCGTCTCCCTAGGGAGAATGAAAAGTGCTACATGGGGAGAATCGCAGAAGTTGGGATGTATGACGCCATGTTTGCCGCGGGGCTCAGGCTACCCCTGACGGCCTTACATCGTCAGCTAGTTGACTTTCTGGGTTTGTCTATTAGCCAGATTTACCCCAAATTCGTGGAGAATCTTTATAAGTGCTGAGATCCTATGGGGCCGTCTAAGCGGAGGACACCGTCAACTAACCCTAGACGAATTCTTTTATTGCTATAGACCCCAGCACCTCTCTTCTTCTAAGGGGATGTACCATTTCGCCGTCAGGGAGAAGGAGTTGAAGTTAGTGTCTGAGATGCCAGACTCCAATAGAGTTTGGAAAAATAGGTTATTTTTTGTTAAGGGGACGGACTGGGTGTGCCGTTAGGAGGAATGGGAAACAATCCCTCATGGCCATTTTGATAACACCTGGGCCTTCGTCAGGGACTCAGGTTACAGCTTTTAGCCCCGTCAGTTTTCACTTTATCTTTGCACACACTATTTATTTATCTTAACATCGTTAGCTTTATTTTTCTTTTCAGCCTTTGTTCGTCCTCTTTTTACTGACGAGCAAAGAGACTTCATCCGTCAGGTTCTCGAGATTCCTCTAGAAAAGCGAAAGTGTTGTCACCTAATCACTCTTGATGCTCTTTTCGCATATTGTGGGGGTCTAGAACCGTCGCTAGAAACTCTTAAGTAAGAAGAAATTTCCCACCGTCGTAAGTAGCTATTTTTGTTGTCCAGTTACTTTCAGTTGTCACCATTAGTTTTTCTAATGTGTCTCATTTTTTGCAGAAATGGAGGCAGCAAGGCATCGTATAAGAGCTGCAGCTGCTCGTCACAAGGAAGAGAAGAGGGCTAAGGGGGAGTTGGTGTCTTCGTCAGCTCCCAAAGCTGTCACAAAGGGTTCCTCTAAGAGGAAAATTGACAGGAAGGACGTCCGTCTACCCAAGAAGGTGGCCGTCACCCCTGGGGACGAGGCCCCAGAGAAGTCACCTCCCAAGTCAGCCCATGGGGTTGGGAAGGGGGTGATGACTTCTTCTGGTCCCGTCCTTAAGGGACCTCGTTGCCTTCTGACACACAAGGATTATGCCGTCGAGGAGATAGAATCGTTCATAAAGCCGACGGACATTGATCCTTGTGCCTGCTGGGGACGGAGGATTTGGGGGTGTCAGCCTTATTTGACCTCACACGGGTAAGTCGTCTTCCTTACCTCACTTCTCTTATTTTTCCTTTGTTTGTTTTTCTTTTTAAACTGACGGTTGTGCCCTTCTTAGGCTCTGGTACGTGTAAAAGCGCTCCAGGACCGGTGTGTGGCCAAGGAGGGGGTCGTCACTCGCGTTAGCAAACATAATGCTAACATGCGAGATCAGCAGGCTTAGTATAAGGAGGCAGTGCATGTTCTTAACGTTGAGCTGAAAGAAGTAAGGGAGAAGCTGGAAGAGGCGAACCGTCAGAAGGAGAAATTGGAACAAGAACTGACGGCTTTACATGACCAGGTGGAGACTACTGGGGCTGACGCGGTCCAAAAGTTTAAGGCGTCAGATTCCTTCATCGATTCCTGTGGGGGATATTACGGTGCTAGATTTGATGACTGCCTTAAGCAGGTCGCGTTGGCTTTCCCAGACTTGGATCTATCTGGGATCATGTTGGATGACGCTTCGCCAATGACGCCTGCTAATGACGCCGTCTACATTGAAGGTGACGATTCTGCAGACGCTCCTTCGGCTGAAGATAGTGGCGTCGTCCTGGCCCAACCAGCTGCGAACCCTTTAACAACTACCCCCAACCCTTCTGTGGAGCTGCTTGACGGGGAAGATACCCCTGCTCGAAAAAAGTAGAATGACGCCCCCTTGTAATTAACGTCTCTTTTTTATTTTTATTATGCAAACAGTTTTATTAGGTGCCCCTTGGGCCTTCATTTGTAACTTTTTAAGCAACTACTCAAGTGCCCTTTTGGGTTTTGACTTGTTTGAAATGCCGTCGCCTTCGATTATTTATGTGCTATTACTTTTGTCTGTGCACATCATTTTTATGTTTGTTAAGCTGAATTTATTTTCTTAGTAGGCCGAGGTCGTCAGCCTTACTGTAATCTAATGTGTTTATGACTTCATCAACTTGATAAACCCGTTACTTTCTCGCTAGGAGATTTTTGTTCTTTTATCCGATGTTGGGCTTGTCTAGTTGTAGGTTGTGATCTTGAAAGAACGTAATCATGATTATGGTCCCGTTTAGTTTTAGTGGCTCCGTCAGCTTTATTAAACCGTCGGTTTTCGACTTTACTTTGATCCTTTCTAGTGTAACCGTTTGCTTAATAAGGTTGTCAGTATTTGATCCTTTTTACGGGTAGACGATCATTTTGGTGAAGTCGTCACTTTATTGACTCCGTTTGTTTTATGGGTCAAATAGGCTTGCCCTTTTCGTGGGCTTGTAATTTGTTGCTTTTAGGAGTTTTAGTAAAATCCTATTATCTTGGGACAAGGTCGTCTACCAGGTTTTGAATACCTTTTGAGACGAGGTCACTCATATGAGACCGTCAGCTTCGTAGCTTTTATCTATACTTACAGATTTTAATCACTTTTTTATTAAACCGTCTATTTAATAGCTCCGTCCATCTTGCAAACTTGGCCAATTCGTTGGCCTTTTATTAGACCGTCAGCCTTATAGATTCGTCCACTTTGTAAACTTTGGCCAATTCGTCAATCTTTTACTTAGACTGTCAGCTTAATAGCTGAGTTTATTGTGGACTTGGCCAATTCGTTGGCCTTTTGTTAGACCGTTACCTTTATAGGTCCGTCCATTTTGTGGACTTTGGCCGATTCGTCAGTCTTTTATTTAGACCGTCAGCTTAATAGCTGAGTTTATTGTGGACTTGGCCGTTTCGTCAGTCTTTTATTAGACCGTCAGCTTTATTGCTTTGTCCAACTTGTGGACTTGGCCATTTCGTCGGTAGTTTGTGAATTTAAATTTGTAAGTAGAAACTTCAGTAGTTCTGAATAAATTCCTCTTATTGCCATGCATCTATATGAAAAGTAGTTCGAAAACAAAAACTTGCCCTTTTGGGCTTATTGTAGTAAAACCAAAGTAAAAAAAAAAAAAAAAAAAAAAGCCCGCTGGGCTTATTGTAGCAAATACTTAGTAAACAGTAAATCTGAGTGAACTAAGAATAAAAAAGAGGGGTGTTGTTCTTTACGTCATCGCCTCTACTGGTAGTACTTTCGCAAGTGTTCAGCATTCCAAGGATGCGGTAGCTTCCGTTCGTCTAGTGTCTCCAGATGGTAGGTGCCCTTCCTCTGCCTCGCCGCGACTCGGTAAGGTCCTTCCCAATTCGGGCCGAGTTTTCCTTGGGTTGGGTCTCTTGCTGCGCCCATGACTTTTCTTAAAATGAGGTTTCCAACCTGGAAGTCTCTGTGCTTGACTCGGGAGTTGTAGTGTTTGGCCATGCGGTCCTGGTACCGTGCGAGCCTTTGCTCTGCCGCTGTCCTGATTTCGTCCACCAGATCGAGCTTCAGACGTATGGCTTCGTCATTTTTCCTTACGTCATGGTTGTGCATCCTGTAGCTTGTGAGGCCAACTTCAGCTGGGATGACTGCCTCGTTTCCGTATGTTAGTCGGAATGGTGTCTCCCCTGTTGGTGTCCTTGCCGTATTCCTGTAGGCCCAAAGTATGCTCGGCAACTCTTCAGCCCATATACCCTTTGCCCCCTCGAGCCGAGTCTTGATAATCTTCAGCAAGGATCGGTTCGTGACTTCGACCTGTCCGTTGGCTTGAGGGTGGGCGGGGGAGAAGTAGTGGTTCCGTATCCCTAATTGCGAACAGAAGTGCCGGAAGGAATCGTTGTTGAATTGTTTCCCGTTGTCCGAGACTAAGACTCTAGGGATGCCAAACCTGCATATGATACATCTCCAAACGAAACTACGTACGTTCTTCTCCGTAATGGTGGCCAAGGCTTCAGCTTCTACCCACTTTGTAAAGTAGTCGATGCTTACTACTAGAAACTTCAGTTGTCATATTGCCGTAGGAAACGGTCCCATGATGTCCAGTCCCCATTGAGCGAACGGCCATGGCGCCGACATCGGGGTAAGTTCTTCAGGTGGTTGTCTGACGACATTGCTGAACCTTTGGCACTTGTCGCATTTCTTTACATAGGCCTTGGCATCCTTCTGCATGGTTGGCCAAAAGTACCTCGTTCGTACTAGCTTGTGTACTAATGACCTCGACCTTGAGTGGTTTCCACAGATTCCCTCGTGCATCTCTCTTATGACGTAGTTTGCTTCTTCAGGGCCTAAGCATCTTAGGTAAGGGCGAGAGAAGCCTCTTTTGTACAAGATGTCTCTTATCAGGACGAACCTCACTGCTTGGACCTTCAGTTTTCTTGCAGCTTCCTTTCCGTCTGGTAATACGCCATTCTTCAAGTAGGAAACTAATGGCATAGTCCAATTGCTTTTGGAACCAAGCTCTTGTACATCGACAAAATTTATAAGTGGAGAGAGCTGAACGAAAGAGAGTGCGTTACCAAGGGTGGCCATATGTTCGGCTGAAGCGGCTTTGGCTAGGCGATCAGCTTGCTAGTTTTCTCTTCGGGGGATCTGTGTAATTTTGGCCTTCAGCTCGTTGACCCTCCATCTCGCTTGGTCCAGATATTTTTTCATCCTTTCGCCTTTACATTCATAATCCCCATTTATCTCGTTGACCATGGCTTGAGAGTCGCAGTGAATGATAACTCTTTCGGCTCTTGCAGCTTTGGCGAGGTCAAGCCCTGCTATCAGAGCTTCGTACTCCGCCTCGTTGTTGGTGGTAGGGAACTCAAGGCGGATCATACACTCGACCATGTCTCCTTTGGTTGAGTGTAGTACGACGCCGGCTCCCTCAGCCTGCCTGTTGGAGGACCCGTCTACATATATGCTTCATTGGGGAGATTCTTCTGCCCTCCTGTCCTCGCCATTTGTAAACTCAGCTATGAAATCTGCAACGACCTGTCCTTTAATAGCGGTTCGTGGGCGGTACTAGATGTCAAACTCGCTTAATTCTATAGCCCATAGTGCCAATCGCCCAGCAGCTTCAGGGTTGCTCATTGCCCATTGCAAGGGCTTGTCAGTTAGGACGATCATCGTGTGGGCTTGAAAGTACGACTTTAGTTTGCGTGCTGCTGTAACCAGCACAAATGCGAGTTTTTTCATGGGCAAATATCTTTCTTTGGCTCGCGCCCGACTGGTGTAGTACACAAGTTTTGCACTCTCTCTTCTTCTCTGATCAAGGAGGCGTTGACGGGGGCTGGGGAGACGGCAAGATAGAGAAAAAGTTCTTCACCTGGTTGCGAGGGACTCAACAACGGGGGGGAAGAGAGATAAGTTTTCAATTCCTCAAACTCTTGTTGGCACTCGGCAGTCCACTCGAAAGATCTCTTCAGTGTGTGAAAGAAGGGTAAGCACTTGTCCGTTGCCCTTAAGACGAACCTATTTAGTGCTGCTATCTTGCCATTAAGGTTTTGTACTTCCTTCACATTTTTTGGTGGTGCCATCTCTATTATAGCTTGGATCTTGTCCGGATTGGCTTCGATGCCCCTTTGGAAAACCATGAATCCTAGGAATTTTCCTGCCGTCACCCCAAAGGCGCACTTTCCTAGATTTAGCTTCATGTTGTAAGAGCGAAGAGTGTCGAATGTTTCCCTAAGGTCTTCCAAGTGATTTTCCTCCCTTCGGCTTTTCACCAGCATATCATCTACGTAGACTTGGACATTTCTCCCGATCTGTGGTGCAAACATTTTGTTCATAAGCCTCTGGTCTGTTGCGCCCGCATTTTTTAGACCAAACGGCATTACCTTGTAACAAAAGAGGCCTTGGCTGGTCACGAATGAAGTTTTCTCTTGATCGGCTTCGTGCATCTTGATTTGGTTGTAACCGGAGAAAGCGTCCATAAAACTTAATAGCTGGTGTTGAGCTGTTGAGTCTACTAGAGTGTCGACCCTCGGGAGGGGATAGCTGTCTTTGGGGCACGCTCTGTTTAAATTAGTGAAGTCTACGCACATCCTCCACTTCCCGCTGGCTTTCTTGACCATTACTACGTTGGCTAGCCAATCGGGGTAGTAAACTTCTTTAATAAAGTTTGCCTCCTGTAGTTTGCGGACTTCTTCAGCTATGGCTCGATCTCGTTCGGGGGCAAACACTCGCTTTTTTTGCCGGACGGGTGGAAAGGAAGGTGATACATTCAGCTTATGCACCATGACTGAAGGGTCTATTCCTGGCATGTCCTCGTGACTCCAGGCAAATACGTCCCGATTTTCTCTGAGGAAGGCTATAAGTGTTTGTTGGACCATGGGACTTGCCAGGGTCCCAATCTTTGTTGTTTGGTCTGGTCTGGAATCGTCAAGGGATATTTCTTCAAGCTTCTCGACGGGCTCCGTCGTACTTCGATGTTCTTCTATGCTCATGGCTTGGAGGTGATCGTCCATTTCCATCATAGCCACGTAGCATTTGCGTGCGGCTACCTGATTCCCGCATAGTTCCCCTACCCCGTATTCGGTAGGGAATTTGATCATTAAATGATAAGTCGAGGCCGCCTTCCATGAATTAAGGGTGGGTCGCCCTAAGATAGCATTGTAGGCGGACGAACAGTCGACCACGAGGAACGTTACGTCCTTTGTGATCTGCTGAGGATAATTGCCTGCCGTCATAGACAATGTGACTGCGCCCAGGGGAAACACCCTCGTTCCTCCAAAATCGACGAGTGGGGCATTCGTCGGAATCAATCGTTCTCTGCTGATTTCCATCTGCTGGAATGTTGGGTAGTATAGGATGTCCGCCGAGCTCCCATTGTCGATCAACACCCGGTGTAAGTTGTAGTCCCTTACTTGTAGGTTGATAACAAGTGCATCGTCGTGCAGATGGTGAAGACGTCGTGCATCTTCTTTGGAGAACCCGATGACGGGGCTTTCTCTTCGAGCTATTTTTGGTACTGAGCCCGCCAGCTGGACGCTCTAGACCATCCTGAGGTACGTCTTCCGAGCCTTTTTGGATGACCCGGTAGCCGTCCCTCTCACAATCATCCTTATGTCGCCAATGAGAGGTTTAGGGCGGTCATTATCCCGTCGGGGGGGTTGTTCTTGAGGTGGTGGATCCGTTCTTTCCTTGCTTATAAACTTTTGCAATTTCCCTTGTCTTATGAGGGCCTCAATCTGTTGCTTTAAGTCGTAACAATCGGCTGTGTCATGGCCGTGATCTCGGTGGAAGCGGCAGTATTTGTCTCTAGAACGCCTGCTAGGATCTCCCTTCAGCTTTCCAGGGAAGGTCAGAGCCCCTTCGTCCTTAATTTGCATTAGGACTTGATCTATCGGGGTGGTTAGCGGGGTGAAGCTTGTGAACCTTCCTCCCGGAGGTTTAGAACGCCTCTCGTCCCTTCGATCTCCTGTTCTCGGCCTCTTCCGCCCTTGATCTTGTCATGCATCTTCCTGCCTCTCCCTTTTTCTCGGCTTCTCTTCTCAGGCCTGCAGCGCGTCCTCAGCATTCATATACTTAGTGGCCCTGTAGAGTACTTCTGACATGGTTTTCGGGTCGTTTTTGTATAGGGAGAACAAAAACTTACCATTTCGCAACCCATTTGTGAAGGCTGTTACAAGTATTTTGTTGTCGGCTTCGTCAATCAATAACGCTTCCTTATTGAAGCGCGTTATGTAGGATCTCAGCGTCTCGTCCTCTCGTTGCTTAATACTCATCAAGCATACTGTGGACTTCTTATACCTGTGACCCCCAATGAAGTGTGTGGTGAACTGAGCGCTTAGTTCCTTGAAGGTGCTGATGGAGTTGGGCGCCAGTCGGCTGAACCATACCCTTGCGGGACCTTTGAGTGTTATGGGAAAGGCTCTGCACATAATCTCGTCTGCTACCCCCTGAAGATGCATTAGGGTCTTGAAAGTTTCTAGATGGTCCAGAGGATCCTTCACTCCGTCATAGCTGTCTATATGCATACGAAATTTGTGGGGTAGGGGGAAGGAGTTCACGGCCACAGTGAAGGGCGAGTCGGTGCGGTTGACTAAATCGTCAAGATCACTGGAAACTCGCCCCTTGAGCGCGTTCATCATAACCTCCATCTGTTCCCTCACTGCCTGCATCTCTGCGATAATATGTGGTGGAGTCACATCCGTGAGGGATGGCATGCTCAAGTTTTGCCTCTCCGATTTGCTTGGGGCGTGGCTGCCTTCAGGTTTCTCCTGATTTTTCTTTGAAGCGCTGGTCCCTTCCTGATCTTCTTGTTGGTCATTCAGTGCTGCGTTCTTCTGGAGCAGCTGTTCTTCCAAGTCGTGGTTTTGTTTGGTGAGGTGCTCCACGGCGGCACCGAGGGTCCGAACTTATCTCTCGAGGGCAATTGTAGGTGGTTCCTCTCCTTGAACGTCGTTAGTAGTTGCCATCGAGCGAGTGAGTACCATGCAACCCTTTAGTCCGGGAAACGATAGTATGGCTTAATTACGAAGTTCCCCACAGACGGCGCCAACTGATGATGCCGAAAATATTACCAGTGAGTTGCACAATGCTTGTACGCTCGAAACGACACCTGCACAACAAAAAAAGAGAAGACCTAACAGAGAGCACCGGTGTGGTGCCGGCCAAATACCCTCCGAATGTCAAGTTAGAACTTCTTTTCAACTCTAGAGTGCTAGAGAGGGGTGAATTATGCGTACCTCGATTTATGAAGGTACTGGGGCTTTTATAGTAGTACCGAGTTGACCCTTCTACCTTGGAGTAGAAGTCTTTTCCTTATAGGAATCCTTATGAGCGTAGATTGCGGAATCCTTTCCTTATAGGACTCTAATATTGAACGAGGAATACAAGTCATCTTTTTATAGTTTATGTGTGATAGCCAAACCATGGTTTTGATAGAACTGTCAGTCTTGGGCCCGTCAGCCTTCTTCGTGCCCTTCAGCCATGAAGGGTCGTCAGCCTTCTTCATGCCCTTCAGCAGGAGTTATAAGCTCCGAGTCGAGGAGTTAATCATGGGACGCCTCGTGGCATATTTTGCCTTATCAGGCTACATCGTTGATATCTATGATCAAATCAAGACTATCTATAAGTTAACATTCAAAGGAAATTGTTCTCAAACAATATATCATTTCAGCTTCACATGAGGACAAGTTGAAAGAAAAAAGCGTTTGTATACCCATAGGATCCACATGAATAAAACCTATGATAGGCTTAGTTCAATTTCAGAATGCTTGTTTTGTCTATAATGGGCTTCAATTATTGACTGTAATGAGCAAGAAACATTGGGGTCATTTGTGTATTAACTAGCAGTTAACTTGAGATGTTTGGTTTGGATCAGACTTGATTATCTGAGTGGAGAATTAGGAGCCAAGAGGCCCAAGATCCATAAAAGTCTGGATTTGTTGTTGTTGGCCTGAGAAGGAATTGCTTAACCAAGGCACATATAGATGACTTTTTGTGGTTTTTCTAGCTACTTTAAGATCCATATGGAAATAAAGAAGCAAAGCTACTAGGGAAGGTGAAGCTAATACTGCAGTCAACATGCTAATTTATAAAACATCTTTGGTTTCTGAGAGCAAGCATGGTGGGACAGCAGATGCAAGAGAGAGAAATGTCTTTGCCTCTAAACAAAGATGCATGTTTTGGTTGGTAGCTCATTATACTTGTGGACGGCTTTTAGGGACGAAGTGGTAAATGGAAAGGAGCAAGTTTTGTTGGCAAAAACAGAGAAGGCAAGACCAGGGCAGCTAAGAGAAAAATAGAGATAGAGATACGAAATATGGGTTAGAGGTTTGAGTGATGAGAAATGAGTTTTGAGTTTTGCCTAAACCAAACAGCTTTATAATTACTGCAACAAAAGCCTTATATAAGCATTAGTATCTATCCTTCTGTTTCTCTTACTGTAGACTCCTATACAATCACGTGATGTGTTACATATTCCTATCTGCTTCTAGTTATGATTCACCTCAATTTGTTTAAAAACTTGTTAAAGCTTAAAGGAGCACTGGATCAAGTTCTAGCAACAAAGGCTGCTAGTCTAAACGAGAAACAAAAGTTGAAAGGACTAATTACCTTTGAACTATGAGCACATAAATCATTCGGGAGCTACACAAACCATTGAGATCTTATCTCTCAGTTTTTGCAGGTACATGATGACTACAGAACTGAAATTTTTGCTCTTATAGCATGGCTACTATGGAACAGACGTAACTTGCTACGCCTGAGCAAACCAGTTCATCCGTTGCAATCGCTACCTTCCTTAGCTGGTGGCATGCTTCAAGACTTCATCCAAGCACAAGAACCGGTCCCAAGGCCTGTAGTGACAACTCCCACAAACCGCTGGTGTCCACCTGATCAGCATTGCTACAAAGCTAATTACGACGGTGCCGTTTTCAAGTCAAGCAACACTGCTGGTCTTGGAGTGGTTATCAGAGACAGCCGTGGTGATATCTTTGGAGCAATGTCAGTTCGTGTCCCACTTCCTCATTCTGTACTAGAGGTGGAGGCCCTTGCTTGTCGTCAGGCCGTATCTTTTGCTGTCGACCTTGGTCTTCGTAAGGTTATCTTCGAAGGTGACTCGGCAATCATCACTCAGGCCATCAACAGCGGTCAGTCAAGTCCAGCACTTTATGGTCACATTGTGGACGACATCCTTCACTTAACGTCACAGCTGCGGTTTTACAGTTTCTGTCAGGTGTCAAGAAGCTGTAATACGGTTGCAGATGCTTTTGCCAAGAAAGCTCAGGTTGGGTTAGAATTTAAGATTTGGGTAGATACATTCCTGGGGACATTATGCCCCTCGCTTTGTTTGACGTTCACTAGCTACTTTGTTTTTCATTTGGTTTAATAAAAGCCCCAGTCCCACAGACTCGTTTCTCAGAAAAAAAAAAAAAAACCATTGAGATCACTATTTGTCAACCTCAGATTCTGACATCTCACTGATGATCATTTAATCTGTTGTGTTGTAGAAGAACCGTAAAGTGAGAGGCATATGTAGCAACCGAATTAGTCCAAAACAAGATTAGTGTCTTTTAACTTTGAAGTCCAGTGGGTCAAAGAGCATCTACTTCAAGTAGTAACACAATTTTAGCCGAAAATCCATTATAAAGATAACATTTAACAAATGATTTAAAAGGTTTTAGTCGAGAGTGCACTTGAAATTTAATAAATTAAGTTGCACCTAGAGAAAAACAAAATGATAATTATGAAAGATATTAATTAAGTAATACAGCAAGTTGCAGCTGGTTCTGCTCTAGCTAATGCAGGTGCAGATTTTGTCTTCAAGGGGGAGTTACCTAGGCTGGTTTTCAAATAACACTTTCTTCATCATAAGAAAGCTTTTTTTCTTATCAAAAAAAAAAAAAAAAAGAAAGAAAGAAAGCTTTTTTTTTTTTTTTTGGGAAATAGTCCCAACTATCAAAGATATTAAGCATCTATTTATCAGAATATAGCAAGTTGAGGTGTCTCTAATCAAAAGAACAGCCAATGCAGTTGTTAAGGGAAGAAGTGGTAAATGGATAGGAGCAATTTTTGTCGGCAAAAACGGAGAAGGCAAGAGGAGAATGGCTGGTTGCTATAGTTGGACAATGACAAGCAAAACTGTGGTTATTTGTCTGCAATTAGAGAGGCTTTGTTGATATTCCATCTGCAGAAGTTTCAAAAATGGGTGGTGTAAAACCAAGTAGATTGATGGATGCAGTTTGCATCCACCAATTATAGACCTATAGCAATTCAGAAGTTGCATGCATGGTTTGAGACAAATTGAAATGGAGGGTTCTAGTTGAATCATGGCAGCTTTCAAATATGGCAACCAAGTCATACAATCTATCAGACTCTAGTTTTCAAAAATAAAAAGATCCACTAGACAGTCCAGACCTGTACGTAGAATAACAAAAGCACTCCTAAACAATCACAGGAGGTGTTACATATTCCTGTCTGCTTCTAGTTATGATTCGCTTCTATTGCATCAAAAAACTTGTTCATGACCTAAAGGAGACCACTTGTCTGTGCATTGAACCAAGTTCTAGCAACAAAGGATGCTAATCTAAAAGAGAAAAAAAAAGTTGAAAGGACTAATTACCTTTGAACTATGAGCACATCAATCATTAGTGAGCTGCATGTGGTTTCAAAACCACTGAGAACACTATCTGTCAATCTCAGAGTCTGAAATCTCACAGATGATCAATTAATCTGTTGTGTTGTAGAACCGTAAAGTGAAGGGCATATATAGCAACCTAATTAGTCCAAATTACAAGCTCATTGGTGTCTTTTAAGTCCACTGTATCAAAGAAAATTTACTTTAGTTCAAAAACAATTTTAGCCTAAAATCTATTGTAAAGATAACATGTAACAAATGATTTAAAGCTTTTTAGTCAATAGTGCACCTGAAATTTAATAAATTAAGTTGCACCTAGAGAAGAAAAAATAATGATAACCATCAAAGAACAGCCAATGCAGCTGCTAACTGGGTTACAAGTTCAGACAAAAGGATGTGTGTGCGCTTATGCAATTGGAAACATTTGCACACTCACAGTTTATCTAGTTCACATTATCTCTAAAGCAGAAACAGAAAATGTTTGAATCCTTTCACAATTACTAAACAAATTAACATGGAGTATCAATTTATTACAGAAGATCATCCCACTCAGCCAAAGAGAAGAACACATGTTCATAAATTATAACACAACAAAGTTCAAATAAAAAGCAATTCAGAACCAAAAGAGCTAAGAATTACACGGAAACACATTTGAGAGCCAAGTTCTAGTTGCGGGTTTACGCGGACCACGCCACACAATTATTTCTTGAGTCGGCTTTGGCTTGATGACGTATCCTATATCAAGCTAACAAAAAAATAATAATAATAATATATCAAACCAACAAAGAAAAGCAAACCAATGAAAACAAATTAATAGGAAGAATAATTAAAATGGATAGGCATGTGTGTTCGGGGTTTGACTTACAGAGGAAGAGTCATGTGAATCTGCTCCCCCCACCTTGAGATTTCACTGTAAAGGGTACCAAAAGAAAAAGGAAAAAGAGATTAGAAAGAAAGCGAGGAGGAGGAGAAATGGATAACCAACAAATTGAATGGTTTCAAATAAAACAAAGATGTAAAGTGAATAGACAGAGTCATACCCATTTATCGAACTGACAGAGAGGTTCAAGGACCATCTTCATATCATGATTGTCCCATTCCAGCAATTCCCACCATTCTTTCTCTGTTTCGATTCGTAATGAAGAAGGCGGAGAAGATAGTTCTCCATCAATAAGGTGCAGAGAAAGAGGTAATCTCTTAAGCTTCGGACATCCGTAGATATTAATATGATTGAGAGAATCACAAAGTATTACATTACTGCTACTGCATATGGTCTTCAGCTCCGGTAAATCCTCTAATGTCAATTTCCTCAATCGGGGGAATATTTTCACAATTTCTTTTGCTTCTTCTTCTTCAACTTCATCATCAGATGCTTCAGCCCCACTTATTATTTCCTCTAATTGTTTACAGTTATAGATGTCAATCTGTTCCAGGTTTTGCATCAACCCGGGCGTGAAGAGCTTCTTTATATTCGGACATAATTGTATTGAAAATTGTTTGAGGCCTGGTGCAACTTTCTCTTCTCTAAAGAGTCCCTTTAAATTATGCAATTTGAAGAGATCTAAAATCTCAAGGCTTTGAAGAGAAAAGGTGTAAAAATAAGAATTAATGTATTCTATTTCTTCACACCCCACAAACCAAACAGCCTTTTTCCAGTAGTCCGAAGACCCAAGGCCATCGCTACGTAGACATTTGCAAATTATTAGGGCACGAACGTCTTTTGGGAGTAGACATATATTGCAGTCACTTAAAATTACACTATCGCCCAACTCGGCAACTCCCAGCTGGCTAGCTGGCTTTTTTGTATTCACGGCATATATGTACTGGCTAGGTCCTCCCTCCTCTAAGGATTCAACATATGTATTGAAGCCTTTAACGCCATCAAATGAGCCTTTAAAACACTCTAATTTCTTCAACCTTACCATCTCCTCTTCATTAACTTCTAAACGAAAAAAAGGCAATTCGAAGACTTGGAGTTGACAGAGTTTGGGTAAAATCCCTGGTGGCATCTTCTTTTGATTAATTGAAACTCTCTCAACACTAAGGTATCTCAAATTGACCAACATTTCCAAACCATGAGGTATATCTTGCAGTGACTTAAGCCTTAATGAAGTAAGATGCTTCAAGTCAGAGACTGAATTTGGTAAAGATCCAAACTCTAGACAATCTACATGAAGAACTCTGAGTCCATGCAAGTGCACAAAAAATGAATCCGGGATGATGTTTACATATCCTCGTAGAAGCAAAGTCGAAAGCTTAGGACATTTTGGTGACACATAAGGAAATTTTGGGTTATTTTTGAACATCAAAGAAACCTTTTCAACATCATTTCCCCATTCTTCTTCATTTGGAACACCTTCTATTACCAAGAACTTAGCACCTGCAATCTGGAGGGCCATGTCTCTTATTAGATCATGCATCTTCACAAAACGCCTTTTTCCAAAAATTCCTCTGATTAGAAAAAATTCAGACCCACCTTCTAATAAGCAGGCATTTTCAAGCATATTCAACAAAGTATGCCCCTCATCCAACTCTTCTTGCCTACCCTTCATGCTTTTTATTACTTTCTCATCAATCAAATGCTCTATCAACTCGTCTCTGCTAATCTTGTAGTCTTCAGGGTATAACGCACAACACAAGAGACAACGTTGAAGTTTCTCATCTTTTAAGCGTTCATAACTGAATCGAAGCCTCTCAAATATTTCATCATCTACATGTGCCGACCCTTTTGTTGATGTCCTCAACTCATTCAATGTGTTCCTCCACTCTGAAACATCAACTACATTTTTTAAACTTCCTGCTATTGTGATGATTGCAAGAGGCAAACGAGCACATTGTTTGACAACGCCTTCCACAACATCTTCTGGAATATTTGAAACATCACAGCCCACTGTTTTCAAGAACAAATCATGCGACTCTTTTATCGAAAGAAGCTCCACTTTAACAGTTTTACAATTCATTCCATCACAGACTTTAGCATCTCGAGTTGTCAATACCAATTTGCACCCATTTTCTGAAGTAGGCTCTGGGATCCCTATATTCTCCAGTGGAAATGCATTCCACAAATCATCTAGAATTAGCACACACTTCTTCATTTCTTTCAATGCTGCATACAGCTTGCCTGCCCTTGTTGTTTCATCCTCAGACTTTAAAGGATGTGGATGCAACATGCTAGCAATGTCATTTTGTAGTTTGATAACATCGAATGCCTTTGATACAGTAACCCATATTACATGATTGAACTTGTCTCTCTCTTTTAACAGGCGATTATTGATTTGTTTCATGATAGTCGTTTTACCAACCCCTCCCATACCATAAACACCAATCATTCTACAATCTTCATCTAACAAGTGTTCCCAAATCTTTTCCATTGTTATTTCAGCTGTACTCTCTCCCACTAATGCCCTAGTTGGCAATTCATCTCCATAGCTTACAGGTAGGTCAATTACTAAACTTTCACCGAAACCACAACTTTCATCAATTAATTCTGTCACTTCTTGTATCTTCTGGCAAGCAATTTTTCCTACATGCATACGTGAGGAATAATTCCCTCTTTCAGCCTCTAGTTCAATGTTTTGTATTTCCGCATAAATCGTTTCTACATTTTGGAGCCAAAATTCAACTTCTCTTTTTGGTTTCTTTCTTGGAAGACGTTCTGCTCTCATTTTTAATTCAATGTCTGACCTTTTGCATTCTAAATAGTCTCGTTTTCTCTTGAGACTTTTCATATGTTCATCAACGTTTATGTGATACTTGTAATATTCACTAATCGGAGCCAATATCGTTTTTCCAAGATCAAGAATTGCGCCAAACATCTCCATTAGCAAGTCCCTGGTTATTGTCAATATGTAACATTTTGTCCATGTATACAATGAGATAAGGAAAGAAAGCATTTTAGTTCCCCAATTTTGATTTGTTAAAAATAAATAGCCTAAGTGTTGATAGGGCACATAAAGAGTCATACAAGTAGTATTGATTGTATTTTATTTTTATTTTAAAACATAAAATCTACAACGCAAAATAGAAAGGGGAAGATGAAGAATGTAAGAAACAAAATAATAGAAATCAAAGATATATTTAAACGGATCCAAGGATTGTTGGTCATTACTTCCATACCCACCACCCTAACCAAAACCACTTCACTACCCCTCTCTCCTGGCCCTTACCATTGCGTATGGTATGGGAGAGTTGTTATTGAAAAATTTCAAATTTTACATATTGATATGCATTTGTAGCCACTATAAGTTATTGAAAAATCTTAAATTTGTGTGGCCAGAAAGTGGGAGGAGTTCCTTCACCCAAAAAGAAAAAAAAACAAAAAAGTGGGAGGAGTATCTCATTGCTCAAATTGAAATCTCCTGAATCAAATTCACAGGAGATATAAATTTAGAAGGAGCCAAAATGTATGTAAAAAAGTGTTATAAGTTTTGTCTTCCCACTCCCTCCTTCCCCATTTCCTGTCTTCTGTCTATATCATCTTAAAAAAAAAAGAAAAAAAAAAAAGAAAAAAAAGAAAAAAGAAAAAAAAAGAAGAAGAAGATCAGAACACTTATAACTTGATATTACTTCTTGTTTTACGAAGAACTGACTTTTTCAATATGTTAAGAATAAATTGTCATACATTTAAATAACAATTTATTGTTACATCATTTAAAAAAATTGTTATTCATTAATTATAAAATGAGTTTTGAATAATCAAACACACATATATATTAAATTTGTTAGTGAACCCTTCATAATTTTTATATATGCATTTCAATATCAGGACAAGAAGTATGAGATCAGAAACTGGTTAGCATTAAAAAAAAAAAAAACTCATCCCAATTTATATGCACGAGCAATATCAGTGGGATGAGTTTTAGAAGACAAACTATTGGGAAATCAAATGAGACTGGAAAGAAGCAGCAGTATACCTGGACTACAGGAATGCCAATAAAATTGGCTTCAGTACCAATATTTCTTCAAAGATTCTGATTACAGTGGAAAAATAAGCCTTGAAGTAACCTCAAGAAGATAACCAAGATCAGCAAATTTCCTATCTAAATGCAATCTTTTTTTCTTTTTCTTTTTTTTGTTTATCAAAAAAAAAAATGCAATCTTTTTTCTTCCCCTTTTTGTTTTGTAAAGAGAGAAGTTAGATTCAGAGTTGAAGACTCAATAAGTGAAGCTAAAGGTATTCAATGGGAAACTTGTTTTTCTGATGACTGAAGAAAATGGGAAATTGGCAAGTAAGTCAAGAGAAACTTTGTAGAACATGCTAAGAAAACACTTGCCAACTTTCAACTTTCGATTTCTTTTTCTTCCTTTCACTTTAAATTCTGTCGGTAGATCATTATTGGGGGTTAATTCTTTTGATTAGTTTGTTTGACTTTCGGCTCTCTTTTCTTATAAAAAATTAAATAAATAAAAAACTTTCGGTTCTCTTTTTCTTTCTTTCAACTTCGACTTTATTAACTTTCGTGCCCATAAGTTTGAGGGCTGTGGGGCAGGTTTTCGATTCTAAAAAATAAAATAAAAATTCAGCACATATGGAATGGGAATTGCAAACATTGTTGTTGAACATCTGTTAAGAAAGCATTACAATACACATGAAAGAAAGTTCTTCGATTGAATTTAGTATCAGGAACAGAGTGTTCCAGTTTGTACAGCAAAAATAAATCGTTTGGTATCCTAATCCTAAAAACTCTCCTTGGACTGAGGGTGTGTTCCATCACCAACCAAAAACTCACAAAACACACCCTCTACCTCTATCAAGCTCCACCGGTCCATTTCGACTCGTTCTCAAACCTATACCACCAGTAAAACTTCTTTGATCCCTTTAGCCAAAAAAGTCCTCTAGCCAAAGTTTTTAAGAAAAATTATTTTTGACATTAATAATCGTTTTGATTGCAAGTTATAAAGAAGCTTCTTGAGTTTGGGAAGTATTGTCTTGTAAAGGTACATTTTTAACTTTTCAAATTAACCGTTTGCTTGGGCCAAGTATGTTGGCCAGAACTTCCAGCCCATATGGAGGAGGGAGGCTACAGATTTTGTAATTGCCTTATAAGCTTATAGTGTTTCTTTAAATGTTGATGGTGAATGCTTTCGCGTACTATGATTGAATAATCAAAATAAAATCTATGTGTTAGTACTTTGGGTCTTCTCTGAAATGAGGAAGAAACACTGGATAATTTGTTTGTGTGTGTGTGTGTGTTTCGGGGTGGGGGGTAAACAAGTGTAATCCTAACTAATGTTACATTCAAGGTGATCAAAGTTCAATAGTTATGTTATTAATTATTTATTTAAATTTAAATTTTTGTAATTTAAAATAATTTATAAAATATGAGTTTATGGATCGCATGATAAATAACATTAGAATTGACATAAAAATTGGTATGCATGTTAAGCATATATAGAACGTGTGATTTAACGGTAGGATTTTTAAAATTTGAATTCAATAACAAGTTATTAATTGATGTAATATTGCTTAGAGTTACATTATATGTAAATTGAACCCAACATATATATATATATATATATATAGGTTGGGTTCAAGTTACATCTAGTGTAACTTCTTATATCTTTTATGGACCATTGATTTATATTTGATTTAAGGGTGAAAAAACACTCATAGTTATCTTGTTATTGTTCTCTAAAAATTTGTAATTAAGGCATCAAATCTTCTTATTAAAAAATAAATAAAAAACAGCGTTAACTCTCTAGTCTACTCTCCGGCTCATCATCTTCATCCTCTCTCCTCTCAAAAAAAAAAAAAAAAAAATTCATCCTCTCTCCTCTCTCACATGTTCTTCGTGTTCTATGTACTTTCAGCCTCAATGATGGAGTAGGAACCACTATAGATTTAGGTATAGTTTTGACCCAATTCGTCCAACCCACTTACTTGGAAATTAGGGACAAGTTCAGGAAAAAGTAAGTTTTTTTATTTTAATATTTTAATGTTGGGAGTATTTAAATGCTTCCCTCATTTGCTACCACCTGTGAAGTTGTTCTTTGATGGGGCCATGCCTTCCGTGTTGCACCACCAGTGATGGAGTGGGGCAAGAATTTTTGTTGATCTGTATATTATATCCATTCTTCCCTTCCTTCCCTTCTTAGAGCATTCCGATCGGGAAATGTCATCTTGTCCTATTTTATCATCCCAAAAATTTACTTTATCAATTATACCATATCATTTTACAATACTTTTAACATCTCAAGTTTTATTTTACAATACTATACACTAAAATAATATAAATTATACAATAAAATAATAAACAAATTATCTATCACTCATCTCTCTTCATCTCTGTCCCTGCCTCCCTCTCTCAACAACCAAACAACCCAATCATCACCACACCACCACCATGCCCACCACGCCACCATTGCCCACTGCTCACCAAAATCTTATCGGAACCAAAAACCCAAATTAAGGGGGGGGGGGGGGGGGAAACCACCAGATCATTGCCACATCCAACCCATCTGAACCCAAAAGATAAAAATCAATCCATGCCTCACTGCAAAACATACACAAAGCCCATCATCGACAACGATCTTGAGCAACCCATCACTGCAAAACATGCCGCCAACATCGCTGCAAAACCCATCACTACAAAACCCATCGGTACAAATCTGAAAACACAGATCACAAATTCAAAATTTTACCCATACCGTTTTCACTCTTAGTCTCCCTCTCTCATCTCTCTCTCTGCACCATGCCCACCACGCCACCATTGCCCATTGCTCACCAAAATCTCATCGGAACCAAAAACCCAAATTAGGGGGGGGGGGGGGGGGGAACCACCAGATCATTGCCACATCCAACCCATCTGAACCCAAAAGATAAAAATCAATCCATGCCTCACTGCAAAACACACATAAAGCCCATCATCGACAGCGATCTTGAGCAACCCATCACTGCAAAACATGACGCCAACATCGCTGCAAAACCCATCACTACAAAACCCATCGGTACAAATCAGAAAACACAGATCACAAATTCAAAATTTTACCCATACCGTTTTCACTCTCAGTCTCCCTCTCTCATCTCTCTCTCCGTTTGTGGCTTGGTGCTTCTCCACCTCCCATCTGATCCGATCTACTGTTAACGCTCACACTTACCCACAAGTTTAATTGGCTAGGGTGTGCTTTTTCTCTTCACTAATCTGAGTTGATTTCACTCTCTGATGTCTTCCGAAATCCCTCTCCTTTTCTCTTTTTTTTTTTTTTTTTTTTTTTGCGTCTCTTCGCTTTCTGTTGTGTGGCTTTTACTGTTTTGATATTACGTGGCTAAACCACTAGACCAACGACGCCACCATTATCGGCGAAACCACTAGACCCACGGCACCACCAGATCCACGCCACCGCCAGACCCACGACACACACCAGAATAGCCCACCGTGAGAGAGAGATGTGATGAGAGAGAGAGAGAGAGGCCGTTGTGGAGAGAGAAAGGAGATGAGAAATAGAGAAGAGAAAATAAAGTGAGAGAGAGAGAGTTAGATAGGTGAATAAAATAATATCTTTGGTTTTACAATTGAGCTATATAGTGTGATTCTACATTTAGAATCGCACTATAGCACAATTGCAAAAGTTTTTTACAATAGTCTACATTTACAAGTCTGGATGCAGTGGGGTTTTTGGGCTTTAATGCTAAATTGAACCAACATATGGCATATACCATTCTCAATGTAAATGCTCTTATAGATATAAGCCTCTCGTTCCATTTCAGTTCTTATAAAATAATTATTATAACAAATCTTTTTCTTTTTTTTTACCCTTATTTCCTGTATATAATTGTAGCTTCTATACGAAATTTGTGAGGTCCCTTTGTGTCCTCTACTCCTCTTACCCAAACTGTTTGATGCAAATTAGAAAAAAAAAATGATTAATATTTTGGGTATTTCCAGCGCATAGACAACAAATGCTATATAGAGGTTGAAGGGCATTTTTGTCATCTTCGTAGATGCACTTTTTTTTTTTGAGAAATTTCGTAGATGCACTTGACCTTAAATCACAATTTTGAAATTTGATTTTAGAAGGCAAACTACTGTGAAAACGAACTAGATTAGAAAGAAGTGGCAGTATCCTGGATTGTAGAAATAGCAATATAATTGGCTTGAGTACCCGATATTTCTTCAAAGATATTGATTTTAATGGAAAAATAAGCCTTAAAGTAACACCAAGAAGATAACAAAGATCATCAAATCTCCAATCTAAATGCAAAATTTTTTTCTCTTTCTTAGATTCAGAGTAGAAGACTCAATGAGTGAAGTCAAAGAAAGGCATTCAAATGGGAAAGCAAATGGGAAATTTGCCTTTCTATGACTGAAGAAAATAAGAAATTGGCAAGTCAAGAGAAACTTTCTAAGAACATGCCAAGAAAACACTTCCCAACTTTCGACTTTGGATTTCTTTTTCTTCCTTTCACTTTAAATTCTGTCAGTAGATCATTATTGGGGGTTAACGCTTGTGATTATTTCGGTTCTCTTCTCCCAAGTTTTAGAGTCCGTTTGGTAACAGATTTCTAGTTACGTTGTTTAAGTATTGTGGAAATACATGTGGGTTAAAAAGTGTTGTGATGTTTAAATACTGAAAACTGTTGTTTAAATAACATTTACAAACACCCCCTTACCTTTCTTTTAACTTTAACCTTCTCTCTTCTCAACTTTAACTTCCTTTTGATTTTGATTTTTTATGTTTTTATTTTTATTTTTTATAATTTTAAACATTCAGCACATTTGAAATGGGAAGTTGCAAGCATTATTGAACTTCTGTGTACAGTGTACTCCTACGTATCACATCTCTCAAATTTCATAGTTCATGCATCTTATGCAACCCTGACCCCTCCTCTTGGCCACCCAAAATTCCCTCCTCCCAAAGAGTCGCTCAGATTTGTTAGGAAAGCATCACAATACGCATGAAAGAAAGTTCATGAGTTGAGCACTATCAGGAACAGAGTCTTACTCTTCTAGTTTGGACAGTAAAAATAAATGGTTTAATACCCTATAAATCTCTTTGGATTGAGGGTGTGATCCATCAGCAACCAAAAATTCATAATACTCACCCTCTACCTCTATCAATCTACTACCAGGAGTTTTCTTGACACCCCTCCTCACTCATCATATTTCTAACCATCCTTACATCAACCCATCTTCCCTCATGAGCACAAATATCTGCAAGCAATGAATATATACCACTATCTTTAGGATCCAAGTATAAAAGTTAAATGGTCTGTTTTGATTGAGGAGGAATAGAGCAGAGTAGAGTAATGATATTATATGACACGATTTAATGAAATCTCTCTCAATATGTGAGACTCACATGTGTGAACTTACACATATTGTGAGAAAGATGTATTAAATCGTCTTATAAGATAATTTTACTTTAGTTAAATTACAAATTATACCCTCTAATTTTGCCAAAAATTCAATTCCATCCTAGAACTTTAATTACATTCAATTCAATCTCCTAACTTTGAACTTTATTCAATTTAGTCATTCCGTTGAGATTCGTCAAAATTGAGCAATTAGTGTTCCAAAAACAACACAGTTTGGATTTTTAAAATTTTCTTTAATTAAAAATTTTCATTCAAATTAATAAAGAATATTTCAAAAATAAAATAAAAGCATAAATTTAAATCTATTATCCTTCTCCTCCGTCTATCAGGGCAAGCATCCTTTCTTTCTTGATTTGATACATTTAGAGTCAACCATAACAAAAAAACTTAGAAAACAAATCTTGGCAAAGCCAATCAATTAGCTGACCGAGTGGGCAGGGCTAAAAAGCTTGCTGGGCTGAGAATTGATCAATTAGCTGATCAATTTTATTTTATTTTATTTGTTTTTAAAAACAAACACACATTCACATGAGAGAATGAATGAGATTTTAACATATAAACACACCATAAACTCCATTAAAAAATCATAGTAACTTTTCTAATTTTAGTTACAAAAAGACACAAAGGAGACTATCTTCATGTCGTTTTTCTTGTTACCAAAATTTGTGTATTTGTTTGTGTTGTGGGTTTTATAATTTTTTTTAAATTCTTTTTTAATCTTATAATTACAATCTCCATTTTTTTTTTTAAGTTTTAAAAAATAAAAAAATCGAAACTACGCCATTTTTAAGATTGGGACAATAACGACCAGTACAGTTCCACAAACACTAACAGGAAAACTAAATTAAATAAAGTTCATAGTTGAAGAACTAAATTGAATAAAATTGAAGTTACAAGACTGAATTGAATTTTAGAAAAATTAGAAGATATAATTTATCATTTAACCTTTAAAAAAAAACTTTGGGTTTGCTTTTTTTTTCCTTTCCCGTTTAACGATTTGTGTGTTGTGATTGGTTGATATAACTTTGGATTCTCTTTTTGTCCTTAACTTCAACTTTCATTTCTCAGATCTTTTCATCAGGAACTGGGGTTACCCCTAGATATAAAGCTTTTGAATAAATTATAATTAAGTCTAGGTTGATCATATCATAATTTATTACATAAAATAAGGTTTCGTTAAAAATAGTAAGTACTATTTCACTTGTGAGATATATGTATAATTTTATGGGCGCAACTTGTGAAAGAAATCTTGAAGAGCACAAGAAAATAAATATACCTACAACTACTGTTGTCCAAGTAATTTGTAGAGAAAATCTCACTGCAAAATAATGTGAATTATAACAGAATTCTTCTAATCTGAGGCCCACACCTTCAAAACTCTATGATGTAGAACACGTGGCTTTATATGGCCGGACTATGGATCTCTTTAATTTTAACATTTGTTCTCCTTAATACTCTTTCAATCGAGGTGGTATTTGGTGTTTGCGGTGCATGCGTCTTCTCTCTCACATGAGGGTGGACCTCACAAGTGTGGGGTCCACCCTCATGTGAGAGGGAAAATGCATGCATCGAAAACACCATGTATTTTCTCCCTTCAATCAAGGAGTTTAATTGAAAGTTGCTTTAAAGTGTCTATTCACCAAATAATGTATGTTTACCGGATAATGTTTTTAAGTGATTATTCATAAATAAACCTCTAATAGAATGAATCCTTATCTATCAGACTATCACTCATATTATAAATATCTTGTATAGGATTGAATTTTATAGGTGCAGTGTAACATTTCAAGAATATAGCCTTTGCATTTTGGGGGCTTTCTTTTTAGGGGTAGAAAGGGTGGGGGGGAGGTCGGTTTAAAGGATGATCACGTCTTTAGATTTCATTGCTGTAGGATTCTGCTACTCGCTCTCTCTCTCTCAAATGATATTTACTTTATGAGTAGTATGCATTTTTTATATTTTAGGCCTTTTACCATTACATTATACATCTACAAATGGAGCTGACCTCAATTTTATTAGAATTAAGATTTAGTTTAATTGAATTGAGTCATCATGTTAGCTATATCTGTGGTAGATGTAAGAGCTGTAGTGCAAATAGGTACAACTTGGTTGATCTGTCATCTCATGTGAACTTGTGCAAGGATCTGTTCATCAACTTCTGTGTGAGCAGGGATGTTGGAAGGGACGGTTTGATATTTATCAGGAAATTGTGTCCATCAGAATTTATAAGAACTGTCAGTGCAAAGAAATTCTCCATCTATTGAGGATGGAGCATAATTATTTGTTGGTATGTCAATTGTTTTTTTTTTTTTTTTTTTAAATTATTGGAGGCAAACTTGGAAAACACTTTTATACTATATGAGATCTTGCCAATTCCATTGTGATTTTTCATTTAGCCCTTGATCTCATGCTTGAAAAAAGAGATAATAGTTCCCGAGAGCCTTGTGACTCAATTGACACTTTCTGGCATTTCCAACAAACATATTTTAGGGTTCAAATCTCCCCTCTACCATTATTGTAACGATTGAATTATTAAAAAAAAAAGTGTTAATAGTTTTTAAATGTTTCTCACGATTTTGTATATTCCATCAATTTAAAAGTTCCCAGCAATCACTGGGTTGGTCATTCACGATTTTGTATATTCCATCAATTAAGAAGTTCTTAGCAATCACTGGGATGGTCATTCACGATTTTGTATATTCCATCAATTTAGAAGTTCCCAACAATCACTGGGTTGGTCATTTAGATGTTATCAATTGGTTTTTATCCAACTTGAGAGAAACAAATCATAAGAATATTCTAAAAAATTACTAAAGGTGGTAGCTTGTAGGTTTTCATACATTTTTCTTTTTCTTTTTCTTCTTCTTCTTCTTCTTATTATTATTATATATAATCAAAACCTCTGAAACTCTCACAATTTTCCACGTTAGCACAATATTTAAATAAAATTATTCTTATTTAGTACAAATTTAACAGAAAATGAAACTCTATCTCTCTAACAAGTCTAATTTAAACTCAAATTCAAACATTGACAATTTATCTCCAAATTTGTGAGGTTAATCATGAATACTATAAAAGCAAAGCCAACCCCAATATTTTTTTTTAAAAAGTCGAGTAGAGGTATGAGCTCTTCTTATGTTATTTTCTTCTCCTCTACTTTGTTAAATAAAAAATAAAAAATAAAAATTATTTTATGGTTTTTCATGTATTTTTTTAAAAAGTAATTTTTGTATATGAACCACCAAACCCTCTTTACCCATTTTTTATAAGACAAAAAGGCTTGCAATGATTGAAATTATTCTTTCGAATGTAACCCATCTTTCTCTTATATTTCTTTAATATTTTTTGGTCTTTAAGAAGTTTTAATATCTGAATTTTTGAGTTATTTTTTTGCAGTATCTGAAACTGTCTGACAAATTTTTTGTAAGCCATTGCACTTTCAAGCAATGACTTCTTTATCAAATTGTAATACAAATTGAAGTCATATAAAAGCAAATCATGCAATGATGTAGTTTCTTAAATTTTTTATAAAATTATTTTAGTCCCTCACAAATAGGTAGGTTCCCGTGCATAGCACGGGTTAGCAACTAGTTGTAATTAATTGGTAAGAACACAGTAAGGTTACTAATGTCAATGCCCAATGTGTACAAAATCTCATTATGTGAGGACCATAAAAATGACAAGCCCTGTTGTCTTTCATGCTCTTTTTGTTATTTGAACTAGCACATTCTGCCCATCATGACACAACAATGTTAAACCACCAGCAGTGATAGGCTACATCGTTGATATGTATGATCAAATCAAGACTATATAAAGTTAATATTCAAAGCAAATTGATCTCAAACAATATCATTTCAACAAATGATTTAAAAGCTTTTTAGTCGAGAGTGCACTTGAAATTTAATAAATTAAGTTGTACCTAGAGAAAAACAAAATGATAATTATGAAAGATATTGAGTAATACAGCAAGTTGCAGCTGGTTCAGCTCTAGCAATTGCAGGTGCAGCTTTTGTCTTCAAGGGGGAGCTACCTGGGTTGGTTTTCAAATAAGACTTTCTTCATCATAAGAAAGCTTTTTTTTTTTTTTTTTGGGGGGGGAATAGTCCCAACTATCAAAGATATTAAGTATCTATTTATCAGAATAGAGCAAGTTGAGGTGTCTCTAATCGAAAGAACAGCCAATGGTGAGGAGCAATTTTTGTTGGCAAAAACAGAGAAGGCAAGAGGAGGATGGCTGGTTGCTAAAGGTGGACAGTGACAAACAAAACTATGGTCATTTGTCTACAATTAAAGGGGTTTTGTTGATATTCCATCTGCAGAAATTTCAAAAATGGGTGGTGCAAAACCAAGCAGATTGATGAATGCAGTTTGCATCCACCAATTAAAGACATATAGCAATTCAGAAGTTGCGTGCATGGTTGGCTGAGACAAATTGAAAAGGAGAGTTCTAGCTGAACCATGGCAGCTTTCAAATATGGCAACTAAGTCATACAATCTATCAGACTCTAGTTTTCAAAAATAAAAAGATCCACTAGACAGTCCAGACCTGTATGTATAATAACTAAAGCACTCCTAAACAACCACAGGAGGTGTTCCATATTCCTATCTGCTTCTAGTTATGATTCACCTCTATCGCATTGAAAAGCTCGTTCATGGCCTGAAGGAGACCACTTGTCTGTGCATTGAATCAAGTTCTAGCAACAAAGGATACTTGTGAGAAATTTCTAATTTGGTAAAACTGATTTCTTGATTTGCATTAACTGAGTTTAAGGCTTTATATACAAACCGAGATACACACTCTGTAACTAACTTAACAAACTCTTAAACCTGCTACAGTAAATAACTAACCAAGACACGTGTGAATTAAAACTAACTAATACTAATTGCTAAACTATAAGTTGCTGAGTGTCCAAGTTTTATTTAAAGAACAAAAACTACACTGCCGTTTATGCAGCTTGTTATTCAACTTCACTCTTTTGTCTTGGCAACTCAATGCTCCTTGCTCTTGGCAACTTGATGCTTGATTCCCTGAAGACTGTTTGTTCAATCTGCCTGGATGAATGCAATTCCACCTGTTCTGTAACTGATCCCTTAGCTGCAGAAGTTGATTCTTCAAGTTGCTTCACTGCAACTTTCTTGCCTTGGCTTTGATACTCCCCCTCTAGATGGACTGACGAAGAGTAAATGTTGATCAGTCCCATCTTGGACACTAGCTCAGAAAATTGTTTATAGCTCAAAGCTTTGGTTAATAAGTCTGCCAGTTGACACTGAGTTCTTACATGAATCAATTTGATGACCTTAGCTAGAACCTTGTCCCTCACAACATGACAATCAATCTCAATGTGTTTGGTCCTCTTATGAAACACTGGATTGGACCTTATATGCAAAGTTGATTGACTGTCACAAAACAATAAAGCTTCTCAATCATGAACAACCTGCAAATCTCTTAACAAGTAGAGAATCCACACAATTTCCCATGTTGACATAGCCATGGCTCTATATTCTGCCTCAGCTGAAGACCTTGAAACAATTGATTGCTTCTTTGACTTCCAATAGACTAATGAGTCCCCAATGAAGATACAATAGCCTGTAATTGGCCTCCTTGTTCAGGACAAGAGGCCTAATCTGAGTCAGTAAACCCTTTGACATGAAGTTGTGAATCTATAGAATCTTCAAAGCAGCTGCAAGATGAGGTTTCCTAGGCTTACCCATGAATTGGCTTAGCTTATGCATTGCAAAAGTGATATCTGGTTTGGTGATGGCTAAGTAGAGTAGCCTGCCTACTAGTCTTCTAAACTGACTTGGATCATCAAGCAATTCTCCTTCATATTGCTGAGTTTTAAGATTGGCTCCATAGGAACTTTTGTAGGTTTGCATCCAACTAAACCAGCATCTTCTAATATCTTTAAGGCATATTTCCTTTGATACAAAGAAATACCCTTTGCTGTTCTAGCCACTTCCAAACCAAGCAAATATTTCAATTCACCCAAGTCCTTCAACTCGAACTTTTGGTCTAACAAAACCTTAAATTCCTCAACCTGCTCTTTGTCATTACTTGCAACTAGAACATCATCAACATAGACCAACAAAACAATAAATGAATCCCCTTGTTGTCTAGTGAAGAGAGAGTAGTTTGCCTTGGATTGAACAAAACCAAATCCAATCAGTGCAGCAGAAAATTTTGAAAACCACATTCTAGATTCTTGTTTAAGACCATAGAGAGGTTCATTGAGCTTGCAAACTACCTGTGAATGCTCCCCCTTGCTATGAAACCCCGGTGGAAGAGCCATGTAGACCTCCTCAAGCAAATTTCCATGGAGAAATGCATTATTCACATCAAGTTGGCTGAGAAACTAGCCTTTCACAGCAAGCACACACTTCACAGAAACCATTTTTGCCACAGGGGAAAAGGTCTCAATGTAATCTAGACCTTCCTTTTGGGTGAAACCCTTGGTAACTAATCTAGCTTTGTACCTCTCAATTGAGCCATCTAATTTGTATTTCACCCTATACACCCATTTACACCCTATAGGCTTCTTACCTGGTGGAAGTGAAGTGAGTGTCCAAGTATTGTTTACCTCTAATGCTGCTATTTTAGCATCCATGGCTTCTTGCCATTTGGGGTTGCCAATTGCTTGGTAATAGTGTATGGGTTCAGGGATAGAGGAAATGGAACAACAAAAATGCTTGTATGCAGGTGAAAGGTGAGCATAAGAGAGATAATCATGGATAGGATGAGAAGAACCCGAGTTGGAGTGAAATGGAATGGGAGCTGAGGCCACTTGATTACAATGATAAGCTTGAAGGTATGAAGGTGGTTTAAAGGTTCTGGTGGATCTTCTAGGGAAATGAGGAACAAAATTAAGAAGATATGATGCACCAGGAGAATGGCTAAGTACAACAGACGTAGTAGACTCAGTGAGTGCATCCGATGCATCAAGTGCATCAAGAAAATCTTGAGTTTCCTCATCAGGATCATGATGAACTTGGATGATGGTGTCATCAGAAACTGATGAAAAAGGAGAAAAGGCAGTGGACAAAGGAAAATCAGAGAAAGTAGGTGAAGGAATAGAGGGTATGATAGGTAAGGGAATCAAATTAGTGGACTCAATAGGTGTCCCTTTTGAAAAAGGGAAGACAATCTCATGAAATACTACATCCCTAGAGATAAAAACAGAATGTGATTCACGGTCAAAGAGTTTGTACCCTTTGACATTAAAGGGGTAGCATAGAAAGACAAATTTCCTAGCTCTAGGAGAGAACTTATGCTTGTGAGGATTGGTATTAGCGGCATAGCAAAGACAACCAAAGGTTCTAAGGTGCGAATAGGAACTTTATTGAAAAGGAGCTCATAAGGGGTTTTGTTATTTAGAAAAGGAAAGGGAAGCCTATTTATCAAATGGATAGCAGTGAGAACATAGTCACCCCAAAAGGCTAAAGGAACATTAGATTGTATTTGTAATGCCCTAGTTGAGGCAAGTATGTGCTGATGCTTCCTTTCCACAACTGAATTTTTTTGTGGAGTATAAACACAACTTTGCTGATAAATAGTGTCATTTGAATTATAAAAATCAAGCATATTAAATTCAAGGGCATTATCAGATTTAATGGATTTGATTTTAGTTCCAAAATGAGTTAGGACTATATTGTAGAAGAAGCAATTATGGCTCTAACATCAAATTTAGCTTTTAAAAGGAAAACCTAGGTTGCCCTTGAAGCGTCATCAACCATAGTGGGAAAAAATCTATGACCATCAAATATTAAAACAAAAAAGGGTCCCCAAACATCCATATGCACAAGATCAAAAGAATGAGAAGATCTTTTATTATCAAAAGGGAAAGGAAGCCTCTTTTGTTTTGCCAAAGGGCAAATAGTACAAGACTTAGTACAACAATGCTGAAGAAAGGGCAAAACATGACTTAGGGAATGAACTTTTACATCAGAGGGGTGTCCTAGTCTTGAATGCCAAAGAGAAAAACAGATTATTTTGAAGAGTAGAAGAACAAAAACCAGTAAAAGACTTGAAATTGTGCTTGGAGAGAAAATCAGCAAGGGAGGTAATGGCTTGAGATAAGCTTGAATCTTGTTACAAGTATAAACCATCATGCATTTGGCCCATTCCAATCGTTCTCCAACTGGTAAGGTCCTGTATAAAGCAAAATTTGGATAGAAAAACAAGGCAAAAGGGCTGTGATTTAGTTAAAGCACTAACTGATAAAAGATTGAAAGTGAATGAGGGGACACAAAGGACATTTGTAAGAGTAATGTGTGATGAAAGTTGTATGGTTCCAATGTGAGTTACAATAGCAGCTTCCCCATTGGGCAATTCAACCATAGTGTGTGAAATTTCAGTATAAGAAGTTAACAATTGTATGGAACAAACTATGTGATTACTTGCACCAGTGTCAATCACTCAGGTTTTAAGTCCATAAGCTCTCCTATTGACAATTTTAGCAAAAAATATTGAATGCTTAAAATTGATAGAGGTACCTGCAACTGCATTGGTTGGTAGAGCCACTGCATTAGCAACATGTGGTTCTGGACCTTGTGGAAGTTGTTGAGTAGAGCATGAACCAATCAAGGCGAAGAGTTGGTGATATTGATCATGAGTAAAAGCTGGAGCATGAGAAGCAACAACAGCTGAGGTGAAATCTACAGTGGCATGAGGAACATTGCCTTGAAGCAGCTCAAGATTTGATGAAACCTGATGAGCTGAGGCATTCTTGTTGTCCTTGAACTTAAAACCTAGAGGAAAACCACACAATTTGTAACACTTATCCACTTTATGACCCAATTTTCCACAATGAGTGCATAGAGGTCTCTCCTTTCCTTTGGCATTGTGACCAGAATTAGCAAAATTCTGTGATTTGGTGGCTAAGGTAGTTGATTCAACCCTGACTGAATTTCTCACAGACCTTTGCATCTCTTCTTGAATGAATAAGGAGTATGCTTTGTTGATTGAAGGGAGTGGATCCATTAGAAGTATTTGAGTCTTCACTTGAGAGAAAGATTCACTGAGTCCCATAAGGAACTTCATCACTGACTCCTTTACTTGAAGATCTGCAAGTCTTTGGTTAATGCCACAAACACACTTTCCACATGTGCACAAAGGAAAGGGATTGAAATTTTGTAGCTGATCCCACAGCACCTTCAACCAAGTAAAATAGTCAGTAATGGATTGTTCTCCTTGATGAAGCTTAGCAATTCGCTTCTGAATATTGAACACCTTATGTCCATTTCCTTGACAAAAAGCATCTTTGAGATCGGTCCAATTCTCTAGGGTTGTGACTCTCTATATGATACTTGCTTAGATTTTGGGAGAAATTGAATTGATGATCCAAGCTCCAACCATATTGTCAGCTTGGATCCAAGCTTGAACAGCTGAAGGAGAATCCACCAATGGTGAGGAAATGGTTAAAGAACCATCTACAAAACCAAGCTTGTTCTTGGCAATGAGTGATTTTCTCACGGATCTTGCCCAAGTAGGGTAGTTCTCACCTCCAATTAAAGGTTGAGAAGTGAGCACAGCACCAGGATTCTCTCCGTGATGCAAGAACAGAGGATCATTTGGATTTTATGAATCTTGAGGTGGAGATGAAGTTTCTGAGGAAGTGTTTGCCGTTGCAGCAGCTATAGAAGAGCTTAAGGAAGCTTTACAGAGATCAACAATGGCGTCGTCGAAAGAAAGGAAATTGAAGAAGAAGAAGAGGAAATTAGTAGAAAATTACCAAATTGAAAGAACCCTAGAATTTCAGAAATTTCTAGAGGATTGCTCTGACACCATGTGAGAAATTTCTAATTTGGTAAAACTGATTTCTTGATTTTCATTAATAGAGTTTAGGGCTTTATATACAAATCGAGATACACACTCTGTAACTAACTTAACAAACTCTTAAACCTGCTACAGTAAATAACTAACCAAGACACGTGTGAATTAAAACTAACAAACACTGCTAAACTAGAAGAAAACTACACTGCCATTTATGCAGCTTGTTATTCAACTTCACTCTTTTGTCTTGGCAACTCGATGCTCCTTGCTTTTGGCAACTTGATGCTTGATTCCCTGAAGACTGTGTTTGTTCAATCTGCCTGGATGAATGCAATTCCACCAGTTCTGTAACTGATACCTTAGCTGCAGAAGTTGATTCTACAAGTTGCTTCACTGCAACTTTCTTGCCTTGGCTTTGATAATGCTAGTCTAAAAGAGAAACAAAAGTTGAAATGACTAATTACCTTTGAACTATGAGCACATCTATCATTAGTGAGCTACATGTGGTTTCAAAACCACTTAGAACACTATTTGTCAACCTCAGAGTCCGATATCTCACAGATGATCAATTAATCTGTTGTGTTGTAGAAGAACCGTAAAATGAAGGGCATATAAAGCTATGAAAATGCTCTTCATTTGTTAGGGTCTTGTATACAGGTGGGCTTCCTGACTTTATAAGCTTCTCAGCTGGTCCAACGTCCATTGATGAATTGGGATAGCAGAAGGTAACGATTAACAGCCTTTGTTTTTTACTTGTTCACCACTTCTCTATGATCTGGGGCTTCGTAACTCCCATTGCTCATAATCTGCTTGATCTAATTAAATGTTATGAATTTGTTACCTAAGTTTACCTTGCATTTATACTTTTTCTACTGCAATTAATCTTGTAGTCTGCTATCTTCAAATAATTCGGGTATGGTTATATTTTTCAACAAAGTACTTTGCTCACCGTAAGGTACTCTTCTCCCATTTCTCTCTTTTTCAATTCGCTTCATTGCTTGATCTAAAATTCGTTTTTTATCATAAAAATCTCATATCTGATTTTTTGATGTCTCAATTGTGTTTTTCAATTTTCACGACTACTTTTTCATTAATCATAAAATTAAATTTATATATTGTTACATCATTTAAATAAACTAGCCGCAAGTCCATGTGATACATGGGAATACACACACACACACACACATATATAAAATTGGGTGTAATATATTAAAAGTAACACTTACTTCAAGTATCGTCAATTTTTTAAAATGACAAAACTTAGGTACAGTACCTTAGGTGCTGTTCCTTAGGTTCTCCTCTTAAGATTCTGCTACACGGATACTTATCTAAAAAATACACTTCCATCTTATGAGAAAAAATCCACATGGTAGAATCTTATAAAGGGAACCTAAAGAACATTACCTAAGTACTGTACCTAAGTCTTGCCCTTTTTAACCTAATATTTTTTTTAAGTGAATATCTTTCTAACTTTTGTTGTAGTATGTTATATTAACTTAATATACAACTAAACATTATAAGTTTCAACTCTCTTAAGGAATAAGGAGTATCATGTAATCAAAACTCATTACAAAATTACAAATTTATCTTAACCAAAATTAAAATGAAACCAAAGAAACAAAAGATAGACTTCATCATAATTTAATGTTCAAACAATTGGTAGGAATATTCTAATTCATAGCCATGTAGATTGTATTTTGATATAAACTCAAATTCCTATTTCCAAAAAAAAAAAAAAAAAAAAAAAAAAAAAAAAAAAAAAACTAAGTATTTACCTAAACCAAAATTCAACCAAAGATATAAAAAAGAGAGAGAAGACTTTGTAATGAGAAATTTATATATATAAAAAAAAAAAAAAAATCCCCAAACATATATTAAAAAAAAAAAACCCATCAATCTAAATTAGAGTTATAAAAAATAACAAAAATTTACCAAGAGAGAGAGTACTCACATTTTTTTTTTTTTTGGGGTAAAAATATGGATTGAAATGGAAGAAATGATATCAAATTTATACAAATAAAATGGGAAGAAGAAGAGTCAAGTTATAAAAAATAGAAAATGATGAAGGAATTGTAACGGCATAGTAGAGAGTAGTGGGGGAGGAAAAGAGGCAAAGAGGAAAGAGAAAAGTTGGAGGAAATGTAACCATAGGCGTGTACAAATAAAATGGGAAGAAGAAGAGTCAAGTTATGAAAAATGATGAAGGAAGTGTAACGGTGAAGTAGAGAGTAGTGGGAGAGGTAAAGAGGCAAAAAGGGAAGGTAAAGGTTGGAGGAAGTGTAACTATAGGTGTGGACTAATAGGGGAGAAGAAGATATTTTTGTTTTTGTTCTTTTAGAGAATAGTGAGAAGAGAATTTTAAAAAAGAAAAGAAGAGATAAAAAATATGTGGATGATGTGGCTTAATGATTGAATAGTAAAATGTATCGTGTGTGTGTGCATGTATACATAAAAGGATTAGGATGGAAAGAAAATGACACTCAATATTGAAAGGAGCTTTCAATATAGACAAAACAATTAGAATTTATGATGGCATGTATTGTATTACATTTGGCTACAAAAAATTAATTTTGCAATAGACAATCAATAAAGATGGAAATCCAATAAAATAAAATAGTGATATGATCGCTAATGTGTCTTAACAAGAGTGTAGCAATAATAAATGCTACACTTGCTTTTAGATATATATAAATAAATGAATAATACTATAGACACAAACTATTTTACAACATTTTTACAAATTATTGATGTGACAAATTTTTACTAGTTCTAATATGGGCCCACCACTAACATTACATTTTTATTTACAATAATTATTTGAAAAATGCTAAAGCCAACTCAGTAGTTTGTAAAAATGTTATAAAATAGTTTGTAATTGTAGCATTAATCATATATAGATTATATATGCATTTCAATATCAGAACAATAAGTATTAGATCTGTTCAGTACAATGAGTTTCAGAACACAAACTATTGTCCATATAGTTTGTTGGAAATAAAGGAGAGATAATACCTGAATTTTCCTTGGAAATTACACAATTTGATATTACCAAAAAAGAGGTGGCAGAGATGAGGCGTGGACCAAGTCACTGTCTTGAGACAAATCGTGCCGTCTACGGTATATCTGATGTAGTTAGACAAATAGTTTCTGCACGTTGCCCCCAGGATACAACAACCCAGCCACCTTTTGCTGATTGTCCTTGTGAGCCTACACTGCTCGTAGGATATAAGCTCTCTATAGTACTTTCTTTTCCCAGAGAATTTTGTAAAAGATAAAATATTTTTTGTGAGTAGTAAAAAACAATTGATGGTAAGTGTTTAGGACAATAAAAGTTTTCAGCTTTGTAATTCAAAAATAATGTGTGTTTGCTACTTTTATTTCTTTCCATATATATATATATATATATATATAGCCGGACCTTTTTACTTGTCCTTAGCCAAAAAATCAAAAAGATTTGATATCAATTAAATGGTCATAAAGATATTGAAATTAATAATATAATCAATGACTTTCTTAAAATATATATATATATATATATATATATGTGTGTGTGTGTGTATATATATAATATATTATATAAACCGGTCAACAAAAGCTTTTGTACATTGAGAACAAAAAAAGATCATAATCTTTGAAGAGTAATGCTAAAGGCACAAACTATTCTACAAACATTTTACAAAGTGTTGATGTGGCATGCTCCACCTCAACTTTTTAAAAACTAAAATACCACATCAGATATTAACAAATAAAATTAATAAAAGAAAAAAGAAACCCAGATTTGTTTTGCTTCTAAACCCTCTCTTTGCGCCTCCCTCTCTGCCTTAAACGTATGACGCCTCCCTCTCTTCCTAAACCCATTCGCAGTCAATCAGGCCAACATTTTGCTATTCAAAAAGTATTCATTCTATAGAAACAAGGAAATTATATATATTATATGATTACAAATCAATTTGGTAGGTAAGCATATAATTTCGTCACTCAAAGAGATTCAGTAGTGAAATTATTGCAAGTGGTATTAGTGATTATTCATTCATATTCAACGAATAAGTTTGTTGTTTTCTGTAATGTGACAATTTTATTTTTAAAGTGTTGCAATCCCATCTGACAGAATTTTATGGTACAATTTTTTTTTAAAATTTTTGTGCTTCGGAGGCGTTAGTCGAAGTGTGAGGCCTAGGTTTTGGAAGAGAGGGAGGCGCATAGAGAGAGTTTAGAAACAAAACAAATCTGGGTTTCTTTTTTCTTTTATTAATTTTCTTTGTTATAATATCTGATGTGGTATTTTGGTTTTTAAAAAGCTGAGGTGGAGTATGCCACATCGAAAGTTTATAAAATGTTTTTAGAATAGTTTGTGCCTGTAGTATTACTCATCTTTGAAATTAATGCCCCATAGATTACGTTGCTGAACAAGAAAAGAAAGGGTCATAATGCCAAGCATTTAATGGCCTATTATTACAATACTTTTTCAAAAGTTTTCTTTCTGAATATATGTTACAAAAAATTGCTAACGGTTTGACCACTGTCAATTAAACCAAATAGTAAACATTTGTGTATATATAGTAACATAAAATAATTCAACAATAACTGTACATTTAAGTGCTGAAATTCTTCCATATATGACGTTATTATGTCATATTCAAATAAGATAATAAAACCAAATATGCTGGCAATTATGATATTAATATTACATTAATGTTCATAAATTTCCTGATTAAAACCATTGACAAAAGCTATTCAAATTTTGATTTATATTTGAATTTCAAAATTTAGCTATCAACGTATCTGATATTAAGGGATAATTGATACACATAAATGAGTATTAAAATAAATATAATATTTTTTATAAAAATATCCAACAATCCCCCACTTATTTTTATAAAAAATAAATAGGTAAATATATATATATATATAAGTAAATTTTCTGGGTTAAGTAGAACATTATGCATAATGGGAGTGCCAATGACTTGAACCCTCATTTAGTGTTTCAGCAACATTGTTCCAAAGTTAATAGTGATCTAAGTCTTGAACTATAACTTTTTCTATGGATACAAAATGTTACATCACACACATAATATTCTAGTACTCTGCTACGAGCTTCTAAGCCAGCACATTACGGCCTTGTGCTTTATCCCAACATCCATGAGCTATTTAGAGAACTAGCCCCATTCTCAAAGGAAGTGGCCTCACTTCCATGCTCACTTAGGTGTGGCTATCAAGGATGTTCTTGTAACTCTAACATCCCACTCATAAGAGCTATAGTCCACATTAAGAGTTTTTTGTTTTTAAATAAAAACTCATCATGTATTACGTTACAAGATACATGCACGCACACCATAGGGAGGGACATGAGTATTATTGCTCATACATATATTTAGTGCATGTTAATCAAACTACTCTATGATTAGTTTTTCCCTTTGAACCTAGTTCTTGGGATCTCTAGTCCCTAGGTAGGGTATCCTCATAGGTAGTTTATTCTTCTTTGGGCTTAAGTCCCATCCCCCTCAATACTATCCAGATCTTTTCTCTAGCTAGAGCTTTAGTTAATGGATCTGCAATATTATCATTTGTACTAATATAATCAACATTTATGGTACCATTGTTTATGTATGATCTCACAGTACTGTGTTTTCTTCTAATAGATCTGGATTTATCATTATAGTATTTATTGCGCACTCTACCAATAGTGGCAGTACTATCACAATGAATTAAGATGGGTGAAATAGGTTTCTTCCACATGGGAATTTCAGATAATAAATCTCGTAACCAACCCGCTTCTTCACTAGCTGAAGATAAGGCAATTAATTCTGCCTCCATGGTGGATTTAGTAATAATCTGTTGTTTTTTAGATTTCCAACTTATTGCTCCACCACCTATTGTAAATACATAGCCAGTGGTAGACAAAGAATCACCTGATAAGGTGTTCCAACTAGCATCACTATATCCTTCAAGAACAGCAGGATATCTTTGATATAGCAAACCATAGTGCGCAGTTCTTTTTAAATATCTCATTAATTGAGTCATGGCATTCCAATGCTCAAAATTAGGTTTGCTAGTAAACCTTGCTAGAACTCCTACGGCATAAGCAATATCAGGTCTAGTACAATCAGTAGCATATCTAAGACTACCAATAATACTAGCATATTCCTTTTGATTGTAAATATCATTTTCATCTTTAGTAGGAAAAAGATGCACACTAGAGTCAAAAGGAATACTTGCAGGTTTACAATCAAAGTAATTATATTTTTTCAAAATTTTCTCTATATAATGAGATTGATCTACAAATATGCCATTTGAAGTTCTAGAAATTTTCATGCCAAGAATCACATTAGCGAAGATCATCAACATATAAACAAATTATAACATGAGCATCATCAAATGTTTTATAATATATACATTTGTCACTTTCATTTGTTTTAAAACCATTAGAAAGCAAACATTGATCAAATTTCTCATGCCACTGTCTAGGTGCTTGCTTTACCATATAAAGATTTTAATAATTTACATACCTTGTGCTCATTACCTGGCATTGTAAAACCTTCTGGTTGGTCCATGTAGATTTCTTCTTCTAAATCTCCATTTAGAAATGCCGTCTTTACATCCATTTGATGTATCATCAAATTATGAATAGCTGCTATAGCAATCAATAATCTAATAGACGTAACTTTAGTAACAGGAGAAAAAGTATCGAAAAAATCAATATCTTCTTTTTGTTTAAAACCTTTAGCTACAAGCCTTGCTTTGAATTTTTCAATAGAACTATCAGGTTTTAATTTCCTTCTAAGTACCCATTTACACCCAATTGTTTTACAACCTGGAGGTAAATCTACAAGTTTCCAAGTATTATTAGATATAATAGAATCCATCTCATCATTGATGGCTTCTTTCCAAAAACCTGAATCAGGAGAAGATTAAGCTTCTTCTAAAGAAGTAGGATCACCTTGTCAATTATACACATAATATTCAGGACCAAAATCCTTTTCAATTCTAGGTCTTTTACTCCTCCTAGGTTCAATCTCATATTCATTAACATCTTTTGACTTAGATGTTGAACATTCAAATTTCTCTTGTTATTCAAAACCCCCACTATTTTTATATTTAAATGTAAATTTATTTTCATGAAAAATTGCATCTCTAGATTCAATTATTGTATTATTTTCAATATCATAAAATCTATAAGTTTTGCTATATAAAGAATAACCCAAAAATACACATGTAGAAGCTTTTACCCCAAGTTTAGGTCTTTTAGGGTCTGGTAGCCTTACATATGCTAAGCAACCCCAAACTTTGAAAAAACAGATTTGGTTTATATTTTTTCCATAATTCAAAAGGAGTAAAAAAAAATCTTTTTATGAGGTACTTTATTCAAAACAAAATTTGCAGTTAAAACAGCTTCACCCCAAAAATATTTAGGAGCCCCAGAACTAACAAGCATAGCATTAGTTAAATTTATAAGAGTCCTATTTTTACGTTCAGCTACTCCATTAGAAGATGGAGAATAAGGGGCAGTAGTCTCATGAACAACACCAAGAGATTGATTATAATTATTAAGACCAAGAGTATTATATTCTTTTCCTCTATCAGTTCTAAACCTTTTAACCTTTTTATCAAAAGTATTATCAACTTCTTTTAAGAAAATTGATAATTTTTCAAAAGCATCACTTTTATTTTTCATAAGATAGACATATAAATATTTTGAAAAATCATCTATAAAGGTTATAAAATACCTGATGATGCGTAAGTTCGTTAGTCAAGGTAGTCAGATGGAAGTAATCTTCAGCCTGTGTGAACGTACTCTCAAGGATGGTCACCGGTGCGATGCTTGCCACAACGCCTCCGATGCCAAAGTCAATATAAGAAATCCTTGGAACAAAATATCAGAATGAAAGAAATCACTGTGTGTTCTCTTTCTTTTCTCGCTTTTCTTTTCTTCGTTCTGCTGTGATAGTGTTTCTGATTTCCTTCTTTTCCTTTCCTTTTTCTTTCTATTTGCTTTCGATTTCCTTGGGGTTTAGTTATATTGTTCTTCCCTGTGCTTCTTTTTGGGTTTTCATGGTTAGTAACTTTGAGGTTAGAGTTGCTTGCCCCTCAGTTTCTTTTCTTTTCGCACGTTTAGGGGGGTCTTTAAGCACTTTTCCAGGCCTTGAAAGCTTTGTTTTTTAGGGTAGTGGTCTGAGTGTGGTATTGACTGAATTGTTGCCTCTGATACGACAATCAATTGACTGGTTCGAAGGTTAAGAGAGAGAGAAAAAGACGATGTTTGAAGTTAGGTCTAGCGATCTCGAGACTGGGTTATCGTCTAGCGGCGATCCAGTGGAGAGGGATACAATCGTCTCTACTCCTCGGGTGGTTAGGGCTTTTCATGCTCTTAAGGAGGTTTGTGGGCTAGATGCTGAAACAGTGAGTAGATTCAAGGACAGGTTTCAGTTTCCGGAGAGGGTTCGCATTCGTTGGCCTAGTGACGAGGATAGAGCTTGTCACTTTTTTCCTTGTAAGGTGTGCTTCTACGAGGCTGCCTTCACTTGTGGACTTAGATTTCCCGTCCATCCCTTCCTGATGGAGCTTTTAAATCATTTTGGGATTTCTCCTGGGCAGCTAATGCCCAATTTGTGGAGGATAGTGGTTAACTGTATGGAAATATGGTTTGCTGCTAATAGGGATATGATTAAGGTAGGTGAGCTCATCTACCTATATCGTTTCAAAGAATCCAAGGAATATGGATACTACGAGTTGGTACCTTGGGAGAGGAGGACCAAGATTGTTAGGGGGTTACTTTCGTCCTTCAGGTACTGGAAATCAAGATTTTTCTTTGTGTCCGGGGATGATTTTGAGACCCCCACCAGCCAGGATTGGGGTGACATTCTGAGGTTGCTTCGTCGGTGGGGAACCTCGACTTTAGGTGCGTCAGTATTTCTTTTTGTTGCTTTAGTTCTGCTGCATTCGTTGTTATCATCGCTAACTTCTTAATCCTTTATCTTTTGCAGTGAAGAGACGACCTAGACTTAAGGGCAGGTACATGGAACGGGTTGAGCAGGCAATCGAGTACGCCAAGACAATTGAGAGCTAGGACGACTTGGTAGATCCGCGGACTCTTGCCTTCTACCATCTTGGTCCTGACCCGTCTTCCTTCGTCTTGCGCAACATTGAGATTGAAGGAAAAAAGAGTAAGTGTTGAACTCATTGGAACCAGTTTTTTTTTTTTTTTTTTTTAACAAGTGTTCCCTTCTAGCAAAAATGACGACCAAATTTAACAAAGATCTTTACGCGAAGATGAGGTCAAAGAAAGATGAGCCCCTGTCGAATTTGGGAAAGAAGACAGTGCGCGTCACTGGAAAGGGTGGCCTTGCTGCTCTAGCTCCCTCCGTCCATCCAATTGTTTCCGTGGGTGAGACAATGAGGACAGCTTCTCCTACGACATCCGTGGAAGAAATAGGTGGCACTGCCGTCTCCAAAAGGCCGCGATTGTCTGAAAAGGAGAAGAAGAAAAGTGACTTTCGTTCATCTACCCTTTGGAATGATGAGAAGATGGCCGTGGACCAGGCCCATGAGGTAGTGACAGCTGCGGACTTGAGGGCTTTGTCTGGCGTCCCTTTCAATGAGGTTGCAGCTCATCATGTTCATAAGCTCGTCCAGGTATATTGTCTTGGGCAACTCTCCCCCCCTTTTTTTTTCACTGACATCTTTTACCTTCTTTTCAGGTGTTAGGGGAGAGTCTGCATCTCACTTCTGAGTATTTTACTCAAGAGGCTAAGGTGGCGTCCCTGACATCTAGGATGGAAGTTTTGGAGGCGGAGAACTCCATGCTGAAGAAGGACCTTATTGACTCCATGGGTGAAGCCAATACTTTGAAAGAGTAGGTTAAGAAACTGAACGACGACCTTAGGGTTGAGAGCCAATTGACTATGGAAAAGGACGAGCAGCTTCTTAGAGCCAGGGAGAGTCTCAAGACCATAGCTGCCAGGTCCGTTGAAGCCTTTCAAACCACTGACGAGTACAACACTGTGCTCTTTTGTTGGTATTTTAAGGGTTTCGAGCTCCTGAGGAGATACCTTGTGAAGCACCCTTCTGGAGTGGATATGGAAAGGCTGGACCTGGAGGAAGTGGATCAGGAGATGGCTGCAGACGAGGCTGCTCAATCTTCTGCTACTGAGCCTGACGCCCTTGTGGATGCTCCTGCTAACAACGCTCCTGCTGACGATGGTGCTGCCCGGACCTAATACTTAACAAAAATTTCTTTCTTTTTGGATGCCCTTTATGTTTTGGGCAGTTATGTAAATCTAATTTCTAAACAATTTTATTTTTTATCTATTTTGGGAACAATATTTTTAGCCCAGTGTTTATGGGCTTTTAGTTGTAAAAACAATGGTGATTTGCCTATTCGTTTTAGGCTTTAATTTAATTTAATTTACTTCTCTACACTTACTTGCACTCGTGATTGCACGTTCTTTAGTTTGAGATATGCTGGTGACGTCTTTTAATCGCCCACGTTGTGCACTTGACAAATCTTTGACTCTGTTAGCACCTCTTTGTCTATTGTTTCGTTAATCTCTCATAACTGGTGTCTCGGCAGTACCTTATATTCGTCTAGGAATCCTTTAGTCGTCAGTAACTTACATCCGTCTAGGCGAAATCTTGTTACTTAGCCATTTTTGGCCTTTACTACTTTTAGGGACCCTTTGATCGTCAGTAACTCACATCCGTCAAGGTGGAATCTTGTTACTTAGCCATTTTTGGCTTTTTGTGACTTACACCCTTCTTAGGGATCTTGTCATCGTCAGTAACTTACATCGGTCAAGGCAGAATCTTGTTACTTAGCTATTTTTGGCTTTTTGTGACTTACACCCTTTTTAGGGATTTTGTCATCATCAGTAACTTACATCCGTCAATGCGGAATCTTGTTACTTAGCCATTTTTGGCTTTCTGTGACTTATAATCGAATAGACCTGCTCGCAGAGAAACATTAGTTGAATAACTTCTTTATTAATTTCAATAATGAATACATTTAACTGTTACGTCTATTGATGGTATTTCTTCAAGTGTTCAATGTTCCATGGCCTCAGGAGTCTTTGTCTGTCCAGGGTTTCTAGGTGATAGCTATCCTGTCTGGAGTAATGGACGACTTGGTAGGGTCCTTCCCATGTGGGGCTGAGTTTTCCTTTAGTAGGATCTCTAGTCTTTGGGGTTACTTTGCGCAAGACGAGGTCGCCTATGTTGAGTCGCCTGAGTTTCACCCTTCTGTTGTAATAGTCCGTCATTTTTTGCTGGTAGTCCGTCACTCTACTGCAGGCTTTGTCTCTTACTTCATCTAGACAGTCCAGGTTGAATCGTAGACGATCATTATTAGCTTCTTCATTGAACATTTCTCGCCTGGTGCTGGTTACTCCTACCTCGATCGGGATCACTGCTTCAGTCCCGTAGGTGAGTCTGAAGGGGATCTCTCCCGTCGGGGTTCTCACTATGGTTCTGTAAGCCCACAAGACATTGGGCAATTCTTCTGGCCAGGTCCTCTTTGCATCGTCCAGCTTGGTTTTTATGATCTTGAGTAGCGTACGGTTCATCACCTCCGTCTGTCCATTCGCCTGTGGATATCCTGGTGATGAGAACTGGTTCTTGATGCCCAAACCTGAACAGAAGTCCTTGAAGCCTTGGCTGTCAAACTGTCGTCCGTTATCTGATATGATCGTCCTTGGAATCCCGAACTTGAAAATTATATTCTTCCACACGAAGCTTCGGATTCTCGCTTCAGTAATGGTCGCCAGTGGCTCTGCTTCAACCTATTTCGTAAAGTAGTCAATAGCAACTAGTAAAAATTTTACCTGACCTTTACCTAGGGGCAGTGGGCCAACGATGTCGATTCCCCATTATGCAAATGGCCACGAGGAAGTTATCGTTGTCAGTCTCTTTACCGGAAGTCGTTGGACATTCCCGAATCGTTGACACTTGTCACATTTCTTGATGAACTTTGATGCGTCCACCTGCATAGTAGGCCAGAAATAACCTGTTCGAATGATCTTGCTCACCAGGGATCTAGGGCCAGCATGGTCCCCACAAACTCCCTCATAGATCTCCTTTAAGATGTACTTAGCCTCTCCTTCGTTAACACACTTCAAGTAAGGCATGGAGAAGCCTCTCTTGTATAGGGTGTCATTAAGGATCATGAATCTCGCTGTCCTTTTCCGAATCTCGCTGTCCTTTTCCTAATCTTCCTGGCTTCGTCTGCATTCGGAGAGAGGCGTCCATCCTTGAGGAAGGATATGATAGGCGTCATCCAGCTCTCTGTGCTCTGGATTGCAAATGTTGGGACTTCTTCAATGCTGGGGTTTTTCTGGATTTCCATCATCAAGCCCACGCTCGTCGCCCCTTCTTCTGACGATGCTATTTTCGAGACTTCGTCTGCCACCATATTCTGGCTTCTGGGTATCTGTATAAATTCCACTTCATCGAACTCCCGAGTTAGATGTTTTGTCAGCTTGAGGTAATTCTGCATTCTCTCTTCCTTTGCTTTGCACTCTCCCTTGATTTGCCCAATTACCAGTTTTGAATCATTTTGGACTAATAGGTTCTTAGCCTCAAACACCTTTCCGAGTCTCAAACCCATCAGGATTCCTTCGTACTCGGCTTCATTGTTGGTGGCCGAAAATTTCAGCTAAACTCTGTACTTTAGCACTTCTCCATCTGGGGTGATTATGACGACCCCTACTCCTCCCCTCTTTTAGGCTGACGAACCATCTGTCTGTATCGTCCATTTTTTGACCTCGTTGGTGAGATCATCCTCGTTCGGGGAAGTGAACTCGGCGATGAAGTCTGCCAAGGCTTGTGCCTTAATGGCCATCCTAGGATGGTACTCGATGTCAAACTGGCTGAGTTCAATTGCCCACTGGACCATTCTTCCAGCTGCTTCAGGTTTGCTCATGGACTTTTTGATAGGTTAGTCCGTCATTACCAGGATTGGGTTTGCTTGAAAGTACTGTCTCAGTTTTCATAAGGCAACTATTAACGCGAATGCAATCTTCTCAATCTTTGGGTACTTGGACTTAACCCCCTGGAAAGCTTGGCTGACGTAGTAAACTGGGAGCTGTTTCTTGTCTTTTTCTTGAATCAGAGCTGCACTCACAGCGGTATTTGATACGGCCAGGTATAGATATAGGTTTTCCCATTCTTTGGAAGGACTCGAGAGAGGGTTTCCTGAAACGCTACTTCACACTCGTCTGTCCAGGCGAATGCCTTCTTCAAGGTCTTGAAGAAGGGGAGGCACTTGTCCGTCGCCCTAGAGACGAACCTATTAAGAGCTGCAATTCTTCCTGTGAGCTTTTGGACTTCCTTGACAGTCCTAGATGATGCCATGTTGATTATGGCTTGCACCTTCTCCGAGTTTGCTTCTATTCCTCTTTGGGACACCATGAATCCTAAGAATTTGTCTGAAGCTACACCAAAGACACATTTACTGGGATTCAACTTCATCTGGTATTGTTTGAGGGTGGCGAACGTCTCCTTCAGGTCGTCCAGGTGTGCGAGTTCCTCCTTGCTCTTGACGAGCATATCATCCACGTATACTTCCATATTCCTGCCGATCTATTTGCTGAACATTTGATTCACTAACCTCTGGTAAGTAGCTCCTGCATTCTTTAATCCAAAAGGAATTACCTTATAACAATAGAGCCCTTGGCTTATGATGAATGCAATCCTTTCTTGATCTTCCTCAACCATCTTTATTTGGTTGTATCCTGAAAAAGCATCCATGAATGTCAGCAACTTATGTCCGGTAGTAGAGTCCACAAGCTGGTCTATTCTCAGTAGAGGAAAACTGTCATTCGGGCATGCTTTGTTCAGGTCTGTGAAGTCCACACACATTCTCCACTTCCCATTTGCTTTCTTCACTAGGACGACGTTTGCAAGCCAATCAGGATAGTACACTTCCCGGATGAATCCTGTCGCCAACAATTTGTTTACCTCATCTGTAACAGCCTGGTCTCGTTCCAGAGCAAAGACCCTTTGTTTCTGCTTGACGGGCTTCTTCTCTGGGTCCACGTTCAGCTTGTACTGGATGACTTCTGGGGATATACCTGGCATGTCCTCGTGGCTCCAAGCGAAGATATCTTGGTTCTCTTTTAGGAACTGGACTAGCCTTGATTTCATCTCAGGGCTTAGTGTCATCCCTATCCTCATCGTCTTGGTTGCCTCTTCTCCATCCAGTTTCACTGTTTCCAAAGCTTCCATTTTGTCTTCTTCTTTCTCTTCAATCATCCAAGTGTGATTCTCCTTTACAGCCAAGACGACCTGGTAGCATTCTCTAGCCAAAACCTGATCACCTTTCACTTCTCCGACCCCGCTGTTCGTTGGGAACTTCACCTTCAGGCAATAGGTGGACGTGGCTGCCCTCCATTTGTTGAGGGTGGGTCTCCCAATAATCACATTGTAAGATGAGTGGCAATCTACCACCAAAAAGTCTATTTGACGGGTTAACTGCCTCAGGTAAGTCTCCACTGTTACTGTCAACATCACCATGCCCTTGGGATATACTCTGTCTCCATTAAAACTGACGAGAGGGGAGTCAAATGGGCGCAGTCTCTTTGGATCTAACTTTAGCTGCTGAAAAGCTAGGAGGTAGATGATGTCTGCTGAACTACCGTTGTCTACGAGGATTCTTTTAGTGTTGAACCCTTCTATAGTCAGCATTATAACCAATAGATCATTGTGAGGCTGCTTCACTCCTCTGGCATCTGCTTCATTGAAAGACATATCATGATATGTCCGTCATTGCTTGGACGGAGGTATCATGTAGACGCTGTTCACTTGCCTTTGATAGGCTTTCCTGAGGGATTTGAATGACCCACCCAAGGACGGCCCTCCTGTTATTGTATTGATTTCACCAATAATATCCTGGGGAGGTTGGGAGGTGTTACCTTCATCTCTGGATGAGGATTTTTTCTGATTTTTGTTTTCGTCCCTGAATCTGCTAGACTCTCCTTTCTTCACATACCTTTGTAACTTTCCTTTCCGTATCAACTCTTCTATTTGCTCCTTAAGGTCCCGACAGTCTTCGGTGTAATGACCATGGTTCTTATGGAACCGACAGTACTTGTTCTTGTCACGGACGTTTGGAGATGAATGCAATGGCCTTGGCTATTTGAGGAAGTGTTCATCCTTAATCTGTGTTAAAATTTTGTCAACAGTCATTATCAGAGGAGTAAATTTTACCGGTCGAGAGCTTTTATCATCCCTCCTTCTATTCCCGTCATTGGTTCGATGATCTGGGCGCTCCCTTTTTTGTCCCCTATGTTCGTCCTCCTTCCTTCCTCTGTCTCCTGGCTTCTCTGTATCTTTTATGGCTGCTGACAGGTTATTTAGACCCCTTAAACAACCAGATTGCGTAGCCTAGATTAATTAGCCAAGTTGTTACTTAGTCAAATTAAGCAATTCTAAGTTAAAACAATCCAAACAATCATATCAAGAATATAAAGCAGCGGAAAATAAATAACACAAGATATGATCACCCAGGAAACCACACGGTAAAAACCTGGGGAGGATTTGACCCACCGATCCTCAAGGCTAACCTGAATTCACTATGAAAGAATTGAAGTTCATACAAAAGGACTACAAGCTCCCAGCTCGACTTCCTAATGCTACCCACCAGTAGAACTTCCTGACACGACCACGCGCAGGCTCCGAATCCACGGACTACTTCTTTCTTGAATTCCTCAATCAGCTACAAGCTCCCCGCTTGCTTTTCTTTTAAGTTCCAATGGTTGCAACAGTAATGATCTTCAAGATGTTGAAATTATCTCTACCATGAAAACCCTAAGTTTTGTGTAAAGGAAAGCTCCTCAAAGATCTCACAAGAGATTCACACAAAACAACAATGTATGAGCAACAATACAATATGGACAACCTTCAAAAACATGGCTAGGGTTTAGTTTATATACCTAGGGTAAAAACATAAAACCCTAAACGTTTAATGAAGTAGGGCTGAGTTGGAAATTCTGCAGAAAAATCAACCTGTGCGATTTTCGATCGATCGAGTCTATTCTTCGATCGATCGAGCCAGGCCGAAAGTCCCAAGTACTTCTGCAGCCACTCGATTCCAACTTTACAAGAATAAACCAACTTTGAGCAAGTCTAAATAAGACTAAATACAATGTTTTGATCATGGTTTGCCAACATTACAAATTAGAGTTCTAAATACATAAAATCCTAAGACCTTAGAACCTAACAAACTCCCCCTTTGGCAATCCGTGACAAAACCTTAACTAACAGCTCAAAGTTTTACAAATGAAAAGCCCTTTACAAAAATAATGCTCATAAAATTCAATTCAGCCTAACTACTATCCATAGTTGCAAGTGTAGACAGCAGCTTAGTTGAATCAACTTGAATAATCCTGAAATACTCAACAAACACATAAACGCATGTGTGACAGAAAAGAGTAAAACAACAGGTATAACATTCTTGTAAGATTCACACAACACAAAATAAAGACATATATGAATGAACAATTCATAAATATAAGTCAATAAGCAGTGAATCACAAAACAACAAGAATCAATGAATATAACATGTATATCAATCAATGTTACTCCCCCTAACATGAATATCCCCAAAAATGATATACAAAGTGAAGCACCTAAATACAATCTAAAAACTCCACAAGCTCCTCTAAAACAAGAAAAAACTCCCCCTAACTACAAAAACACACTATAAGTCAAAAACTCCACTCCCCCTTTTTGTGACGGAATGCCAAAGGGCAATCACAAGTCGCCATCAAAAGGAGGTGGTGAGTGTGAATGAAGACGTGCAAAATCAGCTCGGAGAGCACGAATCTCGTCCATCAAGTCCACCAAAATCTGACCATGAGCCGCCTGAACGGTCATGACAGTCTACAAAGTATGACGAACATCGAAGTCGGCCGAAGGAGGTGGAGGAACATCAACAGCAGCATCATCATCACCAACTTGATCAGTAATATCCTCACCTGCAAGACCTGCAGAAGAAGAAGGAGGAGGTGCGCTACTCGAGGGCTCAGACCTAGGGTGTTTAGAACCAGCTCGAAGATGAGCGGCCCTTTGTCTAAGAAAAGACGCACCTATAGGAGCTATCACATGAACGGGCTCAGAGGAAGGAAAGCCACTAAGATCAAGATAGAGAAGAATCCTATGAATGAAAATAGGATGTACAAGAGCATGAACAGTAGATGAACTCCTATAAACTTCGTTCAAAGAAGGAAGAAAAAGATGGGGAAAACTAATAGGAGCATCAGTAACTAGAGCGTACAGAAATACACACCTCTCAAGAGGAATGGTGTGAACATGGGAAATAGGCCAGATCGAATGACAAGCTATCCTAAAGAACAGATAGTGTAACCCGGAGAGCTCAGCAGAAGTGATCCGAGGATCAGAACCCCACTGGACAGCAGTACCAGTGATGTAAGACAAAACATCGCTAATCTCGGGAGACTCAGCATAAGGATAGACAGGATGCTGGACCAATGGTACCCCTAGAGTATCAGCCACTACCTGAGGAGTAATGGTGTACTCTACGCCTCGTATCCAACTCTTAACTAGAGTGTTGGAATCATAGATGTGGATAGAGATGTTCGAATAGAACTCTCTAATCAAGGCAGAAGGTGGAGGAGGATCAGAAACATCCACCAAGGGTAACCAAACCCGACGCTCAAAATTTTCCCTAATGGCAGGATCAAGTTCATCTAACCGCACAGAACGCTCAGCCCAAATCTTTCTCTTAAGATTTAGCGTCTCAAAAATCTCTTGGTTTTTCTCACTCGAAAACTTCTCACTATCAAAGGATGGAGGGTGTGAAGGAGAAGGTGAGGGAACATTCCTACGGGCTCTAGTTTTCCTAGGCATAGTGCTAAGGAAAGGACAGAGACACAAAGAGAAAACCACAAAGAGAAAACAAAACCAAGGGCAGACTGCAAATTAGCACAATACAGAATATAGAACAAAAATCTATATGATGCATGAACAATAAAATGTTGTGATGCATGATCTAAATGCATTGATCAATGAAGTTTAATTGAGAGTAATTTGACAAAATTGGCTTGAACAAGGAATTTCTATCAAAAATCCCAAAAATTTGAAAACCACTTGAAAAATTTTTGCAACAAATTGATGAATTGATCATTACACAAGGTTGAAGAATAGATTAGAATAACCAATTTCATCAATACAACAAGCCAATTTCAGCAAATTCTACTCAAATTAACAAAAGCCCCAATTCGGATCAAGAACAAACCCTAGAATTTTCAATTTTTCATCAAACTCAAAATTGATCAAATTAACCACCAAGGATCATTAGTATGATGTGTCCCCACAAAAACCCAATGATCAATTTCACAAAATAAGGCTTGAATCAACAGAAAATCTCAAAAATGTAAAGTCCGAAAATCTCCCTTAAATGCATGGATTTATGCATGAAATACTGAAAATAAATTCAAAAGGAAGGGCAAAAGAGTCTTACCGGCTTGAGGAAAGAGATTCTTTGCAAAAACTTCGGAGGAAAACGACAAAAATTGGAAAAATTTGGCTTGCCTCGTCGGAGAGAGAAAGGAAAAGTTTGAAAAAGATTTGAAAAGTATTTGAAAAAGTCAGATTTGATCTTTTTAAAAAGCTTTTCGACGATATTCGATCGATTGAAAATTACATTCGATCGATCGAAAAGCACAGTCATTTTAAGACAAATGAGAGCACTTTTTCAATTGATCGAAAAACAGGCTGGATCGATCGAAATGGGCAGAGGCTCACTAAATTTTGAAAAAATCACAGTTTTTGAAAAACACAAGTCTAATTTTGAAAATAACTCCTCAAAGCATTAAATTGAATAAACAAAATGCATAAGTATGAGATGGAATGCTTTTTCAAAAACCCAAAATTTTAAACCCAATTTTCTCAAAACATATTTCAATCATTCTCTCATTGAATTTTCTTAAGCAACAAAAATGTTGTGCATAAATCTCAAGATATTTTCAAACTTGGTTGGTCAGACCAAAAACACACACTAGCATGTACAGTGTTTAACAAAGAGTAACTTGTGTAGTGTGTGATGCTAGCAAAAACTTGAGATACATGTGAGGTGATATGTGAATAGTAATCAATCACAAAGTCTACAAAATTCATCACATAGAATTTAAAAGAGACTATCACCTAAAGAGTTACATCCTATAACTCCCACATCTCCTAGAACAAAAGCTTGCAATCATGTAAGTTTCTTGTATTTTTGCCCCATTATTTAGGTGAAATTTGGCATCAAGCCTAATAGTACACACCGGTTTGAATTAAGTGAATTGGCATCAAGCCTAATAGTACACACCAGTTTTAATTATTAAGCATTTAACAGAGGCTACACCTTATGTTCTTTTTGTGCATGTGCTACACTTTCTCGAGCACAAAATCTTATGATATGCACTAAGGTGTTCATGATTGGCTAGTGAACAGTGGTGAGATGGTTATTTATGCCTTTCTCAAAAGGATCAAGTCCGACAGTCAAATAACATGTGACTTCAAGGTCAAGACAAAGTGATAAACACCATAAACATCCTTCCCACACAACATGCACTATAAAGTTTCAACTAGTCAAGTGCAATAAATAAGCTCATCAAAACTAAACAAGGTACATAAGACATGTTATGTGTAAATAAATTGACCAACCTTGTTTTCAAAAATCAAGAAACATCATGTTCAACATAAATTTTGCTTCTTTTTTTTTATTTTTTTATTTTTTTTATTTTATTAAAAGAGAAAACAAATAAATCCTAGAATGAAATGCATGAATGTAATGCAATGCAAGTCCTAGAACAAAAACACAAAAAAAAAACAAAGAGCAATGGTCACAAAAGAATAGAGCAATGAAGCACAAGGACCAAGAAAGTCAAAAACAACTTAGGGACACCGAAGAACACCAATCACTTGACGAAGTGTCTCAAACTTACTTCCATCAAGAGGTTTGGTAAAGATGTCAGCGTTTTGACGATCAGTAGGGATATACTCAAGTATAACAATTTTCTTTTCAACCAAATCCCTAATGAAGTGATATCTAAGTTCAATGTGTTTGGTCTTAGATTGTTGAACAGGATTTTTAGAAATATTTATAGCACTAGAATTATCACAATAGACAACCATGGTGTCTTGAGGAATCCCATAATCACTCAAAAGCTTTTTCATCCAAAGGAGTTGAGAACAGCAACTCCCAGCAGCAATATATTCTGCTTCAGCAGTGGATAAAGAAACAGAATTTTGTTTCTTACTCATCCAAGCCACAAGATTGGCTCCAACATAAAAACACCCCCCAGTGGTGCTTTTTCTATCATCAGCATTCCCAGCCCAATCAGAATCAGAAAAACCAGCAAGAGACAAGTTTGACTCTTTGCTATAAAACAGTCCATAATCACAGGTTCCACTTACATATTTGATAATTCTCTTAACAGCATTTAAATGAGAAACCTTAGGATTAGACTGAAATCTAGAGCAAACACCAACACTATAAGAGATATCAGGCCGACTAGCAGTTAAATACAAAAGACATCCAATCATGCTTCTATACAAAGTAATATCAACAGACTCACCTAATGGATCTAGTGTCAATTTTGCATTTGCAGCCATTGGTGTTCTAGCATGAGCAGCTTTGTCCAGTCCAAATCTTTTGACTAAATTCCTTGCATATTTAGCTTGATTGATGTAGATGCCAGACTCTGTTTGCTTTACCTGCAATCCCAAAAAGTAAGTCAGTTCACCAACCATGCTCATTTCAAACATTGCCTTCATTTCATCTGCAAAAGAATGAGCAAGAGAATCATTAGTAGCACCAAAAATAATGTCATCAACATAAATTTGAGCTACAACAAAACCAGTCTTATCCTTTCTTATGAAGAGAGTTGTATCTGCAGATCCCCTTTTGAATCCATGCTCAGTGAGATATGCAGTCAATCTATCATACCAAGCCCTAGGAGCTTGTTTCAAACCATAGAGAGCTCTCTTCAACTTGTATACATCATCCGGTCTGTGAGAATCCACAAATCCCTTAGGTTGCTCAACATACACCTCTTCTTGTAACATCCCATTTAAGAAAGCACTTTTGACATCCATTTGATACAACTTGAAGTTCAGATGACTTGCAATGGCCAACAGTATCCGAATGGATTCCAATCTTGCAACTGGTGCAAAGGTCTCATCAAAATCAATTCCTTCCACTTGTGTGTATCCTTGTGCAACAAGTCTTGATTTGTTTCTAATCACGGTGCCATGTTCATCTGACTTGTTCTTAAAGATCCATTTAGTTCCAATCACATTTACATTTTCAGGCCTAGGAACTAATTCCCACACATCATTCCGAACAAATTGATGAAGTTCTTCATGCATGGAATTTACCCAATCAGCATCTTGTAGTGCTTCATCTACCTTTTTCGGTTCAAATTGGGACAAATAACATGAGTGAGTGATCACATTCAGGGCTTTTGATCTCAATCTCATGTTATCATTCAGACTACCCAATATATTCGTAGAAGGATGATTCAATCTCACTCTAGAGGAAGGACGTTTAACAAGAGAAGTTGTAGTACCTTTCTGTTCAAATAGAGGACTGAACTCACTTTGTACCTGTCGAGTGTCATGAACCGGAGTGGATGGTTCTGAACTTGATGGTACTGAGACTGTATCATTCAACACCAGCAGCTCTTCCTCACTGTGTTTCACAACATACTCAGTAAGAGGAGAATCATTAACCTCTAAAGGCTTATCTTGAGCAGGAACAGTGCTTTCTGAAGAAGCTTCTGAACATACTTCATCATTTATCACAACATTTGAAGATTCCATGACTGTTTTGGTTCTCAGATTGTACACTCTATAAGCTCTGCTGGTGGAAGAGTATCCTAGAAAGTATCCTTTGTCACTCTTTGCATCAAACTTTTCTAGGTTCTCTCTATCACGTAGAATGTAACAGTCACTGCCAAATATCCTAAAATACTTGACAACAGGTTTCTTCCCTCTCCAGAGTTCATAGGGAGTTTTCTTGGAGTCAGGTCTAAAATACACCCGGTTGAGTGTATGACAAGCAGTGTTGACAGCCTCTCCCCAGAAAGACTTTGGCAACTTTTTGTTGTGTAACATGACTCGTGCCATTTCCTGAACAACTCTATTTTTCCTCTCCACAATCCCATTCTGTTGAGGTGTCTTGGGTGATGAGAACTCTTGGTGAGTGCCTTGATTATTGCAGAAAGTAGCCAGCTTGGTATTCTCAAATTCTCTTCCATGATCACTTCTGATTCTGGCTATCACAGCATCTTTCTCAACCTGCAATTTCTTGCATAGATGAATCATCTTCTCAGGAGCCTCAGCTTTATCTTTCAAAAGCACAACCCAAGTATATCTAGTAAAGTCGTCCACAACAACTAGAATATACTTCTTTCCACCCAAACTTTGAACTCTGGCAGGACCCATGAGATCAATGTGTAGTAACTCTAAAGGTCTTGAAATTTGAACACTAGTCACAGACGGATGCTTGGATTTTACTTGTTTACCTATCTGACATGGTCCACAAATGCACTTATCAATCTTCTCAAATTTAGGTAAACCGATAACTGCCTCACACTTGGAAATCTTCTCTAATTGCTTATGACTGGCATGCCCTAACCGTTGATGCCACAAATCAACTTGATCAATCTTTGCACTAAAGCATTTGTTGTTTACACTTGGTGTTATGCCATAACAGTTGTCAGCTGTCCTTACACCAACACACATACAGTCACCTCCTCCATCAAGTATCTCACATTCATACTTGGTGAAAAGAACATTTAATCCATTGTCGCAAATCTGACTTATGCTGAGTAAATTGGCCTTTAATCCATCAACATACCAAACATCTTCAAACACTGGCAATCCTGGAATGTTCACAGTACCAATGCCTCTGATCACAGATTTACTTCCATCTCCAAAAGTGACTGTCCCAATCTTTCCTTCAAAGAGAGTTTTGAATAAGCCTTTATTTCCTGTCATGTGCCTGGAACAACCACTATCCAAATACCAAAGACAAGAATCACGTGCCTTTAAGGCGGTTAAAGCAGTATAACAAACATAATTCTTATCACATGTGATTATGCCAATATTCTTAAGGAAAGATTTAACAAAAACAACAAAAGGCAAAGATGACAAATAGATAAGTTGACAAATAAGCAGAAAAATTTTCCAAGAATCCATGACAACAGGGGTCAAGGATCAGCTCAGAGATTAAAAATCTCAAACAAAAAGAGCTACCTGCTCTGATACCACTTGACAGGTTATTTAGACCCCTTAAACAACCAGATTGCGTAGCCTAGATTAATTAGCCAAGTTGTTACTTAGTCAAATTAAGCAATTCTAGGTTAAAACAATCCAAACAATCATATCAAGAATATAAAGCAGCGGAAAATAAATAACACAAGATATGATCACCCAGGAAACCACACGGTAAAAACCTGGGGAGGATTTGACCCACCGATCCTCAAGGCTAACCTGAATTCACTATGAAAGAATTGAAGTTCATACAAAAGGACTACAAGCTTCCCGCTTGACTTCCTAATGCTACCCACCAGTAGAACTTCCTGACACGACCACACGCAGGCTCCGAATCCACGGACTACTTCTTTCTTGAATTCCTCAATCAGCTACAAGCTTCCCACTTGCTTTTCTTTTAAGTTCCAATGGTTGCAACAGTAATGATCTTCAAGATGTTGAAATTATCTCTACCATGAAAACCCTAAGTTTTGTGTAAAGGAAAGCTCCTCAAAGATCTCACAAGAGATTCACACAAAACAACAATGTATGAGCAACAATACAATATGGACAACCTTCAAAAACGTGGCTAGGGTTTAGTTTATATACCTAGGGTAAAAACATAAAATCCTAAACGTTTAATGAAGTAGGGCTGAGTTGGAAATTCTGCAGAAAAATCAACCTGTGCGATTTTCGATCGATCGAGTCTATTCTTCGATCGATCGAGCCAGGCCAAAAGTCCCAAGTACTTCTGCAGCCACTCGAGTCCAACTTTACAAGAATAAACCAACTTTGAGCAAGTCTAAATAAGACTAAATACAATGTTTTGATCATGGTTTGCCAACATTACAAATTAGAGTTCTAAATACATAAAATCCTAAGACCTTAGAACCTAACAGCTGCTAATGCGTCTTCAACATTTATGTACTTCTGTGCTTTTAGGAGCATTTCTGCCATCGTTTTTAGAGGATTCTTGAAGCCACAAGATCTCTGGACTTTAGTCCTGCTTTGAAAGTTGTCAGCTGTACCTTATGATCAGCTTCGTCCACCTCCAGGGTCTCCCAAGTAAGGCGCTTAACGTAAGACCTCAGGGTTTCTTTCTCTCCCTACCTAATGGTAAGCAGGTAATCTGCTGGCCTCTTTGGACGCTGCCCTCCAATGAAGTGACATAAAAAGGCGTTGCTCAACTGGTCAAAGTTGTCAATGGACGACGTCGGCAACTTGGTGAACCATTCCCTTGCAACTCCTTTGAGAGTGGTGGGGAAGGAACGACACAGTATCTCGTTAGGGGGCTGTTGGAGGCCCAGCGTCGTTTTGAAGGTATTAAAATGATCTTGAGGGTCTTTTAGCCCATCGAACGGCTCAATTTGAGGAAGGCAAAATTTCATCGGTACTGGGCACTCTAGGATTGCCATAGTGAACGGCAAATCTGTGGCTTTCACCATTCTATCCACGCTCCGGTCCGTTTTCTCCTTGATGGCATTTCTTAACTCGTCCATCTCTTTCCTCATTTCTCGCAGAAGATCTGAATTCTGTTCGTCAGGAGTGGTGGGTCTGTGCTGATTACTCCTTCTGTGGCTGTCTCCCTCATCCTCTGGATGGCCCTTTGACCGATTCTCCTCTTGTTGAAGCCGCAGCTTCATTTCCTGGTTTTGCCTAGTAAATTCTTCAACAGTGGCCGCAAGAGCCTGGACTTGCTGAGCCAAGGCCACGGAATCTGGGTTAGATTCCATCTGAATATAGAAGTTTTATGGAAACTACGTTTTCGAATGTAGACACGAAAATGTCGTCCCCACAGACGGCGCCAAATTGATGATGCGTAAGTTCGTCAGTCAAGGTAGTCAAATGGAAGTAATCTTCAGCCTGTGTGAACGTACTCTCAAGGATGGTCACCAGTGCAGTGCCTGCCACAATGCCTCCGATGCCAAAGTCAGTATAAGAAATCCTTGGAACAAAATATCAGAATGAAAGAAATCACTGTGTGTTCTCTGTATGTATGTACCTTGTACTTGGAGTTGTGGGAGCTTTATATATGCTTTCATAGCTTCTAGCCGTTGGAGTAATTATGGAGGTCTTAATGCTCCTTTTGGTAACGTTTTGTGTCTTATAATGTGGTTCCAATATGCCCCAACGGATCATACAGTTGATTTTTTAACCGTTCCATGTTTAATTGGCTGCATTGAATGGTCTGGCTGTCTTCGTCAGTTGCGTGGATACTTACTTTGTCTGGCCTGAGGGTGTCTTCATCTATATTGATGGGATCGTCCATGTGAGACGGACTCGTCAGTCCCGTCAATACCGATTACCTCCACGTGTCAAATGTCCTTCAAATTCACAAATATCACTATGGATAAGTTCTAGTAATTCAATATTTCTATCAATTGATTTATGAGGCTTTTGAGTAATTTTAGTCATGCTACAAATTTCACATTTTTCAAGTTCAATTTCAAGTTTAGGAATTAAACCTAAACCACTCATATTTTTCATATATTTATTATTAATATGACATAATCTACCATGCCAAACATTCACACAAGAAACAATATAAGCAAAACTTGAATTTTCATTCATCTCAAAATTAAGTTTAAACATGTCATCACAAGCATAGCCTTTGCCAACAAACATGCCCTTTTTAGAGAGTACATATTGATTAGCCTTAAAGACTAGTTTGAAACCAGCCTTATTCAACAAAAAACTAGAAACTAGATTCTTTCTAATGTCAGGAACATGAAAGACATCTTTGAGAGTGACTTCTCTCTTAGAAGTAAATTTGAGAAGCACCTCTCCAATACCCACAACTTCAATGGTATGAGAATCACCGAGCATAATTTTCTTTTTCTCATCCAAGATGGTGTAGGTCTTGAACCAATTTTTATCATTACAAACATGTCTGGTTACCCCAAAATCAATCCACTACCCTCCTAAGCCTTCGAGAATATTAATCTCGGTAACCATAGCCACAAGAGGCTCTTCAATGACATTAGCTTGAGCCATAGGCCCATGTTTTCGAAAACAACAATTTCTAGCCGAATGTCCAGGCTTTCCACATACAAAACATGCATAATTGCTATTATTAGTGTGGCTGCCATTATTTGGAGCATGCTTAGGATGGTGTGCTTGGTTCTTTCTTTGATTAGAGTGGGTCTTATGTTGAGGCTGATTTCCATTTGGCCTACGTTTGAAGTTTCTTTTCTTAGGCCTTACATAGTCATTATTTTTTGCATTGGCTTTTGACATGTTTTCATTTAAGGAGATGAAATTTACCTTAGGACCATTTGCTCCATGGAATTCAACAGCTTTGTCTCGATTCCTTGCCTCTTCCTCCACTCTCAAACGGGTGATAAGGGATTCAATGGAGGACCCCCTTTGCTTGTGTCTCAGAACTTTGGCAAACTCCTTCCAAGATTCAGGCAGCTTGTCAATGATCGCTGAAACTTGCATTTGTTCATCTACTCGAATGCCTTCAGATCGAACATCTTGTGAAATCATTTGGAGTTCATAGGATTGTTCCACCACGGACTTGCCTTCAACCATCTGAAACCTGAAAAATCGGCTACATGCATATTTCTTGGATCCAGCTTCCTCTATATCATATTTTTGATTCAATGCCTTCCATATCTTTTTGGCTGATTTTTAAGCTTGATCATAATAATCGTACAAATCATCAGAAAGACAATTAAGTAAATAATTTCTACAGTAAAGATGATCCTTATCCCATTTCTTAACATCTTTTTCATGTTGAGAAAGTTCTTCTTCAGTCAATTGTTCAGATTTTTTTTTCTTTGGTTTTTTCTCAGTTAACACATAAGCCACATTCAAGAGAGTAAGATAAAACAAAGTCTTTTGTCTCCACCTCTTAAAGGTAACACCACGGAAGCGGAATGGCTTATTAAGATCACCCGCTCCAGAGGAATTAGGCATAATATTACCATTTTTCCAAGGATGATTTTGTGTTCTCCATAACGATTTGTCTCAAATTGTTGGAAATAAAGGAGAGATAATACTTGAATTTTCCTTGGAAATTACACAATTTGATATTACCAAAAAAGAGGTGGCAGAGATGAGGCGTGGACCAAGTCAATGTCTTGAGACAAATCGTAACGTCTACGGTATATTCGATGTAGTTAGACAAATAATTTCTACATGTTGCCCCCAGGATACAACAGCCCAGCCATCTTTTGCTAGTTATCCTTGCGAGCCTACACTGCTCGTAGGATATAAGCTCTCTATAGTACTTTCTTTTCCCAGAGAATTTTGTAAAAGATAGAATATTTTTTGTGAGTAGTAAAAAACAATTGATGGTAAGTGTTTAGGACAATAAAAGTTTTCAGCTTTGTGATTCAAAAATAATGTGTGTTTGCTACTTTTATGGTATCAGAGCCATTCTTTTCTGGCCGGTGATAGTGTTGTTGTGTCTTTGTATCTTGTTTATGCTTGTCCGAACTTTTGGTGCTTCGTTGTTGTGTCCCCTTCTTACCATCGTTAGCGCCACCCTAGACGTAAAGTGAATTCCCAGAACCTGACTGTAAGACCCGTTTGAGCCAAGAGAGGGCGTGTAGGGCATGTGTGTGGTATAGGGTTGCTTAGGGTATGTGTTACGAAATGCAACGGTTGTGAGAAAAACATGATAACTGAGTGTTAAAACTAGGATAGTATGGATAAGTTGTGGAGATCCAACTCCTCTATCAGCTCCAGGACTGGTTGTCCTCCTGATATTGTAAATGAAGAAGATCACACTGTTGAAGATAATGAGCTTCCAGATTTCCGAAAATGGAACATTCCTAAAGTGGACACTAAAACTATTTATAAAACTAGTTTGGCTGAAACCACCTTTCATCCCATTTACAAAGTGAGAACTGTTGAACAAATATTTTCTATTTCAAAAATTCATGAAAAATGTTGCTTGTTTTCTAAAAGAAATATTAATGATTTCATTGCTAAAAAACAAAGTTATTTGCATATTGGTATGGTTCAAGTTGCTATTAAACCACTCACCCGAAAGGGTATCAATGCTTCTGTTCTCATGTGTTTACGAGATGCTAGATTTAAGTATTTTAAAGATAGCATTCTTGGTATGATTACTGCTTCCTTGTATGATGGTCCCGTTTATTTCAATTGCTATCCTGATCTTACTCTTGCTTTAGATGATCCTAATATTGTTAAAGCTTTGACTTTGAATATTGCTTCATCTGGTTATATCATGGAAGAATGTAGTAAACCTTTTGCTTTGATTTACTGCATTTATTATAGATTGTTGGGTACTCAGTTAAATCCTGGTTGTTTGAATCCTAAAGAACCTTCTGGTAAGACTATGCTAATTCAATGTTCAACTCCTGATGCTAAAGTTCAAGTTCTAAAAATGATTCAATGGCAAGATGTCAAGCTTCCCACTGAATGGTTGTTGGAACAAGAATCCCCTATTTCTAAACCTGTTTTTGATGAGCTAGATCTCACAAATATTCAACAATATCTTGATGGTACTGTTAAAATAAGTTTTCAAAATATTCAACCTTTGAGGATCAACGAAGGAAGACATTCCTTTGCTGGATCTGAAAGTATTTCCAAAAGAGATCAAGATCTCAATGAATTTTTACAAAAGAGTTTTGAAAAACCTACCGATTTAAAATTAAAAGGTGTTTCAAGTGATAAATCTCAAATCAGCTATGTTTTCTACTCTACTAAACTTGAACCTTCCTCTCCATATAGCAAAACCGCTAATGAAGAAGAAGAAGATGATGATAAATCTATTTGTCCATCTGATTCTGATTTTCCTCCTATTGAAAATACTGTTAATCAATTAAGAGTTTTGACTGTTTTAGATAAAAATTTTGAAATTGATATGGTTTCATTATTCAATGAATTTATGCTTTCAAAAAACAGACCTAAAAGGAAATATTTCCAAAATAATTTTGCTCAGTCTGAAAAAGACCATGTTAAAAGAAAATGGAAAGAAAAAAATGCACCAATTGAAAAAACATATTTTGTTCTTTGATTATCTTGAAAATTATTATGTTTCAAAAGATGAAGTTTCAAAAAACCATTTGAATGTGATCAAGAAATCAAATTTTATTAAAAATGACAAAACCATTGTTAGGTCTAGTCATCCACCTCTTGAGACTATTTTGATAACTACTGGCAACATTGATGTTAAAGCCTCTCCTTTCAAAATTGCTGATGATCAAACTCTTATTATTAGCCTTATTGAACAAAACAATTTTACTAATGAGTCTTTGCATGTTATTGGTCAACAGCTTGACCGTATTGAAGAAAAAATTGTTGAAAAAACTGTTTCTGTTGAAAAATCTGCTTCTGTTCAAAAACCTGTTTCTATCAAGACTGAGAAACCTTTGATCAATTTACCTAGTCATGATAACAAATTTAAGTTTAAAACTTCTCAATCTAAAATTCTTGAAACTGTTGAAAAAATGCTTGCTGATTTAAAAGTTAAAACTGACGGTACTTCTACAAGTACTCATGCTGCTCGAACTATTTCAAGAAATGAAAAAGAAATTGTTTATGATGAAAATACAGATTCTGATACTGTTTCTTCTGTTTTTGCTAAAAAGGTATTTGATAATGATTTCCCAGGAATTAAAAGATTTGTTGGGAGTTCTTCCAAACCCATGTTTCTTACAAAAAATTGGTATTCAAAACCTACTCCTCCTGATATGCAGTTTGAAGAAAGACCTTTTCAAACTCAGTTTTCTGTGTCTGCTAATAAAATTTATGAATGGAATATTGATGGGTTTTCTGAACAAGAAATTATTAATAAAATGGGTCACATGTCTATGGTTGGAATTGCTTACCAAAATAATCATGATTTTGACCAACCCGAAATTGTGGATTTACTTGCTACGGGTTTTTCTGGTACTCTTCGTGGATGGTGGGATTCATATCTCACAGAAGAATCCAGAGACTCTATTAAACATGTTGTTAAAAAGAATGATGAAGGTTTGCCTATTTTTGATGATCGTATTGGTCAAGGTGTTCTTGATGGTGTTAATACCTTGATTTACACTATTATCAAACATTTTGTTGGTACTCCGTATAATGTTTTATCTCGAATTTCTGATTTGCTAAATAATTTGAGATGTCCTACTATGTCTGATTACAGATGGTATCAAGATGTTTTCCTTTCCAGAGTAATGCATCGGAAAGATTGTTACAAGCCTTATTGGAAAGAAAAGTTTATTGACGGTCTGCCTCCTATCGTTGCTCATAAGGTAAAGCAAGAATTAATTGGTAAAAATGATTTCATTGATTATGATAATTTAACTTATCGTGATATTTTAAGCACTATTAAAAAACTTGGTATTAATATGTGTAATGATGAAAAACTATTAAAACACCAATTAACAAATAAAAGAAAAGCTAAATATGAAATGGGTAATTTTTGTGAACAATATGGTTTGCCCCCAATTGCTCCTTCTCGGCAAAAGGGTAAAAAACATGATAAAAATCACAAAAATTATAAAAAACACAGAAATAATTTTAATGACTTTTATGCTAAAAAGAAAAATGTTTCTAAGAAATATGTTAACCAAAAATCTGGGAAAGGTAAATGTTTCAACTGTGGAAAACTTGGTCATTTCAGTAAAGATAGTAAACAAAAACCTAGTAACTTAAAAAACAAGTTTAACATGTTAAATATTGATGACAATGCTCAAGAAGAATTATTCAGAATCCTTGAATCAAACAATTCGTCTGATTCCTTGGAAGATGATTTTTCTTCTTCAACTGATTCATGCTATAAATCTGCTGATGATTCTTCTGATTCTCCTAATATTAAAATTGGTTGTAGAGATTCTTGTTGCAATGTTATTAAATCTGTTAATACTCTCACTAAGGGTGAAGAAAATGAAAGTTTGTTGGTTAAATTGATAAGTCAAATTGAAAACCCTGATTTACAGAAAGAATATTTGGATAAGTTTAAGAAAAACTTGTTAAAAGAAGAAACTAGTAAAAAACTTAAATCAACTATAAGTTTTGAAGAAACCTTGGAAAGATTTAATAAAAATAAATCCAAAGATTTAACTGTTAATGATCTTCAACATGAAATTAATATTGTTAAACAAGAGATAAATGAATTAAAAAATGAATTTAAAAATATGAAAAGTGATAACCATAATCTTAAACAAGAGTTGTTAATGTTAAAAATTGATAATAATATTGATCAAAATAAGTCTGATAATTAACAAGATGAGCACATAGATGGAGATGAATCCTGTTAACAAACTCTTCTTTCTGATATAGGTAATATTGATGATTCTCAACTTGCTCTTGTTAATAACATACTTCCTCCAAAATGGTTCACAAAAGTGAAAATTGTTATTTCTCATGATTATCATTTCACTGTTATTGCTATGATTGACTCTGGTGTGGATAAGAATTGTATCCAAGAAGGATTGATTCCTCCAAAATATTTTAAAAAATCAACTGAAAGATTGGTTTCTGCTAATGGTTCTCAAATGAAGATAAAATATGAACTGAATGATGCTCATATTTGTCATAATAATGTCTGTTTCAAAATTCCTTCGGTTCTTGTCAAAAATATGACTGAAAAAGTGATTCTTGGTTTGCCATTTATAAATACTTTGTATCCTTTTCTTGTTGAACATGATGGAATTACTGCTGATCCTTTTGGACAGAAAGTAAAATTCGAATTTGCTTCAAAGCTTGAAATAGATATTAATAATGCTTTAGATCTGTCTTATGATTTCCCTACTAATAAACATGTTCATGAACCACTGATGAATTTGTATTTCACAGACAATTTTCAAGGTAATACTAATAGTGCCAAATTGTCAACTATTGCCAATCACCCTAATATTCTTAATGATTCTTTGCAGGAATCAGGCAATGATGCGTGGATAAATACCACTAATAAGTGGAAAAATAATAATATTTATACTTATACCACTAGTAAGTGGATTATTATGGCTCCCTCGACTGAGAGGAAAAACAAGGGAAAAGCTCCTGCACAGGACTATTCTCAAAACAAAAGGTTCCCAGCGGGACAACCTTTTAATATGCATGAAGGAGCATCTTCTAGGGTAAAACCCAGTGGATCAACATCCCTTCAGGAATTTGTTCCGGCAACGATGACTTATTCCAGTGGTGATATGATGATTGCTTTATAGGAAGTCTTATCCAGATCCTTACAGTTTCATAATGGAGTCTATAGTGAATTACCAGATTCCATAAAATTTATTCTTGACAATCTCTATGCTGCTTTTATTAAAGACCACTATTCCCTGTTTGAAAAAACCCTCCAAGCTCTCAAAATTCACCTTGTTAACCTTACTGCTCAAAATGAGGCTTATATGAGCCACTATGCCAACCTTATTTCCGAAAACAACCCTGTTTCAGAAAATGACATTGTTTCCGAAAATGGTATTATTCCAGAGAATGAGACTCTTAGGATTCGCCTTGAAGCCTACATTAGTCAACTCTTTGGCAAAGAGGATATCCATTCAAAGGATAAAATGACTATAATGGGCACTGATTATGCTAGATTGAGTCTTAAGACCCAATCTCTATTAAGAAGTGCTTTTGCCAACTTGCCTTCGGATATACAATTCTGTATTCTGAAAAGCAAGGCTATGTTTAGGTCTTTCGACCTATGGTTCAAATGTTTCAAGAAACTTGTTACAGCCACTATTCCTGATCCTGATGAACTAGATGAATGTGATAATGTGTTTATCCAATTAGACTGGGAAGAACACTTTGGGAGTACCCTCAGAGTGTATGAAAAGAAACACCCATTTCTTGGTCTCTTAATTAACTATGATGATGGTTCATTTGTTGCTGATGATTCAGATGATGATGATGATAGGGATCCTAACTGGCTTTCCCATATGTTTGAATATGGCTTTATTAGGTTCCTAAAATTAACAAGCCATCGCCAAGCCAGCCAGCTTCCACAAATTATTCAGGATGCTATTAAAAGATTTGCGAGTCCTCTTGTTTCCATCAGATGCTGGAGTACTTTGCCAAAGTGGGAAAGAGATAATTGGATGAATGTCCAGCCTTCAAAGCATCTCATTCTCATCAACGGTCATACTCATCAAGGACAATGGTTTGAAGGAAATTCTCACTTATCCTTTAAAAATCCTTATGCTCTTGCTGAATGTTGGAGAAATTATTTTAATAATCAAATTATTGAGGTAGCTCAGAATCTATGGAAGGATTATTATTTTATAGGGAGCACTGATAGAATTTCTATCTTTGGTCCTAAGCCCTATGCTGATGCTATTGCTCACTTACGAATAACGGATCATGGTAATCCAAGAAGCCTTCTCATCCCAGGGAGAAGACCAGAGTTTGAGCCTATTTTATATTGTGGATTCTGTAATCAATATGCTATTTACCATGACCATCCATGTGATTCTCCACAAGGTCCTTTTGATCCTTTTGGTGGTTATCCATCCGATGCTCCTTCTACTGATTAATAATTAGTGTCCTCGGGTTACTACTGCTATTACACTATTGTTCTAAGATTCTCATCAGTCTGCTGGTTCCACTAATAAAGTTATTCTCCCATGCTACTCCTACAATCTGATACTGTTTGGTCAAGATTTTGCAGTTGACTGATGGATGGTTTCTCTATTTGTCTGGCCTGCACAATGGCCAAAATGTTACAATATTAAAAAATGTTAGGATGAAGCCCAATGCGCCTGCTGCTCCCATGCTTTCCAAATTCCCATGCGTATCATATTCCCCTGACATGGTCATATTTTATATTTTGTCCTGGTCTTGCCATGCTCCTTTCGACAAATATCTCCTCAATATTCTTGGACAAGTTTCCCCACATTTGGAGATTCTTTTTGTACTTTTTTGAACTAAAGTTTCAAGTGTTCCAAAGCTATTTTCTGCATGATTTGGACAAACAAAGGACAAGCTTCATGCTATGGAAGTTTGGAAGACAATAATGAAAATTTTACTATTCATGTCACTATTCATTATACTGTTCACTGTTCACCAGTTACTATTCACAGACTACTGTTCACCGATTACTATTCACAGACTACTGTTCACCGATTACTATTCACAGTTACTGTTCACTTTTTACTGTTCACTCCGAAATTTTGCCTATTTAAGGAGGGTTGTCCCTTAAGTTTCATTCAGAATTTTCTTTAGGATTTTCTCCTTAGAACTCCCTTCTTTTAGAGAGCCTTCTTTGAAGAGAGAGTTCCTTGTTCCTACTACTACTACCTTGTTCCTACTACTACTTTCCCTACAAACCTTGTAACTAGAACTAGTTCAAACTTTGTAACTGTTAACCTGTTCTGAGATCTTGTATTCACTACTACTGTAAGTGTTTAATCTACTTTCAATAAGAAGTATTTTCAGTTTTATGTTCATTATACTACTTGTTGCTACTGCCACCTTGGACGAATTACCGCCATACCAGACGGTTCTAAATTGCTTTCATTTACTTTGAATTATTTTGTTATATATTGCTTGGCTGGTTCTACCGCTTTATTATTATCATTTTAACTTGTGCCTTCATTTACTTTGCTTACATTACTTTCAACATATATAATACTGTGCTTCCGTCTCTCTTCGCTTCAGCTGTGCGTCCCCTTCCCCCTTGATACTATAAAAGGGGAAGGGGACGCACAGCTGAAGGGAAGAAGAGAAGAGAGACAGAAGCACAGTATATTATATGTTAAAAGTAATGTAAGCACAAGTTAAAATGATAATAATAAGGCGGTAGAACCAGCCAAGCAATATATAACAAAATAATTTAAAGTAAATGAAAGCAATTTAGAACCGTCCGGTATGGCGGTAATCCGTCCAAGTTGGCGGTAGCAACAAGTAGTATAATGAACATAAAACTGAAATACTTCTTATTGAAAGTAGATTAAACACTTATAGTAGTAGTGAATACAAAATCTCAACAGTGGAGGTTAATAGTTACAAAGCTTGAACTAGTCCTAGTTACAAGGTTTGTAGGGAAAGTAGAAGTAGTAACAAGGTAATAGTAGAAACAAGGAATTCTTTCAAAGAAGGCTTCTAAGGAGGAAAACTCTCTCTAGAAGAAAATTCTAAGAAAAAATTCTAAGGAGAACTCTCAAGAAAATTCTGAATGAAATTTAAGGGACAACCCCCCTTAAATAGGCAAAATTTCAGAGTAAACAGTAAAAAGTGAACAGTAACTGTGAATAGTAATCGGTGAACAGTAGTCTGTGAATAGTAACTGGTGAATAGTGAACAGTACAATGAATAGTGACATGAATAGTAAAATTTTCATTATTTTCTTCCAAACTTCCATAGCATGAAGCTTGTCCTTTGTTTGTCCAAATCATGCAGAAAATAGCTTTGGAACACTTGAAACTTTAGTTCAAAAAAGTACAAAAAGAATCTCCAAATGTGGGGAAACTTGTCCAAGAATATTGAGGAGATATTTGTCGGAAGGAGCATGGCAAGACCAGGACAAAATATAAAATATGACCATGTCAGGGGAATATGATACGCATGGGAATTTGGAAAGCATGGGAGCAACAGGCGCATTGGGCTTCATCATAACATTTTTGAATATTGTAAAATTTTGGCCATTGTGTAGGCCAGACAAATAGAGAAACCATCCATCAGTCAACTGCAAAATCTTGACCAAACAGTATCTGACTATAGGAGTAGCATGGGAGAATAACTTTATTAGTGGAACCAGCAGACTGATGAGAATCTTAGAACAGTAGTGTAATAGCAGTAGTAACCCGAGAACACTAATTATTAATCAGTAGAAGGAGCATCGGATGGATAACCATCAAAAGGATCAAAAGGACCTTGTGGAGAATCACATGGATGGTCATGGTAAATAGCATATTGATTACAGAATCCACAATATAAAATAGGCTCAAACTCTGGTCTTCTCCCTAGGATGAGAAGGCTTCTTGGATTACCATGATCAGTTATTCGTAAGTGAGCAATGGCATCAGCATAGGGCCTAGGACCAAAGATAGAAATTCTATCAGTGCTCCCTATAAAATGATAATCCTTCCATAGATTCTGAGCAACCTCAATAATTTGATTATTAAAATAATTTCTCCAACATTCAGCAAGAGCATAAGGATTTTTAAAGGATAAGTGAGAATTTCCTTCAAACCATTGTCCTTGATGAGTATGACCGTTGATGAGAATGAGATGCTTTGAAGGCTGGACATTCATCCAATTATCTCTTTCCCACTTTGGCAAAGTACTCCAGCATCTGATGGAAACAAGAGGACTCGCAAATCTTTTAATAGCATCCTGAATAATTTGTGGAAGCTGGCTGGCTTGGCGATGGCTTGTTAATTTTAGGAACCTAATAAAGCCATATTCAAACATATGGGAAAGCCAGTTAGGATCCCTATCATCATCATCATCTGAATCATCAGCAACAAATGAACCATCATCATAGTTAATTAAGAGACCAAGAAATGGGTGTTTCTTTTCATACACTCTGAGGGTACTCCCAAAGTGTTCTTCCCAGTCTAATTGGATAAACACATTATCACCTTCATCTAATTCATCAGGATCAGGAATAGTGGCTGTAACAAGTTTCTTGAAACATTTGAACCATAGGTCGAAAGACCTAAACATAGCCTTGCTTTTCAGAATACGGAATTGTATATCTGAAGGCAAGTTGGCAAAAGCACTTCTTAATAGAGATTGGGTCTTAAGACTCAATCTAGCATAATCAGTGCCCATTATAGTCATTTTATCCTTTGAATGGATATCCTCTTTGCCAAAGAGTTGACTAATGTAGGCTTCAAGGCGAATCTTAAGAGTCTCATTCTCTAGAATAATACCATTTTCGGAAACAAGGTCATTTTCTGAAACAGGGTTGTTTTCAGAAATAAGGTTGGCATAGTCGCTCTAGGGATGGCAATTTTTGCCCAACCCGCGGGTACCCGGTCCGGCCTGACCCTAATGGGTTGGGTTTTACCCAGTCCGATTAAAAATAGGGTCGGGTATGGGTTTTTAAAAAAAAACCCGAAGCGGGTCCGGGTCGGGTCCGGGTTTTATAAAAAAATCCGAGACCCGACCCGGGTCCGGGTCGGGTCCGGGTTTTATAAAAAAAATCCGAGACCCGACCCGAAACCCGGCCCGGATAAAACCCGGTACCCTAAAATTACAAAAATACCCTCTCTATATATATACCTATAATCTAACCCTAACCCCTCATTTCTTCAGCAGAATCAGCACTCACGCCTCCCTCCCTCAGTCCGACACTCCCTCTCCCTCATCTCAGCCCCTCATTTCAGCTCAATCACTCCGACACACACCCTCAGTCCGACACGGCCTCACACTTTCACAGCCCTCACTCACTCTCAGTCTCACGGCCTCGCTCTTACTCTCACGCCTCGCCTTCTCACTCTCACGGCCTCGCTCTTACTCAGGACCTCGGCTTCTGCTCTAGTTTGGTTTGGTTTGCTTTGCTTTGCTTTGCTTCCGCTGCCGTCTGCCCAACCCCGCCCACTCCCAGGTCCTAGTATTTAGTAAGTTAGGTTTTCTTTTTTCATTTTTTTCCCTTTTATTATTTGTGTCTTGCTGCGTGTTGTGAGATTTGTATGTGTGAACTAATTGCTAAATGCTAATTGCTAGTTGTGGTTGTGTGTGTTTAACTGGTTCGGATCTGCACTTGTTGGTTTGTTCATCTCTCTTGCCATTTCTTCAGTGGGTTTTTGTCATGGGTCTGGTTTGAGTTGAAATGAAATGGATTTTCTCCCTTTTGTTTCTTTATTTTTAAAATCAATATAATTTGGATTTTGTGATGGGGCCTTATATCTTACCCAATTATAAAAAAATCATTTGTTTTAAAATTTTGGATTTTTTTTTTTTTGGATTTGATAAAGAGGTAAAATGTCCGGTTTTTAATTTAATTTAAAATTTTGATGGTTGTTGATACTTGATATAGTTTGATCATTTTTTTTTCATCTATAGTTTATTTTATTTTCTGGATTTGCTTGATGAGTATAAGATATTATTTAGTCATTAAAGGGCAGTTAAAAAGGTAGTTGGTGTTCTTGCTAAAGTTGAACCTCTAGAACAAAGTCAAAAGTCAGCAAATGCTGTGTGTATATGCTCTCACAAACTAGTTTCTTGTTTCCCTTTGTTGGTTGCTCTCTTATACTCATCTTTTCAATGTTTAGAATTTAGGATTTGATGTTTCTCTATTTATTTATTTATCCAAATGCTAGAAGTTACTCAGAGTGTTAAGATAAATCTCTTTGTCTAATGTACTTGGCTCCTATTTGTTGGACCATTACTTAAAGTCAGTTGATTGGTAATTGTTTTCTCATTCATTGATATACACTCTATGCACACATTGTCCATAATTTCGCGTGCAATTTCCACATTTAAAAAGTGGGTGATGTGTACGAATAATGTACAATAAGGAGTGAATGAGAATCAGTACCCTTAGTTTATAGCAACCAGCTAGCCTATCAATGATAAAGCTGACTCACATGACACTCAAAACATTTAGTTAGTATGGTAGTTTATTTTGTACATTTTATTATTCTTCAAAATTGGAAATTTGTAGATAGGATGAGATGAGACACGATATATATAATGAAAAGGATGATGATCTTGACAAGAGAGGACCTGGATTTTCTTTTCTAGGCACTTACGATTCCTAAAACTCTTTACAACTATCTTGCTTGAAGGCTTGTGTTCTCCTCAATCAGCTGTCAGATTTATTGGTTTGTAATTTCTTTCTGTTTGAATATCTTTCTAGGTAACAAGAACAAGAACTCTATTGCTCATGAATCAGATATTTCCCTTCATATCTGCATAATTGATGGTGGAGAGCCTAATGGAGACTCAAACAGGAACAAGAACACTTCAAACAATTCTTGATGATGGAGAGCCTAATGAAGAGGATGGGAGTTGTGTCACAATTGTGGAGGATTAGACATTTTGTAATAATTTACTAATTTAGTAGTCTTTTTAATTTCTTAGACCTGTTGGATTAATTTGTTGGTTTGTAATTATTCTAAGCCTTTTTAACCTTTTGTAATTTTTTAGCCTTTTTAATTTGTTGGTTTGTGGAGGATAAGACATTTTGTAATTTCTTAGCCTTTTTAATTTCTTAGACTCTGGGATTTTTGTAGCTTTTAAATTTCTTGAACTGGTTGGACTTGTGATACTTATTTCTTGGACTTGATGGATAAGTTTTATTTTTATGTTTAGCTAGTGATTTTAGTTATGATTTATTGATTTATAGATGTATAATTAACAGGTGATTTATTGATTTATGATTAACCTATGATTTGGATTGATTTATGATTAATCTATAATTTGGATTGATTTGGCTGCCATATAATGGGCTTCAAAAAATCTTAATGGGCTGGAATCTAGGCAAAAATTTTTAATGGGCTTCAAAAATTTTTTTTTTTTTCGGTTGGGCCAGATTTGGGCCCCGGAAAAAAAACCCGATTACTAATCGGGCCGGGTTCGGGTTGCGGGTTCTGGCCCGCGGGTCGGGTCCGGGTATGCAAAAACCCGACCCGAACCCGACCCGTTGCCATTCCTAAGTCGCTCATATAAGCCTCATTTTGAGCAGTAAGGTTAACAAGGTGAATTTCGAGAGCTTGGAGGGTTTTTTCAAACAGGGAATAGTGGTCTTTAATAAAAGCAGCATAGAGATTGTCAAAAATAAATTTTATGGAATCTGGTAATTCACTATAGACTCCATTATGAAACTGTAAGGATCTGGATAAGACTTCCTGTAAAGCAATCATCATATCACCACTGGAATAAGTCACCGTTGTCGGAACAAATTCCTAAAGGGATGTTGATCCACTGGGTTTTACCCCAGAAGATGCTCCTTCATGCATATTAAAAGGTTGTCCCGCTGGGAACCTTTTGTTTTGAGAATAGTCCTGTGCAGGAGCTTTTCCCTTGTTTTTCCTCTCAGCCGAGGGAGCCATAATAATCCACTTACTAGTGGTATAAGTATAAATATTATTATTTTCCCACTTATTAGTGGTATTTATCCATGCGTCATTGCCTGATTCCTGCAAAGAATCATTAAGAATATTAGGGTGATTGGCAATAGTTGACAATTTGGCACTATTAGTATTACCTTGAAAATTGTCTATGAAATACAAATTCATCTGTGGTTCATGAACAGGTTTATTAGTAGGGAAATCATAAGACAGATCTAAAGCATTATTAATATCTATTTTAAGCTTTGAAGCAAATTCGAATTTTACTTTCTGCCCAAAAGGATCAGCAGTAATTCCATCATATTCAACAAGAAAAGGATATAAAGCATTTATAAATGGCAAACCAAGAATCACTTTGTCAGTCATATTTTTGACAAGAACTGAAGGACTTTTGAAACAGACATTATTATGACAAATATGAGCATCATTCAGTTCATATTTTATCTTCATTTGAGAACCATTAGCAGAAACCAATCTTTCAGTTGATTTTTCAAAATATTTTGGAGGAATCAGTCTTTCTTGGATACAATTCTTATCCACACCAGAATCAATCATAGTAATAACAGTGAAATGATAATCATGAGAAATAACAATTTTCACTTTTGTGAACCATTTTGGAGGAAGTATGTTATTAACAAGAGCAAGTTGAGAATCATCAATATTACCTTTATCAGAAAGAAGAGTCTGTTAACAGGATTCATCTCCATCTATGTGCTCATCTTGTTCATTATCAGACTTATTTTGATCAATATTATTATCAATTTTTAACATTAACAACTCTTGTTTAAGATTACGGTTATCACTTTTCATATTTTTAAATTCATTTTTTAATTCATTTATCTCTTGTTTAACAATATTAATTTCATGTTGAAGATCATTAACAGTTAAATCTTTGGATTTCTTTTTATTAAATCTTTCCAAGGTTTCTTCAAAACTTATAGTTGATTTAAGTTTTTTACTAGTTTCTTCTTTTAACAAGTTTTTCTTAAACTTATCCAAATATTCTTTCTGTAAATCAGGGTTTTCAATTTGATTTATCAATTTAACCAACAAACTTTCATTTTCTTCACCCTTAGTGAGAGTATTAACAGATTTAATAACTTGCAACAAGAATCTCTACAACCAATTTTAATATTAGGAGAATCAGAAGAATCATCAGCAGATTTATAGCATGAATCAGTTGAAGAAGAAAAATCATCTTCCAAGGAATCAGACGAATTGTTTGATTCAAGGATTCTGAATAATTCTTCTTGAGCATTGTCATCAATATTTAACATGTTAAACTTGTTTTTTAACTTACCAGGTTTTTGTTTACAATCTTTACTGAAATGACCAGGTTTTCCACAGTTGAAACATTTACCTTTCCCAGATTTTTGGTTAAAATATTTCTTAGAAACATTTTTCTTTTTAGCATAAAAGTCATTAAAATTATTTCTGTATTTTTTATCATTTTTGTGATTTTTATCATGTTTTTTACCTTTTTGCCGAGAAGGAGCAATTGGGGGCAAACCATATTGTTCACAAAAATTACCCATTTCATATTTAGCTTTTCTTTTATTTGTTAATTGGTGTTTTAACAGTTTTTCATCATTGTACATATTAATACCAAGTTTTTTAATAGTGCTTAAAATATCACGATAAGTTAAATTATCATAATCAATGGAATCATTTTTACCAATTAATTCTTGCTTTACCTTATGAGCAAAGATAGGAGGCAGACCGTCAATAAACTTTTCTTTCCAATAAGGCTTGTAACAATCTTTCCGATGCATTACTCTGGAAATGAAAACATCTTGATACCATCTGTAATCAGACATAGTAGGACATCTCAAATTATTTAGCAAATCAGAAATTCGAGATGAAACATTATACGGAGTACCAACAAAATGTTTGATAATAGTATAAATCCAGGTATTAACACCATCAAGAACACCTTGACCAATACGATCATCAAAAATAGGCAAACCTTCATCATTCTTTTTAACAGCATGTTTAATTGAGTCTCTGGATTCTTCTGTGAGATATGAATCCCACCATCCACGAAGAGTACCAGATAAACCCGTAGCAAGTAAATCCACAATTTCGGGTTGGTCAAAATCATGATTATTTTGGTAAGCAATTCCAACCATAGACATGTGACCCATTTTATTAATAATTTCTTGTTCAGAAAACCCATCAATATTCCATTCATAAATTTTATCCGCAGACACAGAAAACTGAGTTTGAAAAGGTCTTTCTTCAAACTGCATATCAGAAGGAGTAGGTTTTGAATACCAATTTTTTGTAAGAAACATGGGTTTGGAAGAACTCCCAACAAATCTTTTAATTCCTGGGAAATCATTATCAAAAACCTTTTTAGCAAAAACAGAAGAAACAGTATCAGAATCTGTATTTTCATCATAAACAATTTCTTTTTCATTTCTTGAAATAGTTCGAGCAGCATGAGTACTTGTAGAAGTACCGTCAGTTTTAACTTTTAAATCAGCAAGCATTTTTTCAACAGTTTCAAGAATTTTAGATTGAGAAGTTTTAAACTTAAATTTGTTATCATGACTAGGTAAATTGATCAAAGGTTTCTCAGTCTTGATAGAAACAGGTTTTTGAACAGAAGCAGATTTTTCAACAGAAACAATTTTTCAACAATTTTTTCTTCAATACGGTCAAGCTATTGACCAATAACATGCAAAGACTCATTAGTAAAATTGTTTTGTTCGATAAGGCTAATAATAGGAGTTTGATCATTAGCAATTTTGAAAGGAGAGGCTTTAACATCAATGTTGCCAGTAGTTATCAAAATAGTTTCAAGAGGTGGATGACTAGACCTAACAATGGTTTTGTCATTTTTAATAAAATTTGATTTCTTGATCACATTCAAATGGTTTTTTGAAACTTCATCTTTTGAAACATAATAATTTTCAAGATAATCAAAGAACAAAATATGTTTTTTCAATTGGTGCATTTTTTCTTTCCATTTTCTTTTAACACGGTCTTTTTCAGACTGAGCAAAATTATTTTGAAAATATTTCCTTTTAGGTCTGTTTTTTGAAAGCATAAATTCATTGAATAATGAAACCATATCAATTTCAAAATTTTTATCTAAAACAGTCAAAACTCTTAATTGATTAACAGTATTTTCAATAGGAGGAAAATCAGAATCAGATGGACAAATAGATTTATCATCATCTTCTTCTTCTTCATTAGCAGTTTTGCTATATGGAGAGGAAGGTTCAAGTTTAGTAGAATAGAAAACAGAGCTGATTTGAGATTTATCACTTGAAACACCTTTTAATTTTAAATCGGTAGGTTTTTCAAAACTCTTTTGTAAAAATTCATTGAGATCTTGATCTCTTTTGGAAATACTTTCAAATCCAGCAAAGGAATGTCTTCCTTCGTTGATCCTCAAAGGTTGAATATTTTGAAAACTTATTTTAACAGTACCATCAAGATATTGTTGAATATTTGTGAGATCTAGCTCATCAAAAACAGGTTTAGAAATAGGGGATTCTTGTTCCAACAACCATTCAGTGGGAAGCTTGACATCTTGCCATTGAATCATTTTTAGAACTTGAACTTTAGCATCAGGAGTTGAACATTGAATTAACATAGTTTTACCAGAAGGTTCTTTAGGATTCAAACAACCAGGATTTAACTGAGTACCCAACAATCTATAATAAATGCGGTAAATCAAAGCAAAAGGTTTACTACCTTCTTCCATGATATAACCAGATGAAGCAATATTCAAAGTCAAAACTTTAACAATATTAGGATCATCTAAAGTAAGAGTAAGATCAAGATAGCAATTGAAATAAATGGGACCATCATACAAGGAAGCAATAATCATACCAAGAATGCTATCTTTAAAGTGCTTAAATCTAGCATCTCATAAACACATGAGAACAGAAGCATTGATACCCTTTCGGGTGAGTGGTTTAATAGCAACTTGAACCATACCAATATGCAAATAACTTTGTTTTTTAGCAATGAAATCATTAATATTTCTTTTAGAAAACAAGCAACATTTTTCATGAATTTTTGAAATAGAAAATATTTGTTCAACAGTTCTCACTTTGTAAATGGGATGAAAGGTGGTTTCAGCCCAACTAGTTTTATAAATAGTTTTAGTATCCACTTTAGGAATGTTCCATTTTAGGAAATCTGGAATCTCATTATCTTCAACAGTGTGATCTTCTTCATTTACAATATCAGGAGGACAACCAGTCCTAGAACTGATAGAGTAGTTAGATCTCCACAACTTATCCATACTATCCTAGTTTTAACACTCAGTTATTATGTTTTTCTCACAACCGTTGCATTTCGTAACACATACCCTAAGCAACCCTATACCACACACATGCCCAACACGCCCTCTCTTGGCTCAAACAGGCCTTACAGTCAGGTTCTGGGAATTCACTTTACGTCTAGGGTGGCGGCGGCATGGCGCCAACGACGGTAAGAAGGGGACACAACAACGAAGCACCAAAAGTAAAGGGGGAATGGGACGCATAGCTGAAGGGAAGAAGAGAAACGAGACAGAAGCACAGTATATTATATCAGAGCCATTCTTTTCTGGCCAGTGATAGTGTTGTTGTGTCTTTGTATCTTGTTTGTGCTTGTCCGAACTTTTGGTGCTCCGTTGTTGTGTCCCCTTCTTATCGTCGTTGGTGCCACCCTAGATGTAAAGTGAATTCCCAGAACCTGACTGTAAGGCCCCGTTTGAGCCAAGAGAGGGCGTGTAGGGCATGTGTGTGGTATAGGGTTGCTTAGGGTATGTGTTACGAAATGCAACGGTTGTGAGAAAAACATGATAACTGAGTGTTAAAACTAGGATAGTATGGATAAGTTGTGGAGATCCAACTCCTCTATCAGCTCCAGGACTGGTTGTCCTCCTGATATTGTAAATGAAGAAGATCACACTATTGATGAAAATGAGTTTTCTGCTAGATTTATGTACTTTAAAGATAGCATTCTTGGTATAGATACTGCTTCTCTGAATGATGGTCATGTTTATTTCAACTGTTCTTGTAAAGTTGTTATTTACAAGTATGTATTTTGTTAGCTTTTATTCCGTGCCAAATTTGATTGTAATTATTATCAATCGTTTATACCTTGTATCTATTGTGGGATTTATTGTAAGGGTTGTGTGATAAAGAGAGAGTGTGAAGACTCAAGCATTTGAAGGATGAAGAATTCTCACGAGTATGTCGCGACCTAGCTTCCCGCGAAGTGAATCATGTGCCCTGCACATGCTAGAATGCGAAGAGCCAGGCCAGGTAGAGACAGCTGTCTCTTGCGAGTATCTCGCGGGTAAGACCTTCCCGCGATGCAATCTTTTCTGCCAGCCTGTACTGAATGACTCACACTTTCTGTGCCTATCCTATATATACCCTCATTACTCACAAATGTTGAGGAATGCTTCAGAGAGAAAAACCCTAGCCAAACACATTGAGAATTAGAGATTGTCATCTCCACCTTTCTCTATACACTTGCTTGTGGTATCTCCTCAACTCTTCCCTCTCCATTTCTATACCATTGAGAGGTTGATAGCTCAAACACTTACCACACCCTTTGAAAGTGTTGTGTGACGTTTTGGTGCTGCTAGGAAGTATTGGAAGAAGCCTGGAATGGCAGATGCAACATGGAGCTTGTTGTGGGATTCGGGGTGCTAGACAAGACACGATTCCGAGAAGCCTTGTTGGAGTAGGAGCTTGGAGGGCTTAGGTACATCTGGTAGATTACGCTTGGAGGGTCTCTTGCTAACCCATGTATCCCAACTGATTGTCTAGTGGATCGATTTCCGCTTGGAGGGCGGCAGAGAGGTTTTTCGCCGAGTTCTTCAATTTCCTCTTCAAAAACACGTCTCGGTGTTTTTTGTGTTTGCATCTCTCTTCCCTACTCTTTTATATTCCATTATACTGCTGTGTTGCTTAGTTTATGGATTAAAGTAGCTTATTTGTTCATCCGCTCGCATTTACACTATTCCGCACTTAGTATTAAGTTAGTGTAAAATCTATCGAGCCGTAACTTTAATTGGGGGGTCTAAATTGCTCTCGTGTTTTCAAGACATTTTCGAGCTTTCAATTGGTATCAGAGTGGGTACACTTGCTATGGTTTAAATACCTGAGTGTGATCCTTGACCCTATTTGAGATGGACCGGTCTCAATCGCTCAATGTTCCACCATTTTTTTATGGGAACAATTATGCTTTCTGGAAAGTCAAAATGAGAGCATTTTTATGCTCTATAGATGATACCGTTTGGGATGCGGTTAAGATAGGTTGGACTAAGCCGGAGGATCCTAAGTCCACTTGGGATAAGGCAGCTCTCGCAGCAGCCAATGCTAATAGTAAAGCTTTAAATGCTATTTTCTGTGGTGTGTCTCCTGATAAATTCCACAGGATCTCTCATATGACGGTAGTCGAGGAAGCTTGGGAGATTTTGGAGACAACATATGAAGGTACGAAGAAAGTTAAGGACACAAAGCTTTTGATGATTACCACCAAATTTGAAGAGCTCAAGATGGGTGATGATGAACCATTTGATTCATTCTATGGGAAGCTCAATGAAATTGTGATTGCTAAACTCAATCTTGGGGAGAAAATTGAAGATACTAAGGTGGTGAGAAAAATATTAACGTCCTTACCTGAAAGTTTTAGAGCAAAGGTTACAGCCATAGAAGAAAGCAAAGACTTGGATGAGATCAAAATCCAAGAGTTGATAGGGTCTCTCCAAACGTATGACCTAGGACTGCCTTCCCACAAGACGAGTAAATCGCTTGCTCTTAAAACCATCATCGAAAGATTGGATGATCCTTCCGTAGAAGATGGAGTGGAGAAGGAAGTAGCATATCTTGCAAAAAACTTCCGCAAATTTCTGAAGATTAAGAACAGTGTGAAGCCATTCAACAGAGGGAAATTTTCATCTTCAAGAGGTGATAGGAAAGAGTTTACGAGGAAAGAAGGGAAGGATTCGCAACCTCCTTCAGACATTGTGTGCTATGAGTGCAATGGCCATGGACATCTAAAGAAGGAGTGTCCAAATTTTTTGAAGGAAAAAGGCAAGGCTTATGCCACAATGCTCAGTGATTCAGACTCTTCTAATTCTGACTCGGAAGAAAGCTGTGACGGAGAGGGAAACTACTCCGTCTTCATGACCATTGCTCGTATGGAGTCATCAGATGATTTGGGTGCACTTGTGAAGGAGCTTGGTGAGCATTCTGATTCAGAGTCTATTAGGATTGTGGAAGAATCAAATGTTGAAGAGGAAGAGAATACAGCTAATCTTCAAGAAAATTACTTCTTACTACTTAAGAAGTCGGGAGAGTATGCAAGGGTAGCCAAGGCGGCTGTGAGGAAGATGAAAAGAGCTGAGGAGGACCACAGAAGTCTCTTGGTCAGATATAAAGAGGCTAAGTGTGAGATTGAGACACTAAATGGCGAGCTGTCTGAAGCCTATACGAAGATGAGGTTTCTTGAGCAAGAGGTTGTGCAAGCTCATTCTAAGATAGAGAGAGTCTCCTCTCAGAAGTTAGAAGATGTTATATCAACTCAAAAACCTTCCTCAGACAAGTCTGGGTTGGGATACACCGGAGGAAGCTGCTCATCAGCCAAAGTCACCAAAGAAGTAAAGTTTGTGAAGGCAAATGAGACGGTTGTAGAAGAGCCCATTCTTAAGAAAGTTGAGGATGTAAAGAAGAAGAATGTGTCTAAGCAACGAATGGTGAATAAGCCTCGAAATCAATCTGTGGTTAAACATGAAACCAGAGGAAGATCTCTCCCAAGATCACAACGGGGTCCTAGAACGGATTATGTGTGTCATTATTACGGACTGCAAGGACATACCAGACCCAACTGTCAAAAGCTGAGATCAGACAATAATGCAAGCGCACCTCAGTCACAAGGAAGGAGAAATGACATGAGGTCTTGGGGTGGTGAGCAACCAAGAAGTCAAAATCGTGATCCAGGAATGATGGACGTGATGAAGATGATCGGTGCCTTCACCAATTACTTGAAGAGTTTCACCAGAAGGTTTGAAAGTCCAAACTCTTGCACCCAATCCGTCAAGGATATCACCCCAAACGCACGTGACGTGTAGGTGAAGAGGGGTACTCATGCATAAGCATTATAACATGTCCATGCATAAATTCTTCCAATGTTTAGGGACATTTGCTGTTGCATCATATCATGCATTGCTTTCAGTTTACTATTGTTCTTTTATCTAGTTGGTTTGTACCAGCTGTTTTTATTGATCTTACTTTTCTTGTTCTGTTTTGGGTGTGTTCAAAAATTCAAAAACCCATAAAAATTGAAAAATCTCAAAAGTTTGATCACTTGTTTTGTGTATATCACATGTGAGTTTGACCTAGTACCTTCGTACTAATGGCGTAATGCATTTAAGATCTTGGCTTGTTATGTATGCACTCATTTCTATGTGGAAGAAATCTTAAACACTATGTGTGACTGTTGTAAATAGATCTTCAAGTTTGTCATGAATGATTGGTCAATAGTCTTGTTGGTCTTGATACTTGCATAGACTTGTGCCTATATCTCTTCCCACTTTATTTTTATGTTTTTGCAACAAGAGCTCACCAAATGTAAATCTCCAAATGAAAAGAGATATTGAGCTGCAAAAGCCTGTCGCACATACTAGTATTCGACTAGGAAAAAGGGAAAGCGACTCTTTTTAATGTGTTTTGTATGGTGCTCAAAAAGCCAAAGGCTAATCATTAATGTTGAAATATCATAAATTTCAAGCACCAATCTCAAAATGAGATGTTTTTGTCCAAACAAAATAAAATGGACCAATTGTTATGCCTTATGCAGAAGCCAAATGAAAAGCTTCTAAGTTATGTATTCAATGTGTGGGAGGTCATATATATACTCATTTCTATAATGGAGATAGTCCACTTGATTTCGTATTAGTTGTGTATGACTCGATTGAATTGATCATTAAAGCTTCGCTCTGGTCTAAAGACTATTCCACATTTGATACTCACACACAACACACAAGACTTTGATTCAATCAATGCCTATCTCATTTGTGTGATTGTATATGTTCAAATGTGATGTGTATGCTCTAGAACTTGTTGATCAAACCTAAAAAGATTTTTGAGTGTTTTATTTATTTTTGAAAGTGATTTTATACTTTCATGTCTTTTGTTTTTGTTCAAAAATGCATTTTTTTGTGTTTTTCTTCAAAAACTGGTTCAGGGGTTATTTCGCAAGAAGCTCGCGACTTAGAGCTTCCCGCGAAAAGGGATTGAGGGAAATAATTTTTCATCATGTCACACAGAAACTCTCGCGTCTATATCGCGACTGTATCGCGACCAACAACTTCTCACGAAATGCTGTTTGGCTAAAAATTGGATTTTTTCAAATTCAGACAGAAGTTACCGCGACTGTATCGCGACTGTCTCGCGACCTAGTGCTTCTCACGAAAGTTTTGTGCTTCAGTGGCCATTCTCGCAACTGTCTCACGACTGTTTCACTCCTCTCTAATCCGCAAAAAACGCGTGTTTTCAGTTTTATATTGCTGATGTGACAGTTTTTCAAATCACAAACACTTCCCTCGCATAACCCTCTTCGAACCCTTTTTCAACCCAAATCACTATTCCATTCAAACCCCTTCAATCCAAGCATCTTTTCTGCATTTTCCTCTTCAAGGTATGTTTTATAAACAATTCTTTTTAAGTTTTTGCTTAGATTATGCAGAATTTTTATAAGGGTTTTGATAATTGGGGATTTTCAAAAATTTGGGTTGGTTTTCTAAATTGGGTGGAAATTTGTCAAATCTTTTGATTGGGCTGTGTCCCATTTGTTATTTCTGCATCCGTGTTGGCCCCTTGTGGCATTTTAACATGTATTGAGGGTAGATTTTCCCATGTTCATGCATTGTTCATGTTTAAAGTAAATTTGTGCATGCTAAGTGTTTGACAAAATGTCCGAGTGACATTTTTGTGCCTAATTGGAATCAAGTGATTTCAAGTCATGGGCTTTCACTTGTTTGACCTTATTTTACTTGGTTTGGCCATTGATCTCGTGTTTCATACACTTTGTTCATGTTGCACACTCTTGGCACACATCTAGGCACACACCTAGGCACCCCTCATGCATTTGGTGCTGCACTCTCATGCATCAACACACACACCCACATGCATCAGCACATGCACACATAAGCACACACATGCACAGTCACTTATTTTCATGCAGTGTGTTTATGCTTTATAGGTTTGTTTGTTTAAACATGTTGATAAGAGTCAACCATGCTCTGTTTTAAGTTAGTTTACCTCTGTTTTGGAACTAACTTGAATCTAATCAAGTTTTGTGTTCTGGTTTGTGTTTGTGCACTTGTTTTTTTTTTCCTTTTCTGCTTTGTGAAATTGTGCAGATGTCTCCCACCAAGCATGCAGCTAAGAAGAAATCGTCCTCAAAGCGAGCACGTACTGATTCTGATCACTTCAAGTCTGCTGAAGCTGATATGAAGTTCAATGATTGCTACAAGAGAGTAACCATTGTCATGGAATGGGTAGTTCAATTAGAGGCTCTTGAGCACACATTCATCCCGGATGCGCTCAAAGAGAGAACTTGGACCAAGTTGTTGAATCCAGTTGGGACTATGTACTCAAAAATTATTAGAGAGTTTTTCTCAAATGCTGATGTGGAAGATGACAAGATAATTTGCTGGGTAAGGCACAAGGAATTCGTAATCACAAGGGACAGTATTCAAGACCTGTTGGAAATACGTCCTCCCTCTCAGCCAATGTCAGTTCAATATGATGAAAGATTGGATTCTATCAAGGAAATGATAACGACTCTTGGAGGGGTTCCAAAGAATTCATCGATGGATACACTCAAGTTTTCTCCAGAAATGAGAACATTGAGTTATGTGATGATTCATAACCTGTATCCGGTCACTAACCTCACCACACTATCAGCTCCAAGGACGAGGTTTCTCTATGATCTTTTCACTCACAAGGAGATTGATATTTGTAGCCACATCTTCCACATTCTGAAAAAGAGCATTAGGAAGCAAAATTCAAGAACCATAATGCCTTTTCCCTCACTGATCATGGGATTCATCGCTAAGACGAAGCTGAAATTCCCAAGTGGTCTTACTATAGTTCAGAGAGACTATCCCATTGGTGCTAATACACTGACTAGGAGCACAGCCCACATTAAAGGCTCCAAGACTAGTGTGCATACCATCCCACAGCCTCGTGTTGAGCAAGATGAGGGTGGAGATACAAAGGAGGAGATTGACAAGTTCATTTCTGCTCTAGAGACGTCAGCACAGCCATCGTCTTCTGCTCCAACACAAGGTTTCAGCAAACTTGATCAGTTACTAGCTAAAATGGATCAGATGTCTACAGTGCTTGACTCCCATGTGCAGCACACAGCGGACCAATTCGCATACCTCCAAGGACAGATCACCGAGTTATCATCACAAATTCAAAACTTGTCATCCGGTCATGGATCAGACTCAGACTCGACCAGTTCTAGCCCTTTGGCCATTCCGATCAAAAAGGGGGAGAAAATTTTGAGGGGGAGCTGAACAAGAGCTTGCACAGTGTTAGGGGGAGCATAGCTTAGAAACATAGTAACATTGGTTATTGGTTTTACAGACGGTTTAATTCAGTTTCTTTTAGTTTTTATAACTGTTTTACTGTTTTTGGTTTAAAGCTTCTGTTTTATTTCAGTATAATTTTTGTTTTAATTTGTGATTATCTCTATGCTTTGTAGCATATCTTGTTTGTACCCATGTTGTTTTTGTAAGCTTTTAGGGTTTGCTTTATTGCATATTTTGTAGGCTTTTATGGTTTGTACCATGCATATGCAGTATCTTGATTATGCAGCCTTTTTTCTTGTGTACTTGATGTTTAATGTCATACATTTTACTTCAGTACATCACTCTTGTGCCCTTGTAGGATTGGTCCTAGATGCATATACGTTTTATGTATTGGTTAAGTGATGAACACTCTTGTGCCCTAGTAAGATTATTCCTAGATGCAAATACTTCGTGTATTTCGCATTGGTTGAGTGTTGGATTTGCAAATGATACTCTTCAAATGAGCTTATCATCTTGCATGTCCGGATGTTCATTCCTTATGTGAATGAGCATAGTGATCACTTTTGTATAGTGATTGCTTATTTGATCTTGCCATGGTCTATTGTTTTTATTCCATTTTGCTTGATCATGCTAATATTGCTCCATATGCTTTTCAAGTTTTTTTTCTACATACAATGATATTATTGTGTTGTTGTATTTCAGGAGATACTTGTTCATATGTTTCAAGAGCTTATCAGAATCTAGAATTAGGTGTGAGTGAGTTTTGCCTTTGTTCTCAAACTCATGTTTAAGTCTAGAGTCTGTTTTAGGGTTTTGTCATGGAATAGCCAAAGGGGGAGATTGTAAAGTTGTTATTTACAACTATATATTTTGTTGGCTTTTATTCCGTGCCAAATTTGATTGTAATTATTATCAATCATTTATACCATGTATCTATTGTGGGATTTATTGTAAGGGTTGTGTGATAGAAAGAGAGTGTGAGGACTCAAGCATTTGAAGGATGAAGAATTCTCGCGGGTATGTCGCGACCTAGCTTCCCGCGAAGTGAATCATGTGTCCTGCACATGCTGGAATGCGAAGAGTCAGGCCAGGTGGAGACAGCTGTCTCTTGCGAGTATCTCGCGGGTAAGACCTTCCCGCGAGACACCCGCGAGGCAATCTGTTCTGCCAGTCTATACTGAATGACTCACACTTTCTGTGTCTATCCTATATATACCCTCATTACCCACAAATGTTGAGGAATGCTTCAGAGAGAAAAACCCTAGCCAAACACATTGAGAATTAGAGATTGTCATCCCCACATTTCTTTATACACTTGCTTGTGGTATCTCCTCAACTCTTCCCTCTCCATTTCTATACCATTGAGAGGTTGATAGCCCAAACACTTACCACACCCTTTAAAAGTGTTGTGTGACGTTTTGGTGCTGCTAGGAAGCATTGGAAGAAGCCTGAAATGGCAGATGCAACATGGAGCTTGTTGCGGGATTCAGGGTGCTAGACAAGACACGGTTCCGAGAAGCCTTGTTGGAGTAGGAGCTTGGAGGGATTAGGTATATCGGGTAGATTAGGCTTGGAGGGTCTCTTGCTAACCCATGTATCCCAACTGATTGTCTAGTGGATCGATTTCCGATTGGAGGGCGGCGGAGAGGTTTTTCGCCGAGTTCTTCGGTTTCCTCTTCGAAAACACGTCTCAGTGTTTTCCATGTTTGCATCTCTCTTCCCTACTCTTTTATATTCCATTATACTACTGTATTGCTTAGTTTATGAATTAAAGTAGTTTATTTGTTCATCCGCTCGCATTTACACTATTCTACACTTAGTATTAAGTTAGTGTAAAATCTATCGAGTCGTAACTTTAATTGGGGGGTCTAAATTGCTCTTGTGTTTTCAACACATTTTCGAGCTTTCAGTTCTCCTGATATTACTCCTACTTTGGATGATTCTAATATTGCTAAAACTTTGGCTTTGAATACTACTTCATTTGGTTATCACATGGAAGAAGATGATACTAAAATTGTTTCTAATATTACTCCTATTGAAAATCCTGTTTACCAAAATCAATTAAGAATTTTAAATGTTTTGGATGAAAACTTTGAAATTGATATGGTTTCCCTGTATAATGAATTTATGCTTGTTAAAAATAGAAATAAGAGAAAATATTTCCAAAATAATTTTGCTCAATCTGAAAAAGAACGTGTTAAAAGAAAATGGAAATAAAAGATGCATCAATTGAAAAAACATATTTTGTTTTTTGATTTCCTTGAAAATTATTATGTTTCAAAAGATGAAGTTTCAAAAAATCACATGAATGTGATAAAGAAAGCAAATTTTGTTAAAGGTGACAAAACCATTATTAAGTCTAGTCATCCACCTCTTAAGACTATTTTAATAACTATTGGCAAAACTGATGTTAAAGTTTCTCCTTTCAAAATTGCTAATGATCAAACTCCTATTGTTAGTCTTATTGAACAAAACAATTTTACTAATGAATCTTTGCATGTTATTGGTCAACAACTTGACCGTATTGAAGAAAAAATTGTTGAAAAAACTATTTCTGTTGAAAAGTCTGCTTCTGTTGAAAAACATATTTCTGTTAAAACTGAAAAACCTTTGATTAATTTACCCAGTTATGATAACAAATTCAAGTTTAAAACTTCTCAATCCAAAACTCTTGACATTGTTGAAAAAATGCTTGCTGATTTAAAAGTTAAAACTGAGGGTACTTCTACAAGTACTCATGCTGCTTGCAGTATTTCAAGAAATGATAAAGAAATTGTTTCTAATGAAAATACAGGCTCTGATACCATAAAGGGGGAAGGGGACATACAACTAAAGGGAAAAAGAGAAGAGAGACGGAAGCACAGTATATTATATGTTAAAAGTAATGATATATAGCCGAACCTTTTTACTTGTCCTTAGCCAAAAAATCAAAAAGATTTGATATCAATTAAATGGTCATAAAGATATTGAAATTAATAATATAATCAATGGCTTTCTTAATATATATATATATATATATATATATATATATTATATAAACCGGTCAACAAAAGCTTCTGTACGTTGAGAACAAAAAAAAGATCATATTCTTTGAAATTAATGCCCCATAGATTACGTTGCTGAACAAGAAAAGAAAGGGTCATAATGCCAAGCATTTAATGGCCAATTATTACAATACTTTTTCAAAAGTTTTCTTTCTAAATATATGTTACAAAAAATTTGCTAACGGTTTGACCACTGTCAATTAAACCAAATAATAAACATTTGTGTATATATAGTAACATAAAATAATTCAGCAATAACTGTACATTTAAGTGCTGAAATTCTTTCATATATGACGTTATTATGTCATATTCAAATAATATAATAAAACCAAATATGCTGACAATTATGGTATTAATATTACATTAATGTTCATAAATTTCTTGATTAAAACCATTAACAAAAGCTATTCAAATTTTGAATTATATTTGAATTTCAAAATTTAGCTATTAACGTATCTGACATTAAGGGATAATTGATACACATAAATGAGTATTAAAAGAAATATAATATTTTTTATAAAAATATCCAACATAGTTATAAATGACTTTTAAGTCTTTAATATATAGAACACAAAGCTACAAACTATTGGGTAATCAAATGACATTAGAAAGAAGTGACAGCATACCTGGATAGAAACGGCAGCGTACTTGGCTTGAGTACCCGATATTTCTTCAAAGATACTGATTATAGTGGAGAAATCACACTTAAAATAACGCCAAGAAGATAACAAAGACCATCAAATCTCCTATCTAAATGCAATATATGTACTTTTTCTGCCTTAGATTCAGGGTAGAAAACTCAGTAAGAGCATTCGCATCAGCTCTGGTATAAATGTATAAAATACACATTTTGATCACTTTTACACATTTTGAACCAAAAATCACTCCACATCAGTTCTTTCAAAATCATGTAAACCTGTGGAAATTTATCAACGAGCTACAGTACCCGTGTAAATTTACACGGGCACTGTAGCTCGTGTATTTAATTTTTTAATAATTTTTTCTCCCTCCTCCCTAACTGACTCTCATCTCCTACCTCTCTTCCCCAACCTCCAGCGCGCCAGAATCAACGGAAAATGAATCCAAACAAACCCACACACAAACAAACCCAAATGGCCAGAATCAACTGAAAATTAACCCAAACAAACCCACACACAAACACACCCACACACAAACAAACCCAAACGGACAGAGATATCGGTGCTTATCGGAACGATCTGAGTCGCCGGAGCTCGTGGGTCGGCCGGTGAAGCGTGGAGCGTGGATCGGCCGGTGAAGAAAGGATCTGGATCGCCGGAGCTTGTGGGTCTTACTTGATCGGAGCTTGTGGATTAGACCGAGAGGGAGAGATCGGAGCTTGATCGGAGCTTGTGGATTAGACCGAGAGGGAGAGATCGGAGCTTGATCGGAGCTTGTGGATTAGACCGAGAGGGAGAGATCGGAGCTTGATCGGAGCTTGTAGATTAGACCGAGAGGGAGAGATCGGAGCTTGATCGGAGATTGTGGATCGGAGTGGATCGGTGCAGCCGTGGATCGGAGCTTGTGATCGGAGCTGTGGATCAAGCTTGTGATCGGAGCTAGTGTGGAGTAGATTAGACCGAGAGGGAGAGAGATGGGTATAGAGAGATCGACTGAGAGGGAGACCGAGAGGGAGAGAAATGGGTATAGGGAGAGACTGAGAGGGAGACCGAGAGAAATAGATCAGAAAAAATGGAAAGTGATAAAGAGAGAGAGATAAAAAGCGTGTATAAAAGGGTTTGGTGAGAAATAATAAAATAATTGAAAAAAGTATTATTTAAATAAAAGTGATGTTAAAATAAATGAACTGACGTGGGTATATTGTAAAAGTGAATGTGTAAAATAGAAAAAGTAGGTTTTTATGTGTAAAATAGACACAAATTTTACATGAGCTGATGTGAATGCTCTAAGCGAAGCAAATGACATTCAAATGGGAAAGAAAATGGGAAACCTGTTTTCCTGATGAATGAAGAAGATGTGAAAGTGGCAAGCAAGCGGAGAGAAACTTCGTGGTGGTATGACAGGCTCAGAAAACAAAACACTTCAACTTTCTACTTTGGGTTTCCCACTTTTTGTCCCTTTCAAGATTCCACTTCAACTTTAACTTTAGCTTTTTCTCTTGGGACAAAATAAAAATTAACAATAATTTCACAATATTTTTTAAATTAATATTAAAAAAATTTTAAATTTCATATTTTTTTGAGCTCATATGAGTTGGTAGGCTATTTTAGAATATTGTGAAATAATAATGGACTTCATCATTTCCGTGTGAATTGGCATTATTGTTTTGAACAAGTAGGCTATTGGTTCATGCGTGAATTGGCATTATCGTTTCCGTTTTCATCATCAGTGACTTGGGTTTGGGAGTTGCATGTGAATCATGCCAACTAGTTGTAAAATACTCCAACTCAAATAAAGAATCTAACACATGAATTATGGTGGTGATATCCTTAATTGTAATTGAAACTTCCTTCAATGTATAATACTCCCAATGTGAGTACTTTATGAGTTTTATTTATTTATTTATGAAACTTTATGAGCTAATAATTCTTCTTTATGATGACGACCTATTAGACATTTAAATCATTTCAGTTAACTCAACTAGTAAAGTCTCTTATAGTTGAATAAAAGATTTGAGGTTTGATTCTTACCTACACCAAAAACCAATTGGTATCTTGGTCAGATGATAAAGAATAATCATCAAGAACAAACTTTATAAATTGAAACTATTTCTATAAAAAAAATGCCGGCTTTTTATATCCCAAACAAATAAAACTATTTTTATATTTATACTATGTGCACCAAATGAACATTACATCTTTTATTCTCTAAGAATAATCAAATATATGTTCAAAATACAAAACAACTAGAGAGGAATTAAACATCAAAAAAGCTACCAAGCCCCATATGCTCAACATGGTCTTTACTATTTGGTCAGCAAACCTTTAGTCATTAGCTTCATTGCTATTTTGGTGTTCTTTGTTATTTTTTGGCATTCTTTTTGTAATTTTGTAACCGTGAACCACATAATGTAAGATAAAGAAGTGTAATTGTTTACTTTATTTTATTGCAATTTGTTTGTTTATGATGATAAGTTCTAAAATGAATGGACATGAAAATGGGAGAGATAAAGTAAAATGAAATTCTCGTGAAAAACAAGACCTTGTGTCAAAGTAAGACGTTGCATTGTCATTATTTACTCCTTATATTCTCGTTGATATATTTTATGATATACCTTCATTGCTATTTTGGTATTCATTTTTTTGTTATAAATTTTTTAATTTGAATTTTTGTTGATATTTATTAATTAAATATGTATCATATACAAATATTTATTTATTTTAAATGTTTATAATATATATAAATCAATTAATTAATTATATATTGGATCAGATCTGCTCAGGAATTTGAGTAGTGCTAGAGTCACTAAGATCACCCATTGGAACAATTTGTGATATATAAAATTTTAAGGAAACCTTACGGTCCTTAACATTCTTTCTAGCACTAAAGTGTCTGAAGTTTGATATGCTTACTTCAACCTCCACTTTTCTTTTCTTTTCTTTTTTGAGAGAGTTTCAACTTATGGCGTCCGCTCCTAATAATAGCTTTTTATCATCAAACCAAAACACCAATCAGTTTTTGATGTAGGCGGTGATTGAACCCTAGATCTCTTATTCAACTATCAAAGACTTTACCAATTGAGCTAACTGGAACTCACTACCACTTTTATTATTATTATTTTTTTTTTTTTTTTTTTTGGATACAACCACTTTTATTATTCTAAGAGAAGAAACTTGCAGCCAAACGGTCACAAAAAATTAAAGGTCTGGAAATAGATTCGACAATCTCAAGACCAATGACAAAGATCCTTAACCATAATATTTTTACCGTAGCTTCGTAGCATGCAACAAATTATATCTCCATGGTAGATGAAGCAACAATAGTTTGTTTAGTACTTCTCCAAAATATAATGCCACTAGAAAGAAATAAAATATATTATAAAATAGACTTTCTTGTGTCTAAACGTCCCGCAAAATAAAAATATGAATAACTAATCACTTCCAGCAAAATCAAAATATGAATAACTAATCACTTCCAATAAATCAATATGTGTGTAAGTCAACTTATAATACTTAGGGTTAAATTTAATTGAAGAACTTAAATATTATTTAAGGATTTGTATCTAAGTATTACTCATCATAATATTATACTTAGAAGAATAACTTTTTTTTTTTTAACATGAGTCACTTTTGTGGCTCCGTACTTTGCGGGCACACAAAATTTTAAATAAATATTATAAAAAAAAGTCAAATTTGTAGGAAATGGACGTGATGCATTTTTTCCCCCATAAATATTATAGAATTTGAATTTATAATATTCGCTCAATAATAATTTTTTTTTATTATCATGTCACAACACTTAATGGTTTTTTATGTAGTTAAGGTTTGAATTTAGGTGTCTTGTTCAACGATAAGAAACTTTAACAATTATGAGCCCGTTTGGTAGAGCATTTTAGCAACATGTTTTCGATTTTTAAACAATATTACACGCATTTTCACACACTTTTTTACCCACACGTATTTCAAAAAAATATAAACAATATTACTCAATTATTTTTGAGATAGGAAGATATTAGGTGAGGAGAAGTTGGATTGAACTATAGACATAGAACATTGCAAAAAATGTCATTACTCCTAGTCATTAAATTTTACCAATTATTTGGTAATAAGCGATGGACGATTATCAATAAAATATTCCTAAAAATTATGGTGGACAACCTTTTAAGGTTAAACCTCCAAACTCCAAAGATAATGCGTCAGTTTTTTTAATAAAAAAATGGTGTGTAGTTTTGTAAAGATGATTCTTGTGTTGGGGTTCAAGTGATAACAAAAAGACCCTCCTTTGTTGAGAAAATGACGGTCGTTTATGGGATGCAATGAATGATATGCTCTTTCCTCCACTATCTACCGGCTCCTCTAAGAAGCACTCTCTCTCTCTCTCTCTCTCTCAGTTATTAGTTATTACTGCAAAGCCACTCTTAGTTAATGAACGTAAGAGTTAACTCAAGACCTCCCCAATTAACACGCCAGTAGTGGCAGGTCAAGTACTGTTACGTGATTCATGTGCGCTTGAAAAAGAAGAATAATATGCCTAAGTGCAAAGCGTATTATAAGCCAATGTGAGGAAGAGAAAGGGAAGTTGAAGAGATAGGTTTGGGAGAATCAGAAATTGCACCAGAGAAGAATGAGAGGAAGTCTAGATGGGTCAAGTTGAGGACCTTGGTTTACACTATAAGTCTATAAGCCAAGACAGTCGCTCAAATTTTGGTGTCATATCTCCTTAATTTCATGATTCATGCATGTTCTGCAACCCTGACCCCTCATCTTGGCCGCCCAAATAATCCCCCACAAAGTCAGTCACTCAATTTGTAAATAAAGCATCAAACACATTAAAGTTCATGAATTGAGTTTAGTATCAGGAACAGAGTCTTCCACTTTGGACAGCAAAAATATTTCGTTTAATACCCTATAAATATCTTCAGATTGAGGGTGTGATCCATCAGCAACCAAAAATTCATAAAACTCACCCTCGACCTCTATCAAGCTACTACCAGGAGTTTTCTTAACCCCTCTCTCTCTCATCATACTTCTAACCATCCTTACATCACCCCATCTTCTCTCATGAGCACAAATATTTGCAAGCAATGAATAGATACCGCTATCTTCAGGATCCAAGTCTAAAAGCTTAAAGGCAGAAAGCTTACCCACCTCAACATTCCCATGCATTCTACAAGCATTAAGAAGGGCGCCCCATGCAGCTACACTTGCTTCCATGGGCATTTTTGTTATTAATTCATAAGCTTCTTCTAGTAGCCCCACTCGACCAAATAAATCAATCATGCAAGCATAGTGTTCAACCGTTGGTTCTATCCCAAAATTTCTATTCATACTTTTGAAATATTCTCGACCTACAGAAAGCAAACCACCATGACTGCAAGCCGATAAGACACCCACAAATGTGATTTCATCAGGCCTAAATCCCATATTAATCATCTCATCGAAAAGTACAAGGGCTTTGGTAGCATGTCCATGAGAAGCATATCCAGCAATCATGGAATTCCAAGAAACCAAATCTCTCTCCACCGTTTCATTAAAAATCATTGCAGCTGCATCAATACTCCCACATTTAGCATACATGTCAATAAATGCATTTGCCAGGATCACACTAGGTTGAATCCGCTTTTGATTAATATAGAAATGGTGAATCCAATGACCCAAATCCAAAGAACCCAGTTGACCACAAGCAGAGAGCACACAGACCAATGTGTTCTCTATTGGATGCAAACCAACTCCCACCAAGTTACGAAACAACTTCAATGCTTCCTCTGGTTGATTATTCTGAGAATAACCTGCAATCATTGCATTCCAAGAGACCACATTTTTTTCAGGCATGGCATCAAAAAACTTCCTTGCTAAATCCAACTCACCAAACTTAGCATACCCATTAACCATAATAGTCCATGAAAACACATCTCTAATTTTCATGTCATCAAAAACCTCCCTAGCAGCAACCAAGCAACCACATTTTACATACATATCCAACATAGCGTTTTGCAAATTCAAGCTATAATTAACGTTCCTCTTTTTTATATACTCATGGATACTTTTTCCCATAGTTAAGTCCCCTTTTAGGGAGCACGCTGAAAGTACAGCAATCATGGTAACCTCATTTGGCTCAACATCACTCATTAACATTGAATTAAACAATTTCAATGCCTCCTCCGAACAATTATGCACCACATATCCATCAATCATCGAGGTCCACGTAACAACATCTCTTTCAAAACTTCGATCAAACACTTCACGTGCAAAATTCAAACACCCACATTCAGCATAAAAATGAACCAACCCATTTCTCACTACCAAATCCGAATCAAAACCCATCTTCCAAATCCAACAGTGAACTGATTCCCCCTCTAAAACTGTACAAAACTGCTCGCACGCCTTGAGCGCAAAAACAAAGCTCCGGCGATCCATTTCGACGCATTCTCGAGCCATTTGAGAAAAAATTGAAAACCCAATGGTGGGAATTTTGGCTTTACAGTAGCCCCTGATCATAGTGTTCCACATATAAGTATTGGGTCTTTCAATCTGAGAAAAAAGCACACGGGCATATTGAATGTCACCAGAATCAGCTAAAGCGCAAAATGCTAGGACTCGGCTGACAGGGAAAGTGTGAGTGATGAGGGCAGTGCGGGTCATGTGGGCTTGAATTTGTTTGAGTTGGAGCATGTTGGTGCATGACTCCATGATTAGCAGAGTTGGGTTGGTGATGATTACGTTGGTGGTTGAGTTCCATTTGGCTTTGTTGGTGGAAATTGAAGAGAATGGCCTGAGGCTGAGAGAGTGGAGGTGTAGTTGAGATCTGAGAGTGAGAGCAGAGAGTAGTAGTGAGATCGAGTTTTGAGAAGAAGGAAGAAGGGGTTTCATGTAAGCCTTTGAGCAACAAAAAGCTTGTCAAATAGTTATACTCGTAAGGGGTTGGTTTTTTTTTGGAGCTGGTTATGTAGTTTTTTTTTTTTTTTAACGATTTTTTTTATATATAGTCCTTTATTAATGTAGAGCATGCAGTGGGTTTAGCGAGGTTAATTAGTAAAATCTCTTATGATTAAATAATTGGTGTTTTAGTCTATTATCAGGAATGAATGTCATATGTTAAAATTCTCAACAACAACAAAAATATGTGGAGGATGCGAAATTTGCTAACGTACAAGATGTCCTAATTTTGTTTTAATTATGTAGTACTACTATTTCTATTCCATTTTTCTTTATAAAAAAATTAAAAATTTTCTTTTATTTTTGTTTTATTGTACTTATGTATTTTACATTAAATAGATTAAAACAGCGCCATTCTTATGAGCAAAACTTTCATATTATATTATGTAATATGTGTATATATATTTATTTATCTATTTTGATAACATATTATGTCATATCTATACCTTTATAGTTGGGAAACCACTTTTATAAATGACTAATGATGATGCCGAAAAATCAACAGTAAGCCATGTACACTCGAAACAATTCCTGCACAACAAGAAAACCATAGGAGAGTACCGGTGTGATACCGGCCAAAGACCCTCCGAATGTTAAGTCATAAAACATTTCTACAATTCTAGAGTGCGTACCTGTTTTCTAAGGGTCTTTGGGTTTTTATAGTAGTGTAGAATTGAACTCTCATACTTGCGTAACAAGTCTTTTCCTTATAGGGAAGATCTCCATTAATGCGCGTATATTCCAGAATCCTCATAATGTTAGAATTCTATTCATATTGGGACTCTGTAGACTAGGGTTTATGGTGAGATGTAAGTTGTTTCCATTTAGGGTTTCTTGGAGAACACATAATGATCAGATAAGCGCCACGTGGCTCTTTGATCTGTCCACCCTATGTCTGTTCACATAGGATCTGTCCTATATGAGCAAATCTACCCAACACTGTCAAGTCCCTCTACATGGATCCGTCACCTCTAATTTTCACCCTCTTCAACTAAGTCTTTAAAGTAAATCTAAATATAAGAAATGTTGCAAGCTCTCATATAATTAAGAATCTAATATTTAAAATACAATATCAAATTCAGGGTTGGAGAAGGTGAATAGAAAGACACTTGAAAAGATGTAATGCCATACAAAAGCTTCATAAGATTTTCAAAAACGCTGTTTAGTGTTGAAAATAAATTAACAGACTATATAAGGACTGATTTAGTAGTATATGGAAAAGTGTAAAATAGAAACCAAAATAGCGTCAATATTTTGCCAAAATTGAGAAAATTTCAATTGAACATGGTGTGTAAAAGGTTGCCATAAAATAGACCTTGACGCTAATCCAATTTGAGCTTTTTCCAGGTTAAACTGAAGCAATACAGATCAAGTGACTTGGCTCCATCCCCTTCAATCTGTTCTTTTAAAAAATTGCCTGTTGTTCGAGCAAGGCATCAGAATTTACTATTTAGAAGGCTGAGTGGGTCAACTTCATTTGACAGAAGTTTGCTATGTCTCAGCATGCCTTTATGGCTTGGTTGACCACCTATGATCGATTTGCTGCTTGGTAGTATCAAGGTTATTCGTTGAAAAGGGAAAGAATGAAGTCATGTGTTAGTAGATTGGCATTCGTCGATATTGTCTATCATCTATGGATTCAAAGAACTTCTTGGATTTACGGCAATTTGGCATTCGAATCCTCTCTAATGAGGTGTGATTCTTCGATTGGTGGGAAATATGAAGTTCAATGACTCTTTGTAAGACAAACTTTGGTGTGCCTCATGGACAATCTATGTGTCTATCCTTAGTTGAGTTTGCTTTTTGAGTATGCTTGTTAAATTGGTATCGTGTTTTCAATAAAACGAGATATCTGTATTTTTAAACAAATTCAAATTTAAAATAGCTACTCTCAATGCATATTTGTCTTCTTTTTTTCCATATTTTTAAGTAAGTGTATCAAAATTGACTGAATTGAACCAAATTAGACCAAAATTGACCAAAGTGGATCAAATTGGACAAAAATGCTATAATAATGTGGTTCAATAGGAGTATAGGAACATTAAATATTATGCTTCAACTTTTAGTTTTCAATAAAATACAATTTATTCATAAAAAATTAAAAAATAAATAAAAGGCCCCTTGAGGTTAATGATTGTCCATAATTAATTATGGAGCAAGAAGTGATAATTAATGAGTATATCTCTTCATTACATTCCATGAAAGTCTTAAGGAAGAATTAAGATGCAAGAAAAGGCTTTAGGAATACTCATTATTACAAAATATTATTTCATATAGAACCTAATAATCTCCATTATCGGAGTAGTAATATAGGATTTGAACTTATAATATCAGCTCCAAAATTATTGTTTTTTTTTTTAGTATTAGATTAAGTTATTAATTAGTCTTTTTGCTGTTTCACAAGTGAGATACAAATGCAAGTCCCTTATTTGAAAACAATAAATTTTATTAATTGAAGTAATTGAAATCCATGAGTAGTAAGTATTATTCAAATAAAAAGAAAAGACATCTGCGGCAAATGACATTATTAGAGTATACGTGGAAGAATTCCCGATTTAATTTTCTAGACTTGTATTTGGGTAAGTTACACCTGGCAACCCATGCATGCAAGGAGAGTGGTACCAAAAATTTATTTTTATTTTATTTTTCTTTTCTATTACTATTTAATATCCATTTTTACAAATCATTTATTGTCTTAAAACTATTTATGAAGAATATTAAATAAAATAAAATGAGGGAAAAAAAATACAACTACATTTTTTTCCATATATAAACTATTTAATCTCTTGATTTCCTTTATTGACATTTGCTCATATCTAGTTGTGGGCATTGCGTATAATCGAGGAGATATGTGAAGCCTTTCAAGAGGGGAAAAAACCCTAATTGATTTGGGATTTAACCTTGGTATAAATCTAAAAGGGGAAGATAGAAGTTTCGATTCGTAGGTCAAATTTATACTAAGAAATCTATGATGAAGCCCTTCACAAAGCGTCGAACAAGATTTTCAAATGTTTCTACGAATCAAGAACGGAGAGAAATTGGGCAAAAAACTTCCGATATAATTATCAGGTGAAGTATCACAATCAACACTTTACCTATTATGAAATTACCATTTTGATAACACTTGTTTGTGGATTTTATAGTTATTGAATATTTTGAAAAGTAACATATGTTAAACAATTTTTTTTTTCAACATCTAATCTTGATTTGTACGATCCCTGAAAAACCCTTTTGTTTAATTTTTAATTGGATTTGTTTGTGGCATTATGTATAATCAAGGAGCTATGTAGAGAACTAAAGTTGGTGTAAATCTTTTAAGATAAAGCTTTATATCATTCTTAGGTGTGAATTTTATATTTAGGGAAGCTATGATGAAACCCTTCACAAAGTGTGGAAGTTCGAAATTGACAAGTGATTAAGTGAACCTAGAAGCTAGAGAAGTTCAACAAAGAACTTCCAATTAAGTTATAAGATGAAGTACCATGATATTATAACTATTTTGGAATTACTATTTTGATAATCACTTATTTGTGAAATTTATAGTTATTTAATAATTTGAGTAGTAATGTTTAAAAATCAACTATTTTTTCAATATTTAATCTTGATTTTTTTGTTGAGAGAATTTAATCTTGATTTGTATAACCCCCAAAAAACCCAATTGTTTGGGAGTTTATATATTATTATACTTAAATACACAAATACATGTATATAGTTTTATATATAGTATCTTTAATCTAACACATTAATATTAAATTATTAATTAACTAAACATATATTTTTTATTAAAAAATAAAAAAAATAAAAACTGAAACGCAAAATAACATTGTAGTCCTTAACAAAACTGCATTTTATAATTCAAATCTCATTCTCGAGGTGTGTACATTAGCTCAAAAAAAAAACACCCGCGAATTTCTTGCTTTTTCATTTTTAATTTTTAATATATATTTATTTTTTGAGGCGCTTTATATAAATCTCGTACTCGAAGCTCGTCGATACGGTTCTCAGGTCAGCTTTCTGATTTTTTTGAATACAAATACATACACTTTTTCAAAGCCATTTCTACTGTGCGCTTCACACAGTAGCCTCTGAAAAAGTCTTTGCATTTATAGGGTTTTAACGTTCAATTCAACATGGTTGCTACAGAACTAGGGTTTTCTGATGTGGGTTTTTGATGGTTTTACTGTATATTGAAGTTACAAGTTTAATTTTCAATTATTGTATACTGTTTTAGTTTTTTTCTTGGTTGTGTTTTTTTTTTTTTTTTGGTTATGGAATTTGTTATTACTGCATTAATGAGTTCAGTTGTGTTTTGCTAGTTGGATTTTGCAGTCTGCATCAATTTGATACAAAGTTATATATTGCATTTTAGATTTTCTTTTGGGACTATTATGTATTGGCAAGTGTTTAATAATTGCGTTTTAATTGATATACATGAAGATTTTGATACTTAAAAGTAATGGGTTGTGTGTGTTTTGAGTAAAACTTCTCATTTCCAATGGAAAGATTTGATTTTGGTGAATTTTTATTTGCATTTGCATGTCTAGGTGTGAATGCACTTCCATATGCATGCAGTAGCTGTAGTGCTACTTGCATTTCCTCACTGTTGTTTCTCATGGGATGCAATCTATGACTCGGTGCCCTGTAAATGGATTTAGTGGAGTTTTTTGAGCTTGACTGGCTCTACGCGTGGCAGAGTTTTGTTGTCTTATGGGGGATTGTTTAATCATTTGTGGATTGATTTGGTGATTGTTAACTTATGATATTGATTTATATCCCAGGAAGCACCAATATGGATACAGAATACATATACAATTCAATACCAACACAGTGATTTGTCAATTCTTGAAAATTTAGTATACAATAAGGCATGGATGCTTCAATTAATTGATATAAAAGTAAACATTCCTAAGTATATATTATGCTAATTTTCAGTTTAAAGATAAACAAGCAATGTTAAAAGGTGCAAAATATGTTTGATTGATGAAACCAATTAAGAAGTAATTAGTTTCATAGAGGGAGTGAAAAATTATAAAAAATTAAGGAAGTATCTTGTGAGAGTATCCATATTGGATGTGTGTCCAATACATATATAAATGCTAGTTGAAAGAATTCATGCTTCCTAGGCTCTGTCTAATATGCCACTTGCTGCAAGAATACCAGTGTGGAATGCATGCAATTTCACCAATTCTAAGCGTTGAAGTTTGAGGTTTAATAACCATCATGGACCCTGCTTGCAAATAGAAAAAATCTGATGTCTTTTATGCAACTCAAGTTCTGCAATGGTTGCTATACATCATTTCATAATTGGAAGGAGTGGGAGATGCTTCTCCTACAGATTCCTTTTTACATTTGAAATTTCCATAAGTATTACTTGTACTAGGTCCCATTGTCTGCCCTCAACTTTTAGCCCTTGGAGTGACTTCAACATAATCAAGCTTTTTGCCTTCCTGAATTGCAAAATAGTAACTATCCTATGCTTACTAAACTCATGTTGGTGATTGCTTGCTCTACTTCTCTTTCTTATGTGATTGTTTTTCCCCTTGGCTTTAGATTTTCAAGAATGACGCTTGCTATGGAAGAACCATCATGTAGTTTCGCAGTAGTAAGTAATCTGAACTTAACCTGAACTTGGCTGCATATTTTTTCTATCCCTTTTTTTTTTCTTGTGATTGTCTGTTTGATTTAACTATTTTACATTTAAAAAAAAAAATTAAATCTGTTTCTCCAACTCATATCCCCTCCTGTTCCCATCATAATTTAGTTCAATTTATTTGTAGGAAGCCATTGACTTAATTTCAGCAGTGAAGGGGTTGCATGGGCTTAGCTCCCTGGAACTTCATAAGTTATTGAGGGACTCCGAAAACTTCACTATTCACTACCTTAATAAAAAAGGGTCATCAATTAAGGTCAGATAATGCATCATTATCATCAGCATCATGGTCGTCGTTTATCATCAATATGCAATCCTGTTCTTACCTTTTTATTAATATGTGAGATCTTGGATTATGATTTGTTTCAGATTGATATGGAGAAGCTTGCAGGATTTCTTCCCTTACACCTTATGGCAGTGCTTATGTCATCTGACAAAGATGAAACCCTGTTCAGATACTTGTTATCCGGCATTCGTCTCTTACATTCATTGTGTGATTTAGCACCTCGACACGCTAAACTTGAGCAGGTTCCTATACTAATTCTTGCTAAAGATTTTTTTTAATTTTTAATTTTTTATCATGTCTCTATTATTATTAATCTTGTGTTTGTTTCTTATGTGTTGAGGACTTAACATATTATTACATATTGCTCCAATGTCTGTTGAGAGTCTGGAGACTTGATGGATTTTCTGAGCAAGCTGTATTCACTATTTTTACAATATCTAGTCATTTGGTTCGGGGTAGTCTTTTAGGCTTCCCAAGCATTACCTGGTTGCAAATAGATCAAGGAATTATATAGCATAAGCACTTTATTGGAAAATTTTATATTTTATTTCATCAAATATATATTTAATTGGGTATAATTGTTATTTTAGTTTAAATAAAGCAGAACTTTATCAAGCCATGGGAATGTGGATTCCCTCTAAAAAGGTGGGTATCCGTATTCCCATGACTTGGGAAAGTTACGATTTTTGAAAGTTACAATTATACCCTAATTTACTATCAACTACAATATAACTTTTTTCTTTCTTTCAAAAAGTGTTTATGCTATGTATTTAACTTTCTTTTTTCATCATATGGTTAAATTCACATTTAAACTTTTTTTTTTTCTTTGATTTTTGTCTCCTATTTTGATATGTTTTAGTCTTTTAAGAAAATAAATAATTTTGATCGAAAATGCATGATGTCTTGTTAAATAATATAAATAAATAAATATATATATATATATATATATTATTTTGGTCTTATATGTGTTTATACTAGACTATTACTTTAGGAGATTTCACTTAATTTACGGCTCATATTCTTTTTAATTTTTTAGTTATTATTTATTTGTAGAAAGCCTTACAAAAATAATGAGTAAAATGCTTGACATTGTATTTAAAACCTAAGGATATCATGGGAAGAATCAATAATTCTTATAAGATTTCTAGAAATAAACCAAACATCCATCTCACATTAGAACCTAATCAAACAAACATGGTCAAGCTTACTTCTATAATCTCGATCATCATAGTGGCCTTCATATATATAATGCCAAAACTTGATTTTGGTATTCTTAACCAAATGTTTTCCTTCTCCTTTTCCTTTCAAGATAGTAGAGTATTGTCGTATAATTGGGGTTTTTACTGTTAATGTCTTTGTAAATGATTGTTCATGGCAAGGGACAATGTGAATGCTATTTTTCTTTTATGTTTACTTGCTGAATTGTTCTTTCTTCTGTTATTCACTTTGCTTATTCATGGTCTCTTTGGGATGTATGAGACCTCCATCTCTTTCTTTCCAAAAGTTCGAGTATTTTGCCATGGCACTAGAACAGGTGCTATTCTAAAGGCTACAAATTCTCTCCAGATTCTTATGCTTGAATTATGGTTTCAGATTTTGCTAGATGATGTCAAGGTGACAGAGCAGCTGCTTGACCTGGTGTTTTATTTGCTAATAGTTCTTGGTGGTTATAAACAGGTTTTCCACAATCCACATCTTCTGAGGTCTATCACCTGTACTACTTATATATATTGAGACTTACTTTCATGATGCAGGAAACCCGTAATGACTCCATGCCCCTTATGCATTCAGCAATGGTGGCATGCAGTCTATATCTATTAACAGGATGTATATGTTCACAATGGCCAGATCTTGCTCATGTATTGCTTGCACACCCTAAGGTATAACTTACCCCACATGATTTGATTAAGCTGCTATTAATAGAAATAGGGATCAGTTTAAGTAATCTCTCTTCAAAGCTACCGTTTTCATGTTCATGGAACTTTTTTATATTCATTATTCCATCAGTATAAGCTACATTTTTAATCAGTTCCTGAGTCTAATCTGTGCTCTTGCTAGATTTCTTTTTCCCCTTCTCAGTTATCAAGTTCTGCAAGCTTACACACATATGCAGTCAGTGATCATGAATCTTTCTGCTACAGGTTGACGTATTTATGGATGCTGCTTTTGGAGCAGTTCTTGTAGCCATTAGGTTTCTCGACATCAAGCTATCAGCTCAATATCCTGTTTCATGCATGAAATCAAATCTGACTGCTGAACAAATAGTTAACTATCTCTGCCAGCAATGTGAGGCTTCTTTACAGTTTCTTCAATCATTGTGCCAACAAAAAATGTTTCTGGAGCGCCTACTCAGGAATAAGGTTTCCAAGCCAGAACTCTATTTGTCCTTTTGTTTTCAGTGAATGATATGTTAGGGGTCTCTTATATGTTGTATCAGTTGGCTGAAAGGGAAAGAGATGGGACGAGTTCTTCATTTTTTCAAACCAGAAGTACCCTTGGGTAGATATCTGTGTAGATATAACCCTCTCTCAATTGCATTGTTTACAAGCAAGGGCAAGTAGGCAGTGAGACAAACAGGGAGATTTGCATTGCCAAAAATCTTGGTTTGGCTGACAAAATCATGGTTTAGATTGTTGCAATTATTAAACAAGTTCAAGGTCATATGATATGTGGGTTTCTTATTGAAAATTGACTTAATGGATACTTGTAAAGTTATTGGCCAATTCTATTTTCTTATTTGGTTGATTCTTTAAGATTATATACAGCTGTTGTTATTTTATTAAACTCTCGTTTTGGTCCTATTTCAGGAACTATGTGAAAAGGGTGGTGTTCTGTTTTTGGCGCGAGCCATCTTGAAGCTAAATGTCACACCACCTTTTGTAGAATCCTCCAGAGTTGTGGCTGCTGTATCTAGGCTGAAAGCTAAAGTCCTATCAATTGTGAGTCCCGGTGATGAAGATTTACTGTTAATTTCTACTCTGAGGCTTCAGCTACTTTAGATTCTACTGCAGCTTCCCATTGTGTGATTCCTCTGTAAACAAACCTCATTTATTGAAACTAGTCACATTTCCTCTTTTGCAGCTGTTGAGTCTGTGTGAATCAGAAAGCCTCTCTTACCTGGACGACGTTGCTAGTTCACCAGGGAGCCTGGATTTGGCAAAATCTGTAGCTTTAGAGGTAAGTTCCTGTATTATTCTGAGAGTGGGCTATCCTTCTCAATGGACCATTAGAACTTCTTGTACAGCAGCTTGGTGGCTTGCTCTGAAGTGGCTCACCAACGGACCCAACCTTTTTTTTATGTTTTTGGCTGGAGGATCTAACATGATTATCATTTTCACTTCATTGTCTTTACCTGTGGTCCTCTTTTCATAATTATTTCTGGTTATGGAACATTTCGTGAGGTTGGTTTTTTGAGTGTGTACCAAAAGAGATGGTAATTTAAGCAGAGATCAACTTTTTTGTCCTCAACCCTTGGGTTCTCTCATTACTAGTAGACTGCAAACTGCATTTATGCAAGTGACAGTAGTCCACTTTTTTGTCTTCTTGAACATTCTACTGTTCTTCTAGATACTCTTTTTCTGTGCGTAAAGCCTGCTTTAACTTTGGTTTTGTCAGCAGGTTTTTGGGTTATTGAAGACTGAGCTTGGTAGAGATCCCAAACATCTTGCTTCCTGCTCTGACAGATGTTACCCCATGGGTTTTTTACAACTCAATGCAATGCGCCTAGCTGACATCTTCTCAGATGATTCAAACTTTCATTCTTACATTACAATATACTTTGTAAGCTATCATCATTAGGCTCCATAGACTAGATACCTACTATAGTTCCAATATTATACTTTTGATATAATTCTGTTTTGAGAGTCCAATGTTCTTTGATAATTTTGGAGATCTAGAGGCTGTGCAATTACTTGATTCAAAAGAGATGCACATACTTTACAAAAAAAAAAAAATTATTACCTATTTTTTCTTCAAATAGTGATTCTGTGATCTAGAATTGATGATGCATTTTGTGCACATACATTGCGTATTTGCCTTAAAAGCATCTCTAATAGTTTATGACCAAGTCTTTTCTCTGTCTCTCCAGACAAAAGTTCTGACTGCAATATTTTCACTTCCTCATGGAGATTTCGTATCCAGTTGGTGTTCTTCTAACCTCCCAGTAAGGGAAGATGATTCTACTCTTGAGTATGATTCATTTGCAGCAGCTGGATGGGTTTTGGATAAATTTTCATCATTAGACCAACCAAATGAAACAAATTTGGAATTTACTTTAATTCCCAATCTCATACGTCAGGCTTCCTATGCGCATCAGAGAACATCATTATTTGTCAAAATAATAGCAAATCTTCATTGTTTTAATCCCAACATCTGTGAAGGTTGATTCTTTTGTAAAGTTTATAATCTTTAGCTGTACATATAAGGTTTCTTGATTACATTGATCAAACTTTCTCTTTTAATCCACAGAGCAGGAGCGGAATCTCTTCCTTCACAAGTTTGTAGAGTGCTTGAAAATGGATCTATCAAAATCATTGCCTGGTTTTTCCTTTACTTCTGATGCTCCAAAAGCTGCCAGTGTTTGCAGGAATCTGCGTAATTATCTTCTTCTTCTTTTTTGTTCTTGTGGACATAATTGTGATAATACATCATTCCTTATGGATAGCTTGTTTGTGTAGGTTCATTGCTAAGTCATGCAGAATCTTTAATTCCTAATTTTTTGAACGAGGAAGATGTACAGCTCCTAAGGTTATTTAAACCTAACTAAACTTTTTTTCTCTTCCAGATGTTTTTGGCTAAATTAGCAAGAATTCATATTGTTATTTCTGTTTATGTATGCTTCTGGGCGCATTTATGACATAGTTAATTTTTTTTATTCAAATTTTCTTTCAGGGTGTTCTTTAACCAATTACAATCATTAATTACTTCTGCTGACTTTGAGAAAAAACAAGTGCAGGTAAATTTAGTCCTTTGGAGTAGTTTTAATTTATTTCCTTTTATTTCTTCACTTTGCAAGATCCTTTTTATTTTCCTTTAGCATGCAATTTTGTTAGCTATAAAACTTGAATTTAGAATCAAATAGCATACATATGCTTTAAAATTTCAGATAATATATAAATTAGCCAATGCTCTCTTTGGCTTACAGAGTTAGGTGATGTAATTTGTTTTCAACATATTGAGCTAAGGAAGTAAATTTTTATCTCTTATAGGAGGTTCAGAGTCCAGAGGGATGCTCATCACCTTTTCTGAGGAAAGAACCTCCAAATTCTAATGGCCAACATGGTAACTTAGAGAAGGAAATGTTCAAGGATTCTGCTTTTCAAGAAATGGACCAGTTTTGCATCAAAAGTGGACATGTGGAACATGGTGATGATATGATGACGCAAGATAGGAGGGAGGGTAAAGGTATATCCAGTACAAGAGCATCTGAAGGTTTGAGAGAAATCGACAGAGATGCTCAGAATATTGAAACAAGTGGTTCAGATACGAGTTCCACTAGAGGAAAGAATGCCATTGATCAAATGGACAATGGTGAGTTCCTGAAATCAAGTGAGTACGTAAAAGAAAGTGGATCTGGTGGAGATACAGGGGACAAACAAGTTGAAACCATTCAGTGTGAAGAAAAGCAGCAAAGAAAACGGAAACGAACTTTAATGAATGATAGACAGATGAATATGATCGAGAGGGCTCTCTTAGATGAACCTGATATGCAGAGAAATGCAGCTTCCGTGCAATCATGGGCTCATAAAATAAGTCTTCATGTACGTCACTTGCAACTCATAATATATAAATGGTGTAAGTTAATTCGATAACATGTGCCTAAGGAGTTCCTACATTGTGTTTTCCAGGGTTCAAAGGTTACATCTGCACAGCTAAAGAACTGGTGAGAAAACTTATATATAAGCACCTTTCTTTTTTAATGAGTGAGTTTTGGCCCCAAGGGAAGGGAGAAGAGGAGATTCAAACCAGTGACCTCAATTTCATGAGTTGTGGTCCTCAGCCATTGTGCTCTATCCCTTGGGGTCCTCATATCAGCACATACACCTGCAATATGTACATACATTACATACATACATACGTAACTTATGTCTCACGTAGTCTTTATTACTTGATATATTTTCTGACAGTTCTCTTTGTAATGAAAAATCATTGATTTTGTATTATCAACAGGCTGAACAACCGAAAAGTCAGGCTAGCTCGTGCCCGTGCGGCTAAGGCTGTTCGTGCAGCACTAGAGGTTGAAAATGGTCTTCAAGACAAGCACAGTTCACTGAGACTAGCCAATGACTCACCTGAGAGTCCTGGTGAAGATTCTTATGTCCCAAGAGATGCTTATGGAGATCCTCAAAGCATTCTGGGAGCTAGTGATGGTGAAAACTCTATGATTGTCCAGTCAAACTTTATTGTTGTTGGCCGTGCAGATTTTGTCCAGTGCAAGCCAGGTCAGTGTGTAATGTTTGTAAATGTGAAAGGAGAGGAGATTGGTAAGGGAAAGGTGTATCAGATGCATGGTGAATGGTACGGAAGGAAGTTGAAGGAACGAAAGACATGCGTGCTGGATGTTTATGAGCTTAAGGTTGAGAAAGGGACTATTCTTCCTCACCCTTCTAAATCTACAGGCATGTCATTTGAAGAGGCTGAAACAAAGATAGGGGTAGTTAGAGTGTTGTGGGATTTAAGCAGAATATTCACTATCCGACCTCAGTGAATGTATATCCCATTCTTAAAGTGGCTGGGGGGATAGTTTCTTGTTACATGCAAGCTGTCAATTGTACATCTTTTAGACAGAAACCAAGAATAAGTTTAGCAAAAAGAAAAGAAATCAATTATAGGTTCAATTTAAAAAATTTTATTTTTACTTGTGTTCAATATGTTCAGATCAGCCTAGTAACACTTATAAGGTATGGCACTGCTTCAATCAAATAACTGATGTTAAGATTGTATGAACCATATGGTTTTGTGCTTGCCATTGAAACTTAACAAATAACGATTACAAGATAAATAGTTGCAGTATTGAGCAGAACTGCAAAAGTAGGTAATATGGGGAGGAAAGTGATGGCACATTGGCATCTGCACCCACGAGGTGGGCAAGAAGCGCGGCCTGTTGGCTAGCTGGCCCAAATTCTATAGATATAGGTTTTTACACTGGATCCAAAAATACTTTGCCATGAGAAAAAGGAAAAATGCCCCAATGCTACCAACACAACTTTTTTCATATTAAATTTCATAATTGCTTAGTTGATCGATCATGAGTGGTGAAAAAAGAGTAATAAGTCTGTGAGTGTCAGTTGTCCACCACGCACAATCTACCAATTCAACAATTATAAAATTTGAGGTGAAAAAGTTGTCCATGCTCTTTTTCCACAATTATGGACTGGACTCCATAGCATTATTATTTTTCAAATTACAACATAGCTTGGGTAGTATGTCTATGGCAAACTATATGCCGAGACCTTGCTGAGAAAGTAAAGTTCACCCCAAAGGATGGAAATGTATCTTATGAAGCAAGTACACCACATCAACATTGCGTTTTTGGTGTAGCAAGCCAATAACTGCTTAACATTTGTGTCAAAATATTATATTCCAACATACAAACCGGAACGGAACTTGTTACTTAAAATAGAAACGATTTACCACATTAGCGGGTAGCTAAGCTGCAAATTCTTGTGCTTACTACAAAATTCCATGAGAAAGGTTCTTAATAATTTTCACACTTCGATCCCAATTGGCCATTGCCTGAACCAGAGTCCGATATACCTTGGAAGAGACTCATCAACTTGTATGAATTACTCTCTATATTCCAACTAAAATTTACAGTTACGCATTTGACAAATTGCAATCTATTTATGAGTGTGCATCCTATGTGTTAGAAAAGGAATGACCAAAAGGATCAGTATCTATTTGCACGTAATTAGCTTGCCTTTTATTGTCACCATAATAAACTGATGCTACAATGTTAGCTAGAGCTAAATAGATGTTCTTATAAGTTTGCAGTAAGTGCTTGATAAGTTTCAATACGTTTTGCTAAATTCCTTGTATTGTTTTAAATGGACAGTATCAGTTTCTTTATTCATTGTTTACCAAAGCATAGAAATTGGGTTTCTATATCTTTGTATTGGTCGATACTTAACGTAAAATCTAGTTGGGTAAACCATGTATTTTATTTTGTTTTCTTCTTGTATTTTCTCTTATGTTGATTTTTCATGCTTTTTTGTGTTTTTCAAGTTATCACTGACACAATAATAAGCACGAAGTGCATATTTTATGGTTTTATCCCAAGTGACTATTATATGCCTGGGAAAGGTTCAATAATTTTGCTTCATAGAAAGTCATTTTTACAATCATGATTTTCTGACTAAATATTTTAGTTTCTTGCTGCCCATATAAGCATTCAATGCTCGTTTTGATTTGATGTTAAGGTTCTTGCAGTTAGAAAGCAAGGATGGTCTCTCCTAAAGACATTGTGCCTGCAGCCAAGAATGACATGAACACAGTTCATACTTTTGAACAATCGCAAGATTGTAATAAGACATGCTTACCCCTTGTGGCTGATGAGACAGCTGCAGTTCACTTCCAGTTATTGGGGGATGACTGTGATGCCTTTGACTCAGGCGACATAATCCACCTGACCAATGGAATTTTGAATTTTATCTTACAACCGGAAAAATTGGGCGCTAAGGGCTGGCAAGAAAGGATAGCAAGAGAGGGAAGGAGAGATTTGTGGTGTTTGCTTAACACAACACAAGTCAATCTAAGTTTGTGCAGAAGGCTGTGATTTCACCATATTCACGCATTTTTCCACCAATACCGTAGTTGTTGAGCCTTTTGCTTTCATGGAATAATCCTCACTACAATTTTAAGATCACCATAAATTGTGAGATCTGTGGTGTTTGCTTAACACAAAATGTATTTCTTTCTATTTTCAAATCCCTCTGAGCAATCTATCTATTGCGTACAGTAGAATTTTTTTTTTTTTTTTTTTTTCTTTTTATGGTTAGTTTCATCAAAGACCATGGGAGCTCATCTCTTTCAAAAGAACAAATGGCTGACAGAACAATTTTTTTATTAATCTTTTGTTGAGGTGTTTTTATGTCCAAAGAAGAAATGCTTCCATTTATCATCAATTTTGCTATCCCAAAAAGGCATGAATACCCCCAAATCCTTGTGAGCCAACATGTAAAAAAAGATAAATAAAAAACAAAGTTTGACTTTAAACATGTTTGGAGATATCTTTTTCAACTCATTATATTACAATTTATAAGACTATCTATGTTTTTTTTTTTTAAATAATTATAATAGTTACAACTCATTCTCTCTCCCCCCCCCCCCCCCCAAAAAATACCCAGGCATTTTATGCATAGAAATGTGTTAATTCAACTACAAAGGCCTTGACTATAAGACTGTATATTATATAAACAAGTCATGTGATTCATTAAAAAAGTTCGTCACTAAAATTATACATGAATGATTTCTTTAACCACATTATGAATTTGAGCAAGATAACTCCAAATATGTTTCGAGCCAAACTTCATCCATAAATAAATACTCCAATAAGTGACACCATTACAAGAATATTGTTCGACTCCATGAACAATTCAAATTATAACTTTGGTTTCAAAATTGCCTTATCAAAATGCAAATAAATACCTTACAAAGAAATTAATTGCATATTGTTATTTATTTTACATTACATAAAAGCAAAACAAGCTTCTTCTCCTTCCCTATAATTTATCTGTATGGTGGGCAACAGTATCTTCACATTCTAAATTGTACATAAATTACAAATGTTAAAGAACGATGATAATTGGCTAATAGCTACATCCTCTACCATCCCCAAGCTATGTGTACACTAGACAAGGCTTCATTTTTTGCAACTCATATCTTTCAAAATACAATAGGACATATTGGTCACAGGTGGAAACATATCCCGACCCAGGACAGGTCAAGGTCAAGCCTGTCAGAGAAATGCAGATTTTTACTTTGACAAGTTGTAAAGTTCACAAATTTGTCAGGTAACATTATATGTATGCAAGTGAGCTCCGGTCAAGGTCAGGCTGTGGTCGACCACGAGTAGGAGTCGGTGGTCTTTGAATGTTAAGTTCCTGCAGAGCACAAGAATAAAGTATGACACAAGCCAGTGAAAAGAAATGGTATTCTCAAATGGATCTATATCCAATATAAAGGCACAATTAAAACACCATGCAAAAAGCATACCTGCATCCATGTGTCCTCTTGTACACGTTCAGGAGATGTCTCTGGTGACTGAAGGGGCGGTGGCAAAGGATGAATTAATTTTGGAACCACAACCAACCCCCTGCCAACTACCAGTATAGCTCCAGCATTGTTTGCCGTCCCTAAATGTACATGCCATATGAGACTACATTACATATACTTGCAAATCAAGAGGGTGAAAACCCAAAGCAGTGTGACTTACCACAATAGTTAGTCGCAGAAAAAAGAGTTATCAACTGTCCCTGAGCAAACCGTTCAAACCCATCCATGACACATTCGTGGGCCCTTATAATTAGCTGTAATTTGTTTCTCTTACAGAAATCTGTGACACGATCAGGCTGCAAGTAGAAAGAATAAATAATGGTTGCATAATGCAAGTATGCATATAACAAAAGTGCACGACTAGAAAACAGTTTCCCAGTGAAGAGGCATGGAATAGATTTTGGACAAGAATATATATATATATATATATATCAAACAAATTAAACCAAGGTATATATAATAGTACATCGTAACCACTATCCACATTAAACTAATGATAGTTATTAATAGAGGCTATCAGGTAATCAACTTTGACGATATATAGCTCAGTCAAATAATTTGTGAAAGTCTATTGCTATTAAAGGAATGCAATTTAAATGGGTTTGGCCTGAAAACAACCTCCTTTCTGGATCCTATACTGTGGGTTGTCCCTTATTGGCTTCCTAGTAATCAACTCTATGTCAGATAATATATATATATATATATATATAAATATTGAATGTTATACTATGTTTGATTAGTGGCTACAAGCTCTGACCATAGCAGTAGGAAAATGGGGAAAAAAATAAACAAAAAGCAACTCAGACAAAGAAGCAACATCAGTACATATAATAAATAAACACTAAACATGAGGAAATATATTCAGGATTCAATTCAACATAAAGAATATTATGCGTACCCCAAAAGTGACAAGACCAGGCCCTCTAGCATTCGGTCTCAAACCCTCCACGCTATCATTCTCTGTAGGATCAGACCTGTATTTGTACCATGTTGTCAACAAAAAAGTCTTGTAAATAAATACCAAATACACAAATCAGTTGGATGAGAAGATCACACCATAGAAGATCCATCAAAATTATAGATCCAGCATCCATTGTTATAGGCCTTTCAAGCTTCTCTATCTGTTCTACTGAATTTATAGACCTCCCTATGCCACCATGCATACAGATGATTTTCTTCTCAATAAGTGCAGCAAGTGGAAGATAGTTGAATAGTTGATTAAATCGCGTCCATGCCCATATTCCATCATTCTCTCCCTACAACATCAAACATTATTAGGACATTCAAAAACTCAAACAATATAGATGTACCATAAATGCATATCTATACCATTCTTTCAATGCATTCAAGGCGAAAACCAAAGAGAGCATTTATGTCAGCAGCCTCATGGTTTCCACGTATTAAGTGAACGTTCTCAGGATACTCAATCTGCAAAATCATAAACAGAGCACTATGGAGTCAAATATAAGTAAATAAGAACAACAGAACGTATACTAAAGTTGGAATACTCAAAACAGAAGTTTGCCTTAAGAGCAAGCAGCAAGGTTATGGTCTCCAAGCTATGCTGTCCTCGATCAACATAATCACCCAAAAACAGGTAGTCAATATACCTGACACAAATAGACAGGCTCATTAAACATCTCCAACTTGTTTGCTATGATTCTTAATTTACATAGAGAATGACCACAGAAGACTTTCTATCAAGTTTCACTTGACCATTGATTAGAAGAATTACGTCTTGCACAGGCAACAAGAATCACAGAGAATATCCAAATAGGTTAAGGGAAACATGTTTGATACAAAGGAGCTTACTATAATCCCCTGGGCCTTATGTAGGTCACAGTACTGAGTTTTTTGCAACTTTTAAAAATAGATAGCTAAAGTGCTAAACCCCAACCCACAAAACACAGACCAACACCACGCATTATAGCTTCAGAAGGGAAAGTTTTTACCCAATATCAGTACAAATCACATTGAAAAGATTTTAGAACATAGTGCAGAGCTATGAGTAAAACAAATTTTTCAAAAAATGACAGCCAAAAGCAGCAAACCAAGGCACTAATGTTTAATCCAGCATGAACTACCCAACTAATTTTGATTTATGATACATAAGTGCAACCCTGACCCAAAATAGTGTCCATTATTTGCAGGATCACCCATGCATCAAACATATTCAACCTTTCTCCCTGTCTTTAGAAGCATACCTTCAAAACCAAGCAACAATTTCTCTTTACAAAAGCTTTCAGCTCATTCTATACAGGAAGTCATTACCCTAAACCCAATTGTTTCATGGAAAATCCAATTATAATTCAGCAGTTTCTTACTCTACAATAGAAATAGGATAGACTCTGGAGTTTTACCAAAATAATCCAAGATTTATGATTCTGACATAACTAACAATCCATAAAATCTAAAGCTGATACAGATAAATTGGCCCATTTAATCAGATTTATTACCATAATATAAAGCAGAAAACTAAATATCAAACTTACGTTATATCTCCTGCAGTGGAAGGAAATCCATATTCATCAAATAGCCGCATTAAATCACCAAATTGTCCATGAAGATCACCGAATACTTTAACAGGTGCTTTCAGTTGAAGGACTGTTGGCTCATGCATAAAGATCTGTTCAGCAGCATAACAGAGCTCACCCACTTCATATGAATCCAGGAAAAATCTCCTATTGGCAGGAGGTTTCCAATTCCGAGGTCTGAGCAATGAAGAAATGATCTGGCAAGAATACAAATGACAATGGATCACATTGAAGTAAACCAGATAAAACAAGGGAAGAACTCTAAATCTGAATAATGCTTGCCTTCTTATGTAAGCCCTGAGGAGACTTCTGCCTGGTGAATTTTTTAGTAGGATACGATAAATCATTGTTCAATGGAATCATCCGTCTGCTCTCATTCTCGAATTGATCCAAAGATAACTGCCTTACCATCCCACCCAGGTTACCCACAGCCTCTTTCGCAACCACAACCTGTGACCACAGAATAGTATGATTTTGCATTTCGAGTACAAAATAGAAACTTAGATATAGGACACTGATGCAAAGGACATACAGCTCTTGGATGAAGACGAACATCTGCCTCTGTATCACTACCATCTGAAGTTGTTTCTGCAGCTTGGGAGTTATCATCTGATACAGATGTCTCTTCAGGAGGAGCAGCAGAAGCAGCCTGCACTGCTTGCCAGACAGCAGTAGCTGCCTCAGCTTCAGCAGCAGAAGCTTCCCTCAATTTCTCCAAAGAATTTTTGTCCATGCTGCCAAGGACAAACATACATCGCTAAATTATAATAAGAATGAACAAAGAATATGCAAGAGAGAGAGAGAGAGAGAGAGAGAGAAAAGAGGGCTATGGAACAATACCTCATGCTACCAGAAGAAGGAATATCTAGTCCACCATCCAAAGTTGGTGTAGTCACATAAGGGTTTATGTTAGGTTGATTAAATTTGGGGCTTGATATTGGTGAGGCTCTCTCGGATGTTATTACGGGAGAATTGATGTCAGACTGGAATTGAGAATTTTCTGCAACCAGAAAATCATCCAACAGAATATCTGCACAGAGTAACATATTTGATCAGAATTTTACACGATGATAACTTCTAACAAAAAGGGGGGGAAAGAAACACAAAGATGAGAACAGGTTATGCAAGACCATATACACCCCACAATAAAAAATTTTAAAAAAATAATAAAAAAGAGAGCAAGAAGCTTATCAGCAAATGTGCAATTCTGATGTTAACCTGGCTGGAGATAAAATATTCCATTAACAGAAATCTTTTCTTTAATCCATGTACTCCAACAAACAGATTGAATATTTACTCTGCTTCTATAGTTACATTCTTAACTATTTTCAATACTGATTTTAGAGTTTTACCTCCCTTGAGACCACCATAAATATATATACGACCACCAACAGATGCAGCTGCATGGCGGCAACGACGCATAAGCTCCAAATTAGGATCAAATTCAGTGAGGCCCTTGCTTGTGCGTGAAGAGGAGGTGACCAAACCATTTCTATCTAACCAAACTCCAGCAGCAGTGTCCAATACTAACCAAAAAAAAGACATATAAGGTTTTCTAAAAGAAGTACACACACATATACGTACATACATACATATCTGTTCACAGTAATGATATTTCTGGCACATTACCTGCAATAGCTGCTTCACCTTCAATTGCACGTCCTCCTCTAAGGGCACCTCCCGTAACATGCAATCGTGCATTAACAAAAACCTGATAGCAAGACATCTCAAGTTCAGTGATAAGAAAGAGGCTCAAGACGATTATTCATTAAAGACTAAAAAGACTACCAGTATCAAAACCTATGATCCCAAACCGACTTGTTTGAATGAACAATGCAGGCCCGCTAAGAATGTATGCAAGTATTTCACTATGGAGAATATATCCAAAAATATACAGAAGTAACACATTTTAGGATTTGCACATGAATACTCACACATACAGACATATAAATGTTATAACTAGCAAATTGGTAGATATATATATATACACACACATATCTCACTACTTACCGCAGCATGTTGATACCTTGGTGAAGGGGATACTCCTGGTGCAAGAGTCCATTCCCACTGACCATTCCTATGCATGAGCAGCCCATAAGCATCAGCAAGTGGCTGTGGAAGTGTAAGCACTATATAGTTAGATCATAGCTTCACCAGTAAGGCCTCAAGATAGAATTAATTACACAAGATTCAAATATTCCCACTGAATTCAGAAAGTTACATTAAGATAAGTAATAGAATTAGATTCATATTCACATAGAAAAATAATTCTATTACTTTGAATCTAATTCCAAGTAAATATGCCTACTAAAACAGAGTTACATAAATATAAGTAATAGAATTAGATTCATATTCACATGGAAACCTACAGTTTTAGTAGATGAAATTAAACGTGGAGTTAATGCCAAGTTAGAAATTTGGTGAGATGCTATAGAATATAAAGGCTTTCAATTAAGTTGGACAAAAACAGAGTGCATGGAATGAAGTTTAGTAAAAGTAGAATCAAAGACAAAAGGGCAGTAAAATCTGACGGTCAAGAGATAAAGAGTGAGGGCTTTTGATACCTTGGATCTATAATTGATAAAGATGGAGAGATTAAAGAGAATGTAAAATCATAATATAAGAGCAAGGATGAAGGGGAGAAGCACATCGAGAGTATTGTGTAATCGTAGAATACCTATAAAGTTAAAGGGAAACTTTTATAAGACTGCTACAAGACCAGCTATGCTCTATGGCATTGAATGTTGGGTAGTTAAGTAGTATATCCATAAAAATAAAAATAAAAAAGTGTATCTGAAATGAGAATGTTAAGATAGATAAGTAGAAATACGCGGACAGATAGGATTAGAAATAAGGAAATCCGCTTGCAAAATAAGAGTAGCTCCTATTGATGAAAAGATGAGGGCGCTTGAAATGGTTTGGCCATGTTCAAAGGTAATCACTGGTAAAAAAGTAAGTGAGTTGATCCAAGTTAAGAGAACGAAAAAAAGGTAGAAAAAGACCTAAAAGAACATTAGTAAAAGTAATAAAAAATGACATGTCAATTAATAAAGTAACAAAGAGTATGACTTCAGATAGAATAGAATGGAGGAAAAGAATACATGTGGCCAATTCTAACTAATCTATTGAGGAGGATCTATAGCTGACCTAAAAATTTTGGGACTAAGGGTATATTTGGAAAGGAGGAGATGGAGGGAAAAGAGAGTAGAGAGATAGTGGCCCGAATTTACTAAAATTTATCCATCTTCCACTCTCCTCTCCTCTACTTTCCCCTTATCTCCCTCCATCCAAACACAAGGTAAAGACTTTGTTGTTGTTGTATTCACATGGAAAACTATTTAAGACATACAAATTACTGCAACAGGCTTTGAAACACTAGGGAAATGCCATAAATCAGTTTTACAATAATTAGGAAATATTTTCTCAAACAACTGGGACACTCTTGGGAAATTTACAGGTCTGCCTGCCTCTAGTTCTATACTGTGAGTTGCTCCCACCTATAATACTAGTAGCTGTGTTACTTTATGGATGGTAGATTCTCCCTCTGTTCCCTTTTTATTTGTTTATTATTGCATGTTTGGATGTCCCAAAATATTTTCCACTTTAAGAGTCAATAAACACAATTTTTAATAACTTTCCTAATTTAGCTTTTATTTTATTTAAGTTAAAATTAAGAAAATTTTTTGGAAACTGGTAACTTTAATTTCAAAGCCAATTAAGTCACTTTAAAAAGTTGAATTTTCTAACAAACAAACAATTTGGCATGGAGGGAGTAGATAATGATGTTTAAACATGCTTTAAAAACAATGTATTTTTCAATGGGAAGATAAAATGGCACCTCTTGGTGATTCCAACAGGACATCCAAGGTACAACCCCCCCACCCCCACCCCTAAAAAAAACGAAATAAAAAGAGTTGAGTTGAATTGTACATGCTATCCATGTATACAAATGAGCAGACACAGATTGGCCCATCAAAATCTTTTTTAGTTGATCGTCTTGACTTCACTTCTTTATATGCATTAAATTATTAAGCACATTGCAATCACAGACCACAATTCAGAGCTAAATTTGAGCCAGATGCCCAAAACCAGCCAAAAATTAATAGAGCAGAGTAAACCACAATGATGAACACATAGACTCTTTATTCAATTGACTGCTTCAAAATCCACATCAGAGTATATCATATACCGCGCCAGAAGAGTCTCTTCCACCACACAGCAAAAACATGCCATCTGAACGGGCACTTGCTGTTGCATACCTACAAAATAATGTTGAATCATGAATATAAAACAAATTTGGTCTACTGAATGAATACAAACATTAATAATTTTAAGATTTACAACAAAGTACTCACATTCTTGCAGAAGGCCTGTCACCTTCTGGGCTCAGCCTCTGCCATACATATGGTTTCTGAGCAGTATCAAAAGCCCAAGCATCAGATAGAACTCTTTTGCCTGAAAAAGAACAAAACATTAATTTTACATGGTTTTAAACATATGAAAACATGCATTCTCATTGCAGCAACATATAAAAATACATTTTTCTGGCAAATACACGCATAGTTTCTATATTTCACATATGTATGCAACCAGAAGAAAAAGAAAAAGAAAAAAAAAACTACTATCAAAGGAAGAGGAGTCAATTTTTCTTTTTATTCTTTTTTTGAATTGCTCATGATAAAGCTCAACTTAAACACAAAAGACGAACACCGAGTTTAAATAAGGAGCTAGGACAAGAGAGAATGAGAAAGTGTTGTTATCTTAATTACGTTCTATATGGTAATCTTTGATTATATGTATGAGAGAAATTAATAATTTACTGAATAGATCCAACCAAAGCCCTATAATGCTATCAATGGCACATATCTTTGAGAAGTAGAGGTCATTAGTGGGTTTGCAGAAGAAAAATCAATTAATCATTATACACATCATTCAAACAAACAAAAACAGAGTTTCCTTTGTGATTTTGGCATGCTTCTCTTCCAATAACACATGACAAGATAAAATATAATCAAACAGCAAATTGAACTCACCGTCATTGCCACTGACAGTGACAAGATATCTTTGAGCAACCAAGTCCATTACATGGCCATAGCGAGGCCCAGGTCCTTGTCCTTGTACCAAAACTCTACATTCATATCAAAAACAGAATGATCAACAGCACAACTTAAGCAAAACTCAAAAACCCCAGAAAGACAAATTCTAATCAATTCAAGACACCTAAGCTCACCTATGCCACTTAAACTTATCATTTGTCATGTCAAGTACGTATAGATCATCCGTGGAATGACCAGCAGGACCTATCCCACCCTAGCCATACAGCACCAATCAATAACACTATTAAAACATACCATAAAATCCCAGAAACAAAAACCTCTAAAATCAAAAACCCAGCTCTAAAATTCCAATCTTTTTCACATAAACATTTCCTTCAATCACCTGAAACACAACCATTGTACCAACTGCAGCCGCGGCATGTGCAGCCCGTGGCGAGGGTGGATCACCTGCCGCCCTAATTCTGCAACCAATTCACAAAATTCAAACACCCAAATCAACCAAAACCCAATTTAACCCCAAAAAATATAAACTTCATGAAAAAATACAAAATCCCCAGAAACTCACCTGGTCCATTTCCTGGTCAAAACATCATAGGAATGAACAGAATTTGTCACACCAGCTAACCCTACGCAAAAAACAATAAAAAAAAGAAAAAAGAACCAAACTTTCATTCCCAATTTCAATTCCAAACCACAAAAGAGCTAATGAGAGATAGAGATATGAATATACTGATGCCAGGAGCAGAGGAGGAAGCGCCGCCTTCGATTGCGGTGGCGCCACCGAAGAGGATGAGACGTGGGCCATTGGATTTGGAAGCAGCAACAGCTGTGAGCGTGTGACCACATCGTGGACCAGGCGCATCCTCGTCTGTATCCCAATACGTCTCCATACTACGATAACTCGGAGCCGGGTACAGCCACGGCTTCGAACCCATTATCAGAATTTGTTTCTTCTTTCTATTCTTGAAAACAGTGAGAGATCACGAAGTGAAAAAGAAAACCCAGCAAGGAAATAAGAGAGTGTGATTGAATTGTGAAGAAGAGAGAGAGAGAGAGAGAGAGAGAGATTGGGAATGAGAGTCCAAAAGGCAGAGAAGATCGGAGGGAAAGGTGGGAAAGAAGGTGGGGCCCGGACTAAGCTCCGGACCCGCCGCTCTGTTGTAATTTACTGAGTAGAATTCAGCTTTCAGCTTTTGGTTGTTGGTTTTGGTTTTTGCCTTGGTTTTTGCTGAGATTGTGGGGGGTTAAGGTTGAGGTTAAGGTTTGGGTTTGGGTTTTTTTTTTTTAATTTTTGGTTTTTCGGAGAGTTTGATGAGACTTTCTCAGAGAAGTTGTTGGTTTTTCTTTTTCTTTTTCTTTTTCTTGAATTTTTTCGGGACTTTGAAGGCTCGGACAGTTGGCACTTGTAAGAAAGAGAGGGGCCTAATAGGTCAACCATTATATGTCTTTTGAGTTTTGGTAGAACGTATTAATATGAATGATTATGTTAAAAAAAAAAAACTCAAAATCAGTAATTTAATCATGAACTTTTGTATTTTTCTTTTTAAAAATACAATAGAATTCAATTGTAATCAATACACTAATTGATATTTAGTATATATGAGATTTAGGCTTAGAGTCTGTTTGAATACCACTTATTGCTAAAAACTGAAAACATTGTAATAAAATAATTTTTAAATGTGTGAATAGTGTCGTAGGACCCAGTTTTGAAGTTGTTTTTTCTGGAAAAAAAAGTATTTGCGGGTCTGTGAATAGTGCATAGGACCCACCATTGTTTCAGCTAAATGCTAGAACGCACGTTTACCATGCATTTCAAACGCACACTTAGCCTTCGTTTGGATTGTGTTGAAATGGAGAAATTAGTGCATTTGTATCTTTGTCAATGGGTCTTGTGTACTGTTCACGGGACCCACAAGTTGTCTAATTCAACAAATTTTTCTTCAAAATTGGGTTTCACGGTACTATTCACACATTTAAAAATTATTTTACTACAGTATTTTTAGTTTTCAGCAATAAATAGTATCCAAACAAACCTTTAAATTTTTTTTTTTTTTTTTAGATGAAGGATGTAAAATATTATTAACAAAAATTAGCCATTATTGGATAGAAAAAGGGTACTAAAGTGCGGACAAACATCTTTCAAAAATCACTGAAGTCCTTACTTAATACTAACGATAAGAGAACTTTTTCTTTTCTTTTTTTGGCTAAACCTTATTAAGTAAACTAATTAAAACTCATAATATGTTGTGATGGAGAAAATAATAATTATCATAACAATTTATGTCCACAATTATTTTTTGAATTAACTGGTAAAAAAAATGTTGTGTTTGACTTACTGATCTCAAAAGTAGGCGGCGGAGGTCTCTCTCTGCCTCTAGAATAAGAATCTAGATACCAATTCAGCCTCACAAGGTACTACTATGCTACCCAAAGTTAGTCAAAGATTCAAAAAGTAGGACACGGTAGAGGCATGAAAAGAGAGAAATAAAGTTGAACATTTTTATATTTTTTCTAAGACGTATATTCTACAAAACAATGAAACATGACACTTTTGACCGCGTGACAAAAGAAAATAGATTGTTAAAAAAAAAATCATGCATTAATTATACTGTAAGTCTGTAATTGCAATATTTTTCTAAACTTTAATACAACAACTCCATTGATACAATTTCTATCAAATTTAAATTAAAAGTCAATTTTTTTTTTTTTTTAATAAAGCATGTCTATTAGAAAGTTTAAATTGTCACCTAGACATGCCACTATCAAAACCACTAGAAAGGAAACAAGCTATGGATTGGATTTGCATTTTTATTGGTGAGAATTTACTGTTTTTGGTGTAATGTGGCATGGTTGTACAATCAAGTCTAGATGTAAATGTAAATTATGTTGTAGTGGTAGCTTCATTTCCTTGCCATCATAAAAGGGCAAGAAGTAATTTTGTTACTCTTCTTCTAGAAAGTTATATACCCCAGAAACTAGCTCCTATAAGTTGGCAGTAAAATTCAACCAAAAATTGCAGATCTATCTTTCTGGATTGTGGTTATATTAATCTTCTTCTTTCCCATCATTAGAGCACGCTTGCATGTAGCACTTTCACATATTTTCCAATTTTATACTATCTTGCTTAGCCAAATTTGACCCCCCCACTAAAAAAATAGGCCTAAAAAATTGCAGGCACAATTTCTTTATTGGTACATTAGGCCCAGCTCATGATGGTAAAAGAACAAAATTCAGAATAATTTTTTATATTACAGCTCCCTATTTGTCTGTATATAGTAGAACCAACCAATACCGCATCTTCCGTACAATTTATGAATTTACTCAAATATTTAAATCCCCCATTTGTTTATTGCAGCACTTGATTGATACGACCACAATCCCTTATAAAAAAGGACTAATGGAAAGGCCATTTTGTTTGAGTAAACAAGGCAAGGTCAGTGGGAGAGAAATGAGTTTTATGAGGTGGAACAAGCTGGAGAGTGGAGGCTTAAAGGCTCACACTTTCCATGGTTGGCATGTGGTACTACAATGATCACTCTGTTGTTTTGTTCATACAAAATTGAAATGTCAACTTACATAAACATTGAAGAGGTAATTGGTTGGTAGGCTTTTCTGTGAATGCTGATTACACTTTGGGAACATTTGGTTTGTTGTGATGTATTTTTGATGTGATGCACATTACGATGATATGACATTAAAATTTTTTTTTTTTCTAATATTACCATAATTTAAAATTACAAAATATATCACATCACCTTAATCTTACTACCTTCCTAAACAATGTAGTATTGTATTTTTGTATTAAGATTACAGTAAAGTAAGATTACAATAACGCAGTGGCGGACCATCACAAGGATTGAAGGGGGCCATGGCCTCCCCAAAATTTTTGAAAAAAATTAGTGAATTTTTTTTTTTTTGGGAATTATCCTAAATAATTTGAAAATTTTTAAAAGAACCTTATCATTTTGGCCCTCCATACCCGATAATATACATATATATTTAAGAAAGTCTAAAAATAAACATAACTTTCATTTAAATAGAAGTATAATGTAAGAGATATTACAAATTGTTGATGTGATAAATAGTTATTGGTAAATGAAAAAAATGATATTAATGGTAGGTCTAGATGAAAATCAATAAAATGTTGGTCACATCAACATTTTGTAAAAATATTGTAAAATAGAATACAATCCAAAATCTTTTTTTTTTTTCTTTTCAATTCTTTCCTTTTCCTACTACTACTGCAGTTTTGTGTTTACAATATAAAAAAAAAAAAAGTTATGTGCTACGAAACTAGACAAGAAAGAGTGAAAGACAAGTTTGAAGCTTTCATATGCCCCCCTCACCCATGTACAGTGCTCCTGTACGTGTTACTTTATTTTTCATTTGCTTTCTTTTTTATATATATTCCTTATAATACATTATTTGTTATTATAATAATCAATATATTATATACCGTATGACATTATAATTTATAAATGTACTTGATTAATTTGATTAAAATATATCGTATATACTACTATATTAACATGTATTTAGCACTTCAAAAAAAAAAAAATTTAACATATATTTAGTTGATGTTTATAGCACATATTGAGTTATGAAATATTGTAAATTACTATTTTAGATTTCATACAAACAAAAAATTTTATAGATGGCCCCCCCAAAGATAATTTCCTGACTCCACCACTACAATAACGTAATATTACAATAACGTAACATTACAGCAAACGAAACACCCCCCTTCCGTTATCTTTAGAGTTATGGGCTTTTAGTAAAGGTGTTATCTGACTTTCAGGGTATTTGATAGGATTTTCTAAATATTATCTTTGAGGTTGATTTTGTTTTAAAATATTGTTACTCTATATTGGTGATAGATTGCAGGACACTTCTGACTTTGCATCCATAATGAATGAAGGAAAACCATTTGCCATACAAGCAATGCTATTTATCAACCTCTGTTTCACAAATTGTTAATTTGACTAACTATGGATATATATTTGCGATAGTGTGTATAATGTGAAAATTTTTAACTTATTTTTCGCTGCATTGATAAGCTAGATTCCATAGTTAGTCAACTTTTGGGACCTTTATGGTACAAACTTAGCAAACCCTCTTCTCATGCTGACCACTTCTCAGAAGATTCATGACCTGTGCTCATTCACATTCAACATTCAAGATTCAAGAATAAAGAAACCAAAAGCTGGAAGTCCAATTATATTATAATTTCCATGTGGTGCTGCCATGTTGCAGTTGGGACCAGACCCCACAGCCCCGTGCCTTTCCAAATCTGAACAGAGCATTTGATCACCAAAAAGTACAAGTAGCACTATGGTGATTGATGCGCACAAAACATACACCTTTATAGGTGCAAAATATTATCATCAAAAATCCAGAAAATCTTAACCTTTGCCATCTTCAGATGTATCTGTCAAATCTGGTGCACACGAGCACTAAGTACACAACTAAACTGGGGCACAAAACCCATGAACAATTGTGAAGATGCAACAATTTGTAGTGGACTTTTACTGTCATGCATCTCTTGGAGAATTTGCTAAGGGTAGGTACAAGCTTTTGTCATATGACTGCCACTACCACTAGCAAAGCACCAACAAAACTGACAACCTTCAATAATATCAAATGAATCAATATTACAAATGCAATTGCATGAGGTAAAACCGGATCCCTTTTAGCCAATCTAGTCAATTTTCCTTAATAAGAAACTGAACAGCATTGACTACTGATCAGGGACATGGATTGGGAAACTTTCCATGAATCTTGTTAATTTCAACAATTATTTCAGATGTGAGCTCTGCCTTGAATGCATTGAGAACCTCCCGAAGCTGCCACAACTTAGTAGCTCCAAAAACAGCACTTGCAACAAGAGGATGTCTCAAAACAAAGGCTGCCAAAAAGAATGATAAATTATCTAAGTAAAAAAAGAAATAAGAATTAACCAACCAACCTTGACCACTATCAACCAAGATCTTTCACATGTATAGATGTGCCTAGAAAGTAGAACCTATCTAGGAATCAAAACATTCATAACTAAGCAGGAGAGAGAAAACTCAATTTTACCAGAACAGTTGGAATATATCTAATATCTAAGAGGAAAATATGTTGCTGGTTTCTCACATACCCTGATTCCGGCCTCCAATGGATCAGTACACAGAGAAACAATAATATGAAATACACACACACACACAATTGGAAGGGAAAAGCAACTTGATCATTTTCATTTAATATGAACAGCATGATAAGAACAGGAGGAAAAATGGGATTTCTGTATCTGTCAGATAAGTTGAACAATTGCCACTAAAATAAAATTAAGAGGAGGGACTTCATATCAAGTGTGTGAATTTTGGGAAAAGCTCCCACATTTTACATAATGCATCCAAAATGATTCAGCCGTATAAAGAGAAGGAAAAATCTGAGATCAAGTAATAATCTAAAATAGGCATTTCACTTTTGATGCATTAGTGACAAAGCAAGTCCAAATACAACTCTACAGAAACTTCCCTATATATATAGCCTTCATAATTACCCAAATTAGTCTAGAGTCTAGACAACGAAACCCTGACCCCTTGTCTTGTGGACAATGGTTTGCTATCATTATTGGGATTTGTAAGGTTAGGTTCATGATTGTAGTGCATACATGGACAGAATTTGCAATGCTCAATAATACGATGATTAATAATCAAAAAAACAATAATAATAATAAGAGTCTGAATTTGGTAAGGATGGAGTGTAAAACCTATGTTTTACACCATCCAATAAGAGATTGTCACATTAGCATTTTATTTAAAATTCAATACATCCTACCACACCTAATAACATCTGAACAAACTTTTAATTTGGTTAGGTTTATATATGGGTATTAGAATTGATTGGGTGTGGTTGTACTTATTCTTAAATATGTGATAAAATGATGTGGCATGTTGGGATTGGAGAGATAAAACATGGGTTTTACACCATGTCCTTACAAAATTTAATCTCTAATAATAATAATACGATCATTAGTAGCACAAAAGGCAACTACAACTTCCATTATATCTAGAACTGATTTATACAGCTCACAAAGTCTCATATGATCATGAGGTGTAAGAGAAAATTTGCAACAATTGCAAAAGCTACAGAGATTAATAATCATATATAAGTATATATTGCGCAAATAAAGTGAGAGGGAGTAGTATCAAACCAATTGCAAGGGATACAGGATGAAGGCCATATTTTTTGGAAATTTCAAGATACTCCTGGAGAGAGAGAGAGGACAGGTCAGATTAACATGCAAAAGGCAGGCTCAAAAATATACGCTAAACTCAACAATGAACTTGCAACACATTACAAATAATATGCTGAAAAGTATGTATGTCTTCATTGTTTTGAAAAGGCTAATGTGAGCAACTAAACTAAGCCATCTTTAAATCAAGTTAAGTAATAAGCAGGTTTAGAGAACTCTAACAGAAAACTGGTTAAAAAGTCCCCATTTCCCAATCAAAGTTTAGACCACATTTCTTATTTGTGTCACTGATCAACAATTATCATGAATATGGATTTCAATTTAAGAATAGGTTTTGAAAATGTAGGTTCTTGTAATAAGCCTCTCACATTATAACTAAAATTCAAAATCAAAACCGAGAAGCATCTGCTTACCATGGTAGCTGCTTTTATGATGTTACTAGACAGGTTGTATCTGGATTCCCCTTCTGAGTACCTACCTGAAAAGAATAAACAACACAATAGTTCCACATGAGACAAGTTAGTCGTTAGATTAAATAAAATTTGATCACTGACCTTTAAAAAGATTCAACCGAGCATCTGTCGGACCCCCATCTAGCAAAGAATACTTCCCAGAGAGAACACCCATTGCCAAGGGACTGTAGGCCAATAAGCTGACCCTAAAAATTTAAAACAAAAGAGCTTAAATACAATACAAGTGCATTTAGTTGGGTATTTCAATTTATCACATTACAACTATATGAATGCAGCATAATCTACTTAATAAACCCAAATTGGTTCTTTCCATCTAAAGAGAAAGCTAATCTTATAAGTAATAACAAACCAAAGTTTCATATTGACAGAAAAATCCTTGTCCCTACGCAAATTTCCGAAGTTACAATTAAATTTCAATTGCTAATTTGTATTGCTCACAGTAATACTAACCATGTATACTAATAATTTGTGTCAAATTGAATTCTTCCAGAACTGCTAAGGAACAAAAAAATTATATTCAGAACCAAATTTTAGGCAGTTTAGCAATGAATTTCATAGACGAGAGCACAACTTCTGACACAGTGAACATGAAATCATATAATTACACTTCTGTGGAAGCCAAAGGTAGCTGCTATGAGTCATGTAATAAAAATGATTTCAATTACACATCCAGTTCAGCATGTATAAATGGTAGTTGTAAACATAAAAACATAAAAGATAAAATACATAACGATCTCTAATGCTATAGTTCTTTCCATTAGTACAACTAATTGACTTGTGTAAGTTGAGCACTTTTTTTATCACCATTTCATACATGATAAGATCAAATATAATTCCACCCTCAGTAATCAATATATCGAAAACAAAACTACCTCTCATGGTGACAGCACTCAGCCATTCCAGAATCAAAAGTTCGACAAAGCAAGCTGTATGAGTTCTATCACAAAGACAATGAGTTGTACATAAGCCTTGCAACCAATAAAGTAGAGAGAGAGAGAGAGAGATGGGAAAAAAAATGCTAAAGAAAAACAGGAAGCCTTGCAGCTATGAAGCAGAAAACCTCATACAACCTGCACTGATACTATCTTAGGATGGCCAGGAACTCGTTCGGCAATCTGAATGAATTTCATGACGCCATATGGTGTTTCATTACTGAGACCAACATATCTGATCTATGAACAAAGTTTTTCATTATAACTGGAAATTCCATGTTATCTAGAGATTTATTATAGAGGCAAACCCAATGATATCATCACTCACCTTTCCAGCATCAATGGCTCTACCAAGAGCGTCAAGTTGTTCCTCTATATCAACCGAACTGAACTGTAGAGTTGGATCATATTCAGTTTCCCCAAACATGGGCACATAGCTACAAAATCAGCCATGAATTACTTCAAGAGACCAATTTTGGGTTGGTGTCAAAGAAAACAAATTATCAAGAAGTTTCATTCCCCCCCAAAAAACCCGCCCAGGATATATCCCAAAAATCATGCTTAGCAATGAGCTACTTTGATATCTACAATATCCCAGGACACTTGATTTAGGATCCACATACAAACCGATCTGGCCAATGAATTTGATAAAGATCAATGTAGTCAGTTCGCATTCGCAGCAAGCTGCATCAATTCAATAAATAACCCATTAGAGCATAATACAAATTTCTTAACTGAATGATCATACATCTCATCCTTTTGGGTTTCCTCTTCTTCTTTTTTTAATAAGTAAATAATTTCATCAAAGAATAAAGGTGCTACTCAAGTAGTACAAGCTGTATATATAGAGAAACACAAAACAGAAAAGGATCAAAGAGGAGTTCAGAAATATATATGTGTGTGTGTGTGTTAATGTTTCTAAAACGAAAACACCCTACAATATGCTATAACTGTTATAGTATAACAATTCCCATTATACAAAACCATGTGTTGTAACTCTTGGGTAAAATCATTTTTCAGTTATGTAATATCATGGTAACACCAAACACAACATTGTATAACTTGTTCTTGATGCTTGTTCTCTCATGGAAACCCAAGGCAATGGCCATTGACACTAGCCCAGGTGGCACAGATATCCCTTTAAAGGGTAAAACCAAGTTCAAAGATGGTCAAACAGAAACTTACACTAAGATGAATACATAATCACCATCCAGTAGGATTTACAAGTACTTAGGGGCTAGGGCATTCTTAAATAGGACCATCCTGTTTTAACATTGTTAATGTAACAAAAGTTAAATATACCACAAAGACGTAGCCTACAAATCTAATGTATAAACAAACATGCAAAGACTAAATGAGAAATCGTGAGAGATTATCTTGTACATACAAGTGGCAAACTAAAAGAAAGCAACTTATCCCAAATGGAAAACGAGAGAGAGAGGATTAATAGATGGCTCAAAATACGAAGAGAATAAAAGATAAAAGAATATAGAACACTGGCCAGCATGTATAAGTATAACAAATAGAATGCGTATAAGATGTAAACCATTTGGACTAATGAGTCCCACCATCTCAGTCACTTGATGATCTGATGAATACAAACTATGAAAGCCTGCAGTGACTAGACATAAACAGGTTTAAAAACTAACCTGTTGTCAATGGCTTCAGTAATATTCCTGTGATCCAAACACTTTGGCCCACCTCGAATCCAAGTCATTTGCCCAGATGGTCCAGTAACCTAGATCCAAACAATACACAAAGAACTGAGCACAAATTTCAAATGAGAATTAAAAACTAATAATGTGACATTAGAAGGAATGGTTATTAAGCCTAACAAATCTCAAACCACGGACAACAGGACATTTTATTTTGGTACTATGTCCAAACAGTACAAAAAGGCTTATAACATATACCAACCTTGAGCTATTACAAGAATAACTATATTATAAAGATAATATAGAAACAATAAAGATTCTGCATTCATATGCTTACAGGGACTCTCACCTTAATCTAGAAAATCTAGCACGGTGTTTTACTTATAAACAGCCCCAAACAATCATCACAGAGCTAATACCAGATTCGACAAACAACTTCAGATTCAAATGCCTTCACATTTTCCTAAAAGAACAGGAAAAACTATACAATTTCTATCAAAATAAAGTTTAACCAATCTTGATGTGCATGTCTAACCAAAAGTAAAATCATACGGAGCCAGAATTTTCATAAGAGACTACAATCAAAACCCCAAATAAGTTGACCATGTACTAGTTTTTTCATGCAGACAAAGGAACTCAAAACAAGCACTGAATTCAAATCCACTGTCCTAATGCATGGTCAGAGATTTTGGTTGTTTCACCTCAGCATACCACCCAAATGTTAATGCACATATTCATATTATTACTATAGACCAATAAGACTTTTGAGCAATGTGGAAAACCAAATACTTGTGATTAACTAAAATGAATATCAATATAGTGAACCAAATATTTGTAATTAACAGAAATGAATATCATTCAAAGGCATCTTTGAAGCCTTTCACATTCATAAACTATTTATAAATGTAAAAGACTTCAAAGAGTTGAATTGAGACCTTTGTGGCTAAAACAACGCGATCCCGAGAGATCTTCCTATCTCTAATCCAACGGCCCAGGTACTCCTCGCTCCTACCCTGAGTCTCAGCACGCTGAGGCACTGGGTACCTGAAGTTCCAAACATACAATTACTTGCATATATATATATATATAGACATTACAAACATGCCCAGAAGTTGAAAAAACTCAAAGGAAAACAAAACCCAGAAAGAAATCTCGAAAAAAAAAAAAAAACAAGTTTTTACTACATAATTATACCCAGAAAGGAATTGCAAGGTTTAAAATTTAAAGGTGTGTACATTTCTGCAGAGTCGAAGAAGTTGATTCCAGCACCGAAAGCTTCATCAAGGAGGCGAAATGACTGTGGAAGAGTGTTCTGCTCACCAAAAGTCATGGTTCCTGAGACAGAGAGAGAAGAGAGTAAGGTTGTGGGTTTGAAGGATTAGAGAGATGAAGTGAACATAGAAAAAGAGTTTGGGAGAGAAGTGAGAACCCAAGCAGAGCCTAGAAACTGTGAGGTCTGCAGCGAGGTTGAAGAGAGGAACGGACATGAGAGCGAGCGTGCGTGTGTGTGTAATGTGTATAGTTCAAGTTTGGTGATGAGAACTGAACTGAGAAGTGAAGTGAAAAAAACTATGGGATAAGGAAGGAGCAAAAATGGAAAAATATGTATTGGATGGAGATGCAGGGGATCGAACCCTGTACCTCTCGCATGCAAAGCGAGCGCTCTACCATTTGAGCTACATCCCCGTTTGAAATTGAGTTCTTTATTTTATATTAATAATATTAATCGAACATCATCTTCATTAGCCATTAACTCTTGATCCCCTCCTTTAGCCTAAGACGTGAGACGCGTAGAGGCTTCAGGTTTCACTCCTAGCACGTTTGCGTTGCGCTTGAATAAAGCCGAAGCGTGTTACATCCAATAGTCTATGGGAGAGACAAGTTTTAAAAAAAAACATTTGGCTTAGTGTTCATTCTGAGCAGCATATTATTGAATTGGTACTTCATTGAGTACATTAAGGATGGTACTTCCAACATCCGAAGTCCCCCACTTCCAGTGGACCATTTATATTCCAAATAGCAAGAAAAGCTTAAATTCATAAGATTTGATATTTAGAAGAGGGTGAAAGGTTGCAGACAAGGACATGTGATGACTTTTTCCCAAATGGACAGAGACTCGTATTGAATGGCCTCCCAAAACTTCATTTCATCTAACAAAAAGAAATCTTATCATGCTGGTCAATTTGCTGCTTGAAAGGATCATGGGATCCTATATCTCAAAGTCTCAAATCAGCAATGTATTGCTGGTCAATAAAAGTCTGGCCCAAAAGACAACACCATAACGCTTGGTACTTGAAATCAAAGCCAACTTGAGCATCTGCTTTTGGCAGTATGATTCAATCTAGGACTGGGTTATATTCCATGGCCTTCACTAATGTGACTCTCCTTTTTTTTCCCTAATTTAATTAGGCTCACATAAACATACCACTTGATATGTGACTGTGATTCTTGAAAGACTAATTCCACAAATTGAATGTTGGTAGACTTCAAAAAGAAAGAGAACAATCTGCAATCTAGCACTAAAATGAAGAGTGAGACTACAGATACATAGCCTAACAGCCAAATGACAGTGCATATGTCTCAACAGCAACCTAGAGAAGCCAATTGATCACTCACAGTGAGCTCCCTAATGATAGCTAAAAAGTTTCATTTGCAAAGAAAAAGGTCATAAACATCAAACATCCATGTTTCTAGTAGCAAAAACTGAAAACTAGAACCTATAGATTCAGAAAGGTTAGAAAATATCCTCATTTCATCAAAACATTAAGAACAAATTAATAACTAATCACAAACACATGCCAAAACGATTCACTAGAATGAACCCAACAAAAACCAAAACATCATTTCATCCGTAATTCAGCTTAAACAATATAATATTCATTTCACACAGAAAATTGTAAACATTAAATTATTATCCTTTATATTCAACCACCAAAAATACCCAAATTAAGGGTTTACAAGTACCAAACAGATCAGAAAGCCCAAATGGGCAGCCAACAAATCCCATCCTCGACCATTTCTTAAATCTCAAACATCAAATTCCTCACCAAAAAAAAAAAAAAAAACCCTAAAACTCTTGCGATGCTGATCCAATATCACCTTTCCCTTTACCAATCTTCTTAGGCAACAAATTCTGATGAATGTTGGGCAAGACACCTCCATTAGCAATGGTGACCGTTCCCAAAAGCTTGCTCAACTCCTCATCATTTCGCACAGCAAGTTGTATGTGTCTTGGAACAATACGATTCTTCTTGTTGTCTCTAGCAGCATTACCAGCTAGCTCAAGAACCTGTAGAGAACCACATCAACCAAATTAATGAGACAACTTAAAATCACATCAATCACCTCAATTAAGCCCAAATGGTTTAACACTACAAATGACAAATCGTCCTAGTGCTTTCTTACAAACCAAACACAATTTCTACTAAATTTAGTATCTTTACAGTTCTATCCAATATTTACTCAGCAACCAAACAGAAAAGAGAAACCCAAAACCGAATACTAAACAAAGTCTCTAATTGCATAGATCCAAAGATCCAATACCCAAATCCATAAACTAACAGAGCAACGATCACAAAACACAAAATCAGCACACCCAGTTTCCCACATATTCTCGGCATCCAAACACCCCCAGGAAATCGAACATAAAAAATAAAAAAATCAAAGACTAACCTCAGCAGCAAGGTATTCGAGCACGGCGGAGAGGTAAACCGGAGCTCCGGCACCGACACGCTCGGCGTACTTGCCGGCTTTTAAGAACCGGGCGATACGACCCACAGGGAATTGAAGCCCAGCTTTCTGTGACCGAGAAACAGACTTTGAGGACTTTGGTTTGCCTCGGCCACCCTTGGTTGAACCTCCTGTGGAACTCATGCTTTTTCTGATCGGAGAAAAAAAGGAAGGTGTTTTTTTTTGTTTGTGTCTGATGATGTTAATATAAGGGTTTGAGGGTTCGAAGGAGTTGAGGTTAGTTTATATAGGAAGAGAGAGAATGCTGTGGTGGGTTTTGATTGGTGGAGATTAGTTAGGTGCGGATCGCCAACCTGGCATTGTGATTTTGCGGGAATTTGAAATTTTTTCATGGCAGGAAACATGGGAAAGTGGAAATGTCTTTTTCACAAAGATTTCGATTTTTTAACTTTTTTAAGGGATGATGGTGGGCTTCGAAGATGTAGATGAGTTGAACAGGTTGTTGTCGTTGGCCCAATTCAAGCTAGTTCAAACTTGGGCCGAGTTGAATCCCATTGCTATTTTCATCTCAGTTAAGCTATAAGTGCATTAGAGCATCCGCATCAGATGTGGCAAAAATTATGTCATTTTACCACACTAAAATCTTATTTTATTATTTTACCACATTATTTTACAACATTCCATTTATCAAATGTTTTATACTACAATTCTATATATTAAAATAATATTTCCTACACATTAAAATAATATAAACAACCTAATAAAATAATATATCTAACCAATAAATAACAACCACAACAACCACACACTGCTGCCACCGCCGCCGCCGCCACCACCGTGGCAGCCACAATCCATCAGAACAAATCAGAACAACAACAACAAACCAGAAACCCATGGGAACTCCCTGATCAACCAAATAACAAACAACTGCATCGGAACTCCCTGATCAACAACAACAAATCGGAAATCAACAAACAAACTCATAGCCCACCAAAACCTTGACCCACAATCGGAAATCAACAACCTCGACCCACAATGCCGCCAACCCAAAACCTTGACCCACAACCCATAGCCCACCAAAACCAAATCGGAAGCCCCACCACCGCCACCGCCACCACCTCAACCACAAACCCCGACAAACCCACCGCCTCCACACCCTCACCCACACCCACTTCCAAACCCAAAACCTTCATAATCCAAGTCAACCCAGACTCCAAACCCACCATCTTTATCGCCGTCATCATCATTGCCTAGCCCATCCAAACCCACCCACCTCCGTCGGAACTGAACCCATCAAAACACAGCCAAAAAAAAAAAAAAAAAACAGAAAAACCATTGCTAGAGAGAAATCGACGTCGGCGTCGGCGTGGAAGTGATCGTCGGCGTCGGCATTAGCGTTGGTGTTGGCGTGGGCGTGGAAGAGCAGTGATGAGGATTGGGGTGAGAGAGAGAGGAGAGGATTGAGGTGAGAGAGGTGAGAATGACAGAGAGAGAAGAGAGAGAGGAATAAAAAAAGAAAAAAAATTTTGCCACACGCGTCCGTACCGTGGCAAATTTGTCACGATACTGTTCAATGTTGCAAAAAAAGGAGATATGACACATCTGATAAATGGGGTCAAATGGTGCTTGGTGTGCCAAATGTGCCAAATATTTAACATTTGGCACATATGGCACAGCTAATAAAGATGCTCTTAGTATTGGGGAATGCAAATGCCAAATATAAGAAAATTTTGACATTTGCAGTCCCAAAGTGCTCTGCATCAAAGAATTGTAAAGCCAAGTATTGCAAATTTTTTTGCAATACTGCTACAGTACAATTCTAAATGTAGAATTGTACTGTAGCAGTATTGAAAAAAAATATATATATATATTTTTTATTTGGGTTGTAGTGGTGATTTGGGTTTTGATATATATTATTATTTTATTATGTAGATATATTATTTTAATGAGTAGAATAGAAAAATAAAAGTTTGGGATGCCAGAGGTAATGTAAAATGGTATGGTATAAGTAATAAAGTGGCTTTTTGAGATGGTAAAATAGAGTAGAGTAGTATTTTCTGATGCTAATACTCTAATATCTGGCTATACTAAAAATAATAATAATAATAAATCTATCATTTTTGTTACTCATTTTCCCATCCCACTTGCTTAAGGGGCTAAATTCTCTCTAAGCAGTAGAATGGACACAGGCCAGCTTGGCATATATATATATACATTTTTTAAATTATGATTTGTTTAACCATAAAAAACTGTGAGTCTATGATTACCCTAAATATTTTTAGATCCAACAAAACTTTAAAAAAAAAAAATTTGCTCTTCTTAACAATATATTAGGCCATTTCAAACAAAAATAAGCCTTTCAAAAAAAAAAAAAAAAAAAAAAAAAGAAGTCCATGAAAATTTTTATTGAACTTAAATTTGAAAGTGGTGTAGCTTGTAGTAGCATTAATAATGAGACTATCGTGCAACGGTTTCAAAATATGAAAACTCGTAGAAGAAAATTGTAAAACTTGATGTATTTGTGTTTTTTTTTTTTTCAATATATAAAGTTTTATTTTTATTAGATTTTGTATAATTTAAAGTTTCTTAATGACCACCCTCAAGAAAATTTCTAGAGCCGCCATTGTCCCCAACTCTTGGTCCAATGGGTACCCAAACCCTACCCAATTCAAACTGAGTTTTTTTTTTTTTTTTTTTTTTAATAAAAGGAAAATGTTCTTCTTCATTTTTAAACCTAAAAATAATTTTTCTATAGTTAATTTCAAACAATAGAGCTGAGACTTTTTTATAGAGTTTAATTTTGTCCTTCCTTTTATTTTCTTGTGAAACAAATCAAAATTTTATTAGTTTATAGGATTTAATGTACAATTTAGTAAATTTTTTACCAAATTTTTTTTTTTTTTAGGATTCAATATGTTGCAAAAAAACAAAAAAAAAACGTATTTTCCATTCCCCCATTTATGATCTACAAAGAATAAGAAACAAAGTGATCCAAAAGTATTTATAGTGGTAGAATATGTGAAAAAAAAGTATAAATATATTTTGTTTACAATAAATTAAAATTTATAGACACATTCAGGAAGGGACAACATAATCAAAACTCATCCCCGCCCCATCATCCCTTGGCCACAAAGAAAAACACGCACTGAGGGGGATTCTTTTGTCATCCATGTTGAGAATTTAGAATCACGCAATTAAATGAAATTGCTGACATATTTAAGTACTAAACACAAATTCTTCCCCAAATTTAAATCATATTCCATTGTAAAAGTTTTGTTTCAAATTTCAATGTTTCATTAGACTTAATTGAATTATCGACTCCTAACGTTTCCAAAAAATGATCTTTTAATTTGTTTTTCAAAGGCCCAAAAAAAATATTGCCTTAACAACGTGTATTGGGCTGGCTAGCCAACCCATAAATCTATTTCCTATGCCTTCAAGGATTAGGAAACGAGTAAAGTCGGTGATACTTGTATATATATATATATATATATACGTGACCAAAGTTTGATCTTCTTCATCAAACAACAATCAAATATGGCAGAGAATCAGAGTTTGGCACCTGAGAAGCTGATAGACAAACTAACGCACGCTGCTCATGTTGGTGACAATCGTGGCCTAGAGATTTTTGCCGCATGTGATGATGAAATTCTTAAGCAAGTTTTGCCGCACTGCACGGTTGATCAGTTGAAGTACGTGGAAAAGTGTCTGAAATCCAAAGGAAGAGATCTTAGCCCAGTGACTGATAAGCTATGGAAGAAATTCTATGAAAGAAAATTTGGGGTTCAAAATGCCAATGTTGTGACTCAAAGGATGAAGGAAAGGAAGGTGTGGCATAAGTGGGTGGCACTGTACGAGGCTAAATTGAAGGAAGTGAGTGAGAAAGCTAACAGAGCGATCGAAAGAGTTGGGAAACTTTATGAGAGAGAGAAGGAGCGCAAACAAAGTAGGCAAGTGAAGGTAGTCACGGTAGTGAGTGATAATAACAATAACAAGAGAGTCAGAGTGTACACATCTTGTGAGGTTCCAAACTTGAATAAGAACAACTTGATGAAGAAAGCAAGAAAGGAGTTTTTGAATTGCCTAGAGGTGAAGAATGTTCAAGCTATCAACTTGCAGAGGAAATATCATTGTCACTGAGTTTGGCTGTGAGAAGATTTAGTAAATTTGCTCAGGGGATTCTTTATTTTGTTAAGGTTTTTTCTCTGTTTTTGTTGGTCAAAGTGAGTTTGGCTGTTTGGGTTTTCATCAGAGAACATATTTGTAATTGTTGAAATTTATAATAGATTTATTTTTCTTTATAGGTTCTCTCTCTCTCTCTCTCTCTCTCTCTAAATTTTGTTGGAGTATTATTTTTAATTGTCAAGTTACAAATTAAGCCTGCCTACAATTAAAGGAATACATTCACAGGATAAAGTAAACATGTTCAAAATAAATTTGTGGAATCATCTTCCTTATGTTCTTTTTTATTTTTTGGGCATCTACTTCCTTTTTTCTTCATTGCATTTTTACTGAAGACAGAAAATCAGTCATAACTCCTAAGGATTTCACACTTTCCCCGTTTTAAGAGCACGATCAGGTTAATGTTCCGATGCAAAGTTAACATTAAAATTGAGATAGAAAATAAAAAAAGTTGTCCCCATTCCAAACAAGATTTCTTTTAGGAAAATTAGACAAAAGAGAAGTAAAATAACTATGATTACAATTAATTCAATTGTTAAAGTCTCTTGTGATCAAATAAGATATCTGTCTACACCAAATTGGTATATTAGTCTAATGATAAAATACAATTATCAAGAGTAAATGTGAAAGATTGAAACTATTTCTATATAAATTAAAAAAAAAAAAAAAAAATAGTTTCAATCATTTAGAAAAGAAGTAAATTAGTTCCCTTCTTTGTAAAAACTCTAAAAATTAGTACCAATATATTTAATTCAACTTCTTAAACTAATCAAACTCCACTTCTCGAATAACCTGAAGATCTTATAAACGGAGCTTGTTCTATGTTACTAGATCCAATTACCAATCAAATTTGTTACAAAAATAGTTATCACATCGCCGATTGCACTTTTGGTTTCACTAGCGAAATAGACTAAGTGTATACCCACAAATTTGACAACATGATCGACCACAACCCTTATAGCAATCAACATCACACAGCTAAGGTAATGTTTTTGCTAACTAGGGTAATTGCTAACATATTTACCACTATTTATAGTTTACAATATCAATATTGCAAAAGATAGAGAAATTTTAATAACCATCCCAGATTCTTCCTCCAAATTCCAATATATTCAAGCTGAAAGAAACACTACTTTGATCACTTTTCCATTGTAAATGCTTGATTGAATTTTTAATTCCAAAAATTCCCAAATTTTAAAACAAAAATTAACATTTACGAAGATAAATTTTAGATGCAATTACCACTGAAATTAGTAACAGATACGGTTATACGATTATAGAATTTGCAATTGCAATTATATATCACATCCAATGTGTTCACCGAATCAAAGATAATTACTAACGTTTTACAAGATGATTTAAATTATTAACCCATATTTTTACTCCAAATTCAAATTACATTCAATATGAAAGTTTCAATTCCACAATCACTTTTCTTGTTATATTCTTGCCCTGAACCCGATATCTGACCCCATATCCAACCCACATCTCACTTTACATCCCCGCCCCGGCTCTTGGTCCTGTGGGTACTTAAGCCCTAACCAATTCAAATTGAGTTTTTCAGAAAATAATAACAACTAAAAGGAAAAAAATTCTTCTTCATTTTTAAACCTAAAAATAATTTGATTTTTTTAGTTAATTTTCAACAACAAGGCTAAGACTTTTTTATAGTACAATTTAATTCATTTTTCTTCTATTTTCTTGTGAAACAAAGCAAATTTTCATTAGTTTCTGGAATTTAATATAAAATTTATGAAATTTCTTACCAACTTCATTTTCATTTTAGGATTCAATTTGTTCCAAAAAAACCTATTTTCCATTCCCCACATTTATGGTCTACAAAGAATAAGAAACGAAGTAATCCAAAAGTATTTGCTCTAATATAATTGGTAGAATATGTTTAAAAAAAAAGTATAAATACGTTCTATATATTAAATTTTATTTTTAAAAAAACTTAAATTATATATATATATATATATATATATATAGACACATAGTTGGGGAGACAAACAAAATGTTGGGTATACAAGTGTGAGTGGAGTTTCACATTAAATAAAAATGAGAAAAATGAGTGGTTAGTATAACAAAGTTGAATTGAATTTTTAGACCCTTTAGGTTTCCAAATTCTGAAACAAAATTTATCTTCTAAAAAAAATTAAAGCATTAAGAACTGGACCCCGAGAAGTAGCTGAACCAGAAGACATTCAAGGCTACAGTGCTAGGGCCTTTCTATATCGGCCACTAGCAAATAGTATAATCAATTTCATAGGCCCAAAAAGAAACTAGCATTAATGTATGTTGGTCTTAGCAGCCCATAAATATGTTTCCTATCCCTTAATTAAAGGATTAGGAAAAGAGTACACCAATTTTATTTCCGATCCCTCGAAGGATTAGGAAACGAGTAAAGTCGTATATATATACGTAACCAAAGTTTGATCTTCTTCATCAAACGACAATCAAACATGGCAGAGAATCAGAGTTTGGCACCTGAGAAGCTGATAGACAAACTAACGCACGCTGCTCATGTTGGTGACAATCGTGGCCTAGAGAATTTTGCCGCATGTGATGTTGAAATTCTTAAGCAAGTTTTGCCGCACTGCACGGTTGATCAGTTGAAGTACGTGGAGAAGTGTTTGAAATCCAAAGGAAGAGATCTTGGCCCCGTGACCGATAAGCTATGGAAGAAATTCTACGAAAGAAAATTTGGGGTTCAAAGTGCTAATGTTGTGGCTCAAAGGATGAAGGAAAGGAAGGTGTGGTATAAGTGGGTGGCACTGTACGAGGCTAAATTGAAGGAAGCGAGTGAGAAAGCTAACAGAGCGATTGAACGAGTTGGGAAACTGTATGAGAAAGAGAAGGAGCGCAAACAAAGCAGGCAAGTGAAGGTAATCACAGTGTTGAGTAATAATAACAAGAGATTGTATACATCTGAGGCACCAAACTTGATTAGGGGCAACTTGTTGAAGAAGGCAAGAAAGGAGTTTTTGAATTGCCTAGAGGTGAAGAATCTTCAAGCTATCAACTTGCAAAGGAAATATCGTCTGAATTAATTGAGTTTGGCTGTGCCTGTGAGGAGATTTAGTAGAATTACTCAGGGGACTCTTTATTTTTTTAGGGTCTTTTCTCTGTTTTTGTTGGTTAAAGTGAGTTTGGCGGTTTGGGTTTTCATTAGAGAGAACATATTTGTAAATGTTGAAATTTATAATGGTTTTGTTTCTCATTACAGGTTTTCACTCTCTCTAAAATAGTTTCAATTATTTAGAAAAGAAGTAAATTTATTCCCTTCTTTGTACTAACTGTCAGACATAGAAAAGCAGACTTTATGCATAGCCAATAGAAAATAAAATCTAATGACAGTCCAAAATTAATGGAAAATAAAATATAAGGAACTTGAAGGCAAGAACAAAGTCTGCTTCTCAGGAATTTTAGGTGTACTGGGTTTGTTGGGTTTCATTGGGTTATGGGTTTGTTTTACAATTTGGAGATTATAGGTATCTGAATTTCAATTAAGCGCATAAGCCAATAAAAAAGCTGACTTTATGTATAGCCCAAAAAACATCACAACTTACGGTTTTTTCTTTTTTTTTGCTAACATATTTACAAAGAACAATTTAAGATCCAATTACCACTAAAATTAGCCCAAGTGTAGTCACAGAATTAAAGATTATTACACCAAATTCAAAACACATTCAATCTGAAACATTAAATTCAATAATCACATTTCCATGTTATGCGCTTAATTGAAATTCAGATACCTATAATTTCCCAATTGTAAAACAAAAGACACCATTCACACAACACAAATTGAAAATCTGAGATAAAACCCAATAGTTCATTATCATTCCAAGTGAAGCTTTACATAACAAAAAGCTACTTCATTACAAAGCTATCAAACCCATAACCTAACGAAACCCAACAAACCCAGTACACCTAAAATTCCTGAGAAGCAGACCCAATATCACCCTTTCCTTTCCCAGCTTTCTTGGGCAACAAATTCTGATGAATGTTAGGCAAAACACCGCCATTAGCAATGGTCACAGACCCCATAAGCCTGCTCAACTCCTCGTCGTTCCTCACAGCAAGCTGAATGTGCCTTGGGATAATCCTGTTCTTCTTGTTGTCCCTCGCTGCATTCCCAGCCAACTCCAAAACCTGAACCAAGAACGAAAAAACCCAAAACAATCAATAACCAATAACCAAAACAGAAACCCAGAAAATGACAAACGAAACAGCGTTATTCTAACGAACCTCAGCAGCGAGGTATTCAAGGACGGCGGAGAGGTAGACTGGGGAGCCGGAGCCGACACGTTGAGCGTATCGGCCGGTTTTGAGGAACCGGGCGACACGGCCAACTGGGAATTGGAGACCGGCTTTGTGGGATCTGGAGACGGACTTTGTGGCTTTTGGCTTGCCTCTGCCGCCCTTTGTGGTGGTTTCTGCAGCGGAGCTCATTGTGGGTTTTGGGATTTGATAGTTTTTGAGAGAGAGAGAGACTTGGAAATGGTTTTTGCTTTTGAGATATGGAGCGTGATGGGTTTGGTGTGTTTTAGTTTATATAGAGAGGAAAGGAGGGTTTTGATTGGTTGGTTTTGGTTGTGCGCGGATTGCCAGCGTGGCTGGGAGATTTTTCAAATTTGAAGGTTTGAGAGAGTGTTTTTCCTGATTGGTGGAGACGGGTTTCACGCGGATTGCCAACGTGGGAGGGAAGATTTGAAGGGTCTTTTTTGATTGGTGGAGTGGGGTTTCACACTGATCGCCAACGTGGCAAGAAGATTTATGTTTTTTGGATTGATTTGAGGGGCGGGAAAAGTTTTCAGTTTTGGCGCGGCGTTGTTACAACGTCGTTTTGTAGTTTTGGGAAAAATGTAAATTATGCTCTTTTCATATTATTAAAGGATATAAAAATTATACTCTTTAAAATATGATATTGAATATTTTAGTCAATCAAATTAGGTAGGTATTCATGTTCACATTAATTTTGACCATACTAATCACTTTATTTACATGACTACAAACTATCGTTAATAACTACAAAATATTAAAAATTTATATAATTATTAAAATTTAATTTAAATAAAAAATAAATTTTACATTTTAAGGAAAAAAGGAAAAAAAAAAAAGGCACAATCACGAATCATTCATAAAAAAGAGTTCCGAATCACCTATGGCTAAAAGCCCCAAACTTCACAAATCACAACCACTACAAAATTAAAAATGTAAAATCAAACTCACACTAGGGGAAGAATAACATTCATATTTCATAGCATTCGCTTTGTAGATTACATGCTTGTACCCAAGCTTTGTTGCTATGGCTAACCTAATTGTCTTAACTTATACTTTTAGTGAATTTTGATCTTGTGTCAACTTTGTCCATACAAAAATTATTTTTTTATTGTAATTTATTTCCTCCACTGCTTTAAGAAACTCTGTTTTTTGGGAGAAGGGGGGGGGGGGGTGGCTTTTCTCCCATTTTCATTTCCCATTTATTTAATTCTTCTTTACCAATATACCTCCCTCTCTCAATTTCATGTGATAGCCCAATGTGGGAGAAAAGGGTTGGTGGTGATGCAATTTGGGTGTAATGAGTTTTTAAGAGGCTATTTGGATGTGATGGAAATTGAATTATATAACTCAATTTCCATCACCCATAATCCAAATATCGTGGGACCCACATGAAAGAAAAAAAAAAGTGTTTGGCTAGGTTTTTAAGTGTTGTTTCCATTACTCAAAACTCAAAATTTTGAGTTTGGGTGATGGAAACTGAGAACAAAAATTGTATTTCCAAAAGTTCAAAATTGATTTTTAGTGGCAGTTTGCTAAATAGAGTGACTTCGTGGGACCCATGTGTAGTGCATTGTTAAATCATCTTAAGTCCTTTGATATTATTGTTGCTTAGCTCCTCGTTTCAATTCATTTCATCCCCAAAATTTTTAGCAACACCTTCCCTCTGTCCACCTCCTCTCACATTTCGTCTTCTTCATTTCTAGCAACATTTGAGAATCTAAACTGAAGCATTAAAATTGTCTGAGATGAACCTTTCGTGATTGAAGACAAATACCGAAGAGTGTCAAAATCTTCACCGGCGACATTGAGCTCCGTTACCATTAGTTATCCCTAACGAGCCCTTATTTTCGTGATCTTCTCCCAGGTGCAAATTATATCTCTCTCCCTCTCCATTTTCCATGTTCAATGTCAGATTTGTTCATTTTAATTTATGTTTTATGATTTTTTTTTTTTTTGGTTATTCTACTTTGGATGTTAAAATGGGTTTTTTCCCCCATGGACTGATGTTGATGACCCTTTTAGGTTATACTAGTAATTGCTTGCTCCAGGTTATAAAGATTGCAAAGAAACTAGAGCTTGCAACAAAAATTGACAAGTGAACACAACTGGTTATATATTCTAAAAGTTTGAATTGTGACAAAGCCCCATTTAAGAATGAAGAATGTATATATTCATAGGCATACACCCAAACTCAGACAAAAAACATACCCGTCTGAATTCATCTAACCCAAATAGTATACATAAAAATTAAACGCAAACTCAACAAAATCCATCGATTGCATAAATATTTTTGTGGGAAATGGGGTTAAACATTACAAACCCAAAATCTCCTAATATTTTCAAAGGCAAAGTAGAGTAAATCTGTTCCTTATGTTTATTCACAATCAAATCCAAACAGAGCAACAAAAGCAAAGCTAAAGCCACACGGGGAAATTACCTTATACAATGGTTTGGCCAGTGTTAGCGACAATTATTCCACTCCTGATTTGTGCTCATCGACCCTAGACGACAATCAAAGTTCAGACAAGAGAGAGGCGTGAAATAGGTTTCCAGGAAGAGAGGCGTTAAATGGGTATTGATAAAGGGAAAATGAAATAGAAGATGAAAGAAGATTAAAGTAGATGAGAACTTGTTCCCATTATGTGTGTGCGTAGAAGTGGGAGGTGACTGCTCTGCTTTTGGCTTATGGGCAACTCTGCTTTTCTAGGTTGTTTGATGGGAGAACATGAAAAATGGGGAAGAGAAAATGGACATGAGTAGCAACCATAAACCCACTATATAGTATCAGTGGGGTAGGCTCTACCATTTTGGCAAAAAATGGATTTAAAAGTTGAGATATGTGACTAGGTTTTGTAACCAAATAAAAATTTTGGAGTTTTTGAGTGATAGTGGGGTTTGGGTTATGAGTTATGGGTTTTGAGCTTGACTTATGAGTTATGAGTAGCGAGTTATGAAAACTGAGTCATAACCAAACCAAACGAGCCCTAAAACCCTCCTTCACAAAAAATCCAACCGCCATCCTTGACATCCACATTCTTTAGATGCTACCATTTTGTGGTGGCATTTTTTTTATAACACAATCTCATGGAGATGATAGGTGGTGACTTTGGGTTATGGTCGATTACAAATTTACAAGAGTTGATTTAGGGTTTAAAATGGGATGATGATTAGGCTTTGTGGATAATTAATGGCAGCTTCTATCATGGTATGTATTTAATGGGTTTGATCAATGGTTTAGGGTGTATGGTCTATCTCTGACTTTAAAAATCCTCCCCTACTTTCATTTTTTTTTTATTAAAATAAAATAAAAATTAAGTTATATATAACTTTTTGCTAATGCCCCATAGAAAAAATCTCTGGCTTCACCACTATTGACAGTGGTTCAAAAAAGAATAAAGAAAGGAAAAAAAAGAAAAAAAATGTTACTGACATGTGTATTTGGTTATTTTAATTGGACCAGTTGTCACAATTGCAAGTTTAATTAATGTGGTTTACCTTTTGTGTTGTTGTGCTTTGATCTATTTTGTTGTACCACAAACCATGATTTTGAGGTAGGAGAGTTGGGACTGGCCTAAGTGAAACACACCTTAGGCCAGTTTGCGCACAAGTTAGCCATCTTAGTACAGACGCACCTTGGCAGGAGTCTTGAGTGTACAGTGTGCCCACGACGGGAGCAACTGTTGCAGACATTACAGTAGGAAATATAATATGGTAGAATAACTATAACATTTGACAAATAATACTAACGCCTAAATAAAGGGACAAAGAAATCTAACGAGGTTATGACAGAATAATAAAACCTTAAATAACAATGTTACAACAAGCAGTTTAGTAATAAGGTAACAAGCTAATCGTTCAACAACCACAAGAGTAAAACTTGTCTGCCAGAGAAATGGGCTTAGCTTCTCAGCAAACACAAGTCCAAACAGGGAGTCAATCTTCAATTTGAGTAACCTCAAAGAAGGCTTTTGCCATAGAGATTACTTACTTTGGAAGAAGGACCTAGATGGCTTAAACTTTAACTCTTAACTTCTCGGAGAGTGGGTCTGTCAAGAGGGAGAGAAATGGGTAGCCTATTGACGCATGCCTTTATTCCTACCACTCATGTTTTTCTCCCCTTTTTTGTGTTTTCTTTTCTTTTCTCTCTTTTTCTTCTTTATTCTACCTCTACTTCTTTTTGTGATGGATGATTCCCCCTTTCACTGTTCATAACTACTACCTTTTATACTGTCTACCATGACGAAATTTACCATTTTTATCTCTCAACCGCTTTTGGCTCATTATGGGCGTCTTTCCAAGATTGCCCACTAGCCTGCTAGCTGCCCAGCCACTACCATTGCACTGAATTGGTTGCATAATTCCTCATTCCTAGAAAAAAGAAAAAAAAGAAAAAAAAAAAAAGGCTTGTCTTGTTTTTTTACCTCTCTGTTGTTTTCACTATTCTTATATGAATAAGGGTTAAACTCCTCCCTCACTTACCTCTATGGTATGTATCAAATGGTTCCAGCTCATACCTACTTCTTTTCGGTGAGATGTCATCCCAACAAGACCTTTCCCTAAAGAAATTTGAGTGGGAACCCCAAAATAGACCCCTTATTTCTCCCATCGCTAGACAACACCCTCTAATACCTTTGACCTGTGGCCCACCTTCCATGTATTGGCTATTACAAGTAGGTGGTGTCTAGGCCATTTATGTATGCTCCACTTCTGTCTGAATTCATTCCTTTTCTAGTCTTTAAACCATTTCTCTTGTCTCCATGTTTGTCTGATTCTGCTGTACATTCTGGTGAGTGTTTATCTCTTGTGGCGTGAAGGACATATAAGTTTTTGGGCTCATGTTATCTGCTTTTCATCTCTTCTTTGGACTAGGCATTACTTGAGCAAGAGTCATCATCTTCCTGCTGAGCCCATATTCTCCTTTCTTGTGTCCATGGGCCCCTTGGCCATTGCTTCTGCCATGTCATTCCACCATGCCTGCTATAGCTTTATCCTTATTTTGTTTCATGTTTTGTCGTGGGCTTGTGGCTGGCCCACTTTCTTGTAAATTTTATGCTCAGGGCTTCCTAGGCCCACTTTTCACTTCTTTACCTCTCTTGGGCTTTGTTGGCCAACATTTCTACTATACCAGCCCATTTCGTTGCGTCATTCATCGGCCTTTCTCAGCCCATTTCCTACCTCTTTGCCTGTTTTACTTTCATTGGCTTTTGGTTAAATTCTTTGGGCTTCCTCCACCCAATTACGACATCTTTTAGGCTTTTAGGCCAGCCTATTGAGTTTACTAACTCATTTCCTGGTCTTCCTTAGCCTATTTACTCTCTCTTTACCTCTTACTATTCCCATGAGCTACTACTTCATTTATTGGGCTTCCTCGGCCCACTTATTATCTCTTTACCTCTTTTCATTATTGTGGGTCTGCTAGCTATCAATCCTGCCATTGCAGCCTACTAGAGCTCGCTTTACTATTTTCTTTTCTCACTTTCTTTATGTTACTGGGCTTTTTCTGCCGTTGGACCATTTGTCAAAAGTGAACATCAACAATTACCAATTAGCAATCATATCACAAGTAGAGATAGGTAAAAGGATGAAATTGACATTGATATCAAACTAAAAAACAAAAATGAGCAAATTTTAATGAGCTTTTAAAAACAAGCGAATTTAAACATGAGTTATCAAAATGAAAAAACATCAGTTTTATTTTTTGAGGACATTCATCAAAAGCAAAATATCAGAAGTGTAAGCCTGACGGTAGTGTTCCTGTTACCCTGACGGCGGGGCCCTTTCTAATATTTTAGAGGCAGTATTCTGCTGATTAATGTAAACAACAACAAATATAATCAGAGGCACAACAACGCATAAAAGCAGGTACCAAATAAAGAAACGCTTGAAGTTTTCACAAAAAATGCGAGCCCACTCAGAATTCTTTGATGAAGGAATATTGTTCACGACAATTGCTGCAGAGCCTTCAGGAACATCAATCTGCCATTGATCCGTAGCTGATTCCCTATGTAGATTTTTTAAAATTATTTCAACAGTTTCCTTTATAAAGTCTGACTCTGGACTGCAATTGGAAGCGTAGCCAAAAAAATAAAAAGTATAGAAAAATATTAATTAATCAAATAAGAAAAATATAAGATTATAATAAAAGTATGAAAATATATGGTTTTTACTATAAATGAAACTAATAATAAAATATATTGGTCTTGATAATTTCATTATTGTCTATAATAACACACTTGACACAATAATAAACAATTATACTATTTTTAAGGTAGCGTTTAGATTTGGATTATTTTGCGTCAACGTTTTCAACATTTTTTTTTTTACTGCACGTATTTTAGCTTTAGGGGATAAAGTTACTATTTATGCATTGTTCACACACTGTTTATGTATTGTTTCACGTACTATTCATGCACTGTTCATGGGACCCACCACCACTTTATTCAAAATAAAAAAATAAAAATGGGTCTCATGACACTATTCACCCATTTAAAGTTTATTTTGCTACAATATTTTCAGTTTTCCCTAAGTGTATTAAAGTTTACTCAAATTTAAATTCCAGACCAACTTAAAAAAAAAATTAAAAAAAAAAAAAACTAAACACTTGATAAATGTTCATCAATATCAATAAGAGAACTAAAGCTTCGTTAAGTTGATATATTTTTAATTAGTATAATAAGAGAAACGTTAGTCATGTGACTCATGTTTTTTGTATTTCAAAATTTTTTATCTAATTTGGCACGCTAAACATAGTATCCTAATTTAGAAAATTATTGAATACTACAGGAGTACCATAAATGCGTACTCCCTCCTATCACATGAATTGTGAGTCCCACCATAAATTTAATTAGTGGGACACACAGTTATGTGAGATGAGGAAGTACGCATTTATGGTACTCCGAAAGTCCCCAATAATTACCCCATAATTTTGCTACATTCCAACTCTCATTAAAAAAAACTAAATAAGGCTTTTTATTTTATTTTTTTATATACAAGACCCCATAAGCACTTATACTTGTGGAATGATTATTACACCAAGAGTGTGCGGTGGTACTAAATAAGGCTTTTATTTAAGGAGATACACTAAAATATTTGTAGTAACATATATCTTTAATATATATTACTAAAGAGAAAAAAAATGATGCATTTGTAGTAGTATCTTTTAAACTTATATTTTTTTAGAAAAATATATGTATGATACACTTTGATTTAATGAGATAAGTGCAATAAAAATAACACAAAAAAGTACTAATCATTCATTTACATAGAATGTGATACAAAATTTTCACCTACCTTCACCCCTAATATAGTATAAATTGGAATACTCAAAACAATACATAATTTTTTTTTAATTGATTAGGTTCAAGTGATAGTTCATTGATATTGACATATTTTGTAGTGATTTGTGTCTCTGATTTGAATCTCACATATTCCCTATACCTTATGTGTGTGTGTGTTTGTTTCCAAAAAAAGCAATAAAAATAAAGCATTTAATGTATTAGGTTTGACTATTTAGATATGAGTATGACTATATTTTGGGATGTTTTATAATGGAAAAGATAATTAACAATATATAACAAGTAGTATTACCGAAATGGTTTCAAATGCAAGCCCGATAAGTTTGCAACATCCTTCAAAGCAGCCTTCCAACTGTTCACCATGACTTCGGGGCCATTAGGGAGTGCTTCCGCAAAATTCCCTTTTTGATCTCGCACCTCGGACGGAGACACATTATAGAAAATAGGTAGCACCCTTTGATTCAACACCCTTTTGCAGTCCATTATCTTCACCAGCTCATCTAGACACCAATTCGAAGTAGCATAGTTTTTTGAGAACACAACAACTGCAATCCTTGACATTTCAATTGCCTTCATCAGCTCAGTCCAAATAAATTCCCCTCTGGGAAGGTTTTTGTCATCTTTATATACACGAATCTTTTTGCTCTCTAAAGCAGCAATGAGATGGTCGGTAAAATTAGTGCGGGTATCTTCCCCTCGAAAACTAACAAAGACATCATACTTATATGTCAATGTTGAGGTTGATAAGGATGGAGCAAATGTTTCTTGGTCTGCGGAATTAGCCATGTTTGCAACACTCTGATCAATGTTATGGGCTAAACTCAAGGGCAAAGGAGCAAGGACCCGTTGAGAAGAAAAAAGAACTATGTAACTCAAGGGCAAAGGAGCAAGGACCCGTTGAGAAGAACAAAGAACTATGTATATTTATAACTTCTTAAATTTTACACCCTTTTCTTGAACTAGCAATTTGTATTCTAGTTTTTGTGCATGAAGAAAAATCAGTCCTGACTCAAAACATGTGTTCCCATTCTAATTTGCACGTGGCAGATTTTAAGAAAATATATTCCAATTGCAATTTGTATTCTAGTTTCGGTGCAAGAAGAAAAATCAGTCCTGACTCAAAACACGTGTTCCCATTCAAATTTGTATTCTAGTTTTGGTGCATGAAGAAAAATCAGTCCTGACTCAAAACATGCGGTCCCACTCTAATTTGTATTCTAGTTTTGGTGCAAGAAGAAAAATCAGACCTGACTCAAAACATGCGTTCCCGTTCTAATTTGCACGTGGCAGACTCTGAGAAAATATATTCCATTTGCAAATTGTATTTTAGTTTTGGTGCAAGAAGAAAAATCAGTCCTGACTCAAAACATGCATTCTCGTTCTAATTTGCACGTGGCAGCCTTTAAGAAAATATATTCCAATTGCAATTTGTATTTGTTTAAAAATTTAAGAAACTATAATCCATACTGGATAAATATTTATACATTGAATTATTCTACTTACATTTTTTAACCAAACAATAAATTATAATTTCATGTTGAAATTTAGATAGAAAAAAAAATGTTAACAAAAGACGAGCAAAAATTTTCTGGTGAAGAGAGATTACATTTTATTTTATATGGATATTGTAAGGTCCCGAATTTTTAGGACCTCTAACTTGTGAACAGTTAATGGTGGCCCAGCAAGCCCAACATAATATATTTGTTAGAGAGTGGATTTTACAAGAAATAACGTTTCAGCAAATCAATAAATATGGGCCTTAATTGAAAGGGATTAAGCCATAAAGAAAAACACAATATGGTAATGGCACTCCTTGATCAAGTTTGAGGATAAGTTGTTCTTATATATACTCAAGCTTTTTCTTAGTACAAGGTATTCTCTCTTTTTTCTATTTGTTTTTCTAGCAATTCCATGCCCCATTTCTCACGGGGGCCTTTTCCTTATATAGTCATATTCTTTTCAATTCCAGCATTCCACTTGTTGATCACGTAGGCGATCTTTTGGATGCTTGTTCCATCAACAACCTCCTAGAAGCTTTGTGAGTAGTTGTAAACTGATATATCTCTACTCAAGAGTCATTTCTACATAAATGCGGCCAGTTGGTTAGGTGCAAAACATTTAATGTGGTGGTAACAGCCTTCTTCTCAGAAATTTTTTTGTTTACTGTTGACTCTTTTCTCTGAAACTTATCCTCAGAAGTATGGTTGCCTCTTGCATGGTATTCTCTAGACGGCCGGGTTCCAACCTTCGACAACACTTCCCGAGAAAGTTTGGCTCCTCAAGAGACACCATTTTGTTCGTTATTATTTGGCCTTGTCCTCGACCCACTAACCCACATACTTATCTTACTGTTCGACCATCCTCGGGCATGGGCCACAGCCCAATACCCCTACTCGGTTTTTTTTATCTTTATAGATACGATATATGAATAAAATTATTTTAAAATAATAATATGGTATAAATATCTTTGCGCTGTTGTGCCACAGTAGAGATATATATATATATATATATATTTTTTTTTTTTTAGAAAAAGATTAAATTTAAAGTCACTACATACATTGCAATAATAGAGAAGTGCTATATCTATAACATTTTCATAACGAATCCTAATTGGCAAGTTGTTATTGATTTTTAATTTGAATCCAATAATGAAATTATTTTCTTGCCCACCAATAACAATAAATAACATCCCACCATATATGATTTATTATGAAAATATTGTACAAAAATGACATTTTTCACAGTATATAGTGTCACAATCTCATTAATTAGAGCTTCTATTTCAAAATTCATCTATACTATTAATAAGGATTCTCTGTTTTGGATTTCAAACATTTTGCGTACCAAAATTCTCTCACACAAATTCTTAAACTCTCCAAAATACCCATATCTTTTACTTAAATAATTTTAAATTAAAAAAATACAAATTAGTTAAAAGAGTAATTTATTGTTCCTAAATTTTAGGTTTTTTTCTTTATCTTTTCCATTTTGCCTAAAATTTAAGACACTATCTCTATCTTATTTTTAAACATTATTTCATGTTGGCACGTTACCTTACCTCTTTCTTAAAAATAAAAATACAAACGGTTATTATATATCACTTTTAAACATTATAACATTAAACGAAAAATAAAAAATAAAAAAAAATAAAAAAGAACATTATAAGAAAACAAATAAATAAATTTTGAAATTTAAACATTTAATTGTGATATAGTTGTTAATTTTTGATCTTCTTGAAATTTTGCAAACATGAATAATATAATAAAAATATACAATCCAAATGTTAGATTTTCAAATTCACATCAAATAAAGACATATAAGAGAAGTTTGAAGGGTTCTTCTCTAGACCAAGAGAGAAACATTTTCCATTTAAAATTCCTTAAATTTTACACCATTTTTTTAATCCTTTCCAACCATTATCAAGCTTTTCTTGTTTCCTCTCTCTCATATAGAAGTGGACCCCACGTGCATCTAATGTATGGTGTATTTTCTAATTTTCTTGACTTCTTCCCTGTTTCACAGTGTCCTTTCTTATTTAGTAAAATACAGAGATACTCTTACCGGGTTTTGTCTAGATTATAGAATAAAATATGTTGGCATATTTTCTTTTAATAAAACATAATCCATTTTGCATCTAAATAATAAATAAAAACAAACGAAGCTGAAAGGAAGCCAGAAAGAAAAATAAGCTAATCAAACCAAGATGTGTAACCCCAAAAACGATGTAGCGACCGATTGTAAAGTAAAAGGAAGAAATAGAAAGAAACACAAAGTTGAAAGTTCGAATTAATCCACGATCTAAGAGTAGGACACGATAAGTTTCGTTTTCAGGCCAATTTCCCGTTATCTTCATTAATCAGAAAAAAGTCAAATTATCACCACTTTTAAAAAATTGCAGAAGACAAATAAATAATTAAAGAAAGAAAAGTCCCAAAGAAGGCAATTTCTGGGAATTAACTGACATGGATAAAAGTATTTGACTGCAGTTGAATTGCATGCAGTGGAAATAATGGTTAAAAAATGATGTAAAAATTAAGAAATTACATAAGTGTAGTTCAAACTCCCGAATATTCAAAATAATGAGTACATTATTTAGATTCCTTGTTGATGTTCTGAATGGGCTGTCAAGTAGGAGGATCCAAGATGCTGATTCGTTTCCAATTCTGATAAATCCACCCTTCACCTCTCATTGCGCACGTATCTAGCCCAATATCTAAGATAATTCATATTATCTCATTAATCATCACAATTAAAAAGAATAAAATAGTCTCTCTCATTTTCAATGTGGATCTTCCATATGCACTCTCATATCTTTACATTTATGTTGTAATATTTATTCATTTTAATTATTTAATATTAAAATGCTCCAACATTTTCTTTGGTATTTTTGGTTTTTTTTTTTTTTTTTTTTTTTTTTTTGGAGAATGTTATTTCACTGTTCTTGATTGAACATAACAAGCATCTATAATAATACTACTATTTTCAATACTTGCTATTTAGCATAAAAATATTTATTAAGATAAGTATATTAAGTACTCTGCTATATACAATTTTCACTCTATATAAAAAAAAAAATATATATATATATATATATATATATATAATTCAAATAGAAAAACAAGTTTCAATTAACTTAACTGATTAATGCCTTGATTTGATGATGAGAATAATTATCATGAGCTTTGAAGGAGTGAATCATCAAGTGTTTTAGCTTGATGATAAGAATAATCATCCAGTTTTGAGCAGGGTCCATTTGGGGTTTAAAATGATGAGGCGATTAGCTTTATGGGTTGTTAGTTGGGATTTTTTAGAAAATAACCATAAAACCCAAACAATATCATTAGTTAGGCAATGTTTCAAACTAATTTGGTTTCTAACAATTCGAGTCCAGAGGACTCGATTTTCGGATTGTTATTTTCCTGTTTTGCCCCTAGCTGAGGCGGACAAAAGGTCCATGTAAGTACAGAAATCGAGTTCAGTGAACTCGATTTCTGTATATGAAAATCGAGTTCAGTAGACTCGGTTTCTGTACATGAAAATCGAGTCCTCTGAACTCGATTTCTGTACATGAGAACTCGATTTGGTTGTTCTTTGCTTTTGCAGAAACTTCCTTGTTCTTCCAAGCCCTAAAACCCCATGAACAAAACCAAAAAACAAAACCCAAAACAAATACCTGATCAGATCGTCGCCTAGCTTGCTTGGTTCTCACTTTGGATCCAAAGCCTTGACTGCGATGGACTGCAATCCCACCTCTCCACTTCCAAGCCCCAAAAACCCATGAAAAAATCAAATCCAAAACAAATCAAACCCACTCTCCAACGTGTTCTTCTCCTCCACTGATCCGATCCGATCACCTGAAGCCTTCGCCACCTGGGTTGCTGGGTTTTTGCGTGCGTCGTTGATTCTTTCTTCCACTGGAGCGGTGACAAGAAACCACGTCCGATCCGATTTCCATCGCCTGAAGCTTTCGCCTGGGTTTGGTCAGAATCGGCACCTAGGTTGTTGGGTTTGCATCGTTGTTCTTCGTTGAAATCGAGTTTGTTCGTCGTTTGCTGGGTTCTGTGTTTGTTCTTTGTTGAAATCGTGCTTCGTTCGTCGGTATTGCTAGGTAACAAAATCGTGCTTTGTTCTTCGTTGTTCTTCGTTTGCTGGGTTCTGTGTTTGACAAAATTGTGCTTTGTTCTTCGTGGGAAGTGGAGAGGTGGGACGACATGTTTTTACACAAAGAAACCGAGTTCACTGGACTCGATTTCCATGTATAAAAACTGAGTCCAGTGAACTCGGTTTCTCTGTATAAGAAACGAGTCCAACGAACTCGATTTCAAAACAGGAAAATAGCAACAGGAAAATTGAGTCCTCTGAACTCGAATTGTTAAAATCCATATTACTTTTAAACGTTGCCTAACTAATGATATTGTTTGGGTTTTATAGTTATTTTCTAAAAAATCCCTTGTTAGCTACACCTTTTATCATCTTTGAACACTTCCACTCTCTGGTCTCATAGAGGCAAAATGGTCAACTTGGATTTGATTGTTTTATGTGTGCATGTCTCATAATGATGTCTAGAATTAGAGATACGAATGTTTTGTTATTATTATTATTATTATTATTATTTTAGAATAAAGGCAGGGATAGAACTAGGATTTGAACTCACAGGGGGCCAAAAAATTTTTTTTTGTGAAAATTTTTAGAAATTGGTACATTAATACTAAAAGTTGTATCATCAGTATTGGTTCTCAAATAATATGTATTTTTTCTTATAAATAAATTGAACATTGTAATTGACTTTCCCATAATCTAAAATAAAAGTCATATTAATTATAAGGATTTATAATCAATACTTTTGTAACTCAACTAACACTTTTTAGTTCTTAGTGTGTCCAAACGAGACATGCAGGGTTCAAATCTCTCCTTCTTCTTGTTGTAGCTGTTGAATTATTTATAAAAAAAAATTATAGGAATTTATCTTGGTTTTAAAATTACGACTGCAAAGAGAACTAAAAAAAATGAATGATTCTAAACTTCTAGGTTCTTTGGTTCGATTCAAGTTGTACTGATTCTTTAATCTTTTTTTTTTAAAATTAATTAATTTAATATTTTTACATTATTCTATATTATCCTATATTAACCACTACATCTTAACCTATCCCTTTTTTCTAAGTTCTAGCAAAAGGTTTACTCTTTATTAAAAAAAAATAAAAAATAAATAAAGCTATAGGTGTACCGTGTACCCTTGTTATTGGATTGTTGGTAGGCGCCATGATTTTGTGGCTGCTTGTAAAAATTTTCACTGATAGTTTTGGAATAAAAGTTTCCACTTTCCACCTTTATCACTTAAAGATTAAATAAAGGCAGAGTAGCTGCCACCTCACAAGTCACAACACATCACAAGGCAAAGAGAGAGAGAGGAGGGAGAGAATATCAGATCAAAGAAGGAAGAGAGATCCATCCATGAGACAAAACCTTGTCTAAAGGTTTTTTTGTTATCCGGTTTTGTGAATTGTCCAAATGATTGTCTTAAGGTTTTTGTTTTTCTTGGGCAAATGGAATGCAGGAATGGTCAAATAAGTTTTCTGTTTTGATTTCATGGGCCAGTTTGAAAAGTATATAGAGGGAGGGGGGCCAAAATATAAATTTTAGGGACAAAATTCTAGACTTCTATGTAAATATACATACTAGTCTTTGGTTTTTCAAAATCTGGGGGGGCATAGGTCCGTCACTGAATAAAGGACACAATTGTCGATTTTAATTGCCTGGTCTAATTTAATTAATTTACAGTATTTCTAAGGCAATGATGAATGAACGAACTAATTGAAAGTAACACCCAAAGATATATATTAAAAAAAAAACAAATAATGATTAGATTTTTGTTTCATAATATCATCGATCTGATATAATCGAAAATCAATTAATTAAATATTTAATAAATTTGAGTTTAAATATTTTGATTTATTGTAGATTTTTATAGTAAATTATTAAACAAATTATTTAAAATCTCATATTATCATACTTTAAAATGATTTTTTATTTAATTACAATTAAATATACATATAAACAGATTATATATGATTTTAAAATATGACCATTAAATAATTATAGAAAAATACTAATATATCAAATTAAAAGAAATGAAAAATAAGAATGTTTGCTATATATCATACTTGTACAAAAATATTTTAACTTGACTAAACTTTAATTATATTGACATTATAATTATTTATTGAGCCAGTGTGTATGTGTTATTAAACACAGCATGAAATTATAGTTTTTAAATGGAGTTGTGGTGTGCTTTTGTATTAGAACTATTTTCCCCCTCTCTTGTATGTGTGTGTTTGTTTCTAAAAAAAAAAAAATTATACGAAAAATTGTTTTTCCAAAATAATTTTTTTGACGAGAGTTTTTCTTATTAAGAAAGTCCCTATGACCTATGTGCATATAATATGTTGCACCTTTTTTTTTATTATATATATAGAAATGTTGCACCTATTTGGTTAGGATGTCCACAAATTATGGTGTCATCAACCTATATATCACCATTTTTATTTCATCATATATACTACTAAACTAGTGTTGATATATAGATTCTCTAATTATTAGACAGGTTACCCATGGTATCATTATTTTGCTACATTCTCTAATTTTTTTTTTTTGAATCTTTTCCAACCGTTGTCAAGCTTTTCTTGACTTCTTCGCTGTTCGACAGTGTCCATTCTTCTTAAGTAGAATACAGAATTACTCTTACGGGGTTTTGTCTAGATTATAGAATAAAATATGTAGGCATATTTTATTTAATAATACATAATCCAGTTTGCATTTATATAAAAATAAAAATAAACGAAGTTGAAAGGAAGCCAGGAAGAAAAATAAGCTAATTAACCCCAAATATGATGTAGCGACCGATTGTAAAGTCAAAGGAAGAAATAGCTAGAAAGAAACCCAAAGTTGAAAGTTCGAATTAATCCACGATCTATGAGTAGGACACAATAAGTTGCAATTTCAGTCCAATTTCCCGTCACCTTCATTCATCAGAATTCAGAAAAGTCAAATTAACACCACTCTTTAAAAAATTGCAGAAGATGATAATAATAATAATAATAAAAAAATAAGTAAAGAAAATCTAAAAAAAAAAAGCAATTTCAGGGAATTAACTGACATGAATAAGAGTATTTGACATTTTGACCGCTGTTGAATGTCGAATTGTATGCAGTGGAATTAATGGTTTAAAAATGGTGTAAAAATTAAGAAATTACATTAGGTGTAATTCAAACTAATATGAGTACATTATTTAAATTCCCTGTTAAATTTGATTTATTCTTAAATTTTCACAATTTTTTTCTTTGGTTTTTTATTTCACTATTCGTGTTTGAACATAACAAACATCTATAATAATACTACTATTTTGAATACTTGGCATTGTGTACTCTTCTGTGTGCAATTTTCGCTCTATAACAAAAATCAATTATAATTTAAATAGAAAAGTGAGTTCCAATTAGTTTAATTAATTAATATCTTGGTCCGATAATAAGAACAATTATCACGTGCCTTAAAAGAGTAAATTATTACGCGTCTTGATTTGATGATAAGAGCAATCATCGAGTTTTGGGCTGATAAATTTGGGGTTTTAGATTAGGCTTTGTGGGTGGTTAGCTACAGCGTTTATCATCTTTGAACACTTCCATTCCTTTCATAGATTTCTTATTTGACAACAAGCAGTGGCAGAACCTATTTTATAAGTCAATTTTGTACTCCACAAGAAACACTTGACTCTTTTTTTTTTTTTTTTTTTGATGGAAGACGATTACATTAAAAAAGAACTAAACAACAGAGGAAAGATCAGTACATATCCTAAATGAATATATCCCATTGAGGTCTCCCTCAAAAACATCTAAAATGTCCACAGGTGAACTATCATAAATAAGTAACTCAGCAGCCATCCTTAAGCTCTTTTTGGCTAAACCATCAGCACACTGATTTGCTTGTCGAAAGCAATGCTTGATACGGACTTGGTGGAATTTAGCTATCAAAAGTCTACAGTCATCCAAGATAGGGGAGATAATGTTATTTACATAATCTGGATTCCCTACAACATCAACAATAGACTTGGCATCCATCTCAACTTCAAGATAGCTAATATTTAAGTTACAACAAAGCTGAAGGCCTTCACGCAGCCCCCACAACTCAGCTGCAAAACTGGAAGTGACCCCAATCCATTTGCTGAACCCCACAACCCATTGCCCATTTGCACTCCTTACCACACCCCCACAACCAGCCAGCCCGTGGAGCCCCATGCAAGCCCCATCCGTGTTCAATTTCTTCCAGCCTTGTTCAGGTCTCTCCCATCGAATACAGCTAGTAATTCTGCGGTTTCCCAACCTTGGAGTTGCCACACAGTGAATAAATTCCCTTGCTTGGTACACAATATCCACAACCAAATTCGGACTCCTAGCTTTCCCATTAAAAATAAAAGCATTCCTACTCTTCCAAATATTCCAAATAGCAAAAGGAAAGACAACCTTCCATGGAAGATCCGAATCATGCATCTTAACATTGGATCTTGTAATAAGTGACAACCAATCAATCAAGTTATAGTGCCAAAAATCAAAATTTGAAGCATTTACTCCTAGCTAGTGCCACACTTGCTTTAGATGGATGCAATCTCTCAAGGCATGAAGAATGGATTCAACACCATTTCCACAAAGAGGGCAAAACTCATCCTGAACCACTCCTCTTTTCCCAAGACAATATTTGACAGCAATACTATTATGAGCACACAACCACAGAAACATTTTAATCTTTGGAAGCAAATCTGCCTTCCAAATCCAACTAGCCGAGAAGGTATTAGTATTAGTAGCCTCCATAACAATCCCATATGCACTTTTGACATCAAAAACCCCCTTAGGAGATCCGGCCCAAATCAGCTTGTCCGAACCACCAACTAAAGTCGACATAGGAATTGCACTAATCATCCCCTTAACTTCATCAGTTAAATCAAAAGTAAGCTTCTCCCAATCCCATCCCACATCAGGCATAATATCCTTAACTTCCAACCTATTGACTTCTTAGGAGATAGGCCCTTGAATCAACTTCCTAAGGGGACCCCCATTCGTCCAATTGTTGTGCCAAATATTCAGGTTACTATTTTTTGTCACCAACCATCTACTTCCCTTGTTAAAAGTTCCCATCCCTTTCTTCATTGCTGTCCAAACTGACGAACAAGGTAGAACATCCGCATTTGCTGCTTCTCTTCTTCTTTGGCTGCAATATTTCATTTTCAAAACTCTCACCCACGGAGCCTCCCCTTCCGTGTGGAACCTCCAATTAAGTTAGGAAAGAAGAGCCACATTCCTCCCTTTGGCTGTTTGTAACCCCAAACCCCCTTCCTCCTTAGGCTTAGTCACCTTCTCCCAACCAACCCAATGTATCTTCTTGGCTGAATCTGTAGACCTCCAGAGGAAATTTTTATTAACTCTATCTAGCCCATCCAAAACCCTTCCCGGAAGGTAAGAGCACTGCATGATGTACGAAGGAATCGCAGCCAAAGAAGATTGAATGAGCACCCTACAGCCAGCCAAGGATAAGCTATTCGCCTTCCACCTGGATAATTTCTGCTTCGCTCTATCCAAAATAAAGTCATAATCACGAGAGGAGGAACCGGGCTGTTTTAGCGGAAAACCAAGGTACTTTCCAATGAAAGGAGTTGAAGCAAAACCCAATATATCACAAAGTGCCTCTCTAGTATCCCTATCCACATTGGGAGAAAAATACACCCTCGACTTCGCTTCACTCACCGTTTGCCTAGAAATGCTACAGAAAGTATCCAAAACATCTCTAATGGCTGCACTGTTCACCCCATCAGCTTTTGCAAAAAGGATTAAATCATCTGCAAAGAACAAATGCGAGAAAGCAGGCCCACTCTGAGAAGCCTTCACTGGATGCCAAAGTTTCCCACTGCACTTCTCTTCAATAAGCTGACCAAGATAGTCCATACAAAGGATGAACAAGTACGGGGAGATCGGGTCTCCTTGCCTTTTACCTTTAGAGGGGAATATCGGATCAAGGGCTTCTCCATTAAATAAAATAAAGGTCGACACTGTTGACACACAACTCATTATGAGATCAATAATATCCATTGGAAGATTCACCCGAATAAGCATACTTCTAATGAAACTCCACTCTAGCTTATCATAAGCTTTCTCCAAATCTATCTTTAGAGCCATATATCCGGTTCTCCCCTTCTTCTTTCCAAGGCCATGAATAATCTCTTGAGCAATAATAATATTATCAATCCCTTTCCTTCCCGGGACAAAAGCCGTTTGCATTGGAGAGATGAGTTTGTCCAAGTAAGGCCTTAATCTTGCCACAATAATTTTTGTAACCACCTTATACACCGTATTACACAAACTAATGGGTCTATAATTACCCAAAGTTTCAGGACCTTGAATTTTTGGAATCAAGGCAATGTGAGTATAATTTAGATCCTCCGGCATTCTTCTATCTACAAAAATCTTTTGCACCTCTTCAATCACAGAATACCCCACAGTGTGCCAAAACTTTTGGAAGAAACCCGCATGAAGCCCATCCGGCCCCGGGGCTTTAAAAGGCTTCAAAGACCACAAGGCTGCCTTAATCTCTACTTCAGAAGCTCCCCTACTAATACTTTCTTTTTCCGAATCCGAGAGTCTAGACTGCCACTGAGAAAAAGTGGCATCCACTCTAGGCACACAAGAAAGAGAAGACAAGAAGACCCGATCAAAACCACACCTAATAAAATTCTTTATCTCCCCCTCCTCATGAATCCACTCCCCCACTGAATTTTTTATGGCCAAGATTTGGTTCCTCTTCCTTCTAATCAAAGTCGAAACATGGTAAAAATTTGTATTGCGGTCACCCTGAATCATCCAATTCACCCTCGACTTCAAAGCCCACAACTCCTCCTCTTGATTCAGCACAAGATCCAACTCCCTTAGAAGTTCATTTTCCAACTTAACAAGAAAATTCGATGGCCTAAGGGCAAGAGTTTTTTGAATACCATACAGCCTGGACATCAAATTCTTTTTTTTAGTGAAAATATTCCCAAATTGATTTTTGTTCCACTCCTTTGCTTTCTGAGTAAAAACATTTATAGCATCACCCAGCCTATTATTTGTCTCCCACGCATGACACACAATGGGAAAAAAAGAAGGATCCAACAACCAACCCGTCTGAAACCGAAAAGGTCTAATCCTTCCATTTTGCACTCTCGGCTGCATCTCCAAGAACACTTGACTCAATACTTTCATTATACGTGTTATTTCCCCATCTGTAATTGGTAAATAACTGGAAAAATATAGTATGTTGAAATTATTATTAAGTAGTTCAGAAACTGAAAACTGGAATTTTACAATACGATATCAAACACAAAATTAATAGGATCACAAACTTTTGGTAGTAATTACTAATACCAAATACAATTTCAAACACAAAAATTATATGATCACAAATTTTTAGAAAAGTAATGTATTGTAAATTTGTAATTAAAAACTTTTTATTTTTATTTTTTATAGATATAATTACAACATACGGCTAGCTTTGTAGCTCGATCATTTTCTACGGCGTCTAAGCCCAACTTTTATTATATATAATATGATATGATATGTTATAGATTTCGGGCATAACCAATTATGTACCTTACATTCTTACCCTATCCTTTTTAATTTTGAGTTTTTGGACCTCTTGACAAATTTTAGTCCCAATTTCGTGAAGTCTAGGCTTGTTCTGTTTTGGGCTGAAAAAAATTATGCCCCAGCATCAGTGGATTATATCCATTTTGCAGAGAGTAAAAGTAGAGTTTTATATATATCGTGAATCGCGAGGAAAAAAAAAGACCTGGCCACACCCGAATTACCTGGAGAGAGGGTATTGAGCATTGAGTGAATTTACTCATAAAGTCAATCGTCATTTGTTAACCCATCTGGCTTGAGGTGATCTCGTCCCAGTAAGCTTCCTTCTGCTTGTTTGTTAAGTGTAATAATTTGAGTATGATGACATTTGATTTCATAGATCTCGGACTTCTAACGTTATTTTGTTTTTCTATTAGTGTTCCTCATCTACTAATCAGATGGTGTTTAATTTCTTTCACGCAGGTAAGGATGACCTCTTGGATGAGATTGCTAGTGAATGCGATGCAAGTTAAAAGCAGAATCTTGAACCCACGCTAGTAAGGTATGGGACATAGAAATAGAATCAAAGCTAGAAAAGATCCTGAATAGATTGGAATATATTACAAAACAAAAGTATGGCCGTTGCTTTGGAAGAGGCATAATTGAACTTGTTGCAATTAGATTATGCAAGCGTTAACATACACTTTTTTACGAAAGAGATTGGTAATCTTGTATACCATGATGACAGAGTACTGAAGAATTTTGACCATAAAGGATGGATTGATATTAATGGTTCATTTGATGTAACGAACATGGCTAGAGATGTTCTTTCCTCTGTCACTTCGACTGACCATCAAGGCATTGAGGACTTACATTTGCTACAAGTTAGATTAAGAGAGATGTTAACAGAGAAGAAATTACTCCTTGTTTTAGATGATGTTGTTGAGACTGAGTTATTCTGAGCCGGAGAAATTACTCCCTGTATTTCTCCCTGTTTTATTTAATCCTAACTTATCAAAAAAAAAAAAAGATGATGGTGTTGAGACTCTTGAGTTATTCTGAGCTGGAGAAATTGACTTTTTGAGTCACGGGACAGAAGAGTTTAAGATCATTGAAAATTTTCCTGAGGTCAAGCATTTCCTAAGATTTGATTCTTATATACATAAACTATTAACAAAAGTGGGAACGGTGGGAACAGTGGGAACAGGTATTAGGCCGAGTATGATATCAATTTCTCATCGGCCTGACTTTTTTCGCTATTTAAAACATCTATATTATTTGGATGTTAGTCACTCTTCAATCCAGCGGTTTTCAGATTCTATAGGTACTTTGTATCATTTAAAACGCTTGTCATTGTTTGGATGTAGATTCGTCATTGAGTTGCCTAACAACACGAGGAGACTAATCAACTTACGTTGCCTTGATGTAAGAGGAACAAAGTTGAAAGAGATGCCTGTGAAAATGGGTAAATTGAGAGATCTCATAATATTAAGAGCTTTTGTTGTGGGCAAACATAGTGGTTCTAACATTAGAGAGTTGGGAGGGCTTCTTAATCTCTCTGAACTGTCTATTTTAAACTTGCAAAACGTTCAATGTGCTAGAGATGCTGAGAAGGTTTACCTAAAGTATAAGTGGAACTATCTGAGTTGGTCTTACATTGGGGTGATGACACCAACAACACAGAAAATGAAATAAATGTGATTGAGCAAATGTGTCCTCCTACAAACTTGAAACTCTAACCATCAAATATTAGGGGGGTAAAAGATTTCCTATTTGGTTAGGAGATTGTTCATTCTCTGATATGGTGTCCATGCATCTTAGTAATTGTAAATATTGTTGCTCCTTGCCTCCACTTGGGCAGCAGGTGCCCTCAAGGAACTCTCAATTGCTGGTTTTTGTAAAGCATCACGAGTGGATCGTGAGTTCTATGGGACTGATTCTCTTGCAATTAAACCATTCAAATCCCTTGAAAAATTAAGCTTTATGGAGATGCCAGAATGGCAGGAATGGTCTTTATTTGTTGGTGAAGATGGAGCTGGAGTTTTCTCAACTCTTCAAGAGCCAAGCATATTTAAATGTCCTAAGCTAAGAAATGGTCTACCAGACTACCTTCCCTCTCTAATCAAACTTGATTTTGAAAAATGCTAGCACCTTGTTGCTTCAATTCGTAGGGTTCCAACTCTCCGTGTATTGTGCTTAAGAGATTGTGATAATGTATTGTTGAAGGAATTACCATCCCAGTTGTGCAATCTCACAATTGAATCACAATCCTTTGTTGAGCTTATAATGTCTCTCCCGGGAGTTGGGTCACACCAGACATTAAAATCAATTGAAAGCCATGGGATATTACAGTTGCCGGGGGGGGGAGGGGGGGCAATACCATCCATCAATTAAAAAATTAGTTATACGTGGTGACTCTGATTCACCTTGGTCTCTGCCATTACAGTTATTTCCAAAGCTTTTAATTCTTGAAAAGTATGGATGTGAAAATTTCGAATTTTTTTCGATCTCAAAGGATTCCCACCCTGTTCTCACATTTCTCATTTGCATGCACACCTTGGATTGCCCTAAATTTGAATCTTTTCCTAGTGGAAGACTTTGTGCCCCGAATTTGGAAGAGATTGAGATCTCCAATTGTGAAAAGTTAAATTCACTGCCTGAAGGAATGCACTCCCTCCTCCCATCTCTTGTGACTCTGCGCTTGTTTAGCTGTCCAAAACTCAAATCATTTCCTAAGGGTGGTTAGCCCTCCAATTTAAAAACACTTGACATCTCCCTCTGTGATAAAATTTTTTCAAAGAGAGAAAGGGAAAGAGTGGCCCAAAATTGCTCACATTGCTCACATAGAGATTAACTTTGAAGTCCAGGGACTGAAAAAGAAAAAAAAAAGAAAAAGAAGCAGACTTTTGAAGTGATCAAGGAACTGAGTTGAAAAGTGCTTTTGCCCAGGTACATGATCTGCACTAATATTAAATTTGTCTATTTATTACTCAAAATTTTCTATTTCTATGCATCATAAACGCCAGCGATTTTCTTTGGTACTCCAAAAATTCTTTTTGTTAAAGAAAGGATTTCTTTTATTTGTAACTAGATATGGAAATCTTTAAACATAGAGGGAAGCTTCAAATAATGGTATGGTGACACTAGATTTTTTATAAAATGGTTGATTTTCAATATTGGGATTTTAATGTATATGCTTAGCTTTTTTGCCTATTCCTTTGTAGTGTTATCTTCAATGGTTTCTAACAAGTGCATTACATACCCAACATCAATTTCGAGCTCCTGCCAGCCAGCCTGGCCTGCAGCCACCAATCCTTCTGCACTTTATAAGTTCTGCTATGTTTTCAGGTCACTTGTAAAAGCTCATCCTTCTTTCTTCCCTTACTCTCATTCTTGCTGGAGCTGCTCTTGCCTCGTTATCCATTCACAACACATTAAATTTGGATGTTCGAAATGGACTTTTGAGAGAATGATTAACCTCAGGTAATTCAAAATTTCCAGCATATGCATTTGGTGAGCAACAGATTTGGTTTGCAAGTTTAGATTACCTTATGTGATATTGTCATTTAACTCGTCAATGTGACTAGTGATGCTTTAATACCTTTTAATAGCAATAAATTTTAGATGCCAAAGCCAATCTTTTGATTTAAGCATGCTGGTCAGTATTCATAGTAGTGCAAGGAAGAAGGTATATGATCATGTGAATTGGGGCTTCCTCATTTATATGTTAGATTGTTGTGGATTTCCTGAAAGATGGAGAAGGTTTCGTTCTGCATCTCGACAGTCAAATTCTCTATTCTAATCAATGTAGCTCCTTGTGGGTTCTTTAAGAGCTCTAAGGGCATTAGATAGGGTGATCGTCATCCTCTTGTTGTTTGTCATTATGGATGCCTTTAGTAAAATGATGGATAAGGTGGTGAGGGATGGTATCATGTCTGGAGTTAGTGTGGGTTCTATGGATAACTCTTTGCAGTTGACCCCTAGATCGCTTTCAAGGATTGAATTTGAGTCTTGGAGTATTTTGAATACATAATATTTTTCCATTCCAACAAAGAAGCATGCAATATCTAGAAACAACTCTTTCTGCATGTCACTTGGTAAACAAAAACTCACCATTATCTTCTTTTGAATTTCATCATGAGGTAGTAGTCTTAATTTTTTCAATGCATCTTTCCATTCAGTTGTGCTCATGTCGGACAAAAAAGAACCTAAAACTTTGAGTGTCAGTGGAAGCCCCCTAGCATAGTATATTACTTCCTTTGATAACTCTACATAATTTTCCTTAGGTTTGTCTTTCCCAAATGCATGCCAAATCAAGAGTTGAATAGACTCATGGTAATCCAGTGCTAGCGGCGTATATATCTCATTAATCTCATCCAATTTGAGTATAGACTTATCTCTGGTTGTAATAATAATTATACTTCCTGGTTGAAAATGACCACGCATAATAGCCAGTTTATCTAATTGGTCCTGGGCATCCACATCATCAAGAACAACAAGAACCCTTTTACACCAAGCTCTATTTTTTATTACGGTAGTTCCTTTATCAACAACTTCTACTTTTCTATTGTCATTTACATGGACGCTGGAGAGAATCTGGTTCGGTAAATAAATCAAACCTTGTGATTGCTTAGCAGTTTCTCCTACATTTTCAAGAAAGCAACTTGATTCGCACCTTCTTTGTAGTTGGTTATAGATAGCTTTGGCAATTGTTGTTTTACCAATGCCGCCAATCCCCCAAATCCCAACCATACAAACATCACTGGAATGTTTGTTTAATAGCTTATTGAGTTCCTGCATTCGAGACTCAATTCCAACAGGGTGGGATGCAACCGTAAGGTATGCCGACTCATTTAGTTTGCCGGAAATGTCTTCAATAATTTTCCGTATAAATTTTGACTCAAAACTGCCAGTTGTATCCGCAGTAAAAATATAAATTAGTAATAATGTGATATAAGATAAAATTAACCTTGAAAAATATAATAAAATAGCAAAATCCCGCGAAAATATGATTGGTTCCGTACATGTATTTTTTCGGATAAAATGAATTAACTACTTCAAAAGTGATAGCAGTAGCCAATATCGGAAGAGAGGAACCTTTCCCATTGGAAACTCCAGTGATACAGTTCTACATCTATAATAATGGAACAAGGCCACAAACAATTTTACGAAGTTTCTATAAACTGCTGATGTGGAATGGCCCTTAGAAAAAATGAAATGCACATCATATATTAGAACTAAAATTTCATTAAATGCACTCTCTCAAAAAAAAAAAAAAAAAAATATATATATATATATATATATATATTAAATGGCTTTCTAAAAAATAAAATAAAATCAACTATCTCCCTTTCTTCCCTTTTTGCATTTTTTTTTCTTATAAATACAGAGGGATATCAGATTTAGCTTCATTAAAAATTGCTGCACTGCACAGAAACTCCTAAAGCCAAACGAAATATATCTTTAAGATTCATTTGATTTGAGGAGTGAAAAAGTGAAAGTATAGAAAATGAGGAGGGAGTAAAAAAGTGAAAGGATAGAAAAATTTTTAGTTTTCTCTCGTCAGTGCCGGCTCAAGGCATAGGCAAGTTGGGCCTAGGCCTAAGGCCCCACCAAAAAACAAAATTTTCCTTAGGAAAAAAAGCCCCACTTTCCATAGTTGAAGGCCCAAATTTTTATAAAATTATATATATATTTTCTAAAGGTTGTACATTTTTTTTATTAGTAATGTTAAGGATACTACAAATTTTACTATTGGCTTACAAATTGCCGTGTTATTAATCACAAAAAAGTGATATAAACATTCATTAATTGAATTGATGAAGTTCATCAATGAGAAACAATATCACATTATATTTTGAACATTTTATAGTGCTTTTAATTAGCGCATTTTTCTTTTTCATTTCTATTAAGACTCTCAAAGTACGAGACCAATAGAACCTTAACTCAATTGAAACCCTAAAATATTTCAAAAAGATGTTGCAAATGTGTTAAATCATCAATTATAGATTAATCTCTCTTAATAGTTTGAGACTTTAATTTTTGTAAAATAATATCCTACAAAGTCATACACCAAATAATATTTATCTCTCTCTCTTAAAATCAAAATATAAAATTAAAAATTAGATTACAATTTTATTTAACTATGCATCGTCTTATATCCAAAATAAAGTATCTTTTTCAATCGCAATATATTTTTATTTCTTTTTATTAATATTTATAGGTTCAACTATGATATTCAATTCTTTATATGAAATTAACATTAATCTAGTTGGTATTAATTATGTATTTAATGTATTATATTAACCTTAATTTGATTAGTATTAAATAATTTTGTTTAATTAATATTTACATATTAAAGGTCCTGCATAAATTTTTCGCCTTAGGCCTCAAATTATGTTGGGCCGCCCCTGTCTCTCGTAGTATTTGGTTTAAGAGTAGAAAAATAGAGAGATAAAAAATATAGTTGGTGTAGGCCTGAAAAATATTCATAATCGTCCATCCCTAGCATGTGGACGATTCACATGGACGACTTCACTGTACGATTGAGATTGCCCGAACCTGCGACTTAATCGTCATCCTCCAATCGTGACCAGCCGTTACAAAAATGTCAATAACTTCCAATACCGTTGAAGGTGTATCTGTCAAATTAAATACCTTGCATGAGCGTTACAAACTCAAGAAATTACATTCTCATTATGGCAGAACCAACGGCTAGAAGAGTACTAAAACAACCTATATATATTCCTAGACAAGATCCGAGAAAGGTACGAAAAACACTCACTAGAAATTTCACTTACTAAAGCTATATTGATATTCTTTGATTTTGAGGCCTTACCTAACTTAGGCATTGGAGGCTTTGTGGCTGGTGCCACATCGGTGACCATCTTCTTTGTATTTCTAAGGTTTTCTAGGGTCTGGAACAGAGGTGGACGATCACGATCTGAATGAACATATATACTGATGATCCTAGCATCATCAGTTTGGCGCCGTTTGTGGGGAACGTATTATTCTTGAGCGTTCAGTTTAAGGACATTGTTCTATTCTAACGAGATGGAGTCCAGCTGTAATCCAGATCCTGCTGCATTGGCCCTGCAAATTCAGGCACTCGCAGCCACGGTGGAAGAACTCACAAAGCAAAATCAAGAGATGAAGCAACAACTGCAACAGGGGGATAACCACCCAGAAGCCAACAGAGATGAGGATGGAGACAGTCACAGGAGACGAACCAGCACCCCAGAAGAACCAAGCTCGAGTTTCCTCAAGGAGATGAGGAAAGAGATGGACGAGTTGAGAAACGCTATTAAGGGAAAGACGGACCAAGGGTTGGACAGAATCGTCAGGAAAACTGACTCTCCTTTCACGGCAGCCGTCCAGGAATGCCCAGTACCATCCAAGTTCCGCCTACCCCAGCTTGAACCCTTTGACGGATTGAAAGATCCGTTGGATCACCTGAATACTTTCAAGACGACTTTGGGTCTTCAACAGCCTCCTGACGAGATTCTATGTCAATCCTTCCCTACTACCCTGAAGGGGGCCGCCCGGGAATGGTTCACCAAATTGCCTACATCCTCTATTGATAATTTCGAACAGCTAAGCAGTTCATTTGTTCGTCACTTTGTTGGCGGGCAACGTCCAAAAAGGACAGCTGACCACTTTCTCACAATAAAGCAAGGAGAAAAAGAAACGTTGAGGTCCTATGTGACACACTTCATGAGAGGGATGCTGGAAGTGGATGAGTCAGACGATAAGGTACAGCTTACGACGTTTAAAGCTGGATTGAAGTCCAGAGATTTTGTGGTTTCTGTGGCGAAGAACCCTCCCAAGATGATGGCAGAAGCACTGTTGAAGGCACAAAAATATATGAACGCTGAAGACGCCCTGGCAGCCATAGATGGGGCAGAAAAGACAAAGGAGAAGAAAAACGAGAAAAGAGACGATCGAAGGGGGCAGAAGAAAGATCGAGCAGACCGACGTAACGACGACGGGAATAGACGAAGAGATGATAAAAATCCTCGACAAACGAAGTTCACACCGTTAGTGATGCCCGTCGATCAGATTTTGACAGAGATTAAGGACGAACAGTGTCTCAAATGGCCCAGGCCACTCCAATCACCACCTAGTGTGCGTGATAAGAAGAAGTACTGCCGTTTTCACAAAGACCACGGGCATTACACAGAGGATTGCCGAGACCTGAAGGAGCAAATAGAAGAACTTATCCAGAGAGGGAAACTTCAAAGATATGTGAAAAGGGGGGAAGCCAGCAGGTATGGTAAGAAGGATCAGCTCAGAGGATTCCAGAGAAGTGAAGATCAACCGCCTTGTTCGCAGAATGCAAAAAGAGAAATAAAAACCATCACAGGAGGACCATCCACAGGAGGGTCGTTCAGATCCCTCAAAAAATCACTCCAAAGGCAAGTAAACAGTGTTCATAGCTTACCATCCGCAAAGCAATGACGAACGAACAAGGACATGTACTTTTCAGAGGATGATGCCAGAGGGATAAAGCAAGCTCATGACGACCGACTAGTCATCATGATCATGATTGAAGGATTCAACACAAGGAGAGTTCTAGTAGACAATGGGAGCTCAACGGACATTATTTACCTGTCCGCCTTCCAGCAATTGAAGGTAGACCCAAAAAGACTTCGTCCTTTTGAATCACCACTCGTCAGCTTTAGCAAAGACAAGGTGTACCCCCAGGGAATAGTGATGTTAACGATCACAGCCGGATCATATCCCCTCCAGGTAACCAACAAACACAATTTTTTGGTTGTAGATTCACCTTCGTCTTACAATGTGATCATAGGACGACCTACCCTTAATCGCTGGAAAGCTGCTACTTCCACGTACTGCCTGAAGGTAAAGTTTCCAACAGAACAGGGAATCGGAGAAATAAGGGGAGATCAGGTGTTGGCAAGAGAATGTTACCAGGCCGTCCTGGCCTCCAAAGAAAACCATACGTGGGTGATCGAAGATAAGACACCTGAGATCGTGGAGAAGCTAGAAACAGTAGAACTGATCAAAGGGGATCCGTCAAAGACAACTCAGGTAGGGATAAACCTAAACCCAAGGATGAAGGAAGAAATCATCAATTTCTTGAAAAACAATCTCGATGTATTTGCCTGGACCCACGAAGATATGCCAGGGATTCCAGCAAACATCATCCAACACCGCTTAAATGTAGACCTGGAAAAGAAGCCCGTTCAGCAGAAAAGAAGGGTTTTTGCCCCTGAACGAAACAAGGCAGTGATGGACGAAGTAAGAAAACTACTTGCTGCAAACTTTATCCGCGAAGTTTATTATCCGGAGTGGTTGGCCAATGTCGTCATGGTCAAAAAGGCAAATGGCAAATGGAGGATGTGCGTTGATTTCACAGATCTGAACCAAGCCTGCCCAAAAGATAGCTTCCCCTTGCCCAGAATTGACCAGCTAGTAGACTCTACCACCGAGCACAAGCTTCTAGCTTTCATGGATGCCTTCTCGGGGTATAACCAGATACAGATGGCCAAAGAGGATCAGGAAAAAACCGTCTTTATCACTAGCCAGGGGCTTTATTGCTATAGGGTCATGCCGTTTGGTTTGGAGAACGCAGGCGCCACATACCAGAGATTGATAAATCAGATGTTCAACAAACAAATTGGCCGAAATGTGGAAGTGTACGTGGACGATATGCTCGTCAAAAGCAAGGATGAAGAGGACCACCTGGACGACCTTAAGGAGATATTTGACACGCTCAGGTAGCACAGCATGAAGTTAAACCCCTCCAAATGTGCTTTCGGAGTCTCCTCAGGGAAGTTCCTCAGGTTTATGGTTTCACGAAGGGGAATTGAAGCAAATCCTGAAAAAGTGAAGGCCGTCCTTGAAATGTCCTCACCAAAGACGACTAAAGAAGTACAATTGCTCACAGGAAGAGTAGCGGCCCTCAATAGGTTCGTCTCAAGAGCAACGAACAAGTGCCTGCGCTTTTTCAAGACCTTGAAAAAGGCTTTTGCCTGGACGGAGGAATGCGAGACAGCGTTCCAAGAGTTGAAACGATACCTGAGCAATCCCCTGCTCTTAAGTCCGTCCAAGGAAGGCGAAGACTTGTTCTTATATTTGGTAGTATCTGTCACGGCGGTAAGTGCAGCCTTAATCGGGGAAGAAGACAAGGTACAACTTCCTGTGTATTATGTAAGCCAAGCCTTCCAGGGGGCAGAGGCCCGGTATCCCCAAATAGAAAAGATTACTTTCGCCCTAATAAAGGCCTTAAGAAAACTGCGTCCTTACTTTCAGGCTAACCCAATAAAAGTAATGACGGACCAGCCAATCAAGAAAGCAATGAACAAGCCCAAGGCAGCTGGACGAATGGTGCAATGGGCAATCGAACTCAGCCAGTTCGATATCGAATACCAATCTCGGACAGCCATAAAAGCTCAAGCATTGGCGAATTTTATAGCAGAGTTCACCACCAACGAGCAGGAAGAAGAACGAGAAGATGTTGAGACGATCAACACAGACGGGTTGTCCACACAAAAAGAAGGAGGGGCAGGTGTCGTTATTATCTCCCCCCAAGAAGATGTTCTCAAATATGGGGTCCAGCTCAAATTCCCCGTAACCAATAACGAAGCTGAGTATGAAGCTATGTTAACAGGGCTCCGACTAGCCCAGGCTTTGGTAGCTGAAAAAATTGTGGTCAAGAGTGACTCACAGCTCGTCATAGGGCAAGCCAGAGGGGATTTTGAAGCAAGGGAGATGAGGATGCAAAAATATCTTAAACTGACAAATCAGCTGGTAAGCAACTTTAACCATGTGGAGTTCATACAGGTTCCACGGGAAAAGAATGCTGAAGCTGACGAAATAGCCTGCAGCGCATCATCAGATCTCCAAGACAAGAAATATGATTGGAAACTGGAAGAACAAAGCCTCCCCAGCATTAAAGATTTGCAAACCTTCTCTGTACATACACACCAGGGATGGACGAGTCCAATTTTTGCTTTTCTTAGGGACGGATGACTACCATCAAACAATGAAGAAGCTAAGAAAGTTCGAAGAAGAGCTGCCCGATTCACTATATTGAATGATCAACTGTATAGAAGAGGCTTCTCTCAACTATACCTGAGATGCATAGAAGAAGGAGAGGCTAGGTATGTCCTCGAGGAAGTTCATGGAGGAATTTGTGGAGATCATATGGGGTCAAAGTCACTTGTCAGAAAGATCATGAAGGCAGGCTATTTCTGGCCCATAATGCAGCAAGACGCAGCGGACTTTGTGAAGAAATGTGACAGCTGTCAGAGAGATGGAAATGTACAATGAGTCCCCGGGGAAAGAATGATGAGCATTTCCTCACCTTGGCCATTTGCACAATGGGGAATCGATATTGTGGGCCCCCTACCATAGGGAAAGAGACAAGTGAAGTTCCTACTCGTTGCTATTGATTATTTCACAAAATGGGTTGAAGCAGAAGCTCTTGCAACGATCACAGAAGCTAAGGTAAGAAATTTTGTGTGGAAAAATATTGTTTGTAGGTTTGGGATTCCGAGGACGATCATATCAGACAATGGTCGTCAGTTCGATTGCCAAGGGTTCAGATCATTTTGCTCGAGCCTGGGCATCAAGAACAAGTACTTCTCACCAGGACATCCTCAGGCCAATAGACAGACGGAAGTACCAAACCGAACCCTGCTCAAGATCATCAAGTCTCGGTTAGTGGGGGCAAAAGGAGCATGGCCCGAGGAATTACCAGGCGTCCTTTGGGCCTACAGGATGATGGCAAGAACACCAACATGAGAAACTCCTTTCAACCTGACGTACGGCACGGAAGAAGTCATTCCCGTCGAAGTGGGGCACACTAGCATTAGGAGAGAATTTTTCGACGAAGAAGGCAATAACGACCAACTGAGATTGAACCTGGACTGCATGGACGAAGTAAGAGACCAAGATGCTCAGAGAATGGCCAAGTACCAACAGAAGATGGCAGGATACCACAATCAAAGAGTGAAGCTGAAAAGATTTAGCATTGGTGACCTCGTCCTCCGGAAAGTAACTCCTGCGACAAAAGATCTTGCACAAGGCAAACTGGGTCCGACCTGGGAAGGACCTTACCGAGTCGTCCACTATTCACGACAAGGAAGCTACCACCTAGAAGACCCAGAAGGAAACAAGCTACCTCGTCCATGGAATGTCGAGCACCTAAAGAGGTATTACGAGAAATGATCCATGGCCTAATTGTAAGCAGTTAACATAATTTGATTCCATGCTTTCTATGCAAATTGGTTATATGTTTTCTACCACAAAGTTATGTATTTATGCAAGATCGTATAAGTAATCATTCAGGACTCCCTAAAGTGATTATTCAGCATTTCCCTTGTTCTAATTATTTTGTTTCAAAACCTAAAACGGCTAATCGTCCAGATCGAAAAGACGATGAAATTCCTGCAAAGGATGTACCATTGTCCAGATCAAAAAGGCGATAAAATTCCCTTAAAGAATTTTTATTGTCCAGAACGAAAAGACGATGAAATTCTTGCAAAGGATGTACCATCGTCCAGATCAAAAAGGCAATAAAATTCCCTTAAAGAGTTTTTATCGTCCAGATCGAAAAGACGATGAAATTCCTGCAAAGGATGTACCATCGTCCAGATCAAAAAGGCAATAAAATTCCCTTAAAGAGTTTTTATCGTCCAGATTGAAAAGACGATGAAATTCCTGCAAAGGATGTACCATCGTCCAGATAAAAAAGGCAATAAAATTCCTTTAAAGAGTTTTTATCGTCCAGATAGAAAAGACGATGAAATTCCTGCAAAGGATGTACCATCGTCCAGATAAAAAAGGCAATTAAAACTCCCTGAAAGAATTTGCATCGACCAGATCGAAAAGATGATGAAATTCCTGCAAAGGGTGTGCATCGGCCAGATCGAAGAGACAAGGAATTCCTTTCAAAGGATAGACACCACCCAGATAAGGGAATGTACATCATCCAAGAACATTCCAACAAAAATCATCTAAGTCCACAGACAGACGAATAAAATAAATACTTCAAGAAACGAAGAAGTAATTTCAAGCGCAAATTTTTCTAAGTCTAAGGGGAGGAAACGTTGAAAACAAATATGGGAAACAGCGACAAATACAACACACACACACACACACACACACACACACACACACACACACATATATATATGCTCGAGATGCAAATTGTTCTAAGAAAAACCCTAAAACATACGGGGACCAGAAAAAGTGTTCGTCCAAAAAAAGCCCAGAACATATAAGGCATATAAAAAAGAAAAAAGAAAAAAAGAAGAAGGACTAATTGATTATGCATCGTCTCTCCCAACACCTAAGGATGAAAACTTATAAACATTCTGACAAGGCAAGAGAATGACGATAATAATGATGATAAGGCAAGAAAAATGTACCTGCACGAGCTTATGAATGTGCTGGTTCACCATCTCATGTGAGGGCACAAGAGAAATCTCCGTCCTCTCTTCAGGAGTTAAAAAATCGTTTGCCCCGGCTACGGCGGCATCCGCATCGTCCCAGATACTGGAATTCATCTTCTCCTTACCCTTGTACGTAGTCTTTCGTCTTTTAGGTGCAGGGACCTCTTCAATTGAGACCACAGGAGAAGCTGTCCTTGCTTCATCCAGAGTAGGGGTGGACGAGCCTCTCTCCGCCATCTCTTTCTCTTTCTCTTTCTCTCTGTCAGTGAACTTCAGAGTTTTCTGGCCAATGCTTGAAAGGGGTTCGTTTTTCTTCCCCCTGATTTTCGCGTACAGATCCTTGTTGAATTTGCTTGTCATCTCTACAGAAAAAAAGGTAGAAGAAAATCCCCAAGTTAGAATGTAAAAAAAAAAAAAAAAATCATTACACACATCTACTCACATTTTCGCTGCTTACGATCAAGTACTTGAAGGACGTAGAGTGAAGGCTTAGGTCCCAAACAGTGACGGGACAAAGTACGCAGATCAACAAGCTCGTCGAAGTCGTCGATCATCCTTGAGTATTTGATCGCCTCCTGAACTCTCGCCTCGAACTGGCTATCAAGATCGGGGCGCTCTTTCATTGTAAAACAAAGAGGCAACTCAAGGTTACAAGGACGATCATTGAAAAAACAAACATGTTAATAGTAGAAGGATAGCATAAAAAGGCGAACGCACCAAGACAAGGGATCTCCCACCAGCGCAGCAACCTGGGAACATTTTCGCAAAAGTCATCTGACAAGGTCTCCCAACCCTCTCCTGACACAAAAAAATATCTTGACTTCCAATAACGGAAGGACGAAGGGAGGTCAGCCACTAGACGAGACCTCCTATCCCAAGGGACAAGCTCGTAATACCCAAACTCCCTAGACTCTTTTAGGCGATAGAGATGGGTAAGCTCGTTCACTGTTATCATATCTCCATCAGCTATGGTCATCCAGATCACCACACAACTAATAACAATTCTCCAAGAATTGGGCATAAGTTGCCCAGGAGCAATCTGCAGGTGATCTAGAAGGTCCATAATAAACGGATGGACGGGAAATCTTAGACCACACAGGAAGGCCGCCTTATAAAAGCAAACCTCTCCGTGGGCAAAGGCGCAAGCCTTTTCGCCTTTCCTGGGAAGACGAACCCTAGTTTCCTCAGGGAATTGAAACCTATCCCTAAATTTACTAAAGACATCAACCTTCAAGTTACATTTTTCCTTGAGGGCATGGAAGGGACGAGGAATGACAGCGGAAGTAGAACAAAGATTTGACGGAGGAGGCACGAAGGTAGCTGTGTCCATCATAGCCCCGTCCACGGCTGCGCTAGAGGACGATCCCCCCTCATGACCACTCGACCTCACAACAGAACCCATTTTTTCCCTCTTAAGGACCCCTCGAATGGATCTAAACCAAGAAAACGACTGCTGCAACAGCGGATACAGGTCACTTAACGCTAAGTCTAACCCACTACCCCCTACCACAAAATCACCAAGGTGAAGGTACCGGTCGCCGGAAAACTCTAAATATCCCCCCAAGCAAGCAAAGAGAAAAGCAACAGAAGGAGAAATACGCTGAAATTCAGTATAATCCACCATTAAGGGAGGATATGCGCATTTCGTAAAAGGAAAATAAACAAAAAAGTATAAAGCAGCAAAAGGAAAGGAGCGAAAAAGAAGGGATACACACCTGAAAAAAAAGGGAAGAAGTCGGAGGGGCGAGACAGCAACGGCAGTAAAACACCGAAAAATCAGACACAGAGAGGACAAAAGGAAAAACCCAGAAAAGCCAAATGGAAAGTAAAAATGAAGAAATGAGGGAAAAAGAAAAGTTAAAATCTGCCTTGGAAATTGCGGGAAACTGAAAAGGCACTCACCGGAAACAATGCCTCCCCACCGGTTAGAACTGAACACGTGGCCACAATGTGTGCCATGCTGCCATAAGGCAATTAATACGGAGAACACATCCCCAAGCAAAAAAAAAAAAAAAAAACCTTTCGTATTCCTAGGCCGTCCGAATCATGGACGACCTTGGAATAAGGGGGGCAGCTGATAGGCCTGAAAAATATTCATAATCGTCCATCCCTAGCATGTGGACGATTCACATGGACGACTTCACTATACGATTGGGATTGCCCGAACCTGTGACTTAATCGTCGTCCTCCAATCGTGACCAGCCGTTACAAAAATGTCAATAACTTCCAATACCATTGAAGGTGTATCTGTCAAATTAAATACCTTGCATGAGCGTTACAAACTCAAGAAATTATATTCTCATTATGGCAGAACCAACGGCTAGAAGAGTACTAAAACAACCTATATATATATTCCTAGACAAGATCCGAGAAAGGTACGAAAAACACTCACTAGAAATTTCACTTACTAAAGCTATATTGATATTCTTTGATTTTGGGGCCTTACCTAACTTAGGCATCGGAGGCTTCGTGGCTGGTGCCACACCAGTGACCATCTTCTTTGTATTTCTAAGGTTTTCCAGGGTCTGGAACAGAGGTGGACAATCACGGTCTGAACGAACATATATACTGACGATCCTAGCATCATCAGTTGGTATAAATTTGCTTTCATGCTTCTATAGATAAAAGAAATAACAAATAAGAAAAAAAAAATACAGATGAATAAAAAAATAAAAACACCAAAAGTGTAAAGAGAAGGACGAAAAAAAGCTAAAGAAGGAGATTTAAAAAAAAAAAACGACAAAAAAAAAAAAAATAAAGGAGATTAAAAAAGGAAAAGGACAAAAAAATAAAAAAAGGAAATTTATAATAATAAAAAAAAAAGAAACAGCTGACACGTAATAAAAAGACAACGTGTAAAAAAAATTGACAAAACGGAAAAGAAAAAAAAAAGCAGGAAAGAAAAGAAAAAGAGACTGTGAACAGTAGCAGAGAGTTTTTTTTTCCCCCCAAACATTCTCTCTTTTGATTTCCCTTTATTTTGAAGAGAAAATTTGTTGATGAGCTGGAGAGAAAACACCCGGATTCACCATTTATTTTTCTTCTCCCTCCCTCACCTTACTAAACACATTATAAAAAAAATTCCCACCTTATTTTCTCTCCAAAATTTTTCATCTAACCTATATCACCTTCAAACAAACCCACCTTTAAGAGCATCAGCAGTGGGGCTTGTATATGTCAAATGTTAGGAACATTTGGCATTTAAGCCCCAAAACTGCTCAACAATGGGAAGGCCATATTGCATATGCCAAATTTTTTTTGAGATTTTGCTACAGTACCATCTCAAATGTAAGATGGTACTGTAGCTAAATGGTATAAAAAAAAATATTTTTTTAATGCTTCCTCTCATTAAAATAATTTAACCGGCAATTTCTCTTTCCTCAGCTCATTTTTTATGTTTCTTTTCTCTCTCTTTCTTTCTGCTCTCTCTTCTTTTTCTTGCTCTCTGATTCTTCTCAATTTCTTCTCTCTCTCCGGCAACTCTCTAATCGGCGTTGGGTTTTTAGATTAGCGGTGGGGTTCTAAATCGTTGGTGGGTCTCTAGATCGGCGGTGGGTTTCTAGATCGGTGGTGGGCCTTCGTGTTTTTCCTTCTCTGGCAACTCTCTCTCTCTTTCATTTTTCCTTCTTCGTGTGGGTCAACAAAATCAACTTCCTTCAAGCTTCCCAGCGGCGAATCCGCTTCCTTCGAGCTTCGGCGGTGGTGGGTCTGGTTTTTGACTGTGGGTTGCTATGTTTGTTTTTTTTTTTTTTGGTGGTGTTGATGGGTGGATAGGGTGGTGGTGGTGGTGTTGATGGTCGGAGGGCAGTAGGTGCAGCGGCGTGGTTCTTGTCTTTTCTCTAGGTTTTTTTTTTTTTTTTTTTTTGGTGGTGTTGATGGGCGGATAGGAGGGTGGTGGTGGTGTTGATGGTCGGAGGGCAGTAGGTGCAGCGGTGTGGTTCTAGTATTTTCTCTAGGTTTTTTTTTTTTTTTTTGTGTGTGGTGTTGATGGGCGGATAGGGTGGTGGTGGTTGTGTTGATGGTTGGAGGGCAGTAGGTGCAGCGGCGTGGCTCTGGTCTTTTCTTTGGGTTCATTTTTTTTTTTTTTTTTTTTTGATGGTAGTTTATGGGTTGCCGGTGGTGGTGGTGGTGGTGTGCAGCGGCGGTGGTGATTGTGGTTCTTGGACAAAAGGAAAGAGAGAGAAAGAATAAATAATGTATAAATAATATGTTGTATTGGATAATGTTAATTGTGAGATATATTATTTTATTGTGTAAAAATATTATTTTAATAAGTAGGATTGGGAAATAAAAGTTGGGATGTTGGAGAATTGTGAAATTGTATTGTATAATTGATAAAACGACTTTTTGAGATGGTAAAATAAGATGAGATATAGAAACCGGATGTGGATGCTCTAAGTTCCAAAGAAAATGACATTCTGGCCCACCGCCCCAAAACAGCACTGTAGCCGTACGGTCCATAGTCTCACAAAAACCCCATACTCAACGTCTTTGAAAAACACGATGATGCTATTAGAGCATTCACACCAGTGGAGGCAAAATTTTAGCTATTTAGCTACACCAAAAATCACTTTATCTATTATACCTACATACATGCTGCAGCAGTGGATCTATTTTAACTTTTAACACAATAAAATAATATAAACATTACAATAAAATAATATAACTACTCTAATAAAATAATATATCACACCCCAAAAAAAATCAACAGCACCACCCACAATCCACTCTACCATCTGCCACAGCCACAGCCACAGTCACAACCACCATCACTACCACCCCCACCACCACCACCACTAGCACCGGCAGTCCACAGCAGAAAAAAAAAAAAAAAAAAAAAAAAAAAACTCAATCACAGCAAAGAGAAAAGAGAGATGGGTGCGGCAGCGGTGGCTTGCGGGAGCTGGGTCAGCGAGCTAGGTTGGTCGAGAGAGGTGAGAGTGACTGAGAGAGTGGGTCGGCGAGCTTGGTTGGGCGATGGGTCACGGATTGGGCGATGGGGCACGGATTGGGTCGGCGAGCTTGGTTGGTGGGGCATGGATTGGGTCGGCGATGGGTCATGGATTGGGCGATGGGGCACGGAGTGGCCGGCGAGCTGAGGAAGTGGCCGACGATCTGAGGGATGAGGGAGTGGCCGGCTTGCTAGAGAGAAAAAAATTGAGGAAGAAGAAGAAAGAGAGAAGCCGGAGAGATAGAAATGGGAAAAGATTATTTAAATGGGAGATGAGAGAAGAATGTAATAAAAAAATAATTTTTTTTTTTACCTGTGTGCTACAGTACACATCTAAATATAGATGTGTACTGTAGCTGTGGAGCTAAATCTTTTAGATTTAGCTCGACTGCTGCGTGATGTTTTTGTGATTTTAAGCTAAAAATATAGCATTATACCTATATAGCACCACTGCTGTGAGTGCTCTTAGAAACACAAAAAGCCAAAGAAAATTGCCAATGATGGGAGAGAGAGAGAGAGATGGGCGTGTAAGCCAACAAAAAATTGTGGAATATTTGATTGGCAGTTTAATTTATAAATAATTTTTTTATATTTATTTTACTTAATTTATAACAATTTCTTAAAGAATTTTATAAAATTGTTTACTGCACTAATAATAATAGATTGAGCAAGATAATGAATTACTGATGTTCTTACTGATGTTCTTCCTTTGCGAGTACCTACTACCTAATTATACTTGGAATAGTTCGTTCCCTCCTGTCCTTTTCTTCCTTTTCTTTTGCAAATAAAATTACATTGATGAAATATTTTTAAAAATAAATTAAATCAAAAATTACCTTTTGCTTAAGTTTTGGTTTTTGATATCCGCTGCTACTCTAGATTGCATTTTTTATTTCAAATAAGATAGTAGATGACTCCTATAAATTTGAATGTTAATCCAATGCCACATGATTTAAAACTAGTGTGTAGCTTTACACAGGTACATTTAAAAATAATCGCAATTATATGATTCAATTATACATTTTTTTAGGAAAAGTTTCAAATTAGACATGATATTAGTTTACATTTTTTTAACTATACATTTCTAAAATATATACTGGTTTCTCAATATATATATATAGAATTTAGAATTTAATTAGTTTTAGATTCTTCAGTTTTTACCCCCAATAATTCATTTGCCACAAAAATTAAAATTTTAGATGAACATGTAGTGGAAAATTAGACTCCAATTTAAAATCTAATTGGATTAGGACCATTTAATTTTTACACCCAATAAATTACTTGGCATAACATTAAAATTTAAATGGGACATGTGGCGTAAAATTGAGAATTCAATTAAATTTTAATTGTATTTTCTCTGAACTTTGGCTATTATTTGGCATATATACACACACACACACACGTGTATATATATATATATATATTACTCTCTCTCTCTCTCTCTCTCTCTAGATTATGCGGTACTATATACATGGTCAAATCCAACAAAAATAAAATCTTAATATTGAAATGGAAGAGAATTTCATTTTATGAGCGTTTTTCTTTCCATTTACTTTTCCTATTTTCTTAAGATCTTAGTTTTTTTTTTTTTTTTGGGGTAAAAAGATCTTACTTAGTTCGAAACCCCTCATGATCTGTCATTCATGCCTCAAAAAGTTGTACTTTAATAGTCTGCCTAAAATAATAGCATACATCTTGATATTGTATAAACTTAGGTATTAAGAAAGCTAAAAGATAAAACTAACCCACTTCAGGTTCAGGCTCATACTCTAGATCAGATTCAGACCATCCAAATTGTAATGAAGCACTAATTTAAGATTGTAACTCATTTACCTGAGCTCAATTGAGCTATACAATTGATGACACATGCTGCCTTGATTGCACACTAGACTCCACATTTAAGTAGAGCATGCAAAATTTCAGGCATTGTGCTGCCCTTCTGATTCACCTCTTCAGCAAAGGCTAATACTGTTATCCATCTATTGTCATAATATATCCTGTCAGCTCAATACAGTTACTAATTCAAAAGCTATATTACAGTAATATACAATCTTTCAGTACTTGTTTTGACATCTCACACGAAGAGAAAGTAGACAGGGCTTCTACATGCCCTTCTGCAGCAGCTCAATTAGCTAAGGACATTAATTTGGTGGAACTTAGGGGGGTTCCTTTGAGATATGTGACAAATTTCAAATGCTTGTAAAATTCAAAGGCAAAACCACAAACCAAGTCAACCAAATTCAGTTCAATGATTTCGATATGCAGTGTGCTTAAACTTGAGTCACCTTAGTAACAAAAAGCCCACAAACTACACGGGCTTCCCCAAATGAATCCTCTTTGCACACATTTCATGTGCAAGAACTGACTGAATTATCAAATACATCCCAGTATTCAACATCATAATTTCTTCAAATTCGTCTGACAGAACAGCCAATGATGCCGCCCTTTCAATGCACTCAGCAATGCAAAGTTCTTAAGAGACCTCATTTTTCAAAAGAATCAACAATCAAGAAGCAATAGTATACGTTGGGAACTGATGAAGTTTGAAAAATCACCAATGAATCACACGTTGCTCACACGCTCAAAAAGTCACCTACACAGCAAGAAAGAGAAAACCTGCAGAGAGCACCGGTGTGGTGCCGGCCAAATACCCTTCGAAGGTCAAGTTAGAATCTTTTACAGCTCCAGAGTGCTAGAGAGGGTCGATTATGCGTACCTTGATTTGTGAGGGTATTGGGGTTTTTATAGTAGTTGAAAGTTGACCTCTTTTCCGTGGAATCAAAGTCCTTTCCTTGTAGGAGTCTTCTTCAGAAATCCTAAACGTGATGGACAACCCTTATAGAGAAGATCTCCATTAATGCACGCAGCTTCTAGAACCCTAATTGCGCTAGGACTCTATTTACCCTAGGATTCTGTGGTGTGTGCCGCAAATATTCCCATATAGGGATTCTGTTTGACACGTGGCCAACAAGTCCGTTTAGGTTGTGGCTGTTTATGATGAATCTGTCCTCACCAGGTCTTGCACATGATGGGCACGTCCATAAACTTTACTTGGATCCGTCAACTTATTTTCTCCTCTTCAGGAACAAAACAAAAAAGCTCACAAGCAACACAATATCTTTAAATTTCAAAACAAAATCTCAATTCATTACATAGCAATGGTGAACTTAAAAGTAAATCTTCATTAAACCAAATTGAAGATTCAAGGGCCATATCCATATGATTCTCTCTTAAACAGATGTACACCTTGGTTGGAAGCGAGAGGCCCAAGAGGCCAAGAGTTTAGATTTATATGCTGCCATAAACTCCAACCATCTATTACAATGACAGGCCCAAGAAACAAATATTATGGCTACACTTTTTTTCTTAATCCATTTCTCTTTTGGTGAATGTGGGCTACACAATTAGCAATCCCTTTTTTTTTTTTGATTTCCCATGGTGTTTCCTCAAGGCTTTTAACCAGAGACTAATCACTATTCGTGCCGGGTGGGCCCACGAAGGGGTAAAGCACTGGCCCAGGAAATTATTTTCAAAGTGCAGGTAGCAGGACTTGAACTAGGGAGCACATCTAGTCAAGCCCAGTACAAGCACTTTGAGACCAAATCCCTTAAAACAATAGAAATACAAAAACCAACCAACAACAAATTGCCAAAAAGAAGATTTAATAATATGGGCTATAGTCCAGTTAGGTAAGTTTGTCGGAAGGAAAAGAAATTGGCTTTATGTCGTTGGAGAGAAAACTTAAGAATGGAGAGGAAACTCAAGGATGACATTGACTTGATTTTTAAAGTTAATAGATTAAATAAACGTAGTTAATAGTTGATAGCCTCATTCATGTTTTGGCCTAATTGTAAAGAGAAATTATTATAGAATAAATGTTATAAGTTTCAAATTCTATTGAATCTATAAAATAGAAAATAGTAGAAAGACCAAATTAAACTTTGTTCAATACTTAGAGTGACCAAATTAGTAATTTAATTATTTGTTTATATGTGCTTAACCAAACAGGTCAAGTTCAAATATAATAATATACTTATTACTAGCTCAAGAATATATATATATATATACACAAACACGTGTGTGTGCGCATGTGTGTGCGAACGCACTCTTTTTACTTACTTCGTATATAAAAATCATACATAACTTTTAATACAAAATATAATAATTACATTATCAATATAATAATAATAATTGATGGTGTAATAAAAATAAACTAGCCTTGTCTCGTCCATATGGATCGTCCAAGGAAAGACCAACAAGGACGAACCAAGTGCACGTAGCGCTCGTCCAAGCTTCCCTTGAAAAGCTCGTCCGTCCTTAAGAGCATTTGGATGGACGAGCTCTACACTTAGCCTGCGAACTGAAGATTAAACCTTTGTCATGAACCGTTTCCAATGACAGTTATGGAAACTAAAGTAAAAAAATATAATTGCCAAGACAGTTACAGGAGTTTACTCCAAATCCAATCAATCCCTTAATAATAGGGGAAGTTATGAGATGAATAACCGTTGACATCGACACTATATAAACACTTTCACTCCGATGAAGGAAGGTAAGTCCATTCTAGACAATATTCCCAAAGTCTTGGAATTTTAGATTTCCCTAAGAAAGAAACTAACTTAATCATCAGAGGGTTTGTGGCCGGCCACTTTGGTCTCCTCTGACTTTTCTCAATTCTTTTTTAGGCCTAACACTTCATTGAAGCTCGTGCCCATATCATCCAACCTACTGATTTTCCCAGAACTATTAATAATAATAATAATAATAATAATAATAATAATTGCCCTCTAAGTTTTAAATTTATTCAATTCAAGCATTCTGCCTAATTTTGTTAAAAATTGCCCTCACAATATATATATATATATATATTATGTTCACATAAAAAAATCTATAGAATTAATAAAAATATTTTATAGATTTTGTATGTAAGAAATTTCTTCAATTTTTTTTTCATTAGTTAATTGTATACTTAATAACAATTTAAACAAATTAGATAAATTGCCTGAATTAAAAAACTTTGAAACTTAGAGTACTCAATTGAATGAAAGGTAAAATTAAAAGACTGAAATAAATTTAAGTTAGAGGGCACTTAGCATTTTCGCCTATTTTTTTAATGGAAATTTTTTAACAAAATTAGGCAGAAGGTCTAAATGGAATAAATATGAAACTTAAAAGACACAATTGAACTAAAATAAAATTATATGATTGAGGGCACAATTTGCAATTTACATTTTAGCCTACATTTTATAACTTATTAACGCCTGAAATGCCAAGTTGCTAATTTTAAGCAACAAGGTTAATGGTACAGTTCTGAATGACAGTGCCTCAACCAATATGAAACAACAGCAACTGCAATCTATACAAAATGATGTCGTTCTTCTAAAGCCAAGCGGTACCGTCGTAGAAAAAGACATGATTAGCCTCTCTCCCTCCACGGTGTGGTTTAGTAAATTAATAAATTTAGATATTTAGAGTTAATGAACCATGTGTTCATCTGTCATTGGCTGACAACTGATTATTGTTTGGTGTTGCAGTTTTGATTGTAATCTTGAAGGTAAAAGAGGTTGGGTCCTAAGCAAAAGGTCGTGACGTGCTAATTATTATTTTTTGGAGAAGGGCAAAGGTTGATTCTTGCCTGACTTGCTAGACTATTACAAAGAAATCTTATTAAATAAATCTGCTAATGCAAAAACTTATATAGTAGTTTGTAATGATTTGGGTTTTTATGCTTGTGGATGGAGCCATAACTTATATACTTTGTAATGATTTGAGTTTTTCTTTTGTTTCTTCAAACCTATGAAAAGGTCTTGTAAATCCTCCTTAAGACCTTCATTTTGATATTCAACATATAGAATCAAGGTTGATGAATTCAGGTTGTTTTATTATTGATTTTTTCACAATATTGGATGATTTGGGTTTTCTTTGAAGATGTGAATGATGGTCCTGTTATGGAATTGTGCTTCTTGGAAGAGATTGGTGAAGGAATATATGAACAGCTAGCAATATATATTTTAAAAAGAAAAAAAAAAAAAAAGTCCAACTCGAGACTCGAAAAACTGACACGATTACAAACCTGATTTTTCAGGTCGGGTCGAGTTTCAAGCAGCCAAACCTAATTCGGTTCATAGTGAACCTGACTCGACCCAACCTAATATCACTCCTAGGCATGATTAATGGAACTTGTTTAGATTTGTAACAGATTCTCCAATGGCTCGTGAACAATAACAATATTAAGTTTAGGCTTAATCTAAGGGTACATATAGGTGGGTTAGGTTCTCTGTAATGTGACCTTAATAAGGCTGCATTTGGCAATATGTAAAATATTTTTCAAGTGAAAATGTTTTATGAAAATGAAAATATTTTCAGTTGTTTGTCTGCTGTATGGAAAATATGCCGTAAAATTATTTTCAGTGTTTGGTTTTGCATATAAAAACCTATTTCCATCAACCCAAAAACCATAAACCCAGCCACCACCAACTACCACATAACCAATTAACATGAAAAAATCATAAACAAAATCAAAATCAAAACTCATTAATCTCAAAATCAAAATCATAACCCATCTACCAAACCCACAACCCACTACCCTTGAAACCCACAAATCACCCAAGTAACCAATCCACCAAACCCACCCCCAATTGGCCATTATCAACACTAGAACTCACCCTAACCCACCACTATTGAAACACACAAATCACCCCAACCACTGATTCTCCAAAACCCAAAAACAAATATATTTCCAATAAAAAAAAATCCACAACAATGAGGCCAAATTGGTGAGGGAGGAAGGGAGGACAAAAGGGTAGAGAGAGAGAAGTAAGATCAGTATGGGAGGAAGAGTGAGAAAGAAGGATGGAGAGAGAGAGAGAGAGAGAGAGAGAGAGAGAGAGAGGAAGAGGGCTTCAGTTTTGACCTAGATCGGTGGTGATAGGCACGGCCACGGATGGCAGTGGACCGGAGCTCAAGCTCTGGTGCCGGTGGTGCTCTCTCCCTCGTCGACGACCTTTATCTCTGGTGGCTCTCTCTCTCTCTCTCTCTCTATTTGGGTAAACCATGGAAATGGTTTGAAGATAAATCTGAAATTCAAACAATTTTACACTTCAGGCCCACCTATTTTATGGTCAAAAATCCTAATTTTCGGGTTGACTAAATTTTTAGTCCAAACCAAACATTGACCATCATGTAAAATGTTTTCCTAATTTTCATTATATCCAAAACAAACACAGCCTAAGTGATTTGATTTTTCCTAAGATTACGATAATCTAAGATTACAAGATATATCATTGCGTCACCCATATTGTAATGAGAGAACTAATTCATTTATGCAATTTAGTTAGTTTCTCTTAAGAATTCTCTCAAATGTCTCTATTAATTTCACACTAGTTTGTGTAGTTTCTTGCTATATTCTTTGTTTGTATTTCTTTGACTATCTTTATTTTTAGAAAAACGACCTACATGTCTAAACAATAGATTGAACTACCTTGTATGTAGTTAGAGCTGTAAACAAGCCAAACTGAGTATTAAAAGTTCAAGTTTTATCATTTAGTTTTATTTCAAACACAAGTTGAGCCAGAACTCATCACCAAATAAGATTGCATGTTCAAACTTGATTAATTTTCCTGTCGAATCAGCTTAATCTTATTCACGAACTACTTGATTAAATTATTTATTTTTTCATGAATAGTAAAACCAAAACTAAAATTTTTATCTTTTACAAATCTATGAATTTTTATTATGATTAGACTATTTATATTATCAAGAAATTACAAATAATAAATATCATATACATCTATTTAAAATCTTGCACAATCCAATCTCAAGTCTAAATAAATATATTTTTAGACAAATATACATACAAAAATATAATGTTATATATAGTTAAATTGAGCCTCGTGTTTACAAATTTATTCACAAATGGATTATTATGTTTTAGCTTGAATAGTTTATAACCACCAACTTTTTTTTTTTTGGTGGAGAAAGGATACCCACCAACCTCATCTTACCAAATCTAGACATCTACATTTAAAAAATAAGAAATGACAAGTAAATCAATAATTTAAACAAAAAAAACTATTAATGAAACTCTTTTACGTTGTGAGATATCAAGGTCTGACTACTACTAGGTGGCCTGCAAGTTATAAAAGTTTACCTGTGCATCTGAAAGGTGGCGAAAATAGCCAAATAACACATTTTTGCAAATTATGTTGCAATCTACTACTGTTTCAAAAATATATAAGGATCTACCATTTTTTGGGTACTCGAGTTTGGCGAAATTGAGTTTTCCATGGTACTCGATTTAATGGAACTCGAGTACCATTAAAAAATTTTGAAAATTTTTTATGGTACTTGAGTTCCATGAACTTGAGTACCATAAAAATTTTTCTGGCAAATTTGAAGTATATTCTTTCAAAAAACTCGAGTTTTTGGAATTCAAGTTTCACGGCAAACTCGAATTTTATAAATTCAAGTTTCAAAAAGGTGGTAGATTCTTACATATTTCCAAAACAGTAATAAATTGCTAATTTTTTTGCTAAATAGTAGTAGTGGGCCATTTTCGCCTCCCAAAGGCATTTTTTTTTTTTTTTTTTTTGGGTTAAATTTTATCAAAAGCCTTTGCTCTATCTGTAGAAACATCTTCGTGAAGGGATGTATTCTGGATCACAGCTTCAAAAAAGTAGCGGAAATCCTTTTTATCATTTTCATAAATCAGGTTGACCCCAAATTTCTTTGGCCGGCAACTACCGATAAATTGTATTGAATACTCCACTTCATCTCAAGCTTCCAACAGATGTGCCATGGCATGAGTTAGCGGTACAGAGTGCAACCACATATGTTCTTGACAAGGTACTACACGACAATCTTGTTGTCGATAGTGCCACATGATGTACTTGGCATTATTTTTTGAGTTTGGTTAATGTGTGCCCTAAAGGCACACATTAAGTCATCCACTTTTAAAAATATTTTTTTGGAAATTAAAAAAATCGTCAATACTTTTTCAATTCCCAAATTTTTTTTTTTCCATAAATGAAAATTATTGTGTGCCCTTTAGGGCACACATTAACAAAATCCTTATTTTTTAACTATAGAAAAGAGTGAATCCATGAATTTCGTGAAACCGGCTTGCAAATACAACACACAAAAACCACCCTCGGATCATTTGCTTTTTTCGTAAATTGATCCCGTATGCTTGTAGTCAAAGCAGTCTGGAAACTCTTTTGGTAGTAGCTGATGGTCCCGTAGAAGCACAAGCCATTAGCCATATAGATTCTTCTGTTTATAAAGGTTGATTGATAACTTACACAACACCTGATTCCTGACACCCTCAAATGTCAAGTTGCTAATTCTAGGCAACAACTAACAAGAAACGACCTACATGTAGACCCGCAGAGTGAACTACCTAGCATGCCTGTCGTCCTAAAACCATGCGTGAAAAAAAAAGCCCAAAAAGCTTTATTGACGGAAAGTTTTATCATTACCTCTGATGGGTGATTTGCTTACCTGAACAGTATTACCAACTACAAAATTATGTGAATTGGAACTTAAAAACTGATTATACATGCAATTCAGGTTAATGTACAACATTATATTTAAAATAAAAAAAACTTGGAATCGAATATGCCCTCAACTCACCAATAGAAAAGAAAAAATCTTATCTATTGTGGGAGGTCAGAGCCTCTTATAGGTGGAGTGGATTCTGATGGATCACCGAAGCTTTGGATGCCAATGACCAGGCGGTCAAGGAAAGTAGCATGGTCCAAACCAAGAGTGTCTGGCCTTATCGAAGCCACGGGAGTAGTGGTTGCTATTGTGGATTAGAGGCTGATGAAGAAGAAGCACTCTCAGATGCCAATTCTGAACAGGGAAGAACCATATTGAGTTGTGGGGCAAATTTCCTAGCATCTGCTAAAAGCATACGAAGGTGAATATTCTCGCTCTTCAAAGCAGCATTCTGAACTCTTAGTTGCCAAGAAGCCCTGGCAGCATCCTCACAAGTGGCTAGATGTGCCCTTCGTTCGTTCTCCAACTGTTGGCGCAAACTCTGGCGCTCAGCCTCCCACAACATTCGCTCAGCCTCTAGACTTCTCAGTTGCTCAGTCTGTCTCACAATGGCCATTGTTGGAGCGTCTGACAAGTACAGGTTGTGCTCAAAGGGAGCTTCGCCCTCAAAGAACATAGTCTCCAGCAAATTTTCTTGGAAGTTGGGCCAACCATGTCGCCCGTTACATTTGGAAGGTCGATCCTACAAGAATATAGGAAGCTCAAAAACAAATGGTGAGGCATAAATCAAATATAAAATGGACAAAACATAAACGTTCCTTTTGCATTGTATTTGCAATGTAGATTTATATTCATAAAAGATGGTTAAGTGTTGACATTTGCAAAAAGTGTACCCACTTTTTATGTGCCTACAATGTAAACATACGAAAATCCAATCCAACGTAAAAATAGACACATCTCAAAGACTCAAAACAGTTTTCCTTCGAATAAGTCTAAACAGCAAACAAAAACGTGTGGTTTTTAAAAAAAAAAAAAAAAAAAAATCATTTTAGTGTTGTCACATGATCTATTTAATTTAGTCACTAAAATATAGTCATATGTGGTATTCTAATTAAAGTGGTGCTATTGTTACTAAAAGTTTTACTATATAGCCTTTGCAAATTGGTGTGTCACCAAGCAAAATAAGGTAATCAAACATTTATTTGTTATGTTTTAAAATTTACCAATCACATTCATTGCCTCCGTCAGTTTGTAAAGATTACATTGTAAAATTTGTGGTATTTTTAACTATAGAAGCTTAAGCAAGAAATAACAAAGGAAACTTGTGTTTGGAGTGAGAAAATATTAATGAGAAATTGCATTTAGCTTAACTAGGACTGAGATTGGATCGGGTTCATAGGCACCGGCACAACCTAACCCAATAAAAAATGAGTTTTCTAAGGGAGAAACTCAACCCAACCCGCAGATTCCCCCTCCCATGTTGTTTTGGGCCTTTTTTCCCACATTTTTTTGAGGATTTTTTTTAATTGGGGTGCATTTTACTACCTATGGTTTAAACTTACACATTGTTGAGGGTCATTTTTTTGAAATAGGCAAAGGCAGCCCAACCCAGCAATGCGAGCAGCAGAGAAGCGGCAGACCAAGTAAGAGAAAACCATTAGGCCCAAGCGGCAGGAACAATGGGTCACAGGCCCCTCAATACGAATGAATGGGTCTTGAGGAAGTAAGTGGGCCTAAAAGGCCCGGAAAGAGAGAAAATAGCACCCATGGGCAGTATGTGTTGTAGAAAAGAGAGAATGGGCCGCGGCAGGCCCAAAGTAAAGTAAACAAAGAAAGTAGGGGATAATGGCAAGCCCATGAACCCCAAAGATGAGAATGAGGGAATTGGGTCGGGGAAGCCCAATTAAGTTAGTAAAAACCCATGGGATGCGAAGTTAGTAAACGGACCAAGGATGTCCAAAGAAATGGGCCGGAGAGGCCCAAGGGAAAAGAAAGGGACATGAGAGCCCATGAGCAAGAACACTAGTGGCCACCATTGAGCCACTGGGGGAAAGAATAGAATGGCGGGCCTAAGAAAAGGCCCAGCAGGAAGAAGTTACCGTGGCAGGAAATGCTAAATAACGTGGAAGGAAGCAAAGGCAATTAACGAGTTGGGCTGAAAGGAACACAAAGCCCAATACTGAGTAAAGCCCAGATCTTGAAGGAGCGGGAAATCAGAATAGCAACTCATGAAAAGCCAGAAACGGACGGCAGGCAAGCAAAGTCTCCAGTCCACAGCAAATGCATGAACAGCAGGCAGAATTCAGACGTGAACACGCGCAAGGCCCAGGCATCACCAGCCTGTACCCAGCCAATACAGGACATGGTGGGGTCATGGGTCAGAGGTAAGAGGGCACGGTTTGGAGGTGGGGAGAGGGGAAGTCCTGTTTTAAGGTTCTTGCTCAAACTCTTTTGGGGATACGTCCTGCTGGGATGACATACCCCCCAAAAGAGGCAAGGCTGAGTTAGAACCAATAGGTGCATGCCACGAGGGATAGAGAGAGAAGAAACATCACCGCGGCAGGCAGGATTGCCGCGGCAGACTAACGGACAAAAAGTGTCTGTGTCTGTGACAAGAGAACCCATAGACGGAACAGTAATGTCGGCAAGTACTCTCAGACCAGACAAAAACAGTTGGAGGGTAGAATAGTAAAATTCGTTCACGGCAGGCACTATTAGAAGGGAGCCTTTGCCGTGTACAAGGGAGGCAGAACAACAAGAAAGGCAAGAATACTAGGAAAGATACTCTGTAACACACTTAGTAAAACAGGGGAGGCATAACACCAAAAACCACAAAAAGGTAAAAATTACTAAGAAAAAGAGGGAAGAGGAAAAAAGGGAGGAAAGATAGAAAGAAAGAAAGTGAGAGTTAGTGTGGCATGCACCGATAGGTCTCTTCCCTTCTCTCCCTCTCACATCCTTGCTCTCTTCCATACTTATTTAGGGTATTGTCCATTCGGGTCTACCTCCCTCAAACCCATTAACTTCTATGGCAGGATTTCTTTTCCTCGGAGGTTAATCGCGTTGAGAAGAGGTGTTCTTCCTCTTTGGCTTTACTCCTACGGACGGAACTAAACTTATCCATGTCTATTGATTAATTTCTTATCACCATTCTCCTTTACTATTTATTTAAAGATTGTTTAGTGTTATTATAGTTATGGATTATTTTGTCATTTCCCATTAAAAGAGTTATCTGGTCATTCCAGAATGTATGTTTCTATTTATCAATTATATCTGCTTGCCGTAAGCTTGTCTCAAAAACAGCTCTGCCTGCCGCAAGCATTTTTTTGAAACAGATCTGCCTGCAGCAAGCATTTTCTCTGAAAAAAGCTCTGCTTGCCGTAAGTTTTTCTCTGTGTCAACTCAGCCTGCGGTAAGCACTCCCCTGGCAGACGAGGCATAGTTCGCGCACAAGCCATGCCAAGTTGAGTTCCATTTGGCCCGGTCTCGACTCCTGCAACCCAGAACACTTGGGCCTACGATCACAAAGGGCCAGCCCAGCCCAACATAGCAAAACAAAGGCCCCACATTAAATTGGCGACTTCACTGGGGAGTTGAGAAATAGTCCAGGGACGAGAGCCCTTGCAAACAAATGCCTCCGAAATCCAGGACTACACGCAACATGAGTGCTGTACCCTCACAAGCAGAGTCCAGGCCCACAACGCCCCACCAACCACAGCCTAATCAGGCAGAAGGTGCTAACGGGATGGGGGCTGGACCCCAACCTCCTCCGAGAATCCCCGCAGACAATGCCAATACCTTCATTGAAGTATTACAGGCCTTGCAACACTCGCAACAGCAAATGATGGAAGAAATTCGTCAACTAAAGACGGATAGAACAAAGGAAAAAGGAAGCCAACATGATCCAGAGCATGGGGCAGAAGAGACACTAATAGGTGGTGTCCCACATAATACAGATCAACGTTTTATTACTATGGCAGAAGTAGCAGCTCTCCTAGAGCAAGAGAGGGCCAGAGGACCAAAGGAGAGATTCTACGCACGTAGACCCCTGTACCCGCTAAGGGTGCTCAGTAAACCATACCCTGAGAGGTATGAACTGCAAGTATTCGCACAATATGACGGTAGGAAGGGGAGTGCTGTTGAGCACGTAAGCAAGTTCATTGATACGCTTGGCCCTTATGCCGCAGACGAGGACTTGTGTCTTCGAGAATTTTCCAAATCATTGTGTGACCGGGCTTATACCTGGTACATTGGCTTAAAGCCGGGATCGATCCCAACATGGGATGATATGGTGGATGTATTTTGTACCAAATACTTTCACGGAGAAGAAACGGTGACACTTGCAACATTGCAAGCGACTAAACAAAGGAATGGTGAGGACTTGATGGAGTACATCAAGAGATTTAGGGACATAGCACTCGACTGCTATGACCATTGTGAGGAAAGGACGCTGGTGGAGATGTGTATGACGAATATGATCAGGGAATACAGGGTAGTCCTAGAAAACCTTGAAATCTCCCAGTTCACGCAGCTGTTACAAAAGGCAAGAAAAACTGCCCAGTCTGTAAAGCCAAGCACGGACAAAAGAAGTGCCCCGCAATCCATGGTGGTATCCACCAGTGAGCGGAGGAGGAAGACCGACGGGAAAGAATACGATACTCCCCCGCCAATACCATGCACCGCAAAGGAGCTAGACGTACTGCTAGATAAATGGATAGCAGATGGCGTTTTCAAACCTAACCAAGTTGCTAGGGAGCCCACCGAGGAAGAAAGGAAGGACACGCGTTTTTGTCGTTTACACAACTATGTCCAACATGCCACCGCAGAATGTTAGGCACTCCGCAGACTAGTGCACCGCAGGATAAAAGAAGGAACTTTAGAACTGACCCAGCAGGAGGTCCAGAGAAACCCACTCCCGAATCACAAAGGGAAGGGTGTAGCGGCAGTAGTGATCTGTGCGGATCCAGGGGATGACGAAGGAGAGAATCCGGCCTTGCCGGCCGCAGCAATTACCACTTTACAGCAGAGCTCCAAATTCAAAAACTTATTTAATCAACTAGGCCTCACAACGAAAGAAAGAAAAGTAGCTACCGAGGCTCTAGTAAGCATTGCCTTCGGGGCAGGGGTGGAATGTTTGTCAGCGGAAGTCCAAGATGACAGGGCTCTCTTGCAGGAGTCAACTGAAATCACCTTCAGTGATGAAGATATGGAAGTGGGGTATCCAGACCACAGGAGACCTCTCTATCTTGCAGCATCCATAAATCAAATCGCCATAAAGAGAGCCTTAATAGATACGGGCACTTCCGTAAACCTCATCCCGTTGAGCACTCTGCAAGCTACGGGGATTTCAGAAAGAAAGATCCAAGGGTGTCCAATGGAAGTGACAGGATTCGGTGGAAGGGGAGAGTACACCGTAGGCCATATCCAGTTGTGGTTAAAAGTGGGACCCATAGCTTCCCTAGCTCGGTTCCACGTGGTAAAAACGGAAGTCTCATACCACGTCCTTTTGGGACGACCATGGTTGCATAAACACAGATTAATTCCATCCACCTACCACCAATGTGTGAAAGGACGGATGAACGACAAGATGATACGCATAGTAGCGAATCACTCACCATTTGAGCAGGCAGAAGCTCATTTGGTAGAAACCATATTCTACGATCAATGGGCTCCATCAGGGGAAAATTCAGTGTCAAGGCCACAAGGTACCTTCGTGCCTAAATGGAGAGACATTCAGGATGATCCTGAGCCTGACCTAAGGGAGTTACTAGCCAGAAAAAAGAAGAAGAATGAAGCGCCAACCGTGGACCTAGAGGATACACCCCACTGCGTCAGGATCCGAGGTCCTGGCGGCAGGATTGTGTATAAGTTATGAAGGGGCGCGGGGCCCACGAGTGAAACACAAGAGGGCCCCACCCAGGAGTGGCAACACGAGAACTTGACGTGTTGCGTGGTTCGAGAAAAGTCAGAAGAAGAAAGCAGTAAAAAAGAGAATGAGAAAGTTGCGACAGAAAAAGAAGTACAAGTTACGGCAGAAGAAGAAATGGAAGAGGTTGACTTGGGATCTGTTTCACAGGGACCAAGACCTATCCTGATTAGTGCAAGTTTGACAGAAGCGGAAAAGGCAGAATTGATGTTGCTCTTGAAAGAATTTACAGATGTCTTCGCATGGGAATACAATGAAATGCCGGGGTTAGACCCTGGACTAGTGGCACACACGTTGAATGTAGACCCAGAGGCCAGGCCAATAGCCCAGCTCGCCAGGACGTTACACACGGAAGTAGAAGGGCAAATAATCAAAGAAGTGCAGAAATTGCTTGCCGGAGGATTCATCAAACCTATCCAACACCCGAGATGGCTGTCCAACATCGTACCCGTGAAAAAGAAGAATGGCCAGATAAGGTGTTGTGTAGACTTCAGGAACCTCAACAAGGCCTGTCCAAAGGATGAGTTTCCTTTGCCAAATATGGATTTACTGATAGATTCTGCGGCAGGCAGTGCCATGTTTTCGTTTATGGATGGGTTCAGCGGTTACAACCAAATTAGAATGGCGCCAAGAGATGCAGAGAAAACTGCTTTCAGAACACCCATGGGCAATTTTTATTACACGGTAATGCCTTTTGGGTTGAAAAATGCGGGTGCCACTTATCAGAGAGCAATGACGGCCATATTTCACGACATGATGCATCGTGAACTGGAGGATTATGTAGACGACATAGTAGTAAAGTCAAGAAAAAGAGAAGAACACTTCCAAGTATTGAGGAGAGTATTCGAGAGGTGCAGAGCCTTCAAACTGAGAATGAACCCTCTTAAATGCGCATTCAGAGTGTCCTCTGGGAAGTTCCTAGGCTTCTTAGTTCATAATAGGGGAATAGATGTTCACCCAGCTAAAGCTACGGCCATTGCAACCATGAAACCTCCGAGTACGATAAAGGAATTAAAGAGCTTCTTGGGGAAAGTCTCGTACATCCGAAGATTTATCCCCGGTTTGGCATCAATCACCTCCGCTTTCACCAAGCTGCTCAGAAAAGGGCAGGATTTTGAGTGGGGGGAATCGCAGCAGGCAGCCTTCAAAAGGCTACAGCAGATCGTGATGAACCTCCCCACAGTGCAGGCCCCGATTCACAAAAGGCCACTATTGCTCTACTTGGCTACCAATTCATATGCCATTGGTGCATTGATCGCCCAAGAGGATGGGGGCGGCACTGAACAGCCCGTATATTACATCAGCCGCACCCTGAAGGATGCAGAAACTCGATACCCAAGGGCAGAAAGGGCATGCTTAGCCATTGTATATGCTTCACAAAGGCTGCGTCATTACTTCTTGGCCTACGAGGTATGGTTGATGACCAAATCCCATGCCATCAAGGCTCTACTGCAGCAACCGATCCTCTCTGGCAGGATATCCCAATGGTTGCTACAATTATCGCAATATGATTTAAGAATGGGGACACCCCGAGCAGTGAAAAGCCAGGCTATAGCAGACTTATTGGCACAATTTCCAGGCGAGGAAGAGTTCCCACTGGATGATGAAGTCCCTGGGGAAGTGGCCATGGCAGAGGGAGCCGAAGAGCAATGGGTGATGAAATTCGATGGGTCTTCTACCGCCTAGTCTGGAGGGGCGGGAGTAGTTTTATACCATGAAGAAGATAAAATAGTGGCACTGTTGTTCAAATTGGAATTCCCCTGTTCAAACAACACCGCGGAATACGAAGCCTATCTAACTGGGCTGGCCACGGCTCTCGAAATGGGAGTTAAACACTTGAGGGTGTTAGGCGATTCAAATTTGGTGGTCTGTCAGGCCAACGAGAGTTTCTCCTTGAAAGAGCCTAGCCTAGCCCCGTACAGAGCAATGGCTCAGAAAATGGAGGAAAAGTTTTCAACTTTTGAAATAGAGCACGCTCCCAGGAATGAAAATCGGTTTGCGGACGCGTTGGCCGCGCTGGGATCTCAGATAATGTTTGAAGGAAATAGCACCAAAGTAGAGGCCAGCAAAAGGAGAGAATCGATAATTGATACGTTGAAAGAGAAATTCCAAGAGGAACGGTGCGACGAAGACTAGCGGGTTCCCATAAAGGAAGCTTTAATGAGTGGAGATGATGCCGCAGGACTGAAGGTGCTAAAAGATTACGCACTAATGAAAGGGGAGTTGTATCGCAGAATGCCAGGTGGGGTCTTAGCCAGATGTGTAAGACCAGAAGAGGCCCAGAGAAAACTGAAAGAAGTACACGACAAAACTTGCGGATCCTGCGGAGAAGTCAGTCTTTACCGCAGGTTTCAAAGGGCTGGCTTTTATTGGCCAAACATGGGCAAAGATGCGGATCGAGCCCAAACTCAGTGTGGGGCTTGCCAACTTGTGGCAGATAGAGAAGAGAGTTACGTTGTGTTCGCCTGCGAAGACTGGAGAAGCCCATTTATCCAATACCTGACAGAAGGTATCCTGCCGCGAAAGTAGAGTGAAAGATATAAACTCAAGCGGCTGGCGACACGCTACTTCATGCACAATATGGTCCTCTTTAAAAAGGGGTATGATGGGGACCCCTTAAGGTGCCTAGGTCTTAAAGAAGCAGAAAAAATGGTGAAAGAAGTACACTCAGGAGAGTGTGGGGAACACCAGGGGAAGAAAAGACTTTACAGGTGCTTGCTGCAGATGGGCTACTACTGGCCTGCCATGAAGAAGGATACGGCAGAATTTGTAAAGAAGTGCCACAGTTGCCAAGTGCAGGCCAACTTAATTCACACCCATCCACAGAATTTGCACAGCATGGTAACCCCATGGCCCTTCCACACTTGGGGGCTTGATTTGGTAGGACCAGTTAACCCACCGTCACAAGGATATATATGGATATTGGTAGCAACAGAATATTTTACTAAATGGGCGGAGGCAGTGCCGCTTCGCAAAGCCACCGGAGGAGCAGTGGCAAACTTTATCAAGGAAAATATAATCGTGAGGTTCGGGGTACCCCACAGAATCATCAGTGACAATGGCACACCTTTTGTCAACAGTGAGGTAAGAAAGATGGTAGAATTCTATCAAGTTAAGCATCACCGGTCATCACCTTACTACCCTCAAGGGAATGGGCAAGCGGAGGCTACAAACAAAACCCTTATAAAAATTATAAGTAAAATGAGTCAGGAGTACACGGGAGGATGGGCAATGCACCTGCCGGACGCCCTTTGGGCTTACAGAAAATCGCCTAAGTCAGCCACAGGTTTTTCACCTTTTTCCTTGGTCTACGGGACTGAAGTGGTGAGCCCAGCAGAGGTAATGACCCCATCCCTGAGGGTCATGAAAATGCAAGAAAAGGGAAGAGAAGAAGAAGAGGTCTTTGCGGCAGAAAGGTGTGAAGACCTGGAGGGACTTGACGAAAAAAGAGAACAAGCCCAGGAACGCAGTCGTAGATATAGGCAAATGACTAAAGCTTACGGCAGGATGACTAAAGAGAGAGTGTTCGTGGAAGGACAACTTGTTTTGAAAGTGGCAGACTATGTTAGAAGAGGCCTGGCAGGACCATCTAAATTTGCACCAAAGTGGGAAGGGCCCCTTGTGATAAGGGAAGCATACCCAAGCGGGTACTACCGTTTGACTCAGATGGATGGCAAAGATTTAATGGATCCGATCAACGGGAAATGGCTGAAGCAGTATTATGCCTGAGGAGAAAACTTACATGACTATCTCTTTCTCTTCCTTTGTTTTATTTAAAAAAAAAAAAAAAAAAAAAAAAAACCTTTATGTTTCCTTTTACCTTATCATTTTTCAAGTGATTGTGTCACAACATGAAATTGTAATTTGCTTTCGGTGGGATGTAATGAAAAAGCACCAAGTATTATCATCATATGTCATAGCAAAATGTAAAGTGTAACATCACAAAGTTAAGTTACAAACCCAGATCATGGCAAACTAGCCAAATAAGTGCTACAAGGAAATCATAATGTAATAAATAGAGTCATAAGGAAAAGGAAACAACGAAACAAGGAAGAAATTGCATCAACGAAGCCCAGAAATAAGAGACTGATCTCTAAAACGATCGGATCCACCAACACTGGAAAGAAGACGCTCACGATGGCCCTCCAAGTCTGCCACCTCCTTTCTCAAGATCTCAAGGCGCGAGTCAATAGCATCAACAGTGGGTCGCACTCTCCTCATGAAAACAGCTCGAGCAATCTCTCGAAGGTAATCCAAAAGGAACTCCATGGCAAAGCCTACACTGATAAGCTCCTGCACCGCAGCCCTCCACTGCAGAATCCTCTTGGTAGAAACAGTGTTTACAAAGCTATGCTCTATGTCATTCAACACACTCCCCAACATTTTCAAGAAATGCTCTCTAACAGAACGACCAAGTCGAAAGCCCTGCATGAAGTCCCCGCGGTTGTCATAGATCATCACCAGAAGAGAGGCACAGTCCTCGGGGACTCTAAAGCCATGAAAGTCCACATAAGGAGGCCCGGAGCCCCAGAAAGCGGCAGGATCAAGGTCATTGACTTCAGGCTGGTCTAAACGGGTGAAGAAGGCAACAGCCTCGTCCACAGGACTGGGAAGGATGGTGGAACTACTACCCGCTTCAAACTGGAATGGGGCTGTAGGAAGAAATCCTACCAAGGAAAACACAAGGCATGAGATGAGGAACCAAAAGAGAAAAGGGGAAAGGAACAAACCCACGGGGAGCAAATAGAAAAAAAAATAGACAAGGGGGAAAGGAAGCTTACCAGAACCAACATCAATGGGGGCTGTGGGAAGAACTGAAGCAGGCACAGAAGGAATGGAAGAAACTGACGCTGTAAATATGGCAGAAGCTGGTGCAGAAAATACAGCAGGAATGGGTGCTGGGGGCGCGGTAGGATTAACTACCGCAGGCGTCCCTACGCTGACCACAATGCCTAGCCCTTCAAAAGTCTCTGTGCACAAAAGAAAATAGACATGCAAATGAGAAAAAAGAGAGAAGAGTGGGCCCAGTGAATAAAGAAGGAAAAGCAAATCCAAAAAAAAAAAAAAAAAAAAAGGGAGTGGGGACATACCCATAAATCCAGCCTCGGGCGGAGCATCCCCTTCCTCCTCGGACTCAGAAATCCTCCTCGGCAGGACGGGCTCACTATCAATATCTTCAAGAATATCCTCGGACTCCTCGGAAGACAGATCAACGTCGGGTCCGCGAGTGGCCGAGCTGGGAATGGAAGAAGGAGTGACTACTAAGGAAGAACCATCCTTCGCGGCCTGAGACAGAGTCGCAAAAGGATCACTGGTAGAAAGGACGAGAGGAGCAATGAGTGAAACAGCCTCGATCAGAGTTATGGCAGGAGGAGCAATTTCCTGTGGGGAAATAGGAATCTCGGCTGAAAAGGGAGTGGCTTTGCTAACCCCCTCAGTGTGAGTACCCTCTTCCCTGGGTACCAGTCCGGTGGGAAGGCTAGGAGCCTCGGCAGGAATCCCGTGTGCAGCAGCAGAAATAATGGACATCTGGGAAGCTTTACCAACCCCATAAAAAGAATCTGCCACGGGTGTGCCCATGGAGGCGGGCAGCTCCTTGGCTGAAAGACGATAGATGGAAAGGGGCTCGGGCTGATCCTGAAAAGCAAAAGAAAGAGAAATGCATATATACACATGTGGTAAAGAATAAGGGAACCTACGGCTAATCCAAACAAATGAAGACACGTGGCAGATGAAATATAAAAAAAAATAATAATGATAATAAAGAGGAGGAAAGAAGGAAATAGAAGAGATTACCTCGAATTCAGGCTTGTCAAGGTTAATGAGATGGGCAGATGATGTGTCTTCCTTATGCTTAGACTACAAAGAAAAAGAGAGACAAGAGGCAGTGTTAAGGAAAGGAATCAGTAGGCGTGGCATGGGCTCACCGCAGGCAAGTTAAAGTCGAAACACAAAAGACAAAATGTGTGTAACATACCCTTCGCTCAGCGGCAGGCATGGGATGAGGGGTTGTTTTTCTCTTGCTACCCCGTGTCCTGCTAGAAAGAGGAGCATCCGTGGGTGGCTGTGGGGCAGCAGGCTTGGGCTTACTTGCAGACTTGTGCTTGGCATGAGTTTTCTTAGTCGGCGCAGGAATGTTGATTACCTTAACTTTCTTCTCCCAACCAGGGGGAAAATCGCCTGCGAGCCAACACCATCCTTTCTTCTTCTCGTCCCACTCGAAGACGGCAGAGCGGCTCTGTTTCTCAACATAATCTAAAACTAACCTAGAAGGCAAGAGCAACCGCGGATTGGGAGATACTAACATACTTAGCCCGTCAGGTGGAATAAGGGAGAAGCCACGGCTACCTACCAACTCTTGCCCAAACGAGGTCATCATTGCCTGCCAATAGCCATGCATGGCAGGAGTGCAAAGACCCTCTCTCGACGAGCCAGGAATGGTAACTACACTAAAGCGCGATCTCCAAAAGTCGAAAGCAGTCTGCCGCAGGAAAGGCCGAACAGAAGTAGGAGATTCCATGAGATAAGAAAGGTCATCAGGAATATCCTGGTCCAGCCCAAATTGCCTCCTCACCCGGTTGGCAGGGTAGTGAACAAATCTGATGCCCTCGTCAGTCAAGTATGGCAGCCATCCAACATTGGTAGCCGCTAAATAGGTGATCCCCACCTCATCAAAACCAGTCAAAGGAGTGGTAGTCCCAATAATATTAGCAAACGGACCCATAGTTGAATCAGTACATGTGTAACCCCTACCCAAATTTCTGTAAGCTCTCCAAGTAAAACCAGTACCACTATCAAAAGACTCAACAACTGAGTGACCAATGGGCTTCAGACCGGACCAATGAAAAGCTAAAGGGAAATCGGATTCAAACCTGCCGCAGAAGTCAGTGATCACCCGCAGACATGATTGGTACTTCTCTCTCGCGAAGCGAACAGGCCTACACTTCGCCAAGTATTGAGCACAACGCTCAAACAACAACTGCTGCAGGATAGTGCTGTGTACGGAAGAAGCAACTATGTGGCAGGAACCAGCCTGACTCTTATCACTCCGCAGGATGTCCAGTTGCACATATAAATGCCCCAAGAACATGGGGGCCAGCGGCAGACTCACTCGGGCGGATATTTTAATGGCCAAACGGAAGTACAAAGGCTTGATGGCGTAATGGGGGTGTGAACCAAAAACGAACTTGCAAAGCCAAAAAGCAACAAAAGCCGCGCGGTGGGCAACAACGGAAAACTTGGAGGAAGAACTAACCTAGTACGATAACTTAGCATTCCCAACCATCCCCTTTCTCAGCTCGGCCTCAATGGCTTCTTCCTCCGGAGAAAGCTCTATAGTGGCAGGATCCACATCACCAAGGATTGGCAAGAGTAGTTGGTTGGCCACATCCTCAAGGGTCACGGTCAGTTCGCCGCAGGAGAAGAGGAATGTGTGGGTGGTGGCACACCACTGGCGAACCAAGTGACGAAGGTCGTAAGTGTCTCGAAAATTAGAAAGACTCCAGGATAAAACGATGGACTTCAGAACGCTGGCTCGCTGCAACAAACCCATGAAAACCGAGTCTGATAACTCTCGGTCAACCCACTCCTTCCAACCCAAGGCCGTTCCTGACCCAAACACGAAATGAATCGGCACCGAGAGAGCGATGCCTTGACGGATAACTAGGTCGGAAATGGAGGAAGACACCAGAGCCCAAGAAATATTGGGGTTCCGTTTGCACATAGAAAGCTACACGCGGCCTGGTGGCGGCGGCACGTAATCACCGGGAACCTCAGGGAAGAGAGGATAAGGGTTATACCAAGGGTTTATCAGAGGAGCGCACTTGCTGTCGGGGTCGCGCGGCGCATCTTCCTCGCCGGAATGATCGGAGTCAGAGTAAATGGCCTCCTCGCCCATTTCTTGTCCGGCGAGAGGGTCAGAAACTTTTCCCTTTTCCTTTACGGCGAGAAGAAGAACCTGGGCTCTTCACCGGCGCCATTGCACGACGGTTCGATTTGAACAAGAGAGATAAAGGTGTTCGAAGAGAAGAAGACAATAAACGAAGAGGGACAGACACGATTTTTCGGAAAAGATGGTGTTTATGATTGATTTTCGAAAGGACTCTCTTCTTAAATACGTGAGTAATTAATACTGGCCTGAAGGGAGGCGACTGATCAGCCATCGAAAGAAGAATGAAATAAATGAAGCGGTAGTTGTGTCTTAGAATAACTGCCATTCTGGGAAAATCGAAGAGTCATCACTGTTCACGGCAGGAAAAGAAATATAAGTACACATGCAGGGTCCACAGTTTCAAAAGCCCGCGAAGGGAAAGAAAGAAGGGAAACACAAAGGACAGAAAGGTCTTTTATTCACATATGGATCGCGGGAACGTTCCATATGTTCAGGGGGCTAAATGTTGAGGGTCATTTTTTCGAAATAGGCAAAGGCAGCCCAACCCAGCAATGCGGGCAGCAGAGAAGCGGCAGACCAAGTAAGAGAAAACCATTAGGCCCAAGCGGCAGGAACAATGGGTCACAGGCCCCTCAATACGAATGAATGGGTCTTGAGGAAGTAAGTGGGCCTAAAAGGCCTGGAAAGAGAGAAAATAGCACCCATGGGCAGTATGTGTTGTAGAAAAGAGAGAATGGGCCGCGGCAGGCCCAAAGTAAAGTAAACAAAGAAAGTAGGAGATAATGGCAAGCCCATGAACCCCAAAGATGAGAATGAGGGAATTGGGTTGGGGAAGCCCAATCAAGTTAGTAAAAGCCCATGGGATGCGAAGTTAGTAAACGGACCAAGGATGTCCAAAGAAATGGGCCGGAAAGGCCCAAGGGAAAAGAAAGGGACATGAGAGCCCATGAGCAAGAACACCAGTGGCCACCATTGAGCCACTGGGGGAAAGAATAGAACAGCGGGCCTAAGAAAAGGCCCAATAGGAAGAAGTTACCGCGGCAGGAAATGCTAAATAACACGGAAGGAAGCAAAGGCAATTAACGAGTTGGGCTAAAAGGAACACAAAGCCCAATACTGAGTAAAGCCCAGATCCTGAAGAAGCGGGAAATCAGAATAGCAACTCATGAAAAGCCAGAAACGGACGGCAGGCAAGCAAAGTCTCCAGTCCACGGCAAATGCATGAACAGCAGGCAGAATTCAGACATGAACACGCGCAAGGCCCAGGCACCACCAGCCTGTACCCAGCCAATACAGGACATGGTGGGGTCATGGGTCAGAGGTAAGAGGGCACGGTTTGGAGGTGGGGAGAGGGGAAGTCCTGTTTTAAGGTTCCTGCTCAAACTCTTTTGGGGATACGTCCTGCTGGGATGACATACCACCCAAAAGAGGCAAGGCTGAGTTGGAACCAATAGGTGCATGCCACGAGGGATAGAGAGAGAAGAAACATCACCGCGGCAGGCAGGAATGCCGCGGCAGACTAACGGACAAAAAGTGTCTGTGTCTGTGACAGGAGAACCCATAGACGGAACAGTAATATCGGCAAGTACTCTCAGACCAGACAAAAAAGGTTGGAGGGTAGAATAGTAAAATCCGTTCACGGCAGGCACTATAAGAAGGGAGCCTTTGCCGTGTACAAGGGAGGCGGAACAACAAGAAAGGCAAGAATACTAGGAAAGATAGTCTGTAACACACTTAGTAAAACAGGGGAGGCACAACACTAAAAACCACAAAAGGTAAAAATTACTAAGAAAAAGAAGGAAGAGGAAAAAAGGGAGGAAAGATAGAAAGAAAGAAAGTGAGAGTTAGTGTGGCATGCACCGATAGGTCTTTTCCCTTCTCTCCCTCTCACATCCTTGCTCTCTTCCATACTTATTTAGGGTATTGTCCATTCGGGTCCACCTCCCTCAAACCCATTAACTTCTATGGCAGGATTTCTTTTCCTCGGAGGTTAATCGCGTTGAGAAGAGGTGTTCTTCCTCTTTGGCTTTACTCCTACGGACGGAACTAAACTTATCCATGTCTATTGATTAATTTCTTATCACCATTCTCCTTTACTATTTATTTAAAGATTGTTTAGCGTTATTATAGTTATGGATTATTTTGTCATTTCCCATTAAAAGAGCTATCTGGTCATTCCAGAATGTATGTTTATGTTTATCAATTATATCTGCTTGCCGTAAGATTGTCTCAGAAACAGCTCTGCCTGCCGCAAGCATTTTTCTGAAACAGCTCTGCCTGCCGCAAGCATTTTCTCTGAAAAAAGCTCTGCTTGCCGTAAGTTTTTCTCTGTGTCAACTCAGCCTGCGGTAAGCACTCCCCTGGCAGACGAAGCATAGTTCGCGCACAAGCCAGGCCAAGTTGAGTTCCATTTGGCCTGGTCTCGACTCCTGCAACCCAGAACACTTGGGCCTACGATCACGAAGGGCCATCCCAGCCCAACATAGCAAAACAAAGGCCCCACACACATTTTACTATGAACTAATCTTATATAGAGAGACTCATGATCATGATCATAGAGAAGGAAAATAGCTAGACAGCCTAGACTTACGTAATTGGCTGGCTTGATTCAGAGTGTCTCTCCATGGAAAAAATCTCAAAATTCAAAAATGGTAACAATTCTAAAGATTTGAACAATAAAACTTTTTTTGTGGGTTCTAGTTAGCTCAACTGGTAAAGTCTCTGATGGTTGTATAAGAGATCTGGGGTTCAATTCCCGCCTACACCAAAAACTGATTGGTGTCTTGGTCTGATGATAAAGAGCTATCATCAGGAGCGGACGCCATAAGTTGAAACTCTCTCAAAAAAAAAAAAACAATAAAACTTTTCAAGAGGGAAGAGAATAAATATAAAGTATTTAAGTGTGGACAAAACTTAGGTACAATACTTTAGGTGCTGTTCCTTAGGTTCCCCTCTTAAGATTCAGTCATGTAGCTACTTAACTTAAAAATACACTTCCATCCTATGAGAAAAAATTCATATGGTAGAATCTTAAAAGGGGAGCCTAATGAACAACACCTAAGTCTTGCTCTTTAAGTGTGATTGATGTCAAAAAAGGAATAAGAAATTGGAGGGAAAGTTTTTCTAACGCAGGACAACCAGAACAAAACTGAAATAATGGAAAAATAAAAGATATGACCTAGGAGTCAGCACCTAGGCCTTGCTTGGAGTCAGCACCAAGCGGGGAAACCATTAGGAGTCAGCACCTAGGGTAGACCTGGAGTCAGCACCAGACCAAAGAAAGACCAAACGGCCATTGTTTTCATTCATTAAAATATCAACTATCTCCTCAAGGAGTACAATAGGTTGCTTATAAAGAATTACTAAACCCTAGTTCTAATTGGCTAGGAAACCCTAATTGCCTTATTACAAAAATAACCTTGCTTCCCAAATTAAAATACTAATAGTCCAATAAACTACTAGAACCTAAAACATAAAAATACAATTGACTTGCAAACATAAATAATATTAAATAATAATTTTCTTGCATCTCCCGCATCATTTTCCTTCCATGGTTGTGCAAATCACAAGGCATAGGTCTGGTATATTATAGAGGGAAAGAGAAGACTTTGTGAGATTTTATTAGCTACCAACTCTAACCTCTTTTTAATAATTTGAATGCAAAAAGTTTCTTTTTTTCATAAAAAAGAAATAGCTATATTTTAAAAAAAATATAAGATAGAAATTCTAATATAACCTAATTTAAGTGTGTATGTGTGTAAACTCTCTCCTGAAAACTTAAACCTCGGTCCTTACCCCCACACCTCACAAGCACTTATACTTGTGAATTGACTATCGCACCAAGGGTGTGTAGTGGTATAAATAGCCATTCTTTAAAATGAATAAGTAATAGTTATTTCAATTCAACATCTTGTATTCATTGTAATACTTATTCATATTCCTATGTAATTATCATTACAATGTACCAAACGTGCCGAAAATTCATTAACCAAATTAGAAAGTTAGTGTGATGAGGAAATCAAACACAAAAGGTTTACAACTATAAGATTGAAAAATTGTAAGTGAAAATACCATTTTGGTCTCTACATTTTGGGATCATAGTCAATTTGGTCCCTACTGTTAACTCACTAACGGAAAATATCTACGTGACAAATGGTTTGCATTGTTGGTGCACACATGGCTAACATAATAATATAATATAAAATAATTAAATATTTAAAAATCCACCTAAGCATTTTAATTTAAAACAAAACCCCTGTAAAAAACTGAAAATATTAATTGAAAGAAAAAAAATGATTATTTTTTAGAAAAAAACCTCAATTTCTTTTTCTTTTTTCTTCTATATTCTTAAAACATTTTCTTAGCTACTAGCCATAATTCCCAGCAACACAACAATCTAAAACTAAACAATAATCACACAGTTATTAAAACTCAATTTTGTTTTACAATTATTTACTTTTATCTATTTTCCTAGTAACTTCACACAACCATCAAAAACCACCACAGTCAGATTCGACCATTTACAGCCACCATCAACATCCAAACCATTGAAGGTTGAACCACCCCAGACTGAAATCCTCAACCATCAGAAATCAATTTTCGCATTTCTAATCCAACAAAACATTTAAAACAGCAAGGCCTAGAACCGTATCCCTACTGCCGATATCGAACAGACGAGACCCACTTCTCCCTTTGCATCACCCACGATGACGTCCTCCGCGCTTGCTGTTCCTCTTAGGCATCTACTGCCGAAGCCTTGTACGAAGTCACTGATATCCCTTCTTGCTCCGTGATGCTCAGCCATGGTTATTGGAAATAAATATTTGGATTTCTGTGTGTATGCGTGCGAGAGAATGAGAGAGAGAGAGAGAGAGAGAGAGAGAGAGAGAGAGAGGCAGGGAAGCTTATATTATTGAAAATAGATTGGATTTATGCGTGTGTGTGAGAGTGAATGAGACAGAGAGGTAGAGAAGTTTAGAGGCTGTTTGGATGGGCAAATCTCATGACTCAATTCTCAGTTTTCATAACTCAATTCTCAAAAATGGTGGGACCCATAACAAAATACTCATTTGCTTGCACCAATACTTTATTTCCATAACTCTGTTTCCAATACTCAATTCTCTACTTTTTGAGTTATGAGTTATGGAAACTGAAAACAACTTTTGGCTGTTTTCAGTTTCCAATTCTCATAACTCAATGACATTTTTGTAAATAACACTATATGAGGGACCCACTACCATACTTTTAGCCACAACTTTTGACTATCTTTTTTTTTTCTTCTTTCTTTACTGGGGTTCACCGTCTCCCTTTTTTTTTTTCTTCTTCACCTGGGTTCACGTCTCCTTCCTTTTTTTTTTTTTTTTTTTTTCCTTCTTCACCTGGGTTCACGTCTCTCCTGTTCTTCCATTTTTTTTTCTGGGTTCGGGTTTGTGGGTACTCTAAAAAAAAAAAAAAAAAAAAAGCTGCAGTGGGTGACAGAAATGGGACCCACAAATAGTGTGAAAATATTGAGTGATGGGAAATGAGTGATGGTACCAAACAAACATAGTATTTTAGAGTAATGGGTGATGAGTGATGAGTGATGAGTTATGAGTAACGAGTGATGAGTGATGGAAATTGAGTGATGACAATTGAGTGACCAAAAAAAAGCATCCAAACAGCCTCTTATTGTTTAGTTTCAGAGTGTTGCTGGTTATTGTGTTTGGTATTTAAGAAAGTGCAGGATGGAAAAGGAAATAAAAGAAATTCAAGATTTATTAAAAAAAATCATTTTCTTTATTTTTGTTCTTTCAATTAATATTTTCATTTTTTTTTTTTGTCTGATACAGATTTTGTTTTAAATTAAAATGCATAGGTGGACTGATTAAAAAAAAAAAAAAAAGCTTAGGTGGCTTTTTAAATATTTAAATATTTAATATTATGAGAAATTATATATCTACAACATTTTTACAACAAATCTTAAGTGGTAGATTGTTACTGGTTGTTATTGTTGGGGCAAAAAGTAATCTTAGTGTTAGGTTCAAATTTGAACCAATAACAACTAACCACCTATGATTTGTTGTGAAAATGTTGTAGACGTAACACCTTTCTAATATTATATTATTATGTTAGCCACATGCATGCCAACAATGCAAACCATTTGCCATGTAGATATTTTTTGTTAGTGAGTTAAAGGTAGGGACCAAATTAATTGCAACTTGAAAATAACAGGGATCAAATTAACTACTACTAAAATGTAGGGACCAAATTGACTATAATCCCCAAAATATAGGGACCAAAATGGTGTTTTAATGATAGAAATTAAATCTAATAATTATGAGTGTTTAAAACTTAATGCTAAAGTGTAAGACAGGGGATTGTGTGTTAAAGGAGGGGGAAAGAAATAAAGAAACAAATAATAACATATCTAATGAATGTAGGGAATTAATTTTGAAAAGGGAAAGGGGAGTTTTGGGTGGCTATAAGTTTAAATTGCTTGATTTTCTCATTAACTAATGAATTTAGACTTGACTTGGACATTGGCAATCTAATCTAGCCAAATTCCTAATCTATAATGGCAGACCAAATTCAAAATGGGATTCAAATTTAAAATCAAGGTTTAATGGAGGAAAACATGACTTAAAAGTAAATAATTTTCAAAAAATTTGCATTAGAAAATTTTCAAGTGATGGTTATGGTTGACAAAAAATTGATGAAATTAAGAAGAAAATTTGTATTATGAATATTTTTTTAGAACACCATATTAGGAATATAAGTATATAACATTAGACTTTTAATTTTATGAAATACTAGAACCAAAACAAGAATAAAACTATTTTCTTAGAAAAAAAAAAAAAAACAAGAATAAAACTACTCCACTAGTTTTAGCCTATGAACTAAAATTAGTCCAGTCACCTCTCTCTCTCTCTCTGTGTATATATATATATATATATATATGAGCAAGACTCAGGTACCGTACTTACGCACTGTTCTTTAGGTTCACCTTTTAAGATTCTACCATAAGAATTTTTTCTTATGGAATAGAAGTGTATTTTTTAGTTAAGTAGCAATATGGCTGAATCTTAAGAGAGGAACCTAAGGTACTGTACCTAAATTTTGTCCTCTATACACACACACACACACACACACACAAACATATACACAAAACAATACCTAACTCCTGTTCCTTTTTGAGCACCAAATGTCTTCATATTCTCAAGCACCACTTCCTTCCAGCCAATCATCCTCTAACTCTACTCCTCCTCCAAACAGGTGAGAGAATAGCTAAGTATATTTTATTAACAATTTTCTAATTTTATCAGTATTTCACAAAATTATTCCTAATAATTTTCAAATGGTTTTTGTTTTTGTTTTTTTATCGTTTTTTAAAAAAGATTGGGCAAGTAGGGTTGGCCCTAAGACTGACCTGAGTGTTTGACCCGAACCTGACCCAAGAATCCATCTAGCCCGCCTAAGATCCTTAGGGTCAACCCTGCTTAAACAACCAATTTGTTAAATATATTATCAGCAACGCGATGTGTTATACCATGTTGTATATGCTAGAGTAGATACGGAAGAGAAAGCATAGAATAGGAACGTCAAGAACACGAGGGTTACGTGGTTCAGCCTTGTCGGCCTACATCCACGGAGGAATCCCTTAAGGGCTACATCTTCATTGTATAAGAGTATAGTACAATAACCTGTGTTACAATGAACCCTAACATGAGTATATATAGGCGACTAAACCTAAGACTACTAGTACAAGCAGGAGTGGGTTTGAGCCTATTACATTGGGATAATATGCCTAATATATCTCTAACACCCTCCCTCAAACTCAAGGTGGAAGCTCGATGAAGGCTTGAGGTTGGATAAGAATGAGAATATCATATGGAGATGCCTTGAAGAATGTCTTTGAAGAAACCACAACGAAGAATGTGCCAATTGACCAAATTTGGAGTTTCAAATGAAGAAACGAAGTCCAAAATCGGAATCTACGTGAAAAATTGAGCAAGATAGGCCCTTTCGAAAAATTTTGACTTTTGGTCAAAGGTCAACGCAAAAAGTCAAAGTCAACTGGTCCAGGTCAAAGTCAACGAATAATTGTAATGATAGAGCCCCCACTATTCCCGATTGCCGTGTGCACATACTTTAACCCAGGCTTAGGTCTCCAGGTTTTCACAAGTTTCTGGGGTAAAAGCTTGTGCATACGTTAAGGGTTGCCCATCACTTATGAACCTTTGCTTTGGTCGCTCACTTTGCGATGTGGGATCAAGACTTTTGGGCTTAGATCCCCTCACCCTACCACACCTTCAAGAGGAGAGCCGACCTCGGCTCTGATACCATTTGTAACGACAGAGCCCCCATAGTTTCCGACTGCCGTGTGCACATACTTCAACCCGAGCTTAGGTCCCCAAGTTTTCACAAGCTTCTGGGGTAAAAGTTTGTGTACACGTTAGTCAGGAACTGTGGGGGCTCTGTCATTACAAATGGTATCAGAGCTGAGGTCGGCTCTCCTCTTGAAGGTGTGGTAGGGTGAGGGGATCTAAGCCCAAAAGTCCTGATCCCACATCGCAAAGTGAGCGACCAAAGTAAAGGTTCATAAATGATGGGCAACCCCTAACGTATGCACAAGCTTTTACCCCAGAAACTTGTGAAAACCTGGGGACCTAAGCCTGGGTTGAAGTATGTGCACACAGCAGTCGGGAACTATGGGGGCTCTATCGTTAGATAATGGTCTGGGTCGGTTCTGGGTTTCCGGGTTGGGTCACGGATCGGGCAGCAGAGCCGCTGACGTCATCCTATGACCTGTCGCTGACGTGGACTAGGGCTAATGTGGATGTGCTTGCGTGGTTGCTGACGTGGAGTGATGATGTCAGCATGAGTTCTTCGGCGCATGGAAGGCGCATGGTGGAGAGACAGTTACCCAGGCGACGTGTGTTACGACGGATGAGGACTAGATTCTCAGGCCATGTAGATCGGGGGATGACAAGGTCGTCTTGGCGGCGCGTGTGGCTGAGGTCCGAGCTGGGAGTCGAGAACCTTCGGCGGCGCGTGTGAGAGTTCCAGGAGTCATTGTCGGCGCGTGGTAGCACGTGCAGATGCTATTGGAGGTCGGGTTCCTGGGTTTTGGTCGCTATATGCTGTGGAGCATGTCTGTCTTGTTGGTTTCATCACAAGAAGGCTTGATATGCACAGATCTGATATTGATGTCACGGTATGCTTGAGTTTGTGTATCTTAGACACAGCACTGAGCCACAGTGGCTGCAAGATGCCGTGGAGTCTAAATCCAGCAACAGACAAGCATGTGTGACTTCTGATGGTGGTGTGCACGTGAAAATCTTCTTTGCTTGCTAGAGATGTTTGTTTGATGCCAAGAACAAAGTTTGGCTCTGATACCATGTTAAATATATTATTAGCAACACAATGTGTTATACTATATTATATATGCTAGAGTGGATACTGAAGAGGAAGCATAGAATAGGAACGTCAAGAACACAAGAGTTACGTGGTTCAGCCTTGTCGGCCTATATCCACGGAGGAATCCCTTAAGGGCTATATCTTCATTGTATAAAAGTGTAGTACAATAACCTGTGTTACAATGAACCTTAACATGAGTATATATAGGCGATTAAACCCTAAATTACTAGTACAAGCAGGAGTGTACAAGCAAGAGTGAGCTTGGGTCTATTACATTGAGCTAATATGCCTAATATATCTCTAACACAATTAATTTACAAATGCTCTGTTGTACATACACCAAAGCAAAGATAAAAACTTGGCAGGAAATTATAACAAACTAACATCATACAGCTCTGTACACGTGTCATAATAGAAATATCAACAGTACTAACCCAATGCTAACTAATTGAATATCAGCATGTGGCAATACGATTGAAGTTCCAGCTATATACAGAACCTACTTGCAGTTTATGTAGAACAGTAGATCAACTAAACACTGTAGCTTATGCAGAAACATCGCCGACTTTAAGATTAGCATTATTCATCTAATTAAAGTAGACTGCAATTAGAAAGATACTTGATTGACACAAATGTGAAATGCAAAGGGAAGTGTCTTATTATTCGTACCGTGTGATATTTATTTAGACAAAAGACGTACCTCATGAAACCATTGTTGGCTATATTCTCCAGCTCCTTCCGAAGATTGTCTGAGGTTAATTTCTTTACCCATTTCTATAATCAAATCACGCATTGTCAGTCTGTTCAAGCAATCGATGGTTACAAGACATCGACGACCTAAAACTGCAAGTTCACTTTCAAAGGAGAAATCTGAGTCTCCAAGTATTTTCAAAGTATAATTTTTTTCCATTCCAACAAAGAAAAGTGCAATTTTTAGAAACAACGCCTTCTGCTTATCGCTTAGTGAATGAAAACTTATCATCAATTCTTCACAAATTTTAAAACGAGAATCTTTTAATTCTTTCATTGTACTTTTCCATTCCAACTTGCTCTTGCCAAACGGACTAGAACCCAAAACTTTCAATACCCATGAAGTCCCTGAGCATAATATACTACTTCGTTTGTGAGCAGTACATAATTTTCATTAGGATGGTCTTTTCCAAATGCATGCCAACTAAAGAGCTGAAAAGACTCATTGTAATCCAGGAACGGTGATTCATAGATGAAATCACACCCAGCACCATGTAGCAGGTGCTTAGCTCTTGATGTAATGATAATTATACTTCCTGGTTGGAAATAATCCTTATCAATACCTAGCTTTCTTAACTCATCAGCGCCCCACACATCATCGAGAACAAGAAGAAACTTTTTACTCTGAATTATGTCTCTTATAACACTAATTCCTTCATAAACATCTTTAACTTTTTTCTTGGAATTTACTTGGGCACTGGAAATAATTTGCTCTTGTAATTCAATCAGACCACCTGATTGTTCAGATCTTGTTCGTATATTTTCAAGAAAGCAACTTACTTTGAATTTACATTTTATTAGGTTATATAGAGCTTGGGCAATTATTGTTTTGCCAATGCCACCCATCCCCCAAATGCCAACCATGCAAACATCACCTGCATACTCATCTAAATGCTTATTGATTTCTTGCACCCGAGACTCAACTCCAACTGGGTAGTGTGTAACAGTGAAGTATGCCAGATTTAATTTAATCAAAATATCTCCAATAATTTTCTCTATAAGCTTTGACTCGGAACTGCAAGTTGTATACAAAATAAAAATAGAAGTCAGCAATCATTTATTATCTAAGATGAAACTAATTAACCATGAATAGAATGAAACACCGAAATCCTATAAATACTTTGTTGCTCCCTAAGATTTAATCATGACTCATGAGCTATTTTAGTCCTTAATTGCTTTTTTAGTCCCGTACACGATATTGCCGAACCAAAAACTGATACTTATAACTTTACATGGAAAAAAAAATGATTAGGAACGGCGCCATATGCATTTTAGGGTGTTCAAATGAACACCCTAGTTGCCAAAATAGAATTTTATACTTGAAAAAAAAAAATTATATGCATAATTATTTTTAAACTAAAACATTTTCTCTAAATATTGAACACAATGACTTGAGCATCTTAAGTATTTGGGTTCAACAAAAATAGAGTAATGTTATGATTACAATAATTTCACAATAGATCTTAAGTAGCACACTATTACTGGTTTTCAATTGGACACACCGTTGACATTACTTTTTTTATACATCAATAACAATTTATCATCTAAAATTTGTAGTGAAATTGTTGTAAACGTATGATTTCCCCCCCCCCCCCCCAAACATAATTCTTAACTCTTTAATAATAGTAAAAATGAACCTAAATAATAGTAAAAATTGCCCAAAGAACAACAAATGAACAAAAAATTCAACAAAAGCCTATTAAAAAACATTAAAAAAAAAAACTTCTAATCTAATTCGAAACTCGTTCAACCCTTTATATAAAAAAAACTGCCCAATTTCATTTTTTCTAAAAGCGATAATAAGAGAGATACTTTGGCCATGAGATTTCCTTAGCAACACTAGCAACTTTGCTCGACGGCTTGACTTCCAGCCAAAATGGCTATCATTTGTTACTATTTGCCTCTTTCGCTGTCACTTTCTCAATTTTTCTCTTTATTATAACATTTTAGACCCTCTTTTATTTTTTTACTCTCATATCAACATTATTAGTTCTCATTTTAACTCTCATTAGTCGTTTCTCCCAAAAAAAAAACCTCTCATTAGTTACTTTTTGCCTATTCATTTTGTTAGTAGAAAGAAATTGTAAACTTTATATATTTGTAAGTTTTTTATTTTTTTGGTTATGTTAATATATTCAAGTTTTTTTAATTAGATTTTATATAATTTAAATTTCTTTTTACACCCTAAAAAAAAAGTTTCTAAAAAAAAGATTATAGATCAAAACAATCACTTTAACTTTGTTAGTACCTACACTAGATCACAAGTTTAGGACTAAAATCATTCATAGAAACGTCATACAAGTTTAGAAACCATCACTATATATATTTGCCTTTTTTTTTGTAGTATCTACATCATTACTGTCAAATATATTTAGCAAAAAAATGAATTACCGATGTGCGTCATTTCCCGAGTCCCACCCGGCCAAGTTTGCAGCCTTAGTCAAAGCAGCCCTCCACCTCTGCACCTTTTCTTCCCCGAAACACTCCACATGACTGGCAAATATTTCGGCCAAATTCCCCTTCAATGCACGCAACTTGGACGGCTCCACATTGTAGAAAATGGGCAGCACAATTTGCTGCAAGCTCCGTTTGCATTCCAAGATCTTAGCCAGCTCATCCAAACACCAGCTTAAAGCAGCGTAGTTTATGGAGAACACTATAATAGCAATCCTTGATATCTCGATTGCCTTCTCTAGCAATAAAAACAAAACATTGCATCTTTGTCTATACTATATTCCAACCACTTTTTATTTACATACCATTCAGATCTAAATCGACAGGGCTTTCCAGGAAAATATTATAGAGGGTAATCATCATGGTGTTGGAAAACAGGTTGACAAGGGCCTTTTTGTAAATAATATCTTCTTATTTCATCATGATTATTAGGATGATAAGATAATATATTTTCTCGTAGCCTAGGATCTGAAGGAAGATTTTCTAAGTTAAAGTCAACACGAATTCGCTTAGAAGATGAAGATGAATCTTGCACATGAGATGAATTTTGGGTACATGGTTTTCTTATCAAATATTTGTCCATAAATTATTAATTATTGTTGTTTAGTTGTTTCATTAATTTGTTTGTGTGGGAGGACTTTTATTTCGACCCTTAATCAGGTATTGTTCACTTTGGGATGGGCAAGGATCGACTTACGTCCCACCCGCACGAATTTGCTCAATCCCATATCGGGGAGAGACGCCTCCCACCCTTGCCTTATAAGCCTTTGGCCTAAGGAAGGGTGTACCACTACTACTACACAATAGTGGTACACCTAGTAGTGGTACACCCTTCCTTAGGCCAAAGGCTTATAAGGCAAGGGTGGGAGGCGTCTCTCCCCGATGTGGGATTGAGCAAATTCGTGCGGGTGGGACGTAGGTCGATCCTTGCCCATCCCAAAGCGAACAATATCTGATTGGGAGCCAAGACGAAAGTCCTCCCACAGTTTGTCTTTTATAAGAGAAAACATTCTATCAGGCTGTGGCGTAAAACCTGTGTTTTACGCCAGCCAATAGACTCTTGCCATGTGGACAATCCACTTAAATCCCTCTCCAAGATTGAAAACAGAGAATGAAACAATCCCTCAAAGAACAAAGAAAGAACTCAGACAAAAGCTCACCGCCAGAGCCCTCCCTCTTCCATCTTTGCTTGCCCAATCCTCCACCACACCACACACCGGAGCTCACCGCCATAGAGTTTGCCGGAGCTGTGCGTGAGAACGAATTTAGAAAACCCATCTTCCATCTTTGCTTGCCCAAACCTCCACCACACCATACACCGAAGCTCACCGCCATAGAGGTCGCCGGAGCTGTGCGTGGAGCTTGGAAACATATCGGAGCCGCCATGAGCCATGATCCAAAGGTTTGTTTTTCATGATTTTCCCTTTTCCCCAATTTGGATTTCGAATTATTGATGGGTTTTTCTGGGTTTATGGGTTTTTCTGGGTTGCTGGATTTGGTTTGCTGAATTATTTGCTGAACGTTTTAGGTATCAATTTGATTATTGATTTCAAATTATTTTGTTTTTTTTGTTTTCTGATTGCTTTTTGATTGCTGTACATAGTGGGTATTGCAAAAACTTCAGTTGAAGGTTTATTTGCTGCTGGAGATGTACAGGTAATCCTCTCCAGAGTTAGCTTTTTTATTTCTTCAGTTTTCAATTGGTCCTGGACCTGTCAAGACTTATTGTGTCAATTCAGATACCTTACCCAAGACTCTGGTCCAAATGTTGCAACAGTTCAACTAGTGGTCATCTTATGGTTTAGAAATTGTATTGATTATATATATGTTGTGTCTATTAATTATTGCTTGTGGGATTTATGAAGAATTGGGATACATTCAAGGAAATTTTGAGAACTAGTTGGGGAAAATCTAGTATGAATGGAAAATCTTGGTAATGTTAATTTACATAAAAAAACAAGAGCAATGCTTTTATAAGAACAATGGTTTTCTTATGGTTTCCTGCAATGGTGGACTGAACCAAATGCGAGCAGCAGTGAGTTATTTGCCACTTTGATTACAATCAGTTTCAATGTGAATTGTTCTCTGAGTTGTATCTTATAGGCAATTACTGTGTCCAGCGTTGTTTGTATCTCATTTCTGGATCTTCTCTGCAGATATGCGACACGATTACAATTGCCAGATACTTAAATGCGACACTTATTGTTCCACAGCTGGATAAAACCTCTTTTTGGGCTGATTCAAGGTAGGTTAACACTCTTGCACTCTTTATTTGAGATGGTGATAAATTTTGTCTTTATAAATGCATATTTCAAACTGTCCACTAAAAAAAATGTTCTGCAGATACAGAACATTGATAAAAATGAAGTGTAATAGCTGATTTGATACCTAGGAGAGTATTATCTGCCAATGAAAATTTTGCAGGGAAAATTTTGACTATAGTTTCTATTATCTGCTAATGAATACCATGTGTATGTTTGCTCAAGTATCTTTATGATGTCCTGTTTGATTATTTTTTTATGCAAATCATTATATCTTTATGCAGTCCTGTTTGTTGTGTATGGCTTTGCTATGACAGCTTAATGCTCAAGTCCATGGCATAAGGCGTAGGAGATGACTGTCATTGAACATAGATTATGCACAATTTTGCTGGACTAAATTGAATCTGATTTTTTTTTTTTTTTTTGGGTTGGTAGTTACCTAACCCAATTTTAGAAGATTCAAAAGAATGTTACTTATTGTATGATAGGATTGCTAAATTGTTTCCTATATATATTTCTTTCAATTTTTCAACTTGTGTTTTTTTTTTTTTTTTAAACCTTGACTGAATTGTTTCAACAACAAAGTCAAACTGAGGATATTTAATTACAATATATTCAGTTTCAAGATAATACATACATTTGCTGATATTTTCAAAATTTTAAATTAGGAGTCTTCGATGGCAAGGTTGAACCCGTTAGTCATAGCATATACATTGTGCTCCACAAGTTTTGTACAGGTATATGATGTATTTCATTTTTTTACTTAGTATAAATTGTTCTGTAATAGATGTTTTTGTTATTTATTCATTTTTTTATTTGGCAATAATCTTTAGGACTCTTTGCCAACTGTGACATATCCTTCTACATCATCATTTACGGTATGACCACTTAGCGTTTAATTAGAATATATTGAATTTTTTTAATTGTGTTCATTCTAATTTTATTTTTTGTATTTTGTTGTACATTCTTTTATGTAGGATCCATTACAACAATTCCAAGAAAGTTGATGTACAAACAAGTTTTGTGTCCAAGAGAATGGATTGGGAAGCAAATATTTTTTGGATATATAATGTTTAAATTGTGGTGGATAGACATAGAACCATCTTCTTTTTTGTATTCCCAACGTAGGGTCCTCTTTTTTGTATATTGAACTATGACAGGTTTTATTTTAGATGAATGTATTCTCAATTAGAAATTTCTCAAAAGAATTGTGACAAATTTTATTTCAAGATGTATGGTCAATCACATGATTTTTTATGAATTGAATTGTGACAGGTTTTATTTCAGGTGAATGTGTTCTCAATTAGAAACTTTTCTAAAAAAATAAAATAAAATAATTGTGACAGGTTTTATTTCAAATGTCTTTGTAATCTTATAATTCTCTTTTTGCATTCTAAATCATGACATGTTTTATTCTAAATTAAATTGTAACAGGTTTTATTTCAATTTTTATTCTATATTGAGTTGTTATTATGTCAAATTTTAGTTTGTATGGTACAAAACTATTAGTTGGCTTGTATTATTTCAAAATTCATGACCTGTCTATGAATTTAAACAAGTATCCATGTAATTTTGATTGTATAAAAGAATTATTAGTTGGCTTGTATTATTTCAAAACAACCTATGAACCTAAAATGTATCCTAATTCCATATATTCAAATGTACAAAGTATACTCAAAACACTAGTACACCATTACCAAACTAATTGATATATAAAAAATCATTAGAGCATTTGTCCACAACCTATGTCAAAGATTACAAAAAAAAAAATTTCAAAACAAAGCAAACTATACACTAGGAGCAAACTTGCTTAGTACAATATAAGACACCTCCGACTGAAAGGCTTTTAAAACAATATCAAATCTCTAGTATACAAGACATGTTTTAGAGCATATACAATATCTTCCTAGTCTACCATATATTTGTCTATCTATATAGAGCATATACAATATCTTCCTAGTCTACCATATATTTGTCTATCTATACTGAATTAAGAAGGAAAGGGGGCATTCCTCCACCCAAATTCCCTTAGAATTTCTCTTGAGAGCTTCCTTTGCTATTACATGAGCTGCTTGATTACATAAAGAGAGAGCTTCCTTTGCTATTACATGAGCTGCTTGATTACATAAAGAATTTGTAAAACTAAAAACTTTTCTGAAGTGTGATGCTTTCCACTGGATGTCTTCAACCAATGTTCCAAAAGGGGCAAAGACATTTCTCTGGATTTTGTAGAGCTAGGAATAGATTAGTAGTCACCTTCAAGCATGAGATCATACAAACTCAAGTTAGCAGCAAACTATATTAGTAAACTTATTATTTGACAAGTGATACAAATTGTATTAGTAACAAGAAAATCTATATAAAAGCAACATACATTTTTTTTTTTTTTTGGATAAGAATATGCAAGCAGCATACATAGACTCCCTCTAAATAATTACAAGCTAAAATTCAAATTATTAACAAAGTCTACAAAGGAAAGGATATAAACACCACAAAATCTAGTAGAATACTTATACAATTACAACAAAAATAAATATTTTAGCTCAAGAATTGATAACTCAAAGCCATTAAATGTGTGGTTACTTATCTCTATCGTTATTGTCCATATAAGCAAAGGGGTATCCTAATAAGAAACAATTAGATATGAAAGCTCATTCAAGTTGCAACTATGATCCTGATGATTACCAAACTCACATTAGGCATTCAAATCAGCCTAGGTTCTGAAATTTGGAACTTACTCTCGGTTAATGCCAAAGCCAAGAGACCTATACATACACCAACTACAAGCAAGTCAATCACTGCACATTCGGCCATAGCCAATATCCCAATTTTAAAACCCAAGCAAAATCAGCAAGCTTTATACTTAACAATAAAACTTAGTCATCAGACAGATCAAAATTGAAACAAAATGAGATCCAAGGGTTCGGTACACAAAAATAAAAATTAAAGAAAAAAAATAACAGAGGGACCCTTAACACCAACTATAGTTACCACAAATCTATGGCAAGGAAGCGAAACAAATTAAATTAAATAAAAGCATAATATTTCGTGCTATAAATGAAAGAAAATGATGATCTTGGCAAAGACAACAAGAAAAGAAAGAAAGCAAAAACCATAAATTTGATATCACAATTTCCTTTAGAAACATGGGTAATGTCCCCAATTGTATACATCCTATATGCTTGGGTAACTATTTTTTTGGTATCAATAAACTCTACAAAAAAAAATGCCTATTAGCGACCAAGAATTTTAGACGGACCCAAAAAGCCCTCTCAAAAAATCTTATTTGCGATGGCAAAATAAAGCCCTCGCAAATACTTGATAAAATGTGAAATATTTGTGACCAACAAGAAAAGCTATTGCAATTATGTGTTATAGCCGCCACAAATACAAATATTTTGGAGGGAAATTTTCCCTCCATATTATTTGCGAGGGATAATTAAAAATCTCTCGCAAAAAGTGTATTATTTGTGACGGTTAAAAAAAGCTGTCACTAATACTAAATTATTTGCGAGGGTTAAGATCGACCTTCACAAATAATCATTAAAATGTCAAAATTTTTGGAGGGAAATATTCCCACCAAATTATTTCCGAGGGACAATAAAAATCCCTTGCAAAAAGTTTATTTTTTGTGTGGGTTAAAAATATGCCTTTACTAACACTAAATTATTTGCGAGGGTCACGATTGACCTTCACAAAATCATTAAAATATTAAATTTTTTTTGGAGATAAAAGTTTTTCTAAAATTCAAAGAAAAATAAAAAGAAATGTATAAACATATAGCACTTTGTATTCTTTAGATGAACCTTTTGTTTACCATCTAAAAAAAAAGTCTTTTATATACATCCCATATAAGAAATGTCTATCCTTATTTTCTAAACAACTGTACTCATAAAAAAATGATAGCACTTTCAACTTCAAAATGGTAGCCTAAAATTCAAGAATTTTAGCCTTTTGTACTCTCTCTCTCTCTCTCTCTCTCTCTCTCTCAAAAGTGAATAAAAATTTCTTCTCATTAAAATAATGCATAAAAGATGAGTTTATAGATCAAATGGTAAATTACATCCGATTGGCATGAAAAATGGCATGCATGTTAAGACCATATAGAACGTGTAATCCAACGGTTGGATTTTCAAAATATAAATTCAATAATAAGTTATTGGATAACGTAATATTTTTAAAGTTACATCACGTGTAACTTGAACACAACTCTATATTTCTTAATTCGATGTGAATTTTGACATATCTATCGTTAGATTACATTATCTTCATATATTTTTCATGCTTATAAAATTTTAAGGTGATGAAATATTAATTGTCATGTCATCAATTAATTGTTTAAATTCAAGTTTTTGTAGTTTAAAATAATGCAAAAAAGATGAGTTTATAAATCAAAGGTAAATTACGTCCGATTGGCATGAAAATTGGCATGCATGTTAAGACCATATAGAACATGTAATCCAACGGTTGAATTTTCAAAATATGAATTCAATAATAAGTTATTGGATGGTGTAACGGTTTTTAGAGTTACGTCAGGTGTAACTGGAACTTAACCCTATATTTCTTAATTCAATGTGAATTTTGATAAATCTACCATTAGATTACATTATCTTCATATATTTTTCATGCTTACAAAATTTCAAGGTGGTCAAAGATTAATAGGCATGTCATCAATCAATTGTCTAAATTCAAGTTTTTATAGTTTAAAATAACACATAAAAGATGAGTTTAAAGATTTAATGGTAAATTACATTCGATTGGCATGAAAATTGTCATGCATGTTAAGAACATATAAAACATGTAATCAAATGATTGGATTTGCAAAATATGAATTCAATAATAAGTTATTAGGTAGTATAACATTTTTTAGAGTTATATTAGGTGTAACTTGAACCCAACCCTATATTTCTTAATTCGATGTGAATTCTGACAAATCTACCGTTAGATTACATTATTTTCATACATTTTTCATGGTTACAAAATTTCAAGGTGATCAAAGATTAATAGGCATGTCATCAATCAATTGTCTAAATTCAAGTTTTTATAGTTTAGAATAATACATAAAAGATGAGTTTATAGAACAAATAATAAATTATATTCGATTGGCATGAAAATTGGCATGCATGTTAAGACCATATAGAATATATAATCCAACGGTTGGATTTTCAAAATATGAATTCAATAATAAGTTATTGGGTGGTATAACATTTTTTTGAGTTACATCAAGTGTAACTTGAGCCCAACCCTATATTTCTTAATTCGATATGAATTTTGACAAATTTACCGTTAAATTACATTATCTTCATATATTTTTCATGCTTACAAAATTTTAAGGTGATCAAAGATTAATAGGAATGTCATCAATCAATTGTCTAGATTTGAGTTTTAATAGTTTAAAATAATGCATAAAAGATGAGTTTATAGATCAAATGGTAAATTATATCTGATTGACATGAAAATTGGCATGCATTTTAAGACATATAGAACATGTAATCCAACAGTTGGATTTTCAAAATATGAATTAAATAATAAGTTATTGGGTGGTGTAACAGTTTTTAGAGTTACATCAGGTGTAACTTTAGACCAACTTTATATTTCTTAATTCGATGTGAATTTTGACAAATCTACCGTTAGATTACATTACCTTTATATATTTTCCATGCTTACAAAATTTCAAGGTTATTAAAGATTAATAGCCATGTCATCAATCAATTGTTTAAATTCAAGTTTTTGTAGTTTAAAATAATGCATAAAATATGAGTTTATAGATCAAATGATAAATTACATCCAATTGACATGTATGTTAAAACCATATGGAACATGTAATCCAACAGCTAGATTTTCAAAATATGAATTAAATAATAAGTTATTGGGTGGTGTAACCTTTTTTTGAGTTGCATCAGGTGTAACTTGAACCCAACCCTATATTTTTTAATTTGATGTGAATTTTGACAAATCTACCGTTAGATTACATTATCTTCATATATTTTTCATGCCCCCGAAACCTAATAAATGATTGAAATAACCCCAAAACATCAAAAATGACCCAAGCACCCCCTAAGATAGTGAAAATGACTGAAGTACCCCTTGTGCCTAAAACTAGCCAAAATACCCTCAATTACTTGAATAAGACCAAAATACCCCTATAAGTCTAATAAATGACCAAAATGCCCCTAGAAAGACAAAAAATGTCCAAAACACACTCGACACCCAAAAAAAGACTGATACACCCCCGAAACATAAAAAATGACCGAAAGACCTCCTAAAAGCTAGAAAATGACAAAAGTACCCCCATGCCTGAAAAAGGTGGAAAACCCCTTGATTGCTTGAATAATACCTAAATAGCCCTATAAATCGAAAAAATAACCACAATGCCCTCGTAACCACTAAAAATGTCCAACATACACCCGATATCGAAAAAAAGGCTAATGCACTGTAGGAAAAAAGGAAATAACCGAATGACCTCTGAAACCTAAATAATGATCGAAACACTCTCGAAACTTTAAAAAATGACCAATCCCACCCCCCCCGGCACAAAAAAAGCTCATAAAATTACCAAAATACCCCCAGAAACGTGGAAACCAATCATAAATATCCCCCTATGTTCGAAAAAGACCAAAATACCCCTTGATGACTAAATAAGACCAACATACCCCTATAAATCAAAAAATGACCACAACGCCCCGTAATCATTGGAGCTCTCTAAAATACACTTGGAACATAAAAAATAACCGATACACCCCTAAAGCATAAAAAATGATCGAAGAACCTATGAATAATTTTTTTCCTTCAAGTTCAAAACAAAGAAGATATTTGAGGTGAAAAAGAAAAAAAAAAAAAAAACCCAAACCACCAAACCGACCAAATTGATTAAATCGAGCCGATCAAACCGCATCGTTATAGGTCGGAAAACCAACTCTAATCGGTATGCATTAGTTTTAATTATTACAAAACTGATCTCTATCAGTTCGGTAACAAATTTGAAAAAAAACTGAGACGACCAAAGCATGCACACCCCTAAATGTGAGGATGATTTTTTAGGATAAAGTAACCAAAAAAAAAAAAAAAAAAAACAACTACTGTAATATGTTAATGTAATCAATGAAAACTTCTTTTTCCGTAAAAAAATAAAAAATAAAAAAAAATAAATGAAGCTTCTTTTGAATACAGTCACAATCACATTTGATTGTGATTGCCGCCAAAGAAAATTCAGGGTTCTCACTCAAAATTTTTGGGTTCCCACTAAATTAACTTTTGGTCTCCCAAGTGTGCACACTTAAACAAAACAATCTCTCTCTCTTTCTCACTCTCATCACTCTCAGTCACGAAAAAAAAAATCAGACCTCACTCTCTCTAGCTCTCCCTCTCTCTCCCTTGCCGATCAACCTACCTTCGAATCGCTGTCCATTACGCCGCCGCTGTCCTCCGATCTAAGGCTTTACACTGTCCAATCCGCCGCTGCAGCTTTTCCCACCCATCTCGCCGCCGCCGTCCTTCATCTCCACTGGAAATCGGGCCGATATAATCTGTCCTACCCTCTGCCACCGACACCAACAACCTCCACCACAGCCACCGCAGCCATCCCCGGACTCTTCCCCTCCCTTAGCCGCCCAAAACGCTCCTGAAGGTATACGAATCCCTAAACTTTTTTGCATGTTTTGTACATTTATTTGTTTGATTTTATTTAAGTTTGTGATATACTGATATTATACCTGAGTTTGTTAGGTTTTCAGCACATATATGGTATGATTTTGGACTTAGGCATTTGGGTTTGGATTGTTAAATGCTTTAATTGATTTAATTATTTCAGTCCATATACTGTTCATTCGCCCTTTATTTGTAAAGTGGTATATATTGTTGAACTTGGATTTATACTGCAATAGGAATTTATAGTTTTGTGTATTGTGTGCTTGGTCCATTGGATGCCACTTAGGCCTCTTGACTACAAAGTGGTGGTGGTGCTCTCTTATCTCTTTAACCTCTGTCCTTGGTGAAGGAAGGCGTTGAGCCAGGTTCTTTGTGTGGCAGTAGTGCTAACAAAAATTTGACCATAGGCAATCTTGTTAAGAGGAGTATACCATTGATCACTTGGTGTTGTGTGTGTAAGGCAAGCACTGAATCAGTGGGTCATCTTTTGCATAATTTTTATTTTGTAGACTTTTTGTACTTGTTATTTGTCACCAAGTATCTGATGCAATGAATCAGTGGGTCATCTTTTGCATAATTTTTATTTTGTAGACTATTTGTACTTGTTATTTGTCACCAAGTATCTGATTTCATCAATAGGCTATGATACTTTACAAGCTAAGTACTTTCTTTGGCAATGGATGTTGTCTGAGTCGTGTTAAGGATGTTTATACTCTACATGCTGTATTTATTTATTTATTTTTTTAATTTTAGGTACTCTATATGTTAGTGTGACTATGGCTATGCTAGACATGACATGGAATTCTTTGTTTTTATGTAAAATTGAGTCAAATACATTGACACTAGGCAACTAATTTTGTTGATTAAGATCGTCTTTCGTGTGTATCATGTATGGAACAAGACATAATTAATTTAAGATTGCATGATGAATGGCATAATTAACTAATCTTTTTTGTGTTACTACTTACACCCACAAAAGCTTACTCCAAATGCCGTTCTCTCCATCTGGCATGGCATGGGTAAACTATGTATGTATAAATTACCAAATCTTAGTTAGTTAAATTCTTAGTGTTCTGTTTCCCTCACATTATCAATCTTTAGCTTATCATGACTGCAACAACAAACTAACTTATATGCTCATGTGGATTTCCTAATTTTTCACTCTATACAAACGTAAATCAAGTCTCAACTAGTGGCATTCTTACTATTACCAACTCTCTCTCTCTCTCTCTCTCTCCTTTGTGTTTATTATTGTATGCATTCATTAATCACCTTCATAGTCCAATACACTGACTCTAAAATGGGAGCATTGAGTATTAAGTACTACCTTTTATGCATTTAAAACACCTTCATAGTCCAATTGTATGAATGGGATATCAAGTTTACCTAGGACATGTCATCTCACATGAATTATTGCCCTTGAGCTGATTATGAGATATTGGCCTTTCTTTCTTCTAATGGATCTTTATTTTTAATGAGTTAGGTAGCTGACATTAAAAGGATGAATGGCTTGGCAACAGATCTTCAAATGTTTGCTTTGAAGACATTACAAATACCATTACCAGGAAGACATCCACCATCTCCCAGTTTGTCTAATGGGTCTGCTTCTCAAGGGTATGATATACTTCATCTCTACAAATAACTATTTTTACTTATAGTTGAGCTTATTATCATCCCATTGTTAGCCTTTAGTCTGCAAGGAGTTCCTTATAAAAATAAATAAAAGAAAAATGGATTTTTTTTTTTTTGGGTCTAGGATTTGCTCTAGCATGTCTTGTGTCCACTAGTATACAATGCCATGATGGCTTTGTCTTCCTCTCACTTTATTATGCATTCATCAATTTACTTGCCCTTGAGTTTATGACACTTCATTCTTGTAGCATCCATATTTCCAACACTTTGCTTTCTTATTGCATATATATGTTTAAGACATTACAAAAAAATAATATTTTTGTCTTCTTTGTGTCTATCGATGCATAGACAACACTATAGAGTGCCTTATTATAACTGTTTTTTTCATTGTTGGAGGCAATGAATTGTTCTTCTTATAATTGTGCATTTGCTTACAAAGCCAAGTGCGCAATAGTTGGATATGTTCATTTTAGTATTATACATTGCTATGCTCCATACCTACACTTTTGGAGAGAGCCTGACACTGGTGTTGGTGTACAAAGGCTAAATATCTATCCTTGGTCTTATCTATAAAAAAAAGCTCTTGCTTCTTAGTGATTGTGATGGGATCTCAAAACTGATGTACAATGGATGCTAAATTATTTTAGTATTTGTCCCCTTTTTACTGTGTAAGCCTGAGATCATAGAGATCATGAGTTCATGATATACTTAAATTAATGAGATGTAGTATGGAAGTTTACGGGGCCTGGTCTTTTTTATTTAAATGGTTAGAAATATCCTAAGCTACTACCCGAATCCCTCCCCTGCCCGTCAACCCCTAGGAAGTACCTAGAGTGGTGCCATTAGACCAATTGGGTCATTGGCTATTCTTTTAACAATGCTAATAGCGAGTATAGGACTTACATTAACCAAGAAAAGTCAATGCATGGAGAGCATAAGGCATCATAAATCCCCACGACACACCACACCCAGGGTTGTGACATACTAACTGCGAGGAGTTCAAACATAGCAGACCCAAACTTATCAACAACAAAAAAACTGAATGAGATTTTTTTATTTTATATATTTACATAAAAGGTGTTGTTGAGATAAAGAGGCGTGTGGCCCATGTACACAGGAAGTATTACAATGAGAAATTAAATCTAATAAATTTATAATTGAAAATAATTCTTACGCTGTCATCCATTCAGTTAAGGATCTGAAAAACAGCAATTTCAGCTTTAAAATGGTCCTTTCACATTGCTCAAGATATGATTGAGTTTAAGACTTGTTCTTACATCTTTTGATTGATGAACTCCTTCATGTTTGAGGATTATTCCTTGAGCCCCTTATGACATATTCAAAACTACAAGCAGTTCAAGTACTGGAAGCTTGCACCTGAACATATATATTTTTTGATTTGGGAAAAATGTTACATTAATCTGGCTAAAATTTTAAAATAAACTATTTAAAAAGTTTGTCATGTTTGCTACATTCAAAGAATTTTGGACCCTTCATTGATGGATCTTGATGGTGTGACAAATTCTCATTATGTTTTGCTACGGTCTATCTTGGGGAGGTATATAATTGTATACAACTCTACAAAATCTCTGGTTTTTAAAGTAGAATAGAAGTAGCGAGTTCTATTGGATCCTATGCCACATGTCTATTATTAAAAACATTAGGGCCTTCTATTGGATCCTCAGGTTTAATAAATGATTTGAAAATTTTGTCTTTTAACTTGCATAAGTTTGTCACATGTCTATTATTAAAAACATTAGGGCCTTTCTTTTTTCTTTTTTTTGTAAATCCTATGCCACTAACTCTAAAACAAGCACAGCCACTGATTCGTCCTCTAATTCATGCCATGTTGATAGGATTTGCTAGCTAAACATAATTTTCTTTGCAGCTAGATGATTAAGAAATCCAAAGTCTTCTATTTGATGCCTATAATATACCTTATATGCCTGTCCATTTAAAACAGAGTTAATCGTAGTTGAGAAAAGTACCCAAAGTAGAATAAAAGAGATCCAAGAATTATTGGCTCATCCCACATACATGGAACATATCTTTTTTTTATACCATTGCATTTTGACTGCTTAATATAAGGCAGCTATTTTTACCCTCCACTTTTGATACATCCTATTCCCTTCCTATCTTGTCAATGTTTTTCCCTTTCATTCACAAAGTTGAACATGTGAAGCTTAAAAGGAGCATGGAGCCAATGACCTTTCTACCAAGTGACACTTACCTCTCTAGTGGAGGGCCATGTCCAAGGGTCAGATTCCCTTGACAACTTTACCTAGGCCAAAAAAAAAAGGTGGAGCATGTATTGTAAACTTCACATGGCTCATCCCACATACTGGAAATTTTTAGTTTTATTGTTTCTCAAATTTCTGTGTTACCTGTTTACCAAAGCTTATTAAGCTTGGTATAAAACAAAAAATAAAATAAAAAAGGCTTATTGAGCTTATTTGGCTTATGTACATCATTTTAAAACTTTAATTTTTCTAAATACATTTGTACTTTTACCGAGCTAATGTAGTTAAGCCCAACAAACCAATGAAAATAACCTTTATTCATTATGCTGTGAATTTTTGTGCCATGCAGGAAGCTAATTGGAGCAAGGTACTTTAACAAAGGTTATGCCTTCTATGCTGGCACTCTCAAATCCTCCTTTTTCACCGCACGGGACTATGATGGCCATGGCTCTCACACCTGATCAACAGTTGGTGGTTACTTTGTTCCTGGAGCTAGTATTTTAGGATGGTACTAGCAGAGATGAAGAGGACAACTCAAACAATGACACAGAGGTTGAAAACAACTTGGAGGGACTTAGAGGAAAACTAATATAGATTTTGTCATAATTCTTGTTGTTTAAGTTTAAAACAAGGTTTAATTTCAGGATTTCTTTGTATATTTTATATTTTAAAGTTTGAACTTATATGAATTTTTATTTCTCAATGGATCAATTTTTAGTAATTATTGGACTATTGTATCAATTTTTAGTAATTATTGTACTATTGTCACATGATAGTTAAACAAAAATGATATAAAATAAATTAAAAATAAATAAATAATAAAATATTTCAAAAATTATATAAAATATTACTACTGATGATATAAAAATTTGGTCATAAATAACTTTATAGTGATGACAAAGTCCCTCGCAATTAATAGAATAGTGCGTCGTTAATTTGAAATTTGCAAATAACTAATTGCGAGGGTATAAAGGTCTTCACAAATAGTTATTAACGATGATTGTTTTCCCTCGCTAAAGATAAGTTGTGAGGGGTTAAAAGCCCTCACAAATAAATTTTAGTGATGCCATTATTTGTCACTAAAATGTATGTCGTTAATTTGGAATTTGCAAATAACTAATTGCGAGGGCATAAAGGTCCTCACAAATAGTTGTTAATGATTGTTTTTTCTCGCTAAAGATAAGTCGTCGACTTTTCTTGTCGTTTGGTAATATATTTGTGAGGGTGAATTTGTTCAATACCGATGATGGATTGCCCTCGTAAATTATTTATTTACGAAGGTATGGTCGCAAAATCTCTTTTAGGAACGAGAGCAAATACAACGGCCTTCGAGGGCCATATGCCCTCGCTAATACCCTTTTGCGAGGAAATTTGAATTTTTGCGAGGGTATTTTTATCCTCGCTAGTAGACTTTTTTCTTGTAGTGAAAGTTCCATTACTTATCCAAAAATGGCATAATACTAATAGTAATAGCATAACAAAATAAGGGAAAAATACAAAAACCCCTTGTGGTTTCTACATAAAACACAGAACCCCATTTCCATTCCTTTCTTCCTTTTTCCTTTCCATTACTTAAATCCATTCTACTCCATTATGATTTAACAAAAACCAAGCAAACCTGATCAACAAAATCCCCCAATCATTTTGTGCATCTAGCAACAAAAACCCCAACAACCCAACCAACAAAAACCCTGGCAAATCCAATAAAAAGACATTAGAGAGAGTGTTGCTCAAAGCATTATCAGTCAAGCATTTAAAAGAAGATTAGTTGTTACAATTGTGATGGCATTTGAGTACCCCCAACCAAGCATATATGCTTTATTCATATTATCTTCTAAATTCACAATCCAATTGACTCTTCCTTATCAACATATATCCTCTAAAGTTATCAATTTGGAGTTTCAATTCTGACCCCTCACCACACACATAGAAAGACCTTAAACCAGTTTAAGGAATTCATAGAAAGAATAAGATGTGTTAACATATTAGAAACTTTTTTTAACTTAACCAAAAACAATTAAAAAAAAAAGAAAATACAAATGTAACAGAAGGCTAAAACATAATTTCTTGCACTATCTCTTTCCTCTTTAAATGGGACATGCCAAGAAACTAATTAGATGAAAAAAATTGTAACATGCATCACTCTACGTACAGGAATCAAAAAGCAATCAGAAAACAGAAAAAACAAAATAATTCGAAATCAAGAAATCAAATTGATACCTAAAACGTTCAGCAAATAATTCAGCAAACCAAATCTAGAAAAACCCATAAACCCAGAAAAACCCATCAATAATTCGAAATCCAAATTGGGGAAAAGGGAAAATCGTGAAAAACAAACCTTTGGATGTTTCCAAGCTCCACGCACAGTTTCGGCGACCTTTATGGCAGTGAGCTTCGGTGTGTGGTGTGGTGGAGGTTTGGGCAAGCAAAGATGGAAGATGGGTTTTCTAAATTCGTTCTCACGCACAGCTCTAGCGAACTCTGTGGCTGTGAGCTCTGGTGTGTGGTGTGGTGGAGGATTGGGCAAGCAAAGATGGAAGAGGGAGGGCTCTGGCGGTGAGCTTTTGTCTGAGTTCTTTCTTCGTTCTCTGTTTTCAGTCTTGGAGAGGGATTTAAGTGGATTGTCCACATGGCAAGAGTCTATTGGCTAGCATAAAACACAGGTTTTACGCCACAGCTTGATAGAATGTTTTCTCCTTTTATAAACTATAATTTGTTATATTGTTGTTTCATTGATTATAAAATTATTAATTGTTGTTTAGCCTAACATAATTTAATTTGTTTGTCTTTTATAATATATTGGTTAATTAAATTATTAATTATTAATTATTGTTTATTAGTTGCTTTCCCCAATTAATTATTGGTTAATTAAATTATTGTTTATTAGTTGCACTAGCACACATTCCATGTGCACATTACACTAAAAGAGCCAGCCATGTGCACATTACACTACTTTAATAATTGTTTACCTGGCCCCATGTGCCCATCCACCCCCCACCCCACTCAACAGACAAGCCTCATGCCTAGTGCCCCTAATCACAAGAGTCAGCTGCCAATTAGAAAATTTCACAATCACAAATCATAATACACATTACACTAAAAAACAATTAATATCTCACCAACACCAACACCAACGGATAAGATAAAGCCAAAAAGTCAAAAAACAGGCAAAATATTAATAAAGTTAAAGTTTCAGCCAATCACAGTTCAAAAGAATCAGATAAAGTTAGTCTTAAAGAATAAAGAGAGAAAGACTCTTATTCATTTCATTTCAGTGATTTCAAATAAAGAGAGAGAGAGTGTGAGAGACTGAGAGAGAGTCAGAGAGAAAAAGAGAGAGAAGTTAGTAAAATGAAATACGTTGAGGGAGCACCGGAGCAAGGAGGCTTGAAGGCTGAGGCAGAGGCAGTGACGAGCAATCTCCGATGAGGGGCGAGTAATCTCCGATCGGCGAGCGAGAGACAACGACTGGCGAGCAATGTGACCGATCTCCGATGCGGCGATGTGCTCTGGACTGGACCAATCTCCGACGACAAGCGAGTGATGTAACCAATCTCCGTCTGTTGGCTTGTGCCTGAAGCATTGCTCTGTTGACGTTTTTGTCTTTAGGTTTGCTTTAGTGATTTCTAATTTAGTGATTTGAGGTTTCTGATTTAATGATTTGCTCTATATTGGGTTTTTTTTTTTTTTTTTTTTTTTTGAGAATTCGTGGGCTTGCCACTTGCTTTGTTACAATTTTTTTTTTTTTGAAAGTAGAACAAATAATTATTTATTTATTTTTTATTTGAGGGTGTTCCTAATTTTTTTGTAAGGGTAAACAAATAAAAAATTTAATTATTATATACAATTTTTTTTTTCAGGTCAGGGTGTTCCTGGGAATGCCCTAAGCTGCACGTGGCGCTACCACTAAGTTATTTTAGAATATATTTTCTTGTCTGTCAAGTTTTACGAAGCCCTTTAATAGGCCCCTAAGTCTGTACACTTTTTTTGAATAATTATTCAATCAATAAAAATTCAGACTTTTGTCTTTCTATTTTCTGGTGGATTCCAAACTCTCTCTTTGTGGATTCAAGGAATCCTTGTGGATTCGAGGTTATTTTTAGAAGCAAATATGTTTTGTTTCTTGTTTTCTAGAGGTAGACGTGTTCTACTTCTTGACACTTCTGCATCCCGCATCATTGACTCTTTGGAAGCCAAGAATTGGAAATAAGGAAATTAGCATAATCCAAACCAAGAGTGTTTGTTCTCGTCAGTGCGACAGCAGCAGTGGCTGCAATTGTAGGTTGAATAGAGGCTGATGATAAAGAAGAAGTACTCGTGGATGCCATGTGTGGACGGGGAAGACCCATGTGGAGTTGTGGAGCAAATTGCCTGGCATTTGCTAATTCCATACGAAGGCGAAAATTCTCTCTCCAAAGCAGCATTCTGAATTATGTGTTGCGAAGAAGTCCTAGCAGTATCAATCAACTGATGGTGCAGAATCTGGTGCTCTGCCTCCCATGACATTCGCTCAGCCAACAGAATTCTCAGGCGCTTAGGTAGGCTCACAAAGTTCATTCTTGGAATACCTGGTGAGTACATGTGCTCAAAGGGATCCCCGCCCTCAAAAAACATAGTTCCTGGCTGATTTTCATCGAAGTAGCTCCAACTACGTTTCCTATTACCTTCGGAAGGTCCATCCTATACGAATGTGGGGATTGGGGAAGCCCCAAAATTAAAAAGTGAGCCATGAGTCAAATTAAAAAACAAGACACAATAAATTTTACAACTTTTTTTGGGACAGTATATGAGATGTCAGATTGTGAATAGTGTGTAAGTAGACATATTAAGGATAAATTTTCATTGGAACTAGTTTGAAACTCCAAACCCATAGAATCACTAAAATATGGTAACTGTTAGGCATTAACCGCGTGTCCCAAGTGTTGGGATTTAAGTTAACAGTTATTATTTAGTTTTATTAGTTGAATTTAGCTAGAGTGGTTATAAAAAGTAGAGTTGGTTTTAAGTCTGTCATAGCACTTGTAGAAGCTCGGTGATACTCTTCTTAGATTAAACATTTACTCTACTAAGTGTATAACATATCACTTTGTAATGAATTACTCTAAATGAGAAAATTTAGTCCTTCAATTAAACATGAATATTTTTTAGAATTGTTATTTAACATGTGAAATTTTTAACTTTTTGAATGGAAGGTAGAACCAAGGATGGACCTAGGTGGGGGCCTAAGGAGGCCTGGCCCCCCTTGGGTCCAATTTTATTTTTAATTTTTAATTTTTTTATAGTTATTATATATTTCATTTTTGTAGTTGAACTCCTTTCAAAACCTTAGTCCCCCATTCTCCCTAATCAACCTAGCTAGCCTAACCCAAATAGCAATTATAGAACCTAAAAACTTAATAAAAATAATAAAAAATTCACAATGGTGATTGTATTTTAGCAAAAAAAAACTATTTTATCATGTAAGAATTAAAAAAATCATGTGTTATTGAAGAAGTTAAAGCTAAATTTTTTGTAACTACAGTAAACTAGTATAAATACCAGTTAACTGTAGCAAGTTGTTAAAAATAAAATAAAATATTTTATTAAGAATCTATTCCTTTAATTAAAAAACTCAAATTCTCTCTCTTCCTTTATTATTTTAATGAGTTGTTTATATTATTTTAAATGAAGTGATAAAAAAATAGAACATTCGATATTTGATGTATTATAAAGTGAGGTGGTAAAATAGATAAATAAGCTTTTTGAGGTGTTAAAAGCTAAAATTTTTAGCACAACCATTGTGAATACTCTAACTTCAAAAAAAAAAAAAAAATCTTAGCCAGCCTAGTATTAAAATAAAACATTATTTTGTTTTTGTTGGTAGATGATTACATCTTAATATATTTATAAACAACAATTTTGTGTAATTTTTTAATACTATATGGATGCTTGGAGTTTTTATTTTTTTTATACTTTGACCTTCGCTAGCTTAAAATCCTGGATTCATCCCTGGGTAGAATAGAGACATAATTTGAATTCAAACATGCTTTGGTACCATGAAAAAATTGCCATTCCTCTCAAAAAAAAAAAAAAAAAAAAACCTTTAACTTATTAAGAAATGATAAATTTTGTTATTTAATTATTAATCTAACGTTAGGAAAACTTTAAATCGGCAAGAACAATGTGAAGACCAAAGGATATGGCTAAGAAGGCAAAGGATAGGTGTTTCCACAACCATTACCTCAACCTCCATAAGAGCACTGTGGTCCTCAGGAACCAAGGTCGGATCCTCCAAATTTGTGGGGGTCAGCTCACAATGCTGTGCAATTGAGACATCCTCCTTATCCTGTAAATGGGCAGCACGCTTCTTGTACCACTGCTGTTGGGTCGTCTCTCGAGAAGATAAGCATCCACGCTTAGATGCTTCTAAAGAAGTGGCAATCCCTTTTTTCTTATCGTCAAATCTAGACTTCTGCATTTAAAAAAATAAGAAATAACAAGTAAATCAATTAATTGAACCATAAGAACCACTTATGAAACTCTTCTACAATTGTGAGATAGTATTTAAGTTTTGCGGGTTATTAAAGTTGACCTGTACATCAGAAGGGTTGATTTTCTTATCACCAGCCATTGCTTGATCTGTTGAAACATCTTCATCTAGAAATCATCCTTATAAGGAAGTGATGTATTCTCAACCATTCCTTCAAAATAGGAGTGGCAATCCTTCTTATCATTCTCATAAATTAGGTTGACCCCAAACTTCTTCACTTGGAAACCACCGCTTATGCGTATTGAACACTTCATCTCCGGCTTCCAACTGATATGCCATATCATGTAGCGGTACAGATTGCAACCACATATGTTCCTGACATGGTATTACACGACAATTCTTTTGTTGATACTGCCACTCTATTCCCTTGGTTCTATTTTTGAACTTATATAAAGCAGTGAATCCATGAATATCATGAAAGCTGCTTGCAAATACAACACATATAAACCATCCTCGAATCTTTTGCTTCACTAGCGGGGGCACATCAAATGATAAAATTGAGCCCGTACTCTTGTAGTCAAACCAGTCGGGAAACTCACCCCCAGGAAGGGAAGCACTAACACTGTAGGTTGCAATCAATTCCTAATACATTAAGTCATGATTATTGAATTATGGTCCAGCAAACCCAGTTCAATCAAACTAAGAGAGAGAGAGAGAGAGATACCTTGATAAGCTTCTTTCTTGGATTACAAGTAGGATTTTTCTGGAGTAGTTTGTGGAGAAATATATGGAAGTCCTCGGAAGAGTCATTGGCTGACAGAGTCTGGTTATTAATGAAGAGCAATATTTTACACTATTTTTGTCACAATTTGCTACGTGACGTGTTATTAGTGATAAAATTGTGGTCACAAATGGACCCACTATATTTCCTTCATGGCCTATGAATTCCAAGAATTGCGGCAAATCTTGTATTGAATATTGTGATTGCATTGCTCTAATAGAACTAACGAAATCAACTAGTAGGTCTCGTAAAAGTTTTCCACATGGGTGTGGGGTTCCACCATGTCGAGCTATGAGTTCAAATATTTCTGGCGTCAGCTCTAGGTTTGTGTCAGAACTGACTGTACAGTTCCCAACAATCTGATTCTTCCAAAAAAGTTTCAAAGCATCCCTGGTAAGATCCGCGACCTTGAGTTTGGTGATTCTTGAGGATAAATCCATTGTTCTCTCAACAAGACAGTTCAACCCTGAATCTGAATTCGTATCGATCACCACCCAAAAAAAAAGTACCACTAAATTAGTATTTATATATGAATTCAGCAGATTTAATTTAATCAAAATATCTCCAATAATTTTCTCTATAAGCTTTGACTCGGAACTGCAAGTTGTATCCAAAATAAAAATAGAAGTCAACGATCATTTATTATTTAAGATGAAACTAATTAACCATGAATAGAATGAAACACCAAAATCCTATAAATACTTTGTTGCTCCCTTTTTTGTGTGTTTGTTTCTCTAAAAAAACATCTTTGTTGCCCCCTAAGATTTAATCATGACTCATGAGCTATTTTAGTCCTAAGGGTCGTCAATGGGCTGGGTCGGGCCAGTCCGGTCTATTTTTACTTGGCCCATAAGCACAATGGACTGGGCATAATGGGCTATTAACTAGTTATCGGGTCGGGTTGGGCTGGGCCAAAAGAGAAAACCTCAGCCCATGACCCTGCCCATGGGTAATGCCCATTTTGTCTTTAGCGAGCTGGGCTATTGGGTTGGGCCTAATAGGTTATCCATAGGCTTGTGTTAGCATATTATTTTATTATTTTTATAAGAAAAGAATCAATTTTTTAAAAGGGAATAATCAATTTATTTTTTAAAAGGAAAGAGTTAAAGAATTTAATACAAAATTACAAATTTTTTTTTTTACTATCAAACCTATTTAATTTTTTGTTTTGTTGATGGAAACCTATTTAAATTTTTTTTTTTTATTAAGGCTTTAAATAGTTTTTTTTTTAATGATCTTTAATAAAAAAAATGTCAAATGGTTAATTCAAATTTGCTAGACTACTAGAAAAATATATATTTAGTAAACTAAATTTAGCATAATTACTTTGAGTATCTTAGTGGCTGATGGAGTTTTCTTAAGAAATTCTTCTATAATATCTCAAGGTCAATCCGTCATACACTTCCTATATATTTTTGTTATGAATTATGAGTTATTAGACTGGGCCAACGGGTTAAGCCAACGGGCAAGGCAACGAGTTGGGCTACTGGGCTAGCCCACCGAGTACCCATGGGCAAAAAACTAGCCCACGGCCTCATCCACTAGACTAGTGGACTACCCATGGGCCTCAATAACAACGGGCCGAGCCACCCATTAGCCCGATGGGCCATCGGGTTTCTAGGTCGGGCTGTGGGTCGTGGGCTATTTGATGACCCTTATTTAGTCCTTATTTGCTTTTTTAGTCCCGTACACAATATTACCAAACCAAAAACTAATACTTATAACTTTATATGGAAAAAAAATGATTAGGAACGGCGCCATATGCATTTTAGGCTGTGTTTGGTTCCCGTAAAATATTTTCCAGAAAATAGCCTATTTTCCGGAAATGCTATTTTTGGGAAAAGAAATAATTTTCAAGTGTTTGGTTGCATAATGAAAATTGTTGTAGAAAATATTTTCATGTGTTTGGTTCTATTCTGAAAATGCTATTTTCCTACACATTTTTCACATTTTCTCAGCATCCAAACAAATTATTATTACAAAAAATTTCAAAATCACAACAAACTCCGGCAATCAAAAGCAGAAACAAAACCAAAGAAAAAAAATATCAAATCCAGGTTCGATCGGCAATGGGTTCTGGGTTCACCGGTGCGACTCGCCTCTGTGAAGGCTATGGGTGTTCGTGGCGAGATCGCGAGATCGAACGGAGGCGATTGTCGGCGATCGAAGGCGAGATCGGCGCGGTGCTCGGGATTCGCCGGCAACATCTCCGGCGTGATCTAGGCTCCTCTTCTTCCTCTCGTGCTCTCCCTCTCTCTTTCTCTCTCTCTCTCTTCGTGCTCTCTGTCTCTCTGTTTTCCAGAAAACGTTATTTGAAGTGAAAATAAAAAGGGAAATTCTTTTCACCCTTGACTCATGGTCAATTGAAAAAGATTTCCGGAAAATTGATTTTCCATGCGCAACCAAACACCCGAAATTACAAAAAAAGCATTTCCGAAAGTGATTTTCACCCAAAACAAACGCAGCCTTAGGATGTTCAAATGAACACCATAGTTGCCAAAATAGAATTTTATACTTGAAAAAAAAATTATATGCATAATTATTTTTAAACTAAACATTTTCTCTAAATATTGAACACAATGATTTGAGTATCTTAAGTATTTGGGTTCAACAAAAATAGAGTAATGTTATGATCACAATAATTTCACAACAAATCTTAAGTAACACACTGTTACTGGTTTTCAATTGGGCACACTATTGACATCACTTTTTTTATACATCAATAACAACTTATTATCTAAAATTTGTAGTGAAATTGTTGTAAACGTATAATTTCTCATAAAACTTATCTTGGTCCCCCCCCCCCCCCCCCCAAACATAATCCTTAACTCTTTAATAATAGTAAAAATGAACCTAAATAATAGTAAAAATTGCCCAAAGAACAACAAATGAACAAAAAATTCAACAAAAGCCTATTAAAAAACATTTAAAAAAAAAAAAACTTCTAATCTAATTCGAAACTCGTTCAACCCTTTATATAAAAATACTGCCCAATTTCATTTTTCTTAAAAGTGATAATAAGAGAGATACTTTGGCCATGAGATTTCCTTAGCAACACTAGCAACTTTGCTCGACGGCTTGACTTCCAGCCAAAATGGCTATCATTTGTTACTATTTGCCCCTTTCTCTGTCACTTTCTCAATTTTTCTCTTTATTATTAACATTTTAGACCCTCTTTCGTTTTTTTTACTCTCATATCAACATTATTAGTTCTCATTTTAACTCTCATTAGTCGTTTCTCTTAAAAAAAAAAAAAAAAAAACTCTCATTAGTCACTTTTTGCCTATTCATTTTGTTAGTAGGAAGAAATTGTAAACTTTATATATTTATAAAATTTTTTTTTTTTTTTTTTGTGGTTATGTCAATATATTCAAGTTTTTTAATTAGATTTTATATAATTTAAATTTCTTTATACACCCTAAAAAAAAGTTTCTAAAAAAAAAGATTTTAGATCAAAACAATCACTTTAACTTTGTTAGTACCTAGACTAGATCACAAGTTTAGGACTAAAATCACTCATAAAAACGTCATACAAGTTTAGAAACCATCTCTATATATATTTGCCTTTTTTTGTAGTATCTACATCATTACTGTCAAATATATTTAACAAAAAAATGAATTACCGATGTGCGTCATTTCCCGAGTCCCACCCGGCCAAGTTTGCAGCCTCAGTCAAAGCAGCCCTCCAACTCTGCACCTTATCTTCCCCGAAACGCTCCACATGACTGGCAAATACTTGGGCCAAATTCCCCTTCAGTGCACGCAACTTGGATGGCTCCGCATTGTAGAAAATGGGCAGCACAATTTGCTGCAAGCTTCGTTTGCATTCCAAGATCTTAGCCAGCTCGAAGCAATGTAGTTTATGGAGAACACTATATAATAGCAATCCTCGATGTCTCGATTGCCTTCTCTAGCTCGGTCCAAATATCTTTCCCTCTCTCGAGCTCTTTAATTGTCATCTCTAAAGGCGCTGTTAAGATTTAAATGTTTTATTTTATAATATTTATTGGAAGTATCTTTAGATATTTGGTAGTTTGACCAAGTCTTAATTTAGATATTTTGTTATTTGATCTCAGCCAGATTTCATGCTGAGAAAGTGCCTCACGTTGCTATCCTAGTTTGTAGGAGTTGTGGATAGTGCTTTCCTATTTTATAGAAGTTATGGTTAATGCTAGATAAAGCATTTTGATGTATTGCCTATTTATAGGCCCTTTTCCTTATCAATAAAATTCATTGAGCTTTACCATTCAACACGTCTTTTTTGTTTTTTCTTAACTCTGTATCAGTGGTATCAGAGCCAGTGAGAAAAGCAAGAGAGAACGAGTCCCTAAACAGTATGGCTTCAGATTCAAATTTTGTGCAGGCGGCAATCCCACGCTTTGATGGTCACTATGACCATTGGAGTATGCTAATGGAGAATTTCCTTCGGTCCAAAGAGTATTGGCCGATTGTTGAATCTGGAATTCAAGCACCAGCACCAAATACAGTCTTGACAGATGCTCAGAAAACAGAGTTGGAAGGGAGAAAGCTCAAAGATTTGAAGGCAAAAAATTATCTTTTCCAGGCAATTGATCGTCCCATCTTGGAAACAATTCTTAGCAAAGAAACTTCCAAAGATATTTGGGATTCCATGAAGAAGAAATATGAAGGCTCTGCTAAAGTGAAGCGTGCACAGCTTCAAGCTTTGAGAAGAGATTTTGAGACTCTACAAATGAAGGATGGAGAATCTATCACCAGCTATTGTGCTAGGACTATGGAGATTAGCAACAAAATGCGCTTTCATGGTGAGAAGATGGAAGATGTCACCATTGTTGAAAAGATATTGCGTTCTCTGACACCAAAGTTTGATTATGTCATGTGTTCTATTGAAGAATCGAAAGACATAGATGCATTTTCTCTTGATGAACTGCAGAGTTCCTTGCTAGTCCATGAACAGAAGATGAACCGAAGTTCAACTTCAGAGGAGCAAGCTCTAAAGGCTTCTATCTCTACTCATTTCTCAAACTCTAGAGGAAGGGGTAGAGGTAGAGGAAGGGGAGATCGAGGCAATAGAGATGGCAGCAGGCATTTCAAAGCCGATGATGGACAATTTCAGGGCAAAGGCAGAGGACGAGATCAACATTTTGACAAATCCAAGGTAGAGTGCTTTAGATGTCATAAATTTGGTCATTATCGTTCTGAATGTTATACTAGGCTGCCTAAAGACAAAGAAAAGGAACCACAATCGAATTTTGCTGAAAAGAAGGAAGTGGAAACTTTGTTAATGGTAGTTCAAGCTAATCAGGAACCTGAATCTGATGTTTGGTATGTGGATACGGGCTGCAGTAACCACATGTGTGGAAGTAAGTCTTCTTTTTCTTATTTAAATGAATGCTTTCATTCTACAGTACGTTTTGGTGATTGTTCTACTATGAAGGTGATGGGAAAGGGTGATATAGAGATAAGAACCAAGAATGGTTTTGTAGAAACAATTTCTAATGTCTTTTATGTTCCTGACTTGAAAAGCAATTTGTTAAGTGCTGGTCAATTGCAAGAAAAGGGTTATATAATCACTATTCAAAAAGGTGCTTGTGAGATTTATGATCCTACTAGAGGAGCCATTGCTGTTGTGCAAATGAGTTCAAACAGGTTGTTTCCATTGAAGATTACAAGTGTGCAATCTTGTTTGGTAGCTGAAGTAAAAGATTCTTCTTGGTTGTGGCATTTTCGTTATGGCCACTTGAGTTTTGGTGGATTGAAGACCCTCCAACAGAAAAATATGGTGGCAGGTCTTCCTCAGATTAGTATTCCTTCCCAAGTTTGTGAGGAATGTGTTGTTGGCAAACAACATCGTTCTCAATTTTCCCAAGGAAAGTCATGGCGAGCAAAAGTAGCTTTGGAGCTAATTCATTCTGATATATGTGGCCCAATAACACCATGTTCTAATGGAGGTAAAAGATACTTAATTACCTTCATTGATGATTATACTCGAAAAACTTGGGTTTATTTTTTGCAGGCAAAATCAGAAGCTTTTTGTACATTTAAAAGCTTCAAGGCTCGTGTGGAAATGAAACAGGAAACACCATTAAGACCCTCCGAACAGATCGTGGTGGAGAATATTGCTCAACCGAATTTGAAGTTTTTTGTGATGATCATGGCATTCGAAGAGAGCTAACAGCTGCTTATACACCACAACAAAATGGTGTATCAGAGAGGAAAAATAGAACCATCCTCAATATGGTGAGAAGCTTGTTGACAAGAGGGAGAATTCCAAAATCCTTTTGGCCTGAAGCAGTAAATTGGAGTATTCACATCTTGAACAGAAGTCCTACATTTGCTGTTCAAAATATGACACCAGAGGAGGCTTGGAGTGGAAGGAAACCAGCTGTAGATCATTTTAAAATTTTTGGCTGCATCGCCTATGCACATATCCCAGATGAGAAAAGGAAGAAACTTGATGATAAGGGGGAAAAGTGTGTCTTTCTTGGTGTTAGTGAAGTATCCAAGGCGTATAAATTGTTTAATCCAATAACCAAGAAGATTGTGACCAGCCGAGACGTTGTCTTTGATGAGGAAAACACTTGGGATTGGAATAGGCAGCAGCCTACTCAAGTTCTTTTTGACAATGATGAGGAAAATTCATCAGAAGCAACTCCAACAGCTGCTGAAATTTTGCCAACAGCAGCAGAAGTTACTAATACAGCAGCAGAAGCTACTGATACAGCAACAGAAGCTACTGATACAGCAGCTCAATCTCATCGTCGTGTTCGAAGAAGACCAGCATGGATGCATGATTATGAGGTAACTGGAATTGATCAATCTGAAGACCCACTCACCCACTTTGCTCTGTTTTCAGACTATGATCCTACCAGTTTTGAAGTGGCTGTCACAGAACCAAAATGGAGAAAGGCTATGGATGCTGAAATTACAGCCATTGAAAGAAATGATACATGGGAGCTATGTGATCTTCCAAATGGGCAGAAGACTATTGGCGTAAAGTGGGTTTACAAGACAAAGCTGAAGGAGAATGGTGAGATTGACAAGCACAAGGCACGCTTGGTAGCTAAGGGTTACAAGCAGGAGTTTGGTGTTGATTATAAAGAAGTCTTTGCTCCGGTTGCAAGGCATGATACAATCAGGTTGGTGATTGCTATGGCAGCTCAAAACTCATGGCCTATCTTCCAGACGTGAAATCAGCATTCCTCCATGGAGATTTGAAAGAAGAGGTATTTATCGATCAACCTCCTGGTTATGTAAAATTTGACAATGAGCATAAAGTGTATAAGTTAAAGAAAGCTCTATATGGATTAAAACAAGCTCCACGGGCTTCGTATAATCGTATAGAAACTTATTTTTTGAAGGAAGGATTTCAAAAATGTCCTTATGAATATACACTTTTTATAAAAATTGAAGATGGAGGAAAGATGCTCATTGTTTGTTTATATGTAGATGATCTAATCTATACTGGAAATAATATAGCCATGTTTGAAAGCTTTAAGAAATCTATGATGGTTGAATTTGAAATGTCTGATCTTGGTATGTTGCATTACTTCCTTGGCATAGAAGTAGTGCAATCAGCTAATGTGATATTTATTTCTCAAAAGAAGTATGTGCAAGATGTTTTGGACAGGTTTCAGATGAAGGATTGCAATCCTGTAAGTACTCCAACTGAGTTTGGCTTGAAGTTAAACAAAGATCATGAAGGGAAGAAGGTGGACAGTACACTTTACAAGCAAATTGTTGGCAGTTTGATGTATTTAACTGCAACAAGGCCAGACATAATGTATTATGTGAGTTTAATAAGTAGATATATGGAGAATCCAACAGAAATACACTTGTTAGCTGCCAAGAGAATCCTTCGTTACTTGCAAGGAACTAGAGATTTTGGGCTGTTCTACAAGAAGGGTGAAAAGTCAGAATTGTTTGGGTTTACTGACAGTGATTATGCAAGAGATCAAGATGATAGAAGGAGCACTTCGGGCTATGTTTTTATGTTAGGCACAGGGGCTGTATCGTGGTCTTCTAAGAAGCAACCAATTGTCTCCTTGTCAACTACAGAAGCCAGTGGCGGAGCCACATACAAAGGTGGGGGGGCCAAGGCCCCCCCAAAATTTTAAAAAATTAATTTATAGTATGTATATTATTTACATTTTAAAAAATGTAGCATGTAAAAATTGAAATTGGCTCCCCCAAATTTTGAGTTATTTCAATGGTGCTCTTAAAAGAAAGAGAAATTATATTAAAATCATATAATTTATGAGGTTCAACAAATTAAACTATGTAGAAAATGATAAATTTTTGTACATGTCTAATAGAAAAAATACATGACTTTTATATACTCATTAAAATTTAGATGATAAATTTTCTTAGTAAATTAATTTATATATATGTGTGTGTGTAGAGGTTTGTTTTAACTAATATATTAGCATCATAACTTGGCCCCCCCAAACCAAAATTTCTGGCTCCGCCCCTGACAGAAGCTGAATTTATTGTTGCAACTGCTTGTGCTTGTCAAGCTATCTGGTTGAGAAGAATTCTTGAAGAGCTACAGTTCAAGCAAGTTGAAGCTACTACAGTTTTTTGTGACAACAACTCAGCAATCAAACTCTCTAAGAATCCTGTACTACATGGAAGAAGCAAACACATTGATGTGAAATATTATTTCTTAAGAGACCTCAACAATGATGGAACAATCAAAGTGGTTTATTGTCGAAATGAAGACCAGATTGCAGATATACAGACCAAGCCTCTCAAGTTGGCTGCATTTGTGAAGTTACGTGGTTTACTTGGAGTGTGTTCACATGCTGTTGCAAAGGAAGACTTGTAGAGGGTTGATTTTTATTTTAAACTGATTTCTGCAGATTTCAGTTTAAGGGAGAGTGTTAAGATTTAAATGTTTTATTTTATAATATTTATTGGAAGTATCTTTAGATATTTGGTAATTTGACCAAGTCTTAATTTAGATATTTTGTTATTTGATCTCGGCCAGATTTCATGCTAAGAAAGTGCCTCACGTTGCTATCCTAGTTTGTAGGAGTTGTGGATAGTGCTTTCCTATTTTATAGAAGTTATGGTTAATGCTAGATAAAGCATTCTGATGTATTGCCTATTTATAGGCCCTTTTCCTTATCAATAAAATTCATTGAGCTTTACCATTCAACACGTCTTTTTTGTTTTTTCTTAACTCTGTATCAGGCGCGAATCTCGTGCCGTTTTAGAGCAGCAAAGAGGTGGTCTGTAAAGCTTTTGCCAGTATCATCGCCATTGTAACTTACAAATACTTCGTAACCCCATGTAGGACTTTGGGCTGGATGTGAATGATGAAGAACACGTTGTTAGCGCCATGAAAGCAGAGCAACAAACTATTCTTCCAAGAAAGAAATTAAGCAAAGCAAATTAAAAAAGGCCAACGTGCGGAGGGAAAGCTTTAAGGGTCATTTTTGATTGGTGGAGTGGGGTTTCACACAGATCGCCAACGTGGCAATAAGATTTATGTTTTTTGGATTGGTTTGAGGGGCGGGAAAAGTTTTCAGTTTTGGCGCTGCGTTGTTACGTACGACGTCGTTTTTTGGTTTTGGGAAAAATGTAAATTATGCTCTTCTTATATTATCAAAGGATATAAAAATTATACTCTTTAAAATATGATATTGGATATTTTAGTAAATCGAATTAGGTGGGTATTCATGTTCACATTAATTTTTACCATACTAATCATTTTATTTACATGACTACAAACTTAATCACTACAAAATATTAAAAATATATATAATTATTAAAATAAATTTAAAAAAAAAAGGAAAAAAAAAAAGGCATAATCGTGAATCATTCATAAAAAGAGTTCCAAATCACCTATGGCTAAAAACCCAAAACTTCACAAATCACAACCACTACAAAATTACAAATGTAAAATCAAACTCGCACTAGGGGAAGAATAACATTCATATTTCATAGCATTCGCTTTGTAGATTACATGCTTGTATCCAAGTTTCATTGCTATGGCTAACCTAATTGTCTTGAATTATGCTTTTAGTGAATTTTGATCTTGTGTCAACTTTGTCCATACAAAAATTACTTTTTTTATTGTAATTTATTTCCTCCACTGTTTTAAGAAACTCTTTTTTTTTTTTTGGGGGGGGGGGGGGGGGGGGGGTCATGGGTGTGGTGGCTTTTCTCCCATTTTCATTTCCCATTTATTTAATTCTTCTTTACCAATATACCTCCCTCTCTCAATTTCACGTGATAGCCCAATGTGGGAGAAAGGGGTTGGTGGTGATGCAATTTGGGTGTAATGAGTTTTTAAAAGAGGCTGTTTGGATGTGATGGAAACTGAGTTATATAACTCAGTTTTCATCACCCATAATCCAAATATCGTGGGACCTACAAAAAAAAGAGTGTTTGGCTAGGTTTTTGAGTGTTGTTTCCACTTTCCATCACTCAAAACTCAAAAATTTGAGTTTTGGTGATGGAAACTGAGAAAAAAAAATTTGAATTTCCAAAAGTTTAAAACTCATTTTTAGTGGCAGTTTAGTAAATAGAGTTACTTTGTGGGACCCATGTGTAGTGCATTGTCAAATCATCTTAAGTCCTTTGATATTACCATTGCTTAGCTCCTCGTTTCAATTCATTTCTTCCCCAAAATTTTCAGCAACACCTTCCCTCTCTCCGCCTCCTCTCACATTTCGCCTTCTTCATTTCTAGCGACATTTGAGAATTTGAACCGAAGCATTAAAATCGCCTGAGATGAACATTCTGTGATTGAAGAAAAAATACCGAGGAGTGTCAAAATCTTCACCGGCGACATTGAGTTCTATTACCATTAGTTGTCCCTAACGAGCCCTTATTTTTGTGATCTTCTCCTAGGTGCAAACTATCTCTCTCTCCCTCTCCATTTTCCATGTCCATTGTCATATTTGTTCATTTTAATTTATGTTTTATGAATTTTTTTTGGTAGTCTACTTTGGATGTTAAACTGAGTTTTTCCCCATGGACTGATGTTGATGACCTTTTTAGTTTTTACTAGTAATTACTTGCTCTGATTATAAAGACTGCAAGGAAACCAGAGCTTACAACAGAAATTGACAAGTGAACACAACTAGTTATATATTCTAAAAGTATGATCTGTGACCAACCCCCATTTAAGAGTGAAGAATGTATATATTCATAGGCATACACCCAAACTCAAACAACCAACATACCCCATCCGAATTTATCTAACCCAAATAACATACATAACATCAAACCCAAACTCAACAAAACCCATTGATTGCATAAATATTGCTGTGGGAAATGGGGTTAAACATTACAAACCTAAAATCTCCTAATATTTTAAGAGGCAAAGTAGAGTAAATCTGTTCCTTAGGTTTATTCAAAATCAAATCCAAATAGAGCAACAGAAACGGAGCTAAAGCCACATGAGGAAATTACCTTATACAATGGTTTGGCCGATGTCAGCGAAAGCTATTCCAATCTTGATTTGTGCTCACCAACCCAGGGCGACAATCTGAGTTCAAATGAGGGAGAAGCATCAAATGGGTTTTTGGGAAGAAAGGCGTTAAATGTGTATTGATGAAGGCAAAATGAAAGAAGATTAAAGAAGATGAGAACCTGTTCTCGTTGTGCGTGTATGTCGAAGTGGGAGGTGACTGCTCCGCTTTTGGCTTATGGGCAACTCTGCTTTTCTGGGTTGTTTGATGGGAGAATATGAAAAAGGAGGGAAGAGAAAATGGATTCAGGTAGCAACCATAAACCCATTGTGTAGTGTGAGTGGGGTGGGCTCTACCATTTTGGCAAAAAGTGGACTAGAAGTTGAGATATGTGACTAGGTTTTGTAATCAAATAAAAATTTTGGAGTTTTTGAGTGATAGTGGGGTTTGGGTTATGAGTTATGGGTTTTGAGTTTGAGTTATGAGTTATAAGTTATGAGTAGTGAGTTATGAAAACTGTCATGTCCAAATCAAACAAGCCCTAAAACCCTCCTTCACCAAAAATCCAAACGCTATCCTTGACATCCACATTCTTTAGATGCTGCCATTTTGTGGTGGCATTTTTTTGATAACACAATCTCATGAAGATGATAGGCGGTGACTCTAGGTTATGGTCTATTACAAATTTACAAGAGTTGATTTAGGGTTTAAAATGGGACAATGATTAGGCTTTGGGGATAATTAATGGCAGCTTCTACCATGGTATGTATCTAACGGGTTTGATCAATGGTTTAGGGTCTATGGTCTGCCTCTAACTTTTAAAAATCCTCCCCCACTCTCATTTTTTTTATTAAAATAAAATAAAAATGAAGTTATATATAACTTTTTGCCAATGCCCCATAGAACAAATTTTTGGCTACACCACTATTGATAGTGGTTCCAAAAAAAAAAAAAAAAAAAAAAAAAATATATATATATATATATATATAAAGAAAGGAAAAAATGAAAAAAAAAAAAAAGTGTTACTGACGTGTATATTTGGTTATTTTAATTGGACCAAATGTCACAGTTGCAAGTTTAATTAAGAGCATTAGCATTGGAAAATTCCAATTTTACTCTATTTTGTCAGTGGAAAATTTCATGATATTCTTATTTTGAGTTGTGATGGGTTCCCGAAAATATTTTATTTTGACCTAGATTAGATTTTATTGTGCCCTAAAAAAAAGAGTCCATTGAAATTTGCCGATTTCACACACTGCACCGCATATTTGGCTGTTACGAAGGTCAATGCAAAGCTATTCAGGTGAAGGAGCCACAATGAAGAGGGAGTGGACAAAATATGCCAATTCCACAAAGGGGCAGTAGACAAAATGATGGAAAGTCGTTTCCTTTTGAGCCATGGTTCATACGGTGGCGTCTCCCCAAAGCAAATTCTTGGTTCCGCCCCTAATTTTAACAAAAAGCTAATTTAAAGAACGAATAGAAAATGACCCAGTTTCTACTTGATTCTTTTAAATGAAGGGGGAAGAAGGGTAATCCGATCACACAAGCTCACTTAATATTAATCAAATATGCATACAAAAAATAAATTACAAATGAAGGTCCAGAACCGCAATAACTTTCAGTATGTTTTTTTACTCCGAACCACTGGTTTGTGATTGCACAAGCTCGCATAATGTCAGTCAATATACATACAAATATACAAATAGAAATGCACATAAACATAAAATGCAAATGGATGCACAAAATTTGACCTGTATGCAAGAAGGGTGGATTTTCTTATGATAAGTCACTGCTTGATCTGCTGAAGCATCTTCATCAAGAGCATCAGCTTCATCAGGAGGGGAAGCATATTGGATAATTGCTTGATCACAGGATTGGTAATCCTTCTGATCATCTTCATATATCAGGTTGACCCCAAGCTTCTTCACTTGGTAATTGTCTTTGACAGTTATTAAGTACTCTACCTCATCCCCAACTTCCAACTGAAAATCCAAATAAGGTAGTGGAATATAATTGAACCACATGAAATCTTCACCGGTTATTACAAGTGGATTCATTTCATAATAGCGCTCCTCAAGTTTCTTGGTAATATTACTGAATTCACAGACAACAGAGAATCCGTGAATATCACGATTGAGACTTGCAAATGAAACACATAAAAAGCACCCTCGGAGCTTCTGATTCTCTAGTGGGGGCACGACAAAAGACAAAACTGATCCACTATGCTGGTAATTGAATAAGTCAGGAACATTGTCTGCCCCATGAAGGAAAACATTGAAATCACCAAGTGTAGACAGTTCCTGACATATTATATCATTAGTTACAAGGTCTAAAACCTGATTCCATCAGACAGACAGACAGAGAGAGAGAGAGGGAGAGAGAGAGAGAGAGACAGAGACAGAGACAGACCTCGTAATGGACGATGCTCTTCTTGAGATCACAAGCAAAATTGTTCTCGAATTGTTTGGAGCAGTTTAAAAATCTCAACTCTGGTGAACTTGGACACTTCGATCCAATTGATAGCCTCTTCAAGGATTTGCAATTGTTTGCATACAAGGCTTCCAAACTTATTGGAAGCTCAGGAATTGATTGAAGTCTTCTACATCGATTCAAATTAAGATACTTGAGTTTAGCCAGGAGGCTGATGCTAGCTGGTAGGCTAGAAAAATTGTTTCCACTTAGATTTAAACCTACCAATGAGACTAGACACCCTAGGTCATCTGGAAGATGAGCCAAGTTGGATTCCTGTAGAAATAATTTTCTTATGGAACTAAAATCTTGTAAAGAGATCAGTAAACTGATGGAAGCTGGACTTCGTAATGGATCTGCCCAAGATGAGAAAAGTGAATACCATGATTTTGATGGTGATCCTTCAGAGTCCAGCACCATATCTAGCTTTGAGCAGCCTGAGACAGTAAGATATTTTAGAGATTTCAATTTGCAAATACCAGGCGGAAGATTCCTAAGTTTTGAACAGTTGTTAAGATCCAAGACAACTAGTTTTTGGAGACATTCAATAGACTGGTGAACTTCAACCAAACTTGTACAATCATTAAGCAACAGCTCTTCAAGACTAGTCATTCCTGCAAAGTTTGGGGTTCTCTTTAGGTGATAGGAATGACTGAGATTAAGGAACTTCAACTTCTTCAGAATCTGCTCCTCAAAAAATAAAAGTATGGAATTATTTTTGCTGTTTATGAAAAATTTAGAACAGAAAAGAATTAAACCACTGATGTCATTAAATTATTATACCTTGGTTCCCTTCCAAATTTCTTTCAGCCTACTATGAGGCATATCAATGACAACTAGATTCTCCATATATAAGTCAGATGGCAAGGATCTCAGAGGGAATCCATACCACTGGAGCCATCTTAGACTCTTGGAAGGACAGTGAAAGCTCCCACTGAGGCCCATGTAATTCAATTGGAGTAATCTTAGTCTATTCATTTTAGCAAAAGCTTCTGAATTCACTTGCTCCTCATTTGACCTATGCAAATTTAGGACGATGCCTTCAACTGCTTCTGTTCCCTGCTAAGAGAGAGCAATCTATGACTAATTGTATTTTTTAGAAATTGCAATATACAAGCACAATAATAAATAACACTAACAGGGATGAAAACCTGGTTTAAAAAAAGAAAGGAGGGGAGGGGGGTATGTGTCTGGTTCCATCAGTGCAGTTATGCTGAATATGCATGCTTATGAATCAAACATTTTCTTAGTTATTAACTAACACTGAATTTCAGGCTCTTACCGTGTTTTTTTTCAGTACATCAAGCACATCCTCCTGAATACATAGTCGGCTACGTTTTCCAGGCTCTTTTCGAGATTCTCTATGGACAATTTCCCTACCCATGTCTCTCAACAAGTTGTGCATTCTCAGCTTGTTCGAGTTATCAATTGTTACAAGACATCGATTAACCAAAACTGCCACTTCAATTTCAGGGAATAAATTAGAATCTTTGAGTATTTCAATTGTATAATTTTTGTCCATTCCATCAAAGAAAAATGCAATGTCTAGGAATAACTCCTTCTGCTCATCACTTAGTGAATCAAAACTTACTCTAAGTTTTTCTTGGATTTTAGGGGGCATTGTTACTTTTAATCTTTGCAATGCACTTTCCCATTCAGATTTTTTCTTGTCTAACAAAAAAGAACCCAAAACTTCAAGTGCCAATGGAAGCCCTTCGGCATAACCTACTACTTCCTTTGAGAGCTCTTCAAAATCTTCATTAGGTTGGTCTTTTCTAAAGGCATGCCAACTGAAGAGCAGAAGTGACTCATGGTGATTCAGTTTTGGTGGCATATATCTCTCATCCACCTCAAACAAATTTAGCAAAGACTCATTTCTCGTTGTAATGATAATTATACTTCCTGGTTGAAAATAATTACGCCTTACAGCTAATTTATCCAATTGTTCCTGATGATCCACATCATCTAGAACAAGAAGAACCCTTTTAGACCATACTCTATCTTTTATTACCATAGTTCCTTGATCAACATGACTTATTTTTCTACCATCATTTACTTGGACACTGGAGAGAATTTTCTTCTGTAATTTTATCAGACCATCTGGTTGCTTAGCAGTATCTCTTACATCTCCAAGAAAGCAACTTTCTTCGAATTCACTGTGAAGTAGGTTATAGATAGCTTTGGCCATTGTTGTTTTCCCAATGCCACCAATGCCCAAAATGCCGACCATGCAAACATCACCTGAATCCCTGCTTAACAGTCTGTTGAGATCTTGCAGTCGAGACTCAATCCCAACTGGGTAGGTTGCAACCCTGAAGTATGCCAGATCTAGTTTACTGAAAATATCTTTAATAATTTCCTCCATAAATGTTGACTCAAAACTGCCATTCACAATAAAGATAGAAATGAATAATTTAATATGGTGAACGAATAATGAAAGACAAAAACAAATACCAAGATGATAATGAATAAGACTACTTCAGGAATAGCAGCCACTGGTATCAATGCTAGTGTGTGTGTGTGTGTATTTTGTGACAAGAGTCTTGTGGCAAGTGCAACAAACACTTCCTAATGTTTTCAGTGGAGAGGTCTAGGGTTTAAATCCTCCTTCTTGCAACTATTGAATTATATATATATATATATATATATATATATGCACTTGGTTTGTTAGTTAGCCCCTAAGCACCTCCTCTAACCTCCAAACACCAATTTTAGCACAAAGAAAAAACGTACTGTTAGACATATGAGCTCAGCTCCCAAGAGCCCACCATATTACAATGTTGAAACTTAGCAGCGCTAGAACTATTAATTTTACATGGATCCATTTTATGGTTTATATCAAATATTATAAATTCAAAATTATAATTGTGTTGCATTATTTTAAAAATTGGTGGTAAGGTTGTCTACCAATTACCTTTCTCAGACCTTGTTGGATTGGGAGTTTTTTGCAATGATACAAAGTATTTTAATATCTATATCACACTAATTAAACTTTTAAATGATGTAACACTATGCATACTATTAGATATAAGAAAGGAAGCAGTTGGGCTCCAAATGTTTGGAGCTATCTTGTTCCAACCCTCGATGTGGCGATTGAAAAAACTAGTGATATGTAGTTTAGTCACATGACTTTTTTAACGAGCATGTGACTTATTTACAAATAACCATAGATAGTCTTATATATTGCCATGTAATGGGTTATAAAAGATAGCTACAAATCAAGTTTGGAGCCAAACTTTATCCTATATAAGAAACCCTGAAATTGACTCTATCCATTTCATTGTAACTAAGATTAATATAAAATATTCACTCTCTTCATTCTTGCTAATTGAGCCATGTCTCTAAGCCCTCCATTAATATCTAGAGAAATCCTTCCATTACTATTCACTATCATGCAATGCCTATTCATGATTTATTCCCTAACACTTACAGTTATGACAAAACCTTATACATGTCAAATCTTATATATTATAGTTTTATGAATCTAAGATTGGTCTTATACTCTTACTAGAACATCTCCAACAGACTTTTCTTGTTCAATTCTGTAGAGTTGAACCCAAAAAAAGTCTCAAGATGCCACTTCAATAAGCTGGCTTACAGCTAACAATTTTTGAGGTTAATACATTGATTTTATGAGCAAGGAGAGCGAATGTAGATGAGGCATTCTCTTTTTTTTTTTTTTTTTTTTTTTAATTATATTGTTGCAACATCTCTCTCTCTCTCTCAAAGCATCTCCAACTCACCCAAATTTTATATCATATTTTTTATTTTACTAATCACTTTTTAAACACACACCCCCAACTTACTCTCTGTCATTTCTCTATTTTCTTTAAATCTTTTTATTCATTGTTTAACCTTTTTCTTTTTTCCTCTCTTCAGATGTCTCTTTTTCTTTATCATTTTTAATTTTTTTATCCCTTCTCATCCTATTTCTTCTTCCTCCTAGCGCATCTTCTCTCTCTTCAGATTTATTTTGCACTACCCCACAATCCACAGACATTATATTTTCAAATTTATTTTGCTCCGCAAAAAAGAAGAAATGTGAAAATTTTAGTGGCTTACTCGAGGCTCACTCAAGCAAGTCCTGTGTGCAAGAAATTTAATTGGCACAAAGAGAGCCTGTATCAATACTCTTAAATTGCCAATTGGCAATTTGTGAAGTCCACTCAAGTGAGGGTCGAGCTGATATCAAGCAGAAACAAGTCTGCTTGAGCAAGCACTGAGTGGAGGTCAAGCGAAAATAAGAGAGTACAAGTAGGATTGAGCAGACACCCATACAAGGCTCACCTGATAAATGCTCAAGTGAGTCATTAAAGCCTGCTTGAACTAGGTTAAGGCTCACTTGAGTGAGCCTGCTACAGAAACTCTGTTTTACATACTGATAAAAAAAAAAAAAATTTAAAAGAAAACACTGTTCTACATAATTTTACAGAAAATAAGAAGGAAATTGTCTCCAAACAGCTAGTAACAACCATAAAACGTCATTTGATGCTTGTACCAATCAAGGTGAATCGAAATGAAGCGCCATACCCCATTTTTTTGCCATGCAACACAACTAGCGTGGATTGGGTTGGAAATTTTTTTAACTCCACAAGGTCGGATTGGGTTGAAAAGACCTTCCAACTCATCCCGTGCACACTCACACTAGTGAGTTTGATTGATGCAGAATTGCAGATATGTCATATACGTGAAATATGAGTGGGGTAATTATAGGTTTACACTAACATTGTAGACTAAATAAATGTGTCAAACATTGTACCCGCTTGTTTAGTCTACAATGTAAATGTAACATTACCAGTACAATGTAAACTAAGAATTTTACTTAGTGAGTATTTAAATAGCAAGATAGCTTAAATAGAAAACAGAGATGGTGTAGTCCAAATCTATCTAAAACCTGTATGAATGCTAATAATAATAAGTCTTATATGCAAATTGGTTCCAGGCAACCTTAATAAGATAAGAAAATATGCTTCTTTAATGTTTCTGAAACTAGAAAATCCAGTGCAAGTCCTACATCTACATCTATATTGCGCAAGAAATTGAATTACCGATTTGCAACATTTTGCAAGTCTTCCCCACACAAGTTTGCAGCCTCGGTCAAAGCAGCCCTCCACCTCCGCACCTTGTCTAATCCGAATCGCTCCTCATGACTGGCAAATGCCTTCTCCAAACTCCCCTTCTGATTTCGCACATCGGACGGATCCACATCGTAGAAAACTGGCAGTACAATCTGCTTCAAGCTCCGTCTGCATTCCATGATTTTTTCCAGCTCCTTGAGACACCAGCTTGAAGCAGCGTAGTTTCTCGAAAACACTATAACAGCAATCCTGGATGTCACGATTGCCTTCTCAAGCTCGGTCCAGATAGCTTCCCCTCTCTCTATCTCACGGTCATCTCTGAAGGTGCGAATCCCGTTCCGGTATAGAGCAGCAAAGAGGTGGTCAGTAAAGCTAAGGCGTGTATCTTTTCCATAGAAACTCACAAAGACATCCCAACTCCATGTTTGGATGGATGAAGATGATGATGAACAGGTTTTTTGAGCCATGAAAGCAGCAAAATTGACTAGAGACCAGTGAGCGGGAGATAGGGTTGTCCTTTTTGAACCGCGTTCCACACCCGAGGAAATTGAGAGTAAAGTGAGAAAAAGGAAATGAACTAAAGAAGAGCCAATGCCCCAGTCTACTGTTAATGGAGAGACCCATCCTCCCGAGTCACGAATCACTATTCAATAAGAACGCACCATTTCAAGGTATTTTTTAATATACTTTTTTTTTTCACTAAAATTCAAAACATACTCTCAAATTTGGATTGTTTGAAATTGACTTAATTTTGATTTTATATCTTCAAGTTATATACCATTTGCATAAGAATTTCCTTCATTTGTTCTTTGTTAATATGATTGTTAAGTGAGTCATCAACTTGCCATGTTTGTATAATTGATCCAATAAAATTATGTAACGATGGTTTATTAATTACTAGTGTGTAGTCATGTGCATAAGCACGAGTACAATTTAAAAATATCACAATTATATAGTTTAAATTATACATTTTTTTAGAAAATGTTCAAATTATAAATGGTATTAAGTTATACTTTTTTTTTAATTATAAAATTTTAAAATATGTGATGGTTTCTGATTATATATCTGTGTGTGTGTGTGTGTGTGAGAGAGAGAGAGAGAGAGAGAGAGAGAGAGATTTAGAATTTAATTGATTTTAGACTATTCGGTTTTTACACCTAATAATTCACTTACCACAAAAATTAAAAACTTAGATGGACATGTGACGGAAAATTGGAATCCAATTGAAATCAAATTTAGAATCTAATTTGATTTAGACTTTTCGATTTTTACACTCAATAATTTACTTGACACAAAATTAAAAATTAAATAGGACAAGTGGCGCAAAATTGAGAATCCAATTAAAACCTAATTGGATTTTCTCTAATGCATGAATACACTTAAAGATATACAATAAGATGCATAATATAATTCTTATATATATAATTTAAATACTATTGATAGTCATTTTTATACTTTATTAACTCTTTAAAAAATTTTGTAAGGATATTATTAGGTATAAAATGTAAATTGTCCATGTTTTTTTTTTAAATTATTGTGAAGCATTTTTTTTCTTTTTCTTTTTGCAATTCATTTATTCTAGACTCTTTGATTTTTGTACTTAATAACTCACTTGGATGAATATTTATGATGTGGTCCCACATTTGATTCTAAATTAAGAAATAAAACTCTTTAAGAATAAATAATTTAGGACACATGGTGCAAAATTGGAACTCTAATTTGAGTTTCTTTCGGCTTGACATATTATTATTATTATTATTATTATTATTATTATTATTATATAGATTAACAATCCGGATTTGGGGTGGTGGGATTGCTCTCTGATTGATAATATATTCCTTCCATTCGAGGCACAGAAGATCAAAGCGATTCCACTGTGTCACTCGCCAAGATGATTGTATGACTTGGCCTAGGAGTAGGGATGATTGTTATTCAGTTAAGACAGGTGTAGACACTTGATTTTGCACCCATAATTTAATTTGGAAGATGACTAGAGTGACCATTCATATACCCAAAATTTGGAGTTGAATTACATGCATTAATTCATTCATTGCATATTATTAAAATGATCTTGAAAGATATCGGACCATCGGATTGAAAGATATCACAAGATCAAGTTTTCACGATTTGCATGCATTTTGTTTGGGTGGATCCGATCATGCATAATTAATTTAAATTAATTCTAATTGGTTAAATAATTAAAATTAATTAAATAATTTTGTGATTGGTTGTTGGTTAGTGCATGAGAATAAAGTGGATAATCAGATAACAAAGAAGTTGTGAATAATCAAGTCTTTTTGGAATATTTATCTATAATATAATTATCACTTTGGAGACTGAATATCAAGAAAAAGGGATTAATTTTTAGAATACGAATAAAAAGTGCGTCTAGGTACAATTTCTGGCTAAAAATTTCTCAAAAAATGAGTCCAAATCGGACCAAAACTCAAATGCAGGCCTGGCAACCAAGAGGGCCTGTCGGCACTCTTAGAGTGCTGATTGGCCCAAACACGTGGCTCGGCTTGGGAAACTCCTGATTGAGATAAAGCCTTTCTTTTTCAACTTTTTAGAGATAAGGATGCATTCCAATTCGTATCTGATCTCATTCAACTTATTTTTTAAGCATCCCAACCTCTATAAATAGAGGAAAAAGATTAGAATTCAGGGCTCTTCTTTTTTGACTTCTCTGCTCCCCTTACGTTAAAGACGTTCTAGAGGCTTTTACTTTAAGAACTTTTTTTTTGTAAGTAAAGTATTTTAGACCTCAAAGAAGTAAAAACTTCCTTGATTTCTAAAATATTCTTTTATTTGAAGAGCACGCTCATGCAAGAGGTATTTAGTTTCATTCTTTTGTTTGTTTTTTTTTTTTTTCTTCTTTTCCATTAATTAGTATGTTGTGATTGTTTATTGCATGAATTTGGTTAATATGTTTGATTTTATTATGTCTTATTTTTAATTCATACTAGCATGTAACCTCAAGCATATACATGGATACAATTAAAAATATACAATAAGATGCATAATATAATTTATATATATATATATATATATATAATTTAAATACTATTGATAGTCATTTTTATATTTTGTTAACTCTTTAAAAAAATTTGTAAGGATATTATTAGGTATAAAATATAAATTGTCCATATTTTTTTTAATAATTATTGTGAAGCACTTTTTTTTTTTTTTTTTTTTTTACGATTCATTTATTCTAGACTCTTTTGGTTTTTATACTTAATAACTCACTTGAATGAATATTTATGATGTGATCCCACATTTGATTCTAAAATTAAGAAATAAAACTCTTTAAGAATAAATAATTTAGGACACATGGCACAAAATTGGAACTCTAATTTGGAATTCTAATTTGAGTTTCTCTCAGCTTCACCTATTATTATATACTAGTGTTCAACCCGTGCAATGCGCTTGATACTTTAATTCTTATTCATGGTAGAATATTTAAAAGTAATAATAATAAAATATTTAAATTCTATTGTTAGGAAATTGCTATTTTCACTAAGTGTTTAATCCTACCAATATTATTGTCTAATAATGTAAACATGATATCATAAAAACTCCATGATAGCTCCTTAGGCCAACTAATCATAAATATGATATCATAAAAATCTTATGATAACTCTATAGATGATTAATAGGAAACTAAATACTTCTATCAAAAAAGAAAAAGACAAAAATTATTCAAATGACAAAAATATTCCCTATTATTTATTTTCATAAACTTCCTTTTTTTTTTTTAAAGGAGACAATAAAATCCCTCTTAATCTATGTTTATGCATGAAATATATTCAAATGAAACATAATAAGGAAAATACAAAACACCTCATCACCATTATAGGATTCTTACTGTAGCTCCCCAATTTACATTGCAAAGAGGAAAATTAATTCCAAGAATTCAAAGTCAAAAAAAAAAAAAATATCTCGAGGTAGGGGAGAGAAAATGAGATCCCTTAAAGCCAATCCTTATTTTGCACTTGCACTGATTGAAACTAAAAATTGGTCCCTCAAGATCAAATGTCCAAGCCTACGTAAGAGCAAAGAAAGTGGCTATGGTAGGCCTAACCAAGTCTTCCATTATAGAATTTTCTCAATAGCAATCATTAAAAGATAAGAGCCAGTACCAATAGAAATTTGCATTGCCTTGCTCTTTCCTTGAGCCGTGTACATTTGGTTTTCAATTTCTTGATGCTTCCTACTACTTTCCTTTTCCATCAATTCCTACTTCATTAGGATCTTGATAATATTTGCACTTTTCTCAGTATCACCAATATTCATTTTCTTATTAGTCTCTACCTCTTTTTCAACTACTCTTTAGCTCTATGTAGCAATTAAGACCTAGCAAAATAAGAATAAAATATTCAGAAAAAATAGCATTAGCATAACACATAAATGATGCATTGAGTTGCACTCTATAAAACTCAACGGAAGATATCCTTCTACTTCACTCTTGTAGACAACATCCATCCCATTTAGCATCTTGCCAAAGACAACATGGCACCACTTTACCATTAATTAATTTGGCCAAAAGTATAGGGTACGTTTTGGTTGTTAATACTTAGGCTCTATAGAACCATATTTCTTGTTTATTTTTTTCCATAAGGATTATGTAAGTCAAAACAAATTACTATATTTGCTAGGTGTTCTACAAAAGGCCTTCCAATAGGTATTTTATTTTTTGAATATTCATTTGATTTGCCTTCTTTTGTTCCCATGCAAATAAATCTCCTGTTGTGGAGCTTTTAATGCTATAAACTAATGAAAGAGAATCGCAAACAGCTTATGTAGTTAGGACAAATCAAAAAACCCAATATGGTTGGTGGCAATTATTTTTAAAAGAGAACATAATAGCTTGACAGGTTAGTTGAATACAGGATAAGAATTAATTGAATGCAAATATTTGTTTCTTTGAAGAGAAAACTGGCTAAAATATGCAAATCAGAGCCAATTCAAACACAAATACACTAAAGGCCTGTTTGGATGGAAGGGAGAAGGAGGGAGAGTGGAGGGGAGAAGGAGAGGGAGTGGGTAAAATTAAGCTAATTTTGGGCCAAATTTACTCTACTCTACTTCCTCTCCTTCCCCCTTAATCCAAACGGACTATAATGGACAAAATCTAATACAAAGTATGAGATAAACAAAGAGAAAATCAGGCTGTCCTTACCTTTCAGTTTGTTCCTCAACTCTTCTTGTAAATTTCCCAAGTGTTGTGCTTAGCAAAGAACTAAGCAAATCTGTATTTCAACAAAATGATAGGGTTAGAAGGTTTTTCAAATTATAGGAGAGAAAGATGAAAGAGGGACTACAAAAGAAAGGTTTGATCCATCAAAAATAAACATAAGTTATGTAAACTTATGAAACTAAAGAGACATTGGAATTTCAAGTGCATTCTCAAAGAAAAAATGTTGCAAGGATCTTAGTTAAAAACTAAGTTTTGAAATTTACTCTAACTATTAAAATCAAGAATGAAAATCCCTAATATTACCCAAACCAAAATATAGAGATGATAATTTGAGACCAAATCATCCAAAGAAAGAGAATAAACTCATCTATCCTTCAATAGGGATCGAAGGAAAACCCTAGACAGTTCAGCAAGAGTGGAAAATTTTAAATATAGAAATTCAAATAAGAAAAGTACCATTGAGAAGTTACAGGAATTGAAAATAGTGGGTGAAGTAGGAAAGAGTGTGCTTACCTTCCAGATATACTATTGCAGAGAAGGGACAGGGGCAGGAAAAACGAACAGAGCAGCAAGGATTGAGGCAAAGTACGGATAGAGCAAATGGCAATTAGAAGGGAAGGGATAGGGCAGAGAACGATGTAGTTGGTAGTTAGAATAAATGAATATTGAGAGGGAGAGTTCCACCACTAAAATACAATTTTCTGGCTCATTGGAATTCAGCCGGATATGCCAATGAGCTTAAGGAACAAAACAATACATATTAGAATAATATTGTACCTATTATGTATAAAAGAAGTACATGAATAGAGCATCTTTGCAGTTGTGTTAATACAATTCACACACTAGCAACTATAAAACTACAATAACAAAACAAATTGTCCGCAATTGTCTAACATTAAAACAAAAGTTTAAAGTACCTAACCTCGTTAATTATGCAGATAGAGTGGAAGGCAATAAAATCTTTTAATAGAAAATATGAAAGAAAAGCCAAAAGGCAATAACAAAAACTTACTCTAAAAGAGAACCAAGTAATAGCATTAAAAAGAGGGCTGACTCGTATTAGACTCCATACCACACACTTGTCTTGACAAACAAACATTTACCACCTCCAAGACTTTCACCAAATTAAACAAAAATGAAGCACAGCTTCTCCCATAAATCTAAGTTGCATTTGTTTCCATTCGAGTTTCATTGATTGTTTGTAAATTAATTGTGGCTGTAGGGAATATTTTTTCTATTAATGAAGCAGTCCTATCTAGTAAGTTCTCTGCTTATCTTCCTTTTGAAGATAAATATATTCCTTTCTCAAAAGATAGATTTGTGTTGATTCTCACAATTAGTCTTAAAACACATCCACTTAAAGCAAAGTAGCCACAAAAGGTAAAAAGTCATTGCTTTTGGGACTTGGGAATATGGATATTAGTATTACACATTTGTGGTGCATGATTAGAATACAAATTGATCACAAAGTATCATGACTTGAATACACATCTTACTCAGTCATGAGGCCACTTTTAAGGTAAGACATTATTTTATTTATATAATACCAAGATTGTACCATATGTAATTAATTGGCAATAAAAATGAATTCAACAAAATATGACCTATACCCTTTGCATTCATCACCTTATTCTTTCATTCTTCAACAGGATAAAAAAATTGAAGAAATTGAAAAGCCTTCCCTCCACAGAGATTCACATTACTACTTCTATAGGATTTGGATTAAGGGAAAACTCTCAATTTACTTTTTCCTTCCAACTTGATTTGTATTGTTTATAACTTTGTCTAGAATAATCTCCTGCTCTATTTCGACATTCAAATTGTCCAAAAGAGACTAAGACTCGAAGTTCTTTAAATCCGTTCCCCTATGTTTTAACCTAGACAACATAGATAAATAAACATAAAAAAATTTAACCCAAATAACTTAATCATAACCAAATATAACATAAAGACCTAAACTGAAACCAATCCAAACAAATATAAAAAAAATTGATCATATTTAATGCATAAACTGAAAAGCTAATAGAAAAACATAACTTCAAGTTAAATACCTAAATCAAAACCACTCCAAATAAAATATCAGTTTCTGATCATATTTAATGAACAAACTGGAAAAAAGAAACACATTGGTATTGGTTCTGGCATGATGATGGCAGGAGGAAATTCATTTAAAAATAAACACCTCATACTGACTTTGTTCTCTAGTTTTTCTGTTTTGTAGTCAGGCAATAACAAAAGGAAATTCATTTAAAAATAAATGCAATAGAAGATAAAGTGGCAATCACAACTTTGCATCAATCCAACATGAGATCAAAACATGCATGAAAGGAAATAAAAATAATACATGAAGAAAAAATGATTATAGTTTCTATTATATGACAAATTGAAAATCATAATCAAAATCAATTCAATTGAGTACCAAAACTTAAGCCTAAATCAAATCAAATGTTTAAAGCAATATTTACTTAAATAATACATATAAAGGTTTTAGGCAACTTGACCCAAGATGTCAGATTGCTCTCTTTCCAACTCTTTTCACATGCCCTTACCAACGCTCTCTTCGAATAGCAAACGTTAAAGAAACAAAAAATAGAGACTACATCAATGGAGGTACGGTCTGATTGGGGCAGAGGATGGATGTACTATGGGGCAGTTTAACCCAAACAATCAAAATAGAGCCACTTATAACTCAAATACCATAATGAGAACCAAATATAACATAAGGACCCAAACAAATCCAAACCAATCCAAACAAAATATCAAAACCTTCCCATAATTAATAAACAAACTTAAGTGCGAAGATAAAATCTCACCGGTAGTGGTTTCAGCCTCTCTCTATCTTCCCTTGCGTGAATAGGGAAAAAAAGGGGGGGAGGGGGGCGGGGGGGAAGAAGAACCCTAGAAACGTAATTGAATAGGAAAAAAAAGGGGGGAAAAATCAACCTCTAATTTCTTGTTTCTATTGAAATGAATTTGTTATATAACTGGGAAAAAAAACATGGAATAACCTTCAAAATTATGACCTATTTAAACAATGCAAAGAAATTTAATAGTGATGGTTGTATTTGGACAGTGCATTTATTTTAATTCCTTTCTAACCTCGATTACCCAAATACTCAAATCAACGTATCTAACACAAATATGCAAAACCAAACCAATTCTAACCCAAATACCTTAATATAAAAACCAAAATCTAAAATCAAACATGAATTAAAACCAATCTGGCCAAAATACTCAAAGCCAAAACCTAACGGAGAAAGAGAAAACTTTACCAATAGCGACCCTCTGATCTCTCTATTTTGGTCGTCTGATAGGGGCGTTAGGGCGGTATTATCTCTCTTTGAGTAGAATCTATCATTCTATTTTATTTTTAGTATTTTATTTTTTAAAATAACCTTACCCATAATGGCTCCAGCAGTATGACGGTTGGGGAAAGCCAGTTTTTCGGTGACTGCAGACGAACGGCGGTGCCGGCGGCAGCGCCCTGAGATGTCTCTCCTTCCCTCTCTACACCTTACAAACCCTCAAACTCTCTGTATCTCAAGAACCCTAGAAAATTAAGTAAGGGGAGCTGCCGGTTTTGAATTCAAAAACATAGAAATATTGAAGATTTAAGATTCTAATTCGAATAGGATTTGAAGAGGAAGGAAGTACGCTGACCTTCGGTACAAAAAAAAAAAAAAAACAGAGACCATATCGGTGAAGGGTACAGTGGTTTGATGGTGGCAAATATCGGTGGAGGGTACGGTGGTCTGATGGTGGCCTGAAGAGGTTCTCTATCATTCTCTTTCTCGGTTCTCCTTTTCTTTCTGCAACGTATGTCTGTTTTGGTTTTTTTTTTTTTTTAATTTTTAAATAAGTGCGTTGGTTTTTTATAAAACTCTCCCAAAACGTTGCACTGTGTAGGTCTTTTAAAGTCTTTTAAAGAATAAATTGTAAACGTGGCAGTATTTTAAGATGTCATTTTTCCTAAAAGATGACTCGCCTCCAGGGTTTTGCCATCAAGGGCTATATCCCTGTCATGGAAGCACCACCAATCAACTCCAAGCTTGTTTATGAATCCAAAATTGGTTTCACTGTTATATGCATTAAGAATTTTGAGGGGAAAAAAAGTTCATATCATTTCCATTGGTAAATTATCAGTGCCAAGTATACAAAATTGGACAAATAAAGAACAGTCTTACTTCTTCTCTTGGCCATAACCACTGAATTTGTATCATCACTTCAGCATTTTCTATTGAAAATCCACTTCATTGTTCAAAAATTTCTTCTAATGCAATGTGCTCCTATGAAACAAAGTATTTCAAAGATTTCAAAAATTAAAAACAGAACTTTTGCAGGTAATGATTTCGGCAATCTGACTGTGTGTGAAGACTCTGATTTTTCTTTCTCTACTTTATAATCTCGAATCTCTACATCGTTATTCTAAAATCCCCAAAATTTTCCTGTTTGATATTGAAACAGTTTTTCACAGCAACTGCGGTTCTACCTTTCAACAGAAACTGCCATAGAACGGTTGCAGAGGGGGAAAAAAAAAGTAAGAAAGAAAAGAAAAACCAAATATAATTCAGAGAACAAGAAGAAAGAAAGAAGAGAACAATAGCATTAACAAAAAAAAAAAAAAAAAAAAGGAATATACAAATCTGAAAAATAAGAATCAGAACTGATTTTTTTCCTTAGAACTTTGAGTCTCTCTCATTCTGTTCTGCGCCTTACAAACTGTTTCTCTTTGTGATTGTAGTTCCAGTGGTCTAAGTTTGGCAAAGGAACGGATGGTAGAGGAAAAACCGATGGTTATGGCCAGCCTTAAATATTTATCTCTTGGCACCCTATGAACTCTGTCTCTCCTATCTCTGTATCTTAAGATTTTTGAGTTTCGATTGCATTTTAATTTTTTAACTCAAATAACTAAATCTAAAGCAATCCAACCAAAAAATTCAACCTAAATCATATACAATCCCTAGATTTGAAAAAGAAAAGGAAAAAAACAATAACAATAACTTTACTGGTTATGGGTATACGGCAAAAAAACTTAAAATAAAAATCAATGCAACATTTGATCCTATACTTATTTAATCCCAACTATTTCGTTAAGATTAGAAACAAAAGTACCCAAACTAAAAACAACATTTTTAGTGATTTCTGTAATCTAAAAAAACAAACAAAAAACAAAATGTTAGGAAATTTAGACTCCAGTTGATAGAATTAATAAGTTTTAAACCCAAGTTGTTAATTAGATTTATTATGAATAAAACTTGTTAAAACAAACAAACAAACATCAATATCATGTCAAAATCATGCAGCGGAAAAATAAATAAGACAAGATATGATGATCCAGGAAAACCAATGAAACCAACTAGTTTCACAGTAAAAAACCTAGGGGGGAAACCTTCCCGAAAAGTAATCCACTATAATAAAAAGAAGTTTCAGATCTAGTACAAAACCTTTGTCCCTAGACTCTACAATCCCCGTAGATGAACTCACAGCAAAAACATTCTACCGCTTCAGAACCTCTGAACTCTTCAATATATGAACGCCACCCTTTTTGTTGCACGGATCCCAGTACGTGACTAACTCCTTTGCACGAATCCTAGTATGTGACTCACTCACCAACTTGAGGAAGAAAAATGTTGGTTGCAAAATTCTTCACTTCATCAACAATGAATATCAAGAAGCACTTGGTTACAAAACCCTAAGGCGCAAAGACGCAGTAGCTTCTTTCAAAAGAGAATAAGGCATTAATCACCTTTTGTTTATGTTCTCCTTGTATTCTCTTATGTGACGGCCTCTAAAATAAGCCTTATATAGGTTTAGGGTTGTGAGAAAAGAAACCATACACAAATACAAAAGCCTGGCCCAAAAACAGAAATCTGAATTCCCGTAACCTCGACAGATAGCAGGTGTCGAGCAGGTGTCGAGGTTTAATGAATCTCAACAGATACAACTATCGAGAAGGTGTCGAGGGGACAGAAACTTTCTCGATAGATCGAGAAGCTATCGAGATTGCGATAAGAATCAGCTGAAGAACTCGACAGATAGCCAGGTGTCGAGGAGGTGTCGAGAAGCTATTGAGCTATCTGTTCGCAGGTGTCGAGCTATCTGTCCAGCTTTATTGAACACCTTTTCTTCACTTGTTTCTTCGTTCAATCTTCATGGCTTTAATACTAGACTTGAACAACATGTTTCTTCAAGTATTAAACACAACTTAGATCTATCCAAATACAAGTAAAGTGCGTTTTGTCAAAAGATTAGCCAACTACATAAAATAGTGACATATGTTCCTAACAAGTGAAACATATATGTTCTAACAATCTCCCCCTTTGGCAATCTGTGACAAAACCACAACAAACAAATGAACATATGAGAGAAGTCATAAATCACTCAACTCATATTCACTTGTTGAATACAATAAAATCTATCCTAATACAAACTCTTGAAAAACTTTGCAAGAAAAGAGTTTATGGCAAGTAGACTTTGACAACCTGTATTTCTAAAACACTTAAACAAAACTCATTAAGGCATCTTAGTGTGAAACAGAAATAATAGATTGCATACAAGTAATAAGAAACATGTGTATAAAGATAGAAAAGAAACAACACATGTAGAGGTAGGTGAAGAAGACATACATCAACATATAAAGAAGATAAAACACATCTCCCCCTTACAAAGGAATGTATTTCTCCCCCTAACTTGCAGAATCTTAAACAGAAACCACAAAGTCTCCACAATTTCTCCCCCTTTTTGTCATGATTGACAAATGGTACAAGAAGCTAGAAAGTTTCACCAGAGAAACATAAAGATGATCAAGGATGATCAAGGAGGCACAAAGAAATCCATATAAATGCATGAATGTAATGAAACAAGATGCTATGGATGACAAGATAATAGAAGGATGCAAAACATGTGAAAAACAAGAAAAATGTTAAGCACATAGATCTCAAAACATACACACACACACTAAACAAGTCTAACCAATTTTATATTTCAAAAACAAGTCAAGACAGTTTAGTGAGCATACATTAGTATATGTAAACACTTGTGATGGCCAAATCACATTGTACCTGCACATGTATCAAGAGTAGCAAGGAATATTGTGTGTTGTTTGTGAAAAATATCGCAAGATTGCATATGTGTATACATATTATGACGATCTGAGATATGAGAAAATAACTTTAACTCACACACAATCATAACTGTTTGATGGGGACTATCACCTTCGAGGTACATCCTATAACTTCCACATCTCCTAGAAAACACGCTTGCAATCATATTTAAAGCATTTTAATTTTTTTGCTTTTTATTTTTCTTTGCATATTTTCTTTTAAGCATATCATGCATGGGCATATATAAGAGAGAAAAGAAATACCCAACATGTTAAGCATAGACATTGTACTTTTACTATGCCGAAACATACGGATGTCTTTGACACTACACTTTTGCTATGCCGAAGCATACAGGTGTCTATGACACTGCACTTTTGCTATACTGAAGCATACAGGTGTCATACTATGATTGGCGGGCAATAGTGGTGAGATGGTCATTTATGTCTTTCTCTTAGGATTTTCTAGTCCTACCCGTCAAAAAGAGTGATATGAGTATTAAGTTTTAAGAGATAACTTAATCTTACCCATCACAAACAAGAGTCACAAAACTCACTTGCTTAGTTGTGCATAGAGATGCTCATCTAAGCTACAAAAGATACAAAGTTTAGAAGACTTTGTTTCAATGGCCATCCAAGGTACACAAGTACCAATGTACATAAACACACACTGTTTTTGTATTTTTCTGATTTTTCCTTTTTATTTTTATTTTGAAAACAAAACAGAATAAAAACTAAACAACCAAACAAAAATAGATAAACAACATGAATGCATGAAAGAAAAATGCATATGCATGAAAACATGATAGAAATATGTAGATGCATGAAAGCATGATTCCAAAAGCAGATAAGAAATCAAGCAAAAAGTCCTACTTTAGATAGAAAGAATTAAAGCAGATGACAAACATAAAAGATAATTAAGTTTTAGGCTCCTTTCTCACCCACACAGCACGAGTCTTTTGCCGTGAAGATGAAAAGGCACATGTCCTAGTATGTCCATTAAAGGACATAGAAGAATTATAATTCTCCTGAAATTGAGTTAAAAAGTTCAAAACTTTTAATAACTCTCCAAACAAAGGTGTAGGTCCTTGTGAGGAAACCTGTGACCATTTGGACAATTGCTTTTGAGGATACAACTTAAAGCAATTAGGATGAATGTGTCTAGAAACACCACAATGGTGACAAACATGAGTAGTTTTAGAGCTACTCGGCTTTCTAGAAGGAGGTCTAACCTTAGAGGTTGATAGAGACCTCAACTTAGGACAATTTGGCCTAATATGACCAACAATATGACAATGATGACAAATGGGGAGAAATTCAGATTTATCATTCAACCTAGGAGGAGTTTTAGACATAGGTTTAACTTCAGCATTAACATCAGATTGTTTACCTTTGTCTATCCTAGCAATATTAGCCTTCAACTCTTGATTATTCCTTTTAAATGGAGGAATATAAAAGTCCTTTTCTTTTGAGTTAGGCTCAACAACAAGTTTGGCACTAGTTAATTTTTCAATTTCAGTTTTAGATTCAACTAGTTGCTCTTCCAAACTTTTAATTTTGTCCACCTGAGATGAAATTTGATTTTTAAAATTCTCATTCAAATTATTGGCTTCGTCCAATTTAGAAATCAAATCATCTTTTTCAAGCTTGACCTTTTTAATTTTAGCTTTCAATTTTGTAGAACATTCAAGAGATTTCATACAAAAATTATAAAGCTTGCAATAGGCATCTTGAAAATCATCATCATCATTCAACACAAGATCATGCAAATCAAAACAATCAAGAGATTCCATGACAACGGGGGTCAAGGATCACACTCAGGAAATTAATCCAATCAGAGTGAACCCACTCTGATACCACTTGTTGGGAAATTTAGGCCCCGGTTGATAGAATTAACAAGTTTTAAACCCAAGTTGTTAATTAGATTTATTATGAATAAAACTTGTTAAAACAAACAAACATCAATATCATGTCAAAATCATGCAGCGGAAAAAAAATAAGACAAGATATGATGACCCAAGAAAACCAATGAAACCAACCAGTTTCACAGTAAAAAACCTGGGGGAAAACCTTCCCGAAAAGCAATCCACTATAGTAAAGAGAAGTTTCAGATCTAGTACAAAACCTTTGTCCCTAGACTCTACAATCCCCATAGATGAACTCACGGCAGAAACATTCTACCGCTTCAGAACCTCTGAACTCTTCAATATATGAACGCCACCCTTTTTGTTGCATGGATCCCAGTACGTGACTAACTCCTTTGCACGAATCCCAGTACGTGACTCACTCACCAACTTGAGGAAGAAGAATGTTGGTTGCAAAATTCTTCACTTCATCAACAATGAAGATCAAGAAGCACTTGGTTACAAAACCTTAAGGCGCAAAGATGCAATAGCTTTTTTCAAAGAGAATAAGGCATTAATCACCTTTTGTTTATGTTCTCCTTGTATTCTCTTATGTGACGGCCTCTAAAATAAGCCTTATATAGGTCTAGGGTTGTGAGAAAAGAAACCCTACACAAATACAAAAGCCTGGCCTAAAAACAGAAATTTGAATTCCCATAACCTCGACAGATAGCAGGTGTCGAGGTTTAATGAATCTCAACAGATACAGCTATCGAGGAGGTGTCGAGAAGGTGTTGAGGGGACAGAAACTTTCTCGATCGATCGACAAGCTATCGAGATTGCGATAAGAATCAGCTGAAGAGCTCGACAGATAGCCAGGCGTCGAGGAGGTGTCGAGAAGCTATCGAGCTATCTGTCCGCAGGTGTCTAGCTATCTATCCAGCTTTATTGAACACCTTCTCTTCACTTGTTTCTTGGTTCAATGTTCATGGCTTTAATACTAGACTTGACCAACATGTTTCTTCAAGTATTAAACAAAACTTAGATCTACCCAAATATAAGTAAAGTGCGTTTTGTCAAAGGATTAGCCAACTACATAAAATAGTGACATATGTTCTTAACAAGTGAAACACATATGTTTTAACGCAAAACAAAAGCAAATATCTAAAATTGAGAAAACAAACATTTTGATAGAGATTCCAAAACCCAAAACAAAAACGAATCCAATCTAAACCTACCCAACAAAAAAACTCAATTAAAAGTAACGTTTTATACCCAAACCTACAAAATTGGAAGAAAAAAAATGTATCGTTGTCAATGTCGGTTCTGCTGTCTGGGGATCTAAATTTGGCAAGGGAATGGGCGCTGTATGGTTCAAACGAACTCTTCTCTCTTTTCCTTTTGATTGTAATGCACAATGGACGGCCTTAGGAACTCTGCCTCTTTCACTGTTTCTTTCTCCGTGCCTTCTCTTTTTACCGTTCTGCCTAGGTTTTGAGTTTGCAAAATCGTATTTTGAAAATTTTTGATTTCTTATTCCCAATCGATGCAGTGTTTATCGAATTTTGATCGGGAAATATGGTTTGGGTTTTAGGGTTTGCGTTTTGTTTTTGTTTTTTTGTTTCGTGGATAAGTGGCTGTTGTTTTTTATAAAGGTTTACGTTTGTGTTTGAAAGTGAGCCTCTCTAACGCACTGAGCGAAATTTTAAAGAATTAAATCTACATGTGTCAACATTTTAAGGGGAGCTTTTTTGCTTACGTGTCAGCACCTCATAAAAGCTTTTACTATTATATATAGTATTAGATTAGATTAGATTAGATATATAGATTTGCCATGGTTATATACTTAGTTAGAATTTTCTTTGACATGTTCTTTGGTTGATTGCATATTTTAATTTTTTTTCTTTGATTTCAAAATCTGCTAATAATCATCAAAACTTAAAAAAAAAAAAAATACAAAACTAGTCTGTATTTTCGTTAAATACAGATTTGTATTTTTCTGGTCATAAAACTGATCTATATTTTCACTAAATACAGATATATATATTTTTTTCTAATAATAAAACTGATCTGTATTTTCATTAAATACAGATTTGAAAATTTTTCTGAGAAAGTTTTTTTTTAAAATTTATTTATAAAATTGCAGATTTTGAAATTTCAAAGAAAGAATTAAGAGTTAGGTTAAAGTCTTTCTTTTTAATATGTGATGCATGCATAATAAGTTTGTCTCATGAATACGAACCCTATTTTAAAAATCTCATTTTTTTTTTTTTAACTTTTCAAAACTAATCTGATTCTTTTTAACAAAATCTTTTTTTTATTTTATCCTTTACAAAAACAGATCTGATTTTTACAAATCAAATCCTTTTTTTTTTTTTTTTAACTTTTCAAAACAGATCTAATTTTTCTTAACAAAATCTTTCTTTTGACCCTTTACAAAAAAAGATTTGATTTTTACAAATCAAGTCTCATTTTTTTCATACTTTTCAAAATAGATATGATTTTTTTTTAAAAAAAAAGATGACATATTCATAAGACAAATTTGTTTAAATTAATTTTTGTCAAATGTTTATCATGTGTGTTATAACATATCATTCACCATCATACAAAAATGATATATAATGGTCATTAGAGTCTAGAAGACCAGACTCTGTCTGGACAGAATGGGTGCCTAACACCTTCTCATTTCGTAACCTAGCCCCCGAACTTAGGATTTTGGTTAGTAGATTAGCGTTTTGTCTTAAATTTTGGTAGATTGTAACTAGGATCAAAATTTTGTATTTTTTTCCATAGATTGTAACTAGGACCAAAGCCTTGTAAGGTCAATCTACCAAATTGTACTTTTTTTATTCAATCAATGACATTTGATGTATTTTGAATATGTAATTGTATTTTTTTTTTAATTTTTTTGTATAAAAAATAAGTGGTGACTCCACACCACTACCCAAAAGAGAGGTGCCGTAAAGCACCCAAATCTCTTTTTTTGAGAGCACCCAAGTTCCAGGTCTCTCACAGTGGCGATTTCGCTGGGAATGTTGAGGGCTAAGCTTCGTATTAGACTTTAAGTGACCAACTATATACCCTTATTTTTTGTATGATGTTGTTGTTTGTTTGATTGTCTATGTTTTGAGATGTTTGTATGAATTTTGTTTGTTTGTGTTGCCATGTTGATTATTAAGAGCTTTCCTTAACTGTCATAGTGTATGCCATCAAAATAACAAATATGTATACAACCATCTCAACATATGGTGGTAGTAACCATGGAACACTAGTCTTCATTAGATTTAGGTATCCAGTGGCGAACTCGCCAACTCATAGCCCAAAGTCACTAGATCATTTCTTGTTGACTATAAAGGATAGACCATGTCGTTTGGACCAACATAATGTTCATCACATTACAAGTTGGGAGGTGTAACGTCCTAGCTATGGGAAACAATGAAACAACAAACCCACCCTACAATGTAATGACTTAGAACCTACCCTTAGGCCGGTCCATGTTAAAATTGCATTGCATTTTGTGTGTGTTTGTTTGGTTGGTAGATTGATATAGATGGGAACCTAGCTTTGATTGACCTATCCAAGCCTTTTCTTAGGGGAGAATTTGGTCAAGATCAAAAGGAAGACTCCAAAGAGAACCCAAGACCGACATTCAAGCTAGCAGTTTTAGTTCCAAGCCTACCACGATACTGAAGCCTGTGAGCATAGAAGACACTCCACTGCTACAACATCACAATCCCGTGTTCGACTTAAAAGATAGCCTAACCACAAGAAGTCCGAAGAATCCGTCACTATGGTAGCTATGAACACTTAAGAGCTACTAAACACTGAAGAACCTATGAACACTTAAGAGCTACTAAACACTATGGTAGCTAGTCAAATTCAATTGAGGGAAGACATGAACCTTATCATACAACAATTTTAGAACCTGAAGGGTGGCTAAGAGGAGAACAAGACCGATCATAATCCCCCAACCATGGAGGGCGAGAAGAAGATTAACGAGAGGATAAACAAGGTGGAAGAGATGATCAAAAGAGCTCGCAAGATGGAAGACCTCATGGACTACCAATCACTTTCACTTTTCCCCGATGTGAGATTGCCTCCCAAGTTCAAGATGTTGACCTTGGACAAGTTCGACGGGACCGGCTGCCCAAAGTCCCATTTAAAGATGTACATGAGGGCTATGCAACCCCTAGGAGTAGCTGAAGAACTACTTGCTCAAATGTTCCAAAATACCTTGACTGAAGCTGCTCTTAGGTGGTTCCTCAACCTAGATGATGCTAGAGCAAGGAGTTGGGAGGACATCTGCCGCAAGTTTCACAATCAATACAAGTACAACATAGAAGTGGGTGTGACGAGGAGAGATTTGGAGACCACTAAGCAAGAGCCAAAAGAATCTTTCTCTACCTTCATTACCAAGTGGAGGTCCAAAACTACACAGATGATGAATAGGCCGAATGAAGTAGAACAATTAACCATGGTTGTAAAAAAGTTATTGCTTGTATACCATAAGTATTTGCTTGCTCAATATTTTCCTTATTTTAAAGTTTTGATTGCTGCCAGAACCCAAATTGAAGATGAAATAAATAATGGCACTATAAAGAATGAGGACCTGCAAAGGTTTGAAAAGAATTTAGGATCTAGTTCTAAAACTGTAGAAGTTTCTAATATATACAAGAATGAGCCTTACCAATTTATTGCCCCTATTGCCCCCATGCAAACATCACAAGGGCCGCCTCTAAGGCCTAGGAGGGAATTTCATGAGTTATATATGCTTGTGAGTCAAGTGTTTGAAAAACTAAAAACAAAGGGGTTGCTAAAACCCTTAAAGCCAAGACCAATCCTAAACCCATTGCCTGCAAGATTTGATGTGAGTAAGAGATGTGCCTACCATCAAAGCCCTAGCCAAGATATTGACAAGTGTTTTGGCCTTCGTCATGCAATTCAAGATCTAATAGACACTAAAGTGATTGCACTGCCTACTAGGCCAAGCATCACTAATAATCCCTTGCCTAACCACAATTTTGGGAGAGAACTGAGGATTAATTTCTTGATAATTGAAGAGGAAGGAGAAAAGGACCCGTCTGAGTTGATTTATGACCTACCCGAGTGCTTTATGATGACATGGGAAGAGTTGATGGGTATGACGTCCACTGTAGGATATGACATATGGAGTGAAGATGTTACAGAAACCCCAAATTATCTAACATCCACATATAAGGGGAGACACTTCAAACCCCAATCAAACTACCTAACATCCACAAATGGAAAGAGAAACTTCAAACCCCATTCAAATTACCCAACATCCATATACGGGGCGGGGGGGGGGGGGGAGGGGGGACACTTTAAACCCCAATCAAACTACCCAACATCCACAAATGAGGGGAGACACTTCTGTAAGGTTGAATTTAATCAACCATTTTATTGGCTTTATTCCGTGCCAAATTTGCTTGTAATTTAGCATTTATAAACTCTGTATTTAGGTGGGAATCATGTAAAGGTAGTGTGTGAGAAAGTGTGAAGAAAAGCTCAACTTTATGCACTCAGCAAGTGGCTCGTGACTGGATATCACAGCTTGCTCGTTGCTTGTAAGTCACCAAAAGTGGCACATGTGTGGAGCATGCAGAGGAGCTGAACAGTTATGCCAGCTAGAGCACTACAAGACAAAAAGTCCAGACTGGCCATTTAGTTAGCTCGCAGCTTAAACTTGCAACTCAATCAAGTCGGGAGGCCAAGTCGATAGTCCACTCTATTTTGAAAAAACTGACTTTTCGCATTCCATTCTCACTCCAGTATAAATACTCCTTATACCCACGAAATGTTGAGAGCTTTTAGAGAGAATTTTGAGAGAGAAACCTTAGAGAAAAATAAGATTAACTAATCCACAATCTTTACACAGTGACTCTTCAAATTCCTCAACTCTCACCCTCTCCATTGTTACATCCTTGAGAGGTTCTTTAGCCAAATCCTTTTCTCACCATACCCATATCTGTGAGAAGGCTTTTTGGTACTTTGGAAAGCAGTTAGGAAGGGACCAATGGATATTGGTTGATGCTATGGGCTATAGCAGAATCCGATAAGCTAGAAAAGACAAACGTTCGGCGTAACCTCGTTGGAGCAAGAAGCTTGGAGGGCTTAGGTACACTGGGTAGATTAGGCTTAGAGGGTCTTCTGCTGTTCATGTATCCCAACTTCATTTTCTAGTGGATTATTGACCGTTTGGAGGGTGGCGGAGAGGTTTTACTCCGAGGGCTTCGGTTTCCTCTTCAATAATAGATCCCTGTGTTGTCCTTGTGTTTGCATCTCTCTTCCCTTAATTTTTGCTATTTAATTTCTACTGTGGATGTGATTTTATTTGCTTTAGATTGTTTATCAATTCAGTTATAAGCTTATGTTCATTTTCCACACGTACATTGTTTGATTTTAAGCTTGAATTGGTAATTTGTAAATTGGGGGTCTAAATGTTCATAGTGTTTTATACGCTAATTGAACATTCAATTGGTATCAGAGCAGGTGCACTCTTTGTGGTTTAAACACCTTAGTGCGATCCCTGACCCCGTACTAAGATGGATAGGTCTCAATCCTTAAATGCACCACCATATTTTGATGGTAGCAATTATGCCTTTTGGAAAGTTCGAATGAGGGCATTTTTGTGTTCAAAAGATGAAACGGTTTGGGATGCCGTTGATATTGGATGGACTAGGCCGGAGGCTGCCAAATCCACGTGGGATAAGGCAACTCTCGAGGCATCTAATGCGAATAGTAAAGCACTAAACTCTATTTTTTGTGGTGTATCTCCAGATGAGTTCCACAGGATATCTCACATCACTGTTGCCAAGGAGGCATGGCAGATATTGTAGACCACTTATGAAGGAATGAAGAAAGTAAAAGACACTAAGCTGCAGATGCTGACCACCTGGTTTGAGGAGATCAAAATGAGTGAGGACGAGTCCTTTGACTCTTTCTATAGCAAGTTGAATGAGGTGGTTATTGGCAAGTTCAACTTGGGTGAGAAGACGGAGGACTCAAAGATAGTGAGGAAAATCCTTCGATCATTGCCAGAGAGCTTCCGTGCAAAAGTTACTGCAATTGAAGAAAGCAAGGACTTAGATGATATCAAAGTTCAAGAACTAATTGGCTCACTTCAAACATATGAGCTCTCTTTACCTTCACAAAGAAAGAGCAAATCCCTTGCTCTTAAGACCACTAACGAGAAAGTGGAAGCTCACGACTCATCGGATGAGGATGTTGAGACCTACAATTCCCTTATTGAGAAGACCGGTGAATATGCAAAAGTGGCTAATGCAGCTATTAAAAAGATGAAGAAGGCAGAGAAAGATTATAGAAATCTTCTAGTGTGATACAAGAAGACCAAATGTGAAATGGAGACGCTGAACAGAGAGTTAACCGAAGCTTTTTCAAAAATCAAATTCCTTGAGCATGAGGTGGTTCAAGCCAGTGCTAAGGCAGATTGAGTCTCTTCCAAGAAGCTTGATGAAATGCTTGCTCATCAAAAACCATTCTCCGACAAAAGTGAATTGGGATACACCGGAGAGAGCAGTTCGGATGCTAATATATCCAAGGAAATGAAGTTTGTGAAAGCCAAATAACTGAAGGTAGACACCACAAATGCTGAAAGAGTGAAGCCGGAGAAGAAGAGAAATGTGACTGACCAATGGTTTACGACTAAGTCTTCTAACCAGTCAGTGGTCAAACCTAAGGGGAAAGGGAAATCACTCCCAAAGTCACAAAGAGGTCTGAGAACCCAACACTTCTACCATCACTGTGGAATTCAAGGTCACACCAGACCAAACTGTCATAAGCTTCAAGTGCTCAAAGGTCAAGAGGACCAAGACATGGCAAAGGGAATTGGACTGCCGAGCAATCAAGAGGTTGAGATGGTGACTCCGGAGTGATGGATGTAATGAAGATGATTGATGCATTCACCACCTGTTTAGCAAGCTTCAACAGAAAGTTTGAAAACCATAACACTTGTACCCAATCCTACAGGGATATCACCCCAAACGCATGTGACGTGTGGGTGAAGAAGGGTACTCATGCATAAGCATTACAACATGTCCATGCATTAATACTTCCTATGTTTTGTGATTATGCTTGGTTGTGTGCTTTTTGCTAGTTTGAGTTGAAAATTGTTTGTTTGTTTGTTTCTACTTTAAATGTTTTTACATTGTTGTTTTTTATCAATATTTTCTTGCTTTTGTTTCAAAAATCTAAAAACACATAAAAAGTAGAAAATCCAAAAAGGTTTGATTGACATTATTGTGTTTTGTCTCAAACATGTTTTGCCTTGTACCTTTGTACTAATGGCTTTGTGCATTTACAAGCGTAGCTTGTACCTTATGCACTTATATCATTGTGGGAGAAATCTTGACATCTATGTGATTGTTGTAAATAGATCTTCAAACTTGTCATGAATGATTAGTCAATGGTTTTGTTGATCTTGAGACATACATAGACTTGTGCCTATATATCTTCCCACTCTTTTATTTTCTTTTGATTAAAGAGCTCAACAAATGTAAATCTCCAAATGAAAAGAGATAATGAGCTGCAAAAGCCTTCGCACATACTAGTATTTGACTGGAAAAAGGGAAAGTGACTTTTGTGAAAAATGTATGATGCCCAAAAAGCCAAAGGCTTACTCATCAATTTGAAATATAAAAAATTTCAGGCGTTGATCTCAAAATTAGATGAAATGATTCAAAAAGATCGAATGATATGATGTATATGGAGCCAAATGAAAAGCTTCAAAGTTATGTTATCAAGTTTATGTGGGAGGTCATATTTGCATATTTCTATAATTGAGATGGGTCACTCTATCTAGTACTAATTGTGTATGCCTTGGTTGAATTGATCATTGAAGCTTCACATTAGACTAAGGACTATCTCGTTTTTTATACCCACATACATCACACATGTCTATGTTCAATGAATGCCATATTCATTTGTGTGATTGTACTTGATTAAATGTGTTTCACATGCTCAATTTTTGTTGATCAAACACAAAAAGATTTTTGAGTGTTTTAGTTGTTTTTGGAAAGTATTTTGTTTTTACAAAAATTGTCAAAATTTTCAAAAACAGTGTTGCCCTGTTTTGGTGACTTAGTCGCGGGTCAGTCCAGTTGCATGCCCCTAGTCGCGAGCTCATACAGTAGGTTTTCATGACTCACTGGTGGGTCAATGTCCCAGTCGTGAAAAATACTTAGAAAATTTTTCAAAATCTGGGTTTTTAGGTTTCTCGCGACTTGATGTGGTGACTTGTTCGCCAGTAGAGGTCCAGTCGCGAGAGTCATACCGAATGTTTCGCGGCTCAATTCACGACTCTCTCACAGGTGGAACTTCTAGTCGCGAAAAACACTTAGAAAATTTTTTCAAAATTTTTGTTCTAAGTGTTCTGGCGACTTGCACGCGACTTGACTCAATCACGAAAATCGCGTGTTTTGCGTAAATAGGTCAGTTTTTAAAACCTTTTGAGTTTTCCCTCGAACTTTTGTGACTATTCATTGTCTTCCCCGTTTCAACTCTCTTTCAAACTCACCGTGTTTGTCTTAAAAACTCCATTTTTCTTCAACATCTCAACATCAATCTTCAAGAAAAGGTATGGGTTTTCTTATTTTCTTTAAGTATTTCATGTTTATTACCTTGATCTCTCGAATTTTTGAGTTGTTGTTTGGATTTGAGATATATGGTGTTCTAACATGGGTTTGCTCATTTTGTTGAGGTTGGGTATTTGGGTTTTGTTGTTTTTGTGATGCTAGATATTGTTGTTATCATGACTATTTTTCATCCTTGAGTATGTCTACTGATCTGCCCTGTGTTGAACATACCATACCCATTGAGATATGTCTTATAGACATGCTTATTTTTTAGGGATTTTTGTAATAGACATTGTTTGAGAGTATGGTTGACTCACAATGTTTGTCTATTGCATGTTTGGAGTATGTGTTTGTCTGTTTTCCCTAGGATGTTCATGTTAGGTTTCTGTGCTTACTGTAATAATGTGGTATGCCTGAGAATTGTTGATAATTTGTTTTGTGCTCTTCTGATTTGGGTTATCTCATTCCATGTTTGACTTTGAACTAAGTATGGACTAAATGTTGGTATAATTCTCTGTTCTTTTCAGTACTACTAACCTGTTACTGATTTTTGAGTTTCCATCTATTATGCTCTGTTTTTGTGGTCTATGCTGTTGTGCTTTGTAGATGACTCCTACAAAGAAAAAGACTACTGCCAAGAAGAGTGACAAAAGGCTGAAGATGGACAATACCAAGTTCAGGTCTCTTCAACATTTTGAGAGATACAAAGAGTACTACTTGAAGGCACCTATTATCCAGGAGAGATTTGTAGACTTGGTGGATTTGAAGGACACTTTCATTCCAAGCTATTTTCTGGGCCAAAGTTGGGATAAGTTGTTGGGTGACTTGAAGGGTGTGGAAATCCCTCAAGATATCAGCCTCATGTCTACTCCCTCAGCCATCAACACTCTAACCATTACAAGGATAAGAGTTCGTCTCCCAGGTGATGAAGAGGAAGGTGACCAAGAAGAAGGTGAACCAATGGAGATTGAGACAGAGGCTGCAGGACAACCCTCAAGTTCAAGAGGCCGTGGTAAGAGGAGTAGAGCATCATCCTCATCAGCTGTACCTCTAGATGCATTCTAGATCGTCCTTAAGAGGACTGATGGGCTCAGAGATGTCCAGAATGAGTAATTTGACAAGCTAGCTGCACTCCAAGATCAGATGACCCTTCTCTCAGCAAAATTTGATAGCTTCACTACCCAGCAGTGACCCTTTGGCCATTCCGGTAAAAAAAAGGGAGATTTTTGGAGGATAGCTCTTGAGGGGGAGCAAGCATTTACTTTATGCTTATGTTATTTATGTGTTTTGATGTTATGTGGTGGAGTTGGTATTATGTTTTGGATAATGTTTTAATTATGGGTTTGCTACATACTTTGTTAAACACTTTGGTTAATTTCTTGGTTTTTAAACTCATGGTTGGTTTATGTGATTAGGTTTTAAAACTTGTGTTATTATGGTTTAATGATTATAAGCTTATATACAGTTTATTATTTTGTACCTTTGCTTATGTAGCTTTTGGTTTGTACCCTTGCTTTGTAGCTTAGTACTTCTTGTTAAATGTTTTGCATTTTCTTTATGTACATCACTCTTGTGCCTTTTGTTGGATTTTATATCCTTAATGCAATTACCTAGTGTTGTTGCATTGGTTGAATGTTGGACATGCAAATGATACTTTGCAATTGAGCTTATTAGCTTGCATGTCCGGATGTTCATTCATTGTGTGAATGAGCATTGTGGTCACTATTTATAGTGATTGTTCATTTTTGGTCAAGCCATGGTTTATTACTTAATTCCATTTTGCTTGATCGCATTGTACTTGCTCCATATGCATTACAAGTTTTCTACATACTATGATCATATTGTGTTGTTGTTTTTCAGGAGATACTTGTTCTTATGGTTCAAGAGCTTCACAGATTCTAGAGTTAGGTGTGAGTAAGTTTTGTTCAACTGTTCCCAACTCACATGTTAAGTCTAGAGTTTGTTTTAGGGTTTTGTCATGGAATAGCCAAAGGGGGAGATTGTAAGGTTGAATTTAATCAACCATCTTGTTGGCTTTATTTCGTGCTAAATTTGCTTGTAATTTAACATTTAGAAACCCTGTATTTAGGTGGGAATCATGTAAGGGTAGTGTGTGAGAGAGTGTGAAGAAAAGCTCAAGTTTGTGCACTCAGCAAGTGGCTCGTGACTGGATCTCGTGGCTTGCTTGCAAGTCGCCAAAAGTGGCACACGTGTGGAGCATGTAAAAGAGTTGAACAGTCATGCCAGCTGGAGCACTATAGGACAAAAGTCTAGATTGGCCATTCAGTTAGCTCGCGTCTTGAACTCGCGACTCAGTCAAGTTGCCAGTCCACTCTGTTTTGGAAAAACTAACTCTTCGCATTCCATTCTCACTCCAATATAAATACCCCTTATACCCACGAAATGTTGAGAGCTTCTAGAGAGAATTTTGAGAGAGAAACCCTAGAGAAAAACAAGATTAACTCATCCATAATTTTTATACAGTGACTCTTCAAATTCCTCAACTCTCACCCTCTCCATTTGGTACATCCTTGAGAGGTTCTTTAGCCAAATCATTTTCTCACCATACCCATATCTGTGAGAAGGCTTTTTGGTGCTTTGGGAAGCAGTTAGGAAGGGACCAATGGATATTGGTTGATGCTATGGGCTATAGCAGAATCCGATAAGCTTAAAAAGACAAAGGTTCAGCATAATCTCGTTGGAGTAAGAAGCTTTGAGGGCTAAGATACATTGGGTAGATTAGGCTTAGAGGGTCTTCTACTGTTCATGTATCCCAACTTCATTTTCTAGTGGATTATTAACCGCTTGGAGGGCGGCGGAAAGCTTTTACGTTGAGGGCTTCAGTTTCCTCTTCGATAACACATCGCTGTGTTGTCCTTGTGTTTGCATCTCTCTTCCCTTAATCTTTGCCATTTAATTTCTGCTGTGGATGTGATTTTATTTGGTTTAGATTGTTTATTAATTCAGTTATAAGCTTGTGTTCATTTTTCGCACGTACATTGTTTGATTTTAAGCTTGAATTGGTAATTTGTAAATTGGGGGTCTAAACATTCATAGTGTTTTATACGCTATTTGAACTTTCAACTTCAAACCCCAAGACACCGATTTTAATGACCCATAAAAAATTGCCCACATCACTAGGGGGGAGACACTTCAAACCCCCACATTTGGAGATAGACAACCAGATAGAATCCTTGAACAAATCTACCCAACAAACACCCACAGAAGAGGATGAGGTTCTCAAGCAATTGCAAAAGACACAAGCCAATATATTTTTATGGGGTTTACTCATGGCCTCATGCAAGCACCGCCAGAATCTGGCAGACCTTCTCAATCGAATCCAAGTTCCTACAACCACTACTTCTCAATATCTGAATGCCATGATTGGGTCTATAAGTAGGGAACTCATTATTTCCTACTCTGACACAGATTTGACGAAGAAAGGGAAACACCACAATGACCCATTGCACATTACTGTAGATGTCAAATGCAAGAGGATTCCAATGGTTCTAATTGATGATGGAAGTGCCTTAAATGTGTGTCCTTTAAAGACTACAAGTTGCTTGGGTCTAAGTATTGAAGATTTTGTGCTAACTGATTAGCATGTGAGGGCATATGACAATAGTAGAAGGGAGGTATTGGGAACCGTGACATTGGAGCTCACTATAGGGCCGATGATCAAGAAGGTGGAATTTCAAGTCTTGAACATAGCTTCGTGCTTTAATATGTTCCTTGGGTGGCCATGGATCCATGATACAGAGGCCGTACTTTCATCCCTATACCAAAAGGTTCTGTTTTCGCATGAAGGAGCCATAGTTACGATATATGGTGATACTTTGACCATATTGAAGCCCATTTCTGGTATTGATTCTGAGAATGAACCATTGACCTTGGATGGCTTTGAAATTGAGAAGCCTATTTGGAAGGAAAGAAGAAGAGGTAGAGAAGATTCCCATGGACTTTGCTCCCTACAGCAACAATAATGTGGTGGCAATGATGAGGAGAATGAATTACCTTCCTTGGATGAATTTAGGGAAGACTGTGAAGAAGGCAACTGCTTAAGTTTCAATAATTCCCACTACCACACCACCTTTTGGGCTAGGTTATAAGCCTACTGATGATGACTTACTAGAAATGGAGGTGAGAAGAATGGCCCATGCAAAGGCTAAAGCCAAGGGACTCCCTTGTCCCCCAGAACCCTTAAAGCCCTATACTCTTACATTGAACAGAAAATTTGTTAAAGCCGAAGATAGGCAATGCTATTGGGGATTCCTTGAACCAAGGTATGATCCTAAGTTGAGAACAATGGTGCCTGGGTTTGAGCTATTCTTTGATTGTAACAACAAGCTCCCAGAACCAAAGAAGACACAAATTGGGTCCCCATTGATTGGGCTGATTACATGGACCCTGATGCTATGACTACGCTTTTGGGATATGCCATCTGCAATATAGAAGAAGAAGAGTACTTGGAGGCTTGCCAACATGCATTGAAAAGCCCATATGAAGTAAGAATAAGTGATGAAGATGAGGAAAGGGGAGAAGCCCCTAGTGATGATGACGAAGGTAGTAACAACAAGATTGTTAGTAGTAGTGATAGCAGCAGCAATGACAATGAAAATGGTGAGGATGACAACAATAGTGTTAGCGACAGCAACAATAGTGAAGACTATGATAGCCAATATAGTGGAAATGATTGGGGTGAACCCCCTAGCGATAGAGAAGATGAAAATGTAGGATTTTTCTATGAAGACCACTTTGATGATGACGTAGACTTTTATGATGGAGATATAGAGGATGATGTTGAAGCAGAACCTATAGACATGGAGAATGGCGCTGAAAGTGAAGACCATGAGTTAAAAAATGTGTTGGAAGCTGTAGGAGATGAGGTGGAAGTTAAAGATGAAGATGTTGATGATATAGATTATAATGGTTACTCCTATAGGGTGGCTCTTGGATTGGAGTTGCATTAATGATGTTAGTTCAAGGTCAGGCCCTCGATATGATAAGCATGGTCGAGAAATTCCTGAGTTATGGTAATTCCATAATTCAGAACTTATCTCACTGACCCCATACACTGAGGAAGAAGATGACATAGACACTAGATTGGCCACGCCAGACAAAAAGCTGATGATCCACAGTTTCAGAAACTTAACACTGGAGAATCTTGAAGTTGAAGATGAGAGAATGGAAGGGAATGAGTCAGAATACCTCCCCCAATACATTTTTCCAAGCAACAAAGGGAAGTAAGATCTGTTTGGTGAATGGATGGATAGTATAGAGCATCTAGATGCTTACGTGACTGACAAGCCCATATATATGGAGATTGATGGTGGAGGCATGGATTGTATGGATGAAGATCCCATGGTACTGATGCTGAGGGAAGAAGGAACTCACTGAGAGCCACCCGCCATTGTTGAAGCCACAACCGAGTTGAAGAATTGGGCATGGGAGGGAGCCGCCCACCCTATGGAAGACTCTATGGAGAAGATCAAGATCGTTGAGCCAATCACTCCTGTAAAAAAACATTATTTCTGTCCCTATTAAGTTTGTTTTTGCTAGTATTACCGTTTTTTTTGAGTTTGTTTGTGATCGTATTCCTATAGAGTCTATTTTTGTTGAATTTGTTGAGTTTGTTGAGAACTCTTTTCCTTATAATGTGATTTCTGATTCTGCTTATTTGTTGGCTTTAAATGTTTTTATTTAGGAAATTGGTAAAGAAATTCTTAATAATAAGGAATTAAAACAAGGGCATGTAGAACCTATAAAAGAAGAAACCCATCCTGTTAACGTGGGAACTGATGATGAACCTAAGATGATACAAGTGGGCAATACCCTAACCTCATCTGAGAAAGACGCATTAGTTGCCCTACTGAAAGAATTCAAAGAGGTATTAGTATGGTCATACGAAGACATGCCTAAGATTGATACAGATATAGTGTAGCATTGCATTCCAACAGATCCAACCATGAAGCCGGTCAAGCAGAAGTTGGGAAGAATGAAGCCAGAATGGACTCTTAAGATCAAAGAAGAAGTAGATAAACAGTACAATGCAGGATTTCTGAGAGTGGTCAACTACCTAGAATGGTTAGCTAATGTGGTTCCTGTATCGAAGAAGGATGAGAATGTGGGAATATGTGTAGACTTCCGAGATCTTAATAAAGCCAGCCCGAAAGATGATTTTCCTTTGCCTTACATTGATATCTTGGTTGATATCACAGTGGGACATGCCTTGCTGTCATTTATGGATGGTTTTTGGGATATAATCAGATAAAGATGGCTCTAGAAGATATGGAGAAGGCCTCCTTCATTACTCCATGGGGGATGTATTGCTACAAGGTCATGCCATTTGGCTTTAAGAATGCTGGTGCTACATACCAACATGCAATCACTACTTTGTTACATGATTTGATCCACAAAGAAGTAGAAGTTTATGTTGACGATATGATAGTGAAGTCCAAAGACTGTGAAGGGCATATACCAGCTTTACGGAAGTTCTTTAAAAGAATCCAATTCTATAAGTTGTGGTTGAATCCAAAGAAGTGCACTTTAGGCGTCACATTTGAAAAGCTGTTAAGGTTTATGGTAAGTCAAAGGGGAATTGAAGTCGATCTTGACAAAATCAAGGCAATTGTAGAGATGAAGCCTCAAAGGACTGAAAATGAGATCTGAGGATTTTTAAGGAGGATACAATACATTAGCAGATTCATAACCTAGCTCACCATGATATGTGATCCACTTTTCCAATTGCCCAAGAAAGAAGTTTCCACAGTATGGAATGAGTAATGCCAAGAAGTTTGTAAGAAGATTAAGAATTATCTGATGAAGCCACTGATATTGGTTCCACTGGTACCTAAAAAGCCATTATTGTTGTATATCACAACTACGGATACAACGATGGGGGCTTTGCTTGCTCAGTACCTAGAGGAGTCTGGGAAGGAGAATGCAATCTATTACATCAACAAGAAGATGATGGCTTACGAAGAGAAGTATTCACCACTTGAGAAGACATGTGTAGCACTTGTATGAGCAACCCGAAAACTCAGACATTATATGCTTGCTTTCAAGGTCTTGTTGATTACAAGAATGGACCCTTTGAAATATTTGATGGAAAAGCCTATGCAAGATGGGAAGACAGCTAAATGGGTTATACTTCTGTCAGAATTTGATATTAAATATGTGACTCAGAAGTCTGTGAAGGGGAGAGTAATCGCTGATCACTTAGCCCACTATTCACCTGAAGAAGCTGAAGAAATGCAAGGAGATTTCCGGATGAGGATATCATGGGGATAGAGTTAGAATCATGGAAGATGTACTTTGATGGAGCAACTAATAAAAATGGAAGTGGCATTGAAATTCTATTAATTTCTCCAAAAGGGACACACATCCCATTCTCTGGTAGGCTCAATTTTCCTACCACTAATAATGCTACTGAATATGAAACTTACATTATGGGGCTTCAAGCGGCCCTAGGTCTAAGAGTGAAAGAGTTGGAAGTATATGGTGATTCAGCCTTGATAATTTCTCAGATTTAGAATAGATGGAAGATCAAGGAAGAAAGGCTAATACCTAATCATGAATGTCTCCAGAAGTTGGCCTCGTAATTCAGTAAGATCCAATACCAGTACATGCCAAGAATGCAGAATTAGATTGCAGATGCTCTAGCAACAATGGTGTCCATGATGGATGGACCTAAGGAGGATGAAGCTAGACTAATAGTGGTGGAACAAAAAGAAGAGCCAGCTTATTGCATGTCCATAGAAGAAGATGAAGAAATGAATGGAGAAGGTGAATGGTATTCAGACATTCTGCAATACCTCAAGGATGGGACATACCCAAAGGCTGCAGACAAGAATGGCCAATTGACCATTAGAAGGTTGTCCACTAATTATATTATTTGTGGTGAGAGGCTTTATAGAAGATCATATAACAGAATTCATCTCCTTTGCATGACTGCCAAGGAAGCACAACAAATAATTGAAGAGGTTCATTAGTCAAGTTGTGGGCCACATATGAATGCATATATGCTGTCATGAAAAATAACGAGACAAGGTTTTTATTGGATTACTATGGAAGCAGACTGCGCAGCTCATGTTCGGAAGTGCCATCAATGCCAAGTCCATAGAGATCTAAAGCACATGCCACCTATGCCATTACATACCATGACTTCACCTTGGCCATTTTCTACATGGGAAATAAATATTATTAGGAAGATTCACCCAACAGCATCCAATGGCCATGAATTTATACTTGTTGCTATTGATTACTTCACTAAATGGGTAGAAGCTGCCTCATATAAGATTTTGAACTCGAAGAAAGTTGCTCAGTTTATTCAAACTAATATCATTTGTAGATATGGAGTACCGCATGAAATTATTTCAGACAATGGATTGCATTTCAAGGGAGAAACAGAGAAGCTACTTCGACAGTTCAATATTCAGCACCTTAAATCCTCATCCTACCATCCACAGACTAATGGAGCAGTTGAGGCTGCAAACAAGAATATAGGGAGAGCTTTGAAGAATAACACGAAGAACTACAAGGATTGGCATCTATAATTACCCTATGCACTTTGGGGGTATAAGAAATCAATTTGGTCCTCCATAGGAGCCACTCCTTATTCCTTGGTGTATGGGATGGAAGCAGTCCTTCCCATGGAAATGGGTGTTTGTTCATTGAGAATAGTACTGGAGAGTGAAATCCCTGAAGTAGATTGGCTGCAAAGTAGATATGACCAATTATGCATGATGGATGAGAAAAGACTCAAGGCCTTGTATCACATTCAAGGTTACTAAATGAGGCTTAGGAAAGCTTTTGACAAGAACTTAAGAACTAAAGATTTAAAGTTGGCTTATTTAGTGCTGAAAGAAATCTGAGCCTCGGTTCAAGAGACAAACGAGAAGTTCAAGCAAAATTGGGCAGGTCCATATATTATCAAGTAGATATACTTTAGTGGAGCAGTAAGGTTGATGGGCCAAGATGCAAACCCTTTTACTAAGCCAACCAATATGGATCAACTGAAGAAATACCACATCTGAGGTGGTAGTCTGAAAACTCCATGTTTAAAGTAGTTGTAAATTATGTTATTCCCCTTCTTAGGTTCGGCAAAAAAAAAAGGAGGGGGGGGGGGGGGGTAGGTTGAAGACCCGAAAGGGCAGCCTAGGCAAAAGTTAAGATAAATAAAATGAACTACATGATGACCTGATTCTTCTGCCAAGGAGGTATGTAGGCAACCATATATTAGTTTGGTCACAGCTTCCCCAAACCCACCATTTGCCCATTAAAAAAAAATCTGTTTTTAAAATTCAACCATTCCATTAAGCCATTCCATTACACAAAAATGGAAACCCAAACCCTAAACCAAACCTAAAAAAAACCAAACCTTAAAACCTAAACCCTAAACGGAGCCCTAAACCTGGAGGTCCTAAATAATTCCTAAACCTAAGAGTTTCACATCAACTTTTAAAATAAACATGTTCAAAGCCAAAAATAAGAAGATCATTTTTTCTTCAGTCTTTTCTCCTTTGGTTGTTCATTGGTTCCATCTGTGCTAGGTACTTTGTCATCTTTGGCCCTCCTCCTCAACTCATAGTTGTCAGCCTGATTTTTTTCTTGGTTGTCTCTAAGAAATTGTTTTCTCATAGCAACCATGTCAGCCTCCTTATCCGCAATTTTGTTCACCAACCAGTTAGAGTATTCCGTAGTCATCTTGTGAAAGTGAACCTTAACAAAAGATTGATCCACTCAGTCAACCATCTCCAAGCCCAACAACATGTTCCTTATAAAAGTAGGATTTGTATCCACATGAGTTAAAGGTTTTCTTCCTTTTCCATTGGCATACTTTGCTCATATTGGAATCGCCCCAAAAGTCTATCAGCCTTATAGAAAGTTGCCCTCCGTAATCCAACTACGAAGATGTGATCTGATCTTGGGGACCGCAACAAAGGAGGTGGGCACTTCCACCAACAACAATTCCATCAAATTGAGACACTGGATTTCTTGTTCAGAAATTTCACCTAGTTGCTTTTAGTTTGATACTTGGTTTTGAGGACAGCCCTACTTAGGAAATTTCCAGGACCATAATCAGCAATAGTAGGTGTAGCAACCATGTCTAGTCTGTCCATCAACCATATCTGCAAAGTCAAGGGACTCCCAAGAAAGTGTTGTGACTCTCCACCAACAAAGACGAAATCCAATCCTAAAAGAGTTTCTGCCAAGATTAGAGAAGCAGGATCATCACCATACTTAACTTGACTCACAATGCCTATGGCTCGAGCATCCACAAAACTAGGCCTTCCAGAACAAAGCAAAAATTCTCCCACGAAGAAAAGAGTTAAACCAAAATTTTTCTACATGTTGTCAGTCACTCCATGAGTACATTTGTTAATCAGTCTTGAAACAACTACATGAAGATTCATCATGTGGCCTTTAATCATGCTACTGGTAATTGAAGTAGAAAGTCCTAGAGCACCAGATAAAATCTCCCTATGTTTGGGATCACAAGAAACAACTACAGATTTTTTGCCAGGATCATAACCTAGAATAGTTGAAAATTCTTCAATTAGGGACAAAGTTCAACAGTTTTAAATCAGAATACATGGTCTTCAGTATCCCAGAACTTCATGGTAGCACAGAGGAAATCCCACTTGATCTTGACATTCCTCAAAGCCTTGATTCCCTCTAGTTTGTAGGTTGTAAAATTGGTCTTGGTGCTAAAATCAAAGCTATGAACCCATCTATCGATATCATGAATGGTTGAACGAGGAAAATTTTGATTGTTAGCCATGTATAACTCTTGCATGTGATTATTGTTTCTTGATAACTTCAATTTAGAGATTTGTTTGCAAGATAGATGCTAAAACAAGCTTTCTCAATCCCTAACCAGGTTTAAATAGGTTTCAAGAGTTTATAGCTAATAGGGAAAGTGTATTGTAGCCCCAAACGGAGAAAATATTTTTCAAAAAACTCAAAAACACAGAACACACATCGAAAAAACATGAGGAATCGGGATAGAATTGGGTGTGCCAGTTGGTACCCCAAAGTGCCAGTCGGCACTCTAAGAGTGCCAATCGGCACCTAGCTCAACCATGGCCCAATTACCCTGTTTTGTGTCTTTAGTCACTTTGTGGGTCCATTTTGCCTCTATTTTTCACTCCAAATTTTTTTTTTTTTTTTGGATTGCACAATAAAGTTCTCAAAATTTGCATGGTTTGTCAAACTGGGACATTTAGACATGCCTTGTCCATTTGTTTTCAAAAAAAAAATCACCTGCATCACTGGTTTCAAGAAGAAAGGGAAAAGAAAATTAATCAAGTCAAGATTTTCCAAAGTCATGCATTTATCTCTTAAACTAGAGGCATTCAGCTATGCCTTGTCCCCTCTCTCTGAAGCAAGTAAAAATCACTCACCCCTTTTGAAAAAAAAAAGAAAGAAGAGAAAATGTCTTTTCAAAAAAATAAAAGGTCATCATGCATAAAGTTTCCAAACTAGGGGCATTCGGCCCAGTCCTGCCTCATTCAGGTGAGTATAAATCACATCAAAGGTGGTCAGAAAAGTTCAAATTGTTTGCTACAAGACTTCATCAGGTGAATTCTAAACTTGGTTCATCTGAGTTTCAGCAAGATCAGAAGCAATCCAAAGATAAAGAGCTAAGAGAGGAAATTAATACAAATTGTCTAAGGAGTACTTTCTTGTCTTTGCAGGAAAATTAAAATACAAGTTAAGCATCATTCGGACTTCAGGTCCACCTGTGGGAAGATCTCCTAGACCCACCCCTAGAGGAGCCACCCTTAGTGTCTCCTTCCTGACTTGCATAAAATTGAGATTCTTGTTGCTAGTTCTGAAGTTCAAGATTTCTGATTCTCTCCTCCAAGGATCGTTGGCATCAGCCATTGCCATTCGATTATTCTGAAAAATCAACAGAAACAAGTGTTAAATCCATTATAATGGAAGTTCAAGCAAAAGCGTTAAGGAAGCATTATCTTTTACCCAATTCATTTCATTGAGCACATATTGAAAAGATTGTGTGCATGCCACAAGCTGCAAACCCCCAATCATCCGCATGCATTCTTCCACAAGATCAACATCGACCTGAAGCACAAATCCACAAGTTCAAAATAACTCAATGAGCAAAAACGAAGATAGAAGACTAAAGGATTTAGGAATATACTAGGTCATTCCAGGGGACATTTAGGGTGTACTCTGGCCGGTCTAGATTCATAAAGCTGTATGACCCATCAGGGTTCATCACTTCGTATTGCCATGCTGGAAAATGAGGATATGTCTCCATGAAAGAACTAGAAGAGCCGTCGGCATGGCTAGGAAGGGGACTTTCCTCCTCTTTAGAAGATGAGGCCTAAAAGTGCAACATGCAGATATTTTCACAAAAGTTGAAACAAAGAATGTGAGAAACGCAAGACATGATGCAAATTGACTTCGGAAAGAAAGAAAGCTAACGAGGTTACAGGAATTCCAGTTAGAAAACCCTGCAATTGAGTCTAGACAAATTCAAGACAATTTCCTAGTGTCCCCAAAACAACATGGCTGACTCAAGCACGAGCAATCTCTTCATTAGCTAATGATGGAAATTTGCATATATGCAGCGGAAAAATTAAAATTAAACGGATCTACTTCATTCACAATTGTTAACATGTGCTATGTAAGTTTCAGAATTATAGAACAAGAGATTGTACCTTGAAGCAGTGAAATTCAAATCCGAAAATCAAAAGCACTTGGGAATACTTTTAATCTTCACTCCAATTCCACTTGATGCCCAAGAAGTGTGGTCTCTCAATCAATTATGTATGTGTGTTCTAGAGAGAATCGAAGAGTGTAACTTCCTCACATACATTCCATTTCATTCATAGTTCTAAAATTCTGTATGTTTCTCTCTACATAACTGATTATCTAATTGGGCTAGCCTTTTGGGCCTTTCCAATTGGGCTTTAGTGTGTGGTTTGGAGTGGGACCAAAAAGAAACAAATAAGACTCTAGCTCCAATGGGCCTTGAACTTTTCTGTCAACTCTTGACAAGTCCAAAGTTACCATTAACTATACTTAATACCACTATATGAATATAGTTGCACTCTAGGCCTTATTACTAAATTATATTCCAAGACTTTATTGTACATGCAAACCCTTCATTAAATATTCATAGTAATACAAAGTCATGAATATAGACTGCCACTTTGTGAATTACTACATCTTAATCCTTGAGTACCTGGTTTAATCCTTTAATGTTATTCATCATATATTTATGAAATCCAATTTCATAAATATATTTACTTTAGTCTTACTAAAGTGGTTAGGCCTAACTCTCTGAATAACAAACCCATTAAACTTATCTTAAGAGAATATTTTATATCTCCATTAAGAGACTATGAATTCCATCTTGAGAATATATGTTCCATCAACACTAAATGTGGCTGCTCAACATATTGAGGTTTTGACCGTTACTTTAGATCTCACTCCTGATATATCAAAGCAACCTACACTTCATGATCAGGTCCATTATTCTCTCAGGATTAAGAGTTCATGTAAATATAAGTCGTGAGATTTATTATTCAATTGACAATCGTTAGGAGAATAATAAATCTCACAGCGGTCCAGTTCAATATGTCTTAACTCTTTAAACATATCAACATATCAACTAGAAGTCACCACTTCCATGATCAAGACAAATCATCTTAGTTAATATGTTATAGTCTTTGCAGATGAAACGCCCAACTTCATCACCGACTACGAACTAAATTCTGAGTTTACAAAGAACTTGTGATTTATATCTTCTGTGACTTTTCACATAAATCACATACTATGCATCTCATGGACTATATGATAATGTCCGAATATTCATGTTACCATTATTTCAGATGATAATAAAACAACTTTATTAACCACAATATTAAGTCATACATCATGTCATACATAATGTCATAAATAATATCATACATAGCATCATACAATAGGATTCAAGGGCATTAATCCCAACAGCTAAGAGGTCTGCCAACCGGGTGGAGGGACAAGGATGAACAGGAATAGTCTTAGGAGGGTACATATGTTGAACTTGAGCCAATACCCAGTCACCAAGATACCAATATCTCCCATGGCCACACTCAAATAGCACTTGGTGGCCATTCATCTCTTGAGCCCATTCACACTTAGCACACTCCTCACAACCAAGCCAAAGATCCAAAAACATTTGAAAATCACAAAGAACCCAAAGTGAAAAGAAGCCAAACCACATAGCACAAAAAAGAAAGAACACAAAAACTCTCAACCAAACACAAAACCCCTAGAATAAAAAACTCACATCGTCAGCAATCAAGTTATCAATCACCATGCGCCAAGCTTGCAAAGAACGCTTAGGAGGCGTTGACAAACGATACTTAGGTAGCCAACGAAGAAATCTTGGATACATGTCACCAACATCTTCCAAAACTTGTGGACCAACCCCAAAATATTCATACATCTAGACTTAAGAGAAAATCAACACATCATTAATGGCACAACCAAAATAACCTTCCAAAACACACATAACTAAGAATTCAAAACCTCACTTGCCAAACAAATGGTGCACCTCCTAAGTTTAAGAGGCTACATTGAGAAAGTTGAGTCATAAAGTTTAAAAGGGTTGCATAAGCCATGCCACCCCAATCATAATTTTTGATCTGGCCAATATCTCTCGGACTCCACAAATGGTGCAATCTCACAATACTACCCAAGTCTGGACATAAGAGAGTTCCAATGAAGAGAAGCATGAACATGCGAGTGCCGGTTGCTACAGTCTTACAGTTCTCAATATTGTTGTATAGCCACATCAAGGATACATTTTTGCTCCTAATTTTTGAAGGCATCATACCCGAAAGACTTTTAATTTCAGCTGAGTTGATGAAATCATTGACTTGAATTCTTTCACCACCCAATTTTAAGCTAGTAATGGCTGAAAAGTCATTAGGTGTCAACATCACCTCACCAATGCCTAAATGGAAAGTGCAAGTAGTGTCCCAGAATCGCTCTGACAAAGCAAGGAGTAATTAGAGGTCCTTATACTCATTGGTATCATGATCCAATAGAGCTTGGAAAAAGGTTTGGAAGCCTGCTTCATTAATGATGTTTTTAATGTCCAGGGACAATATCTCCCACATGCCTTTCAACATCTGGAGGCTACCTCGACTCTTGAGGTTTAGCCAATCATTAAGATGTCCACAAAACACCATGTCCCAAAATACTCATTCCAAAAAAATTTCATGTAAAAAATCCCATGTCTAACACCAAAAAAAAAAAAAAAAAAAAAAATCCATGTCCCAAAATACTCATTCCAAAAAATCCTATGCCAAAAATCCCATGTCCAACAAAAAAAAAAAATTATTTCTAACAAAAAAAAATTTCAATGCCAAAAATCCCATGTCAAAAAAAAAAAAAAAAAAAATCCCAAAAACCTTTCATGCCCAATACAAAAAAAACCCACATGACCACAACAATTTTTTCCATACCCATACCCATAAAAATTTCCATGCTCATGAAATAAGACTTACACATTCCAACAAAATTTCTACACTCATCAAAAATGAGTTTGTTCAATCAAGCCTACACATCAAGTTCTCATGATTCCAATATCCACAACATTCAAGTCAAAATTCATTCAACAATACCACAAGCTACATACATTTCCAAGCTTCACAAGTCATCAACATTGTCCAAGTTTCATACCAAATAACTCAACAATTCAAAAATGCCCCAAAACAAAGAAAACAACATGATAACACAATGATTTTCAACCAAATCATACAATGTTCAAGTTTCCAACAAGAACAAACAACAACAAAATGACAATGTCTCACCATCAAGCTCTCAACAAAACATAAAATCAACAAATTTGCCAACAAACCACAAGAAAAAAAAAAAAAGAACTCACCTTGAAGTCCTTTTTGGAGCGTGGAGCATGGGTTTTAGGGTCTTGAAGGAGCTCCTCTTTCTTATTCCATTCAAGGGATGGATGATATTTCTTCCCATTGAAAGTACGAAAAGATGGTCCCTTAGAAGATGCCATTGAAAATGCAAAAAATGGAGGCTTGGAGATGGGTTTCAAGAAAATGGGTTTGTTGCAAAGGTGGTCATGAATACAAAGATCTGAAGAGATATTGAGGGAAATGAATGAAATCAAGTTTAGAAGCCTAGGGAAGTGATTTTCTAAGGAAGAAATGGTGATAGGATGAAGAAAATGCAAGTGGAAGAAGCTTTTGAATAGTAACAATGGAGGAAGAAGAGAGAGTGAAGAAGGGGAAGCGAAAAAAAAATGATGGAAACAAGCACAAAAGGGCGCCAAAAATTCGGCCCCCCTTTTTTTAACACACTTGAGTTGCTGAGTCAACTCAGGTTTGATTGAGTTGACTCATTCAACTCACCCAAAAAAAATTGTTTTGTTTTTGTTTTTATTTTTTTGAAAGATGAAATAAAAAATATGAAAATATGAAAAAAAAAAAAAAATTTCAAAGGTTTTCAAAGAGAGATGGTATCAATCTCAAGAAAATTTCAAGGATGGCAAAAAACAATAGGTATCATTTTTCAAAGAAAATATCAAATATCAAAAAGGAAAAAAAAAAAAAATTTCAAAGGACTACAAAAATCAATCACGGTTTTCCTTCTAAAGAGAAAATTCAAGTCAAAGAAAAAGAGAGAGAGGAAAATCACATATCTCAAAATAGTGGAATAACAGAGCACATATCATTTAAAATCTAATCCCAAATTTTGGTCTTTTTGGAGGCAAAACCTCAGGTTCCAAGATAGTGAAGCCTCTTGGTTACCTCTCATTCAGATCAAGGTAGAGAAGCCCCTTGGTCAGTCACAGTTCCAGATTGAGATAGAGAAGCCTCTCAATTGCCTTAGGTTCCAAGATAGAGAAGCCTCTTGGTTACCTCCCATTCAGATTAAGGTAGAGAAGTCCCTTGGTCGCCCACAGTTCCAGATTGAGATAAAGAACCTTTCAATTGCCCCAGGTTCCAAGATAAAGAAGCCTTTTGGTTACCTCCCATTTAGATCAAGGTAGAAAAGCCCCTTAGTCGCCCACAGTTCCAGATTGAGATAGAGAAGCCTCTCAATTGCCTCAGGTTCCAAGATAGTGAAGCCTCTTAATTACCTCTCATTCAGATCAAGGTAGAGAAGCCCCTTGGTCATCCACAGTTCCAAATTGAGATAGAGAAACCTCTCAATTGCCCCAGGTTCCAAGATAAAGAAACCTTTTGGTTACCTCCGATTCAGATCACGGTAAAGAAGCCCCTTAGTTGCCCACAGTTCCAGATTGAGATAGAGATGCCTCTCAATCGCCCCAGGTTCCAAGATAGAGAAGCCTCTTGGTTACCTCCTATTCAGATCAAGATAGAGAAGCCTCTTGGTTGCCCCTACATGTTGATTGAGATAGAGAAGCCTCTCAATTCATCCCAGATTTAGACTAAGATAGAGAAACCTTTTAGTCACCTCAGATTTCAAGATTTATTTCAGGTTTATCAATTATCAAGTAGATTAAGTATTCATAATTCTAATTTTTCAAAATAGCAAAACACTAGTTCTATGTTCCAAGGTTTTAAGTTCTAGGAATAGGCAATCTTCGAAAAGTCAACCTCGATTAAATCATGGCTGCTAAATTCAGTGTCTTTGTTTTACATTGACATTCGCTTTGCAAGTTCTGTCAATGAGGGGTATTTTGTAGACACTTGATTTTGCACCCATAATTTAATCTTAGAAGATGACTAGAGTGACCATTCATATACCCAAAATTTAGAGTTGCATTACATGCATTAATTCATTTGTTGCATATCATAAAAATGATCTTGAGACTCTAATGGTCGCAATGATATGCCCGATTCTCAAATCGGACTGTCGGATTGAAAGATATCACCAGATCAAGTTTTCATAGTCTGCATGCATTTTGTTTGGGTGGAACCTATAGACACTCAATTTTGTACCCATGATTTAATCAAGGAGAATGACTTGAATAACCATTCATATACCCCAAAAAATTATAATTGCATCACATGCATCAATTTGTTCTGGTATTGCATGCATCAGTTTGTATTTGCATTACATGCATCAATTCATTCATTGCCTATCATAAAAATGATCTTGAGATTTTAACGGTCGCAACGGTGTTTCTGGTTTTCAAATCGAACCATCGGATTGAGAGATATCACATGATCAAGTTTGCACGGTCAACATGCACTATGTCTAGGAAAGGTCGACCACACATGATTAGTTTGAATTAATTCTAATTGGTTAAACAATTAAAATTAATTAAATAATTTTGTGATTGGTTGATGATTAGTATTTAAAATAGGATTGCATGCATAGGAATAAAAGGGATGATTGGATAACAATAAAATTGTGGATAATTTGAACTTTATCAAGATTTATTTTAGGGTATTTATCTACAAGATAATTGTTCTTAAACAGCCTGAATTATCCAAAAAGGAGATGAAAAATCATAAATAGAGGATGAAAACACATCTAGGTACAAGGACCTGTCAAAAAACCCTAGAAGAGGAGTCCAAACAACACCCGAACACGAAAGTACATTCAGGGTCCAAGAGCCTATTCGGCACTTTTGGGTTTTGGCCTAACGGCCTTCGAGTGACGATAAGGCACACCCTTTTCGATCTTTTTGCAAAAGGATGTGTCCAGATTCACATCCTAATCGTCTGTATCTATTTTTTAGAGTCTTCTGGCTTCTATAAATAGAGACTGAACCTCATAATTCAGAACATTTTTTTTACGCTCTGAGAGGCACACGTTTTAAGGCTCTTAAATTGCTGTTACTTGCTGATCATCTCTAAGTTTGCTGCTTAAATTAGGGTTTTTAGGTTTCAAAGATAATTGAATAAGTTTCTTTGAACCCTAAAACATCCTCTCAAGAACAAAGAGTGCTCATGCAAGAGGTTGTTTCCTTCACCCTATTTTGCCTTTATGTTTTTATTTTTTATTTTATGTTGATGATTGTTCTTATATATAGCATGAATTATTAATCATTGTTTTGTTTAAAGCATGATTGTTTCTATGCGATTGTTATAATCTCTTTCTTGAATATCAATAATCTACATGTGAACAACTCTATTTCTAAAAATGAAATAGATCTACATCTTCCTTAGATGTAGATCTAAATTTTTCTTCAAAATAAAATAGATCTGCATCTTCCTTAGATGCAGATTTGAATTTTTCTTCACAATAAAACAGATATGCATTTTCCTTAGATGCAGATCTGAAATTTTCTTTAATCAAAACTGATTTGTATCTTCCTTAAATACAGATTTGATTTTTTTAATGCATGCAAATTTTTGAAATAAAGAAAAAGATTAAACATGATTGTGTTGGTGTTTTTTTTTTATTTAATCCATGTTGCATTAATTTATATTATGAGTGAAACTCTCTTCTTAAAAAACCCTTTTCCAAAAAACCACTGTTTTTAGTTCTTGAAAAACAGACCTGACACTTTTTCAAAACAAAAGACTTTATTTTTATTAGATAAACACAAATCTGAATTTTTATCTCCAAAAACCATTTTTTTACATACTACAAAACAAATTTGGTATTTTGACAAATCAAAACCATTTTTTTTTTTATCAACCAAAACAGATCTAGTTCTTTTCAAAAGAAGAGATTTCATTCATAAATAAATTTGTGTCATTTGATTTTTTATTCACATGTTCAACATATCATGCATGACATACATAAAATGGTATATTGGTCACAAGAGTCTAGAAGACCAAACTTTGTCTAGGTGGAATGAGTGCCTAACAACTTCCCATTTTGTAACATAGCCTCTAGATTTAGGTCATTGGTTAAGTAGATCTAGCGTTGTCTTTATTTTTTGGGTAGAATGTAACTAGGAGAAAAAACCATGTATTTTTGGTAGATTGTAACTAGAACCCAAATCTATGTAATTTTCAATTTTTCAAGATAGGTATTTTTTTTTTCAATCAATGAAGAAAACAATTTAGCCATGTATTTATTTTTCTTATTTTTTGTATAAAAAAAAAGTGGCGACTCCATACCACTTACCCAAAAGGAGAAGTGACCTAAAAGGTACCCGAATGTCTTTTTTGAGGGACATTCTTTTTTTTCGAGGTCTCTTACAAAACTGATCACACATGATTAATTTAAATTAATTTTGATTAGTTAAACAATTAAAATTAATTAAATAATTTTGTGATTGGCTGTTGGTTAGTGTCAAAAATAAGTCTGCTTACATGGGAATAAAATGGATAATCAGATAACAAAGAAGTTGTGGATAATCAAGTCTTTTTGGAATATATATCTATAAGATAATTATCACTTTAGAGGCCTGAATATCAAGAAAAAGTGATTAATTTTTAGAATACGAATCAAAAATGCGTCTAGGTGCAATTTCTGGCTAAAAAATCCTCAAAAAAGGAGTCCAAATCGGACCAAAACTCAAATGCAGGCTTGGCACCCAAGAGGGCCTGTTGGCACTCTTGGAGTGCCAATCGACACATGGCAAGTGCCAATCGGCACTTCCCTAGTGTCGATTGGCCCAAACACGTGGCTCGGCCTGGGAACCTCTTGATTGAGATAAAGCCTATCTTTTTCGACTTTTTAGAGATAATGATGCGTTCTAATTTGTATCTGATCTCATTCAACTTATTTTTTAAGCATCCCAACTTCTATAAATAGAGGAATAAGATCAGAATTCAGGGCTCTTCTTTTCTGACTTCTCTGCTCCCCTTACGTTAAAGACGTTCTGGATGCTTTTGCTTTAAGAACTTCTTTTTTGTAAGTAAAGTATTTTAGACCTCAAGGAAGTGAAGACTTCATTGATTTCTAAAATATTCTTTTATTTGAAGAGCGCGCCCATGTAAGAGGTATTTAGTTTCATTCTTCTGTTTGTCTTTTTTTTTTCTTTTCCATTAATTAGTATGTTGTGATTGTTTATTGCATGAATTTGGTTAATATGTTTGATTTTATTATGTCTTGTTTTTAATTCATATTTGCCATGCTTATATACTTAGTTTGAATTTTCTTTGACATGTTCTTTAGTTGATTGCCTATTTTAATTTTTTTTCTTTGATTTCAAAATTTGCTGATGATCATCAAAACCTTTTTTAAAAAAAAAAATACAAAGCTGGTTTGTATTTTCATTAAATACAGATCTGTATTTTTTTTGTCACAAAACTGGTCAGTATTTTCATTAAATATAGATCTGTATTTTTCTGGTCATAAAATTAGTTGATTGCCTATTTTAATTTTTTTCTTTGATTTCAAAATCTGCTAATGATCATTAAAACCCTTTTTTTTTTTTTTTAAATACAAAGCTGGTCTATATTTTCATTAAATACAGATCTGTATTTTTTTTTGTCACAAAACTGGTCAGTATTTTCATTAAATACAGATTTGTATTTTTCTAGTCATAAAACTGATCTATATTTTCATTAAATACAAATCTGTATTTTTTTCTACTCATAAAACTGATCTGTGTTTTCATTAAATACAGATCTGTATTTTTTTCTAGTCACAAAACTGGTTTGTATTTTCAATAAATATAGATTTAAAATTTTTTTGAGAAAGTTTTTTTTTTTTTTTAAATTATAAAATTGCAGATTTTGAAATTTCAAAGAAGGAATTAAGAGTTAGGTTAAAGTCTTTCTTTTTAATATGTGATGCATACATAATAAGTTTGTCTCATGAATATGAATCCTCTTTTAAAAATCTCATTTAAAAAAAAAAAAAAAAAAACCTTTTCAAAATAGATCTGATTCTTTTTAACAAAATCTCATTTTTTTTTATCCTTTACAAAAACATATCTGATTTTTACAAATCAAATCCCATTTTTTTTAACTTAAACATATCTTATTTTTCTTAACAAAATCTTTCTTTTGACCCTTTACAAAAACAGATTTGATTTTTTCAAATCAAGTCTCAATTTTTCATACTTTTCAAAACAGATCTGATTTTTCTTTTAAAAAAAGAGGACATATTCATAAGACAAATTTGTTTAAATTAATTTTTGTCAAATGTTTGTCATGTGTGTTATAACATATCATTCAACATCATATAAAAAGGGTATATAATGGTCATTAGAGTCTAGAAGACTAGACTCTGTCTAGGCGGAATGAGTGCCTAACACCTTCCCATTTCATAACCTAGCCCCTGAACTTAGAATTTTGGTTAGTAGATTAGTGTTTTGTCTTTAATTTTGATAGATTGTAACCAGAATCAAAGCTTCTTTTTTTTTTTTTTTGCATTGATTGTAACCAAGACCAAAGCCTTGTAAGGTTAATCTACCAAATTGTACTTTTTTATTCAATCAATGATATTTGATGTATTTTGAATATGTAATTGTAGTTATTTTTTATTTTTATTTTTTTGTATAAACAATAATTGGCAACTCCACATTACCACCCAAAAGAGAGGCACCTTAAGGCACCCAAATCTCTTTTTTGAGAGCACCCAAATTCCTGGTCTCTCACAACAGGATATCAGCTTTTGTATGAATTGGAGAAGTCTAACAGAGCAACTGTATCTGATCCCTCAGCTTAGAAATCTTTCTGGAATAGAATATGGAAATTAGGGGTCCCTAATAAGGTAAAACTTTGTCTCTGGCAAGCTTGTTCAGATGCACTACCAACAAAAGTGAATCTAGAAAGAAGGAAGATAATTGTTGATCTTGTTTATAGTCAGTGTTTAGATTGTCCTGAAACTTCATTGCATGCTTTGTGGGAATGTGGAGCTCTTCCTCAAATCTGGGATCATGATTTTGGTTGGGTGAAATCGGGATTTCCTCACCTTCACTCTTTCTCGGACTTGGTATTTGTGGTGGACTCGAAATCAAGCAAGTTGGAGTTATTTGCGATGGTGGCGTGGACAGTGTGGAGTTGTTGTAATAAAGCCAAATGTAACGAATGTTGCTTGCCACTTGACAAAGTGCTATATTATGCTCGGTCTGTCTTGCTTGAGTTCCAGAGTTCATTACGTGGTCAGTATTGTCTGCCTAACCCAGTGAAAGTGAAGTGGAAACCTCCGGCTGCTTCCATAGTTAAGGTAAACTTTGATAGTGCTATGTTTGCGGAGTCTAACAATGCAGGGATTGGAGTGGTTATTTGTAATGATAAAGGGGAGGTTATGGCCGCCTTATCAGAGAAGATTGCCCATTCCTCATCGGTGCATATCTTGGAGATGTTGGCAGCAAGGCGTGCAGCTCAGTTCACAGTGGAGCTCGGCTTCCCACAGGCTGTTTTTGAAGGCGATTCTGAAGGTATTATCAAGGCGCTTGCTGATGGATATTCTGCCCTCTCAAGTTTTGGTCACATATAAAAGACTCTAGGTCCATTTTGGGTTTTTGTCATTCCCATTCCTTCTCTCATGTTAGGAGGCAGGACAATTCTATAAATTATGCTTTAGCACAGAGAGCTAGGCTTTCTTTTTTTTGAGAATGTTCCATCGAATGTTTTTCAGTTTGTGTTAAAAGATTTTCTAGTTTAATAAAAGCATACTGATGAGTATGGTTTTCTCTCCCAAAAAAAATGCTCTTGAAGTTGTTAATGGCCATTTTAGTGACAAATTTTATGCTTCCGCAAGATGGCTAAGCCCAATCACTTAATAGGTCCAATATCTTATCTATTTTATTTCATTTTATTGCATGACCTAAGCCCATGCAAATAGTTGAGAAAATTGAGGAAAAATAGTTTGGAGGGTTTGGGTTGATTTCTATTGAACTTTTTATAAGCTCAATCCATACATGTCACCAAGCGGGCTAAGGATTCTGGAAGCACCTAAGGCCCATAAGGAGGTCCAGTACTTGAAATTTCCATCCCAAAAAAGGCTCTAAACCATTTCCTAAGCATAAAGCAAAATAAACTAAAATCATGGAAAATAGCACTTAAGGGGTTCAAAACCTTTCTCCCGACCAAAAAACAGTCACAAGTGTAAGGTTGAAATTTATCAACCATCTTGTTGGCTTTATTCCGTGCCAATTTGCTTGTAATTTAGCACTTAGTAACCCTGTATTTAGGTGAGATTCATGTAAGGGTAGTGTATGAAGAGAGTGTGAAGAAAAGCTCAAGTTTGTACAAAGAAGTAGAGTTTCGTGACTAGGACTCACGGCTGACTCGCGACTAGCAAGCCACCAACTGCAGGCACGTGAGAAGCACACAGGGGAGTTGAAGGGTTGTGTAAGCTGTCGCACTACAGGACAAAAGTCCCAGGCTGGCTAGGCCGTTATCTCGCGACTTGAACTTGCGACTTGGACCAGTCGAGAGGCCAAGCCGCCAACCAGCCCTGTTTGGGAAAAACTGACTCTTCGTATTCTAAACACACACCACTATATATAGACTCTTATACCCACGAAATGTTGAGAGTTTCCAGAGAGAATTTTTGTGAGAGAAACCCTAGAGAAAAATAAGATTGCCTCATCCCCAATCTTCATCTAAGAGACTCTACAAATTCCTCCACTCTCTTCCTCTCCATTGACACATCCTTGAGAGGTCATTGACCAAATCCTTTTCTCACCACACCCACGTCTGTGAGAAGGTTCATTTGGTACTAAGGGAAGCAGTTTGGAAGGAACCAATATACATTGGTTGATGCTATGGTTTAGTAGCGGAATCCGGTAAGTTAGAAAAGAAAAAGGTTCGGCGCAACCTCGTTGGAGCAAGAAACTTGGAGGGCTTAGGTACCTGGATAGATTAGGCTTGGAGGGTCTATTGCTGTTCATATATCCCAACTACATTTTCTAGTGGATTATTGATCGCTTGGATGGCGGCGGAGAGGTTTTACGCCGAGGGCTTCGGTTTCCTCTTCAATAACACATCGCGTGTTGTCCTTATGTTTGCATCTCTCTTCCCTTTATCTCTACCATTTAATTACTGCTGTGATTGTGATTATTTATGGTTTAGATTGTTTATCAATTCTATTATAAGCTTGTTATCATTTTCCGCACATACATTATTTGATATAAAGCTTGAATTGGTAACTTTGTAATTGGGGGTCTAAACGTTCAAAGGTGTTTTACACGCATTTTGAACTTTCAACAAGCATCTCCCAAAACTCAGTATAAATACTCACCATCAGCCTACAAGTAAGGGGACATTTTTTTGTTTTTGTTTTTGTTTTGTTCCTTAGACCCAAAACTTTGACACAAAAGCTTAGCCAACTAGTAAGCAATTTCATGATTACGAAGCTTGGGGGTGGAAGTGTTGGCACCGGGGAACCTTCTAACTTTTTCTCACAACTTTTGTTAATTTCCTATTCTCGTTGTTTGTGGATTGAAGTTTCGGATCTGTGTATTTTTCTTGCAATTTTTTTTTTTTTGTTGTTGGTATTTTAGCTTATCTTGATTTCTCTTTTCACAAAACATCATTAGCCCTTGTTTGCTATATATTGTGAATTTTGGGCTTGACTCTTCATTAACAAACAAATGTAATAAACCAGCGAGAGTTTTGGGCTTATTCTACAATATTGGCCTTTGTCGCAAAACTTTCCCCCATAGAAGTTAAGAAAACAAAATAGAGAAATGCTATGTTCATAATATTTTCACAACAAATTTTAAGTGGTAGATTCTTATTCGCTATTACTAGTTGGCAAAAAAGTATTTTCAATAGTTGATTTAAATTAGAACCAATAACAACCTACTACGTAATATTTGTTGTGAAAATATTATGAAGGTAGAATTTCAAAATAAAATATTAAAAGAAAAATTAACATTTAGTATTTTAAACAAGTGTTGGTACTATTTAAAAATAAATAAAAATAAAGGGAGGGCCATTTAAGTAAAATTCGTTCACAATAAAAAATTATCCTTAATAAGATGAAGCAGAGGAAGAATTTTTTGAGAACCTAGGGGCCAATAGTTTATACAATAGGTTAGTGAACTCTCAATGTATATATATTCGACTCCTCTGCATGTTTTTTTTTTTTTGGTCAATAGGGACTCCTCTGCATGTTAATTAGCAGGTCCTCCTGGTATTTCCAACTTCTGACTATTAAATTATTTTTTTAAAAAAAATCCTCTGCACAGTACCCCTATCATGGGTTGCAAACACTACAAGCCCATTTGCAAGACTTCCCATGAGGCCCAAATGGTTGAAGTAAAGGCTTTTTTATGCCCCTCCAAGACGTAACTCCACATTTCCCTTTGTATTTTCAAGCAGCTGCGTCTACATGATGAAAAAAAATAATCGTAGGCTCGGGCCCAAATGAAAGCTTCCTGAAATATAAGTTTGGGCTTCAGAATTTTGCATCCTTTTCACCTCGGTTTTTATAGCAAATGGCCTTGAAATGGAGAAATTATTGGTTCCTCCGGGAGGACCACTGATGTGATGTGGTCCTCTCAGCTCCTGTTAGCCAATAAAAAAGTGCCATGTGGTTATTTTTTCTGATTCAGCTCCACGTCAGCACTTGCCCATTACACTAACTCTCGTTAACAAAACCAAATCAAGGTTAAAACTCAGCTCCACTTCCCCGCAGCCGGAAACACAAAATTAAAGCCAAAATCAAAATCAAAATACAGTCCTCCTCGTCTGATATGTCGATACTACTGCAAAAAAAAAAAAACCAAAGGCGACAACAAATCGGTAGAGATCCGTCTCTGTATTTAACGGCACCTTTTTTTAGCACATTCCAAATTCACAAGCAAGTTTTTCTTTCTTTTCTTTTGTATTATTAAACTACAAAAATAATTGAAATTAAAATCCATTCACAAATAAAGTTTTTTTTTTTTTTTTAGAGAATCCACCGCAACAGAGAGAGATGCTTCTCCGAATGAACTAAAACTAATTTTCCTTATTCAGAATCCTCACCAAAACGAACTTGAAGACGCCAAATCCCTTAGGAAACAAGAAAAAAATGTAGAGAAAACAGAAGAGAGAAACTTTAATCAGTACGCATCAATCTCTACACATGCTTCAACTTCAATACGCATACACTACCAGTTACAATTATGCTATTTCCTCTGTTTGGCTACCGAGAAAGTGTAAGGAAAAAAAGCGAAAGAAATACAGCTCCTAATCTCAGATTTTGCTTAACTCGGCTGAGGCGAGTTATTCCGATCCAAAACCACTTAAAATCTTTTCAAAAAAAAAAAAACTCAGTTCTGCTTTTTCACTTGCTTTGCTGTAATATTTTCTCGGTAACCAAACGAAGAGCAAGAGTTAAAAAGACCTAGAGATTGGAAATGGGAAGTACGTTCCGAGAAAGCCATGGTAGAGGAGAGAAATCCGGAGGCAACGACGGTGACTCGGATCATGCATGGAGAGAGTGGAGTAGTATCGGAAACCATGAGTTCTCCGGTCACGAAGGACTCACCGGAGAACCCATGGTTTCTGGCAATGGTGGATCCGAATCCCAGAAATCACAATAAACAACAACAATAAAAAATTTCCACAAAGAGAAAAAAGAAAAGAAAAAGAAAGAACGAGTTGAGAGCTAATATCAGAAGAAGAAGGAAGAAGTGAGAGCTTGAGGCAGAACAAGTCTTTGATTTTGGTTTCTGGCTGTGGGTAAGTGGAGTTGATTTTAACCTTGGTTTGGTTTTTGTTAACAAGAGTTAAAGTCTTGGTTTGGTTTTGTTAACAAGAGTTAAAGTAATGGGTAAGTGCTGATGTGTGGAGCTGAATTTAAAAAATGGCCGCGTGGCACTTTTTTATTGGCTGGCAGGAGCCGGGAGGACCACTGAGGAACCAATAATTTCTCCTTGAGATGGTCGGCCCAACCCACGCAATCATGATTATATTTAGGCAAAAATGCAAAACTGACCATCTAATTTTCACGTTTTTTCATTTCAGTCCTCTAACTTTCAGTTTTGTCAATTCAGTCCTCTAACTTTCAATTTTTGTCAATTCAAGGCTCCGTTACAAATCCGTTATTGCTGCCGTTACAGCTGCCAAAAACGACGCCGTTTTCATGTTTTTTTTTTTTTTTTTCGGAATTAAAAGAAAATTCTGAAAAAAAAGAAAAAAGAAAAAGAAAAAAACATCGTCGTTCCCCTTACCTGAATCAAAACAAAAGCAAAAAGGGATTCGTTCCCTTCACTGAATCAAAACCAAAAAAAGGGATTCACTCAAATCCCTAACTTTGAGTCCGAGAGAGAGAGAGAGTGAGCCGGTTTGAGAGAGAGAGAGAGAGAGAGAGAGAGCGACTGAGTTCACAGCGGTGTCGCCGCCCCTGCTCGCCGCCTAGTCGCCGCCCCTGCCGCCCTTGCTCGCTGCCCAGTCGCCGCCCCTGCTCGCTGCCCCAGTCGCCGCCCCTGCCGCCCCTGCTCGCCGCCCAGCCACTTTGCAGGTATATTTTTTCAGCTTAATTTTATTTTTTTTAATGGGTGTTCTTAAAGTTTGATTTTTTTTTTTTTTTTGTCATTTTTATGGTTAGCTTTAAAATTTCTGTCATATTGGTGCTTCCATCCATTGTCTTTACTGTAAAATCACATTGTATCACGTATGAGAATAGTGTTTGTTTTATAAGCTAAAATGAAAGAATTGTTGAAGTTTCAAGACTAAAATGACAAAAATTAAACTTTAGGGATGGAAAAACAATTCATGTAGTTTGTCTGAATTTTTCTCCTTTAATTGATTTTATTTATCTTGGATGTTGTTTAGTGGACTTGATGAAAGAGGGCAGCACTGTAATATTGCTCAATGCTAAAATTGACATGTTCAAAGGATCAATGAGGCTTGCTGTGGACAAGTGGGGCCGTGTTGAAGTCACTGAACCTGCTGATTTCACTGTGAAGGAAGATAATAACCTGTCACTGATTGAATATGTGCTTGTGAATCTTGTTGAAGAGTGACTTTTCTGGACAGTGTTCACCCTCGCTGCTCTGCCTTGACTGAATCAGTGGTGGGTGTGCCATGAAGACTGTGAGGACAGAGGGGGTTATAACTTTGTATATGATTTTGCTTTGAACATTGGCTTGTGATTTTGCTTCATCAATTCATTCATAGACCTGAATTTTGTAATTAGCTTTTTTGATTTGGCATCTTTGAGGAAATTGTATGTAAATCATGAGTGCAAATATATACCTTTTATAAAGCTCTTCTTTTATACAAATATGTGGAGATTTTGACAATTGATGAGCTCTTCTTTTATACAAATTGTGTGTCATTAGATTGCTATTATAATCAAATTTGTATAATTATTGATGCTGCAATAATCTTAATCAACAAGCAAAATAAAGCCTTCCCTATTCTCCAAGCCCTCTCCCATTTATCTTCCGCTTGAACCAAGGCCATTCACAGGCCATTCCTCAATAAGAGAACTTAAGAGTGGAATACTATTTAAGCTGAAGGTTGATATTGCAAGAGATACCAGACTGGTTGAAGCTAAATTGAACTACATCTAGCTCGATTTAGTACATCTAGCCAAACTGTCCTGTAAATGCATAAATGGAACAAACCTTCCACACAACACAAGAAATCAATCAAACTGGTGAATTCCACCACAAGCTAAAGGAAACCTTGCCTTGCCTTGCCTTTTCACTTTAACGTCACAAAATAATTGTAATATTAGTCTACTCGCTTCAAAAACTATATTGCCTTAATAGTTTAGCAATAACATCACAAAATAATAGCCATGTGACAATATTTGGCCAATTACATAACAAACTACATGCCTAAGTTCTGAAGTACTGTTCCTAGAATTAACTAAGTTCTGCTAATTTGTTGACTATTAAAATTTCTGCAGCTTTGTTGACTACCATCAACTCCTCCTGCTCTAGATCTCTTTGAGTTCCCCTCAATGTTAACAGCCTGGATGTGAAAAGTATACAGACATTAGAAATTGACAGCAAAAAGATATAAAAGTAATAAACATATATATATATATATATATATATATATTTAGCTGCCATATTGGTATTTTATTAAAATTCATAAACATCAAGCTTCGGTTACGTATATACCCAACTAACAAAATTCATAAAATTCAAAGTCATTGAAATAAACAAAGGACGTTACTTTGTTGGCTGCCTAGCTATATATATATATATATATATATACACGTCACACATACATTGCTTTGTTGGCTACTAAATGCACTATCTACTTGCACTCTAAATCCCATGAAGTGCTCCTCAGTACTGGCGGCCTGCATGTGAAAAACATTAGAAATGTGCATAATTTGTTGTATTAAGGAAATAATTTAAATGAATTCAAATACCCTCTTTCTGCTGCTACTTGTTGCCTTGCCCTTGCCCTTGTCTGTTGCCGCCTTGCCTTTGCCCTTGGCAGTTGCTACTCCTGGTGGTCTTTGATTGCTCCTGCAGGTCCTTCTGTTATGACCCAATTGATGACAATGTGCACATCTTAAACTTGTTTGATTCCTCTTCATCTTGTAAGGGTTATGAACTTCATCTTTATCCTTTTTTCTTCTATCAATCTTAGGCCTCCCTGGCTGGATTTTATGGATTGGAGGAAGTATTGCATCTCCATCTACTTCCGGCCACAAATCAGGACCATTGCATGGCTGAATGAGATGCGAATATAAAGCAATATATGTATCCTTCTTATAGAAGTCATGCACATAATCCTCAGCTCGTTCTTTCCTGAAACCTATTACGTGCACTGCATGCTTACAAGGGATCCCAGTCAAATCCCAGCAGTTGCAAGCACATGAACGTTTCTCCACATCAACCACAAATTGTTTGCCACCACTATTTACCTCCCACCTCGCCCCACCTGACCAAATAGATGTGCAATCAATGCTAGCCTCTTTACATTTCTCCAATTTTTGCTGGATCTTATGACAAATAAGGCCTTCATACTTAGCCATTGAATCCCTATTCTTACGGATCCTAACCATGATATATCTTCTAATGGTTTCAAGCATATTGACCAATGGCTTTTCTCTTGCTTCCACAATCTTCGAATTAAAAGTCTCACAAAGGTTATTTAATAGCATATCACACTTTGGATAATAGGGAAAAGCGTGCCTAGCCCATTGCATCGGAGACTTACCTCTTAAATCATCACAAGCTTCCTTGCTCACTATTTCCATTTGCTTCATATAACTTTCAAATGTTGCTCTTGTTGATGCCTTAGCTGCCCCCCACATCAAGTCCTTTAACTCCTTTCCTTGATGGTTCTTCTTGAAGTTAGCAAACAAATGCCTCACACAGAATCTATTGTATGCGTCTGGGACCACAGTAGCTAAAGCAGGAAGTAAACCTTTTTGTTGGTTTGAAATAAAGCACCATCCATGGTTACTCACAAGCCCTATATCACCTATTAAATTCTCCAAAAACCATGTCCAAGTCTCTTTATTTTCTGCCTCAGCAACAGCATAAGCAATTCGGTACATACCATCATTTCCATCTATACCCACAGCTGCTAGAAGTTGGCCAGCAACTACACCCTTCAAATGACAAGCATCTAAACTTATCAATGGTCTACAATGACTAATAAATCCCTCTTTACATGCAGCTAAGCAGACATAGACCCTCTTGAAATTATGATCAGGGACAACAACTGTGACTTTAGCTGTGGTACCTGGGTTAGATCTTCTCAACTCCGCACAATAGCGTCTAATCTTGGTGTATTGCTCACAAAAGTCTCCTCTTACCATGCCTCTAGCAATGTCTCTAGCTCTATATGCCTTCGACAAGGCAAGCTGCACAGTAACATCCCGCCCCACTGCAGCTACCAAATCTTTAGCTTTAAATTCAATATTAGTCCGAAATTGATCAACATACTTTTCTGCTACCTAATGTGCAGAAACTTGCTTACTATGGAAAGATCTAATGCATGTATGAGTATTATACAACGCACTAATCTGGAAGTTTGCCTCCTTATCAATACCTGTAGACACTTTCCAAGGACAACCTTCAACACATTTATACCTCACCCTAGCCTTCTCATTCTTTGACAACTTGATGCCATATCCATGCTTCAATTTGTAAGCTCGTGCAAACTCTTTGAATTGCTTGTTGTCCCTAAATGACATCCCCAACACAAACTCAGGATCCTTTAAGTATTCACTTCTAAATTCAGGTAATTTTTTCTTTTACTCACCATCAGAATTGTTGGGAGAATGCAACTGGTCCGAGGATGCATAGTTGGATCCACTTGGAATTTCATCCAACGGCCAATTAAAAAGAGTTGGAACTAGATCTAGGTGGGATAGTGATTGGTTTGCAAAATTAGGTGGGTGTGACAATGGATGGATGTCATTTGTGAGTTCTTGTGAGGGTTGATTATTATGGGTTATGGTGGGCTGAATTATGTAGTCATCCACAGTAATTTCATATAATTGTTCATTGGCTGGGTCATCATAGTCAGAGTCATACCATTCATAATCCACATCTCCCACGGCACCATTCCCATCCTTGCCCCTAACACCATTCCCTTCATCAACTACATTATCACCCTCCTCAAACTCATCATCAGCAAGAGCCCCATCCCCATCCTCAACATCAACTTCATCAACATCATTATCATCACAATCACCATCAATGTCATCAACACCCACACCCTCCACACCAACACCACAACCAACCAAATTTGCAGTATCAACAACACTAACATCCTTGACTAACAATTGTTTCTGAACAGGGGTTGCATGTTCTACATAAATGTCTATTTTAGGATCAATGGGGTCAAGACACTTAAATAATTCATGAGTATCACCATCAGTAGACAAATATCTTAAGCCATTGTCAAGATCCAACCCAGGCACAAGATAATAAAACTGAACATAATCCAATACCCCTAACTCCACACAATAATTCTTAACCTCTGGTACAAAAAAGCAATCCGAATCCACATTATCATAAACTTTCACCTTGCCACCTATATACTTCCTCTTCTTAACCGAGTGGTGCAATACTCCATTGTAGTGAAGAACTAACGTAAAATTCTGACCAATCATCTTCCCTCTGAAAGTTTAAAATAAAAAAAGTCAGCACACAACATAAGTATTTTAGCCGACAAAGACAGTGACAAAGACAGTCTTAAGTAACCCCACACACACCATTAGCCCAACAGAAAAATAAAGGGCTGACATCTAAATACCCCACACAACAAACAATTCCTCCAAGTGGGGACCAAATTGTTTCGAAACAATAAAATTGCATGTGAAGATGTTCAGCAAACAGACAAAAAAATATATATTACTCACTCAAAAAAAGAAAAAATAAATCATATAAAGTAGATTATCCCATTCCCACCTAACAGTCAATAAAGTCCAACATCAACAAACAAAATGCAAAAAAAAAATACTTTCAAAAAGTCACCAGCTTTATAAAATACACAGCTCATTGTTCTGCTGCTACATATACCCAAAAAAAAAACACACTAAAACTATTCTTGTGCTTATTCTTTGCTGGGTATTTATGAGAGAAGTGTTGGTGGGTGAAGATATTTATGAGATAACCCATTTATGTATTGAGGGTCACCGATTCAGAAGCTGCAAAAATATGCAAAAATAATACTCATTAAGCTGCAAAAATATACCTGCAAAGTGGCTGGGCGGCGAGGAGCGGCAGGGGCAACGACTGGGGCAGCGAGCAGGGGCGGCAGGGGCGGCGACTGGGCAGCGAGCAGGGGCGGCGACACCGCTGTGAACTCAGTCGCTCTCTCTCTCTCTCTCTCTCTCTCTCAAATCGGCTCACTCTCTCTCTCTCTCTCGGACTCAAAGTTAGGGATTTGAGTGAATCCCTTTTTTTGGTTTTGATTTAGTGAAAGGAACGAATCCCTTTTTGCTTTTGTTTTGATTTAGGTAAGGGCGTCGTTCCCCTTAATGTTTTTTTTTTTTTTCAGATTTTTCTTTTAATATCGAAAAAAAAAAAAAAAACATGAAAACGGCGTCGTTTTTGGTAGCTGTAACGGCAGCAATAACGGATTTGTAACGGAGCCTTGAATTGACAAAAATTGAAAGTTAGAACACTGAATTGACAAAACTGAAAGTTAGAGGACTGAAATGAAAAAACGTGAAAGTTAGAGGGTCAGTTTTGCATTTTTGCCTTATATTTACATATCAATATAATTTTGGGCTTGACCAATTATGTACCTGACGTTCTACCCTATCCTTTTTAATTTTGAGTTTTTGGACCTCTTAACAAAATTTTTTCCCAATTTCGTGAAGTCTATTTTCTGGGCTTGTTCTGTTTTGGGCTGAAAAAAATTATGCCCCAGCATCAGTGGATTATATCCATTTTGCAGAGAGTAAAGTAGAGTTTTATATATATCGTGAATCGCGAGGAAAAAATAAAGACCTGGCCACACCCTAATTTTGGCTTTGAAACCACAAATACTTTTCCGGCGAATTACCTGGAGAGAGGGTATTGAGTATTGGGTGAATTTACTTATAAAGTCAATCGTCATTTGTTAACCCATCTGGCTTGAGATGATCTCGTCCCAGTAAGCTTCCTTCTGCTTGTTTGTTAAGAGTAATCATTTGAGTTTGATGACATCTCATTTCATAGATCTCGGACTTCTAACATTATTTTTTTTTTCTGGAAGTGTTCCCCATCTACTAATCAGATGGTGTTTAATTTCTTTCACGCAGGTAAGGATGACCTCTTGGATGAGATTGCTAGTGAATGCGATGCAAGTTAAAAGCAGAATCTCGAACCCACGCTAGTAAGGTATGGGACATCATCTCTACTTCTGATAATTCAGTTGACGTAGGGATAGAAATAGAATCAAAGCTAGAAAAGATCCTGAATAGATTGGAATATATTACAAAACAAAAGTATGGCCGTTGCTTTGGAAGAGGCATAATTGAACTTTTTGCAATTAGATTATGCAAGCGTTAACATACACTTTTTTACTAAAGGGATTGGTAATCTTGTATACCATGATGACAGAGTACTGAAGAATTTTGACCATAAAGGATGGATTGATATTAATGGTTCATTTGATGTAACGAACATGGCTAGAGATGTTCTTTCCTCTGTCACTTCGACTGACCATCAAAGGCATTGAGGACTTACATTTGCTACAAGTTAGATTAAGAGAGATGTTAACAGAGAAGAAATTACTCCTTGTTTTAGATGATGGTGTTGAGAGACTGAGTTATTCTGAGCTGGAGAAATTAACAGCTTTTAGCTTGCGTATGATATCAATTTCTCATTGTTATCGCATTACTCAGTTACCTAAGCTTATTGCCACTTTTAGATCTCTAGGTTGCTTGAGTCTTAGTCACTCTTCAATCCAACAGTTATCAGATCCTATATGTACTTTGTATGGGTTAAAATACTTGTCATTGTTTGGATGTAGATACATCATTGAGTTGCCTAACAACATGAGGAGACTAATCAACTTACGTTGCCTTGATGTAAGAGGAACAAAGTTGAAAGAGATGCCTGTGAAAATGGGTAAATTGAGAGATCTCATAATATTAAGAGCTTTTGTTGTGGGCAAACATAGTGGGTCTAACATTAGAGAGTTGGGAGAGCTTCATAATCTCTCTGAACTGTCTATTTTAAACTTGCAAAACGTTCAATGTGCTAGAGATGCTGAGAAGGTTAACCTAAAGTATAAACGGAAACTGTCTGAGTTGGTCTTACATTGGGGTGATGACACCAACAACACAGAAAATGAAATAAATGTGATTGAGCAAATGTGTCCCCCTACAAACTTGAAAGCTCTAACCATCAAATATTATGGGGGTAAAAGATTTCCTATTTGGTTAGGAGATTGTTCATTCTCTGATATGGTGTCCATACATCTTAGTAATTGTAAATATTGTTGCTCCTTGCCTCCACTTGGGCAGCTACCTGCCCTCAAGGAACTCTCAATTGCAGGTTTTCGTAAAGTATCACGAGTGGATCGTGAGTTCTATGGGAATGATTCTCTTGCAATTAAACCATTCAAATCCCTTGAAAAATTAAGCTTTATGGAGATGCCAGAATGGCAGGAATGGTCTTTATTTGTTGCTGAAGATGGAGCTGGAGTTTTCTCAACTCTTCAAGAGCTAAGCATGTTTAAATGTCCTAAGCTAAGAAGTGGTCTACCAGACCACCTTCCCTCTTTAATCAAACTTGAAATTGAAAAATGCCAGCACCTGGTTGCTTCAATTCGTAGGGTTCCATCTCTCCGTGTATTGTGCTTAAGAGATTGTGATAATGTATTGTTGAAGGAATTACCATCCCAGTTGTGCAATCTCACAATTACATCACAATCCTTTGTTGAGCTTATAATGTCTCTCCCAGGAGTTGGGTCACACCAGACATTAAAATCAATTGAAAGCCATGGGATATTAGAGTTGCCGGGGGGGCATTACCATCCATCAATTAAAAAATTAGTTATACGTGGTGACTCTGATTCACCTTGGTCTTTGCCATTAGAATTATTTCCAGAGCTTTCAATTCTTGAAACTTATGGATGTGAAAATTTCGAATTTTTTTCGATCTCCAAGGGTTCCCATCCTGTTCTCACATTTCTCATTTGCATGCACATCTTGGATTGCCCTAAATTTGAATCTTTTCCTAGTGGAGGACTTTGTGCCCCAAATTTGGAAGAGATTGAGATCTCCAATTGTGAAAAGTTAAATTCACTGCCTGAAGGAATGCACTCCCTCCTCCCATCTCTTGTGACTCTGCGCTTGTTTAGCTGTCCAAAACTCAAATCATTTCCTAAGGGTGGTTTGCCCTCCAATTTAGAAACACTTGACATCTCCCTCTGTGATAAACTTTTTTCCCATCGCATGGAATGGGGTTTGCGAGGTGTTTGCTCTCTCAGAGTGTTCAAAATTGGCAGTAGATGCGAAGAAGATCAGACCTTTCCAGAGGAGGCATTGCTACCCCACTCTCTTACCACTCTCTCCATATCATTTTTTCCATATATGAAATCACTTAACAATAAGGGGTTTCGGCACCTCACTTCTCTTAAATGCCTGAGGATTGAACACTGTCCTAGGCTCCAGTGCTTGCCAAAAGAGGGCTTGCCTACCTCTCTTTCTTGCCTACATATCAATCGTTGCCCTTTGATAGAACAAACAATGACAAGGAGAGAAAGGGAAAGAGTGGCCCAAGATTGCTCACATTGCCCACATAGAGATTAACTTTGAAGTCCAGTGGCTGAAAAAAAAAAAAAAAAAAAAAAGACTTTTGAAGTGATCAAGGAACTGAGTTGAAAAGTGCTTTTGTCCAGGTACATGATCTGCACTAATATTAAATTAGTCTATTTATTATTCAAAATTTTCTATTTCTATGCGTCATAAACGCCAGTGATTTTCTTTGGTACTCCAAAAATTCTTTTTGTTAAAAGAAGGATTTCTTTATGTGTAACTAGATATGGAAATCTTTAAACATAGAGGGAAGCTTCAAATAATGGTATGGTGACATTAGATTTTTTATAAAATGGTTGATTTTCAATATTGGGATTTTAATGTATATGCTTAGCTTTTTTGCCTATTCCATTGCAGTGTTATCTTCAATGGTTTCTAACAAGTGCATTACATACCCAACATCAATTTCGAGCTCCTGCCAGCCAGCCTAGCCTGCAGCCACCAATCCTTCTGCACTGTACAAGTTCTGCTATGTTTTCAAGTCACTTGTAAAAAGCTCATCCTTCTTTCTTCCCTTACTCTCATTCTTGCTGGAGCTGCTCTTGCCTTGTTATCCATTCACAACACATTAAATTTGGACGTTCGAAATGGACTTTTGAGAGAATGATTAACCTCAGGTAATTCAATATTTCCAGCATATGCATTTGGTGAACAACATATTTGGTTTGCATGTTTAGATTACCTTATGTGATATTGTCATTTGACTCGTCAATGTGACTAGTGATGCTTTAATTCCTTTTAATAGCAATAAATTTTAGATGCCAAAGCCAATCTTTTGATTTAAGCATGCTGGTCAGTATTCATAGTGCAAGGAAGAAGGTATATGATCATGTGAATTGGGGCTTCCTCATTTATATGTTAGATCGCTGTGGATTTCCTGAAAGATGGAGAAGGTGGGTTTCGTTCTGCATCTTGACAGTCAAATTCTCTATTCTAATCAATGTAGCTCCTTGTGGGTTGTTTGAGAACTCCAAGGGCATTAGATAGGGTGATCGTTATCCTCATTGTTGTTTGTCATTATGGACGCCTTTAGTAAAATGATGGATAAGGTGGTGAGGGATGGTATCATGTCTGGAGTTAGCGTGGGTTCTATGGATAACTCTTTGCAGTTGACCCCTAGATCGCTTTCAAGGATTGAATTTGAGTCTTGGAGTATTTTGAATACATAATATTTTTCCATTCCAACAAAGAAGCATGCAATATCTAGAAACAACTCTTTCTGCGTGTCACTTAGTAAACAAAAACTCACCATAATCTTCTTTTGAATTTCATCATGAGGTATTAGTCTTAATTTTTTTCAATGCATCTTTCCATTCAGTTGTGCTCATGTCGGACAAAAAAGAACCTAAATCTTTGAGTGTCAGTGGAAGCCCTCTAGCATAATATATTACTTCCTTTGATAACTCTACATAATTTTCCTTAGGATGGTCTTTTCCAAATGCATGCCAACTCAAGAGCTGAATAGACTCATGGTAATCCAGTGCTAGCAGCGTATATATCTCATTAATCTCATCCAATTTGAGTATAGACTTCTCTCTTGTTGTAATGATAATTATACTTCCTGGTTGAAAATGACCACGCATAATAGCCAGTTTATCTAATTGGTCCTGGTGATCCACATAAACAAGAACAACAAGAACCCTTTTACACCATGCTCTATATTTTATTACGGTAGTTCCTTTGTCAACAACTTCTACTTTCTTACTGTCATTTACATGGATGTTGGAGAGAATCTGGTTCTGTAAATAAATCAAACCTTGTGATTGCTTAGCAATTTCTCCTACATTTTCAAGAAAGCAACTTGATTCGAACCTTCTTTGTCATTGGTTATGGATAGCTTTGGCAATTGTTGTTTTACCAATGCTGCCAATCCCCCAAATCCCAACCATGCAAACATCACTGGAATGTTTGTTTAATAGCTTATTGAGTTCCTGCATTCGAGACTCAAATCCAACTGGGTGGGATCTATTCTAATAAGAATAAGTCGAGCAAGAAAATGAATTACCGATTTTCTTCATTTTTCGAGTCCCACCCGGACAAGCTTGCAGACGCAGTCCAGATATCTGGATTGCCTTCTCTAGCTCGGTCCAGATATCTTTCCCTCTCTCAAGCTTTCTGTTATCGTCAAAGCTGTGAATCCCGCTCCGGTCCAACGCAGCAAAGAGGTGATCGGTAAACTTGTAGCGGGTATCTTCGCCACGGAAACTAACAAAGACATCATAGCTCCATGTTTGGTTGGATGAAAATGGCGATGAAGAAGAAGAACAGGTTTTTTGCGCCATGATGAATGAAACCAGAGCAAATTGACAAAAATCAGTGCACCATGTTTGGTGTATATAATACTCCACTTGTATACCCTATAGTATAGACTTGATGGATGATCTTTTATGTGATTGTCTAACAACCACCGAGGAAAGCGGAAACAATTGGAAAAAAATGGGCGTTGAAGAGTGAAGACTGAAGTGACTGAGAGGCAACCCGGACACGCTTTGGCTTAAAGTGGCTTTGCTGTTAGAACTTAAAAACTTAAATTAAAGGGTTTCACATTTCTGTTCTTTTACCCTTTTCATTATACCGGCTCCACGCGTCTGCTTCTCTTTCTTTGTTGTCTCACATTTTTTTTCTCCGTTTCATATTTTTTGACTGTTGAATCAGAATCAGTGACGGTACCCTTTGCACTCACACTAGAATAGTGTCTCATGACTTTCGTTATCCCTTTTTTCCTTTACAAAGAAAATTAGTTTAAAGCAATAATATTTATAAAAAAAAAAAATTTGAATCGATGATTACCTTTTGCTTCAAGTTTTGGTTTTTCCTTCTCAAAAAAGAAAAGAAAAATGTTTTGGTTTTTGATGTCTACTCTAGATTTCATTTTATAGTGCAAATTAGATATATTACTCCCTCCGTCCCATTTTTTTTGTACTGTTTGAAAAGTCAAACTTTTTAAGGGAACATCATTTATTGTCTTGTCTATCTTTTAAAAATGTATAAGTTTCCAAAAATACCCTTAAAAAAAATTATCAAAAAATTGAATTAGTAAATTAATACAGGTATAATAGGAACATTAGTAAATTAATGATTTTTATTTTTAGAAACAGGACAATATTTTGGGACATCTCAAAATGGAATAGAGGACAAAAAAAATAGGACGGAGGTAGTATAAATTAGTATTTGTATTCGATGCTACATTATTTAAAGCTAGTATGTAACACATCTAAAGGCATAGATATATTTATAATTAAATATAATTTTTATTATAAAATTATAAATAATTAATCAAATTATTTTTTTAAAAAATAGCATGTAAAATATACATACATATAGTACATTTAAAATTAAATACAATTTTTATCATAAAAGTATAAATAATTAGTCAATTTTTTTTAAGTAAACGTAATTAGTCACTGTAGGGGCCTTTTTTTTTTACTATGTTGGGCTAGGCTGCCTCTTTCGTGGTTATAGGCCCAAGTGTTCTGGGTTGCGAGAGTCGAGACCGGTCAAACTGGAACTCAACTTGGCCGGCTTGTGCACAAACTGGCCCCGTCTGCTAGGATAGTGTTTGCGGCAGGCAGTGCTGTTTCGAAGAAGCTTGCGGCAGACAGACATAATTGATAAAAAACAGAGCAATATATATATATATATATATTCTGGAATGACTAGATAATTCTTTTAATAATGATCCATAATCACAATAACATGAATAATTTTGACAAATAAAGTAGTAAGGGCAAATGGTAACAAAGATTAATCAACTTATTAAAAGGAATAAACTCAGTTTGGTCCGTAGGGTAAGGTCAAGGAGGAAGAACGCCTCTTCTCAAAAATGATTAACCTCCGAGGAAAAAAGAAATTCCTGCCGTGGAAATTAATGGGTTTGAGGGAGGCGGATCCAAATGGACAAGACCCAGGACGATTCTAGAAGAGAGCAGAGATTTGAGAGGGAGTGAAGGGAAGGGGCCTATCGGTGCATGCCACTAACACTTGCTCTTTTTCTCTCTTTCTTTCTTGCTTTTCTAGTCTTTCCTTAGTGATTTCCACAATGGTAGTTTTTAGTATTATGCTCCTATGTTTCTCTAAGTGTGTTACAGAGTATTTTTCTTTGCGTTGTGTTATATTGCTCTTGTGCTTGTTGTTTTTGCACACGGCAGAGGCTTCCTTTATAGTGCCTGCCGTGACCGATTTTTACTATTCTACCCCCTAACTGTTTTTGTCTAGTCTGGGCGTACTTGCCGACATTACTGTTTCGTCTGCGAGTTCCCCTCCTACAGACACAGACAACTTTGTCCGTTAGCCTGCCGCGGTACCTCTTCCTGCCGCGGTGATGTTTCTCTCTCTCTATCCCTCATGGCATGCACCTATTGGTTCCAACTCAGCCTTGCCTCTTTTGGGTGGTATGTCATCCCAACAGGACGTATCCCCCAAAAGAGCTTGAGCAGGAACCTTAAAACAGGCCTTCCCCTCTCCCCACCTCCAAACCATGCCCTTTTACCTCTGACCCACGACTCCATCATGTCCTGTATTGGTTGGGTACAGGCTGGTGGTGCTTGCGCCTTGCGCGTGTTTATGTTTGAAAAACCGCCTGCTGTTCATGCATTTGCCGTGTACTGGATACTTTGCTTGCATTGCCTGTCGTCCGTTCTTGGCTTTTCCCGAGCTGCTACTCTGATTTCCCACGCTCATAGGGTCTGGACTTTATCGAATACTGAGTTTTGTGTTCTCTTCAGCCCAATTCTTTAATTGCCTTATCTTCCCACCGTGTTACTCAGCCTTTCCTGCCGCGGCGATTTTGTTCCTGCTGGGCATCTTTTCAGGCCTGCCGTTCCTTTCTTTCCCCCAGTGGCTTAATATGGCCACTGGTGTTCTCGCTTGTGGGCTCCAATGTCCCTCTCTTTTCACTTGGGCTTATCCGGCCCGTTTACTTCCTTTGGACTTCCACGGTCCATTTACTAACTTTGCATCTCATGGGTATTTACTAACTCGTTCTCATCCTTAGGGTTCATGGGCTTGCCATTATCCCCTACTTTCTTTGTTTTCATTACTTTGGGCTTGCCGTGGCCCATTCTCACTTTTCCATACCACATACTGCCCATGGGTGCTGTTTTCTCTCTTTCCGGGCATTTTTAAGCCCACTTACTCCTTCAAGACCCGTTTATTCATATTAAGGGCCTGTGATCCATTATTCTTGCTGCTTGAGCCTAATGGTTTTTTTTTCTTAGCCTGCTGCTTATCTGCTGCCCATATTTCTGGGTTGGGCTGTCTTCTGCTTATTTCAAAAATGACCCTCAACAGTCACATGAAGATTTTTACCTAAATTTAATATTACTTATGATAATTTTTTTTTCTAATTTTTAATAAGATAGAACGTGTGGTTATCTTTGTTGTGTGGTGATTTATATTGAGTGTATGTGATTGTTTTTTTTTTTTTTTTTTTTAGTTCATTAATATTAGATTCTTAGTATTTTGTACACATTAACTCACTTAGCTAAAGATAAAAAAACTTAAGTGTATAATTATCGTGTGGTCCCCGTATAAATTTAGATACATGACGCAAAATTGGATTAAATTCTAATTGAACTTTCTCTAAACTTTGCTTTTATATATATATATATATATATATATATATATATTATGCCATGGTACGATTGTACAAATATTGTCAAATGCAATAAAAAAAATCTTAATATTGAAAAAGTGTAAGTGATGAATGAAATAAATTCCACAAACAGAACAAAAGGATTTTTAAACAGAAGAATTTGCAATAAGGACCAAAATAAATTGAAACAAGAAGCAAAAGAAGCCTGTATGGATGTAACTGGACTAGAAACAACTAATTGTAAAGCATATCTATAACAATTAATGGTAAACATCCAACAACTTTTACAACTTTTATACAACATCATAATTAACATGTTGAGGTGGCATGTTGTGATTAATACAACATTATTTTAACATCACTTTTATTCTACACCAATCACAATCTACCATCTTAGTTGAGAAAAAATTGTGAAATTTGTGGTGTATCTAGATTTATTGGCATATTAAAACTATACAATTGATGCCTTGCTAATAATTAAATTTGATTTGTTTAACTCAAAAAAAATAAAAAATAAAAGACATTGTGAATATCATTTTTTTTTATAAAGTTTTAATTTATGAGGGAAAATGAGGGAAAAAAAAATACAAAAGGATAAAAGCTAAATCAGGTAGGGGTGGGCAGATGAAATATTTAACTTAAAAGGGAATTATATAGTCTTGTGAAAAAAAAGAAAAAAAAAAAGAAAAAGAAAAAAGAAAAGACGTTTTACCAACTTTACTGACACACAAACAACAATGGTCAAACCGTTTTCTACTCCTAAAAACTAAGAATATTTTATCTCTAGTAATCTCTTCAAATTTTTGTAATGTTTGGAAAGTGAATAGTAGGGATAACAATTTTACCCCGCCTCGCTTGACCTGCCCCTTCTCGCTTTAGCTTACGCGGGTTTTCCTCGCCCTACAAAGGTGGTGGGGCAGAGATGGGGCGAGATTTTAGACCTGCACCATAGGGTAGGGCAGAGATGAGTTTAGACATTTTAGACCCAATCTGCCCTGCCCTACCCCCATCCCCGCCCTGCCTTGCATTGATAAGAGTTAAATTGTAAATTTTTCATACCTTAAAGCCTTACTATTTAAACAAACATATCATTAGATTATTTTATTTTACTCAACAAGGCTTTCGGCATCTCTCTATTTTTATTTATTTATTTATTTTTTCTCTAGCAATGTTGGAAATAAAAGTACCAATTTTAACATTTTCTTTTGTCTTTATTATAAATAAATTTATATACTATTGAATCATTGATTTTGTATTATGAGATTTTTATTTTATTTTATTTTATTGTGATATTGTCTTGTTAACAATTTAATAATATTATTCAATTTTTGCTAAAAATTAGTTTGATTTGATGGGATAAATTTATTTGTAATTTCAAGTATATTTTTATTAATAAAACAAGTTTTACTAAAAATAATTGTAATAGTTGTGGGAAAATTAACAAGAACTAGAGTTTTACAGGGTGGGGCGGGGTTTCGCAGGGCCTCAAGGGGCGGGAATGAGGCAAGAAAATTTTCCCCGTCATGCGGGGCGGGAAGGGAATGGGGTAAGACAAAACCATGCGAGGCTGGGGCAAAGACCCCATCCTTCAGACCCGCCCCACCCCACCCCATTACCATCCCTAGTGAACAGAGATTTTTACCTACTTACTTTTTCAGATACACTTTTAAATAGAAATGGAAAGAGATAGAGAGTTGAGAGAAGGAAATGCTCTAGTGAGAAAGAAGCTGTCTTCATCCTCCATTGCCTACTTAACCTCTACCACCGTTTGTCCTCGTCCCCATTGCTAACAACCTGTAGCCCATATTGGTCAGATGACTCAAATTTGCTTGCTTTTATTTATTTTTTTTATTTTTTTATTTTTTTACATTAGTTTTAAGAGAAACATTGTGTTTTGTGATTTGACATGCTAAATTCTTTCTTTTATTCAAGTTTTTTGATTTTGTTGGTTGAACTGTGGTTTGTCTCCTTTCCTTTTCTCTGTGAGAAGAAACCCTGAGAGGGTGTGGGACAAAGAAATGAAGAAAGAAAGAAAAAATATTAATATAAGGACAAAACTTATGTACAGTACCTTAGGTGCTGTTCCTTAGGTTCTGCTCTTAAGATTCAGCCATGCGGCTACTTAATTAAAAAATACACTTCCATCTCATGAGAAAAAATCCACATGGCAAAATCTTGAAAGGGGAACCTAAGGAACAGCACCTAAGTACTGTACCTAAGTCTTGCTCTTAATATAATAGTCAGCTTTAGAGTTTTTTAATGAGATAAATTCTTTTCCTAATCTACACTCTACAGTAACTCATCGGCTTGATAAGATGATTTATGGTTTCACTTCCTATTGTAGAGAGAATTTTGGGTTTAACTAGACAATTGGAGATGTTCTTAACAAAAGTTCTTAAAATAATAAGAGCCCGTTTGGTAGAGTATTTTAAACACATGTTTTCAGTTTTTAAACAACATTACACTCATTTTTAGACACTTTTTCACCTACACGTATTTCAAAAAAATAGAAACAACATTACTCAAACTCCTCTACCAAACGGGCTCTAATATTCCGATATATCAAATAAAAAAGCGGCACTTAAATCCATATTTGCATTCAATGGACCTTAGAAAATAATTGAAATCTAGTATGAATATGATGAAATTATGGTATTGTGTGCTTCTTTTTTTGGGCAACTAGCAACCCAATTTTTGAAATTTTTATAGGTTGACCAAGGTTTTTAGTTGGGCTAAACACTCAAAAGTGGAGAAAACATTTTTTTTGAAAAAACATTTTACATGGAAATAAACACAACCTCAATTTAGTTTTAAAATAATATAATAATTTTACAAATTTTATATACATATAAACCTTAAATTTTATGAGTCAATGGTTTTTTTCTTTTTCTAGTTCTTCTTTGTTTTGGGTAAAAAGGTTAAGGAAAGGAAACAAACCACAGTTCAACCATTAAATCTTTTTCTAGTTCTTTTTATTCTATTAGTAGAATACTGATATAGCAGAATTTAGACCATTAAATCATTAAATAGTGATTAAGATTTAATGAAATCTATTGTTAAAGTACCCTAAAAAATTTAGATGATTTGAATCTCTTTTGGAATACAAGCCTTCGCTTTATTTTTTCTTTTCCCCAATAGTTTCTATTGAGGCGATCAAGGAAACCGCTGCAATAGATTGTTTAATCAGATGGTACTCTGACCCTTGTTTTTTTTTTTGAGAAAGAGTACTCTGACCATTGTAATAATATAAGTTCCTATTGTGGCAGTTCTTGGTGACCACTCCAATATATATATTTTTGGTTTTTTAATATACTTTGTTGAAACGAAGTCATTTCAAATAAATCATATTTTTAAATAATAAAAAAACCACAATATATTATACAATAGTGTAAATATGAGGGGATCGCTGTCATTTTAATTCATACTGTGACAAAAAATTTGAACTCATTATAGAAGAAATAATCTTGGGTTTCCTAGACTTGGTAACTTAATTTTGGAGGATAAAATAGGATTTTTTAATATATATATATATATATATATATATATATATATATATATATATATATATATATAACCCCAAACCAATTCGAAAACAAAAATCAGTACATTAGTCAACTTGGATTAAAGTGCCATTAGACACTCTGACTTCCTATTGAACCCTATGTATGTTCTAGACTTTCGTATTTCTCAAATTCATACTTATTTTCTTGATTTTATTTTGACGTTTTGAAGAATAATTCCAAACGAGGTTGGGTTTTAAATTATTTATAATCTTAGAAATACAAATTATTTTATAAAATTTTTTACAAATTACTGATGTGGTGAGTGATTATTGGTAAATGAAAAAGTGATATTAGTGATAGGTCTAAATGAAAACTAATAAGAAACTGGTCACATTAACATTTTATAAAAATGTTGTAAAATAGTTTGTGATTTTAGTATTATTCTTAAATTATTGATTCAGTTAATTATTCTTTTTATAGGATTAATTATACCGACGGTTACATTTCGGCATAACCCATTTTATGATTGCAACTTACAATTAACTACACTTCGGAGCAAATTAACATGGTAACTGGAACAATTATCAATACCATCATTTTATTTTCCGGTGGGAAAAAAAAAAAAAAAAAACATGCAATGGTCAGGCATACTTTCAGATACAAGGATTATCTAATCCTGGTGTTTCCTCTATAGAGATTTCTAGGACTTAAATATTCCTTACCTCTCTATCGAATTATTCCAAAAAAAAAAAAAATACAAGGGATTGTGCAAAAACAAATAAGTTCTTTAGTAAGAACACTACGCATGGTCATTGATGATGAGGGGATACATGCAGCAGGTCAGACAGCAATAGCGGATATCTCATTTAGCATTTCCGAAATGTGCTTAACAATATCCTTTATAAAGAGTGCTTCACGTCTGTCATAAGTGTACGTAGCCACAATAGAAAGAAAGAGAGGAAGAAAAAAAATTAGCGATCATGAAATAAGATGAAATGAACCGTTAAAAATGAAATGAAATGCCAAAAACCTGTTTGGAATTCCTTGAAATTTAATTGATTTACACTGTTTCTAAGGAATGAACGAACCACTACTTCAGGTTAAGTAACGGCAAAAAATAAACATACATAATCCAAAGAATTATATATTTTATTGTGCATGAAGTCATGAACTAGCTTTCGTTCAATGGTTGGTGGAAAGCTCTAACATGCAATTGATGTCTCTGTTTCCTCTAAATATCCAGTGGGCTAATGAGTTGGCTTAATTATTTGGTTGAGTAAATTCAGGTCATAGTGCTAAAGTTTGACCAATTTATGTTTTGTCAGTGCCCTAAGTCTTGCAAGCGTGCCATCCAAGTTTTGGCTGGATTTGCGAAAGAAAAAAGGACCTCTAGAGGAGTACCCCTTATTTCTCCTAACTATTATACAATGTGATATATTTTTTTTAATGAATAAAGCTGCTATTGTTTTTCACAAATAAAAATAAATAAATAAAATGAGAGAGAGAAGAGAAGAAAGAAATAGGTCAAATGCATTTTAATCCGTAAAAAATATATTAGATTTTGGTTTTAACCATGAGTACTTGTTTTAATTGATCCTTAAAGAAAAAAAAAAAAATTCTCTTATCGTGTGTGTATATATATATATATATATATATTTTTTTTTTTTTTGCATTTCTCAACAAAAGTCAAATGAGAGCCAACTATTTGTAGCTTTGCTCATTTTTGTGAAGATAGAGATCATTTAACATTTTAGACAAGGCGATACTCTTGAATTATATATTTTAGTGTTTCTATCTTCTCAACTAAAATCAATTAAATCCACCATTGAAAAAATATATATATATATTTAAAAATTGCGTTTCAAGCAAGGGAGTCAATACCGTATCAGTAGCTGTACCGGTTTGGCCAGCGGTACGATATATTTCGGATACCGATAAATACCGGTGTACCGTTTCGGGTTTATTGCTATTCTTTATATTTATAAATAAATAAATAAATAAATAAATATATATATATATATATATATGTATGTATGTGTGTGTGTGTATATATATTATATAAATATAAAAGTTTACCATAAAACATTTTCTCAATTTAGAACTAATTATTCATGATTTTAAACTTTAGTATCAATTAAAAGAAAAAAAAAACACACACACACACACACACACAATATAAAAAATAGAAAGCTTAAAAGTTACCATTGCATACTAAGAAAACAAATAATACTAATAAGTTAATGCAAATAAGTTACCATTCTATCTTAACAAAAATTCAAAAATTGCAAAACTTAAAAAAAAAAAAAAAAAAAAAAAACTTTTTTCTGTACCAGCCGGTATTGCCCGAAATTGGTCGGTACGCCTGGTATTTTTTCCGGTACGAAACAAGGGGATTACATGTACCGGTATGCTTGCCGGTACGGTATATACCGGCCGGTACGGTATGGTACGGTACGGAATCGACTCCCTTGGTTTCAAGTGGATGAAAAGAAAAATCTAATATAGAAAGATTTTATTATGAGATAGGGCAAAAAAAAAGTGGAAACAGAGAAAGTATATTCATACCGATTTGGTTTCAACTCCAAGCCTACCAATGCTCCAGCCTTTTTCAAAGTAGTCTTCCATCTCTTCATCTTCCTTTTATCGGCTTGTGGAAGTGGTTTGTCGAATTTCCCCTTGAGCTCTCGCACATCAAATGGAGGCACACGAAGGAAAATAGGCAGAACCTTTTGATTCAACCTCCTTTTGCAACTAAGATCTCCACCAGCTCGTTGAGGCACCAATCGGAAGTAGCGTAGTTTTTGGAAAATACCACAATTGCAATCCTTGATGTTCTGATTGCCTTCAGCAGCTCAGGTCTTATCACTTCCCCTTTCAGGTGGTTCTCGTCATCTCTAAACGTGCGGCTGCTCTCTCCTTTCAATGCAGCAAGAAGATGGTCGCTAAATCCACATCGGATCTCACCGCGAAAACTAATGAAAACATCATATTTCCATTTGCTTTTCTTTTTTTTTTCCTTCTTCTTCTTCTTCACGTCGAAAACAAGCAATAGCCGTAAGATAAAGTAGTACTACTAAAATAACGAGGGACAATTGGTCCAAATTCGGTAATACAATATTTTGGAAGGTAGTAAGCCTAATTTCATCCATGGTTGCAATGCAACACGGGGACCAAAATTTGACTTAATTATAAGAGTAAGAACAAGCTAGAAGTTTAGGGTTAACTTTACTCTGTCTGGAGCAGGCATTACTTCTATATCACTATCGGTGTGTATATATATATATATATATATACACTTTACTCTGTCTGGAGCAGGCATTACTTCTATATCACTATCGGTGTGTGTGTATATATATATATATATATATATATATAAACCAGGCAATAAGGCATGAGGACTCACGTTCGCGGAAAGATTCCCAATCAAAAGGTTTTCGTGGGTCGAAATTTGTAGCTCAACTGGTAGTTGACATTTTCAACATAGATATTGATCTAATGATCAAATTCCCTAACTCTGTAAATATTAAATTATATAAAATAAAATAAAAATTCGGTGCATTATATTGTCTATGAGTTCACACGATGGAGATGTGAACGGACCCAGAAAAATCAGTTTGACCCGAATTTTGCGTTCCTGTTATATATATTAAATTGAAAACAGCACTTTAATCTAGATTAGCATTCAACGGACCTCACAAAAAATCCAATCTGAATTAATTTTATACACTATTTTTATCAATTGGTAGTCTTTGCGCAACAAAGTTCTTCAAAGTAAACAGCGTCAATTAACCCTTCGCCAGCTTAACTATTTTGCCCATGTGGTTGTCGGGGTAGCACTGTAGTTCACTTTGTTAAAAAAAGTAGGTTTTTTTAGGTCATGATCTTGTCCACAACATATTTAGCAAGACTATGAGTAACTTTATTACATTCTCTTTTAACATGAGATTAACGTAATCTATATCTATAATCTATATCTATTATTACATTAAAATAATCCCTTACATTTTCATTTCCCTTCATCTATAACTATATATATCTATATGAATATAATATATATTATTCTATTATATAACTTGATTTAGTAATTTGGTGTTTATTATTATTATTTTTTTACATTTTTTTTTTCATCTATATATATTTAAATACTGAAGCGTAGCATTCATTATTGCTGTGTTTCACTTGAGTCACGTTAGCATCCACGTCATTATCCTTTTCTTCTTTTCTTTTTTTCCCAATTTTCCTATAATTTTTTTTATGTTTACTTTTCTTTTTAATAATTACACTTTCTCCAACCTTTCTCCTTCTCTTACCTTTTCATCTCCCCACTACCCTCAATCTTAATATCACTATTCATCTTTCCTTTCATCTTTCTTTATTTTGTCTCTTCATCTTTCTCCCCCTTACCTTTTCATCTCTTCACTACCCTCAACCTTAATATCACTATTCATCTTTCTCTTCATTTTCTTTTATTTTATCTCTTCATAATCACATCATTATACTAAAAATTTGTTATTCTCTCTTTCATTCTTTATATAATTTTCCCTTACAAAAAGATTATCTCTCTCTCTCTCTCTCTCTCTCAATATTTTTTGGATTATTTTTTATTTTTCTTGCATCTCTACTTTAAGTTGATAAATTTTGTGTTCATTATAACTCTACTTTGGGTTTATGCGATTTAGTTTTGTATTTTAAGTTTTTTTTCTCTCTCTCTTTGATTGTTAAATGTTATCCTATTGCATTATAAAAAATTAAAGATAATATATATGAATATAATATAAATTATTCTATTATATAACATGATTTGGGTAATTTGGTGTTTTTTTTTTCTTTTCATCTTATTTTATTCAATATTTAAACTTAGCCACATTCTTCATATAATTAAATTATTTATGTTTTCTTTAAAAAAAAAAATTAAACATATAATATTTTATTTAAATTCAAATAAATAAAATTGTACTCATTTTTTTAACTTTACACTTTCTCCAACCTTTCTCATTCCCTTTACATTTTCATCTCCCCACTACCCTCTATCTTAATATCACTCTTCATTTTTCCCTTTATCTTCCTTATTATTGTACTCATTTTGTTTCTTCTTATTATCATCATTTTAGTATAAATTTGACATTCTTTCTTCCATTATATGCATAATTTTTTCTCACAAAAATTTTTATTTCTCCCTCAAATTTTTGATGGATTTTTGTTTTTTGTGTTTTTTTTTTTCATCTCTACTTTAGGTTGATGTGACTTAATTGTATTTTAAGTTTTTTTTTTTTTTTTGGTCCACTTTGATTGTTAAATTTTATCATATTGCATTATAAAGAATTAAAGACAATATGTCAGAATGTAATATAATTATATTACAATTTGGTATTTATTTAAAGATAATTAATTTGGTTTTTATTGTTCTATATTTTGTTTTTACTTTTTTTCTTCTCATATTATTTTATTCAACATATTGCATTATAAAAAATGATAAAATTAATTAGTCACTATCATTATGGAGTAGTAATTTATGGTTTTACGTATATAAAGAAATGAAATATATAGAGTTTATATATGTAAACATTCACATTAAGTAAATAATATACATATATATATATATATATATACACACACATATATATATATAAGGTTTAAGAAAAAGTATATGTATGGTTTTTATTAACTTAAAAGATAATAAAAAACCAACTGTTAACAAATAGTAACTAAAATAATAATATTATCATGTGCAACGCGCAGGTTTGTGACTAGTTGATTAAAAAGATGAGAGTAGCACCGCACATCATCAATAAGCAACCCACTATAAGATAGAACCTCTGTATCATTGATCAACCTTGACATTAGAACCTGTGAATCCTCCTCAAGGACAGCTTCTGCAATACCAATATCTGAAGCAAACTGAAGTGCTTTGGAAGCAGCTAAGGCTTCGATAACTTCTAGAGAATAAGCCTGTGGGACTGGTTGCGATAAAGAAGCAAGAACCAAGCCATTTCTGTCGTGAACAACCACACCTATACTAGACTTGTTTACCTCAGAAAAAATAGCTCCGTCGAAGTTTATCTTCATCAAATTTGCAGGTGGAGGCCGCCAATGAACTCGAGGCAGTGGAGACCGAAGCTGTAGTAGTGGATTGATGGCCAAAAATTCGTCCAGGTGTCCCTTACTTTCATGAGCGAGCTGACGCAGTTACAGCTGGGCTTGTACAGTTGGGTCAAGTTTCTTTGAGTCCAGATTGACCATGCCATGAATGCAAAAAGTTCAGGTGTTGATGCTCCTGTAAAATCCATGATAACAGCTCCTTAAAATCCAGAAACTAAGTGGACATACGGCCAGCCAAAGGCCAAAATAGAGTATCATCTGACTTAACCTGTGCAAGAGGAAGTTTTTTGATTAATTCAGCTTCTTGTGGAGCAAAAATTCCATCAATCATCCCATGGTTCCATTGTCTTCGTTCTGCCTCTATCAACATGTCTACTGTGGCATCCTCCATTGAAGGGATTGAAGGTGATGATCCTAACGGTGGGTGTTTTCTTGGCAACCAATAATTCTGCCAAATTTTGACAGAGTTTCCATTTCCAATACGCCACCTCGATCCACTCAAAAGCACATCCCTTCCTTGTAAAATGCTCTTCCAAGCATAAGAGCCCGATCTTGAATCTTTTGCCTCCATGATTGAGCAATTTCGGAAAAAACGTGCTTTGAATACCTTGTAAAAGAGAGAGTTTGTGTTTTTCAGCAACCTCCAAGCTTGTTTTTCTAACAAAAAGTCACTGAATAAGGCCAAATCTCTAAACCCCATTCCTCCTACTGTTTTAGATTTTGTCAACTCTTCCCACTTCACTGAATGAATTTTTCTCCTGTCTCCCTGTTGGCCCCAAATTTTTATTTTTTATTTTTTTATTTTTATCAAGGCCTCTATGTCATTGCATAAGCCCAATGGAAACTTAAAACATCCCATAGTGAAATTTGGTATAGCTTGAATGATAGATTTTAGCAGCACTTTGTGTCCAGCTTCAAAAAACAGTTTTCATTCCCATCCCTGCAACTTCCGCCAAACCTTTTCTTTTATGTAATTGAAGCTCTCTTTCTTATCGCTCCCCACCAAAGAAGGCAGACCAAGGTATTTCTCATACTGAGTAATTTATTGAAGTCCCATGGCATGTTTGTTAGCTTGCTTTGTAGTCTCCGGTGTGGATTTGCTGAAAAATATGGCGCTCTTATTTTTATTCACTTTCTGGCTTGATACTTGCTTGTAGGAGTCCAAAATATGCAGCACATTTTCACATTCTTCTGAGTTTGCCTGCAAAATAGGAGACTATCATCTGCAAACAATAGATGGGTTAGATTAGGTCCTCCTCTACACAAAGAAAAACCTTTTATATCACCCATTCTTGCTGCCCTATTAATGAGCCCATGCAATCCTTCCATACAAAGTAAAAATAGAAAGGGTGATAGAGGATCTCCTTGCTTGATTCCCCTTGAAGGATACACCAAGCCCTTAGGCTCGCCATTAATTAAGACAGAGTAGGATACTGTCTTGACACACACCATGATCAAGCCAATCCATTTCTCACTATAACCCATCTTTCTCATTAAATTTTCTAGAAAAGATCATCTTTCTCATATGCTTTGCAAAAGCAGATTGGTGTTCAGTAATAATTTTAGGCAGCAACTTTTTCAATCTATTAGCCAAGACTTTTGAGAAAATCTTATAAAGCACATTACACAAACTTATAGGACGATATTTAGTAATATACTCAGGATTTTTAATTTTTGGAATAAGGGCAACAAAGGTATGCTTAATAGGATGGGGTAGTGTACCTAAGTTTAGCCACAACAGAACTGAGCTAATCACGTCCTGACTCCTGATTCACCGTAGGCCAAAAGTGTTGATAAAACAATGGAGGCATCCCATTTGGGCCAGGAGCTTTGAGCGGGGCCATTTGTTTCAAAGCTGTTGCTACTTCATGTTCCATAAATTCTCCAGTTAACAATTGATCTCTTCAATTATGACTTGGGGTATTTGATCCAGTGTAGTGACTTGATCAACTAGAGTAGAAGTGGAGAACAAGGCTTGATAATAATTGAGAATAACAGATTCTATACCTTCAGGGTTGTGCTGCCAAATATTTTGGTCATCCCTTATTCCTCCAATCATATTTTTTCTATGTCTTTAGGTGGCTTTTGTATGGAAATATTTCGTATTTTTGTCGCCATTAGTCAACCATAGTACTTGGGAACGTTGGCTCCACATTCGGGCTTCTCTGTCCAGAAAAATATTAGGCTACGTTTGTTTCTATGTAAAATGTTTTCCAAGTGTAAAATATTTTCAGGTGAAAATATTTTTCGGAAAATAAAATATTTTCAGGTGAAAATATTTTTCGGAAAAGAAAATATTTTCAGGTGTTTGGTGGCATTTTGAAAAATCCTTTGAAAAATATTTTTTAGTGTTTGGTTGTGTTCTTGAAAATGCCATAGAAAACACATTTTCTACTTGTTGCTCACATTTTCTTAACTTCCAAACAAATATATAAGATCATTTCTCAATAGAGAAACACAAAAGAAACAAAACCCCAAAAAAAAAAAAAATTCATCAAATCCAGTCAAATTGAGAGAAGAAGGAAGAGAGAGAAAGGCGACTGGGTTTGATCTAGAGGCGAGATCGCCAAGTGGAGGCGAAGGCAAAGGCAAGCACGATCAGACCGGGTTCATCGGAGATGGGTTTGAGCACGATGGAGGAGCTGAGGTGGCGTGATCAGATCGGCGATGGGTTTGAGCGGTGTGATCAGCCCAACGGGGCCGTGGGTCGGGGACTAGATTTGGGCTTCACTGGCGATAGCTCTCTTTGGCGATAGCTCTTGGGCTTGGCATGAGTGATGAGAGTGAGTGAGGAGAGAAATTTTCTAAGGAGAGTGGAAATGGTTTGAAGGTAAAATGAAAGTGTAAAATAATTTACGGGTAAGGGGGGCTATTTTACAGTTAATGGAGAAAATAATTACTGTTTGACCCAATTTTTTGTAGGTATCAAACACACAGGCTGGTGTAAAATGATTTCCTGAAATCATTTTACAGGAAAAACAAACGCAGCCTTAATTTCATCTTTGAGCTCCCTGATTCGAAAATTAAGTCCATTGCTCACAGCTTTCCTTTCAGCCTGAACCAGCATCTTTCTCTTCCTTTCCAATTCCAATTTAACATTCCCAAATATATTTTGATTCCACCAAGATAGATCTTTGCCACATCTTCCTACCTTTTTAAGAATGGCATCATCACCCATTCCATGAATTAATGAGCACCAAGAAGCCTCTACTGTCTCCCCACATCGTATATCTGAAAGCCACATCTCCTCGAATCTTTTTTTACTTGGGGGAGGTTCCAATTAGGATGCATTTTCAAGCCAATTTTCCCTTATTTTCATTCGTTAGAAAATGTAAAGTTGCAATAATTTTTTTTCCTATTTTTGTTTCCCAAAGTGTTACATAATGGTATAATAAATTATAATTGAGTCTTTTTAATAATATTGTAGCTCAACTCACGCTTTTTGGTATTTTTAATGGAAATATTTAGGGTTTGATATAAATTTAAAAATACATTTTGTTGTAGTGTGAATATAAGATTCAAAGTTGAGAGAGAGAGAGAGAGAGAGCAAGTAATGAGTGTGACTGGTGAGCCGTTGCAGTGGCAATGGATGGGAGTGGTTGTGGAAGACTAGAGTCAAGCGGATGTCGGACCATGGGAACATTTGAGTTCCTTAGGTTTATTCTGATTCTTAAAATAAGATTTTGTTTGTTTTTTTTTTTTTTTTAAATTTATTTTAATAATTAGAAATTTAGAATTGATTTGTGTATAAATCAAAGAATAGTTTATATGTTATCTTGAATTTGGAGGGTCCACAGGCCAAGAAGGGGCCAGCTTTTTTGGGTTCATTGTTTCAATTCAATTTGGATCAGTTCTCCAAAAAATTTATATGGATCAGCTTTTTTTTTTTTTTTTCTTTTCTTTTTTCCAAAAATTCAGGTAAGTAGAACAAGAAAATTTTTATTATAAATAGAAAATTAGTACCACATGCATATATTTGTTAAGAATTTTAACCTTAATATTTATAATAAACATCTACCAATCATTAAATCAAACTTAAAATCCTAAAAATCTACCTCACATCAAATTTGAAAACAAACCCTAAAGAAACAAGGTGTACCAAACCTACTAGGAAATATCACCACACAACATATTAATGGGTCCTAGGTATATTAAACTTAGTTACATGTACTCTTTTTATCAAAAAATAAAAAATAAAAACTCTATTTAATAAAAAAGTTTCCAAACAATGGAAGCACAACTCTTACAAAAATGATAACACATAAAAAGAAGAAAATAACAAATAAAATTAAGGACAAATTTTAGACAAGTAAACGGTAAAACAATTACAGCAAGTACACTTATTAGCTTTAGGAATATCACTCTGGCAACAAGCGGATGCAGCCGGAAGGGATTCCCCACTTAGTTTTTCATAAATGCTTTCAACAATTTCCTCTATAAATTTTAACTCTGGGTTGTAAAGTGATGTAGAACAAATAGCACATACTTTCCTGGAGCAGCAGGGGTACAGGAAGTTAAAACGCAAGATTAAAGGGGAGGTGCTAGTAGAGGCCATTGGGGTGACGGTGTTGGAATTGCATGAAATTTGGCAGGTTGAAGGGAAACAGTGTTCTGATCTAGATTCATTACTGCCATAAGCGTCGCCAAAATTTAGGCGAATCCTTCATTAAGGCCCCAAAGATAGTGTTTTTATTATTTATAGTAATATTTGTTTTTCCTCAATAATTGAGGTTCAAAATTGCCCACAGTCTAAGGCCCAAAGAAATAGTATGTTGGGCCAATTTCATGGAAATGAAGTTAGAGAAAATAAGGGGGCTAGATTAACGTGATGAAGAAAAGAGAAAAAAAGAAAGAAGAAAAGGGTGGGAGGCCCAAAGGATTGGGATCCAACGATCCATGGAAGAACAAAATTTAAAATACATGAAGCAAAAGAAAGGCCCAACCGGCCAGGATCAACAGACCAAAAGGAGCCCAATAAGAAGAGCTGGGCCGGGATCCCAAAAGTCACCAAAGTCCGAGGACCTTTGGAATGAACAACACAGTATAAGTAAAAAATTGTAGCAGGATAAAAGACAAAGAGCATGTGGGTCTCATGTGCCCAGACAGACAGTGGAATCAGAAAAGTACAGAAGCAGAAAATGCATGAATAAAGGAGTTATGCCCCAAGGTCCCCAGAATGAGAAAAGCATAAAAGAGGTAACTGGAAGGGAGCTTTCAACCTAGCAGTAAAAGATTCCAACTATTCAAGAAAATGACAAGAATGGAGTGCAACCAAAAGCTGGGAAGGTGAAAGAAAGGTTTGAAGATTAGCGGCCTGAGGGGAGCTTGAAATGGAAAATCAGCTATGGGGCTTTCAGCTTGGTCGCACCAAAAGGAAGAAGTTATGAGAAAAAGGGAAACGACCAGCCCTTGAGCAAACTGACACAGCACAAACTCTGAGGGGCAAAAAGGAGAAATCACTGGTACCCCCGGAACCCTAGAGCTGCACTATAAAAAAAGGAGGAAGTCCTTGCTAACGGGCATTCAGAGATTGAGGGACTCATTGATTTTTATTTAGACACTCATCGCCATTTTTTTTGGATTTCTAGAAAAGACACAGAGCCATAAAAGGACTCTGTAAAGTTCAAGGAAAACAGAGAAATTGCTCCCGGTATCCCCTAGACAGCCACTATAGCATGTACTCGGATTCAAAAAATTCAAATTTTGCAAGTCTTTGAAGCTTGAGTAGCTATCAAAGTCTGTAATTTTTGAACTTAATTGAACCTTGTATCACGTCTTAGTGAGCATTGTAATCATAACTAAAGAAAATTTATAAAATGTCTCCCATTAATTCAAGGATCCCTAACCCCTTTTTCTTTTACCATATTTTATCTGTTGCGCATTTCCTTGCTGTTTGAACTATCATTCACTACAAATATTTTCGTTTGTTAGTTTATTTGTGTTGTAGGAAGCTTGCTTTGTGCACCACTTAATTCTTAAACAGCCTGTTAGCTGCGGTGAACTAAGCCCAGTCCACCAAGAACAATTATTTGGCCCAGGATCTTTGGGCCACTGTGCTGAGAAAAAAAGGCACTCTCACAAAGTGATGTAGAACAAAATAGCACATACTTTCCTGGAGCAGCAGGAGTACAAGAAGTTAAAACGCAAGATTAAAGGGGAGGTGCTAGTAGAGGCCATTGGGGTGATAGTGTTGGAATTGCATGAAATTTGGCAGGTTGAAGGGAAATGGTGTTCTGATCCATATTCATTACTGCCACAAGCATCGCCAAAATTTAGGTGAATCCTTCATTAAGGCCCCGAAAATAGTGTTTTTATTATTTATAGTAATATTTGTTTTTCCTTAATAACTTTTAGTTTAGAAGTCAGAATAAGGTCCCGTCTGTTTTGGAATGACCCTTAAGATCAGTAGTTTATAATTCTACATTTAACTCAATTTTGCCATTTTGGTAGATTTCGGTATTTTGTCACCTAATCGCATAATTAGTGTGAATTAGGGTTTTAGACGTTTTTCTTAGTATTTATATGTTTTGTAGCCATTAGAAGCAAATTAGACTATTATCAATAAACACAGACTTTTGTCAAATTATTTCTCTGGTGGTTCCAGTTTTCTTCTTCTCGTGGATTCGAGGTTTACTATCAGAAACTAACAGTTTAGTTTCTGTTCCATTAAGGGAGTATTGTGTGTGCTTTCTTTAGGCTTCCATGACATCAAAAAATAACAAAAAACAAAAGGTATTGATCAAGATTGTAATAGAATTTTTACGGAGAAGAAATTAAAATACTTACAAGAATTCGACACCAAGATTTAAAAAGAACACTTGAGGTAAAATTACATACTATGTAACAAAATTTTGTAAAAAAATTTCTAGTCACTTCCATTTTATAACATTAGTATTTCATTCTTCTTCATAAATTTGTTAATAGCTTAACCAAGTCTTTGGCTCAAGTGGTGCATCCATATTCTCCCATTTGGGAGGACATGGGTTAGATCTAAAGGGGGGCTCAGTCCCCTTTACTTTGATGTTAGTTCCCATTCACTTACTTGTAAAAGAAAAAAAAATGGCAATAGTCTAAGCGGTGGATACGCTTCGTACAAAACAATAGGGGCATTCTACATCTTAATTTTTTTCCCACTTTGACTTTACCTCCTGAGGTGGTAAACTAATTTAGAGTGTTGAGAACTTTTGTTGTATATTTAGTTTTAATAAAATTCTTTAGTTTCATGTTTTATTATTTTTCATAAACGTTCATATTTTCATATCACTATAAGATATTAAGTTGATTGAGGATATGTGCAACGGAGTTGTGACTAATGTATGTAAGAGTAGTAGAGAAAGATGTGACAATATTTAAAAGATAAAATTTACGTTTTCAATTAAATTCAATTATATAATTACATTGACCAATAAACAACACAATTAAATTTAATTGTCTATATCAGTGTATTTTATGAATAACAACAAATAAATACTCCTTACGTTTTATATTGTTGGTGCTATTTCAAAAATCTAACTTTTTAAGGGAGGATCATCAATACATTTTTTTTTCACACACATATGTATAAGTTTCCAAAATGACCCTCGAAATCAAATTGAAAAAGAAAATTCACTTTTCAATATATATATATATATATATATATATAATATATTGCTATTAATAAATTTGCAAATATAGTTAAGGGTGAGTGAGAAAAGTTGAAAATATAAGTCATGCTATGGATATAATAAAAATTCACAACAATTTCACAAGTTTGCACTGTCTCTCAAAGCAACCCTCCAATTGTTCACCTTGTTTTTAGGGCCATATGGGAGTGCTTGTGAAAAATGAGTTTTGACTTACCTCTAATACTTTTTTAATTGGACATCTCCTTTTGTTTTAAATATACTATGGCAAGTGGTAGTGAGTTTTAATTTTCACATTTTATTTAGTTAGTGGGTAATGTGTCAGTTTCTCATTAAAACAAAAAGAGATTTCAATTAAAAAAAATACTAAAAGTAAGCCAAACACGTGAAAAATCTCCATTCTTGTCTTTAAGGAAGTATCATTATTGTCTTTCACACAAAGTTGTATTTCCAAAATGATCCTTAAAAGTCAAATAAAAAATGATATTCACTTTTCAAATGTGTGTGTATATATATATACATTATATTTTGCTATCAATAAAACTTTCAACTATAGTTAAAGGTGAGTAGGAAAAACTAAAAATATGAGTCATGTGATGGACACAATAAAAATTAACAACAACTAGATGATATCCTTCGTGATGCGCAGACTACTTTACAATTTTATTTGAAATCATTTTTATGTATATTAAAATCTACATATAATACTTTTTTTTTTTTGAGTTGAAACGATAGTAGATTTTATTAATTAAGAAATATAAAAATACAATGGGAAAGAGAAAGAGGGACATATGACCCCTTCTTTTTTTCTCTTTTGCAACACTAGCATATGCTAGAGTAGCACGATTACAATGTAAAACAACGAAAGAAAACAAAGAAACAAAGAAAAAATTCAAAAACCAAACTACTGTAAGAAAAGCGAATCTTCTCTTGGATGCCCAGGAAACCTGAAAAAACTACCAAATGACATCTTCCTGATATACATAGGACATCAAAATGAAGAGTTTTTTTTTTTTTTTTTTTTTTCATCTTAGGACCGTGTTCATACCCTGCATGGCTGCCCTACAACCTTCATCGATCCCATAGTTGGCACAACACCTTGCTCATTCTCCACAATTCTATTCTTTTTTCTCATAACACCCACAGCCTCCTTAATCAAATTTTCTGCTTGCTTCCTTTTATTCCTAGGTTCCACGTCAATAACTGATCCATTAATAAGAATATGAGATCTTGTGGTAAGCCTCTTCCAATTCCTCATTGTTCTTGGGCTTCCAATTGTAAACTCCTCCATGAACTCAACTTTTTTTGGGCCATACAAAGACTGACTTACACCTTTATCTTGATTATCACTTCTTTTTGGCCGGCTTGCACGTTACCACACCCAACCTTAAAACCTATCTCTAAACTTTCAAAACCTGGTGGAGATATTTGCTCACCTTGCTTTCCCATTAAGTCACGATTGAGGATGACAGTATCCTCATCCATGTCTACCACCTCAATCAAATTAGAGGAAATCACGCTATTAGTGGGAGTCACTTTTGAATTTGAAAAATCTGAATCAATTTGTTGTTGCCACTGTGATTCATTCCCTTGATTCTCGGCCTCCACATTTATGGGTTTTGATGGTTCAATAACTGGTCCCACCATGATTGTAGAGTCAGGCAGTAACGCACTGGGAAATTATTGTATACTCCCGGAGTACCATAAATGCGTACTCCCTCTTCTCACATGAATGGTGGGTCCCACTAATTAAATTCATGGTGGGACCCACTATTTATGTGAGAGGGGGGAGTACGCATTTATGGCATTTATGGTACGCATTTATGGTACGCATTTCCTCTCTAACGCACTTAGAGAGGAAATTATTGAATCTTTATGAAATAAATTCTGTTGCGTAATTGTCGGGCTTTCCGTTCCAATTTCTTGAAACTTCGCCATTTCCTTATCTGTATTCATGCTCCGTTTAGGCATAGCTGTCATCGGCGCAATATCAATTTGGGCGTTCGGCTCTCCTTGTCGGCGTGGGCTTTGCTGGTCAGTTCTTGAAGTCTCTGCTCTGCCCCGAAATCCTGCTTTCATCCATTCCCGTATGGCCTGTCTTTGGTATCATTTGTACTCACTTTTCAACATTCCTTTAATTCATGCCCAATTCTTCCACAAGTGAAACACCACCCTACCAACCGCTCGTATCGAAACGCAACTCGAACTTCGTCTCCCTCCGGGCTAACGACTGGTCCCCCCCTCCGTAGAGGTTTGTCCAACGGAATCTCAATGCGGACCCTGAGAAAGCGATCCTGGTTTGATTTAGAGGCCTTATAGTCCACGTCGATAAACTTCCCGAACCCACAACCAATATCCTGACCGGCTTCTTCATCTATATATGATACTTAATACTTATTTTTTTGTATAATATTTATGTTTGCCCATAGTATTGTTAATTTTGAAACTTGATTTTCTTAATTCATATTTTCTTTAAAAAAAATTGTATAACACTATAAGATTATAATATTTATGGTTAAAAATAGATTTTATTTTTCAAACTGATTAAATGATTTTGAGATCTACAAATAAGAATTTAAAGTATATAATACTTTTATATCCTAAAATTACATAAATTTTAGCAATCTATCAAACACTTTCTCAGCCACTCAATTCTCACAACCAAATATAGAGACCTTGATCACAAACACCCAATTAATTATTTCAATGAAAATAAGGAAATCATTTGTAAGTATCAATATAAAGAGAACGTGATTAAACAAAGAGAAATTTGCTAAAAACACATTTATTTATCAAAATTCAATTGTCTTTAGTTGGGCTTTCGTATCCTTAAAAAAAAAAGCGAAAAACACTTTTAAATCACCATTGATTTTTGTTTTTATCACTATGGCTCATACCGCACAAAATAACAGTAAAATAAACTTACAAAGAAACCTACAAATTATGAATTCTAACACAATTAAAAAAAAAAAAAAAAATAGCTAACTTCATAAATAATCAATTAGAATGTTTTTTTTTTAATTTTCTTTAGTTCTAAAAAAAATACATTAATAACTTACCCAAACCAAAATCTCAAACACTCAAAGACTCCAAGCGAATCATAATCTTCACAAAATCTACAATGTTTGACTTCAACATCAAAACCGTAAGCTACCATCACTGAATAAAAAACGCAAGCCCCTTCCTTGGTCATAACCTACTCATACGGGTTACGATCAAATGATACTACAACGTTGGAGTTATGTATGTGTCATTGAAAGGTTGAAAGTAAATGACATTGTTTTTTGTCTAAGCGTATTTGAGATGAGATGGTTTGAAAGGCTATGGACATGTGTATATAAAGGAGTAGAAGTGAAAAGGGTGACTGGATATGCAAAGAGTTTTTTGTGTGTGTGAGAGATGAAAAGTCTTGAAACATTGAACCAAATAAAACAAATAATAGTCTTAAAACATTGAATAATAATGTAACAAAAATAGTCTTGAAACATTGAATTATTTGAAATCATTTTGATGTATATTGAAATCTACATATAATACTTAATACTTATTGTGGGGTTAAGGGCCCAAATTACACGTTGGGCCTTGGGCCTTGGCCGAGAGCATGAGTAGTCCGAGGAGGGACAAATGGTAATGAGTGATTTAGACTCAAGACTTAATAAGCAAAGATGCAAATGAGAAAGTGGTCCGAGGAGGAATATCTCCTCGGATAAGTTGAACATGGATCAAATATAGATCCTATAGATCGGAGTGACGTCTCAAGAAACTTCAGTGATAGGGAACCCAAAAATATCTGAGGGAAAGCTGCTACCAATGCATTGAATGCACTGCAGCTACTTTTCTGGCCACATTTATGTGGATAAGACCCCTGAAAAGTGCTGCCTTGGCAACCACAACTCATAGAAGGCCAGAAGGGGTGTCTGATGGGATAAGCACTCAAGTGCTAGCTCAAAAGATCAACAAGTGTAGGATTAAGATCATCCAAAAAGAATTATATACTGCAAGAGGCCCTTCATAAAAAGGGGGGGGGGGGGGGGGGAGGAAAAATAGAGAGGAGGCACTGTAGCAATCTAAATTGCACTTGTACTCTGTTTAATCAATTTATATGAAAACTTACCTCCTCGGACAATGAATTCATTCAGTTCTATGTTCCTTGTTCTTGCTTAATCATCTTCTACATCCATATTAGCCATTGTTAAATTCAATAGTGCCTAGTTCTTTAATCCACTCTCTACAAATTTATTGTACTGGGCTTACTAGGCCAACATCCCATACATCTTGGGTTTGTGCTACAAAACGTGAACTTACACTTATTTTTTTTTGTTTGTATAATATTTATGTTTGCCCACAATATTCTTAATTTTGAAACTTGATTTTTTTAATTCATATTTTCTTAAAAAAAATTGTATATAACTGTAAGATTATAGTATATTATAATATTTACTGTTAAAAATAGATTTTATTTTTCACACTAATTAAATAATTTTGAAATCTACAAATAAGAATTTAAAGTATATAATACTTTTATATTCTAAAATTACATAAATTTTAGCAATTTATCAAACACTTTCTCATCCACTCTATTCTCACAACCAAATATAGAGACCTTGATCACAAATACTCAATTAATTATCTCAATGAAATTAAGAAAATCATTGTAAGTATCAACATAAAGAGAATGTGATTAAACAAAGAAAAATTTGCTAAAAACACATTCATTTATCGAAACTCAATCTTCTTTAGTTGGAAAGTCTTGAAACATTGAACCAAATAAACAAATAGTAGTCTTAAAACATTGAATAATAATGTAACAAAAATAGTCTTGAAACATTGAACCAAAATAAATAAAAAGTCTTTACTTTTAAATTTGTTCTTATCTCTAATGTGGTTTAAGTGTATTTCAATTCTCTTTATAGAGTGCGTCACATGGCAGAGCCTCATGCTCTCTCGCATGAAGTATCCGCTTTTATATATATATATATATATATATTGATTATTGATTTCACAATATTTTTCAATTAGGCTACCAAGTCATTAAAAAAAATGGTGATAGACTTTGGTAAGCCTATGTTTGAGGTGGTAGATTAATTTTAAAATGTTATAAAATTATAGTAAATTTTTATTGTGCCCCTAGTATTATTGTAATAACTAATAATATTATTTCATTAACTTCTCAAATAGGATTATATTTTAAGACATCAAAAAATGGAATATGATGAAGCGTAAGTTCGTCAGTCGAGGTGATCAGATGGAAGTACCCTTCAACCTATATGAACGTGCTCTCAAATGTGGTCATCGGTGTGGTGCCTGCCACAGCGCCTCCAATGCCAAAGTCAGTATATGGAGATCTTTGAACAAAAAATGCAATATATCAAGATAAAAAGAATCACTATATGTTTGTGCGTACCTTCTACTTGGCAATGTGTTGGCTTTATATATGTTCTTAGGGCTTCTAGCCGTTGGAGCAGATATGGGGGTCTAAATGCTCCTTTTGGTAATGCTTGGCGCTGTGTAATGGGACCTTAATGTGCTCCAACGGTTCATACAGTTGGCTTTGTAATTGCCCTGCATTGAATGGTGGATTTTGTCTTCGTCAGTGATGTGGGAGTCTTTGCTCGTCTAGGGACATGTTCGTCAGTATCGTTGACTTTCTCTTTGGTAAGTGAATTCGTCAGTCTTGTTAGCTGCCCCCCGATTCTGTGGTCGTCCAGGAATGACGGCCATGGAATGCGAAAGGTTTGATGAAAGTAAGTGACTCTTGGGTTTTCGTTCCGTATTAAATGCGTAGTGGCAGCGTTTTCCGAGTTGCAGCCTACGTGGCATACTCTGATTGGTGAAGTTAATGCTCCAATTGTTGGGACTATTGGGCTTCCCGCTGGTTTTTCAGTTTCCAAAGCCTTAGTTTTTAAACCTCTTTCCTTCTCATTTTCCCTTTTCACTTTTCTTAAAAAATTTCAATCATTTCTCTGAGTGTCTTCTTCGCCAACCTTTCTTTCTGCAATTCTCCTCCCAATTGGTGCGCAATGTGGCAGTTTTCTTCTTCGAGGTATGTTCTTCTTTTTACTTCTTTTCTCATTTTGTCTATACGCATTGTAGTAGATTTATGATTTTTCCCATTTCTCTCTTTTTTTGTTTGGCTTTTTTGGGTCTCTGGGTTTCAAGATTTTTCTCTTCTTTTTTGCGTTTTCTAGTTTTTCCATGGTTAGTAGCTCTGAGGTTAGGATAGTTTGCCCCTCAATTTCATTTCTTTTTGCTCGATTAGGGGGATCGTTAGGGTGTTTTCCACACCTTGAGAATTTTGTTTATGAGGGTAGTTGTCTGACTGTTGTATTGGCTGATTTACTGCCTTTGCTGCGTCAGTCAATTGATTGGTTTGATAATTTGGTGAAGGAGGGTAGGACGATGTCTAAGATTAGGTCCAGTGAGCTCGAGACTGGGTTATCGTCTAGCGGTAACCCAGCGGAGGAGGATACAGCAGTCTCTACTCCTCGAGAGGTTAGGGCTTTTTATGCTCTTGAGGAGGAATGTGGTTTGGACCCAGATACCCTGGGTAGATTTAAGGATAGATTTCAGCTCCCAGAACGGGTTAGGGTTCGTCTGCCTAGTGAGGAAGATCGGGCCTGTCACTTCTTTCCCGAGGAGGTTTGTTTCTACGAATCTGCCTTCGTCTGTGGATTGAGGTTTCCGGTCCATCCTTTTCTTATGGAGCTTTTCGACCGTTTTGGTATTGCTCCTAGGCAGCTTATGCCCAACTCATGGAGGATTTTGGTGAGTTGTATGGGGATTTGGTTGGCCGCCAATGACGGGGACATGCTCAAGGTTGACGAGCTTGTTTATCTGTACCATTTAAAGGCGTCTAAAGAGCATGGGTACTACGAATTGGTGCCCTGGGAAAGAAGAACTAGGATTGTCAAAGGTTTACCGTCCTCTTTCAGGTATTGGAAGTCCAGATTTTTATTTGTGTCTGGGGACAATTTTGAGACTTCCTCTGGCGAGGTTTGGGGTGATCTCCTAAGGTTGCGTCATCAATGGGAAACCCCGACTTTAGGTGCGTCAATATTTCTCTTTGTCTCTTGAATTCTGTTGTGCTTACCATTATGGCTGTTGATTTTTTTTTTTTTTTTTTTTTGGTATAGTTAAGAGACGACCTAAGCTCAAGAGCAGGTACAAAGAGCGGGTGCAGAAGGCCATTGAATACAAGCAAACAATCGAGAGTTGGGACGATCTTGTTGATCCCAAGACTCTCGCCTTTTACTGCCTTGGGCCAGAACACTCTACCTTCGTCTTGCGTAACCTTGACATAGAAGGAAAAAAGAGTAAGTGTTAGATTCGTCAGTATTGACCTTCTTTTCCCCCTTTCCATTTTTCTTTTATATGTATATCTCTTTCTTGGGGAGTAAGTGTTCTTTTGGCAGAGATGACGTCCAAATTTAATAAGGACATGTATGCAAAGATGAGAGCGAAGAAAGACGAGCCCTTGTCGAGTATAGGAAAGAAGACTGTGCGTGTGACCGGGAGGGGTCCTTCTGTTACTCCAACGGCCTCCGTCACTCCCCTCGTCTCCGGCACTGAGACGACGAGAACCGCTTCTCCATCTACTTCGGTTGAAGAGCTCCCTATGCCCGGCTCTAAGAGGCCGCGCCTGTCAGAGAAGGAGAAGGATAAAGTGGATTCCTGCCCATCCACTACCTGGAGGGACGAGAGGCTGGCAGTTGAGAGGGCCCACAGCATCGTGACGGCTGACGACTTGAGGGTTTTCTCTGGGGTTTCGTTTAACACCGTCGCTAGTGGCCACGTCCACAAGCTCGTTCAGGTAGAGTATTTTTACTTTTCCTATAAGCACTTTTTTTTTCTTTTTTTTCTTTTTTTACTGACGATTTGGAACTTCTTTTTAGGTGCTGGGAGAAAGTTTGCATATCGCTTCTGAGTATCTTACTCAAGAGGCCAAATTGGCATCTCTTACATCAAAGATTCAAGCTTTGGAGGGGGAAAATTCCAAGTTGAAGAAGAACCTCATTGATTCAATGGATGAAGTTACCACCCTGAAGGAGAAGGTTAAGGCCCTGGGTGATGATCTTAGAGTTGAGCGCCAGTTGAACTTGGAGAAGGATGAGCAGCTTCAAAGCCCCAAGAAATCGCTTAAGACAATTGCAGCCAGATCTGTTGAGGTTTTTCAAACCACTGACGAGTACAATACTGTGCTCTTTAGTTGGTACTTCAAAAGCTTTGAGCTTCTTTGAAGGTACCTGGTCAAGCACCCAACTGGCGTCGACATGGAGAGCTTGGACTTGGAAGAGGTGAATAAAGAGATGGTCGTTGACGAAGCTACCCAATCCTCGGTTCCTGTAAGTGACGCTCCAGAGAATGCCCCTGCTGATGATACTCCAGCTGGTGATGCCCCTTCAGTGGCTGGTGCCTAAACCTGTTACTTATGTTAAAAGAAATATTTCTTTTTGTCTTTGGTTATTGCCCGTCGTGGCTTTTTGTAAATCTTATTTCGAAACATTTTTTTTTTTTTCATCTATTTTGGGAACAATATTTTAACCCAGTGTTTATGGGTTTGTAAAAGCAATGGTAATTTGCCTGTTTGTTTTTTGTTCTAATTTACTTCTTGTACTTACTTGTATTTGTGATTTACAAGCTTTTAATTGCCCATGTGGTGTACTTGGTGAAACTCTTATTTCTCCTTCTCTTCACCAGTATCTTTTGTTTCTGTGACTTATATCCTTTTAGGAACTTCGTCAGTAACATCCGTCTGTGAATTACATTCACCCTCCTCTTTTTTTTTTTTTTTTTTTTTTTTGGGATTTTGTAATCGGCAGTAGCTTACATCCGTCAAAGCGGAATCTTGCTACTTAGCCATTTTTGGGCTTTTTGTGACTTATACCTTTTTCAAGGATCTTGTCATCGTCAGTAGCTTACATCCATCAAGACAGAATCTTACTACTTAGTCATTTTTGGCTTTTTGTGACTTACACCTTTTTCAAGGATCTTGTCATCGTCAGTAGCTTACATCCGTCGATGCGGAATCTTACTACTTAGCCATTTTTGGCTTTTTGTGACTTACACCTTTTTCAAAGATCTTGTCATCATCAGTAGCTTACATCCGTCAATGCGGAATCTTACTACTTAGTCATTTTTGGCTTTTTGTGACTTACACCTTTTTCAAAGATCTTGTCATCGTCAGTAGCTTACATCCGTCAAGGCGGAATCTTACTACTTAGCCATTTTTGGCTTTTTGTTGGATAGACTCACTCGCAGAGAAACATTAGCTGAATACTTTCTTTATTAACTTTAATAATGAATACATGTAATTGTTATGTCTATTGATGGTATTTCTTCAAGTGTTCAATGTTCCATGGCCTCAAGAGTCTTTGTCCATCTAGGGTTTCCAAGTGATAGCTACCCTGTCTGGAGTAATGGATAACTCTGTAAGGTCCTTCCCACATAGGGCTGAGCTTTCCCTGAGCAGGGTCTGGTCGCCAGGGTTACTTTATGCAGGACAAGGTCACCAATGTCGAGCCGCCTGAGTTTTACCCTTCTGTTGTAATAGTCAGTCATCTTCTACTGGTACTCTGCCATTCTGCTGCAGGCTTTGTCCCTTACTTCATCTAGGCAGTCCAGGTTGAGCCGAAGACGATCGTCATTGGTTTCTTCGCTAAAGACTTCTCGTTTGGTGCTGGATACCCCTACCTCGACTGGGATTACTGCTTCAGTGCCATAGGTGAGCCTGAAGGGGGTCTCTCCAGTCGGGGTTCTCGCTGTGGTTCTGTATGCCCACAAGACATTGGGCAACTCTTTTGGCCAGGCACCCTTCGCGTCATCTAGCTTGGTTTTTATGATCTTAAGCAAAGTACGGTTTGTCACCTTCGTCTGTCCATTCGCCTGTGGATGTCTTGGCAACGAGAACTGGTTCTTAATGCCCAGTCCTGAGCAAAAGCCTCTGAAGCCTTGACTATCGAACTGTCGTCCGTTATCTGATATGATGGTCCTTGGAATCTCGAACCTACAAACTATTTTCTTCCACACGAAGCTTTGGATCCTAGCTTCAGTGATGGTCGCCAGTGGCTCTGCTTCAACCCATTTCGTAAAGTAATCAATAACAACAAGTAAGAATTTTACCTGACCTTTACCTAGGGGCAGTGGGCCGACGATGTCGATTCCCCATTGTGCAAATGGCCATGGGGAGGTTATCGTCGTCAATCTCTCTGCTGAAAGTTGTTGGACATTCCCGAATCGTTGACACTTGTCACATTTCTTGACGAACTTTGAAGCGTCCACCTGCATAGTAGACCAGAAATAACCTGTTCGAATGATCTTGCTTACCAAGGACTGAGGGCCAGCATGGTCCCCGCAAACTCCTTCATGGATTTCCTCCAATATGTACTTGGCTTCTCCTTCGTTGACACACTTTAAGTAAGGCATGGAGAAGCCCCTTTTGTATAGGGTGTCATTAAGGATCGTGAACCTCCCTGCCCTCTTCTTGATCTTCCTAGCCTCGTCAGCATTCGTAGGGAGGTGCCCATCCTAGAGGAAGGACATGATGGGCGTCATCCAACTGCCTGTGCTTTGGATTGCAAATGTTGGGGTTTCTTCAATGCTGGGGCTTTTCTGAATTTCCACCATCAAGCCCACGCTCATCGCCCCTTCTTTTGACAATGCTATTTTCGAGACTTCGTCTGCCACCACATTCTGGCTTCTAGGTATCTGTATAAACTCCACCTCATCGAACTCCCGAGCCAGATGTTTCGTCAGTCTAAGGTACTTCTGCATTCTCTCTTCCTTTGCTTCGTACTCTTCCTTGACTTGTCCAATTACTAGTTTTGAATCATTTTGGACTAATAAGTTCTTAGCCTCCAACACTTTTTCGAGTCTCAATCCTGTCAAGATTCCTTCGTATTCGGCCTCATTGTTGGTGGCCAGAAATTTTAGCTGAACTTCATACTTTAACATTCCTCCGTCTAGGGTAATTATAACGACCCCTACTCCTCCCCTCTTTTGGGCTGACGAACCATTTGTCTGTATCGTCCATTTCTTAGCCTCGTTGGTGAGATCATCCTTGTCCGGCGCAGTAAACTCGGCAATGAAGTCCGCCAAGGCTTGTGCTTTAATAGTTGTTCTTGGATGGTATTCGATGTCAAATTGGCTGAGTTCAATTGCCCACTGGACCATTCTTTCAGCTGCTTCAGGTTTGCTCATGAACTTCTTGATAAGTTGGTCCGTCATCACCAGAATTGGGTTTGCTTGAAAGTACTGTCTCAATTTTCGTGATGCCACTATTAGCGCAAACGCAATTTTCTCAATCTTTGGGTACCTGGACTCAGCCCCTTAGAAAGCTTGGCTGACATAGTAAACTGGGAGCTATTTCTTGTCCTCTTCTCAAATCAGAGCTGCCCTCACGGTGGTATTTGATATCGCCAAGTAAAGATATAAGTTTTCCCCTTCTTTGGAAGGACTCAAGAGAGGGGGATTGCTCAGGTAACGCTTAAGTTCCTGAAACGCTGCTTCACATTCGTCCGTCCAAGCGAATGCCTTTTTCAAGGTCTTGAAGAAGGGGAGGCATTTGTCTGTCGCTCTAGAGACGAATCTGTTAAGGGCTGCAATTCTTCCTGTGAGCTTTTGCACTTCCTTAACGGTCTTAGGTGATGCCATGTTGATTATGGATTGCACCTTCTCTGGGTTTGCTTCTATTCCTCTTTGCGACACCATGAATCCTAAGAATTTGTCTGAAGCTACGCCAAAGACACACTTACTAGGATTCAACTTCATTTGGTATTGCTTGAGGGTGGCGAACGTCTCCTTCAGGTCATCCAGGTGTGCTAGTTCTTCCGTGCTCTTGACGAGCATATCGTTCACGTATACTTCCATATTCCTGCCGATCTGCTTGCTGAACATTTGATTCACTAACCTTTGGTAAGTAGCTCCTATATTCTTTAATCCAAAAGGCATTACCTTATAGCAATACAGTCCCTGGCTTGTGATGAAAGCGGTTTTTTCTTGATCTTCCTTAGCCATCTTTATTTGGTTGTATCCTGAAAAGGCATCCATGAATGTTAGCAAATTATGTCTAGCAATAGAATCCACAAGCTGGTCTATTCTTGGTAGAGGGAAACTGTCCTTCGGGCATGCTTTATTAAGGTCCGTGAAGTCCACACACATTCTCCATTTCCTATTTGCTTTCTTCACTAGGACGACGTTTGCAAGCCAATCAGGGTAGTACACTTCCCGGATGAACCCTGTCGTCAATAGTTTGTTAACCTCGTCCGTAACGGCCTGGTCTCGTTCAGGGGCAAAGACCCTTCGTTTCTGCTTGACGGGCTTCTTCTCTGGGTCCACGTTCAGCTTGTGCTGGATGACTTCTGGGGATATGCCTGGCATGTCCTTATGGCTCCAGGCGAAGATACCTTAGTTCTCTTTTAGGAACTGGACTAGCCTCAATTTCATCTCAAGGCTTAGTGTTGTCCCTATCCTCATTGTCTTGGTTGCCTTTTCTTCATCTAGTATCACTGTCTCCAAGGTTCTACTTTGTCTTCTTCTTTCTCTTCAATTATCCAAGTGTGATTCTCCTTTGCGGCCAAGACGGCTTGGTAGCACTCTCTGGCCAATACCTGATCACCTTTCACTTCTCTGACCCCGTTGTCTGTTGGGAACTTTACCTTTAGGCAATAGGTAGATGTGACTGCCCTCCATTTGTTGAGTGTGGGTCTCCCGATAATCACATTGTAAGACGAGGGGCAATCTACCACCAAGAAGTCTATTGGACGAGTTAATTGCCTCGGGTAAGTCCCCACCGTTACTGTCAATGTCACCATGCCCTTGGGATATACTCTGTCTCCGCTGAAACTGACGAAAGGGGAATCAAATAGAAGTAGTCTCTTTGGATCTAACTTCAGCTGCTGAAAAGTCGGGAGGTAGATGATGTCTGCTGAACTACCGTTGTCTACGAGGATCCTTCTGGTGTTGAATACTTCTATAGTTAACATTATAACCAACGGATCATTGTGAGGCTACTTCACTCCCCTGGCATTTGCTTCATTGAAAGATATGTCATGATATGTCTGTTGTTGTTTGGACGGAGGTATCATGTAGACACTATTTACTTGCCTTTGGCAGGCTTTCCTGAGGGATTTGAATAACCCGCCCAGGGATGGCCCTCCTGTTATTGTATTAATTTCCCCAATAATATCCTGGGGAAGTTGGGAGGTGTTACCGTGATCTCTGGATGAGGATTCCTTCTGATTTTTGTTTCCGTCTCTGAATCTACTGGACTCTCCTTTCTTCACGTACCTTTGCAACTTTCCTTTCCGTATCAACTCTTCTATTTGCTCCTTAAGGTCTCAATAGTCTTCGGTGTAATGACCATGATCTTTACAGTATTTGTTCTTGTCGCGGATGTTTGGAGATGAGTGCAATGGCCTTGGCCATTTGAGGAAGTGTTCATCCTTAATCTGCGTTAAAATTTTGTCAACAGGCATTATCAAAGGAGTAAATTTTACCGGTCTAGAGATCTTATCGTCCCTCCTTCTGTTCCCGTCACTGGTGTGACGATCTGGGCGCTCCCTTTTTTGTCCCCTTCGTTCGTCCTCTTTCCTTCCTCTGTTTTCTGGCTTCTCCGTGTCCTTTATGGCTGCTAGTGCGTCTTCAACATTCATGTATTTTTGTGCTTTCAGGAGCATTTCTGCCATCGTCTTTGGAGGATTTTTTGCGAGTGAAGCTACGAGATCTCTGGACTTCAATCCTGCTTTGAAAGTTGTCAGCTATACCTTATCATCGGCTTCGTCCACCTCTAGGGTCTCCCGAGTGAAGTGCTTAACGTAAGACCTCAGGGTTTCTTTCTCTCCTTGCCTAATGGTAAGCAAGTAGTCTGCTGGCCTCTTAGGACGCCGTTCCCCAATAAAGTGACGTAAGAAGGCGTTGCTCAACTGATGAAAGTTATCAATGGACGACGTTGGCAACTTGGTGAACCATTCCCTTGCAGCTCCTTTGAGAGTAGTAGGGAAGGAATGATACAATATCTCGTCAGGGGGTTGTTGGAGTCCCAGCGTCGTTTTGAAGGTATTAAGATGATCCTGAGGATCTTTTAACCCGTCGAACGACTCAATCTGGGGAAGGCGAAATTTCGTCGGTACTGGGTATTCTAGGACTGCCGCAGTGAACGGTGAATCTATAGCTTTCACCATTCTATCCACGCTCCGGTCCATTTTCTCTTTGATAGCAGTTCTTAACTCATCCATCTCCTTCCTTATTTCTCGCAGGAGGTCTGAGTTCCGTTCGTCGGAAGTGATGGTTCTACGCTGATTACTCCTTCTGTGGCTGTCTCCCTCATCCTCTGGATGGCCCTTGGACCGATTCTCCTCCTGTTGAAGCCGCAGCTTCATTTCTTGGTTTTGCCTAGTAAGTTCCTCAACAGTAGCCACGAGTGCCTGGACTTGCTGGGCCAAGGCAACGAAATCTGGTGCCTGGACTTGCTGGGCCAAGGCTGCGGTATCTAGGTTAGATTCCATCTGAATGTAGAAGTTTTTATGGAAACTACGTTTGGAAATGCAAAATCGTTCCCACAGACGGCGCCAAACTGATGAAGCATAAGTTTGTCAATCGAGGTGATCAGATGGAAGTACCCTTCAGCCTGTATGAACGTGCTCTCAAAGGTGGTCACCGGTGTGATGTCTGCTATAGCGCCTCCGATGCCAAAGTCAGTATATGGAGATCTTTGAACAAAAAATGCAATATATCAAGATAAAAAGAATCACTGTATGTTTGTGCGTACCTTCTGCTTGGCAATGTGTGGGCTTTATATATGTTCTTAGGGATTCTAGCCGTTAGAGCAGTTATGGGGGTCTAAATGCTCCTTTTGGTAACGCCTGGCGCTGTGTAATGGGACCTTAATGTGCTCCAACGGTTCATACAGTTGGCTTTGTAACCGCCCTGCATTGAATGGTGGATTTTGTCTTCATCAATGATGTGGGAGTCTTTGCTCGTCTAGGGACATGCTCGTCAGTATCGTTGACTTCGTCTTTGGTAAGTGAATTCGTCAGTCCTGTCAGAATAGAGTATGCATGTAACGAGATGTATTACCGATTTGGTGTCAAATGCCCGCTTGCCAAGTTTGCAGCCTCTCTCAAAGCATTCCTTCAACTGTTCACCTTGTTTTGAGGGCCATCGATCAGGAGTCATTGCGTAAAATTTCCAGTTTGTTCTCGCACTTGATCGGATGGATTCACATTGTAGAAAACAGGTAGCACCTTTTGCCGTAACTGACTTTTGCATTCCATGATCTTCACTAGCTCATCCAGGCACCACTCCGAAGCAGCAAAGTTTCTCGAGAACACCACAACTGCAATCCTTGAGCTCTCGATTGCCTTCATGAGCTTGGTCTGAATAACTTCCCCTCTTAGAAGGTTTTTGTCATCTCTATACACACGAATCCTTCTGAGCTGTAAAGTGGTCCAGAGGTGAGCTGTAAAAGCTGTGCGGGTATCGAGGCCATGACAACTAATGAAGACATGATGTGTCGATGTTGGGGTCGACGAGGATGGAGCAGAGCTTCTTTGGCCCATGGGATGAGCAACGGTGGCAACACACAGACCTAATTGAGGTAAGACCTGTCTGCTTGCATAAACTCAAGAGCAAAGGATACAGCTGAAACTCTCCATCATGATGATAGGCAGGTAGTTTTCCACTCAACAAATAGCGGTAACATGGTCCGAATGAAAGCACAAGTGCCGAAATTATCAGGACAACGCTACTCATAGCTGAACTGTTACGAGGAAACTTCTTTTCTTTGTGGATAAATCTATTTATACTTTTAATAATAGATAAAAATTCTACCATTTAGTTTTTTTATTTTAAAAAAAAATTATCTTAAATTTTACGCCCTTTTTTAACCTTTCGAACCAGAGACGGGAGCTATCAAGAGGCTCTTGAAAATTTTGAATATTATATAGTGCTTTATATTATTTTAAATTTTAATTAAATATCAAATTCATACTTTGGCATATATATGGCTTCCTACCAAAAAACAATAACAAAATGACATAGTAATCAAAACAAAAAAGAAAAGAAAAAACAAAATGACATAGCTTATGTATGGTTCTTAATTACAATACATTAAGTTTTTCTTAATCGAATTTAAATACATGATAACATTGACAAATGAAGCCAAAACAATACTATCTTCTTTAAGGATAATTAAATTTAAATATATATAGTTATGTGTTTGAATTTAATTGATGAATCTAATGTATTGTTGTAAGCTAAAAAATAGATGTTTTGTGAAATTTTATTACTAAATTAATGATATATGATTTTAGAATTTAAAAGAAGGTCAAGTTCAATTTTGATATATCCTTGATATTTGAGATGAAATATATCAAAAAACTGTTATTTGCATCTTTTATTTTGTTTTGTTAAAACTGAAGACATTACTTTTTATTTTATTTTATGTATTAATAATTTAAATTTTAATGTATTCATTATTATTGAATGATTTTTTTTTTTTTTTTTTTGGCCCCCTTAGGCAAATTCCTGATTCCATCGAGATTCAACAGTTGTCAAGCCAACCTCTTCACTCTTCAAAGTCAAATTTCTTCTTCAAAACTTCGAGGATTTATTTTTTTATTTTTATTGCTGTTTTTGACAGTCTTTTCTTCCTCGGCAGAACGTAGAGAGATACTCTTACCCGCTTTTGTCTAGCCCGATTCTAAAATATGCAGGCACTGTTTTTCTTTTATTCGTGTGTAATCCAGTTTGCATAAATAAATAAACAATCGAAGTTGAAATGAAGCCAGGAAGAAAAATAAGGCAATCACAATCACACAAATCGTAACCCCAAAAATGATCTACCGAATGAAAATAAAAAAATAATAATAATTAAAAAAGAAAAAAAAAAGAAAAAAGAAAAAAGAAAAAAGAAAAAAAGAAACTCAAAAGTTGAAACTTCGAGTCCGGAATCCAAGGGTAAAGATACGATAGGTTGCGCTTTCAGGTCAACTTCACGTTATCTTCGTTAGTCAGAAAAAAGTAGAATTGTCAATTTTTTTATAAGGAAAGTGAAATTGGCACGCCATCTGCTTGCTACCGTGTGCACAAAGTTAAATTAATAGTTAACATCACTTTATCTGAAATCCTAAACAAGGCAATTTCGGGGAATTAAGTGACATGCTTAGTGAATTTGACCACCGTTGCTTGTAGTTGAGAAAATTATATCAGTTGTAACTTAAACATAACCCAATTTTTAATTTAATTTGGTTTCTTATTGATATTTGCAAGTCACATGAAGTGAAGCTTGAGGTGGCCGAGAGATTTTTAGCTCAATTAATTGGTACCTTTTAGTATTTTATCTAGAATTTAAATTGATACCATAAGCGATTTTAATCATTAATATTTAAAGTAGTTGCTTTTAGCCTCTTACATGAAATAGCTAAATTAAAAACTGATACGTCATCGTTCCATAGAAACTAAAAACGATTACTTTAAGTTTGTCAAGCCTAAAAATGTTCGTTCAAAATTAGAGACCAATATTGTATTTTCCTTTATTGTATATATCTTCTAATTAAGCACACCTCTAATCTATATCATCAATATCAACGACAGTGCTACATACAAACACAACAATTTCATAATAAAAAAGTTCATAAATTTAATGGTTGTTAACCTTGGACTTAACTAAAAGGGTTATACTCATTGCACACAAGCTATTACTCACATTCCATTTTTTAACTAAAATCATGACTTGAAGTTACGACCTCCAATTTTAAAGTTCAAAATCGTGATTTCAAATTCCAGTTATATTTTTAAAATGGGGTGTGTGTAACAATTTGTGTAATAAACACAACCCATTTTATCACAGTTGATCAATTAATTCGTTGATTAAGTTATTGGGGTCTAAGAGAAGCAACTCTTCACAAAGAGTGACAACTCTTCATGAAGATGTCAAATTGCTAATACTGGGTAATAAGAAACCACACGTAGACCATAGGAGCCAACTGCCTGGCATGTCCTAATCCATAGTTGCAAAAGTAACAAAGCCGACGAAGCTTTCTGTAATCGAGTTATTTTATCCTTACCGCTCCTGCAATGGTTTGCTTACTTGACTGATATTGCCAACAACAAACTATAGATAAAGATTGAGGATATCGTACAATTTATCTTTAAATAAAACTGGATATATCTATATGTAATTGAGTTTGAGATAAAATTATCAATTAAAAAAAAAAAAATTCTTTCTACATCATATGCCCTCAACTCACCAAAAGAAAAGAAAACTCCTGTCTAGGGAGCCCTGTTCTCAAAGAACATAGTCCCTTGCAGATTTTCATGGAAGTAGGGTAAACCACGTCCCCAATCGTAAGGATGATCCTACAAAATTAAGGGGAAGCAGAGAGAATATTAATTAGAACATAAAAACCACTTATGAAACTCTTTTACAATTGTAATATAAACAGGTCCTATTAGGTTGCATGAGAGTTATAAAATTCACCTGTAAATAGAAAATGTTGATTTTCTTATCACCAGCCAATAGTGCTTGATCTATTGAAGCAACTGCATCAAGAAAATGGGCGCAGGTACATTCTGGATCCTCGCTTTAAAATTGGATCGGCAATACTCCGTATCATTCCAATAAATCAGTTTGACCCCAAACTTCTTCAGTTGGAAACTACCTCTAACTTGTATTGAATACTCCACCAAATCCCCAGCGTCCAACATCCATACAATGTCCTTTAGCGGTACAGAGTGCAACCACATATTTTCCTGACTTGGGTTTACTCGACAATTCCTTTTTTCATACTGCCACTCGATGCCCTTGGTATTATTTTTGAATTTACATATGATATCAAATCCATGAATATTGTTAGAAATACTGAATGATTGTATTGTATTTCATGATTAAAGAATATACAAGTGTGCCTTTATATAGAAGGCATATGTGTGTAGTACAAGTAAATATGTGTGTTATACAAGTAACCTAACTGGGCCTAAAGCCCACAATATATTACATACATTAACATACACATTAACAGCCCCCCTCAAACTCAAGGTGGATGTGAGACCAGCTTGAGGTTGTCAACCAAAGTACGAAGGCGTCCCTTAGGATGTGACTTGGTGAAGATATCTGCAAGTTGATCTTTAGAGGAGACTGAGATCAGCTTGAGAGCACCATGGACAAGATGAAAACGAATAAAATGACAATCGATCTCGATGTGTTTAGTCCGTTCATGGAAGACATCATTGTGAGCAATATGAATAGCACTCTGGTTGTCACAATAAAGAGGAGTAGCAGAGGATGTAGACACACCTAAGTCTTTAAGAAGCCATCGTAGCCAAAGGAGCTCAGATGTGGTATTAGCAAAAGCACGATATTATGCTTCAGTACTGGAGCGGGCCACATGAGTTTGTTTCTTACTTCGCCAAAAAATCAGAGAAGATCCAAGAAGAAAGCAATAACCAGTGGTGGACCTGCGATCAGTGGGATCTCCTGCCCAATCAGCATCAGAAAATGCACGAAGAATAAGAGGAGACTGAGCAGAGTAGAAAAGACCATGGAAGAGAGTGCCCTTTAGGTATCGAAGAATGCGCAGAACTGTAGCATAGTGAGTCGATCGTGGTGCAGACAGATACTGGCTCACCTGGTGAACAACATAGGAAATGTCTGGACGAGTGACAGTGAGATAAACTAAGCTACCAACCAAGCGTCTGTAAAGAGAGGGATTAGACAATGGTTTCCCCCCTGAGGGAGTCAGATGCGCATTAAGCTCAACTGAAGTGTCAACAGTCTTGCTATCAGTGAGTCCAGCTCGAGACAAGAGTTCAGAGGCATACTTGGCTTGAGTAATGTAAAGTCCATCTGTAGAATGAGTGATTTCAAGACCCAAGAAGTAGCTGAGATGTCCAAGATCTTTCATCTCAAACTGCTGACTGAGAAAAGCCTTGAGTTCTTGAATGCCACTGAGGTCATCACCAGTTATGATCATATCATCCACATATAGGAGAAGCAAAATAGTGTCTTTGTCAGTGCGACGAAGAAATAAGGCAGAATCATAATGACTGGCCATGTAACCCAAGTGAGAGATGGTAGAGCTGAATTTGGCAAACCAAGCTCGTGGAGCTTGTTTAAGGCCATAAAGTGCACGTCGAAGGTGACAAACCTTGTTTGAATCAACAGAGAGATCAGGAGGAGGTTGCATATACACTTCTTCACTTAAATCCCCATTAAGGAATGCATTTTTGACATCCATCTGAAAAAGGTCCTATTTACTGGCAGCAGCAACAGCTAAGAGGGCACGAACAGATGAGATACGAGCAACCGGAGCAAAGGTCTCTTCATAATCAATCCCATATTCTTGTGTAAAACCTTTTGCAACAAGACGAGCTTTGTAGCGCTCAATGGACCCATCAGAGCGAGTCTTAATCTTGTAAATCCACTTACAACCAACCACAGATTTCCCAGGAGGAAGTGTCACCAAATCCCAAGTATGGTTTTTAGATAATGCATCAAGTTCCTCTTTTATTGCAATCTGCCATAAAGGGTCAATGGAAGCCTCACGATAGGTGTGAGGCTCGTGCAGTGTAGCCAGGGCAGTGTAACAATGATAGTCAAGTAAATGTGTAGGAATAGATCTCACCCGAGTTGAGTGACGAGGTGGAATGTCTTGTGCAAGATCTTCAGGCGGAGCAGGAGCAGGAGAACCAAGCTCAGAATTGGGGTTGGGTAGCTCGTCTTCAACTTGCTTATCTTCCACCTGTTCATTAAAGGGTGAACTAGGAAAGGGATTAGTGATATCTGGTGGTTGGACAGAGAAGTCTACAGCAACAGAATCAGGAGCAACTATAAGAGGATCAGGAGTAGTTACAGAAGGAATATATGCCTCATCTGGAAAAAGTTCTAAGACCGAGGAGGAAGACAGGGAAGTACTGAAATGAGGGAGCTCGACAAAAAGGCGATGTTCCCAAAAGACAACATTGCGGGAGACACGAAGACGATGAGAGACAGGATCATAACACCTATACCCCTTTTGAGTTTCGCCATAGCCAAGAAAACAACAAAGCCTTGACCGAGGCTCAAGTTTGTTATGTTCATGTGGCTGAAGAAGAACGAAACAAGCAGAACCGAAGGAGCGAAGGTGGTGATAGTCTGGAGGTGACCCAAAAAGGCGCTCATATGGAGTCTGATTTTGGATAACAGGACTCGGAATACGATTAATAGTATGAACAGCATGAAGAGCGGCTTCACCCTAAAAAGGAGCAGGAACTTTGGCAGAGAGAAGGAGAGCACGAACAGTATCAAGAATATGACGAAGTTTTCGTTCGGCTCTACCATTTTGTTGAGAGGTACCTGGACAAGTTAGTTGATGAACAGTGCCATAGGAATGCAAAATAGCTTGGAAAGCATATTGAGTATATTCAAGAGCATTATCAGATCGAAAAATTTGGATGCGTCTGGAAAACTGAGTTTCAACCATTTTTGCAAAATTAGAATATACTTCCAATAATTCAGAACGATGTTTCATATTAAAAATCCAGCTATAGCGAAAGTAATCATCAACAAAGACAACAAAATATCTAGACTCACCAATACTAGAGACAGAGGACGGCCCCCAAACATCAGAATGAATAAGGTCAAAGATATCAGTGGATATTAATTCACTAGTATTGAAAGGCAAAGCTAGTTGTTTTCCTAACTGACATGAAACACAATCAAAATTTTCTGTAGACACTGAACCTAACAAACCTTTAGAAGCCAATTGTTGTACACGAGAGGAAGATACATGACCAAGTCGAGCATGCCAAAGTGCAAGGGAAGGAGTGGAAGAAACTGCAGCAGCTGCAGCAATAGAAACATGAGCAACAAGTGGAAGACGAAGGTTGTCCACAGGAAACATACGCCCAACTCTGGGACCGGTCCCAAGCTCCTGTCCCGTCCTAGGATTCTGCACAATGCACCCAGAATAATCAAAGGTAATGCGATAACCTAACTCAGCTAATTGTCCCACAGAAAATAAATTATAAGAAAGGTCAGGAACATTAAAGACTCCAGGAACTGAGAGGTTGGAGGTTGAAACTGAACCTATATTATGACCAGACATTGTGGAACCATTTGCTGTGCGAATATTAAGAGGGTGCGGTGCAGGTTTAAGGTCAGAAAATAAGGACGAGTGAGGTGTCATGTGATTGCAACAAGCAGAATCCATAAGCCAAGAGGTAGGAGACATACCAGATAAAGCTGAGAAAGAAGAGGAATAAGATGCATTACCAACCATACGAATGACATTGGCGATGATATTTATAAGGTCATCTCTGGAAATAGAGAAAGTGGATCCAGAAGACTTAGACTGTGCAGAGACGGGAGCCATTGGTTGGACACTCTCAGTGTTAGCAACAGTAGCAGCAGAAATTGAAACAGCTAATTTGTTGCGACAAAAGCAAGTCTCAATATTGTGACCAAAACGTTTGCAAAAGTTGCAAAAACATTTGCTGGATTGTTGGCTACGATTTTTGCAACAAGAAGAAGACTTGTCCTTATTCTTCATTTAGAAGAAAAATATGCAAAAACGGACTGCAAAAATGAAATCTACGCGAAAAACTGGATAAGGAGCACCTGGACTGCAAAAAAGTCAACTCTTAAAAAGTCAACGGTCAAAGTCAAAGTCAAAGTCAACGGTCAACTAGGGCTGACGTCAGCAAGATAAGCGGCTGACTGTGCTGACGCGGTTGACTGTGATGACGTAAGCAATGACGTAAGCAGGTGTAGATCTGGCGCGTGGAAGCGCATGTAGGCGCGTGAAGAAGACAGGCGGCGCGTGGAGCGCGTGGTCTTGGACGCAGATTATTTGGGCGGCGCGTGAGGGCGCGTGGAACCTCCGATGGTGGTCAGGCTTTCGCTGAATGGTAGATCGGCAGTGGATGATCTTAGTGATGCCTGCAAAAACACAATCGGAACAAGGATCACGGCGGCGACAGTATGCAATGGTCTCGGGACTCTGAACGACGGCGGCTGCAGGTCCGAACCAAAGACGATGACTGAGACGCGTCAGAGGTTTAACGGCGAATGGCTGCAACAGCAGTTGTAACAGCGGAAGCAATTACGAGTCTGGAATAACACTAATAGAGACAAGACTGCAATGAAAAAGTCAGAGCAATGTGTATGTTAATGTATATAATATATTGTGGGCTTTAGGCCCAGTTAGGTTACTTGTATAACACACATATTTACTTGTACTACACACATATGCCTCCTATATAAAGGCACACTTGTATATTCTTTAATCATGAAATACAATACAATCATTCAGTATTTCTAACATGGTATCAGAGCATGAGATCCTGAGTTCGATCCTTATCTCCTTCACTCTACCTCCCATTTAAATTCCTACGTGTTGGGTCTCACCTATTAAAAGGTAGTTTCGGCCCACACGTGAGGGGGAGTGTTAGAAGTATTAGTTAAATGATTAAATTTATCATATCCCAATAGTTTAAACTTTTGGGACAATCGGTAATTTAACAAATATCATGAAATCGGGTTGCAAATATAACACATAAAAGCCAACCTCGGATCTCTTGCTTCAATGGTGGGGGTACAACAACAAAAGATAAAATTGATCCCGTACTAATGTTGTCAAACCACTCTGGAATCTCACCCCGAGATAGGAAGCAGCTAATACTGATGGTTGCAATCAATTCCTATTACATTACATCATGAGTAGCGAGTTATGGTCCAAAATCCCAGTTCAATAAAACTAGAAATTAAAGAGGAAGAGAGAGAGAGACAGACCTCAAAAAGCTTTGTAGGACTCTTCTTTAATAGTTCAGAGTAATTTAAAAATATCCATTTCAAGAACGTGGCAAATTTTCATATATCGCTTCTAAACCTTTTGAAAGTTGCTTTATTAGAAGTGTTCTGCATGAGCTAGATTCAAGCTTGAGTTCATCAATGAAATTTATTACAACTGATAAATGAAATCGAGCGATGCTTGCAGTTGACATTGTTAGAATGGGTCTCAGGAATGATCTTTGAATTCTGAGGTCCTTAACTAGTACGCCTGGTGAAAGTTGTAATCGTGGGAGTGGGAGTGGGGTCCCAGTCATTAGACCATGTCTAGCTCCGAATTGAATTCTTTTCGGTTTCATCTCTAGAAGTCTTGCATAGTTTACGAGATCCTCCACCGCAAGATTGCTGAATCTTGAGAAAAAATCATGTTTTCTCTCTAGGGAATGCAAAATGGCTGATAGTAAACATTTCCTGAATCTGTTCTCCCACCCAAAAGAAAAGTACTGAATTAGCATCCCATTGAATTCAATATATCCAAACTATCCAAGCCCAGAAAGATGAAAACAAATACTTGCATACCTTGAATTGTCCGACTCCTCTCATATCAAGTTTCTGGAGAGTCAAACCCTCTAGTTCACTTTTAAAGGTAGGAGTATTCAGAACATTTACATCAACATCCACAAAAGTAGCTTTCTCCTTCAGAGGTGTTTGTGGCTGAGAAGGATGATGAACTGCTGCACTCTTGGACCGCCTTGGCTTCCCCAGAAAACAAAAGATGTAATCCTGCAACTGGTTGAGGCAGCAGTCGACACGAATATCAACCCCAGTCCAAAAAATACTAGAATTGTCTAGTGCAATCAATTCCTCTTCAATTAATTCATGAGTAATGAGTTAAGGTCCAAAAACCCAGTTTTCTCAGACAAAGGAGAGGGAAAAATTACCTTCTCCGGGAGAATGTGAAATGCTGCCTTATTATCGATGGCGATTTGGGTTCAAGTCCTGTTTCCCTGTCGTTTACACGTTTCATGAACTCTTCAATCTCTTGGGGAAGCTCAAGGTTCTTACAGTATGTAAGATCAAAAGTAACTAGTTTGTCGAGACATATAACAGACTTGTGAACCTCGACCAAACTATTACAATTGTTAAGAACCAACACCTCCAGATTGATGATCTCCGAGAAATCTGGTGTTCTCCTTAGGTTAGAGGAATGACTAAAATCAAGAAACTTCAACCTTCTTAGAATCTGCTCCCCACCAAAAAAAGAAAAAAAAAATTGAATTAATATCCGTATGAATTCAATAGATCTAAACCAGAAAGAAGAAAACAAATCTTGCACACCTTGGTTCCTTTCCAAAGTTCTATCAGCTTACTATAAGGCATGTAAATAGCAACAAGGTTTTCCATGTGTAAGTCTGGTGGTATGGATTTCAGAGGGAACCCACACCATTCCAGATATCTTAGCCTCTTAGAAACACATTGAAAATTCCCCCGAAGTCGTGCATAATTTAGTTGAAGCACTCTTAGCCGTTGCATATTCACAAATGCTCCGGATTCCACCTGTAAATTTTGGTCCTTAGACAAATTTAGCATAATGCCTTCAACAGAATCTGTTCCCTAATAAGAAAGAGCATTTTGTAAAAGTTAGATTTTAAGGAAACAGCAATTTACATGAATATATAGAATAATAGGTTGAGAACACCACTGTGTACATATAAAAACAAGGGTAGCGTCCCATTACTGATTGCAATAAAAAGAAATGTGCATTCTGCATTGCATAGTTTGGGGGACAAATACGATGTCTCTGGTTCCTCACCAATGTGCTATGATGAATACAGTAACAAATCAACTATTTTAACACTAAATAAGATAAGTTAGTCTTATAGTCTGATCCAATCAACATTATAGTTTAGGCATCTAAAATCTTACCCCGTGATATTGCAGTACATCAATGACATCCTCATGAAGCCATAGTCGGCAACGTTTTCCAGGAAATTTGGGGGATTTATTGCGGACAACTTCTCTACCCATGTCTCTGATGATATCATGCATTGTCAACCGGTTTTAGCAGGTTTCAATTGTTACAAGGCATCGACGAACCAAAACCCCTAGATCGCTTTCAAGGATTGAATTTGAGTCTTGGGAGTATTTTGAATACATAATATTTTTCCATTCCAACAAAGAAGCATGCAATATCTAGAAACAACTCTCTCTGCGTGTCACTTAGTAAACAAAAACTCACCATTATCTTCTTTTGAATTTCATCATGAGGTATTAGTCTTAATTTTTTCAATGCATCTTTCCATTCAGTTGTACTCATGTCGGACAAAAAAGAACCTAAAACTTTGAGTGTCAGTGGAAGCCCTCTAGCATAATATATTACTTCTTTTGATAACTCTACATAATTTTCCTTAGGTTGGTCTTTCCCAAATGCATGCCAACTCAAGAGCTGAATAGACTCATGGTAATCCAGTGCTAGCGGCGTATATATCTCATTAATCTCATCCAATTTGAGTATAGACTTATCTCTTGTTGTAATGATAATTATACTTCCTGGTTGAAAATGACCACGCATAATAGCCAGTTTATCTAATTGGTCCTGATGATCCACATCATCAAGAACAACAAGAACCCTTCACACCATACTCTATTTTTTATTGCGGTAGTTCCTTTATCAACAACTTCTACTTTTCTATTGTCATTTACAGGGACGCTGGAGAGAATCTGGTTCTGTAAATAAATCAAACCTTGTGATTGCTTAGCAATTTCTCCTACATTTTCAAGAAAGCAACTTGATTCGAACCTTCTTTGTAGTTGGTTATAGATAGCTTTGGCAATTGTTGTTTTACCAATGCCGCCAATCCCCCAAATCCCAACCATACAAACTTCACTGGAATGTTTGTTTAATAGCTTATTGAGATCCTGCATTCGAGACTCAATTCCAACTGGGTGGGATGCAACCGTAAGGTCATTTAGTTTGCCGGAAATGTCTTCAATAATTTTCCGTATAAATTTTGACTCAAAACTGCCAGTTTTATCCGCAGTAAAAATATAAATTAGTGATAATGTGATATAAGATAAAATTAACCTTGAAAAATATAATAAAATAGCAAAATCCCGCGAAAATATAATTGGTTCCGTACACGTATTTTTTCAGATAAAATGAATAAACTACTTCAAAAGTGATAGTAGTAGCCAATATCAGAAGAGAGGAACCTTTCCCATTGGAAACTCCAGTGATACAGTTCTACATCTATAATAATGGAGTAGAGCCACAAACAATTTTACGAAGTTTCTATAAACTGCTGATGTGGAATGGCCCTTATAAAAAATGAAATGCACATCATATATTAGAACTAAAATTTCATTAAATGCACTCTCTCAAAAAAAAAAAAAATATATATATATATATATATTAAATGGCTTTTTAAAAAATAAAATAAAATCAACTATCTCCCTTCCTTACCCTTTTGTAGTTTTCTTTTTTATAAATACAGAGGAATATCAGATTTAGCTTCATTAAAAATTGTTGCATTGCACAGAAACTCCTAAAGCCAAACGAAATATATTGGAGGAGTGAAAAAAGTGAAATGATAGATAATGAAGAGATAATAGAAAAGTAAGAGAATAGAAATTTTTTTAGTTTTCTCTCCTGATATTTGGTTTGAGGGTAAAAAAGTAGAGAGGTAGAAAATATAATTTGTATAAATTTGCTTTTATGTCTCTAATTGATAAAAGAAATAACAAATAAGAAAAAAAATACATATGAATAAAAAAATAAAAACACCAAAAGTGTAAACAGAAGGACAAAAAAAAAAAAAAAAAAAAGGGAAAATGACAAAAAAAAAAAACTAAAGGAGATTAAAAAAGGAAAAGGACAAAAAAACTAAAAAAGGAAGTTTATAAAAAAAAACAGCTGACACGTAATAAAAAGACAACGTGTAAAAAAAATTGACAAAACGGAAAAGAAAGCAGGAAAGAAAAGAAAAAGAGACTGTGAATAGTAGCATAGAATATTTTTTTTGGTACAAACATTTTCTTCCTTGATCTTTATTTTAAGGAGAAAACTTGTTGTTTCTCAAAAAAAAAAAAAAAAAAAAAAAAAAAAAAAAAAAAGAAAAGAAAAGAAGAAGAAGAAGAAGAAGAAGAAGAAGAGAAAACTTGTTACCGGGCAGGAAAGAAAATACCTAGATCCACGATGTATTTTTCTTCTTTCTCCCCGGTCTTACTAAACACACCCTAAAAAGATTTTTCTTTTTATTTTATCCCCAAAATTTTTTATTCACCCTATTACATCGTTTAAACGCACCCCAAGTTTCAAAGAAAATGGCCTTCTCGTTACCGACCCAAAACACCACCGTAGCCGTACAGTCCATACTCTCACAAACCCCCCATACTCAACGTCTTTGAAAAACACGATGATGCTATTAGAAACACAAAAAGCCAAAGAAAATTGTCAACGATGGGAGAGAGAGAGAGATGGGCGTGTAAGCCAACAAAAAATTGTGGAATATTTGATTTGCAGTTCAATTTATAAATAATTTTTTTTTTTATACTTAATTCATAACAATTTTTTTAAGAATTTTATAAAATTGTTTACTGCTCTAATAATAATAGATTGAGCAAGATAACAAATTGCCGATGTTCTTCCTTTTGCGAGTGCCATCCGGACAAGCTTGCAGCCTCATTCAAAGCAGCTAACCACCTCTTCACCTCGACTTCCCCAAAACGCTTCTCGTAACTGACAAACGCTTTTTCCGAACTCCCCTTTTGATTTCGAATGTGGGAAGGATGAAGGATCAACCTCGTAGAAAAAGGGCAGCACAATTTGTTGCAAGTTCCGTTTGCATTCCATTATCTTCGCCAGCTCTCTGAGACACCATTTCGAATTAGTGTAGTTTTCTGAGAACACTATAACGGCAATCCTGGACTTCTGGATTGCTTCCTCAAGCTTGGTCCATATATTTTTCCCCGTCTCAAGCTCTCTGTTATCTTGAAAGCTGTGAATCCCGCTCCAGTCCAACGCCGCAAAGAGGTGATCGGTAAACTTTTAGTCATTTAGCGGGTATCTTCGCCACGGAAACTAACAAAGACATCGTAACTCCATGTTTGGTTGGATGAGGATGAGGCTGGGGATGAAGAAGAAGAACAAGTTTCTTGGGCCATGATGGATGAAAGCATAGCAAATTGACAAAAATCAGTGCACCATGTTTGGTGGGACATATAATACTTGTATAGCCTATAGACTTGGTGGATGATCTTACCAGTGCACTGTACATCAAACATATGAACACTATTTTTTAGTGTGAATAGGAATTGAATTTTTTTTTTTTTTTTTTTAGTTTTCAGCAACAGTGAAGCTAGCTTCACCAAAACACAAAAATATATGCTACAGTAGTGGAGTCATAGCTAAATATTTTTAGCTTCTTGCTACAGTGTACAGCCATAAATAGTTGTGCACTATAACAAGAAGCTAAAAAATATATATATTTTTTATTAAATTTCTCTCTCTTTTCTCATTGAAATTCTCTCTCTCTCTCTCTCTCTCCGGCTTCTCTTCTTTCTTCTGTTTTTTCCTTCTCATTTTTTTCCTCTAGCGTCTCCCTCATCTCCTCTCTACTTTGCTGGCCAGCTCATCCATCGTGGTGGTGCTCGGGTCAATCAACTTTCAGTTCTGGTGGCCACGGGTCGAGTGGCTTTGGCAAGCGCGAGTTGAGCGGTTCTGGCGGGCTGAGACCCCATCTCCCCAAACCCATCTTGCCAAGACCCCATCTCCCCAAGCCCCATTGCCGATCTGTTACTCGAGCCCCATCGCCGAGTTTGTGCTGGATTTATGTATGTGTGTTGAGTTTGTGTTTGTGTTTGTACTGGGTTTGTGCCGTGGGTGTGGTCTGATTGGATTATGGCTTGTGGATCAGTGGGTTTCGTGGATGTGGGTCAGTGGATTGTGGCCTGTGGGTCGGTGTTGGTGGGTTGTGAATTCGTGGGTTGCTGTGGTGTGTTGGTGTGATTGTCGTGGTGTGATTGTTACTGTGGTGTGCCGTGGTGTGATTGTTGCTGTGGTGTGGTGGTTTGCTTGCTCTGTATTAGAGAAGAGAGAGATGAAGAGGAAGAGAGAGAAAAAAGATAGAGATGATGATGATGTGGTGTGTCGTGGTTTGCTTGCATTGAATATGATGAATATTTTATTGTGATGTTTATATTATTCTATTGTGTTGAAAGTTAAAATAGATCCACTACTACTGGATGTTTTGTTAAATGAGTAAGTAAAATAGATAAAGTAGTTTTTTGTGATGCCAAATAGCTAAAAAATAGCTCTACTGTTGTGGATGCTCTAAGTGATAGTACCCTATGCCTACTACCTAATTTATACTTAGAATAGTTTGTTCCCTCTTTGTCCTTTTCTTCCTTTTCTTTTGCAAATAAAATTACATTAATGAAATATATTTTTTTTAAAATTAAATCAATAATTACCTTTTGTTTAAGTGTGCGTTTGGGATGAGTTGAATTTTTTAACTTATTTTCACTTTTAGTTTATTTTTACTACTATTTATAGGTCTCACTGCATTTTTTTGATACTATTCATAAGTCCAATTATACTATTTAGCTTATTTTTTAACATTTTTTCTACACTTTCAGCAAAAAATTTTCAATTTCAACTAAATAAACTGTTCCAAATAGACACTAAGTTTTGGTTTTTGATATCCACTGCTACTCCAAATTCCATCTTATATTTCAAATAAGATATATTATAAATTTGAATGTTAATCCAATGCCACATTATTTAAAATTAGTGTGTAGCTTCACACGGGTGCAATTAGAAATAATCACAATTATACATTTTTTTGAGGAGATGTTCCAAATTATACATGATACTAGTCGCTAACCCGTGTAATGCATGAGAACTTACTTGTTTGTATGGTAGACTAAAATAGTTTTATGAAATATTAAATTGATTATGAAACTATACCATTGCATAAATTGCTCCTATTTGACTTGAATTTGTGTTACAATTTGATGAAGAAGTCAAAGCTTAAAATATTAGCGAATTGGAAGATTCATTGCCTAGGAATTGTTGAAACAAAACAAAATATATATGACTACACAATAGAGAAATTAAAGAGAAAAATTAGTTATCTTCAAAAGAATAACCCATGGTATAGTTGTTGAAATTTGTCAAACATGTTCAGATATTGCTAAACTAATGTAAAAAGTCAGATGTTAAAACTTCCAAAGTGCCAAACAAACATTAACCAAAAAGTCAGCAGTTAAAACACAATGGAATTATTTAGATGAACCAATCTACTAGTGGGTTGAACCTAGCGCCAAGTTTACCCTAGGATAATAGTTTTGTTGTTGAGACTTGAGATCGAAATTATATATATAATATATTACGAAGGAGTCTGATAAGCTTAGAACTGCGAGCTAATAGAATTTAGTAGCATCATGGCATTGTAAATCTATCCCAAAAAGCCATATATATCCCCCCTACAAAAAATAAAAAACTTTTGATACATACATGGTATTAACGTAGAGTTCAAGAATTTTAAGGTATTTGATTTTTACTTGGACTCCTTTTAAGTGGAGAATGTATATATATACACAGTCAGTTGGTGTATTTTTTTTTTTTTTTTTAATTATGAAATTTTGTATTCTTTAGAACTCTACTTTGGATTGATACAATTTGGGTTTGTATTTTTATGTTGTTATTTTCTTTTTCAATCTAATTGAAGAAATTAAAAAATAAAATAAATTGTAATGAGCTGTAAAAAAGTTAAATAATTTTGTTTTAAAAAAAAACTATTTATAATATAATACAGGGTTATGGATTCCTAATCAAATTTGGTTATATAATTTTTTTTAAAGGATGATTATGTTGGTAGAGTCCATTTGATATAAAATTTAAATCCTATTGAACTTAAAAATGATATATATTTGTTGAGTCTCATTTGAAATAATTATAGAGTTTAAATCCTATTGAAATTATAATTTCTAATCAACGTTAATATAAAAAAAATGAAAAAAAAAAAAAAAAAAAGAAGAGAAAGAAAATGTGATTGATAGATATAAGGAAATATGATAGAATTTTTTTTTTTTTTAATAAAAATATCATCAGCGTAGAAATTATTAAATTAATGGAGATATATTCTGTTTTTTGGGATAGAGTTATATTAATGAAGTTATTATATAGTTTGTTAGGATTATCTAAAAATTCCCTGATTAGGTGATAATTTAGGTCTCCTTTAAATATAGTGGTTGTATGGCACCAAATAACTAAATTTAATATTTTTTAGAAAGAAATTTAATAAATTTTCTGTAATTTGGTGTTATAAAATCGAAAGAATTAAATCGAATTAAATCAAATTAAAAAATATAAATAAAAATTGTTAATGTGGAAAATTGTGGAGAGGTCAACCAAAAGTCAAATACTTCGGTTATATATATATATATATATATATATATATATTGTGGGGGATTTTTCCCGCCGCAAGCTTGTTTGTCCGCTTTGGGGAGCCAAGCCCGCACGGTTTTGTTCTCAAGCGACGTGGGAGGTCGGGATTTTCACCTTTGAGGCTTGACACCTTAGTCCCACATCGGCAATAGATGCACCCCACACATGTGTAGCAGTGGTAGAGGCGTGCCTTGCACTTCGGTGTTGGCAACAAAACCGTGCGGGTACAGAAGGGTGTCAAGCCTCAAAGAGGTGAAAATCCCGAACTCGCCCCAAAGCAGACAATACTGGAGATGGGCACTGCCCTCAAAAGCGCCTTTTTGTGGGGGACAAGCCTCCCTCAATCCGATTGTCCTCTTTGAGGAGCCAAGCCGTCAAGGTTTTTGTTCTTAAGGGGTGGGAGCTGAGCAGTTTTTGAGACTTGCTCTCAGCCCCCACCCCTTTAAAACAAAAACCTTGCGGGCCTTGTAGTAGTGGTACACTCATGGTCGCTCTAAGGGCTTATAAACCATGAGTGGGGTGCATCTTTAGGCAATGTGGGACTGAGAGTAAGTCTCAAAAACTGCTTAGCTCCCATCCCTTTAGAACAAAAACCTTGTGGGCTTGGCTCCCCAAAGAGGACAATCGGATTGAGGGAGGCTCGTCCCCCCCCCCCCACCACACACACACACACACACACACACACACACACACACATATATATATATATATATAATTTAGAATTTAATTGTTTTTAGATTCTTCGGTTTTTATATCCAATAATTCACTTACCATAAAAATTAAAATTTTAGATGGACACGTGGCGGAAAATTAGATTCCCATTTAAAATCTAATTGGATTTGGACCATTTGATTTTTACACTTAATAAATTACTTGACATAAAATTAAAAATTAAATGGGACATGTAGGGCAAAATTGAGAATCCACTTAAATTTTAATCGATTTTTCTCTAAAGTTTGGCTATATATATATATATATATATACATGGTCCAACAAAAATAAAATCTTAATATGGAAATGGAAGAGAATTTCATTTTAAGCGTTTTTCTTTCCATTTACTTTTTCTATTTTCTTAAGATCTTAGTTAATTCAAAACCCCTTATGATCTGTCATTCATGCCTCAAAAAGTTATAATATAATAGTCTGCCTAAAATAATAGCATACATCTTGATATTGTATAAACTTAGGTATTAAGAAAGCTTAAAGATTAAACTAACCCTCTTCAGGTTCAGGCTCATACTCTAGATCAGATTTAGACCATCCAAATTGTAATGAAGCACTAATTTAAGATTATAACTCATTTACCTGAGCTCAATTGAGCTATACGATAGATGACACAGGCTGCCTTGATTGCACAATAGACTCCACATTTAAGTAGGGCATGCAAAATTTCAGGCATTGTGCTGCCCTTCTGATTCACCTTTTCAGCAAAGGCTAATGCTATTATCCATCTATTATCCCTGTCAGCTCAATACAGTTACTAATTCAAGAGCTATAATACAGTAATATGCAATCTTTCAGTACTTATTTTGACTTCTCACACGAAGAGAAAGTAGACAGGGCCTCTACATGCCCTTCTGCAGCAGCTCAATTAGCTAAGGACATTTGGTGGAACTTTGGGGGGTTCCCTTTGAGATATGTGAAAAATTTCAAAATGCTAGTAAAATTCAAAGGCAAAACCACAAACCAAATCAACCAAATTCAGTTCAATGATTTCGATATGCAGTGTGCTTAAACTTGAGTCACCTTAGTAACAAAAAAGCCCACAAACTACATGGGCTTCACCAAATGAATCCTCTTTGCATACATTTCATATGCAAGAACTGACTGAATTATCAAATACACCCCAGTATTCAACATCATAATTTCTTCAAATTCGTCTGGCAGAACAGCCAACGATGCCGCCCTTTCAATGCACTCAGCTATACAAAGTTCTTAAGAGACCTCATTTTTCAGGAGAATCAACAATCAAGAAGCAAGAGTATACGTTGGGAACAAAACAAAAAAGCTCACAAGCAACACAATATCTTTAAATTTCAAAACAAAATCTCAATTCATTACATAGCAACGGTGAACTTAAAAGTAAATCTTCATTAAACCAAATTGAAGATTCAAGGGCCATATCCATATGATTCTCTCTTAAACAGATGTACACCTTGATTGGGAGCGAGAGGCCCAAGAGGCCAAGAGTTCAGATTTATCTGCTGCCATAAACTCCAACCATCTATTACAATGACAGGCCCAAGATGCAAAGATTATGGATACGCTTTTTTTTTTTTTTTTTTTGGTGATGTGGGCTACACAATTAGCAATCCCTTAAAACAGTGGAAATAGTGAAATATAAAAACCAACCAACACAACAAATTGCCGAAAAGAAGATTTACTCAATAATATGGGCTATAGTCCAGTTAGGTAAGTTTGTCGGAAGGAAAAGAAAATGGCTTTATGTCGTTGGAGAGAAAATTTAAGAATGGAGAGGAAACTCAAGGATGACATTTACTGGATTTTTAAAGTTAATAGATTAAATAAACATAGTTAATAGTTGATAGATTGATTAATGTTTTGGCCTAATTGTAAAGAGAAATTATTATAGAACAAATGTTATAAGTTTCAAATTCTATTGAATCTATAAAATAGAAAATAGTAGAAAGGACCAAATTAAACTTTGTTCAATACTTAGAGTGAACAAATTAGTAATTTAATTATTTGTTTATATGTGCTTAACCAAACAGGTCAAGTTCAAATATAGTAATATACTTATTACTAGCTTAAGAATATATATATGTGTGTGTGTGTGTGCGCGCGCGCTTTTTACTAACTTCGTATATAAAAATCATACATAACTTTTAATACAAAATATAATAATTACATTATCAATATAATAATAATAATAATAATTGAAAGTTCAATATGTGTCTAAAACACCCTTGAACGTTTAGACCCTAAATTATAAAATATCAATTCAAGCTTATAATCAAACAATTAATGTGCGGAACATGAACATAAGCCAAACACAGAATTGATAAACAATCTAAGCCAAATATAAACACATTTACAGCAGTAAATATAAGGCAATGATAAAGGGAAGGAAGATGCAAACACACGGACAACACACGATGTGTTATCGAAGAGGAAATCAAAGCCCTCGGCGTAAAACCTCTCCGCCGCCCTGTAAGCGGTCAATGATCCACTAGAAAATGTAGTTGGGATACATGAACAACAATAGACCCTCCAAGCCTAATCTACTCAGGTACGTAAGCCCTCCAAGCTTCCTGCTCCAACGAGGTTGTGCCGAACCTTTTTCTTTTCTAGCTTACCGGATTCCGCTATAGCCCATAGCATCAACCAATAACCATTGGTTCCTTCCTAACTGCTTCCCTTAGTACCAAATGAACCTTCTCACAGACGTGGGTGTGGTGAGAAAAGAATTTAGTCAATAACCTCTGAAGAATGTATCAATGAAAAGGAAGAGAGTAGAGAAATTTGAGAAGTCTCTTAGTGAAGATTGGGGATGAGGCAATCTTGTTTTTCTCTAGGGTTTCTCTCTCAATTTTTCTCTCTGGAAGCTCTCTCAATTTAGTGGGTATAAGGGTCTATATAAGTGGTGTGTGTTTGGAATATGAAGAGACAGTTTTTGCCAAACAAGGCTGGTTGGCGGCTTGGCCAGCCTGGGACTTTTGTCCTGTAGTGCGACAGCTGGCGCGACCCTTCAACTCCCCTTTGTGCTTCTTACGTGCCTACAGTTGGCGGCTTGCCAGTCGCGAGTCAGCCGCGAGTCCTAGTCTCGAAACTCTGCTTCTTTCCACAAATTTGAGTTTTTCTTCACACTCTCTTCACACACTACCCTTACATGAATCTCACCTAAATACAGGGTTCCTAAGTGCTAAATTACAAGCAAATTGCCATGGAATAAAGCCAACAAGATGGTTGATAAAATTCAACCTTACAATAATAATAATAATAATAATTGCCCTCTAAGTTTTAAATTTATTCAATTCAAGCATTCTGCCTAATTTTGTTAAAAATTGCCCTTACAAAAAAAATATATATATATATATATATATTTTTTTTTTTGATAAGGGGAATTTTTAACCCGTCAGCTCTATTATGCATATTGAAGACATCACGCAAGATGAAGCCATCAGTCTCTAAGCTGAAGGCAATAAGCTGAAGAGTAAGCTAAAGACAGTAAGCTGAAGAGAGTAAGCTGAATACGGTAAGCTGAAGATAGTAAACATAAAGAGGAAGCTGATAAGAACAAGCTGAAGAGGGTAAGCAAACCTCCGTCGGGATCCATTGGTAAGTGACAATGTTAGGGAGTCCACGAAACTCACCGCATAGCCGACGAGTTGACCTTAGGCAATGAAGATGGGTAGCCGACGCTAATAAAGCTGAAGGGTGCAGGCAAAGCTGACGACCCTAACGAGGTCGTAGGCAAAGCTGACGACCCTGATGAGGCAGTAGGCGAAGCTGACGACCCTAACGAAGTCGTAGGCAAAGCTGACGACCCTGACGAGGCAATAGGCGAAGCTGACGACCCTGACGAGCAGTAGGCGAAGTTGACGACCCTGACGAGGTCGTAGGCAAAGCTGACGACCCTGACGAGGCAGTAGGCGAAGCTGACGACCCTGACGAGGCAATAGGCGAAACTGACAACTCTGACAAGGCAGTAGGCGAAGCTGACGACCCTAACGAGGTCGTAGGCGAAGCTGACGACCCCGACGTGGGAGTAGGCGAAGCTGACGACCCTAATAAGGGAGTAGGCAAAGCTGATGACCCTAAAGCTGACGGCTCCAATGTATTCTTGACTTGATCACCACGCATGAATATATAAGGAAATGTCTTGTATCCCACGCTTAGTGTTAGTCTCCTACAAGGAAAGGATTCCGCAATATACGCTCATAAGGATTCCTATAAGAAAAAGACTTCTAGCCCAAGGAAGAGAGGTCAACCCTCTACTACTATAAAAACCTCAATACCCTCACAAACTAAGGTACGCATAATTAAATCATCTCTAGCACTCTAGAGTTATAACAAGTTCTAACTTGACCTTCGGAGGGTATTTGGCCGGCACCACACCGGTACTCTCTGTTAGGTCTTCTCCTTTTTGTTGTGCAGGAGCTGTTTCGAGTGTGCGAGTATCGTGTGGCTTACTGGTGGTTTTTTCAGCATCATCAGTTGGCGCCATCTGTAGGAAAGATTTTTACGACTCGTAAGCCATATTATCATTTCCCGGACAAAGAGTTGCATGGTACTTACTCGCTCGATGAAGACCACCAACAACATTCAAGGAGACGAACCACGCCCAACTGCAGTTGAGAGACAGGTATAGACTCTCACTGCAGTCGTGGAACGCCTTACAAAGCAAAATCACGATCTGGAGGAACAGTTACTCCAGAAAAATGCAGGTCACGGCACTCAAGAGCAGGACCAAGAAGGCACCAATGCCGATAGAAGAGAACGAGAAAGGCTAGAGGGCAGTAATGCACCAAGTAGACCGGAGCGTCAAAATTTGAGCATGCCATCCCTCACGGATGCAACTCAACCACACATTGCCACGGAGATACAGGCAATAAAAGAATAAATGGAGGTCATGATGAACGCCCTCAAAGGACGGGTATCCAGCGACCTTGACGATCTGGTAAATCGCACTGACTCACCGTTCACTGCAGCCATCAATTCCTTCCCCCTACCACATAAATTTCGCATGCCGTATATAGACAGTTACGACGGAGTGAAGGACCCTCTGGATCACCTAGAGACCTTCAAGACCTTGATGCACCTTCAAGGGGTAGCGGATGAAATCATGTGTAGGGCATTCCCTACAACGCTGAAGGGCCCTGCAATGGTATGGTTCAGCCGACTGACGCCGAACTCCGTCAGCACTTTCAAAGTGCTCAGTTCACTACACACTTTATTGGGGGACACAGGTATAAGAAGTCTACAGCATGCTTGATGAGTATCAAGCAACGAGAGGACGAGACGCTGAGATCCTACATAACGCGCTTCAATAAGGAAGCACTATCGATCGACGAAGCTGACGACAAAATACTTGTAGCAACCTTCACAAATGGGTTGCGAAAGGGTAAGTTCTTGTTCTCCTTATACAAAAACGACCCCAAGACCATGTCGAAAGTACTCTACAGGGCCACCAAGTACATGAATGCTGAAGACGCGTTTCTGACTTGAGAGAAGAGAGAAAGGCAGGAGGATACGCGACAGGACAGAGGGCGGAAGATGGCAAGAACTAGAGACGCTGGACGGACAGAAGCTACGCCACCCATGGAACACCAAGCACCTACGGAAGTACTACCAGTAAAAAAGATGGCATGAAGAGCGACACCCCTTTATTTCTAGTTTACCTTAGTGAATTTTAGTTATACTCAGTTTTTTTATTTACTTTAGTTCCTGCTACAAAGCCCAAAGGGCAGGTCTTCGTTTTCTTTTTAAGAACTACTTTTTCTATGAATGCATGGTTTATTATAATAAGAGGAGTTTATTTAGACATGGATAAGTCACCTATGGGTGGACAGTCACTACGCTAAGTCGCCTACGAGTGGACGGTCACTATGCTAAGTCACCTACGGGTAGACGGTCACTACGCTAAGCAACCTACGGGTAGATGCGTGGTCAAAGTTGCCTACGGGTGAATAGTCATTACGTTAAGTCACCTACGAGTAGACGCATGATTGAAGTCGACTATGGGTAGATGATCACCATACTAAGTCGCCTACGAGTGGACGACCAAAATGGTGACAACACTTAGTCACCTCAATAAGTCCACAAAGTGGACGACCCTATTAAATCCACAAAGTGGACGACATTGATGAGTCCAAAGTGGACGACCTCACCCTGAAAGAATGAAAAATTATTAAGTCCACAAAGTGGACGAGTTTATCATTGAGTCTACTGCTAAGTCCACAAAGTGGACAAATTTATTACCAAGTCTACAAAGTAGACGAGTTTAATATAAATCCACAAACTTGACCAAAGTCTACAAATCAAATCAGCCTAAGTTCACAAAGTGGACAGGCATATTACCAAGTCTACGAAGTAGATGAGCCTAAGTCCACAAAGCGGACGACCCCTCAAAAATGAATGAACTTATCCATAAAGTGGATGAATGTATGACTTGTCCCACAAGTGGACGAGTAGAGGCTTATCCGAAAACGGAACCGATCAGTTCGCGCCACGTGCTCAAGCATTTAATAAAGGCGGCTCGAGGCGTCACACATGAGTGACCTTTCTGACGATATTAACTCCATAACCCATCAGCTAAAGCTAACAAGGTTATGGAGTGGGGAGCAACTGATAAGGGGAATTTTTAACCCGTCAGCTCTATTATGCATACTGAAGACATCACGCAAGATGAAGCCGCCAGTCTCTAAGCTGAAGGCAGTAAGCTGAAGATAGTAAGCTGAAGAGTAAGCTAAAGAGAGTAAGCTGAAGACGGTAAGCTGAAGATAGTAAGCATAAAGAGGAAGCTGATAAGAACAAGCTGAAGAGGGTAAGCAAACCTCCGTCGGGATCCATTAGTAAGTGACAATGTTAGGGAGTCCACAAAACTCACCGCATAGCCGACGAGTTGACCTTAGGCAATGAAGATGAGTAGCCGACGCTAATAAAGCTGAAGGGTGCAGGCGAAGCTGACGACCTTAATGAGGTCGTAGGCAAAGGCAAAGCTGACAACCTTGAAGAGGTAGTAGGCGAAGTTGACGACCCTCACGAGGTCATAGGCAAAGCTGGCGACCCTGACGAGATAGTAGGCAAAGCTGACGACCCTAACGAGGTCGTAGGCGAAGCTGACGACGCCGATGTGGGAGTAGGAGAAGCTAACGACCCTAATAAGGGAGTAGGCAAGCTGACGACCCTAAAGCTGACGGCTCCAATGTATTCTTGACTTGATCACCACGCATGAATATATAAGAAAATGTCTTGTATCCCACGCTTAGTGTTAGTCTCTTACAAGGAAAGGATTCCGCAATATACGCTCATGAGGATTCCTATAAGGAATAGACTTCTAGCCCAAGGAAGAGAGGTCAACCCTCTACTATTATAAAAACCCCAACATCCTCACAAACCAAGGTACGCATAATTAACCCATCTCCAGCACTCTAGAGTTGTAACAAGTTCTAACTTGACCTTCGAAGGGTATTTGGCCGGCACCACACCGATGCTCTCTGTTAGGTCTTCTCCTTTTTGTTGTACATGAGCTGTTTCGAGTGTGTGAGTATCGTGTGGCTTACTGGTGGTTTTTTCGGCATCATCATATTTTGACATAAAAAAATCTATAGAATTAATAAAAATATTTTATAGATTTTGTATGTAAGAAATTTCTTCAAAAAATATTTTGTTTTCATTAGTTAATTGTATACTTAACAACAATTTAACAAAATTAGATAAAATGCATGAATTGAATAACTTTGAAACTTAAAGTACTTAATTGAATGAAAGGTAAAATTAGAATACTGAAATAAATTTTAGTTAGAGAGCACTTAGCATTTTAGCTTATTTTTTTAATGGCAATTTTTTAACAAAATTAGGCAAAAAATCTAAATGAAATAAATTTAAAACTTAAAAAACTCAATTGAACTAAAATAAAATTAGAACACTGAGGGCGCAATTTGCAATTTACATTTTAGCCTACATTTTATAACATTTTAACGCCTAAAATGCCAAGTTGCTAATTTTAAGCAACAATGTTAATGGTACAATTCTGAACGACAGCGCTTCAACCAATATGAAACATTAGCAACTGCAATCTATACAAAATGATGTCGTTCTTCTAAAGCCAAATGGTGCAGTATTATAAAAAGACGCGATTAGCCTCTCTCCCTCACACGGTGTGGTTTAGTAAATTTAGATATTTAAATTATTTAACTATTTAGCTTATTTTTGCTATTATTTATAGGTCCTACTACACTTTTTGGTACTATTCTTGGGTCCCTTGTACTATTTTAACTAACTTTTACTTTTATTTATAGTACTTTCAGCAATAAGTTTTCAGTTTCAGCAAAATAAGCGATATCCAAATAGACCCTTAATGTGTGTTTTTGGCAAAAATTAAAAAGCTAGCTTATTTTATTATTCAGTTTATTTTTACTACTATTTATGGGCTCTATTGCATTTTTTGATACTATTTATGGGTTCCATTGTATTATTTAAACTAACTTTTACCTTTATCTATAGTACTTTTAGCAAAATAAGCGGATCTCAAACGAACCCTTAAAGTTAATGAACTCATCTGTCATTGGCTGGCATGATTAATGGAACTTGTATAGATTTGTAACAGATTCTCCAACGGCTAGTGAACAATGACAATATTAAGTTTAGGCTTAATCTAAAGGTACATATAGGTTGGTTTGATTTTTTCTAAGATTACAAGATATATCATCACATCACCCATATTGTAATGAGAGAACTAATTCATTTATGCAATATATATCATATTTATTGGTGGTGTAATTTATTCATTTCGAACATGAGTTAAGTACAAGTTAGGATTTACCCAAAAGACAACAAACTTTTTATATACTCAAGATGAAGAGTTGATGCTCTTTTGAATATATGTTTTGCATAGGAATGAATTTATGAGTGAAACATATTTTATTGAAAAGTAGATATCAAAATTTAGATACTTCAAAACAGACACAAATATGATCCAATATAGATTTGAAATGAGTGAGTTATAGCTAGTTAGAGTTGATACTAGAATGATGAATCTAAGATGTGCTAAATAGTTTCTCTTAAGGATTGCTCTCAAATGTCTGTATTAATTTCTCACTAGTTTGTGTAGTTTCTTTCACTTTCGCTCTCTTGCTATATTCTCTTTTTCACACTAGTTTCATTCATGCATCTTCACTCTCTTTCTTGCTATGTTCTTTGTTTGTATTTCTTTGACTATCTTTATTTTTAGAAAAACGACCTACATGTCTAAACAATAGATTGAACTACCTTGTATGTAGTTAGAGCTATAAACAAGCCAAACTGAGTATTAAAAGTTCAAGTTTTATCATTTAGTTTTATTTCAAACACAAGTCGAGTTAGAACTTATCACCAAATAAGATTGCATGTTCAAACTTGATTCATTTTCCTGTCGAATCAGCTTAAACTTATTCACGAGTTACTTGATTAAATTATTTATTTTTTCAAGAATAGTAAAACCATAACAAAATTTTTTATCTTTTACAAATCTATGAATTTTTATTACAATTGGACTGTTTATATTATCAAGAAATTACAAATAATAAATATCATATACATCTATTTAAAATCTTGCACAATCCAATCTCAAGTCTAAATAAATATATTTTTAGACAAATATACATACAAAAATATAATATTATATATAGTTAAATTGAGCCTCGTGTTCATAAATTTATTCACAATCGAATTATTATGTTTAAGCTTGACTCGTTTATAACCAAAACTTTTTTTTTTTTGAGAAGGATACCCACCAACCTCATCTTACCAAATCTATACATCTACATTTAAAAAATAAGAAATGACAAGTAAATCAGTAATTCAAACAAAAAAAACTATTAATGAAACTCTTTTACGTTGTGAGATATCAAGGTCCTACTACTACTAGGTGGCCTGCGAGTTATAATAATTTACCTGCGCATCCGAAAGGTGATTTTTCTTATCAAAAGCCTTTGCTTTATCTGTAGAAACATCATCATGAAGGGATGTATTCTGCATCATTGCTTCAAAAAAGTAGCGGGAACCCTTTTTATTATTTTCGTAAATCAGGTTGACCCCAAATTTCTTCGGCCGGCAACTACTGATAAACTGTATTGAATACTCCACTTCATCTCCAGCTTCCAACAGATGTGCCATGGCATGATTTAGCAGTACAGACTGCAACCACATATGTTCTTGAGTTGACAAGATACTACACGACAATCCTGTTGTCGATAGTGCCACATGATGTCCTTGGTATTATTTTTTAATTCATAGAATAGAGTGAATCCATGAATTTCGTGAAAGCTGCTTGCAAATACAACACATAAAAACCATCTTCGGATCATTTGCCTTTTTCGTAAATTGATCCCGTGCGCTTGTAGTAAAAGCAGTCTGGAAACTCTTTTGGTAGTAGCTGATAGTCCCGTAGAAGCACAAGCCATTAGCCATATAGATTCTTCTGTTTATAAAGGTTGATTGCTTACACAACACCTGATTCCTGACTCACTCAAATGTCAAGTTGCTAATTCTAGGCAACAAGAAACGACCTACATATAGACCCGTAGTAGAGTGAACTACCTGGCATGCCTGTCGTCCTAAAACCATGCGTGCAAAATTACAAAGCCCAAAAAGCTTTGTTGACTGAAAGTTTTATCGTTACCTCTGATGGGTGATTTGCTTACCTGAACAGTATTACCAACTACAAAATTATGTGAATTGGAACTTAAAACTGATTATACATCCAATTCAGGTTAATGTACAACATTAAATTTATTAAAAAAAAAAAAAGGAATCATAGCTAGAAAATGAAAGTAAACAAATAAAATTACACGCTGAGTTGCTATTTATACATCATAGCAATCAGTTACAGGAGCTCAGAAATCAGGCGGGAAATAAGCAAGAATAACTAACTAAAACAGAAAGAAATCTAACAGCGCTATAGAGAAGACAAATAGAATTACAACATGTGTCCTCATAACTGCCTGAATCACGTGCCAGTAACTAAAGGTTCATTTAACAATACAACAACGTTTCTTCTTCTATAAATGCTTCTTTTCTTTGACAGAAAACGATGCCGTTTTCATTAATCGCTTCTACAGATTTCTTGCTTTTGAATATTGTTTTTGATTGGATAAAGATTGCAGGCAATCAAGCATGGATCTTTCAGTTATTTATTTATTTATTTATTTATGGATTGTAATTTGTAATTTTAATGAATTGGTTCTCGTAGATATGGAAAACCGACCAATAAAATGAGACATACGCGGAGGAATTGATTGTAGCATTTATTATGCGAGACCTTTCAATAAATTTAATAAGACTTTAATTAAATATTTTTATAATCTATTATAATCTTTGGTTTTTGTTAAAATTTAAAAAAAGCTCAGTTTTACGCAACGTGTATTTACCATGTAATTTGAACTAAGTTTTGTTATTTATATTATTATTTAGTTTTTATGATCTAGTTTACAAATTACAAATAATTCTTAATTAAACCATGCATTATACAAGCATAATAATTGAAAGACACAATGAAAGTTTGCCTGTGAGAGCAATTCAGAATATCAAATCACCTTCTCTTTCTTCCTTTGGCTCCAATCTTGCTTCCAACCAAGTATCTAAAGCTTCTTTTTACGCAATACACTATAATTTTTAGAGTTGTAACCTGTTTATATATTTTAGTTTAATTTGGATTAGTTTATATTAGATCAATTATTCAATATTTTTTTAGCTCAACTAGTTGACAACTTGACATCTTTTGGTGTATTCTTAACATCCAGAATTCAAAATTTTAAATCCCTCCTCCCAAGTTGTAATTGTTGAATTATCAAAAAAAATTATTCAGTGATTTCCAATTTTTTTTGGGCTATGATTGTTTTTGAGGGTCAAGTCTAAACTATAGATTTCAAAACTCTTAGATTAGATATGCTTTACAAGTAATAGTGTTGTGGTGATATCATACTACTGTACATTTGCTTGAGAATTGAGATGGTCCGGATGGAGGTGTGAACAAGGTTGTCGAAATCGGGATTCTACATAAGATCGTTGAAGGTAGGTGGGATCGTGGATTGCAAGATCAGATCGTGAATCGTAAGATCCTACATTATTTGAGAAAGAAAAAAAAAACAAATTGGTATGTTAAATAATCACATACATTATACAATCATAAAAAACCAAAAATTTACATTCATTTGATATAATTATCATACACTATTACATCCATCTGCAAGTATCATTTAAGAGACCAAAAATCTCAAAACATGACACTCTATTGGAATGTTATTTTTCATTTGGTTCAACTAAAACTCTCTTTTTACATTAGAATAACAAAACTTGGTCTATTGGGATGTTATATTTTATTTGGGTCCAACTGAGCCTTCTATCAAGTTAATAAAGATTACAAGAAATTAGGATCGTTTGGAATTGTCAGAATCGTATGATCCTGACCGATCGCTAAGATCCTTAAAAGATTCGAATCGTTTTAGGCAAGTGGGATCATAAAATCATATGATCGTAGGATTCAGATTGGGATTTTGACAACCATGAGTGTGAATACTTCATATGTAGAGGAAATGTGTGGTGGAATGAGAATCTGGATTTATTCAAGTTTATTTTTTGTTGTTGTTGTTAATTATCATTTTAGTCCCTATCGTTTGTACTATGGATTAAAATGGTCTCTAATATATTAAATGTGTCATTTTAGTTATTACTTTTACTATTATGTCAAAATAATCCCTGTTATCATGTGGTGGGGAACGTGTTGAGGTGACTAAATGTAACGCTCATTTTATACTAATGGTATACTGAACGAAATGCCCCACTCATTTTATGCATGATGGTAATGATGCAACTCGTAAAACAACACTTATCCACCAGCATTTCCCATGGCCATGAAACCTACATGAGGACTGAAACTATTTAAGCATAATGGTTAAATTTCAGAAAATCCACTTTGGGGGTTAGATTTTCTATGGTCTTGATAGGTTTTTTCAGACATGGCAAACGATTGGGTTAATCGGGTTACGAGTTAAACGAGTCGGGTTAAAATGCAGGCTATTTTAAACGGGTTGAAAATGGGTCGGGCCAATTGTGTTGCGGGCGGGTTCAGGCTGACCCGTATTTTCACATGAAAAAATAAACTTTAAAAAAAAAAAATGTCAAATTTTTAGAATGAATGAATCAAATCAATCAAAGAAAAGAATTGTACATAATACCCTTTGTTCTTTTGTTTTTTTTTCTTCGTTAAGTGGGCACCTACTATTATTAGATTATTTGTGTTAGTAATATACATGTAAGGGGAAAAAAACAAACTAACCAAAAAAACATAAAACTTTCCATATCTTTCCAATTCTGATAGTTTTGTGCATAACTAAAATTCTTTACACTCATAATAACAAAATCTTCCATGTTAATAACTCACAAGCATAATGCTTATAATTACAAATTTACAACTTGAGAGAGAGAGAGAGAGAGAGAGAGAGAGAGAGAGAGAGAGAGAGAGATTTTAAGGAGCACAAAAAGTATATATTAAGTTTACACACTTCTGATTCAAAGTTCACTAATGACATGGACTTTTGGATTTTTTTTTTCTTTTACTTGAGTTTTGAATTGTGCTAGTTGGACTTAGTGTTAGTAATTTAGTCTTAGTATTTAACTCTACTACTTAGTATTTAACTTAGCATTAGAAGTTTAGTAGTGTAGGCGTGTAGTTGTAAATGCATTTGCTTTTTGTATTTTTTCCTCTACTATTTAATATTTAACTTTGTGTTAGACGTTTAGTAGTGTAGATGTGTAGTTGTTAGGGGTGTCCAGACCCGACCGTGACCTGCCGAACTGACCAACCCGCCTGATCTCTACCCGAGTTCAGCTCGAACCGACTCTCCCATCGGTCGGTTTCGGGTTTCCACGCCCAAGGCCCGACAGTGGCGGGTCGAGTGGCGGGTTTTCTTCTCCAAAACCCGAGCCACCCGATCTGACGAAGGTTATTTACAAATCCGACGAAATTACGCTCAAATCCGAGGAGATCCAGCGAGTTCTCAACCATATTTGGTGAGATTTAGCTAGATCCGACCATTCCTAGCAGATTTCAGTGATTTTGGTGCAGATTTTAGCGATTTTGATGCAAATCTGGTGAGTTTTTACATTTTTTGGTGATGATTTGTAGATTCCGGCGATGATTTTGCAGCTCCGGCAACAACCCGATCTCCACTAGAACCCAAAACCGACCCGATCGATTGACGTTGGTAGGTTGGGTTTAGGCTGGGTCAAAAACCGACCGGGCTCGACCCGTGGACACCCCTAGTAGTTGTAAATGCTTTTGCCTTTGTATTTATTTCCTTTTAATTAATTTTTTTTTAATAAATGGGGGCATGGTCAATGCCACTAGTGGCTACTAAATGGCTAAATAATGTTTGTGCGGTGCTTTATGCATTTATGTCTATACACTTAGCACCTTAGTATGTAGTCTAAATATTTTTTTAGGTTTAAAAACGGGTAGGTGGGTTAGTCGGGTCGGATCAGGTTGACCTACAAAAAAAAGGGACAAGTAGCGGATTGACCCATTTTTAATTTAGAATAAAATAGACGAGTTCAGATCAGGTCAACAAATTTTTACCTGTTCGGGTCAGCCAGGGAAAACCGTTTCTCTTGCCCCTTGTAAACATTCACAATCCCATTGTATCATCAGCCATATGGAAGTGGTATCCAAAAAAAAAAAAAAAAAAAAAAAGCCATATGGAAGCAAAACCTTGTTCTTAAGTCCCAACGGTAGACCTGGCCATCACCACTAGAGCTCAATAATTGCTGCCCATCATCAGCAAAAGCTAAAGAACGAATCTTTTTTTATATTAATTTATCCTCCACAAAACGAAACAACATGATGTACAAATTGATAGACAAATGATTACTGGCAAGATAATTAATTAGTATATAGTATGATGTACAACTTTACTCTTTAGGTTCATCCACACAATCACTATCCATCAAGCATTTAATAGAGTTTTTTTTTTTTTTTTTTTTTTTTGTGTGGAGAAACCAGACTGGAAACCGCTAGCCTGGGCTAGTATTGAAAATAAAAACTTAAGAAATGTCAGCAAGAACCAAAGGAACAAACTCCTCTGGGATGTCCTCTAACCAAACTTGAAAATCTAAACCTGTTTTGGCCTTTTTCGCCATTGCATCAGCAACTCTATTGCTATTGCGATTAACATACACAAACTCTGAAAAACTCAACTGGGCTGCCTCATGAAGGATGTCAACAATAATATGACCATAAATGGATTGTTCAGCTCTACCATCTACAAGGGCGCTGATAACAATCTGCGAATCACCTTCAAAAAGCACCTCATGGAGACAAAGTTCCTTTGCAAATAGAACAGCTCGGCAACATGCAAGTGCTTCGATAGGGAGCCAATGATTTCACCTTTGTGTTCACAAATCACCACTTCGATACCTGCCTCATTGCTACTTTGGAAGACCGCGCCGTCAAAGTTGGCTTTGAATCTGGCATGGGGAGGTGGACACCAATGGTGGACGGTGGCAGCTTGTCCTGTCACTTGCACGGGCTCCTGCGCTTTAAGGAAATCCTAAAGAAAATTGCCAGCCGCTCTTGTGATGTACTCCAGAGTCTGTGCAGGGCGATTGAGACGAACTAAATTACGCCTATTCCACAGCATCCACGCCATAATGATGAAGTACTCAGCCCTGTGCTCATCAACAACCTCCAAGAACCTTGAAATAAAGTTAGTGAAGTCCCCAGGATGGGGATGAGCTAGGTCCCGAACCCAACTGAGGTTCCTCCATACACCTTCAACCTCCACACAGCCCCACACCACATGTAAGATATCTTCAGGTTGGGCTTTACATTGGCTGCATAAGTCAAAGGGAACTATATGTCGTCGGAACAAATTATCCATGGTTGGCAGAGAGTTGTTGTAGGCCCACCATGCGAAATGCTTCACCTTGTGAGGGACACGTAGCGTCTAAATTCCTCTCCAAAAGGATCTCTGGGGGATTGGATTAGAGCTACTTGGGTTGGTGGCTGAAGCATTGGAAGCCAACAACCTATAAGCACTTCAGGAAGAGAAATTCCCCGAAGGAGTTTTAGACCATGATAAAGCGTAAGTTCGTCAGTAAAGATTGTCAGATGGAAGCAATCTCCAACCTTCAAAGGTGGTCACCGGTATGGTGCCTGCCACAACACCTCCGATGCCAAAGTCAGTATAAATTGTTATTCAAGAATGAACAATGTAAAATAATAGAGCAAAAGAAGTCTCTTAGTGTGTATGTACCTTGTTCTTGGCAATGGGTGGGCTTTATATATGTTTTCATGGCTTCTAGCTGTTGGAGTAGTTATGGAGGTCTTAATGCTCCTCTTGGTAACGTTTGGGGCAGTGTAATGTGGCATCAATGTGCTCCAACGGTCCATACAGTTGGCCTTGTAACCGTTCTGGGTTTAATTGACTGCATTGAATGGCCTAGGTGTCTTCGTCAATAATGTGAATGATTACTTCGTCATTCCTGATGGTGTCTTCGTCCATAGATGAGATCGTCCATGTGAGACGGACTCGTCAGTCCCGTCAGTTGCCCCCCGATTCTGTGTTCGTCATGTCTTTGACGATCATAGAATGTAAAGGGTTACAGGTTACAAATGATTCTTGGGGTTTTGCTCCGTATTAAGTGTGAAGTGGCGGCGCTCCAAAATCGTGGCATACGTGGCACGCGCTAATTGGTGGAGTTAATGCTCCAACTATTGGGTTTCCCGCTGGCCTTTCCGTTTTTTGAGCCTCTGTTTTTAAACATTTCCACTCCTTAATTTTTCTTTTCACTTTTCAAAAAATCTTCAATCATTACCTTTTTGTTAGCCTTCTTTTGCTATTCTTCTTGGCGTGCTGTTTAGCAATATTTCCTCGGTCCGCCATTGTTCAAGGTATGTTCTTCTTCTTTTCTTGCTTTTTCTTTCGTCGTTTTGCTGTTGTAGTGTTTCTGATTCCCTTCTTTTCCTCTTTTTTCTTTCTATTTGCTTTCGGTCTCCCTGGGGTTTAGCTGTATTGTTCTTTTCTGTGCTTCTTTTTGGGTTTCTATGGTTGGTAGTTCTGAAATTAGGACAGTCTGCCCATCAATTTCTTTCCTTTTTGCGCATTTAGGAGGGTCTTTAGGTGTTTTCCCTAATATTGAGGATTTTGTCTTTGAGGGAAACTGTTTGAGTGTCGCCTTGGCTGATCTGTTGCCTTTGCTTCGTCAGTCATTAGATTGGTTTGAGAACGTAGTGAAGGAGCGAGGGGAGATGTCTGAGGTCAGATCCAGTGAGCTCGCGACCGGGTTATTGTCCAGTGGTGACCCAGTGGAGGGGGATACCGCCATCTCTTTCCATCGAGATGTTAAGCCTTTTTACACCCTCGGGGAGGAGTGTGGATTGGACGCGGATATACTGGGAAGGTTCAAGGGTAGATTTCAATTTTCAGATCGGGTTAGGGTTCGTCTGCCTAATATAGAGGACCGGGCCTGTCACTTCTTCCCAGGCGAGGTCTGTTTTTACGAGTCTGCCTTCGTTTGTGGGTTGAGGTTTCCTGTCCATCCTCTCTTCATGGAGCTATTAGACCACTTCAGTATTGCTCTTGGGCAGCTTATGACAAATTCGTGGAGAATATTGGTTAGCTGTATGGGAATATGGCTGGCTGCCACGGATAGAGATATGCTCCGGGTTGACGAGCTCACCTATTTGTATCGCTTAAAAGCATCTAAGGAGCACGGGTATTATGAATTGGTGCCTTGGGAAAGGAGAACTAGAATCATCAAGGGGTTACCTTCGTCATTCAGGTACTGGAAGTCCAGATTTTTCTTTGTGTCCAAGGACGATTTTGAGACTTCTTCTGGCGAGGTTTGGGGTGAACTCTCGAGGTTGCATTGTCGGTGGGGAACCCCGACCTTAGGTGCGTCAATGTTTCTTCTTGCTACTTAAGTTCAGTTGTGTCGGTCTTTATTGCTACTAACTCTTTTGCTTCTTCTTTTGCACAGTTAAAAGACGGCCCAAACTAAAGAGCAGGTATAAGGAGCGAGTGCAGAAGGTGATTGAATACGCTCAAACAATTGAAAGCTGGGACGATCTTATGAGCCCAATAACTCTAGCCTTCTACTGCCTCGGACCAGATCCTTCCAGCACCATCCTGCGAAATCTTGAAATTGAGGGAAAAAAGAGTAAGTGTTGGATTCGTCAGTTTTAACTCGTCGGTGCTGACTTGTCTCTCAAATTTTTTTTTTTTTTTTTACTAGTGTTTTCCTCTTGTAGAAATGATGACCAAATTCAATAAGGATATGTACGCGAAGATGAAGTCCAAGAAGGACGAGCTGTTGGCTAATATTGGGAAAAGAGCGGTTCGTGTCATTGAGAAGAGCAGTTCCGTCGCTCTAGCCTCCTCCGTCAATCCAGTTATTTCTGGAGCTGAGATGATGAGGACAGCCTCTCCAACCACTTCTGTGGAAGAGATTGATGCAACTCCCGTCCCTAAGAGGCCACGGTTGTCAGAGAGAGAGAGAGAAAGAGAAGGTCGATTCTCATCCGTTTACGCTCTGGAGTGACGAGAAACTGGCGGTGGACAGGGCTCACGAAGTCGTGACTACTGCGGATTTGAAGGTTTTGTCTGGCATTCCTTTTAATGACATTGCCACGCGTCACGTCCATAAGCTTGTCCAGGTAAGATATTTTGGGCAACTTTTGATTTCCTTTTCTTTCTTACTTCACTGATGACTTTGAACTCCTTCTCAGGTGCTGGGAGAAAGTCTCCACATTACTTTCGAGTATTTTACTCAAGAGGCTAAGATAGCGTCTCTCACATCTGGGATGGAGGCTTTGGAGGTGGAGAATTCGTCTTTGAAGAAGAAACTTATTGACTCCATGGGCGAGGCTAATTCTTTGAAGGGAACAGTGAAGACCCTGCAGAATGATCTCAGAGCGGAGCGTCAGTTGACGCTGGAGAAGGACGAGCAACTTCTCGGCGCCCGGGAGAGTCTTAAGACTATTGCTGCCAGGTCTGTTGAGGCATTTCAGACTATTGACAAATACAATACTGTTTTGTTCAACTGGTATTTCAAAGGCTTTGAACTCCTGAGGAGATATCTTGCTAAGCATCCTTCTGGGGTAGACATGGAGAAGCTGGATCTGGAAGAGATAGACCAAGAGATGGCTGCTGACGAGGCCACCCAACCTTCTGCACCCGAGCTTGATGCCCCCGAGAATGTTCCTACCAATGATGCTTCTGTTGATGCTGACGCTGCTGGCAATGACGCTGATGTTAAAGCCCGAACCTGACACTTCATAACAATTTTTTTTTTTTTTTTTTTTTTGGATGCCCACCATGTTTTGGGTTGTTTTATATATCTAATTCTCGAACAATTAATCTATTTTAAGAACAATGTTTTTAGCCCAGTGTTTATGGGTCTTTGGTTGTAGAAACACTTGTAATTTGCTCGTTGCTTTTGGGCTTTAATTTAATTTACATCTGCGTACTTACTTGTACTTGTGTTTGTATGATCATTGGTTGTGATATGTTGGCTTCAATCGTCCATGCTGTATATTTGTCTATGCAGGGTCAGTCCTTTAACCCTTTAGGGATCGTCATTGTTAGTAACTTACATCTGTTCTATGCGGAATCTAGTTACGTAGCCATTTTTGGCTTTACTTGTACCCTTTTAGGGGGTTTTATAGTTATCAGTAACTTACATCCGTCAAGGCGGAATCTTGTTACTTAGCCATTTTTGGCTTTTTGTGATTTACACCCTTTTTAAAGGATTTTGTCATCGTCAGTAACTTACATCCGTCAAGGCGGAATCTTGTTACTTAGCCATTTTTGGCTTTTTGTGACTTACACCCTTTTTTTTTTGGGATTTTGTCATCGTTAGTAACTTACATCCGTCAAGGCGGAATCTTGTTACTTAGCCATTTTTTGCTGTACTTGTACCCTTTTAGGGGGTTTTATAGTCGTCAGTAACTTACATTCGTCAAGGCAGAATCTTGTTACTTAGCCATTATTGTGACTTACAATTGAATAGACCTGCTCACAGAGAAACATTAGCTGGATAACTTCTTTATTGATTTCAGTAATGAATACATTTAAATGTTACTTCTATTGATGGTATTTCTTCAAGTGTTCAATGTTCCATGGCCTCGGGAGTTTTTGTCCGTCTAGGGTTTCCAGATGGTAGCTACCTTGCCTAGAGTAATGGATGACTCGGTAAGGTCCTTCCCATGTGGGGCCGAGTTTCCCTTGAGTTGGATCTTTGGTCGCCGGGGTTACTTTGCGCAGGACGAGGTCGCCTATGTTGAGTCGTCTGAGTTTCACCCTTCTGTTGTAGTAGTCCGTCATCTTTTTTTGGTAGTCCGTCACTCTGCTGCAAGCTTTGTCTCTAACTTCATCTAGACAGTCCAGGTTGAATTGTAGACGATCATCATTGGCTTCCTCGTTGAACATTTCTCGCCTAGTGCTGGTTACTCCTATTTCGACCGGGATCACTGCTTCAGTCCCGTATGCAAGCCTGAAGGGGGTCTCTCCCGTCGGGGTTCTCGCTGTTGTTCTGTAGGCCCACAAGACATTGGGCAATTCTTCTAGCCAGGCGCCCTTCGCGTCGTCCAGCTTGGTTTTTATGATCTTGAGTAGCATACGGTTTGTCACCTCCGTCTGTCCATTCGCCTGTGGATGTCCTGGCAATGAGAACTAGTTCTTGATTCCCAGGCCTGAGCAGAAATCCTTGAAGCCTTGGCAGTTGAATTGTCGTCCATTATCTGATATGATCGTCCTCAGAATCACGAACCTGCAAACTATATTCTTCCACATGAAGCTTCGGATTTTTGCTTCGGTGATGGTCGTCAGTGGCTCTGCTTCAACCCATTTCGTGAAATAATCAATAACAACTAGCAAGAATTTTACCTGACCTTTGCCTAGGGGCAATGGGCCAACGATGTCGATTCCCCATTGTGCAAATGGCCATTGGGATGTTATCGTCGTCAGTCTTTCTGCCTGAAGTCGTTGGACATTCCCGAACTGTTGACACTTGTCACATCTCTTGACGAACTACATTGCGTCCACCTGTATAGTAGGCCAGAAGTAACCTGTTCGAATAACCTTGCTTACCAGGGATCTAGGGCCAGCATGGTCCCTACAAATTCCTTCATGTATCTCTTCCAGGATGTAGCTAGCTTCTTCTTCACTAACACACTTCAAGTAGGGCATGGAGAAGCCTCTCTTGTATAGGGTGTCGTTGAGGATTGTAAATCTGGCTGCCCTCTTTTTAATCTTTTTGGCCTCGTCTGTATTCGGAGGGAGGTGCCCGTCCTGGAGGAAGGATATGATGGGCGTCATCCAGTTGTCTGTGCTCTGGATTGAGAACGTTGGAACTTCTTCAATGCTAGGGCATTTCTGGATTTCCATCCTCAGGTCCACGTTCATCGTTCCTTCTTTTGACGAGGCTATCTTCGAGACTTCGTCTGCCTCCATATTTTGGCTCCTCGGTATCTGTACGAACTCCACTTCATCGAACTCCTGAGTTAAACATTTCGTCAGCTTGAGATATTTCTACATTCTCTCTTCCTTTGCTGCATATTCTCCCTGGATCTGCCCAATTACCAGTTTTGAATCATTTTGGAATAATAGGTTCTTAGCCCCAAGCACCTTTTCGAGTCTCAATCCCGTCAGAATCCCTTCATATTCGGCCTTGTTGGTGGCCGAAAATTTTAGCTGAACTCCGTACTTCAGTACTTCTCCATCTGGGGTGACTATGACGACCCCCACTCCCCCCTTTTTTCGAGCTGACGAATGGTCGGTCTGTATCATCCATTTCTCGGCCTCGTTGGTGTGCTTATCTTCATTCGGCGAAGTGAACTCAGCGATGAAATCCACCAAGGCTTGTGCCTTAACGGCTGTCCTGGGATGGTACTCGATGTCAAATTGGCTGAGTTCAATCGCCCATTGGACCATTCTTCCAACTGCTTCAGGCTTGTTCATGGACTTTTTGATAGGTTGGTCTGTCATCACTAGGATGGGATTTGCTTGAAAATATTGTCTTAGTTTTCGGGAGGCCACTATTAACGCAAATGCAATTTTCTCAATCTTTGGATACCTGGACTTAGACCCCTGGAAGGCTTGGCTGACGTAATAAACCGGAAGTTGCATCTTGCCTTCTTCTCTGATCAGGACTCGACTGACGGCCGTATCTGACACTGCTAAGTACAAATATAGGTTCTCACCTTCTTTGGATGGGCTTAGAAGGGGTGGATTACTCAAGTAATGTTTGAGCTCCTGGAAGGCTGCTTCGCATTCGCCGGTCCAAGCAAAAGCTTGTTTTAAGGTCTTGAAGAAAGGCAGGCATTTGTCCGTAGCCCTAGAGATGAACCTATTGAGGGCTGCAATCCTTCCAGTAAGCTTCTAGACTTCCTTGACGGTCTTGGGTGATGCCATGTTGATTATGGCTTGTACCTTCTCCGGGTTTGCCTCTATTCCTCTCTGGGACACCATAAATCCCAGGAATTTCCCTGAGGCTACACCAAAAACACACTTATTAGGATTTAGCTTCATTTGGTATTGCTTGAGGGTAGTAAATGTCTCTTTGAGGTCGTTCAGATGGGAAAGTTCTTCTTTACTCTTGACGAGCATATCATCCACGTACACCTCCATATTCCTGCCTATCTGCTTGTTGAACATTCTGTTCACTAATCTCTGATAAGTAGTACCTGCATTCTTCAGTCCAAAGGGCATTACCTTATAGCAATAGAGCCCTTGGCTTGTGATGAAAGCAGTCCTCTCTTGATCTTCGTCAGCCATTTTTATCTAGTTGTATGCCGAGAAGGCGTCCATGAATGTCAACAACTTATGTCCGGCAATAGAGTCCACAAGCTGGTCAATCCTCAGTAGAGGGAAACTATCCTTCGGGCACGCTTTATTCAGGTCCGTGAAGTCCACACATATTCTCTACTTCCCATTCACTTTTTTCACGAGGACGACGTTTGCAAGCCAATCAGGATAGTAGACCTCCCGGATGAATCCTACCTTCAGCAGGTTATTTACCTCGTCTGTGACAAACTTGACGGGCTTCTTCTCTAGGTCCACCTCCAGTTTGTGCTGGATAACTTCTATGGATATACCGGGCATGTCCTCATGATTCCAGGCGAAGATATCTTGGTTCTCTTTTAGGAACTGGACTAGCCTTGATTTCATCTCAGGGCTTAGAGTCGTCCCTATCCTCGTTGTCTTGGTGGCCTCTTCTTCATCCAGCTTCACTGTTTCCAAGGCTTCTATTTTGTCTTCTTCTTTCTCTTCAATCGTCCAAGTGTGATTCTCTTTTGCGGCCAAGACGGCCTGGTAGCATTCCCTGGCCAAGACCTAATCGCCTTTCACTTCTCCAACCCCGTTGTTCGTTGGGAACTTCAACTTCAGGCAGTAGGTGGACGTGGCTGCCCTCCATTTGTTGAGGGTGGGTCTTCCAATAATCACATTGTAAGACGAGGGGCAGTCTATCACCAAAAAGTCTATTTGGCGAGTTAATTGCTTCGGGTAGGTCCCTACTGTTCTGTCAATGTCACTATGCCTTTGGGATATACTCTGTCTCCGCTGAAACTGACGAGAGGAGTGTCAAATGGGCGCAATCTCTTTGGATCTAACTTAAGCTGCTGAAATACTGGGAGGTAGATGATATCTGCCGAGCTACCGTTGTCTACGAGTATCCTTTTGGTGTTGAACCCTTCTATAGTCAGCATTATGACTAACGGATCATTGTGAGGCTGCTTCACTCCTCTGGCATCTGCTTCATTGAAAGACATATCTTGATCCATCCGTCACTGCTTGGACGGAGGTATCATGTAGACACTGTTCACTTGCCTTTGATGGGCTTTCCTGAGGGATTTGAATGATCCTCCGGTGATAGGTCCCCCTGTAATCGTCTGTATCTCCCCGATCACGTTCTGAGGAGGTTGGAATTGACGGCTACCGCCCCTGGACGAGGACTCATGCTGGTTCTTATTTCCGTCTTGAAATTTATTGTACTCTTCCTTCTTCACAAACTTCTGCAATTTCCCCTTCCGTATCAACTTCTCTATCTGTTCCTTTAAGTCCCGACATTCTTCTGTGTAATGGCCATGATCCTTGTGAAATCGGCAATACTAATTCTTATCGCGAACGTTAGGAGACGAATGCAGTGGCCGCAGCCATTTAAGGTAGTGTTCATCCTTAATCTGCGTTAAAATTTTGTCAACAGGCATAACAAGAGGGGTAAGTTTTACCGTCCTTGGGGTTTTATCATCTCTCCTTCTGTTACCGTCATTAGTCCGACGATCTGGGCGCTCCCTTTTCTGCCCTCTACGTTCGTCCTCCTTCCTTCCTCTGTCTCCTAGCTTTTCTGTGTCCTTTATGGCTGCTAGTGCGTCTTCAGCATTCATGTACTTCTATGCTTTTATGAGCATTTCTGCCATCATTTTTAGAGCATTCTTCGCGAGCGAAGCCACGAGATCCCTGGACTTTAGACCTACTTTGAAAGTCGTCAGCTGTACCTTATCATCTACTTCGTCCACCTCTAGGGTCTCCCTAGTGAAGCGCTTAACGTACGACCGCAGGGTTTCTTTTTCTCCTTGCCTGATGGTAAGCAAATAATCTGCTGGCCTCTTGGGACGCTGTCCCCCAATGAAGTGCCGTAAGAAGGCGTTACTCAATTGATCAAAGTTGTCAATGGATGACGTTGGCAGCTTGGTGAACCATTCCCTTGCAGCTCCTTTAAAGGTAGTAGGAAAGGAACGACACATTATCTCGTCTATGGGCTGCTGCAGCCCTAAAGTCATTTTGAAGGTGTTGAGGTGATCCTGTGGATCCTTGTGCCCGTCAAATGGTTCCAGTTGTGGCAGCCTAAACTTCGACGGTACTGGGCATCCTAAGACCGCGACTGTGAAAGGCGAGTCTGTTGCCCTTACCAATCTACCCACACTCTGGTCTGTCTTCTCCCTGATGGCATTTTTCAATTCGTCCATCTCCTTCCTCATTTCCTGAAGAAGATCTGAATTTTTATCTACTGGAGTAGTAGGCCTTGGATGATCGCTTCTTCTATGGCTATTTCCCTCGTCCTCCATGTTGTTTTTGGATTGGTTCTCCTCCTGTTGAAGCTGTAGTTTCATTTCCTGATTTTGCTTGGTGAGTTCTTCGACGGCAACTGTGAGAGCTTGAACTTGCTGGGCTAAGGCTGCGGAATCTTGGTTGGACTCCATCTAAAAGTAACAATTGATCGGAACTACTTTTTCGAGTTTAAACACGAAAATGTCGTCCCCATACGCCAAACTGATGAAGCGTAAGTTCGTCAATAAAGATCGTCAGATGGAAGCAATCTCCAACCTTCAAAGGTGGTCATCGGTATGGTGCCTGCCACAGCGCCTCCGATGCCAAAGTCAGTATAAATTGCTATTCAAGAATGAACATCGTAAAATAATAGAGCAAAAGAAGTCTCTTAGTGTGTATGTACCTTGTTCTTGGCAATGGGTGGGCTTTATATATGTTTTCATGGCTTCTAGCCGTTGGAGTAGTTATGGAGGTCTTAATACTCCTCTTGGTAATGTTTGGGGCAGTGTAATGTGGCATCAATGTGCTCCAACGGTCCATACAGTTGGCCTTGTAACCGTTCTGGGTTTAATTGATTGCATTGAATGGCTTGGATGTCTTCGTTAGTAACGTGAATGATTACTTTGTCATTCCTGATGGTGTCTTCGTCCATAGATGAGATCGTCCATGTGAGATGCACTCATCAATCCCGTTAGACCACACCAGCCGGTCAGTGGGCATTCTCAAGCTCAATGGAATGCTTATAATTGCATCCGCCTTGTGAGGCAAACACAATTGTTTGATATCCTCCTTTTTCCATGTCCTTGAGTTACGGTCAATAAGTGAGCTAACCTTTGCTTCAGGTGGAATAAAAGGCAGAGGGGAGCTAACCTTTCTATAGGAAGGATCTGGTAGCCATTTGTCTTCTTTGATACTCACATTAGCTCCATCGTCAATGCGCCAAATCAGCCCTTGTTTCACCACCTCCCTTGCACCTAAAATACTTTTCCATGCATAGGAACCACCCTTCGCTTCTTTGGCTTCAAGAATAGAACAATCCGAAAAAAATCTAGCTTTGAAAACCTTATAGCAGAGAGAATCTTGATTGTTCTGCAAGCGCCAAACTCGCTTGGCTAAGAGAGCCTCATTAAATTTTTCAATCTCATTGAAACCCATGCCCCTTACTTTCTTTGCCTCACAAAGCTTTTCCAACTTCACCAAATGGACCTTTCTCGAATCCCCACTGTAACCCCACCAAAACTTTCATATCATAGCTTCAATATCCTTGATCAAACCTTTAGGAAGTTTGAAGCAACTCATGAAATAGGTGGGAATAGCTTGAATCACTGATTTAATAAGGACTTCCCTACCAGCTTGTGATAAAACTTCTCCTTCCAACCTTGTAATTTTTTCCACACTCGCTCCTTGATATAGATGAAACTTTGTTTTTTTGCCCTACCTACAAAAGCGGGCATGCCCAAATATTTCTCATATTGCCTAATTGCAGGTACAGCCAAGACTTGTTGGATGCAGGTTTGAAGCTCAAGCTCAGTGTTGGAGCTAAAGAAGATGCAAGTCTTATCCCTGTTAATTTTTTGGCTAGAACCTTTCTCGTAGATTGATAGCACATCTAGGATTATCTGGCACTCCGCTTCTGTAGCCTAACAGAACAGTACACTGTCATTAGCAAAGAACAAGTGGGAGACCCGAGGCCCATTTTTGCAAATTGATACTCCCCTGAGGTGACCTTTGGATTCAGCTTTGTGCAATAACCCTTGAAGCCCCATGGCACATATAAGGAACAAATATGGCGAGAGAGGGTCTCCCTGACGTAAACCCCTACTAGGTTTAATATTACCTATCGGCTCCCCATTTAAAAGCATAGAGTATGAGACCGATGTAACACAAGACATGATTATTTTCACAAATCTCTCTGAGAAACCTAGATGTAACATAGTTTTTTCCAAAAAGGACCATTCTACTCTATTATAAGCTTTGCTCATGTCAAGTTTCAAAGCCATAAACCCCAGTTTGCCTTGAGTTTTCCGTTTAAGGTAATGCAATGTTTCAAAGGCCACCAATATGTTGTCAGTAATAAGGCGACCCGACAAAAAGGCACTTTGTGTGTCAGAAACCACAAAAGGTAACATCTTCTTTAACCGGTTAACTAGCACTTTAGCAATAAGTTTGTAAATCACATTGCAAAGGCTGATAGGCCTAAAATCAGAGACCTTTTTTGGTTCCAAAATTTTTGGGATAAATGCAATGAAGGTAGTGTTAATGGATTCGGGGACAACACCTATATTTAAAGCTGATAGAATAGCCATAAGAACATCATTACCAACAATATGCCAAAAGGATTTATAAAAAATGGGAGACATACCATCCGGACCAGGTGCTGTGAGGGGAGCCATTTAGTGAAGCGCTCTTCGCACTTCCTCTGCTAAAAAGGGTCGATTTAAGTCAGAATTCATATCCTCAGTCATTGTGGGAAGCATACCCTCAAGAACCTCATCAAAACCCGATGGGTTTGAAGTAGTAAAGATATTGGCAAAATACTCCACAACCATTTCCCCCATTCTTCCTTCCTCTTCAATCCAGTCCACAAACTCATCCTCAAAACCCAAAATGTAACTGTGTTTATTCCTCTGATTTGCTCGGCAATGGAAGTACCTAGTATTTTGGTCACCCTCCTTTAACCATTCAACATGAGATCGTTGTTTCCACATAGTTTCTTCCTTAGACATGAGAGCTTGAATATCTGCCCGAAGCTGATGAACGTGAGCTAGATCTGAACTATACAAACCCCTCTCTTCGGCCCCTTTTAATTCTTTTAATTTCTCTGCAAGGGACAACCGAACATGACCGAAGGTATCTCGGTTCCAAATTTTGAGATTATCTTGACAGTTAATTATTTGTTTAGTCACCATGCAAACCGGAGATGGATCACTCACCTCTTGCCACGAATTTTTAACCACTTCTTCACATGAATTATCCTTGAGCCACATAGCCTCAAAACGAAAAGGCCTTCCCTTGCGGTAAAACCTTTTTTGCTCAGAATCAGAGATAAGGAAAATAGGTTTATGGTTGGAATGGAAGGCATCCAAATGATGAATACGACATGTGGTGAATCGAAGCATCCATTCCATTGTAGCTAACCCTCGGTCTAGCCTAACCCACACATTTTGGTCACCTGGTCTCTTGTTGCACCAAGTGAATGGAAAGCCATTAAAGCCGGGATCTTTTAACCCACAAAAATCTATTGCATCTCTAAACCCCTGCATCTGTGTCTCTGGCCAATCCAGCCATCCTTGTTTCTCCTCTGCTCTAATGATTTCATTAAAATCCCCCAAACAAACCCAAGGGATGGAAAACCGGGAACTAAGGTCCCTAAGTAATGACCAGGAATTTTCTTGGTTAGCAGTATTAGGGTCTCCATAGAAACCTGTGAAACGCCAATCGTCATTCATTCCATGATCAATTACTGTATTAATATATCTCTCTGAAGAATTCATCACAGTAACTCGAATACCTTGTTTCCACAACAAGGCTAAACCACCCCCTTGGAGATCCGGGGAACTACAAAAGAATTAGAATACTACAATCTCTGGCAAATTCTTTCAATGACCTCTTTATCAACCTTTGTCTCCATTAAGAAAATCATTTTGGGATCTTTTTTGTTGACTAAATCAACAAGCTCACCTTCTGTCTGTGGGTTCCCAAGCCCACGACAGTTCCAGCTCAGGCAACTCATTGTAACTGGTGGTGCTGGCGACCAACATCCATCTAAGCATTTTCATTGTAAAATCCTCCAACTACACTTACTCTCTTTTTCTTTTGAACAAGTTGCTCCGAGAACTCTAACTCCAGTCTCTTACTACCTTGCACTTCCATATCAGTACTAACATTATTTTCATCAACCTCTTGCTCCAATTTTGACCATTTTTTCTTTGGGCCATTTCGGGGTTGTTTAGTAGCCTAGTTAGTTATATATGATAATGATACAGTTTTTGTATTGAAAGGTAAAAGATTAGGCAGCCCCACGTTGTTTACTGCATTATCAACACTACACTCTACGTTCTGCATGGGCATGCTAGCATGGGCATGACCTCCCAAGTCTGCCAACCCATTAGTTAGTTCCACCGTGTACACAAGAGGTTCATTGATAAATGCATTGCTTGTATTAAAATTATTAGATAAAAGCTCACCTTTTGGTTCAAACTCCATAATAGTCACATCAGACTCCAATGTATTGAGAATATTAGATAAAAGCTCACCTTTTGGCCCAAGCTGAACCCCTTGAATAGTCACTTTCAAACCAAACTTTTTGTTGCATGTACAGAGCTGATCTCATCCCCCAACATACGGTCCTTCTCTTTACCCAAATTTAAGCTTTCACTCCTATCAAACAGCTTTAATCCCCTGTCAATTTCCTCAATGCGCTCCTCAAACCCATTCCCCAAATCTCGGCTTTTTCCCACTGTCTCCAACGTAAACGTAGCCTCGATACCAGCCCCTACGTCATTATCACACCGCTCTTCCTAAACAACCACTCTTTCCTTGTTTCGAGTTTGCACCACCACCGGCGCCTGTTATGACCCCAGAACCACCACCGGACTCAGAATTGGCTCTTCTCTACTCATTCGTTGCTTTTCCTTTTTCCTCGCCTAATAAAAACCAGCCACTTTGATCACCGGACTTCTTCCCTTAACAAACGGAGGAGCACGAATCCAGGACCCATATGCTTGCTCCTCCTTCTTCAACTGGCCTTCACTATCTATCCATAACTCACAATCCTTATCCACATGGCTCAAGCTCCCACACCAATAACAAAGGTTGGGTAATCTTTCATACTTGAAAGAAACCCAACCTTGCTCCCCCTGATAAGAAGAGAATCGCCTCCCTCTGCAGAAAGGTTTATTGATGTCTATAATGGCTCTCACTCTCAAAAAACTTCCACCATCCATTTCGTTGATATCTTCTTCCCTGCACACCGAGCCTGCAACCTTACACAACTCTTCAGCAACCTTGTGGTTCAGAAATCTCACCGGGATATCGTGTACTTGAATCCACAACGGTATCGTGTTGAACTTTAAAGCCCTAATGGGTACTTCCCTGTCATACCACTGCAGCACCACGAGATGTTTGTCGAAGCTCCAAGGCATGCTGCTAAGGATTTTGTCCACTTCCTCCCTGTTATCAAACACAAACAACAGAATGTGGTCTCCTGCTCTTCTTACCTCAAAACCCTTTTTTGATCGCCACAGAGGGTTGAATGTTTTGATGACTACCTCAACACTTAATGCCCTTTTTGTTAGGAATTTTGCAGCCATAATAAATTCATTAGATGACTTATCCTCAGATAGTTCTAGGTTTACGTCCTCTCTTTCATTCAATGAGAGGTTCTACCAATGTTCAGCCAGGTTGTCCATCTCTATTTTCTCACTAACACTCGTGTATCCCTAGTAGACTACAGCGAAGAAGAGAAGAAAAGACTCAAGAGACCTACAGGTGACAACAGTTACCTGAGGTACAATGAAATCCTCACTCAAGAAACGACTATTCTACTGTGTAAAGTAAGCTTCTTTGGAACCCTAGGGAGAGCTAACCTAACCAATAGAAACAAAGTTTCTGACCTGTCTAGATCTCATTTGATTATGGAAATAAGAATTATTCTGGTCTCCCAAGCTTAGCCATTTTACCCTTGACTTTTGTTTTAGAAAGGCTTCCTCAACATTACTAATGAAGAGGTACTCATGCAAGAGTTCATCCTCTATTTCTATTCAAAAGATACCCAAGCTATAGCACACTACTTTGGAAAGCCTCTAATCTACTTTTTGCAATCAGAACTCTCTAAGACAAACCTCCATAAAGATCTTTACTAACATTCTTTAGCTTGCTTTTGGTAGCCTGATAGCACCTTAAAACGTATACTTGTTATATATTTAAGTGGACATTATCTCCTTATTACTATGCTTAATTTGTATAATTAAGCCATGATTTGCATTAGTCTCTATTATTTATCTTTACATAATTTCTTGAATAAGATGCATTCATTGCGTATAATTTTTTACGTTCAGAAAATCATGTGAAAAAGATGAGTTCACAGGAGTTTAAGAGAGAATGGAGGCCAAATTAGAATTAAAGAGGAGCTAAAGGACCATACTTAAATGTTTAAGGAGGTGCAACTGGAGTGCTTGGGTCATCTACCATGTTTGGAAGTTTCAAATAAGGGAAGAAATCAAAGAGGCAGAATCTGAAAAGGAAAAATCAAATTTGAGCATTGATCAGTATTTTGGGTGTATCTCTCTCCTCAAAAATCCAATTGACACAAGGTCAGATGGGTTGGAACCTGACTTAAATATCTACAACTTTCAAGTTTTGAGTTTTTTGAAATTCATAATTTTTGAAGGCCAAAATTAACTCACAAGTTACTGCTGTAAATCTGGACGAAAATTAAAATAGTAAAAGTTATTTTTCTTTGGACACTTTGATGTTAGAGTTTTGAAGGGGGGCTATGTAGAACAAATTTGACTGAGAAAACCTTTTATTTTCCTTTCTCTAATGGCCGCCTAAACTCTTTGCTAGGGCTAAGGGTTATGTTTCTTCTATACGGTATGAATATTCAATGTGATTCTTTCTAAGATTTTATCAACAACATTTTTGATTGTTCAATTAAATTTCTTTTGATGTATTAGTTCTTCCATGCTTTCAATAAGTTCAATCATTTTTTTTTTCTTATTGTTTAGATGAATTTCTAATAGTTTCAAGTAGAAATTAGGTTTTAAAGTGAATGGGTTTTTCTGAAAACTTTTCTAACTGCATTATTAATTTAAGTTATCATGCGTTCTTGAATTGTCCCAATTCAACTGAATCATAAGTTTTTAATTGTATAAGAACAATTAATTATGAAATATATATTTTCTTATATCACAAAGAATTTCATATCGATATAGGGAAACACCCCGATGCCCTGATATTTACATTATTGATTTAAATAAGTTTTTATTATTATTCTTGTTAACAATCACCAAGCAAAAGTACTTTTCTTCTTCACTCAAATTGTTGTTTTATTATATTGTCTTTGAATCTATCCTGCTCCTTGTGGTTCGATCTTGGTACTCCGAGAATTATATTGCTACAATCTCCTGCACTTAGGGGTGAGCAAGCACAGCCTTGAGTTTTTGATAAATCTGGAACATAGGAGATCCATGGACCTCAACCTCAGAAGACCGGTCCTCCAAAATCCAGCTACTAAGGTCAGGGCGGTCACACCAAAAATTAAAAAACTTGAAAGGTTTTGGCACAAAGCTCACATTCTCACCAAATGATACCAGAGAAGAGGAAGGATCTGATATTCCTGGTGCCAATAATTCTAGTGTGGAGTTTCTAATGGAAGAGAGCCAGCTTTTGTTAACCATCACTCTACATCAAGTTTCTTGGCAGTAAAAAACCCCATCATATCTCTAATAACTCCCAAGGATAGTAACACCCCACAGCAGGATGATCTAGAACCTCCATCATCCCAATACATTTAAACTCCTGCTCATAACAAGTATTAGGACCTTCTCCCAACTTTTCACAAGGTTTACAAACAACATTAAAATCACCAGATCATACCCAAGGATGATTTTCCACAATATTTGCGAAGTGTCCCAAATTAGCCCACAAGGAACTTGTATCAACTCCATTCAAGCCATAAATGAAAGAACTGTAACAACACATTGAAGGGCTAATATGGATCCTGCAATGCAAAACTTGAGAAGAGACTTGAATGACTTAAACATCCAGACTATCCTTCCTCCATAACAGCCAGATTCTTCCAAGATCATGGTCTGAGTAGAAACAGGGCAAATCAGATTCTTCCTAACTTCTCTTTGCTTTAGAGGGCACTTTAGCCCTCTAATATTCCAAATAAGCAATGTCACGATAGAAGGTTGTGAAATGAAAAAGAAGTATCCCTACTGACAGATGGTTCACCTTCAACGACAATCCTCATTCCTTTAGAATTGACTTTCATGTTTGTACTGCATCTTAACGCCTCCTCAATAACTTGCAGCGCAGTAAGATTAGAAAATGGTCTTACTGGTGAAGCATGCTTCCCCATGTTTCTTCTTTGAGCACTACCCTGAGGTGATTTCTTTGTATGTTCAGCAGTATTTGACACAATAGAACAATTATGAGATACTGAAGGCTTCAGAAGTACCTGAGAAGCAGGACCAAACTTAACCGGTTCCATCACAGGCTTAGTATCCTCCCTCCTGCTCTTGGATCCGGATCCTCTCCATTTCCTTTGAAATGGAGAGGCTCCAGTTAATGGAGAGGATCTCCTTTAAAATAATCAAGGGCCAAAAACCTGCCACATCATTTAAATTTTAAACACCACATTTAACTAGGGTTAAACTCTTAAACTAGAGGACTTGTTTAACTCAACCGGACAAAATAAACCTTTTTGGAGGGAAATGGAGAAACAAAGGTTTATATCAATGCACTGGAAAACAAAAAAAACCTTTTAGAGGGAAAAGTGAAACAGAGTTCAAAGCTTCACAGATTTTGGTAACCAAAAAAAAAAAAAAAGCTTCACAGAAGTATATCCATGCACTGGAAAAAAAAAAAAAAAAAAAACGTTTTAGAGGGAAAAGTGAAACAGAGCTAGCCCACATTCAAAGCTTCATAGATTTTAACCCAAAAAAAAAGCTTCACAAAAGGTTCAGAGAAGACATCTCTGTTTCTATCTTGCCAAACAGAGGTATATCCATAAAACTTGTTTATGCTTATCTTATTTGATGTTTGATAATGTTCCTGCATTTATATTGTTGTCTTGGTGAGTTTATATGGTTGTTTTGGTGGCTGGATGCAAGTTAGAGTCTATACGGCATATATGATTGCCTGTTCTATCCACACCAATGGTCCCTGTTCTGCCTGGTCTATTTCCCATTTGATTGCTGACATTCAAGACTTGGCTATGTCTTTTGTTTCTTGCAATTTTAGTTGGATTAGTGGTCTTGGAGTATCAATTTATGCTTGTGGTCTTACTGAGCAACAAACATCACATGGACAGCATTTGGAATATCAATTTATGCTTGGAGTATCAATTTAGTTGCTGCATGTGTCTTGACTTAGTTATATATGCCTTTGATAGCATTTGGAATTAAATGGGTTTGTTTATTTTACTTTGAGCTTGGCTTCTATTCGTGCAAGCTGAGATTTTGAGGAATGAATTTATTTCCATCTCATGTAGTGATTAAGGTGGTGTTTCATTGAATGCAAATTTACATGTTTGATGTATGCTATATGGACTAGTCATTTTGTTTCTTTGTATTTGATTTCTATTTGAAGTAGATATCATAGTCATGAGAATTTTTCAACCTCAAAAAAAAAAAAAAAAAAAAAAAAAGTGTGTTGATCTATTTTGTTGTTTATACATGCTGAAAAAAATCTTTCAATCGGTTAATTTTCCCTGAATATATAAAGAAACAACATAATGTTTCACAATCCATTTCAAATATTCAAAAGTTGGGATTAAGTCTTGGTTGACTTGCCCTTTCGTTTTCCTTGATCATTCAGGCCATTTTACATACATGTTATATAAGCAAGATAATAATCTTGTCATCTTTCTTGAGCTGCTGTTTAGCAATGTTCACAAAATATTGTCAGAATCGGGCTCCAAATTCCCATGACAGAGATTAAGTTGGCAATTCTTTTTGGGAAATAAACTCTCATATACAAGCCAAAGGGGTATAATTGTTAATTGTGTTATAGAAATTGTTCTTTTTGCAATGAAATTGTAGATTACTCATTAGTTTAATGAGGTTGAAAATCAATCATGGTCCACATTGTTTGTTGGTCCCTGCTAAAGTTTTTTATGTATCTAATGCCTGTCATTCTTGTGTGACATGTTTCTGGCCCATGCAAAGTTTGTTAACGTACCTTCATAGGATTTTTAGTTTCAAGAAAAAGCGGATCCTGTCCAGTATGCTCATTTTGTCTATCAAGTGAAGGCCCATAGAATTTTTCTTCCCTGCAAAATTAGTTGACTGATTTGTTTTCTTCTGTATTCTCTGACTTCTTGTTTATTCTTCGTTTACCACTAGCCAAAAACCACAATTTGATGACAGCCTGTTAAATCTTTCTGCCTTAACGGTTAAACATATTTCCTGAATTATTGTCAATAGTTACATCCTCATTACTATATTGATCATTCATTACATCCTCATTTTTTTTTACATCATCTTTGTTTTGAAAACAAATGATAGGTGAAAGTTATAATAACTTTATGTTCAATTTTTTCTAGGGATAATGATGGAAATACATGTTCCTTCTAATGTGCCCATGGAATCTACCCCATTTAAAGGGATGGAGTTTGAAGCGGATGAGATTGCATATGATTTTTATAATGAATATGGCAGAAAGGCCGGTTTTAGTATTAGAAAAGAGTATGTAAATAAATGTAAAAAGACTGGAGTGGTTACTTCAAGAAGATTTGTGTGTGCAAAGGAGGGAGTTCGAGGCAAAGACAAGAGAGATCAGAATGTAAAAAATCCACGAGCAGAAACAAGATGTGGTTGTGAAGCACGTTTGGTTATTATACTTAATCGAGATAGTAAAAAATATGTGGTGAGTGAATTTATTGCTGAGCATAACCACTATCTCCACCTTCCATCAACTGTGCACATGATGCCATCACAACGAAAAGTGGCTGCAACTCATGCTATTGAAATTGATTTGGCACATGAATCGGGATTAAGATTAAAGCAATCTTATGAGCTTCTTAGTAAGCAAGTTGGTGGATATGATAATCTTGGTTTTACCAAACAAGATCATAAAAACTACTTACGCACTAAGCGACAAAGAGGCATGGAGCATGGGGCAGCTGCTAGCTTAGGAAGATATTTCAGTCGTCAACTTAAGGAAAATCCTTCATATTATTTCGCTACTCAATTGGACTGTGAAGAGTTGATTACTAATATCTTTTGGGCCGATGCAAGAATGATCATTGACTATAGCCACTTCGGTGATGTAATAACGTTTGATACAACGTATAGTACAAATAGAGATGCAAGGCCACTTGGAGTATTTTTGGGTCTCAATCACCATAGAGAAACTGTTGTATTTGGAGGTGCACTTTTATATGATGAAACGATTGAATCTTTTGTATGGTTATTTGAGACCTTCTTAGAAGCAGTGTCTGAAAATAAGCCAATCACCATTTTCACAGATCAAGATGCAGCAATGTCAGCTGCAATAAAAGTAGTCATGCCTAAGACATATCATGCATTGTGTAGTTGGCATATGTGGCAGAATGCTGAGAAACACTTGGGTCATTTACTCAAAAACGAGTCTCAATTTAACTCTGATTTCTTAGCATGTATCTATGAGTATGACAGTGAAGATGAGTTTCTTACCGCTTGGAATGAAATGCTAGATAAGTATGATGTTCGTGAAAATAAATGGCTAATTGATCTATTTAAATTGAAGGAAAAATGGGCCCAAGCATATGTTAAGAGAACTTTCACTGCAGGAATGAAGACAACCCAGCTTAGTGAGAGTTTCAATGCTGACTTAAAGGATTGCTTGCGTACTGATCTCAATATAGTAGAGTTTTTCACTCATTTTGAAACAGTTGTCAATCAAAAGCGGGATAAGGAGTTAGAAGCAGAATACAACTCTAGACAGAAATTCCCAAGATTGAAGCTCAAAAGCTCTCCTATACTTAACCAAGTAGCAACAGTGTACACGCCTAAGTTGTTTGATTTATTTCAGACAGAAGTTGAAGAGGTAATGACACTTTCCATCCTAGAACGTAATGTGGGTCAAACACATAGTTATGTGGTTGGAGTTTTCAATCAAAATGGAAAATATGAGGTCATGTGGAATCCATTAGATGAGACTCTATCTTGTAGTTGCAGAAAGTTTGAGTCATTTGGTATTTTATGTAGGCATGGTTTGAAAGTTCTTGATGTATTGGATATCAAGTTGATTCCTAATAAATATACCATGAAGAGGTGGAGAAGAGATGCAAAAGATGAAAATGGAAAAAATTGCACAACACATAACATTAACCCGGATACTCGACTGGAATATGTAGATCGGTACCGAGATTTATGTCCAAAATATATTCCATTGGTGAATGAGGCATGTGAAACTAAAGAAGGCCATAATATTCTAAGCTTAGCAATTGCAGATTTGAAAAAAAAACTTTGTGACCTTAGGAATTGCAAAGCTATTGTAGAAAAAGACATCATTAGGCCTTCCACCGATTTTGCAGACAAAGAAGATCAATTATGTGCTTCGATTACGATTGTACCAAAAGGGATAAAGAAAAGGGAGATTTATCGTAATAAAAAGCGTAGGCCGAAATCATGGATAGAAAGGATGTCAAAGCCAAAGGAAGGCATATCAAAGAAGCAAACAAAGAAAAGAAAAGTGCAGGAGGTAATCTTCTAAATTACCCTTATTTTCATCATTTTATTTTATTTTTACATATCAATATAGTATATTATTATTGTTGCTAAACTAGTACAATTTTTACAGGAAATATATGCACATGATGTCATGGCACAAAAGAAAATTGAGGATATCTCTTCTGGAAATATTACTAGTTTTACACAACTTTTAATGGTAAAGATATTTACAATTATATATTTTACTTTGATTTTAATAATAGTTTAAATGCATGATTGATAATTTTAATGCTAAGCTTGTGATATGTGTAATGTGTAATTGGATTTTTTGTAGTCGGCTTCTACAAGTTCTGCAACACATCAGGGAGGCTCATCAGCAAGTATTGCATTAGAATCACATTTAGAGAGTATATCAAGTGTTGTAGGCTCCAACGACAAAATTAATAGTGCAGGAGGTCTCTTGACTCAAGGAAGTGTTGCAAGTGGAGGAAATGTTGCAAGTGGAGGTTTCTTGACTCAAGGAAGTGTTGCATGTTGAGATTAAGTGCTCTTTTTTTGTAATTTTCCTAGTTTAGGACTGGAGTTTTGATGGTCCAAAACTTAGTCACATTTGGTCACATTCAAATGTTCAAACTTAGTCACATTTGTGACCAAGTGTTCTAGTTTTGTAATTTTCTTACTTTAAGATTGAAGCTATGATAATCCATAAATTTTCTTTTGTTACCAACTGACAGTGTCATTTCTGCATAATTACTGTTTGTAATTTCTGCAAAAACAGTAATTTCCCACATAAATTTTCTGCATAATTAGTAATTATCTGCATAAATTTTCTGCCAAAACAGTAATTTTTGCATAAATTTTCTGCATAAACAGTAATTTTTCGTATAAATTTTCTGTCTAAAACGTAATTTTCAGCATAAATTTCGCATAAATTTTCTGCATAAACAGTAATTTTCGCATAAATTTTCTGCCTACAACATAATTTTCTGCATAAATTTTCTGCATAAACAGTAATTTTCTGCATAAATTTTCTGCCTTGCATAAATTTTCTGCCTAAACAGTTATTTTTCGCATAAATTTTCTGCATAAACAGTAATTTTTCGCATAAATTTTCTGTCTAAAACGTAATTTTCAGCATAAATTTCGCATAAATTTTCTGCATAAACAGTAATTTATGCATAAATTTTCTGCATAAACAGTAATTTTTCGCATAAATTTTCTGCCTACAACATAATTTTCTGCATAAATTGTACTAGTTTAGCAACAATAATAATATACTATATTGATATGTAAAAATAAAATAGAATGATGAAAATAAGGGTAATTTAGAAGATTACCTCCTGCACTTTTCTTTTCTTTGTTTGCTTCTTTGATATGCCTTCCTTTGGCTTTGACATCCTTTCTATCCATGATTTCGGCTTACGCTTTTTATTACGATAAATCTCCCTTTTCTTTATCCCTTTTGGTACAATCGTAATCGAAGCACATAATTGATCTTCTTTGTCTGCAAAATCGGTGGAAGGCCTAATGATGTCTTTTTCTACAATAGCTTTGCAATTCCTAAGGTCACAAAGTTTTTTTTTCAAATCTGCAATTGCTAAGCTTAGAATATTATGGCCTTCTTTAGTTTCACATGCCTCATTCACCAATTGAATATATTTTGGACATAAATCTCAGTACCGATCTACATATTCCAGTCGAGTATCCGAGTTAATGTTATGTGTTGTGCAATTTTTTCCATTTTCATCTTTTGCATCTCTTCTCCACCTCTTCATGATATATTTATTAGGAATCAACTTGATATCCAATACATCAAGAACTTTCAAACCATGCCTACATAAAATACCAAATGACTCAAACTTTCTGCAACTACAAGATAGAGTCTCATCTAATGGATTCCACATGACCTCATATTTTCCATTTTGATTGAAAACTCCAACCACATAACTATGTGTTTGACCCACATTACGTTCTAGGATGGAAAGTGCCATTACCTCTTCAACTTCTGTCTGAAATAAATCAAACAACTTAGGCATGTACACTGTTGCTACTTGGTTAAGCATAGGAGAGCTTTTGAGCTTCAATCTTGGGAATTTCTGTCTAGAGTTGTATTCTGCTTCTAACTCCTTATCCCGCTTTTGATTGACAACTGTTTCAAAATGAGTGAAAAACTCTACTATATTGAGATCAGTACGCAAGCAATCCTTTAAGTCAGCATTGAAACTCTCACTAAGCTGGGTTGTCTTCATTCCTGCAGTGAAAGTTCTCTTAACATATGCTTGGGCCCATTTTTCCTTCAATTTAAATAGATCAATTAGCCATTTATTTTCACGAACATCATACTTATCTAGCATTTCATTCCAAGCGGTAAGAAACTCATCTTCACTGTCATACTCATAGATACATGCTAAGAAATCAGAGTTAAATTGAGACTCGTTTTTGAGTAAATGACCCAAGTGTTTCTCAGCATTCTGCCACATATGCCAACTACACAATGCATGATATGTCTTAGGCATGACTACTTTTATTGCAGCTGACATTGCTGCATCTTGATCTGTGAAAATGGTGATTGGCTTCTTTTCAGACACTGCTTCTAAGAAGGTCTCAAATAACCATACAAAAGATTCAATCGTTTCATCATATAAAAGTGCACCTCCAAATACAACAGTTTCTCTATGGTGATTGAGACCCAAAAATACTCCAAGTGGCCTTGCATCTCTATTTGTACTATACGTTGTATCAAACGTTATTACATCACCGAAGTGGCTATAGTCAATGATCATTCTTGCATCGGCCCAAAAGATATTAGTAATCAACTCTTCACAGTCCAATTGAGTAGCGAAATAATATGAAGGATTTTCCTTAAGTTGACGACTGAAATATCTTCCTAAGCTAGCAGCTGCCCCATGCTCCATGCCTCTTTGTCGCTTAGTGCGTAAGTAGTTTTTATGATCTTGTTTGGTAAAACCAAGATTATCATATCCACCAACTTGCTTACTAAGAAGCTCATAAGATTGCTTTAATCTTAATCCCGATTCATGTGCCAAATCAATTTCAATAGCATGAGTTGCAGCCACTTTTCGTTGTGATGGCATCATGTGCACAGTTGATGGAAGGTGGAGATAGTGGTTATGCTCAGCAATAAATTCACTCACCACATATTTTTTACTATCTCGATTAAGTATAATAACCAAACGTGCTTCACAACCACATCTTGTTTCTGCTCGTGGATTTTTTACATTCTGATCTCTCTTGTCTTTGCCTCGAACTCCCTCCTTTGCACACACAAATCTTCTTGAAGTAACCACTCCAGTCTTTTTACATTTATTTACATACTCTTTTCTAATACTAAAACCGGCCTTTCTGCCATATTCATTATAAAAATCATATGCAATCTCATCCGCTTCAAACTCCATCCCTTTAAATGGGGTAGATTCCATGGGCACATTAGAAGGAACATGTATTTCCATCATTATCCCTAGAAAAAATTGAACATAAAGTTATTATAACTTTCACCTATCATTTGTTTTCAAAACAAAGATGATGTAAAAAAAAATGAGGATGTAATGAATGATCAATATAGTAATGAGGATGTAACTATTGACAATAATTCAGGAAATATGTTTAACCGTTAAGGCAGAAAGATTTAACAGGCTGTCATCAAATTGTGGTTTTTGGCTAGTGGTAAACGAAGAATAAACAAGAAGTCAGAGAATACAGAAGAAAACAAATCAGTCAACTAATTTTGCAGGGAAGAAAAATTCTATGGGCCTTCACTTGATAGACAAAATGAGCATACTGGACAGGATCCGCTTTTTCTTGAAACTAAAAATCCTATGAAGGTACGTTAACAAACTTTGCATGGGCCAGAAACATGTCACACAAGAATGACAGGCATTAGATACATAAAAAACTTTAGCAGGGACCAACAAACAATGTGGACCATGATTGATTTTCAACCTCATTAAACTAATGAGTAATCTACAATTTCATTGCAAAAAGAACAATTTCTATAACACAATTAACAATTATACCCCTTTGGCTTGTATATGAGAGTTTATTTCCCAAAAAGAATTGCCAACTTAATCTCTGTCATGGGAATTTGGAGCCCGATTCTGACAATATTTTGTGAACATTGCTAAACAGCAGCTCAAGAAAGATGACAAGATTATTATCTTGCTTATATAACATGTATGTAAAATGGCCTGAATGATCAAGGAAAACGAAAGGGCAAGTCAACCAAGACTTAATCCCAACTTTTGAATATTTGAAATGGATTGTGAAACATTATGTTGTTTCTTTATATATTCAGGGAAAATTAACCGATTGAAAGATTTTTTTCAGCATGTATAAACAACAAAATAGATCAACACACTTTTTTTTTTTTTTTTTTTTTTTTTGAGGTTGAAAAATTCTCATGACTATGATATCTACTTCAAATAGAAATCAAATACAAAGAAACAAAATGACTAGTCCATATAGCATACATCAAACATGTAAATTTGCATTCAATGAAACACCACCTTAATCACTACATGAGATGGAAATAAATTCATTCCTCAAAATCTCAGCTTGCACGAATAGAAGCCAAGCTCAAAGTAAAATAAACAAACCCATTTAATTCCAAATGCTATCAAAGGCATATATAACTAAGTCAAGACACATGCAGCAACTAAATTGATACTCCAAGCATAAATTGATATTCCAAATGCTGTCCATGTGATGTTTGTTGCTCAGTAAGACCACAAGCATAAATTGATACTCCAAGACCACTAATCCAACTAAAATTGCAAGAAACAAAAGACATAGCCAAGTCTTGAATGTCAGCAATCAAATGGGAAATAGACCAGGCAGAACAGGGACCATTGGTGTGGATAGAACAGGCAATCATATATGCCGTATAGACTCTAACTTGCATCCAGCCACCAAAACAACCATATAAACTCACCAAGACAACAATATAAATGCAGGAACATTATCAAACATCAAATAAGATAAGCATAAACAAGTTTTATGGATATACCTCTGTTTGGCAAGATAGAAACAGAGATGTCTTCTCTGAACCTTTTGTGAAGCTTTTTTTTTGGGTTAAAATCTATGAAGCTTTGAATGTGGGCTAGCTCTGTTTCACTTTTCCCTCTAAAACGTTTTTTTTTTTTTTTTTTCCAGTGCATGGATATACTTCTGTGAAGCTTTTTTTTTTTTTTTGGTTACCAAAATCTGTGAAGCTTTGAACTCTGTTTCACTTTTCCCTCTAAAAGGTTTTTTTTGTTTTCCAGTGCATTGATATAAACCTCTGTTTCTCCATTTCCCTCCAAAAAGGTTTATTTTGTCCGGTTGAGTTAAACAAGTCCTCTAGTTTAAGAGTTTAACCCTAGTTAAATGTGGTGTTTAAAATTTAAATGATGTGGCAGGTTTTTGGCCCTTGATTATTTTAAAGGAGATCCTCTCCATTAACTGGAGCCTCTCCATTTCAAAGGAAATGGAGAGGATCCGGATCCCTTCTGTTTAAGCTTGCAACAGGCTCTATCTTCTCATCATCACAATTATTTGGTGTATGACCAAAGAATTCACATGTGAAGCATTTCACAAGAATCCATGGGTACTCTATTCAAGCAGTAAACAAGTCATCATCTCCCATGTCCACTTCAATCTCCACAGGAAATTTCGCTTCCACATCAACTTCCACAGATACTCTAGAATCAGTAGACATTATTATTAGAAACACAAGTAACAGGTGTCAAAAGACCACACAACCCGAGGTGGGCAGAGACTTTGCCACAAAACTGAACTACACCTTACAACCAAAGAACCAGTAAACATCCCCTTTCCCTCAGAAAAAGAGACAACACCCTGGACACAAACCCAACTCTAATCAATCTAGAACATCACAAGAAGATCAGAGCAAGTACAAATAAACAAAATAACCCCCAGATTTACAAATATAGGACAGTTGAACACCCTTCTAAACACAATTATGGCTTTGAAGTAAATATCTTACATCTAATCATACCAAATCCACATATTAATATTTCTTAAATCTATTCATAAATTTCTTTAACAAAAAGATTGATTCATCCATTCATACTTAATGTAAGTCATTTAGAACAGTCAAAAACTGAAATCAAAAGCCTTCCTTTCATTACTTCTATACAGGAAAACCATTGAAATTATTTCACTATGTCCATTATTACCACTTACCAGTTACCGGCAATGTCTATGGTCCAGTTGCTAGACGTGTATTTTGTAGATAGAAGAAGAGGGTTCAGTTCAAATAGGTTTGGAATCACCAAACCCAAATAAGGGCCATCCTCGTTGGCCTTAGTTATCATTTTCTGTGTCTGTGCTGTTAATGCACCATTTGCTTGTGCATTATGCAGCATGAGGGCAGAGAGAAACACACATAAAACTCTCAAAGCTACCATCATTTGTGTGTGAGAGAGAGGAGAAGGATTGGTGAGTTGAGAGAGCTAGGAAACCAGACTAGAGTGAGTGAACTGTGAACTTTAAAGTGAGTGCTAGTCAAGGAGAAAAGAGGGGGGGATTGAAAAGAAGATATACTAAATAATATGGGCTATAGTCCAGTTGGGTAAATGTGTCGTCAGGAGAGGAAATAGTCTTAAGGACGTTGGAGAGAGAACTTAAGAATGGAGAGAAAACTCAAGGATTTTTAAAGTTGATATCTTATGTTTTAGAATAAAATGCAAATTGAATCCTCTTTTAAGTTTAAATGAAATTTATTTCAGTTCTTTAATTTTACTTTCGTTTAAATGAGTCCTCTAAGTTTTAAATTTATTTAATTTAGGCCTTTTGCCTAATTTTGTTGAAAAATTGCCCTTATAAAAAAAATATTATTTTCACATGAAAAAAAATATCTATAAAAATATTTTATAGATTTTTGGGTAACTTTTAAATTACATCTCTAAAGTTTGAGAGTTTTTGGATTTTACACCCTAAAATTTCAGAATTTGGAATCTACATCCCAAAGTTTGAGGGTGTTTGGATTTTACCTCTTGATGTTTAACAATTTGGATTTAATCCCCTAAAGTTTGGGAGTGTTTAGACACCCTTAAATTTTGAAACTTTAGGGTATACAATCCAAACACTCCTAAACTTTAGAAAATAAAATCCAAACAATCTTAAAATTTAGGAGGTAAAATCCAAATTCTGAAACATTAAAGCAAGGTTTTAAAACTCGGACCGTTCATTGAACCGTAAAAGGGAGAGGTTCAAGGTTTTTGAGGTCGAACCGAGGTCGAACCGTGATGACGTCATAATTAATTTAATAATTATTTTTTATATAAAAATATTAAATTAACTAAAATAATCCAATTAAATATAAATATCTATATTTCAAATATATTTTTTCATATCATAACATCTACAAGACAAATAAGAAATATCAAATCCTAAGCAAATTTAAATATAATATCTATTTATTTATTTATATATTGATTAGTTAAACTTGTAATAATAATAATAATAATAATAATATTATTATTATTATATAAGAATTAGAAAGACACTCAAATAAAATAAAATAAATAAATTAATAATTTTAAATTGAAATAATTATTTAATAATTATTATATACTTAACTGTAAATACTAATTAAAATTAGAGCAATAATACTACCATAACATTTTATACAAATTTTGCAATAATTTGTCACGTGACAAGATATGAGTGGTAGAGATGTAAACCCATAATTTTTTTTTCATTACTCACACTTTGCCATGTGTCAAATTATAGAAAAAAAAATTGTGTAAAATATTGTGATACTATATTACTCTCAGAGAAATAATATGTCCACAACATTTTTCACAATATTTTTATAACAAATTCTCAGTGGTAGGTTGTTACTAGTTGTTATTATTAAAGTAAAAAAGTAATCTTAGTGTTAAGTTTAAATTTGAACCAATAACAACTAACTACTTATAATTTATTATAAAATTATTGTGAACTTAACACTTCTCTTACTTTCAAAAATATTTAAAATATTTAATGCATCTATTGCACCTATCAATGCATGTTACATCACGTTGGGGAGCTGAAACAAATATCTAAATCTTATGGCTGAAATTTGTTTGCTTTTGTTAAAAAATTAAAATCTTTCATCATTTCCAAGTTAGCCACGTGAGGGAAGGGACTTATGAATTCAAAAGGAGTAACAAAAGTAACAAAAGTCAAAGAAAGAAAGAGAAAGAGAGAGAAACCCATACCTCAGAGAAAAAGAGGAAATTACAGAGCTCTGAGAAAGAAAAGAAGAAAAGCTCCAGCAACGGAAAAGAGAAAGAGAAGAAGAAAAAAAAAAAAAAGAAGAAAGAAGAAGAAGCAGCAGCAGAAGACGAAGATCGTGTTACTGTAATTTGTGTTTTTGTTTTTTTGATTTGATGTAGTTTGTGTTGGCGCAGACCTGCTTCGTTGTGTTCTCTCTTTTTTTTTTTTTTAGGAACTTGTCTTCTTCTTCTTCTCTGGTTCTTTTTTTTTTTTTTCCCCTTACAAATCCCTTTGCTCAAGATCTGAAATTATCAGATCTCCTTCCGATCTTTGTTCTTCTTCGTGTTCTTTCATTTCTTCAAGATCTGATCATAACTTCATACCGGTGTACCAAAATTCACCGGAAAAGCTGAAAGAAAAAGAAACCGTTCGAACCTCAAAAACCGGTCACGGTTCTCAGAACCGTACGGTCCGACCACGGTTCGCACGGGTCCCTGCCTTTTTCCCATAGAGCGGTTCTTGAAGCTAAAAAAACCGCAAAACTGAGGGGTTCACGGTTTTTCCGGTCGGACCGTACGGTCCGGTCCGGGTTTCAAAACCATGCATTAAAGGTGTAAAACCCAAACATCACCCCAAAATTCAGAGGGTAAAATCCAAATTCTGAAACTTCAAGATGTAAAATTTAAACACTCCCAAACTTTAGGGTTATAATTTGCAATTTACCCTAGATTTTTTATGTAAGATTTTTTTTTTTTTTTCGAAATACGTTTTTTCATTACTTAATTGCATACTTAATAGCAATTTAACAAAATTGGACAAAAGACCCAAATTAAATAACTTTAAAACTTAGAGGATTTAATTGAACGAAATGTAAAATCAAAGTACTAAAATGAATTTCAATTAGAGGGTGCACTTTGCATTGTAACCTATTTTTTTAATGGTAATTTTTTAACAAAATAGGGCAGAAGGTCTAAGACTCTAAATTGAATAAATTTGAAATTTAAAAGACTCAATTGAACGAAAATAAAATTAGAAGACTAATGGTGCAATTTGCATTTTAGCCTACATTTTATAACTTACAAGTTACAATGCCTCAAGTTGCTAATTTTAAGCAACAATGTTCATGGTATAGTTCTGAACGGCAGCATTTCAACCAATATGAAACAATATCAACAACAACCCATACAAAATGATGCCGTTCTATTAAAGCCAAACAGTACTATATTAAAAGAGACGTGATTAGCCTGAGTCTCTCTCCCTCACATGGTGTGGTTTAGTTAATTTAGATATTTATGGTCCGTTTGAATTGAGAGAAAGGGAGGGGGAGTAAAGTAGAGTAGAGTAGAGTAGAGTATAGTAAATTTGGCTCAAAATTAGCCTATTTTTAGCTAACTCTACTCTACCCTCCTTCACTTCCCCTCCTTTCCCCCTTCATCCAAACGGACCCTTAGAGTTAATGAACCATGTGTTCATCTGTCATTGGCTACCATGATTAGTGGAACTTGTTTAGATTTATAACAGATTCTCCAACGGCTTCTAAACAGTAACAATATTAAGTTTAGACTTAATCTAAGTATATATATTGGTGCATTAGGTTTACCATAATGTAACCTGTGATGCACATTATTCTAATGTCACGTTAAGGTGTTTAGTTCATTTGATTTTTTCTAAGATTACGGTAATATAAAATTACAAGATATATTGCGTCACCCATATTGTAGTGGAGGAACTAATTCATTTATGCAATTCAATTAATTTCTCCTAAGAATTGCTCTCAGATGTCTCTATTATTTTCTCACTAGTTTGTGTAGTGTCTCTCACTTTCCCTCTCTTTCTTGCTCTATTCTCTTTTCACACTAGTTCTATTCATTTTCACTCTCTTTCTTGCTATATTCTTTGTTTGTATTTCTTTGAGTATCTCTATTTTTTTTTTAAATGGCCTACATGTCTAAACAATAAACTGAAGGTATGTAGTTGGAGTTGCAAACAAGCCGAGCTGAGTATTAAAAACTCAAGTTTTTTCATTTAGTTTTTGTTTCAAACACAAGCTAAGCTTGAATTCATCACCAAACAAGATTGCATGTTCAAACTTAATTCATTTTCTTATAGAATCTCTTATCAAATCGGCTCAAACTTAGTCAAGAGCTACTTGATTAAATAATTTCTTTTTTCATTAGTAGTAAAATTATAACTAAAATTTTTATCTTTCACAAATCTATTAATTTTTATTAGGAATAGTCTGTTTATGTTATCAAGAAATTACAAATAATAAAATATTATATAGATCTATTTAAAAACTTGCACAATCCAATCTCAAGTCTAAATCGAGCATCATGTTCATGAACTTATTCATGAACAAGTTATTTTGTTTGAGCTTGACTCGAACCAACCTTTAGATGCATCTAAAAGAAGTGGCAACCCCTTATGTCTTCTTGCCAAAATAATACATCTGCATTTAAAAAATAAAAAATGACAAGTAAATCAATAATTTAAACCAAAAAAAAAAAAAAAAAACTATTAATGAAATTCTTTTACGTTTTGAGATATTAAGGTCCTACTAGGTGGTCTGCCAATTATAAAAGTTTACAAATAAATATATTTCCCCATTAATAGCTTATTAAAGTGGTGACTATTTTAATATTTCTTTAGGCCAGATTCACCTACACACAATTTGAAAAAAAAAGAAAAAGAAAAAGAAAAAGAAGACAAGACCCGACCCAATACCCAATCATCCGCCCGACTAGGAATGGCAACTGGTTGGGTTCGGGCCGGGTTTTTGCATACCCGGACCCGACCCGCGGGGCAAGACCCGCAGCCCGGACCCGGCCCGTTTAGTAAACGGATTTTTTTCCGGGGCCCGGACCCGCCCCCGCCGGGCCCCGCGGGCCCCGTGGGCCCCGTTAAGCCCAACCAGAAAGAAAGATTTTTTGAAACAAGCTCCAAAGTCCAAACTCAACATCAAACCCACGGCAAAACAGACAAATCCCAAAAATCCCTTCTTTTCAAATCTCCACAGCCACACCCAAATAATTTTTTTTTTTTTTTTAAATCCCATTTTTCAATCCTCAAAGCAAACCCAGAAATAACCAAACCAGCGGAGGAGATTTCGGATAAAAAAAAAATAAATATAAAGAACTGAGGCGTGGCTGAAGGTGAGAGTCTTGGCCCTGTTCGAGATCAGAGAGAGAGAGCTGAAGGAGTGACTGTGAGGCCAAGGCGTGGCTCAGAGTGAGGTCAAGGAGTGACTGTGAGGCCAAGGCGTGGCTGCGTGCTCTTGTGCGTGGCTGTGTGCTCGTGCGTGGCTGAGTGCTGCGTGCTCGTGCCGTGCGTGGCTGCGTGAGTGACAGAGAGATTGAGTTTGATGGCGTGCGTGAGTGACAGAGAGAGAGAGATTGAGGGCGTGAGTGACAGAGAGAGAGAGATTGAGGGTTAGGTAGAGGCGGCTGGGTCTGGGTTAGAGAATTAGGGAGTTAGGGTTTAGTTACAACCATATATATATATAGCAGGGGCATTTTAGTAATTTTTTGGTAACCGGGTCATATCCGGGTCGGGTTTCGGGTCGGGTCCAGGTTTTATTAATAAAACCCGGACCCGACCCGGACCTGCTTCGGGGTTTTTTTTAAAAACTCATACCCAACCCTATTCTTTATCGGGCCAGGTAAAATCCGACCCATTAGGGTTGGGCCGGGCCGGGTATCCGCGGGTCGGATCTAAATTGCCATCCCTACGCCCGACCATAAACCCATAATTTTCAGGTTGGGTCAGGTTTCTCCCTGATAAACCTGATTACTATCGGGTTGTGGGTGGCAGTGAAATCTACTCAACCCGATCTCAATCCTACATGCTGCAAGTTATAAAAGTTGGGTTCGGTTAACATGTGCCCTAAGTGCACATATTAACAAATCCGCTTTTAGGAAAATTTTATTGAAAATTGAAAAAATTGTCAAAATTTTTTCAATCTCCAATAAAACTTTTTTCAAAAATAATATACTATTATGTGCCCTTAGGCACACGTTTGTAAAATCCATAAAAGTTTACTTGTGCAACCAAAAGGTGGTTTTGCTTATTAAAAAGCCTTTGCTTTATCCGTAGAAACATCTTCATGAAGGTATGTATTCTGGATCATTGCTTCAAAAAAGTAGCGGAAATCCTTTTTATCATTTTCATAAATCAGGTTGACCCCAAATTTCATCGGCCGGCAACTACCGATAAATTGTATTGAATACTCCACTTCACCTTCAGCTTCCAACAGATGTGCCATGGCATGATTTAGCTGTACAGAGTGCAACCACATATGTTCTTGACAAGGTACTACACGACAATCCTGTTGTCGATAGTGCCAAGTGACGTTCTTGGTAATATTTTTTAATTCACAGAAAAGGGTGAATCCATAAATTTCATGAAAGCGGCTTGCAAATACAGCACAGAAAAACCATCCTCGGATCATTTGCTTTTTTCGTGGGGGCACAACAAAAGATAAAATTGATCCCGTGCTCTTGTAGTCAAACCAGTCTGGAAACTCACCCCCAGGAAGGAAAACACTACAAATGTCTGGCGCAACAATTCCCTATTACATTCAATCATGAGTAATGAGTTATGGTCTAGAAACCCAATTCAGTCAAACTAGGAGAGAGAGAAGAGAAGAGAAGAGACCTTGAGAGGCTTCTTTCTTGAAAGACCAGTAAAATTCTTTTTGGAGTAACCAAAACATATCATCTCTTCTGATAATTTCCAATTTGATCCACATGATATTGAACCCAAGGAGGTCCTGTTGTCTGCATCTTGCAAACCTAATAGAAGCTCATTAAGTGATTGAAATCTTCTGCATATTTCAAATCAAGAATTGTGAGTTGATTAAGGAAATTGAAAGGTAACAAAATCTAGAGACAATGTCTAGCTACGGATTCCAGTACCAGTAGTTCCTGACACAGCATCTTTAAAGAATTTTACAACTTAAAATGTTTCAAAATAAAAACTAGGACCTCCAGATTCAAACCCCTTTTGCAACTTAAAATGTTTCAAAACAAAATCTAGATTTTCAAGAAAAAGGAATTGTGATACACATGAATTACGGCAGTATTGTCTTTAATATATATGTTAAGGGCATTCACATCAGCCTAACAGAATTAGTCAGGTTAAAAATATAACTAGACTCTAAAAACTCATACGGATTAGTGTCCTCAAACTACCCGAAAATTTTAGAGATGGGAAATTGTACGCCACATCCAGCGCACCCCTCAGATATGGGTTATTGCAGTTACGGAGGCCACCGGTTCTGAGATGGGTCCGCGTTTTTGGTGAGGTTGAAGAGGTTGAGGTGGGTTTGCGTTCTTTGTGGGTTGTTAGTGTTTTTTGTGGCTGAGGCACCTGGGTTTGTGTTGTGGTTGAGTTGAGACAGTATTTAAATGCTAAAAATTTTGCAACTACACGCTATATTTGTGCCAAGTGTCTCAATATATGTATATATTACACGTCTTAAAATTACTGTTTATTTATTTATTTATTTATTTTTTATGGATACTGTGTTTTGTTATATGACTTAGGAGTATTAATTAATTATTAAGACAGTTAATTTATTTTAGGTAAAAATCTATTTAAGTGTCAAGTCTTATAAATTATTAATATAATTTAGCTCAATTTAAATATACTACAGGCATAATATTAGTACTGTTACTGTTACTAGAATAAAACTCAAAAGTAATGTAACTTATAAGGAAATTAGAATTTTGAAAGATAATAAAAATGGAGAAATCACATATATAATGTATATGACACATCATGTTATGTTTAGTTTAGCTTCTTCTTCATTTTTTTCTTTTTTTTTTCTTCAAGTGAAATCCTTTATAATTAAAGGGGATTTTTACTAAAAAGAATTCAATGGAGTTATACCCCCAAACTTCATACCTCCGTTTCCGTTGAAAGTTATCTGTCTTTTGCTGCCCAAAGTTCTACAAGGCACAAAATTAGGAATCAGCTCCAAACAGAAATAAAAATCAGACACCACCAAAAAAAAAATGAAAAAACCGAAGCAATCTAATTCAATTTCGAGAAATTTTTAGATACTCTTGGAGCACGGAGAAATTGTGTTCTCTTCTCTCACATTCATGATAGATCCCACCATAAATTTAATGAGACCCTACCATGAATGTGAGAGAATAGAGCATTATTCTCTATACTTCGAAAGTACATAAAAATTACTCTTCAATTTCAAAGGTGCATATCTAAAACCTTATATCGTCCCCCGCAAAATCAGCTCTTTCCTCCAGACCTGGTTGTGGATAAGAAGAAAGATGAGTGCCTGCACTCTTCGCGATAATACAATAACCGAGGGTTAAATCCTGCAATAGTCGAATCATCACCATTCTCGTTAATGGTCAGTCAAGAATAACAACTCCAGTGAGGAAAATACTAAAATTGTTTAGTGCAATCAATTATATATATTTTCAAAGAAACAATGACTAACGAGTTATGGTCCAAAAGGCCTTGTTTTTAGTCAGATATTGAAAAAGCTGGTTTGATCAAACGAGAGAGAGAGAGAAGACCTTGAGAGCCTTGCTGAAAATGAGGCTGAAATAATCAAACTTATGCAATGGAAGTTCAAGAGACATCAGCCTTAAAGAATAAATTCCAATTAAATTTAATCGGGATTTATATAGCCCATTCATGTTTGAATCTGGGATGCCAGCAACGTTTACACGAGCCTTTATATTGTGAATACCCAGGGGAAGCTCCCTAAGTTTTTTACAGTCTTCAAGATCCAAAGTAACTAGTTTGTCGAGACATGTAACAGACTTGTGAACGTAGACCAAACTGGTACAATTATTAAAAACCAACACCTCCAGATTGGTGTTTCCTGAGAAATCTGGTGTTCTCCTTAGGTTATAGGAATGATTAACATCCAGAAACTTCAACTTTTTCAGAATCTGTTCCCTCACCCCAAAAAAGAATTACTACTAAATTAATATACATATGAATTCAGTAGATCCAAACCAGAAATAATACACACACACACACACTTGCATACCTTGTTTCCTGTCCAAAGTTCTCTCAAACTACTATAGGGCATGTAAAGAGCAACAAGATTTTCCATGTATATGTCAGCCGGTATGGATTTCATAGGGAACCCATACCATTCTAGATATCTTAGCCTCTTGGAAGGACATTGGAAGTTCCCCTTCAGGCGTGCATAATTTAGTTGAAGCACTCTTAGCTGATGCATATTCGCAAATGCTTTAGCATCAACTTCCAAATTATCATGAACACCAGACAAATCTATCATGATGCCTTCAACTTCTTCTCCTCCCTGATAAGAACGAGCATTGTGTTGTCATATTTTAGGGAAATTGCAATATATATGCATAATTATATTCGCATATATAAAACACACATGTAAAACAAGGTAGCATCCTAAAACTGATTGTGAAGCAGAGGCAAAGTGCAGTCTGCATCGCACAGTTTGACGGACATGGTACTATCATCTATGTCTCTGGGATCTTCTAGTAGTATTGTGCTACGATGAATACAACAAAAAACAAATCAACTATTTTTTCTCTAAATAAGGTTGGTCTTATATTTTTAGGACAATTAGAGGTTTATAGTGTACTGTTCATGTAATTAAAGCATACACAGTTATATACATTTGCATGAATAGTGTACAATATTGTGCACTGTTCATGTAAATGTGTACAATGTTGTACTAATTTGTTTAATCTACAATGTAAAGTGTACATAAACAGTAAACAAAAATGAATAATTCTCCATATTCTTATCCAATCAAAATAAAAGTTCAAACATCTGAATATTACCTTGTGATAGCCCAATGCATCAATGACATCTGTATGATTCCATAGTCGGCTACGATCTCTAGGCACTCTAGGGGATTTTCTGCGGACAACCTCTCTACCCATGTCTCTAATAATATCATGCATTGCCAGCCGGTTTGAGCAATCAATTGTTACAAGACATCGACGGACCAAAACCCCTAGTTCGCTTTCAAGGATCGAATTTGAGTCATGAATAATTTTGAATGCATGATTTTTTTCCATTCCAACAAAGAAGCATGCAATATCTAGAAACAAGTCTTTCTGTGTGTCACTTAGTAAATAAAAACTCACCATAAGTTTCTCTTGAATTTCACCAAAAGGTATTGCTCTTAATTGTTCCAATGTACCTTCCCATTCAGTTGTGCTCTTGTCAGACAGAAAAGAACCTAAAACTTTAAGTGTCAATGGAAGTCCTTGAGCATAGTTTATTACTTCCTTTGAGAGCTCTTCATAATTTTTTTTAGGGTGGTCTTTATCAAACGCATACCAACTCAAGAGCTTAATAGACTCCTGGTTATCCAATATTGGTGGTGTGTATATCACATCAATGTCATCCAATTTGAGCATAGACTTATTTCTTGTTGTAATAATAATTACACTTCCTGGTTGAAAACAACCACGCTTAATGGCCAATTTATCTAATTGGTCCCAGTGATCCACATCATCAAAAACAACAAGAACCCTTTTACTCCATGCTCTTTTTTGTATATCCATAGTTCCTTGATCAACAAGTTTTATTTTTCTATTGTTGTTTACATGGACACTAGAGAGAAGCTGATCCTGTAAATCAATTAGACCATTTGGTTGCTTAGCAGCTTCTCCGATATTTTCAAGAAAGCAACTTGCTTTGAATTTTCTTTGTAGAAGGTTGTAGATAGCTTTGGCAATTGTTGTTTTGCCAATGCCGCCAATCCCCCAAATCCCAACCATGTAAACATCACTTGAACCCCTGCTTAACAGCTTATAGAGATATTGCACTCGAGACTCAATCCCAACGGGATTGGGTGCAACCGCCATAAAGTGTTCATTTAGTTTGTAGAAAATGTCATCAATAATTTTCTCTATAAAATTTGACTCAAAACTGCAAGTTAATCCACAATAAAATTAGAAATCAGTGATAGTTTAATAAAATGAAACCAACCATGAAAAACAGATTGAAATACCAAATTTCTATTCGAATATTGCATAAATATATCATTTGCGCCTTGTACTTTCGGATAGTGAATAGACTATTTACTAAAATTCAAAATCAACTGTGTTTACGAGAAGTTTGCGCAAATTAAAGAAGTGTGAAAATAACGATTTCCAAATTGTGGTTCCATTTTTGTTTTTGTAATTGGAAAATCCAGTGCTACAGTCCTACAACTATATATATTGGAGCAAGAACAGGAATTACCGATGTGCAACATTTTGCAAGTCCTCGCCAGACAAGTTGGCAGCCCCAGTCAAAGCAGCCCTCCAGCTCGCCACCTTTCCTTTCTCAAAGCGCTCCTCATGCCCGGCAAACGCTATTTCCAAACTCTCCTTCTGATTTCGCAAGACCGATGGATCCACATCGTAGAAAACTGGCATCACTATTTGTTGCAAGTTTTGTTTGCATTCCATGATCTTCACTAGCTCATCGAGGCACCATCTCGAAGCAGCGTAGTTTCTCGAGAACACTATAATAGCAATCCTGGAAGACTCGATCGCCTTCTCAAGCTCGGGCCAGATAGCTTCCCCTCTCTCGATATCTCTGTTATCTCTAAAAGCGTGAATCCCACTCCGGTCTAGAGCAGCAAAGAGGTGGTCGGTAAAGCTAAGGCGGGTATCTTTGCCATAGAAACTCACAAAGACTTCGTAACTCCAAGTTTGATTGGATGAGGATGAAGAACAGGTTTCTTGGGCCATGATGAATGAAAGCAGAGCCAGTTGACAAAAATCAGGGCACCGTGTTTGGTGGATGTATAATACTTGTATACTATAGCCTATAGACTTGGGGTCCGTTTGGATACAGATGAAAATTGAAAACTGAAAAACACTGAAACAAAATAATTTTTAAATGTGTAAATAATACCGTGAGACCTATTTTTAATGAAAAAGTTACTAAAAAGTAAAATTTGTAGGTCCGTAAACAGTGCATATTGTGCACTGTTCACAGAAAAAGTCAAACTATGCAGCTCAAAAAGTAAAAAAAAAAAAAAAAAAATCTGAAACGCAAAACGTGCGTTTGGGAAGCGCGACACTTGGTGGATGATCTTTCACGCGTTTTGGCTTCGCTTTGCCGTCCACGCGTCTTTTCTTTTAAATGAATCCACGCGTTATTTCCTTTCTTTTGTCGACTCTCAAAATTGTTTTTCATGAGTAATGTTTAGAACATGACTTTGTACAAATGTTTTGCTAGAGTTTGCCTCGTGGTAAGTCATGAGTAGGGGTGTGCAAAAAACCGACGAACAGAACAAACCGGCCGAAACCGATTGAATCGTTGCCAAATTTTCGGTTTGGTTTCCATTTTGAATTTTTAAAACCGAAAATATTCGATTCAGTTTTCGGTTGCATGTTTGAATGCACTGAACCGACCGAACCGAACCGAATCATATTATAATATATTTTATATATAATACAAATTTTATAAATATTTGGGCCTCCTATACATAGTTGGGCTTTTCATTTTGTTTAAAAACATTTGGGCCTTTCTTTTTTAAATATGATCTGGCCTTTACATTTCATGTTTCAATTTTCATTTTATCATTAGATTAAGTAACTATAATTAAACTAATTACTAATTAGATATCTAATTAAACTTAATCTAATTAAACTATAAAAACAAAACAAAAAAATCCTACACATAAATTGCATTACAAACCCACAAGCGAAAATACATATAGAAAATAAAGACAAACACAAAACAAATCATTGAAAATACCATGAAACAAGATATACAAACAAATCAAATAGAACCCACAAAAAAAAAATCAAATAAAACCCACTGGAAAAATCCACAGCCTTTGTGGATTTAGATTTAGTTAAAAGAGAGAATTAGAGAGGTTAAAAAGGAAGATAAGAGTTGAGAGAAACAAACCTGAAGTTGCCGAGAGAGAGAGAGAGATGGAAGAAGAGCTTGTGAGTTGCCTCTAGGAAGAGAGACACGGAGAGCCCAGAGAGAAATAGAGTGCGTGAGGGCGAGGGATTTCTAAATTCCTGGGTTTGTGAGGGGATTTCAAATCCATGGATTTGGACTCTGAAATCCAAGATGAATTTGAACCAAATTCAAATCCAAATCCATTTCTTTTAACTTACCCAAACAAAGGATTTGGATTTGGATTTGGGCCATTCAAATATAAATCCAAATCCAAACCCATGCCATCCAAACAGACCATTAGGACATTTGGTGGAACTTAGGGGTTCCTTCTGAGATATGTGACAAATTTCAAAATGCTTGTAAAATTCAAAGACAAAACCACAAATCAAATCAACCAAATTCAGTTCAATGATTTTGAGAAGCACTGTGCTTAAACTTGAGTCACCTTAGTAACAAAAAAAATGCCACAAACTACATGGGCTTCACCAAATGCATCCTCTTTGCATACATCATGTGCAAGAACTGACTAAATTATCAGATACATCCCAAGATTCAACATCATAATTTCTTCAAATTCGTCTAAAAGAACAGCCAACAATGCCCTTTCAATGCACTCAGCTGTGCAAAGTTCTTAGAGACCTCATTTTTCGGGAGCATCAATAATCAAGAATATAAGTTGGGAACAGAACGAAAATCCTCACAAGCAATACAATACCTTTAAATTTCAAAACAAAATCTCATTTCATTACATAGCAATGGTGACCTTAAATCTTCATTAAACCAAATTGAAGATTCAAGGGCCATATAATTCTCTTTTAAACAGATGTACACCTTTATTGGGAGCGACAGGCCCAAGAGGCCAATAGCCCAGATTATCGGCTGCTAGAAACTCTAACCAGTTTTATTACAACGACAGCGCCAAGAGGCAAAGATTATGGCTACACTTTTTTTTTCTTCCTTTTTTTTTTGGTCAGCAAGGAAATATCATTAGACTAGGAATTTATAAGTCTGTTACAACACAAGCTAGCTTTATCATCAGCTAGAATTCTTTCCACCACAGGCGGTGGATGCAAAAATACATCATACGAAATTACATCACTTGCGCCTATTTTGGCCATAGCATCGGCACATTGATTGGCCTCCCTAAAGATGTGCTTTATCTGCTTGTTGGGAATCTCCTTCACCAGGTTCCTGCAATCATTTAGCAAAGGTTCCAAAGTCAAGTTGGTAGTATTATTGTTCATAAGCAACACTACACTTAAAGCATCCAATTCAATGATGAGGTTGTTCAACCCCATTTCCTTAGCTAATAAAAGGCCATCTCTAAGTGCCCACAGTTCAGCCATACAACTGTTTGTACTCCCAAGAGACCGAGCATAGCCTTTTAACCATTTCCGATCATGGTCCCTGATTACACCACCCCCACCTGCACGCCCGGGATTACCAAGAGCAGACCCATCTGAGTTAAGTTTCGCCCATCCCACTGGAGGTTTTTCCCACCCCACGGCAACAACAGATTTAGCTCTAGGCAACTTTGCATTCAACCCAACGGAGAAGAACTCAACACCATCCTTAATGCTTTGCTTGAAACAAGACCGATCCACCTTGCCAATCTTGGAAATAAAATTATTCCTATGTAGCCATAGATGCCACACTCCCATGGGAAACAAAATCTTCCAAGGAATGCCCATTCTATTTTATTTGGAATCTGCCTTACAATTAGCTTCGAGCCATTTTCCAATTGGTAAATTAAAAGTATCCCTCATACTCGTCGGGAATTGAAGTTGGAGCCAAAAATCCCTAGCAAACTCACAGCCCCTTAAAAGATGATCAATTGTTTCTCTACTTTGATGACATAATCTGCAGATGGGGTCAAGATTTAAACCCCTTGAACCCAAAACTTCCCTGGTAGGCACACTATTATAAAGACAAAGCCATAAGAAGAATTGAATCTTAGGATAAATTTCAACTTTCCATACCCAATCCACCGAAACAGTATCAAGGTTCAAAGGATTTAAACCTCTTGCCAATAAATACGCAAATTTCAAGGAGAAGAAACCATTCTTAGAGAAGGCCCATTGGAGTGTACATATCCTCAGCATCTTGTTTATAAGACAAAGGAGTAGCTTTAATAGCATTGAGAATTTGTTCAGGCAATTCAAAGGAAAGGCATTGAGCTTGCCATTCATGGTTTTGATCAAAACATTGCTTCACAGTAATGAGATCCTCATCACGGTTCAAAGACCCTTCAATAAGAGTTCTCAAGTTACCCATAGGAAGCCAAAAATCATTCCATACCTTCACTTTCTCCCCATTTCTCACTGACCATTTTAGACCATTAACATATACCAATCCACCCTTTTTACAAGCCGCCAATATACTAGAGCAAGGGAGCTTCTTTCCTTCTTCAGACATTCTGTTGGGGGAGAGGTATTTAGCCACAAGCATTTTTGCCCAAGGAGCCTCTTGTTCACAAGCTATCCTCCAACAAAGCTTAGCTAATAAGGCATTATTTCTATCCTTCATTTTATGCACCCCCAAACCTCCAAGTTCCTTGGGAAGAGTCACAGTCTCCCATCTTACCAAATGCATTCTTCTTTTTTCTTCAGTAGAGCCTCATATAAAATCTCTTATTAGTTTGTCAACTTGATCACATACTTTAACAGGCAATGATTGACACTACATATAATATTCTGCCAGAGGAGCCGCAGATGATTTAACAAGAACCAGCTTACCACCCTTCGACAACAACTTTGATCTCCAACTAGCCAGCTTACTTTGCATTTTATTAATCACAAAATTATAAGCATTTCCCACTCTACCTTGGTGAATGATGGGGAAACCAAGGTACTTACCTAAGTTATTACACTTTTTTTTTCTTTCTCTTTTGGTGAATGTGGGCTACACAATTAGCAATCCCTTAAAACAATAGAAATTCAAAAACCAACCAACACAATAAATCCCCGAAAAGAAGATTTACTCGATAATGGGCTATAGTTTAGTTAGGTAAGTTTGTTGGAAGGAGAAGAAAGTGCCTTTATGTCGTTGGAGAGAAAACTTAAGAATGGAGAGGAAAGTCAAGGATGACATTAACTTGATTTTTAAAGTTGATAGATTAAATAAACACAGTTAATAGTTGTTAGGCTCATCCATGTTTTAGCCTAATTTTAAAAAGTAATTACTATATAACATATGTTATAATTTTCAAATTCTATCATATCTATAAAATAGAAAATAATAGAAATGTCAAATTAAACTTTGTTCAATAGTTAGAGTGACCAAATTAGTAATTTAATTATTTGTTTATAGCTTAACCAAACTGGTCAAGTTCAAACATGATAACATATTTATTAATAACTCAAGAATATATGATTTACTAACTTCGTATATAAAAAATCATACATAGCTTTTAATACAAAATATAATTATTACATTATATAATAATAATAATAATAATAATAATAATAATAACCTATAAGTTGGTGCGATGGTCACTCCACAAGTATAAATGCTTGTGGGGGTAAGGGCCAGGATTCAAGTCTCTAGAAGAGAACTTCATACACATATACACTTAGATTAGGCTAAAGTAGAATTCTATCTTGTAAAAAAAAAAAAAAAAAACTATATAACCAAAAATATTTGACCATTAGTTGACTTCTTCAGTTGTGCCACGTTAGATTTAGAGGCCTCACACATTAGATTTAGAGGGCTCACAAATTTCCACGTATGCATTGTTTTAATTAAAAAAAAATTATTTTTTGGCGTAAATACACTTTTGGTCCCTACATTTTGGGCCAGTTCTCGACTTGGTCCCTAGATTGATTTAGCTCCTAGTTCAGTCCTTGATTTCAGAAAATCGTTTTTATTTTAGTCCCTGCCGTCAACCTGGTAACAGAAAATGCTGAGGTGGCAAACGGAATGCACTGTGTGCACAGTATATGCTGATGTGGCTATTAAAATAATATTAAAAAATTTGATTAGGCATTTTTTAAATGCCACATCAGCATATAAATTAATTAAAAAAAATCAATTTCTTGATTTTAATTTAAACTGAAAAAATTAAAAACAAAAAAGCTTATTATAAAAAAAAAAAAAAAAAAAAAAAAAAAAAAACCTAACCCAAATATCTCTCTCTGCCCCTTGAATTCTCTCACTCTCCGTTTCTCTCTTTGATTTGCTCCACTCCAACCCTCTGCTCCAAACTGAGAGACCCATGGCAAAAGACACCAAGCTTCAAACCAAAAACCCATGGCCAAATAAAACAACACTCTTTCTTTGATCTACCCAAAAACCCACCTTGTTCTTCCTCATCAAGTTCATGAATTCCTTGGGGACTCTCTTCATGTCGTCGTGCACGTCGTAGCACTCGAAGTAGATCGGCACGTGCATCGCCTCCATTGCCTCCATCGCACGAGACCAGCGTCACCGCATTGGAGCTCCGTCTCCAGGTTGAGGCATGTGGGTCACAGATCTGGTCTGGTAAAGGGTTACGAAATTGAAGGAGATGATGATTTTTTTTTTTTTTTTTTTTTTTTTTTTTTTTTGCTAAGAGAGTCGGGAAAAGAACCAATCAGATCACTCTCTCTTTGACCTGGGTTTGTTTTTCCCTATGGGTGTTGATTTGTTTTAAATTTCTGGGTTTGGTTTTTTCATGTGGGTTTAATGATTTTCTGGGTTGGAGGTTTTGGTTTCTGGGTTGGAGGTTTCGAGGTTTGATGATTTTTCTAGGTTGGAGGTTTAATGATTTTTCTTGGTTGGAGGTTTCGGGGTTTGATCATTTTTCTGGGTTGGAGGTTTGTTGATTTATCTGGGTTGGCTTTTTCATGTCTGTTTGATGATTTCTTCATGTTTGAGGTTTCGGTGGAGGATGGGAATTTTGTATGAATTTGTGCATGTTTATTTGCTAAGAAAATATAAGAAAAGAGAAGAAAATCTTAGATTATTTTAATTTCTGGGCAATCCGAAGAACGTGAAGAACATCCTACCCTTGTTCTTTCAAAAATAATAAAAAGAAAATAAGAAAATAAGCTTTTTTGTTTTTAATTTTTTCAGTTTAAATTAAAATCAAGAAATTGAATTTTTATTTTATTTTATTAATTTATATGCTGATGTGGCATTTTAAATGCTGACGTGGCATTTAAAAAATGCCTAATCAAAATTTTTAATATTATTATAATAGCCACGTCAGCATTTACTGTGCACACAGTGCATTCCGTTTGCCACCTCAGCATTTTCTGTTACCAAGTTGACAGCAAGGACTAAAATAAAAACGATTTTCTGAAATCAGGGACTGACCTAGGAGCTAAATCAATCTAGAGACCAAATCGAGAACTGACCCAAAATGTAGGGACCAAAAATGTATTTACGACTTATTTTTTTCTTCTGATTTTATACCCGATGTTGTCAACTCTCTTTAGTCTCTTCCCTTTCTCTCTATCTCTATCTCTCTCCTCTTACGGTAACTCTTCCTCTCTCTCTCCAGAGTAAGTGGCACCAGCATTACTCCTCTCTCCAAGAAGGATGACCAGCGACCACCACCCAGCTATTGTGGAGCCCAACCTCCCACCATCACTTTCAATCACCGCTGTCTTCTCCTCTATCACCACTCTCCAGTCCACTGTCTATCTTCTCCGGCAACGATTTCAGCCCCCAACACCCCGAGGCAGAACAATCCCACTTGAATGGCTGTCTTAGTCCCACTGCTAAGCGAATCCTACCACAGGCCCAACTGTGGCAGAGGGTGTGCTTGCCTTTTCAGTTGTCATTGTTGGCCTCATTAGGTCTATCTCTATCTCTCTTCTAATTTTTTTTAGACTCCCTGTTCTGTAATTTTTTTCCCCTTTACAATATATATATATATATATATATATATGGTGGAATGCTTCAAATAAATAATGGAAACCAGTAGGCTTTGATAGTTCTTCATTGTATGAGAAGAGAACAGAGACCAACCCTTCAAAGTGTTAGACAAAATGCTTAAGCCTGACATTCTCTATTTACCCTCCAACCTTGTCTTCAACTTCATGTGATTCTACTCAATTCAATGTGCCAATCGTGTTCAAAATGGTTGTTTACAAAGCATTTTCAGTATCCAACAAAACAAATGCTATGTATTACTGCTCTTTGATGACAGAAAGTGTCGTTGACAAGCTCCATCTCATTAAGGAGAAGGATGAAATGATTCTAGACGAGAACTTATAATCAATTAAATATACAATTGCCACCAAAATAAAAACATGCAAAATTAATTTACAAAAGATTGTGGAAGAGATTATATCGTAGATAACAGTAAAAATATGACAGCTGTATTATGTAAAACAAGGAAGACAGAAGATAAGGTACAAAGGATTTTACTTCAAAGTCATATGATTTTCCAAATTTAAGGAAATAGGTGCAAAATATTTTCCAATTACTTATGTGTACGCTGGATTTTTAAAGGAACTGCATTTGAAGTTTGGACATATCCTTTTGGAAGGAAAATTCCCACAAATATAGAGGTAAAGAAAATTTGTTATGTTACTTTTTTTTCTTTTCTATCTTATTGTTTGTATTGAATTGTGCTTAAGAATAACCAATGCTATTGCCCATTGTACCTTGATAGATAAATCACTTTGTTGTATACTGCAGAATATGTGCAGCAAGATAGAATTACAAAAGGTTGCCCCCTTTTGTAAAATATGTTACTATCTAATTTTATAAAGAACATTTTTTTACCATTGAGTTGGCTTATCGGACTTGAAATATATGTAGTTTGTTTTAAATCTAACCCACATATGTAAAAGGTTTGTGATGTTTCCTTCCTTAGAGGTATAGAGTATGGATATGTACACTTTACATGAAATTGTAATTTGTGTATACACAAATTTTACTAATAATAGAAAATTTTCTGCTGCAATTGTATAATGCAAATTGTTGGGATGGGTTGCAGGGCCAGGTAAGCTATGAATTATGGACACAAATATGAGCTATGAAAACAAGTTTGAGTAAAAAGTGAGGAACATAGAAGTAATACAATGCTTGAGTGGGTTACCTAAGAGATCTCAGATTTAGTAAGAAGAAGAGTACTAATTTTGAGAAAATTTGAGAATAAAAGAAAAAAATGATGAGGTGTTTGACTTAGCTATTGTGGCTATGATTTACTTATTTGTTCATAGTCAGGATTGTCCAATATATTTTCGAAGAAAGAAAGCATAGAAAAGACAAAGATATGCTAAATGTTAGAGGGTTCAAGCTAGGTTTGACTTTGACATGCGTTGTAAAACAAGTGGTGAAAGATTAGCATTTTTAGTAGGATTTCTAGATGCTTCTTGCATGTTTACAAAGCCAGCCAAGGTGGTGAAGGAAAAATTTTAATTATTCAAGTAGGAAGTAATTGAAGTAATAAACGGGTGTTAATTTTGAATGTAGTTTCAATGTAAAGAAGGTAGATCAATAGTTGGGTATTACAATAATGATGATGGTGGGGCAAAAATGTTCCCTAGTAGTTTTTTCATCCTTATGATTGCAGTTTATACTGAAAGCACTGTTCTTTTTGCTTTAGTTTCAAATTTTTAGTTGATGGTTTCAATGTTTCATATACTTCCATGGTCTGAAGACTACTTCTTTAATGATAATAGTTTGGTAGCTTTCCAAAGAAAGATTAGTGGTTCTGGCATTGTAGATTTCAATAAGTCATGGATTATAGAACGCCTCTATGCATAACTTTATTAATCTGTATTAGTTTAAATAAATTGTTGAACTTTCCCATCAATATACAAAATTGTTTATTAAACTTTTCCGTGCATCGCACAAATTAGTGACTAGTAATAATAATAGTTGTTTCCAGGAACCAAAAAAAAGTACTTAAGCTCTCCCAATAACTAAAAAGAATATCATGCCTAAATCTAACTAGGGTTTGCGACAGTGGAGGAACTTGATCGAAATTATATTACTAACTTTTATCATAGAAAAAATAATCTAGGGTTTTGAATAATTTTAGTTTGTGTTTTTACTTTTTCATTTCCATTATTATTATTAACTTTTTTCCTTTTATTTTCACAATACCTGAATTCCAGGTCACGTACAAGCACAAAATCACATCAACAAGGATGGGCATGCCTCCTATTTACCAAAATATAATAGTAGCAACATACACACTCATCCCTAGCTAATATGAGCAAAGCTGGTGCTCAATGTTGAATTGGTTGACAATAGGTTGATAAACTCCAAAACAATAGTCACTGAATTATTGGTAGCAAGGGATATGAAGGTGTCATGATGATCATTTGAGTCGGCAGAACCCCTATCAGGCGAGCCAGAGATAGCCCTAAAAGCAACGAAAGGTTTCCTTTGTTGAAGACAAATCAGTGCCACAGATGCACTTTCCATGTCCATAGGGCTTACATTGAATTTTTTATAGATGAAGCTTCAGTATGCGGCATTGCTTAGGAAATGCTTGCACTTGTTCCTCTTTGGACGATGGTCACCTTTGGTGTCTCGGACAAGCATGTTGTTGAGTTAATGCAACCTTCTAGTACAAGACCCTAAACATGCATGTAACTTAAATTTTAGGCCACCAGCAATATACATGTATTGTTTTTTATTTTTTGGTATGCAACAATGGAATGAGGGGATTTGAACCCAATTAATCCTTCATGAGAGAATGATTGGAATGAAGTGAAAATAATTACTCGCTAGCACATGATTCCAAAAAAAATAAAAAATAATAATACACTAGTGCATGACCATTAATTGGTGTACAATGTATTAATTATTGGAACAAGTTTATTTTCAAATACATTTGGTGACTTTTCTAATGAGTCATGTGATTTATTTAAATAATACACATGGATAGTCTCATAAATTGAAATGTAATGAGTTTGAGGAGATAGATCCAAACCAATTTGGAGTTTGTCTGTAATTATTTTCTAAGTAAGTAATTTTTTTTGTTGGAATCATCAAAATCAGTATTTGTTTGTATGTGTTTTTTCAAAAATAATAGAGCTAATCCAGCAAACAATGATTTGATTGATGAAAATGTATAATATATATAGTAATATGAAGTGCAAAATGAAGACAATAGGTAACTTACCTCTAGCTGTTTTGAGATTTCAAAGTAGAGGGGATCAATAGAGACCCAAAAGCCATGCTCCCTTTCCTCAGGAATCCCATCTATGGGAATACTGCCTCAGGTTGAAACCAAATATTGTTCAAGAGGTTGTCATATGAGCTACCATCTGTGACATTTATTGTATAATCTGCAAAATTTAAATACCCAAATTCTCTAGTGTAGTCTCCATTTGATTCCAGGGTTAGCTCATCTTCAGGCCCTTGCCCATACCTCTGCAGCATATATGACAAACATTTGCAATAAATCAATATTACTTTAGATTATAGTTACTACAAAAATGGCATGCATTTCTAACATAATAAGAAGATTCGAACTTCGTCTGGCAGTTAGGAAGGAGGTCCATGAGGAACATAATATTTTTCTCTGGTACGTATCCATGCCTGCCCTTCAAGCTGGTAGTGATTCGCGCTCAGCTTACCCGCCGATGAAGGTTTGCAAGATTACATTACGATCGGCGCCCGGGTGTTGCCGCCTCCAATGCTTAATTATCATGAGGCTGGGGGAACATCAAGGGAACGTCCTGGGATGGGGCCGTCAAGTGTTTTCACTCCTTCTCCTCTCTCGTCGCCGGTACCATTCATACGGGCTCAGGAGTTGTTGGTAGCCTTAAAACAAGCCTGTCTTAGTCCCCCTTTCCTGTTGTTAGCTTTAGAACAAGCCTGTCTAAGCCATTGTTTGTATTTTTAGCTTTAGGACAAGTTTGTCTAAGCCTTCGGGGGTATGATGTACTTTTTTCTTCATTTAATAAAAAGGTTGTATTGTTTACTTGCTTCATTCTCTGAATCTTTCATTTTTCTGCAACAACTGTTTCTTGGGTGGGTGCGTTGTTTTTTCTTTTTCTTTTTTTAACGGGACTCGGAATCGGTGTCAGCGACGGCGACGAAAAATTTGCCTAACTTTATGCAAGCTAGCAACGTAGGAATAATTGACCATTGCACTTGCCAACGCACTAGTTCTTCCCACAGACGGCGCCAATTGTAGGGACTGAGTTTGAGCACTTCTACTGTTGAATGAATGAACTCAAACCCAGCTAGTCCAATACAATGAATTTGTAGAGAGCAGGTTCAAGAACTAGGCCTTGGCAAGCGAACAATGCCCAATGTGGTGTTCACCACCATCGAACGCAGATGAACCAAAATTATCTTAGAAAGTCTGTCCTCGGCCCGGTCCGAAGAGCTTGATGGTATTATTTTCCCATGAGAATGGTTCCCCCCTTTTTGATCTGTTTCTTCCCATTATATAGTCCTACCCCAACAATCTATTTCCTCCACTTGTTGATCATCCATGCCTCTCTCTGACACCCCGTCCCATTAGCCACCTTACCAAACCCCCTGTGAGTTGCTGCAACCGAGGCAGTACTACTCAGAGGTCATTTTTCCATTAATGCTGCCGGAACATTAGTCGTGCACATTTAATGTGGAGGTGACAGTTCATCCTGGTCTTGCTCTTCCACTATGCTTCCATGGTTGACATGTTGTACTTGCTCTTTCTCCTTAGATGCCCTAGAAGGCTGCCTATGGTGGCCCGTTACTTCCTCCTCCCATGGTCTCGGTTGGCCGAGGACAGGGTTGTCCTCGGCAAGGTTCCTGGGTAATCTGGACTTTCACACTTCACCCTCGAGCGTTTCCTCCTCCTTGGCATGGGCCTTGGGCTTAGTATAAAGTAGGCCGAGATTGCCAAATCCTCTAACCCCATAGATAACTTAGGATATTATTTGCAAATTTATTACACAATAAAATACCAAGTTTTATATGATATATTTTTAAGAAAAAGTTAACGAGTTCCCTAAGGGGGGTATTTGTTAGTAAAACATTTTAAGAAATTTATGGGAAAAAAAAAAGTAATTAATATTTTAACAGTCTTTTCAGTTTCCCATAACAATTTCCCTCTCTTATTATGTGCTAATAACAGCCTTTTCAATTTCCCATAATATTTTGACTTGTGGTACCACTCATACCAATTTCTCATAACAATTGGTTTTTGATCTTCTTAAAATTTTGCAAGTATAAAGAATATAATAAGAACGTGCAATCTAACAGTTGGATTTTTAAAATTCACACTTAGTATAAAAATATATGAGGAGTTTGAAGTTTAGAGAGAAAATTTGTTTCAATTTCATAGGAAATGATTTTTTTTTTTTTTTTTTTTTTTTTTTTGAGAAAATGCTAGGAAATGGTTTTAAGCCTTAAAAAAACAAAAACCAAAGCAAAACAAAATCTCATGCTACGTAATGGGCTTGTCTATTTGAAATATTAAAATGGGCTTAGCCATTTAAATAATATGGTGGATTAAAATTGACTTGAAAGAGAAACTTTTAGAAACTGGAAGTGGGTTGGGCCTAAGCCCAAGACTCATTTTTCTCACATACCCAGCCTAATGATGGGAGTTTACTTCCCTCTAAATTATTTTTCTCTTTAAACTCCTATTCTCCTGTTAGTTCCTCCTTTTAACTGAACTTCAAAGAAGAAAAACCCATTCCTCTAATTCTTGCTTGGCTGAATAACCAAAAAAATGGTCCTTCTCTTTTTCATTTTTTCTTGTGAAAATTTTGAGGGAGTTTGAACCTTATTTTGGGCTGAGACTTGAGAGCTATCTTAGTGTTTTTCTCTTGTTCTAACCAAATTTTGTTGTTTGGCTCCTTTCCTTTTGCTTTTGATTTCAAGTTGAAAATTTGAAGATTTTGTTTCCAACTTCTTGCGTTTTTGCTTTCTCAACAATCTCCATGACCTCCTCATCTTCCCATTCCCAAATTTCCTCTCCCATTGATCCTAAAAAGAGGTAGAACAAGAAGTATGTTCCTCCTACTGTCCAATAAGAGCATGGACTACTACAAGATTCAACAAATCACCGGTTCTATCTACCTAGCTAGGATTGGGGTGATTAATCTATTATCATCAATTCATCATCTACTCATCAGCTCAATGCAACACAACACCTAAGCGAAGAGAATCGAGTTCTAAGAAGTAGTTACTAATTCAAAAGCTAATAAGCAATATTTCTGTACTTATCCTGACATCTCACTCAAAGCGAAAGTAGACAGAATTTTCCAGCCTCTACATGCCTTTCTGCAGTACCTAAATTAACTACATTTATTGGTTGGAACTTAGGAGGTTCCTTCGTGAGAGATGTAACAAATTTTAACATGCTTATTTAAAATCAAAGGTGAAACAACAAACCAAATCAACAAAATTCAGGTCCACAATTTCAAAAGCGGCATGCTTAAATTCAAGTCATTTCGGTGACACAATAGCCACAATGGGCTTCACCAAATGAATCCTTTTCCATAGATTTCATGTGCAAGAACTAACTGAATTATCAAATACAACCCAAGAACTAACAACATAATTTCAAAATTTGGTCAGAACAAACAGCCAATAATGCCCTTTCAGTGCCACTCAGCTATGCAAAGTTCTTAAAAGATCTCATTTTTCCGGAGAAACAACAATCAAGAAGAGTTTAATATTTTCAAAAATTATATATATATATATATATATATATATATAAGAAGCATGGGACAGTACAAAATAAACACACGCCACAATACCTTAAAATTTAAAAATAAAAACCTCAGTTCATTACATAGGAATGGGGAACTTAAATCTTCATTAAACCAAATTGAAGGTTCAAGGGCCATATGATCCCTTTCTGAAACAGATGTACACCTTGATTGGAAGCGGAACACAGCCCGTTCTCTTTCTCTCCAACCATTGATTCCTTACAATCCATATCAGACAGAAATCACAAGATTATATATACATTGCAGAATACATTAACAAAGTTCAACAAAACAGATGATCCCGTTCTCCATTCAAAGCTCTTTCTTTCTCATGACACAGGATGAACAACAGAAGGATGATTCTTGAAACGACCAAAATTTAGAGGAACAACACCTTTGAGACTCTTGACATTTGCTTTAGCTCCATGAGCAATCAACGCCAATGCAGGGGCGTGTATCCAGCATCATCAACAACATCAACTTGTGCACCATTATTAAGCAACAACTTCAAACTCTCAATCCTCCCCTTGAATGCAGCCCTATGCAAAGGTGTCCATCCATTCTGATCTCACCCATTCACGTTTGCCCCTTCTGCAAGGCAAGTCTTCATTCCATGAATATCATCCACCCTTGCTGCCCTATGCAACACACTCCCTAAATGCAACAAATCCAGCAAATGTAAGTGCCCATTATCAACAGCAAGTGCAAAAGCAGTCTTCCCTTCATCATTCAACACATACTTCACATTGGAACATTCTAACAAGTACTTCACAACCTGCAAATGCCCTTCTGCAGCTGCATAATGCAGCGGACTCCATCCATTACAATCCAAAATATCAACTTTCCCACCGACAGACACACAAAACCTTATCACCTCAACAAACCCCCTAACCGCCCCAACATGAATTGGCGTCCGGCCATCCAAATCAACCGAGTTCACATCAATATCTCCAAACCTTTTACACCAAAACTCCATCAAATCCACTCTACCCGTAGCTGCCGCCTCGTGCAAGATCCTGTCAACTGAATTATCAATTTTACAACCAGCAGCCATCAAAACCTTCAAGATACCAAGATCACCGGCACGAATAGCCAATGTAATCATTGACCTTTTATCTGAATTTTTACAATTCACATCAGCACCAGCATCAAGTATTTCAGTAACAAAATTAGCATTACTATACAATATAGCAGGTTTCAGCAATGAAGTGAGCTGAGTCCCAGTACAACCAGAAATCCCTTTCTTCAAAAAGAATTCAATTTCTGGGATCTGGGTATGGTGGGAAATGAGAAAGTCAACAACTTGATGACCCACAAGGTTGATGGGTATGGTGGCATCCCTGAAAACATGGGGTCCAGGCTTAGAAAACAAGCGGCGGAGATAATCCTGGTGAGCTTTTCCAATTGGGAGCATGGAGGATCGGACGGTGATAATATCAGGAGGAGAAGAGAGAGGAGGTTTATCAGAGGGCTGAGAGATAAGGAGGGTGTATGTTGAGGAAGAGAGTGGTGGGATTACAGAGAAAACTTGGTTGAAAGAGTATACAGATGGTCTTGTAGTGGTTAGAGAAACTGCCACAGCCATGGCGTGCATGAGGTTGGTTAAACGAAACGTGGTGGTGCATTTTTGGCCTTTTTTGAATGCCAAGTTTATTTCTTTAAGGTCTGGTTTCACCAGCCTATCCATGGTGCTGAGTGATGACTTGCCTTTTGCCTTGCTCGCACCCTTTTGGTTTCTTGGGAAAGTTTTTGGTTTTGCTGAGAAAATTGGAATTGGAATTTGGGGTTTGTCTGTTTCAATGCAAGCCAGTTAAAGAAGATGTAGGCTTAGATGCTCTTTCTGGTTTTTTGTACTAAATATTTGATAATTTTATTATTATCTTCTTAATTTTTCTTTTTTTTAATTGTAAGTGGATTGATTGATGGATAAATGTATTCCTTGTTTGTTGGTCTGGGTATGAAGGCAGCGAGATTAAGACTTTGAAAATGAAAGGATGGTGGACTGAAAGGGTCGTGGACTGAAAGGGTCGCTAATCAAGGGTTGGCCTGTTTGAACATGTGCACTTACTTTTCAAAAGTGCAATACAATGAGGCGCCTTCTTTTTTATTTCCTAAAAAATACAAAAATTGGTAGTTTGATTGGAACAGTTCAACAACTTCAACCTGTGGTGTTGGTCTGACCTTTTAAAAATAAATTGATGGTATCTGCAGCTTCCCAGTAGGAGCATTTTGTTCAATTTCCACAGTGAGATCAGAATATTTTTATTAATCTTGATAGATTAGACTGTTAAAATAGGCAGCTGATTGGTTTGTTCATCTAGGAAATATTTTTCTTATAGTGAATTGGAAATCTCTGTAGAAAATGCTTAAACTAATTCTACAATATATTCATGAATTTTGTTAGGCTAATTCTGCCTACATTCATGAGAGGAAACATGTGCCTTAGTTAAGAGGGGACCTTGCCGTAGCCTGGAAACCAAAGCAAGTTCCTCTGGCAGAACACACTGCACATCTTTTAGTGATGGCATATTAGATTATTAAGCCGAAATAATTATTGCAATTGAGTGATATTGGATTTCAGACTTTATGCAGTCGTTTAATATACTAGTCATTAGAGAAAATAATTTATATGGTTCTTACACTTAATTCGTTTTGGTAGGAGCATGTAGTGCAAATGAGAATGCCAAAATGTCAAGCATCATGTAAGCATGACGACTTATATTACTGGAGATTACAGACGTTCGGAAAAGGTCCAAATTAGTAACCTGTAACTTCTAGTCTGGTAGATATCAATTGTCCATGACATTTCGCAAAAAATTATGCATATAATTTTTATTCCTAAAGCTTAGTATCAAATCACTTGTTCTTGCAGAGGTAGTGATTTCATGACTGGTCCATGGAAATATATGGGAACCATTGCCATTTGACTAATGAAAGATGTCTGTGCTTGCAACTACAAATTGATTATTTTAAATCTAATGAGCTCATAATATCACTTTCCATGGGCTTTCTTTGTATGGTTTGTAGCCATAAATAGCATTCTTATTCATTTTTTTATTTAACCATGACACCAATTGTAACTTTGCACATTCAATTAGTTTTGTCATGTTGACTTTTAAAAAGTCATCGTTTTTGTTTAATGTTCTCATTTTTTTACACATTCAATGTTTTCATTTTTTGTTTTGTTTATTTATATACATTTTTAAATGAAAGATGAGATCATTGCTTAGTTTGCAGTTTGTCAATGACTCCCTGGGTTTGGGTTGTTTGATAGCTAGAAGTGGGTTGAAAAGATATTTTTGTTCATTCCATTTTAGTTTTATCTTTTACTTCGATACATGGTCCAAATTATTTTTTGGCAAACAGACACCTTCTGGAAAATGAAAAATATAGCAGTAAATTCGAATTAGAAAATGAATACAAGTGGAGTTTTAATAGGCTTTTACTGGATTCTGATATTGGTCTATATACATTCACCAAGTTGGTCGAATAATGCTGTATTTTCTTTTATAATTATATTGTTAGAAATTTTTGTCTTTCTTTTATGCAATGGAATTGGGCCTAAAGGTGCATCTTTCCGTACAGTGGCTTTAGTAACTGCTTTAGTAACTGCTGTGAACCAGTCATAATGTTTTGGTTCTTGCCTCTAGAGAGTGTGAAAAAGTAGTAAGTGGAACTAAGGTAATAATCAAGAAAGCACGGACGCGACTGGGAGGGTGCCGCACCTGAGTCCAACGCGGCCTGACGCGAGACGCGGCATCCGACGCGGTTGACCGCGCGTCGATGCCGCGTCTGATTTTTTTTTTTTTTTTCTCGGATTTGCGCCAACTCGGCTCGATTCGCGCCAACGCGACTCAATTCGGCCAGAATCAAGCCATATCGGGTCATATCGGTCGGCGACCGATACTGTCGATACGGCCGAAACATGCCAATATCAGCCTTGAAACTCGCCGAAACAGCCGAAATTCTGACCTCAGAGGCATAGTAATGTGTTTCTTGCCTTCTTCTTTCTGTGTTTTGTGAATAAAGGCATAGCAATGTGTTTTTTAAGAATATTTTAATAGTAAAAATATATAGAAAATATAAATAAATATATTTTTAATAATTTTTTAATCGCCGAGTCCCGCCGCACCCGCACCCTACTTTTTCAAAAATTGCCAAGTCCTACACCTGCACCCGAGTCCCGAAACGCACCTATGCTTCATAGGTAATAATCTTGTTTGACAAGTAATGGAATCAATGATGGTAACAGGGATAAGCACTATTTAGATTCTTTCATTTTCAAGGATTTATTTATTTATTAATACTATAAATGATTAAAAGTTGAAGTACACAGTTTTCCTCATAGTTCATATTTAAATAGGTGCATTGGCTTTCTTAAATTTTAGTTTCTACTGGAGCTTCTATTATTGTTTGGATAAGAAAATACCAATTTAGAAACTATCTAACATCTAAGGGGCAGCATATCAATAGTAATTTTGTTTGAGCAAAGAGCAGTATGAGCTCAATTTTATATGCCTGAACTCTAATATACGAATCTAAAGTTTACTATGTTTGCCCATCTTTCCCAACAGTAAGGAAATGTAATCATGGCTATAACAACCAATGCAATTGTCTGTTTTTGTCTTTTCTGATTGGCACCATTGGAAGAGTGGGCTAAACTTGGACAAAGATGCTGCACTGCAAGTTGTTTTACAAAGAAAAGTCGCTACAACAGTCCAACAATAGTCACTTGCTCACTTTTTACTGTGATCAAATAAATCATGAATGACTAAAAAACATGAGCTTCCAACCATTGTACATTTTACTTGGATGCATATTTGTCTTTTTTTTAGTTCAATAAAAAAAAAATTAAAACTTAGGGGCACCCTTAAATTCTTGTTTTATGATTCTCTACAATTTGGAGCTTCTTTTGGCTGCTTTCAGTTTTGCCTTTAACGATGTGTATGCTGCCAATAGCATGAGAGTCTATGTCAAGACATACTTCTTTGCATATCTTGACAAACCTTTGGACAAATTACACTTCTTTTATTAAGTTATTTTTTAGTCTGTTGACAAAGCATCTGCCAGAACATCAAACATTAATTGGGTTTATGTACTTGCCAGTAAGCCGGATGTAAACCCATATCTGTTGTTTTGCTAAAAACTTTCATGACAGTTTTGGGCTCGTGTGTACTTTCTGTCCTTTAACAACCTTTATGCCTCTGAACTAATTACGAAACGCTTATGCCTGCATTCTTGGAAACCTTGTTATGAAGTTTGCAGACGATAAACCATTATTATTGATAACCAAATAATTTTTTATTTTTTATTTTTTTTGGGGTGGAAGAAGCATATCTTAAGAGGAAAATACTTTAATCATTTATGATGATCCTTACAAACAATTCACAGATTCACTTTTTCAGGAAGGGAGATTCAGTACTTGTTCGTTTTGCTATTGCCTATCAGTAAGGATCTGGACTTACCTCTAGCTGGTCCAACAAATTACAACTAATTTTTTCAAGTTAAATGCAGTTGGGAGGTCCTTGTATCATTATTTGTATAATTAGGAGAAATGATTCTATCAAATGCTTACTGGCCCCTCTATTTGAAAAAATTAAACAGATAAGTTTTTCAAGTATTAATTGCAGTCAGCTGCTATCAACTCTCTGTCCATATGCCTTTAAGAATCCAAAAGAATAAGCCTATTTGGTTCTGTAATATCCATGTTACTAAGTAACCAGCAATTGTCTCATATCAAATACCAATTCGTGGAGCACTATCACAAAGGGTATTGGATAGATTGTGTCAACTATAGAAAATTAGATAAAAAATACTCAGTCAGATAATATTAATGATAATTTAAACTTTCAGCTATTAATCATTTGGAGAGTGTCGTGAATACATATTTCACACTATATTTCAAAAATAAACATCCTTGGGGATAAGTTTACCTATCAACCATCTCTCTCAAGATGAAAAAGAAATATCCAATTGGCAAGGTACTCAATTTTTAGAATTTGAAGTCTCACTACATCACTTCATGCAGCTTCAGAATGAAATTATATGATAGTTTTTTTTTTTTTACGTTGGGCATTCATGTCAACAGTAATAATTGGCATCATAACCATAGTCAATGCAATCATGAAAGTAGACATAGGATGAGTTTTGAATCTGAAATAATAATTCTCCATTTTGATATGAAGAATTAATATCATTTTCTTTTTTTTACTCATTTAGATAGTGCATTTGTTTTTCCCTTATGATGTTTGGTTGAAATATTTTCAGCAGCCTGTCGAATTCAATTTGAAGAGTCCACCTCTACCTCAGAGATCATTGTGCTAGAATATGAAGATCATCTGTTAAAATACTTCCTAGGTTGTGGGCTGTGGCATGATTATCCAGACCAACCCATTTTCATTGTATTTAGGCCAGAGAAGAGATTGAAAATAGACCATCTTCATCCTTCAGCTGAATATTTCTGCAAGGTTTCTTTGTTTAGCAGCACTGAGATATTGGGTATTTCAGAAGCTAAATGGGTGACACCTGCATCAGGTGGAAGCTTTCTCACAGCTTTAGAAAGTGGAAAGCAAAACATACAATGATAGCTCAAAATCATTCTTAGTAACAAATTAGCAATCCCTGCAAACCACCCTGCAATTAAAGCTTTGGGCATTGTAGTATGACTTCAACAGGAGCAAGAGTGAGGGGTTTTACAAGCTGCCTCCTTTCATTGAAGCTGCTTCTTTAACAACAGAGAAACGCGGTTCATGTTTTTGAGCTTGACTAAACAGCTTATACATACCTTCATGGACAAGATATGCTGCCAACAAAAACTAGTTTCAAGGCATGGTTTTAGCTTTAGGTTGCAGTATTAAATGTTTGTTAGAAGATTGATTAAGTGATTTAATCCATCATTTCTCAATAGCTTAAAATTTTGGAATAATTGGTAATTTATCATGATGCTAGGGCTGGTGATTCTAAATTCTAACCCCATAAACTAACTGAAATGAATTGAAAATCTGAGATCAATTCTAAATCCTCCTAATCTTTGGTATCACTAACACTTTCAGAGAGGGCAACCACTGTGTGGAATATTGTGTTTTCAAGACCCTACAAAATGTATTTTGAGTCAGCTTAAAGGCAAGCTAAGGGGTGAGTTACCCCCATGTTTTTTTTTTGGTGGGTAATTCAGATTTTTCCAAAGAAACACATTTATGCTAGCAGGTTTCTCAAGATCAGAAGCTCCTAAACGTATAAGGAATTTAGGGACCACTTCTAGTGTCAAGGCTAAGCTCTGGGCCCTTAAAGATGGCCTTAACCTAGGTCAGCAGCTAGGAATTAATAATATTAATGTAGAAATGGATATTGAAGTTCTTGTTTATATGTTTATGAAGCCCTCATCTATTTACTTTATGTTGGAACCCCTCTTATCTGACTGCAGGGGCAGTACAACTAATAGACTTCCTTATTTTGAATGAACCACTACCCGTGGTCGAACCTTTGCTGGTTTTTGATAAAGCCAAGCTATTTTGCAGTAGACTTGTTTGTTGATAATTAATATTACGGTCTTGTTTAACCAAAAAAAGTATGTGCCTTTTAAATTCCGAATAGTTGGGCAAAAGGAAGTGTAGGATTCCTGTGTGCCCTACAGAGAAAGAGAAGCAGGAGTAGGGTCCATGAAAATTACCTGCAAGAGAAAAGTCCTATAAATAAATACCCAAGGCCCAAGGCAACGCTAATGTGAGGATTAATCAGTTGCCTATTGCCTTCACTTTCACATGGTCAACATGCACCTTAATTGGTAAGGTGACAAAAATGCAATTATATTGTAAAGATATTCAACTGTAAAGGAAACCTTTGATAGTTGCCACAAGAACTTACAAAACACAACTATAATTAATTTGCTATGTTATTACTTTGTACAGTATCAGATGCTTGCAGCCTTCTGATAATTTACTCTGAATTTTAAAAGTGATCATTACATGCAATTGCAAATAGTAACAGTTTCTTCGAAACTCCGCAAAGAGATATATGAAATTCTTTTGGTGCCTTCAGGAGTCTAGATATCCACCAAACACCTTTTAAGCCTTCCTGCTTCTCTTTCTGGTTTGAAATCCTACTGAGAAGTGAGAACTCCCAGCAACTGTCATATACTTGGTGTGTCATTTACAGCTTCATTGAATGAGGTAGCCAAGTACTGAGCCAAGCTTGGTTGAGAACTTGACTTGTTTGAAGGTTCTGAAACTTTGGTCTTTCTTGTGCTAGGAGATTTTGTAATCCTGGATTTTGATGAGTCAGTGGCGTTCAAACTATTCACTAAAGCACTCATGCGCCTCCATTCAACTGGTTTCAAAAACTTCCATGGGTCTTCTAACATGGACTGATTGTAAAATTGCTGTGGCCCCGATAGACGAGCATGAGAACCTCGCCCTCGTCCACTACTATGTCCCAAAACAGGGCTCATGCTTCTTCCATACCAGCGACTCCCACCTCTTCCTGAACCAGGGCTAGGATTGCCTCCTTGTCCTGAACCAGGGCTTGGACTGTGGCTGACCCAGTGACCCCGGCCTTGCCGAGTACTAAAACGCGGGCTACCTCCTGGTCCAAACCCAGGGCTTGGATGATGACCCCCTCTAGATGGATTATATGGAAAACTACTGCTTGTTGGGGTTATTGGTGCATTCCAGACTTCTGGAGTCCGTGGATGCATGGTAAAAGGATTGGATGTTCCTATTGGGCTTCTATGTGGACCAGGGCTGTAACAAGAACCTTGTTCTTGGTACATTATCTGATTGGGTGAACTGCTAATCTGGATTTGATGAGCAGAATACAGGGCCATTCCAGGGTTCATTGGTCCTGCTAAAGCAATAAAAGAGAAACTTCAGGTGACAAATAATCATCATAAAACATTCCGGCCATTATTACAATGATAATGATAACAATAATTACAATACAAGAATCCCCCTTTTATTTTCATTGACATTAAAAATTAGATTAAAACTTTACTGCATGCATTTGCACAATGACATGCTTATGTGAGAGGTAGTGAATAATTTGCCCAAGGTTACAACTGAAGCCTGAGGCCCTGAGCATGGAAATCCAAATATTTTCCAGTCCCTATGTCCCACCACTTGGAAAAAACATGGCTAGGATTCACTAAAGCCACATTGAATAACAACTGATCGCAAGTTCTCTACCAACCCATGTTTCATCTCTATAAGTGGCTCCTACTTATACCATCAAATACTCAAAGCACCAGAATAAAACCATAAATCGCTAAAACAGAATAGCATTTTTGGAATGAAAATAGTTTCAATTTCCACTATTTTATTAATAATGTGAAACAATCACATCACCCAAGAACTACAATTTCATTTTTAAGAAAACACTATCAGAGAGACAAGCATGGCTATACAAAATGCGTCTAGTTGAAACGGCTATCAGAGAGTTGTTTCAAGCAAATGCACATTCACCCTGACCACATGTTCTCTAGCGCTCTCTTACCTCTTCCTTCTTTGAGCTCAGGTTATAGAAGAAGGAATCGAGAAGAAAGTATCACAACAACTACTTTTATTACTGGACAGCTCATGATGTTCATACTGATCTATTAGGTGCCTCTGCATCTTGTGTGCGGTAATCTGATATTATCCTATGAAAAAAAAAGATGACAAAATGATGAAAGATTACAAACTACCTGGAAGAGATGGTGAAAACTGTGCCATAGGAGAACCACAATAATTGGGAGATGTGAAATAATCTGGTCTGGTCTGATTACTAGCCTTGCTACTCTTCTTGCTATCAGAGAATGCTGACATTGCGTCTGTGTAAAAATCAAACCTAGGAGAACATGACTCCTCCTGAACTGCCATAGTTGCAGAGGTTTCAATCAATGGATTAAAAAGGGAAACAGGCATCGAAGAACTTGCAACATTAATTGAAAATTCAGACTGAGCAGCTTGCATGCGCACTGCATTCAGTCTTTCTCTCCTCTTTTCTGATTCCTCCATTTAATCTGATAATCAAAACAGTATTCACAACTTAAAAGCCTGGAAGACATGAAATAATATGAACAAACAGTCATCCAGCTCAATGCAAAAACTTCCATGCTTCTACTTTTATCACAGCACTGGATAACAAAACGAGTAAACTGATATCGAACTTTACAAAAATGCCAGCAGAGTATACCTAAAAAAAAAAAAAGGTCTTATTTTCAGACTTTAAGTTGTTTCCAGTCTCATGGCTTTTCATCACCGTTTTCCTCAATCAACAACTTCTAACACTTATGATGTAAGAATAATCTAAATAGAAAAACTGGAAACATGAGTTTTGGGTTGCAAAATTATGAAAGAAACCTTAGCTTCATGTATTTTGCAGTATAACATGTTGATTTTTAATTCCTAATCCTACACAAAGCTCCAGCATAATATCATGAACTTGGCATTTTGCACAAAGGTTGAAGTATCATGGATCAAAGAAGGCATGTTTTTTCCAGAAACCCAAACCCAAATTCTCAAACACCCACAACCCAAAAGCAAAATGCTTATCAATAATCTAAAAGAACGCACAGAAGAATCATATAAAAACAAACAATTTTAATAAATTATGATCAGTTTCATGAAGAGAGAAACATACACAAAGGTTGAGGAAAAAAAATTGTTTGATCATATGAAATAATTAAGGACGCTCCAATAGTTCCTAAGAGAAAGTTTTGGTATAGCTATTGACAAGAATGTATTGAAAACCCATTGAAGCATTTCAACAGACAGGTTGTAGGCAATAGTAAAAACCCACATTAAGCAAAGAAAATTACTAACCTCGATAGAGAGAGAAGATTGAAAAGGCTGAAGACAACGCAGATCGGCGCCGGAAGTGAGGTCGCCGGCGACAGAGAACGTTGAGTGAGATTTTTTTTTTTTTTTTTTTTTGTTGAGAAACTGGGGCTAGAGATTAATTTGATTAAAGAGTGTGTGTCAAACTGGGGCTAGAGAGGTTGGGCTGTGTGAGTGTGTATTAGACCCACTAGCCCAATAACTCAACCCAACTAGAAAGCTTAAGTTGGTTTTGGAAGATTAATGGGCTTTGGTTTTTTAATTTTTTAATGTTGGGTTTGAGTAACTCGACCCAACTCACACTTTTAACAACACAGTGATTTTTATAGTATCATGAGTTCGATTAGATTAGATTAGATTGGATTGGATTGGATTCTCAACCTTAATTATGTCAAATGGGATGTTGTGAAAAAGTCTTTTTTCTATTTTAAAGTGTTTTTCATTAAATTGATTTTGCTATTGAGGAACTGAAAACATTTTCCTCCCAGAATGCTTAGTTATTTTTGTTAACTGAATTTTAAATTTCTCATTGACTCTATTTTCTTGTCGTACCAAATACGAAAATTTCAAAAGATCATTTTCAAAAAAACAAACAAACAAAATTCCTTGTAAGTTGTTAAGGACTTTTGGACTTAGTGGTACCTTCACCTTTGCTATGGGTCCATATCATGTTTGGGGTTCAATTTCAACCTGCAATAAATTCACCTAGCCATAAAAGAACAAAAGTTGTTACTTGTTGGATTCATATCAATTTGTTCAAAAACTATTATTTATTTTAGCAGAAGAATTTATTTTTTCTATTTTACACACTCACTTTTTCAAAATACTCTACATTAGATTATCTATTTTACATTACATTAAGGACAAAATTTAAGTAAAATACCTTATGTGCTATTCCTTAGATTCTCCACTTAAAATTGAGTCATGTAGCTATTTAACTAAAAAATACACTTTTATCCCATTAGGAAAAATCTACGAGTGTGTTTGGTTAGGGTGAAAACAGGGAGGATGGAAAATAGGGAGAGGAAAATAGAGTGGAAAATGTTGTTTTCCACTATTTGGTTGAAGAAAGAAAATAGGAGAGACAGAAATAAGGGAGAAAGTTTTCCTCCTGAGTCCACTTTTTTTATCCTCCCAAATTGGGAGGAAAATGAGGAGCGAAAAGTGATGAGAAATGCATTTTACACAAATACCTACACTTTATTACACTCACTTACCCCTCTCACTTTCCCACTATTAATAAATAAGTACATAATAGTCAATTTATATAAACTACATTTTCCATCCTCCCATTTTTCTCTCTAACCAAACAAAATTTTTTTTCACCCTCCCACTTTTCCACCCCTCTAACCAAACACACATGAGGAAAAACCAAATTTTTTCTATCCTCCCACTTTTCCATCCTCTCACTAATTTTTCATCTTTCCATTTTTTCACTCCTCCAACCAAACGAACCCTACAAGGCAAAATCTTAATAGGGAACTTAAGGAATAGTACCTAAGTCTTGCTCTTACATTAAAATATCAATTTTTCATGATTTTTTTTTAATGGTTTCTCTTTCTTTGTGCATAACAATCATCATTCACTATTTTCCTTCATCCTCAGAATACGTAAAGAAATAATAAAAAAACTAAGGGTCATGTTAACGGATGTCTTTAAGGTAAATGTTATTGAACCATAATAGAAAAATTTTAACACCACTTTTAGGAGAAATATAAAAAGCTGTTAATAACATTTATTATTTTATCATTCTGAGAATTAAACGTTTTTAAAAATAGCTCCTAAACCAATGTCCCTTATAATTGGTTAACATTTCCCAAAAAGTAAATACAAAATGGACAGTGACAGTGTAAATTTACACAATTATTGAACAAATTATACAATTATACACAAATTAATGTAGGCTATTTTTAGGCAAAATTGTGTAAACTTTACATATTTTTCTATTATACGCCGATATGACGTGAATACTATTAGTAGCTTTGGGCTCTAAAAAAAAAGTGATTAATGAGATCAAAGATAAAAATATTTCAGAGTGTGTGATATTATTATATTAATAATTACCCCCAAAAAAAACAAGAATGAAGAAATTCATGTGTAAGTCCATTATTTGCCTCCATAGTGTAATCTTTGTCCTCTAAAAATGGCTTGGATGTCCAGCCCAGCTTTAGCCCATCATGCTCTATTATCACCATATCCATTTATACCCAGAATTAGTGAGTCCATTTTATTCATATATATATATATATATAACAAAGACAAATGACATGAGAAATAGTAATTTTCTTTCTGTGCCAAAATCCCCTGCAATATTATACCCCACAACATCCTCTCATATGTATAATTACAATCTAATACTGACAAAGACATCTATGTTTTATCAATTTTTTGCATTCCTTTTGGATTGAAAGAAAAAGTCTCTCGCCACCCAAACCCCATACCCCCAGGACCAATGAATCATTAGTAAATCAATTATTTAAGATCCAATAAATGTACCAAACAAAATGTAAAAGAGGGTTCTTCATGGTCCATTTATTCAAAAGTTTATAGAAATGCCATGTTTTATCATATTTTCTGACGTAGAACAGACAACACATGTCTTCTTGGAGCTGTAGGGGTGCAGTAAGTCACAACGCAAAATCAAATGGGGGTGCTAGTAGAGGCCATTGGGGTGATAGTGTCGAAATTGCATAAAATTTGGCAGGTTGAAGGGAAACGGCATTCTGATCCAGACTCATGATACTATGAACGTCGCCAAAATTTAGGCGAATTCCTTCATTAAAACCCCGAAAATAGTATTTTTACTATTTATAGTAATATTTGTTTTTCCTTAATAACTTTTAGTTTAAAAGTTAGAATAAGGTCTCGTCTGTTTTGGAACGACCCTTAAGATCAGTAGATTATGATTCTGCATTTAACTCAATTTTGCCATTTTTGGTAAATTTTGGTATTTTGTCACCTAATTGTGTAATTAGTACGAATTAGAGTTTTAGACATTTTTCTCAGTATTTATTTTTTTTGTAGTCGTCAGAAGAAAATCAGACTATTATCAATAAACACAGACTTTTGTCAAATTATTTCTCTAGTGGATTCTAGTTTTCTTCTCCTTGTAGATTCAGGGAAACCCCTCGTGAATTTGAGATTTACTACTATGAACTAACGGTTTAGTTTTTGTTCTATCAAAAAAACATCACATGTGCTTTCTTTAGGCTTCCGCGACATCATTTTCTAATTATGGGGACTGCTCTCATTGGAAGCAAAGCAAGTATTCTCAGAATTTACACACACACACAAAAGAAGGAAAAAAAAAAGAGATTAATATAATTTTTTTTGATAGTGGGTTTTGGGTAATTGGGTTCCAAATAAAAGTCTTTCAGCTGTAGGGTGATTGTTACTGGACACATCTTCCAAACACACCCGTTGCACTCAGTAGAGGGAACCACATAATGTAAGCTAAGGTCGTTTTCTTCCTTATTTTCTCTCATCATTTCGTCATCTATTTCATCATCATTCTCAAACATCATTTTCAATTACTATAATATTTTGATAAATTAAACTTAATTAAATTCGATGCTAACATGTACTCCGACTCATTCAATTATCCATCAATAGAAGATACCATAAAATTTTTAAAATTGAAATATATTTTATTATCTTGGAGCAATATAAGAACTCCCCCATGTAATTTTTACAAAGTCTACCATTAGATTTCAGAACTTCCTATCCCAAGTGATTATACAATTTACATTAATTTATATTTTGAAGGCCAAATGGGCTGCCACATGAAGGTGTTTTTAACAAATAACAATCTCTGACAATTCTCCATTTGAGGATTCCTTTTTTTTTTTTTTTGGGGGGGGGAAGGGGGGGTGATTGTGGCTTCTTGGAAATTTTCACTAAGTTGTCCCTAATTGAATTAACTAACACATGATCTAATTAATTAAATAATTGTTTCAGGATTAAGTTAGAGATGTTTCTCACTATATAATATTCAATAACCACTTGCCAATAAATAAATAAAATAAAATAAAAAAGGGATTTAACTTTGACATGGAAATTCAATGAACTGTTGTAGTACTGTACTGGAATTCCTTGTAATTTACAATGTTACCAATCAGCAAAAATTGTTTTTCTTCCCCAATACCCAACAATTCCCCTAGTTAAAACCCAATTGCTTTCACATTTTTTTTTCCTTTTCTGCGACATTAGAGAGAGAGAGAGAGTTGACCCCACAAAACAAATGGTTATAAAGTTGCAACTAAAGTAAGAACATTGAATTTTCATAAAGCAAAGGGTAGAGCCTCAATTATTCAAAATATTGGGAAGTGTAATTTTCATATATCGCGAGGGTGGTTGTCAAACCCATTTTAGTTTGTCTCGAGGTTTGATTGGTCTCTACAATTCATCACAAAGAAACAAATAGACCCAATTTGATATCATGGACTATATGTCACAGGGTAACTAGACTCAGTGACCAAGACAATGATTGAAATCTTCTTTGTTTAAGGCCAATTCTTGGACTCCACTTTAACTTTGGTGCTTCCTATATTGTTTTTGTTATTTGAAAATTGAAAATAATGGTTTAATTTATTTAATCCAAAATCTCTTCCTCTCCCACTATGGGGTTTATACTATTATGCTATGATTATCTGGGTGATTTATGCAATATATTTCAACACCAAAATTAGGCAGTTCACTCATCACTGTGTAGCAAACACATGACAAACATGCCTATTTTGTCTGATTAATTTGAAGCATGGGAAAGCATAATTGAAAGTTGAATCAGCTTGACCACAAAGTGGATTAATGGTAAGCCAAATGGGTCATGCATACTTTGTTTTTTTCAATAAAATTGTCATCATAGAAAATCTTGGACCAAAATACTTGAGTGATGTCTGCTTCAACATTCGGTCTTACCTAACATATATAAAGCACAGTTTTTATTATGTAACTTTTTTATGCTTTGGTGATGAGAAAATATTGTGAAAGACGATTATAAACAAGCATGTGATACTTCTTTGCTCAATGGGAGAATCTAATTAATCACCCAATACCTCACATGCAATGAACCAAGCCTGGGGTGGTGTTTTTGTATTAATTAATCAAGAGTGACTTCATCACCCAAGACCACACATTCATTGCATATAGCTTTCTTTCTCCAAATAGCCAATAAAAAGTTAACCTAGCAGAGGCAACATTTTGTGCAACCTAATATAAAACATAAAATATAAATTTATATATTATTTTAAATTTTTGTTAAAGGGATGCATAACATTAACTATAGTGTTTTATTAATATAAGGGCCATTACATTTAAATAATGACCATTATATTTTAAATATTGTTGCTGTAGGTAATGCAAGTGATCAATGACTTTGAACCTCTCTCATCCTTGTGTTTATTTAGGCTAAAACAAGATAAGGAATTCTTATGTCTTTTTCTTTATTTATATGTTATACATTCACCTATAAATCTTGAAACATTGATCTCACTATTCATTTTACTCTTATAATGGAAGAAGATGTCATCTTGGTTAGAATTCATTAACAAAAGAATTATTATGATTGGTTACCATCATCACCTCTATTCTTTATCTAGAATGTTCCAAGTACTACATGAAGAAACATTTTTAGAAGTTAAGCACAAGGAGATTTGATTAGTGAAAATTTATTTAGCTGGGCCATAGAAGTAAAGCACAAAGGGAATATTCTTCGCTATTCTCCTTTTAAAATTGTCTCCAATTGCTTACCATTTTTCCATTTTTTTAAAATTTTATTTTATAAATACAGTAGAATTTTAAATTATAGTTTCTACTCCATGATAATTGTTTTACAATAGATCAAGATACAAATTAGTTTTTTATGAAGACATGATTCGAATCTCATATCTTTTATTCAATGACATAAGACTTTACCTACAATTTTCCTTTAGGATCAAATCAAATTATCAGCTAGAAAATCTAAAATACTACTTTGGGAAAAAAATACAAAGGAAAAAAGAAGAAGAAAGACATATATACATAGGGGGAAAAAGAACAATATGGAGATGTTCTAAAATGCATAACATATGCTTATATTAACCCATCAGTCTTTACACAGGTCATTTTTTGTTCTTTCTCAGCCTAATAAAAAAAAAAAAAAGACCCATGCATGTCAATTGAAAACACAAAAGAAGAACCATCCATATGCGCCCAATATACATCTCTTTTCATAAATTAAATACTTTAATTTACCTTTTGTTTAAAACCCTTTTAAGTTTTTTTTGGATAAATGATAGTTTATCAAAATTTATAAAAGTAATTATACTCTGTACAAAAATAAAAATGTTTGGAAATGCAAGTAATTTGAAGATGCCAAAGAAATTGAAAATTCAGATACATGCAGCAAATAATATGTCTATCAAGATCTGTCTTCTCAAAAGTTATTTTTATTATTCACAATATGCAGAAATTAGTTGTTTCATGATAGTTCCTAGTAAAAAAAATGTTATGAAAATTGAACTCTGTTTTTATATGAATTGTTATAACTTTCTAGCTCCATTGCACCTAGAAGCCAGCCTTATAGTAGATGCAATGAATATGATGGGATTGATGGCTATTATATAATCTATTTCTTCCTATATATATATTTAGGAAAAAAGAAAAGGAGAAGAATTGCTCTGATCTCTTTGTTTCTATGATAAAGAAGAACAAGAAAAGTGAATTTGAGTTAACTCAATTAGTAAAGTCTCGTATGGTTGAATAAAAAATTTAAGATTCAATATTTGTCTACACTAAAAGTTAGTTGCTATTTTTATGTAATAATAAATAACTATCATTAAAAACAGACGTCATATATTGAAATTCTCTTAATAAAAAAAATATAAATAAAAAACCTATAGTAAACTGACAATACATCAAATCTAATTTCTTTCTATACTATCTTAGCAAAAAGGATAGAGAAGGAAAGAGGATTTTTTGGTGTCGACAATGACCCATCTGATTTAAATTTTTGGGTAAGTTAAAAAAAAGAAAAAAAAAAAGACATTATACATCAAAAAATCATTTTCCACTTGGTGGAATTGACCCAATTGGCACAAGAGGCCGAAAGCTGTTCCTAGTTGTTGACCTAATGCGGAAAAGGCCAAAACTCATAGTGGGCCGCACGTTATTAGAGAGAAAAGGAAAAAAAAAAATGAACTCCCAAAAGATCAGATAGCCTATTGAATAAAGAGAGAGAAAGAGCGCATGCTAATAGAAAAAAGGAAAGAAAGGGAAGCTGAAGAGGAAAAAGGAAAAGAAAAGGTGTAGTAAGCAACACGGCAAAGATGTTTGGTATGGTTTGTATGTGTGTGGCACATGCTTAGCCAAACCTTCATATAAGGACAACATATGCATCCAAATATACAAGCACTAGCGTGCTATTATTTTACTCTTCTTCTTTTTCTTTTACATCAACTTTGGTTTTATACGTTTTGTCTTTATCTTTTATTGTCAATGTTAATTATATGAAACCAAAAATATTATGAGCCGACAGTAATGTTTATTTCACACCAATTGTTGTATACAATTATTTTTGTGTAAAAAGTGTGTGCGCAACAACCCAAATCACAATTTTGGTGTAAAATGTGTATGTACGGTTGTGTGTAATAATCGGTGTGCGCTAATATTTATCCGAGTTTAAGAAAGAGTCACGTAATAATAACTTAAGACACTTTATATTTATGTTGTTACATGTGAACAATGATGCTCTCACGGAGACCAGGAAGTTTTTATTAAAAGAAACTACGGGAAACTTTCTCTATAGGTGGGCGTTGGAGTTGTTCTAAGATTTCAAAGTCTATGCTTTCTTTGCCTTTATTATCATTACTTTTTTTCTTTTGGTATTAGATGGTGCATAGTTGTAAGGTTTTTGACAATTTATCATCTTCTGGTTTGGCTGACGTATCTAGGGTTTTTGGAGTCTCATGTTTGTAAGAATGATAGCATGTGCTTCACATTGAAAAAAAGAGAGAAGATAGAATAAATAAATAAAAAACATATTTTCATAGGTGTATGAAAGTTAAAATTACGCATAAAACTATCCTAAAATTTCGTATCATCTTCTCTAAAAAGTATATATATTTCTTAATCGAAAATGTCACCCCTACGAATTAGCTTAGCTACGAAAATAAACATTGACCATTTTTTCCTGTTCAGTGCAAAAGGATTGTAAATTCATATATATAAATTTGACTGCTACTGTAAACATTGAACAATAATGCTCAGTCTCCAATGACGAAGACATTTTGGGGAAGTTGTTTTGTTTTCGTGATCTTAGGGCCTAAGATTGTGAGTGATATTATAGTATTAGCCTTAGGGCATTCATTTCTTTCAAGAAAGATACTCCCTCGGTTCCAATTTTTTTGTCCTGTTTGAAAAGTCAAACTTTTTAAGAGAACATCATTTATTGTCTTGTCTATCTTTTAAAAATGTATAAATTTTCAAAATTACCCTTAAAAAATTTATTAAAAAATTGAATTAGTAAATTAATTAGGGTATAATAGGAACATTAGTAAATTAATGACTTTTATTTTTAGAAACAGGACAAGATTTTGGGACATCTCAAAATGGAATAAATGACAAAAAAAATGGGACGGAGGGAGTAGTAAATTTTACCCCATTATGAACTCAAACTTATAACTCTCTATTCATACCATACCATTTCATGGTATTGTTCTTTTTTTTTTTTTTTTTTTTTTTTTTGGGTTGCTAAATTCATGGTATTGTTTTAAGATTTTGATTTGTGTACAACTTTAATATAATTTACTTTTTTCAAAATACAATTGTCTTATGTCATCTTTACGATAAGTTTGAATATCTTAATTTTTTTGATCCGTTAATTTCTTAAACTAGGATTAAAGACAAAAGACTCAATCATATCAAACCCACCTCACTAAACCTCGAAGAAACTTATTAGGAGCAATAAAATTGATAAGAGTCGGAAAGCTACCTTGATAAGGATTTCATTTTCATGGATAAAAGACTCTTTGGCTTACTTGTATTGTAATTGTAAAACGTTTTCCCATCAAATAAAAAAATTAAAAAAATGAACGGTCAAGATTAGCTTAAAGTACAAATAACCAAAGTGTCCAATAAAGTACCCAATACTTTTGATTTCTTGTTTGTTTTGTCAAACTTTATCGCACACCCATCATAGCTTGGACCTTTTCCATCAAACAAAACCAACGGCGGAGATCCTTTATTAGGTCCCACATCAATTTTGTCATAAGAAAAAAAAAAAATCTAATCAATCACACAAACACAAACACAAACACAAAACAAAGCAAAGCTCCAAAACCATAAGACGTGGCAAACCCATATTCCACAATGCAAATCACAGGTGGGTCTTTTCTTTTATTTTCTTTTTTTTAAAGAAGGGTCCCACTAATTGAGTTTTTGATTATCGTATCAAGTTGTTTCAAGAATAAAAAGACTTTAGAGGGTAGGACCCATGACTAAAAAACGTGAGTTATGTGTCCTTGACACGTGTCCATTACCCACAAGAAGATGGTGATTTAGAAACAGTCTCCTATAGAATACGACAAAATCCAAAGCCCACATTTTTCTTTCTTTTTATTTATTTAATTTTTTGTGTTTGGGAAAAAAACAAAATTATTAAAAGGAAAGCTCTCCTCAAGCTCTGACAAAAAACATGCCGTCACGCGCTTTGCGCTAGAGGACAAAACAAGGGGTCGTGGTCGAGTGGCAGGTTTCGTTATTTCCTGGGCATTGGAGGGTATTTTGGGGAATTGGATAATTGGATTGGCTAAAAGAGAGTTGAGATGGAACCCTTTGTCGCCACGTGCCTTGGCGTCGGCCGCACGCAGAAAAACTCTTTGTCTGCTTCTTTCGATTATTTTGTTTTTTTCTCTCCAACATTTTTTTTTTCTCTAAATTCGTACGGCTTTTGCCAGAGCAGTTTTGACTAGTTCCAGAACCTTTTGGAGTAGTTATTTATCCTAATTTTTTTTTTAAATGTATATATTTTTCTTTGAAATCTAGCTATTAGATTTGAAAAATCTTGATGAAATGTTATTGACAATGACTGTGTCTGTGATAATTGTAACAAAAATTTATTAATTACTATTATCTATGTCCTTCAACTATATTTAAAATGTCAGAAAATACTTTTCACACTTAATAAAAAAATAAGATGTAAATTACATACTCTTAAAGTTTTGAGAATGACTTATTTGTTTATCAACTTTCAAAACTTGAAATTGTTCTAACCATATATGTTATGGTTTGATAAATTTTTGTGAGTTAACTCATCTAAAAATGATATCGTTTATTTATTATTATTATTTTTTAAATAACATAATTTTTTGGTGGATTAAGATTAACAATGAGATTAATGGACGTGGACAAAAGGGGTACATTAATATTATTGTAATTGTTGAGGGTAATCAATTAAATTACATAACCAATAGTATTTTAACTTTTTTTTCATAAATTTTACTATAATTATGAATCAAATCTGACCATTCTATTTTATGGAAAAAAAAAAGTATAATAGAAACATCACTATATTACAAGGGTTGATCAAACAAATTCTTGCTCCCTCCCTATAAATATGTAGATATGTTAAGTTTTGAAACTATAATATGTTTGCTCTATTATAATTATTCCTTACCATTAAGTCAAAGTATCAATTTTTCTTTTTTAGTGTAGATGGAATTCGATTCTAAATTCATTATTCAACAACAAAAAACTTTCTGATATTGATTATGTTTTAAGCTATCCATCAGGTTAGCTTTGATAATAAGTTATCATATTTGTTGAATTGAATCCCAAAAAAAAAAAAAAAACGATAATCATTTTTATTAGATATCTACCAAACCTATTTTTTTTTCCCAATTTAGTACTCTCTCTTTTTTTTCTTTTTTAAACCGGAATATAACACTCATTAGTCTAAACAAGTACTAACAAATGAAAAGTGGTCTAAGGTAAAAGTCTTAGTTGAATATCAATCTTTGAGCTAGTTGTAATGAAGTTTTTAACTAATACTTTTTCCTAAGGGAGAAAAACGCTAAACATGTCTCGTCATTAAGCGCAAACTCCTATGATAGTGTACATCTTCCTCTCCCCTTATATTTTTTTATATAAATTTTTAATATAAATTAAAACATAAATCTAACATGAAGCATGTAAAGAAACACTCCCCTCCACAATCATTACTTTACATTAAATAAGATATTTTTCATGATTACTCTCATTTAAATTTACGTCCATTACATCAATAATGTTCACTACAAATGTCATTAAAAAAAAAAGTGAAGGATAACTAGAAGAAAAGCAATTAAAAAAAAGGTATAGAACTCCAAAAGAAATTATTCTCATCTAATGGAGGCAACTAATTGTGGTTACTTTATTTAGATATGATCACAATATCTCATATCCACTAAAGAATCAATACTTGAAAGTTGAATGAAACAGACCCTCAAAAGAGGAATCGCAAGTGATGAATATAAATGTGCAAAGAAATTATTCCTATTGAATGCGTCGTTTTTTTTAATATAAAACTTTTTTTTAAGTAAAAATATCAACTTGTTTTCTTGTATTTGATCGTAACCATATGAAAGTGAGTAAAATATATATATATATATATATATTTGTTTGGCTTAGATGAAAATTTATTAATATTTATTGTAATTTCAAAAAAAAGTACATAAACACAATTTTTCATTCACAAATTAGATAACAAATAAGAAATTATTTTCTATTTGTTAGCCCGTTGGAGAATGGGGTGAGAAGAGAACGGTTACTGTTGAAAATGTTTTTCAACTTATTGTACGTATTTTCTATTAACCATATAAAAAAGTGTTTGATTCGTTTACATTTTTCATCAAAATAAATATAATAAAATACAAAGAAAGTAAATCTTTGTATATTTTTTATTTTAAATTTTTTAATTAATTTAGTTAGCTCAACTAGTAAAGTATCTTGTTGTTGAATAATAAATTTGGATTTGAATTCCTCATTCTCTCTTAAAACAAAAACAATTAGCATCATTTTCTTTTTTTTTTAGAAACAAAAGCCAATTACCATATTAACTTGACGATAAAAAAAACATTCTTCAAGAAATAGAACCCATAAATTAAAATTATATTATATTTATAAAAAAAAACCGCATATAATTGCATTAATTAATGTAATGCAAAAAATGTTATTTTTTTTCTTGAGCCCAATAACTAATCAATAATTAATAGCCTTAAGGTACATCTCATGCAAATAATGGTTGTACTCTAGGGTGAGACAAAAAAGGGTTGCTAGAAATATTGCATAAATAATAACAATAAACAAACAAAAGCCAAACCAAAGGCCTGCCAATAGCCAGCCATGCCAAATTGCCAAGTGCCAACTTTTTTCTTTAATTTCCAGATCACACCCCCAAAAAACAAATAAATAATAAAAAGAGAAAAAAAAAAAAAAAAACCGAGTAGAAATTAAACTAGTCCTATAATAAATAAAGAAAACAAAAACACAAATAAATTAAAATATATATATATATATATATATAAAATAAGAATGGTAGGACCCAATAAACAGTTTAATTCGGCCGCCCGCTTTGTCGTCTCTGTCGTCTCCGTCCATCACCGTCGTTCCTTTGCGTTTGACTCTCTCTCTCTCTGCGTGTCTCTCTTATCTTTCTCACCCATCACCTGCTTTCTCTTTCTTTATCTTTGAGAGAGAGTGTATGTGTGTGTATGTACTTTTCTTTTTCTCTCTATCCTTTTCTTTCCTAACATCTTTCATTTATCTCTCTTTCTCTGTTGTCTCTCTGAACGCTTTCTGTTCCCTGTTATTAATATCTCAGAAAAACAAGTGTCTCTTCTCTTCATATTTCAGCATAAACCCAAAAACGAGGAATCTATCAGTGTCCTCCAAACGCCAAAGCCACCAATGAAAACAACACACGCCCTTTATTATTAGTCTTTCATTACCTTCTTCTTTTCTCTACTCTCACCTCACCTCACCTCACCTCACCTCTCACTTCCTCTGAACAAAAAAAAAAAAAAAAAACCTTTGTTTTTGGTTATGAAAAATTAAAGGGCTTGTTGGGTTTTTTTCTTTTTTTAGACTCTTAGAACTTCTTGTTGGTTTTGGTTTTGGTTTTGAATCTTTTGGAGTGTCATGGCTGGTAGTAATGAAGTCAACCTCAATGAATCCAAGGTATTTTTAGCTTCATATCTTGGGCTTGTTGTACTTTCCCTGCTTCCAGTGTATTGGTCCTATTGGTGGTGTTATGTTCTTAAAGTTTGGAGCTTGTATGATCATTTGGTTGATGGGTTTCAGGGTTTGTTTGATTTTGTATATTCTTCTATGTTGGTGTTTGGGTTTTGGGGCTGGAGTTTCGATTTTGTTGCCTTTCATTTTGAAGGGGTTGAATTGTTTCAGGTGCCATTTGTGCTTTTTTTAACTTTGAATTGTTTCCCATGTCTGTAATGGCTTTTTGGATGGTGCAATGAGTTGTAGATGTGATGGTATGGATCATGGATAGTGTTTGAGTCTCTTTCTTCTTTCTATTTCTTGAAGAAATTTTGTTGTTCTGGAAAATCCAACTTTGAGAAATTCGAGTTTGATTTGGTGCAAAAGTGGCAATTTTTCACCATGTTAAATGGTTTCCTCTTTTTGTTTCATGTCTAATATTTATTTTCTACTGCTTCTTCTCTTCACTGCTTAAAATTTCATGTGTTTTTCGCCGTTGCCTTAGACATTTTGATAATTTTTCTGTCCTGGGTATGTTAAGAGTTTGTCGTATGCATATGATCAATTTGGTTATTACTACTTAGGCTCTAATAAGGTTCTTTAAACTGAAAATGGCATATTAGTTCTTATCCTTTCAATCTTTGAACTTTTTCTTTTCGTGTAGAGGGTTGTGCCACTCAATACATGGGTACTCATCTCCAATTTCAAGCTAGCTTACAATATCCTTCGCCGTTCTGATGGGACATTCAACCGTGAATTGGCCGAGTTTCTTGACCGCAAAGTCCCTGCCAATACAATCCCAGTCGATGGAGTTTTTTCCTTTGATCATGTTGATAGAGTCACCGGACTTCTTAACCGGGTTTACCAACCAGCCCCGGCAAATGAGGCTCAATGGGGCATATTAGAGCTTGAGAAGCCCTTGAGCACTACCAAGATTGTCCCTGTCATAATTTTCTTCCATGGTGGAAGCTTCGCACATTCTTCAGCCAATAGTGCTATTTATGACACTTTTTGCCGCCGGCTTGTGAGCATCTGCAAGGCTGTTGTGGTTTCTGTAAATTACCGCAGAGCACCTGAACATAGATACCCCTGCGCATATGATGATGGCTGGACTGCTCTTAAGTGGGTCAAATCAAGAACATGGCTTCAGAGTGGGAAAGATTCCAAGGTTCATGTATATTTAGCTGGAGATAGTTCTGGTGGAAACATTGCTCACCATGTAGCCATGAAGGCGGCCGAGGCAGAAGTTGAGGTATTGGGTAACATCCTTCTTCATCCAATGTTTGCTGGGAAAATTAGAACTGAATCAGAGAAAAGATTGGATGGTAAATACTTCGTTACAATTCAAGACCGCGATTGGTATTGGAGGGCTTATCTTCCTGAAGGGGAAGATAGAGACCATCCGGCATGTAATCCATTTGGCCCCAGGGGAATAAGTATTGAAGGACTCAAGTTTCCTAAAAGTCTTGTTGTGGTTGCTGGTTTGGATCTTGTACAAGATTGGCAATTGGCTTATGTGGAAGGGCTTCAGAAAGCTGGCCAAGAGGTAAAACTTCTTTACTTAAAGGAGGCCACCATTGGGTTCTACTTCTTGCCAAATAATGACCACTTCTATTGCCTAATGGAGGAGATAAACAACTTCGTGAATCCTAACTGTTAATACACTACTTAACCTCACCTACAGCAGCCATACATAACAGAAGCTTGACACTTCACTTGGGTTCTTTTTTTTCCCCCCTTTTGCAGTTATGGTGTGTAGTTATATACCTATATATGATTGTGTAGTATTACTTCTTACTCCATTGCCATTCATGGTGATAAAGAGAGTTCTGCAACTCTGGGGGTTTGTTTGTTCTTGATCTGGAAGATTACTGCCTATGTCTTTTAGGTACATATATGTATTCTATCAGGGAAAGCCACTATCAAAAGCTCAGAAGTATCAGAACGAACTCATTTGATTTGTGAGATTTGGCTGAACCACCAGATATAAACTTACCCTGGTTAACTTCCAGCTGCAAATAGAGAGAGAAGTATAGGGGTAATGTTTGGTGGTTAATCTATCTGTTTTAGTAAATGGATATATCATTATAAGCACTAATTTCAGGACATGGACTGGAATGTATCCATCATGTAATGAGTCATGTATGTTATACTTGTGTTCTTATATAAAGATTTTATTTGCTCTTTAGCCTTTAAAATAGGTGTCATTTCTGATAGAGCTAATCCGTGTATTGTTTCTTTTGTCCTGTCATTTCTTTCACCGATGAAAATCTAAGCTTGGCTAGTTGTGACCGTAACTCAAGTGCAACTTCTTGATATATGGCTCAGAATGTTGCCTTCTCTTCTGGAGGTAGCGACAAGTGTAAAGCCAATTAACTTGTATAGGCATATAGAGCAAGGCTTTCTAGTTTTCAGTTGGAACTGTATAACAAAGTTAATCCTGGATTTTACGAATGTTAAGCTCTGGATGGGAAAGTTACTTGTATCTAGACAGCAAATTTTGTGGCTTCTCCAACATCCAGTGCAAGATTCATGAACTCAATGCCTTTGAACATGTTGGATTACACACTTATACTTATTATACATCAACTAATGTTAAGATCCAATATTTTCACAACGGCTAACATCATAATTTTTGTGATTGGAACAAAATTACTTTCATCTGGATCCACAACAAGTTATGAAAAAAGTTGTGTAGTCTCAGTTACTTGAACCAGGTGCTCGAAAATCATATTTTAAAATCATCCATGCTAATAGAAATTTCATAATCTAAGATTCTTATCTATAACTTATGAATAAATTTCCAATCACACGGGTCTTAAAGGCCACTTCCCTCTTTGGAATCATTTGGTGGGGGAAATTTTTTATAGCGCATGATAGTGAAATAGGTTAAGCATGATTCATAAATAGGGTAAGTAGTTGAATGCCACTTTGATGTTTTCCTCTCTCTTTGCATCCCATTAAGGATTAAACCTCAATTTGGCTTCATAAAGTCAATGACAAATGCGAAAAGAAAAAGGAGGAAATGAAAGTGTTTCCATAGTAATCAACTTGTAATTTGGCAAAGGCGTGGCGGACCATCCTAATGTCTTCACAAAGCCAGAGACAAACCCCATCCACCAAAAGAAAGCTTCAAATTCTTGTGAGGAAAAAAAAATGATTGGACATGATTCTAAATCATGGATTTCTCAATCTTTCTACATCAATTTGATTAATTCTAGATGGGTTATTTGGAGTTTGGGATAAGAGCAAATTCAGGAATTGGCTTTGTTTTGATGGGGGGAAACCCATCTAGCAGTGGTTGGGAATTTTGGAAGTACTCTAAGGGACCACATTTGAAAACCCACCAAAAAAATATAAACAAAAACAAAAGAAAAGGAGAGGAAAGCCAAGCCAAGCCCTTTAAAAAAAAAAAAATTTAACCCTGTTGGGAATTGGGATTGCTTCAAATTGTTTTAGTGGACACTAAGTGGTAGGAACAGCTAAGCTTGGACAAGGACATGGAACCCTGTCTTCAAATTGACTTTCCTGGCATTTTGCTTAGAATATATGCTTAAGTTTGCATCTGTCAATCACCAAAATTTATTCACTTTGGTATTGGACTTTTATATTTTTAATTTTGTTTTTCACCTTTCTTGTTCAGATTGTCTTAGCTTTATCATGTCTTATTATGAACTGTCCCTTGTAAATTAGCTGTTTATGTTTTGAAAGTATACCCCTAATACGACATAATAAAGTCACTGTCAACAAATGCCTTTTCTTTATTGGAGATTATGGACAAAAACCTTAATTTTGTTTGGTCAGTAGCTTACTTTTTATGATTAATCTATTTTGGTGGGTCATCCTTTTACGGTTTGTGTGTTTACACCATGATTATCCCAATAACATGTCTTTAGTGGTTTAATCTAATATTATACTTTACCCTAGTTGATTCTAGACTCTTTCAGAACAATTTGGTATTATTAGGTTTATCTCATAAATAAATAAAAAAAGGTTTATCCCCTTCAAGGACCATGTCAAATTGATCGCTTCTTTAATAACCCTTTTATTTTCTGTAGAATATTCTTCTGCAAATTTAATTAAAGTTAAGATTAGAATAATAATACTATACATGAACAGCAAATGGAACATACATGGTAAATTCCTGTCCAACTTACACCATGTTTAAGAGTTTATAAAGGAATGATAACAGATTTTTGCAATAAATTCAAATGAATAAACTTAATATACCATTATCTACATGATTGACTTGTTAGACATACTTTATGCAAAAGTAAATTTTATATTGATGAACTTGTGATGAGATAAGAACAATAAAAAGAATCTTATGACTTAATGATATTATTCAGTCTCTCGAATAGGGAGAACTTATATTGAAATCTCATCTCTTCTGTTTATTGTGAAATCGGATAATTATAACATGTTAACGGAATATCTCATGTATACTTCTTTTAAGATTTTGATTTGTTCCTGGTCATAAGAGATCGAAGACCAATTTGATTGGTTTTGCTTTTCCAATAAAAGAGAAAGCAAAAGTGACTTGCGTCTAATGTTGTCCCCATTATGGGTGCAAATTAAGCAACTGTGTGCTGATTTGTGAGATAATTCCATGATAGTTTTTTTTTTTTTTTTATATCCATTTTATTGTTGACAATCTCATAAAACGTTTTTCAGAGCCAAGTTTCTTTTTCTTGGCTGGTAATTGTTATATATATAAATAAGGGAGAGAATAGATGATAAATTAATAATGGCCTACAAAAAAAGTTAGAGAGTTTTTTTTTTTTTTAAATAAAAATATTAACCAAAAATAAATAAATAAATGTTACCCTTTTGTTTTTATTATTTTGTCACCTATGAGAGAGATCAGTAATAGAGCATGAGAAAATACAAAAACGGTTGCCTGTGTAATAAAACATGAAAAAAACAAAAAGGTGGCGGTACAGAAAGAGTGAAGAGAATGTACAACAATAAAACAAGAGAAAATACAAAAATGACTGACACTATAATTGCCCGAAAAAAGGGTGGGAATGATAGGATAGCCAATTTCTTAGCCAAAAATAAATAAAAATAAAAGAATCTACCATCTAGAAGGCTCTAGTCAGTGTACTTTAATAGAAAAGTTAAAAATTTCTAAGGATATTTTATAGGCCTAACTTCTATGATTGAACAAAAACTTATTTTATAGACAATCTCTCTCCCAGGTCACAATATTTACATCTCAAAAGTGTACAAAGCTCAACAGAAAATAAGAGAAATGAGATAGTCTCATGAGGTATTTTCTTGATTTGACAATAAAATGGGACAAATGAGACATACAACGGACCAAAATGTATCAAACTAGTTTTTAATTAACATCATGGAATAGTTTAACTTCGTACTAAAATTTCCATCATTAGAGACACTTATTTCCCCCTAGGATTTTATTTTTTTGGGTTACTAAAAGCATTCTTAGCAAATGTGTCAAACACTATAAATGCTATAATTTAACATCAAATTTCAAAAAAGCACCCTTCATCAAAGGTGCTAGATGTTATTAATTTTGACATCTAACTACAGTGGGCTGCTAGAGATAGCAGCCCATTGTAGCAAGATGTTAAAAAAAAATTGTTTGTTTAATGAAACACTGTAGCAACAATGGATGTAATTACTGATTTAAATGAATAAAGAATAAAAAAGAATATTCAAATGAAATGGTAAAATAATAGAACTTTTGATGTTGGGTGTATTATAAAGTGAGTTATTAAAATGAATAAAGTAACCTTTTGAGATACTAAATACTATATTTTATAGCATTCTTGATTAGAATGCTTAATAAAAGTGGGTCTCCTCTCCTTGTAAGACCATCCATTTTATATTTTTTGCTCCGATGCTATTTAAGTGAAATTGAAAAGGTAAAGAAAGTTGTCATGCACAAAACTAATATCAGCCATTGCCTCTAAGAAGAAAAATAAAAATAAAAATAAAAAATGTCAGAAATTTTTATAGATAATTTTCGTGACCACTGCTTATATGTCGGCGCTCTCGCCTTTACCAAGCATTTATTAGTAACACAAGTACATAACATAATATAAACGCATTACCATAGCTCCTTTTTTAGAGGTCGACTCTAAGTTGTAAAGATGTTTTCTCTCCTTAACAAGTATGTTGTGTCAAATCGCATGTCTTAGAATAAAGAATAAGGTAAAATTACAATAATTTCACAAAAAATCTTATAAAAAAATAATGTTAGTGATCAGCTTATTCAAAGTCATTTATTATTTATTACTTAAGATTTGTTATGAAATAATTATAAAAATGTTGTGACATAACATTGCTCTTAGAATAAATGTGACTAAAAATGTCAAACTGGGCTAAAGAAATCTAAAATATTAATTTTAAAACCCCAATAATTTTTTTTTTGTTTTTTTTTTTTTTTTTTGGTTGTGATGTAACTTTTTGATATTTACATAAAAACAATAACAAATTATTGAAGGAAATTTGCCCATTCTATTACCATCATATTAAAAAGCACACTAACAATATAACGAGAGCACATTCTTCTCACATGCTGAATATATTGATTGTAATAATAATTAAAATATCTATATCTTTAGCTTGTTGAATAAGATGCAAAATATATTTTGTTTGGATCTCCGTCAATGCGATGTTTTATCCTCAGCGTCCTTTCTTTTAACTTGCTTTCATTTACAAGTCTCTGGCATCCTTTCTTTTATCTTACACTCTCAATCATAAGCCAAATAAATTTACCAAAAAAAAAAATTGAAGCTATAAGCTTTCGCTCTCACTTCAATTTAAGGGCCAACAATATATACACATCCTTTACAAATTACTACTCTTCAACATTAAAAATGTAGTTTTAGGGGGTGTTTGATTTGTGTTTTTAAACAATAATTTTTAGTTTTTAAATAATGTTACACGTATTTATACACATTTTTTCACTCACATGTATTTTCACACATGTTTTTAAACAATAATTTTTAATTTTTAAATACATGTACCAAACGGGCCCACATTAAACAAAACCAGCAACGTACTTTTCATTTAGTCAAGGTCATACATTTGAGCAAAAAAATTCCAACTTTAGATGTTTTCATTCTGGAATAGTTAACTTCACATGCATATAGGGAATTCTCCGGAACATGAAAAACAAGAGTACAAGACATATTTAGAGTTGAAAACTTATAGTCCAACCACCATAAAAGACAGAGCTTAAACAGGAAAGTTTGTTTTTACTTGGTAGTCAAGAAACAGTAAACATCCCTTTTTCTTTTAGGTTTTGTAATTTTCTTCTTTATGGTCTAGTAGTAGGTGTCTGCTCTAGCTTTTGGTTGAGGTGCATATGCATGGTCCACAGTTTTTCTGGCATTAGTAAAAGACTAAAACTACCACCACCATTTCACTGTTGCCCTGGTTGCTTAACCTTAAAGTCTAACCAAACTCAACAAGCCCATGGAAAAGGAATTAAAATGCGAAAAACAACAATAGAGATATGGAGTAGGAAGTAATGCAGGAACTAGAATATAATGTAGGAACCCAGAAAAAGGAAAAAAGAAATAAATAATATATGGAGGAAAGCAAGTAGGTAAATGACAAGGATTTGTAGGAGAAAGTGAGTGTGGAACAATACATAGACACAAGTACAGATGTTTCCCCATGTTTCTGAATCATTCCTGTACAAACTCATTTGCTCTTTAATCTGTCCCCAGGCTCCTCCAGCATGTGTAGCAGTCTTGTTCAGTTGTTTTCCCTGGGTGTCACATGGGTTACAAAAATGGGGGTTTTACCAAGAAATGTTTTCCCTTAGTAGGGAACCAGAGTAATGGTAACTATGATTTATTCACACTTGGCCAGACCGCATTTCATGAATCTGGTTTTATTAGTTATTCCAAATCTCAAACTAAATACTCTAGATCCACTTCTATATACCCCATCAAGATTCCAATAATGGCAGGAAATTATAAAATAGTATATGGGTGTGGTATTTGATTTGATTTGATTTTTTTTTTTTTGGAAGGGAGATTCAAATCCAAATTCACTTTTATTGGAGAATCAGATAGTAGTACCATTGAACTACAAAACTCTTAAGATGTGTTTGATTAAGAATCAAGTAGTACCGTTGAACTACAAAATTCTTTAACATATGTTTTACTAAGAATCTAATAGTACCACTAAACTACAAAATTCTTAATGTGTTTTATTATTCTTCATGAAAGCACATCTAATATAATATTTTGTTATATGCAGTAGCCAAAAACTGAGAACTCGGACCCAAAAAGAAAATGCTAATTTACAAGTACAGAAATGCACGTAAACATAACATTCCAGAATAACCCAACTCAATTTTCTCCCAGTCCTTGAATGAAGCAATCCTCACTTGCCCCAACAAATTGGGTAGGTCACCCGATTAACCTGTCGTCATTGTGATCCTCCGATCCATTCAATCACTTCAATGAAATGCCTTAGAAACCAACTCTGATGGAAACTCATAATCCTGTGAATAGCAATAGATCCAACTTATTCATAGCCCAGCCGACCTTATTATCAATCTTATACTTTACACATGAATTGAATAATGCAGGTTATGTTAAATTTAGACCATTTTTCACTTGCTAAAGAAATCAAAATAAGAACCTTAGAAGAAAAATTATGCAACACAACGCCAGCAAATAGGTTTTGAATCTTGATATCAACATCTTTATTGTGGTGAATGGTAATCTCATCCACAAACCAAAGACTTCTGGCACATGAATAAAGTTAGGAGTGTGCATGGGTCGGGTTTAGTCGGATTAAGGGGATTTGTTTACCCAACCCACTATGGTGGGTTAAAAAAAATTCAACTCAACCCAACCCATCGCATAAGCCCAACCCAACCCAACCCACATGGGTCGGGTTGAACCCATAGTTTGGATAATTTGTTTTTTATTATTATTACTATTAAATTGAGCAGAAAAAAATATATCAAACTTGTCACATGAGCTGATAAACAAAATATACATTAATATATGAACTAATATATATTAATATTGGTTTTTATATAAGATAGGAGGAAGAGCTAGTTATTTAAAAAAATTTATTAATTATATAATATATTTTAAATATATATTAAATATATAGGTAGGTCGGGTCGGGTTTGGCGGGTTTAGAATTTTATGACCTAAACCCAACCCAACTCGCTAAAAAAAAGAATTTGTAACCCAACCCAACCCATCAAGCCCTAAAAACCGACCCAACCCGATGAGTTGGGTTGGGTCGGATCGATTTTGGCGGGTTGACTGCACATCCTTAAATAAAGTCATCAATGTTTTTAAGATGCATTGATGGATTACCCATACCGCATTAAGAAAAATAACCATCATTAGCAACTAGGTAACAAAGTATTGGGCTGCTTTTGTTCACAGAAAAACAGAGTAGCAGTATAAGCCCTCCAATAGTAAGCAAAAAGGCAACAGAGGACTGTTAGAAAAATAATATTATTTTATTTTCCCATACTCAAAGACATCTTACAACTTCTATTGAAATCCCAAACTCAAAAGACACGTTACAACTTCTATTGAAAATCCGCAAAACGGACACGTATTGAGGAAAGCACTTTGCACACCAATAGATCATAGATGGATTTTATTAGAATTTTTATTTTTTTAGAAAAATGTTAAATTTTCAATTGGTATTACAAGAAGATTGAATTCGTACTGTCTGAGATACTTTACACTGCAAAATACAAAAATCAGCCTTGAGGTTAAAGGCCATTGATTGAGAGGCTAAATCCTATCTTCCAAATATTGGTCTTGCTCTTGTTTCAAGTATAATGAGTCATTTGACACATCTTCAGCATACCTCTTGCAGAATTATACAAGAAATTTTTATGCTCCCTGAATATAAGATAATAGTCTCTCTTCTCTGTCCTGGTGGTACTCTACAAAGTCAGTTAATTAAGTCACATTGCAAGCAGTGAGCTGGGAATTTGTGCAGAAAAACACACTATCTCTCGTGTATTGGGGGGAATTGATTTCAATATTAGTAAGCATTCAGCACTTTGGTGGCCTTGGTCCATTAAACACTGTACTTTTCAGCAGTTTCTGCAAATCATATGCAGTTGATTAACACAGGTGCAAGTAAAAAAGATTTAAAAGAGTAACTGCAAAATTTCCACATATGGTTTCCAGAATGAAAAATTAAATGGCATCACATAGAGAAACTACATGCATATTCAGAACTTTTTACAGCCAGTGTAATCTTAATTAATCATTTTCATAAATAAAAACAGGGCCAACATAATCATGTGCTCCAGGAACTTGAATGAATTTCACAACTTTTAGAGATAGTTAAAGCTAATCTGAACCTGATGAGACTCTAGCAACAGCAAAGAACATGAATTTTGAGTTCAGATACTTCATACCAGAATTTTCTGACATCGAAGCTTAAAAGTAGAACCTTTCAAGCACTCAGAGCTTTCTGAAAACTACAAAACAATTCATAGAACATGAATGCCACCAAGGTCACCCAATTATCAGATACACTAATGTCCATGATAGAGACATCTAAAACATAATTTTTATAAATTCCAAAAGAGCGAATATGTTTTCTCAGTGAGACTATGAAAAGGAGTCGATCTGTCAATGGCATTGTCTTAGACACCACACAAGACTGTCAATGTTTTAACACGGTTAAAACCATGCTGAGAATTGATCTCTAATCACATTTGATTCTACCAGTATGGATAGCCTCTGGCCATCCCACCACTATTGCTCTTGATACATTCTCTAGACCACAGGAAATTGCTTCATAGTGGTGGTCTGAACCATCTCATAAATCTACTTCTGAAATCTGCTTGAAACATGTGAAACTCAGATTGTTTCCCTTGACAATAATATGATGCTGCCAATGATTGTTATTTGTTGTCATTTCAATTAAAAAAGTCATAATTTAATACTCCTATGTCCTTAATATTGGTTGGGATGGCACCCACTTAGCACATTGTATCTCAAAGTATTGGGTTTTGTTTATTATTCACTTCAAATTTCTTTTCACAAAGTATTATTCGTTTCAAAATGTTATTACATGCCAGCCTCATTACAATCTCTAAAGATGTGAATGGGAGGCAGATAATTCTCTGAATCCAGATAGGAAACAAAAACCCTCAAATGCTTATTCCATCCAGCCTCAGTACAATCTCTCAAGATGTGAAAGGGAGGAAGATAATTCTCTGAATCCAGATAGGAAACAAAAAGCCTCAATGCTTATTCCATACGAACCAAACTAAAACAGTAAAACTACAAGACCATGTAGTCCCATCAATAAAACTTGAATACTGATTTAAAAATATAAGGCAAGAAGCACAGATGAATAAACAGACTAAGATGACTCATAGATGACCTACCTCTCTCTCTCTCTCTCTCTCAGGTGCTTTATATTATTTTTCCTCTCTAAATAATGAAATAATTCATTGATATGGTTTTGTGATTTATCCCTGAAACTCTCATCTACAATTCTCCTATTGGCTTTAATTTGCAAGACGGCCAAGACGCTGAAGCTTACCAAGACTTCTGTGCATCAACCTTCTAACTTCTCCATCGATACTTTTCCTACACGGCTACACTACAAAATTGAAGATTCCTCCTTTGCTCTATGATTAAACTATGCAAATAGAGCAAGTTTCGTGACCTAGCAAGTATTAACTGTCCTGACCAAAGCATCATTGCAAACAATCTCCAGCATCGGCTGTCCTTTCAAGAATCAGGATCAACCTAGTTAAGGTTGGCAATTAGGCATCAATTTGCAAGCTGGATCCAGCTCTACACTTTAATGAATCATACTTCTTTTCATAAAGCCAGTCCCAGTTAATTGGGGTCCTAAATCTGGTTCTAATAAAAGATTGCAATTCATGAAGGGGCATAGCATTGGATTTTTTTAACATAGGTTTCCAATGGAAATTATTAAAATAAAACAGTGCACAATTGTTTAATTATAAGTGCATCAATACGGAAACATACTTATTATGTAATGGAAAAAAGCTTTAGAGAATACATACTTCCTACAAAAGACCAAAGAGATATATAAAAATGGGCACCTTCCATTATTTTAAGCATCAATGGTCAACACAACAGCCAGGCATAATTAGATAAACTAAAAGGACCAGAGTGACTTGTCATAAAATATTTTAGCAAATAAACAATGGGGTTTTCATCAATCATTGCACATTGTAATAGGCAATGGTAAGCAACGTCAATAACTGATCATCATGGGTTTTGAACTACTGAGGACCTGAAAATAAAAACGTGAGGGGTTTTTGGGGGGTGGGGGGGGGGGGGGGGGGGGTGTGGTGGGGAACAGATAAGATTGTTCATGAAAATTATGAGACAAGATGTGTGTACCTTTCAATTATTTGAAACTCCAATCCTGTCAAACAGATGCAGTGAACTTCTCACAATAATTAGCTGACTGCTGTTTGCAAATTCTGCCGTCCAATATGCTGTTATTGAAAGGGTAAATTATGATGGTAATGCATCCAAAGGAATTCCATACCCATGCTTACACATCAATCCTAATACTTGCTCAACCTTGTGCCTTTGACCACACGTAGAGTACGCCTTATACATTATCAAAAATGTCTTTTTTGTGCGATCCAAGTTAAAGTTCTCCATCTCATCTAGGACGCTTTCCATTTCATGCAAGCGCCTCTGTGACGCATACATGACCATCTTACAGTGATACAGGGACCGGCAGATTCTCCACCCAGCACATTCTGCACGCCTCACAAAGTTAGCAAGCTTGTCCACTGCCTTGCACCGGAAATAACTTGCAATTATGGACCGCATCACCCTCACTGTAATAACAGAGGTGTTGTGCTCAAATGCCTCATTTATTGAGTTCTCCATCTTTTCTAACCAATCCTCTTGAGCAAAAACCCTAATCAACATCACATTCAACCATGGTCTATAATCCTTCTCTGGAATATGCTTCATTAGTGCCTCAATCTTTGTAACTCTATCTGATGCAGAACTCCTACAATATGCACATATCATGGATCTGATCAATGGAATTTCCTTATCGTTAACATGGTGCTTTACCAATTCATACATCTCCTCCATTTTTTCTAAATTACCTGAATGTGCATATCCCCGAAGCATTAGCAAGAAGGTGTTAATGTCAGGCTTAACAGGGCCTGTATTCATCATCTGATAAGTATTTTCCATACTATCCCACATCCAAGCTGTGACATATCCAGCAATTAAATTGTTGTATGTGCTTATATTAGGGGAGAGATTCAAATCATTTATCTCCCGAAAAGCTGTTTCCATGTGATCAACTAGCATCAAGCGACCAAAAACAGAAATAAGAATATTATATGTTACAACTGTAGGACTACAAATTGCTTCCTTCTTCAGGTCCTGAAACAATGACTGGCATTTATCACCCAGACCATTGCACATATAAGCACCCATCAGTGCATTATAAGTAGATATTGTCTTGATTCGCTTGTTAGCAGCCTCAGTAAACAGCTCCACTGCAAGATCAACATTCTTAATTCTACCAGCAATTGTAATGCCCTTGGAATACTCCTCAGGTGTCATAAGAATGCCATACTCTGCCTGTTTTCTCCTCCAATTGAAAACCTGAATGTCAATAGACAACACCATCTAAGACATGTTAAATAGATTAAAGATCATTTGCCCCCAACAATTTGCATCGATCTAGTTGCTTGTTATAATTTTTATACACTCTAACATAGTAAGAGGCAGTTGGACATCCCACAAAAACCGAATCAGTGCTTTCTGTCTAAGATAGATACAATTCAAAACCGTTCACTAAGTGAAGACCCTAACAACAGACTCCAACTGCCATAAATCAATAGCCAAAACTTTTGTTGTACTTACATTGCACAGAATTTTATAACATTTAGTGCATAAAGAACCTATATCACCACAAAGGCACAAACTCCACACCCAAAAAAGAAAGGCTCATTCATCAAAATCTCAACACGTCCATGTTCCACTCCTCTTTCCAAAAACAAAAGAAAACCTATGTACATCCTACAAAAAGCACCCAAAATATATATATATATATATATATTTCCCTGAATTTCCAAATAAATCATAAGCTCCATAATTATTCACCACAACTCTGTCTCTCTATTTTTTTAAAACACCAATCAACAAGTAAAACAACCAGTAACCCAAATAACCCCCACTTCAACCATAACCAAATTCCATTCAATAAAAACAAAATGCAATACAGTTTTATCATATAACACACACAAATCAAAATTTTTTTAGCACCAATCAACAAGTGAAACAACCAATAACCCGCATAAATCCCGCATCAAACTAAACCAAATGCCATTAAATAAGCAGAAATGCAATACACTTTTATCATTAACAACACACAAATCCACTTTTTTTTTCTTTCTTTTTTTTTCCTTTTTTAAATGCAACAACCAACAAGGGGAACAACCAATGACCCAAATAAATCCCACATCAAACATCTAATAAAAACAAAATGCAATGCAATTCAATTTTATCATAAAAACGCAAGCACGCACACACACTCAAACATGTAAAAATGGGAAAAACACCTCTAGTGCTAAGTGAGGCCATGAACTGAGCTGCTTCAAAAGCTCAATAAAAGCGGACCCATCCGAATAGCTCCGAATCAAAGACGCCCCTTTCTCCTCCAAAACCCTAAAAACATAATCCTCGGAATCCTCGAAACTCAGAACCAGCTCCTCCTTCAACCTCGTCACCTTGTTCCTCAGATCCTCTTTAGCCGACGAATCGGAAGGTGCAAGCTTGTCGGCGAACAAGCTGAGAATGTTGGTCGGAAAGGTGGATTTGCTGGAATGGTGGGGACTGAGGTCGCGAGTGGCAAAGCCGTAATTAGGGGACTTGGTGAGGGTAAAGTTGAAAGGAGAGGAGGAAGAAGAAGAAGCTAGGGTTTTGGGTTTAGTGAAACAGAAAAGCTCGGCTTGGGCCGCCGCGTCTGTGATTTTCCAGACCCGCTTCATAGTCTTCTTCTTGTTGAGGTGTTTATTCTTCTAACGGGCATTTTAGGGTTTAGAGAGGGTTTACGCAGAGACTGAGACTGACGATAAAAAGGTCCGTTTGGATATCACTTATTGTTGCGTAAACATGTCTGGGATAGCACTTATTGTTGGATAGCACTTAAAGTGTAACATGTCTGGGATCTTTATCCTTTTTATTTTCAAAATTTGTCAATCTCGTCCATTTTTCATATTCTATTTTATACATTTATGGTTGTATACTATAGTTTGACACGTTATTTAAAATTTAAAGTAATGTGATATTGTTCATATTGTTAGATTCAATAAATTAAATCTAAAAAAAGATACAGTAAATTTGATAGTTTTTAAAATGATATGTGTGATAGGATCTTTATTTTGCCAACTATAGTCCATTTTATGACAAATTAGTTATTATTATCCGACTAAAATACAAATGAATTTCTTTTTTAGTGTGGTGGGATTAGACTTCAATTTCCCATTTCCTTATTTGAGTATAAAAACACTTGAATTTTAAAAAAAAAAATGATTTAATAGTTACAAGAGAAATTTGAACTGTTTATGTCATGAATATATTAAAAAGTAGCAATCGGTTGAGGTACAAAAACTCTTGGTTCCATTGAATTAAATATAACTTTCCCATTTTTTATTTATTTATTTTTAGCTATAATACGAGGAGAATTTAAATCTTGGATATTTTTGTTGAAAATATTAAAAGGTGCTAACTAAGGTAGTCAATACCGTACCGGTACCGGCCGTACTGTACTGATATGTATACCGGTATCGAAACATTAACATTTCGTACCGATTTAAATACCGGCCGTACCGACCATGTACCGGCCAATTTCGGGTAATACCAACTGGTACAAAAAAAAGTTTTTTTTTTTTTTTTTTAAGTTTTGTAATTTTTGAATTTTTGTTAGGGTAGAATGGTAACTTATTTGTATTAACTTATTAGTATTATTTGTTTTCTTAGTATGCAATGGTAACTTTTAAGTTTTCTATTTTATATATATATATATATATATATTTTTTTTTTTTTCCTTTTAATTGATACTAAAATCTAAAATCATGAATAATTAGTTCTGAATCGAGAAAATGTTTTATGGTAAACTTTTATATTTATTATAATACACACACACACATATATATATATATATTTATTTATTTATTTATAAATATAAAAAATAGTGGTAAACTCGAAACGGTACACCGGTATTGATCGGTATCCGAAATATATCGTATTGTTGGCCAAACCGATATAGCCTCCAGTACGGTATTGACTCCCTTGGTGCTAACTAGTTGATTAATAAGGCTATTGGCAAGTATAACTTGTTCCAAAAAAAAAAAAAAAAAAAGAGTATAAACTACTATAGTTATATGATTTTTGGAATTGCCAAAATATTTTGTTTTTAAGATTATAGTAAGATCTATATTTAAACAGTGGAATTGGTGGAATCACTTAAACTTGTGAGAAATTGGACTAATTAAAGGAGGTAGATCTATTTTTTAGGTTCAATTCGGTTCATGAATGAGAGATTAGGACGCCTAGTTAAATCCTTATTGGGTGTATTACTTGGCCTGCAACGATTTTGACTACTTCAATCTCATCTGGACACTAGTTTTGGACTTTAGTGATTTTTTGGTAAATTTCTATTAAACACCTTTTTTTTTTATATAATTTATTTATAATGCTTGAGTTGTTAAGTGTGGAACTTTTCTTCTATTTATTTATTTATTTTACTCCGATGATTGTTACATATTTCATAACTTCAATAATGCTAATTTCAACTTGCTTCTAGTTTTAACTCACTCCTAGTTAGTTCAATTGTTACATATTTCATTGTAAATTGAAATTCTATTGTTTTTATCAACCCAAAAAAAAAAAAAAAAGTTAACTCTAGAGTGTCAATTATTTTGATTATTTAGAGTGGAGGGTTATTTTTTAAAAATTGGGTATCACAAATTTTAAAACAATAATATCACCACCAACAAATTGTTCTGCACTTCAATCATTAATTATGTAATATTACCAATTTTTCATTTGAATAACTCTTGAGGTATAATTTTTATTATAATTTTGTTCACAATTTGTTGAAGTGGAGGAATGACCAGTTTTAACAAATTATAGAAAAAATTGTGTCCTAAATTTTTTTGCTTCCCCTTTTATTGCACTTGTTTTTCATTTACTAAAAATAAAATCCTTTCATCAATCTCAAACATAAAAAAAATATTGTTCTCACAAGGACTTAACCTAAGTCCAATACTTTTTTATGCGCTAAACCCGTTGTAACAGTAAACCGTGACAAAAAATAAATGACCATCATTGCTTTTGGTCATATTGTATTTGTACCCAAAAGTGGCAACGTGGACGTCAGAGAACGCCCAGTTTGTATGCACTGTGCAATCTACTTGCACCAGATCCGACCACTAACTCTTACGTGAGACACGACACGACATGACATGACTCGACTTCTCAGCTCAACACTGAAACCCAAACCATGCCAAAGACAAAAAAGACTCCAACCTTGTACCACTCCAATCCAAAAAACACATTCAACAACCTTTTTAGTTTCGTAGAAAGTAGAAACCAAAATATTTATATTTATATATAAATATTACCTCAAATCTTCCTGTCAGACCCATAAGCCTACAGGTCAGATTGCCATACTTGTTGCATTTTTTTGCTGACCCAGAAATGAAAAAAAGAACTTTTGGTTTGATTTATTTATTTTTTGTCATTTTTGTTTTATTGTTGATCATTATGGGGTTTCTGCTTTAATTTCCAGGGATCTGTTTTGTTAAATACTTTTGTCATATAGTTCATTATGCATCATACTATAAGAGCCCAAAGAAAGATTGGGTTTTGTGTTGGTTTGTGGATGTTGGGTATTGGAAATGGTTTCACTTTGCAGTGACTGAGCTGAATATGGCGGTTGCATATGCAGTAAAGTTTGACTCTTTCATTCTTTTTCTGTCGAGAAATTGTTTAATTTAGTGGTGGGATAGAAAGATTGTGAGTTTTACTTGAATTAGAAGTTGGAAATTATATTATGGTTTAGACTAAAACTCTTTGTTTGGTGGATAACAGTTTCTGGGAAATTTCATGTGGAAATTTTTTTTTCCCTTTTCTTTTTGGCAAGACCCAATTTGTTGGAATTACATTTCAGGGGGGAAAAAATTTGCTGGGATCAAAGCTTAGTTGGGTTGGCTTTCTTATTTTGTGGTGAGTAGAAAGAAATATGACAAGTGAGAGTTAGTTTCTGGTGTAGATTGGCGCGCGTGTGTGTGTGTGTATATATATATATATATAGTTTTTTTTTTTCCCCTCCTAGGCATGAGGATAAACTGCATAGCCCGTCAGGGGTGAAAAGCCCCTGGATTACCCGATAATTGGTTATGGCGGGTGGGGGTTAGTTGCTCGTAAGAGTTTGATTAACATTGAGGATTGTTGTATAGTATAGCAACTAATCTAAGTGAAATTCTCTTATGTCATAAAAATATATATATATATATATATAGTTTTTTTTTTTTTCCCTCGGAAAGTAAACGATCTGATGTGATAAGATTTTGTTAAAAACTTGATGGTAAGCTATATGATAAATTAGATGGAGACTTTGAACTCAAAACATAGAATGAATAGAGTTTGAAGAACTGAGATCAAAAGAAAGCTGGTGGAATGATCCTTGAATAGACCGAAGAAAAGTGTAAAACTTATAATGGGATATTGAAATTTAGATGTAGTCCAAAATAACCAAACAGATTTCACTCAATGAACATTGGGATTGATTATTATCTTTTCCTTATCCTACATGTACATGAAAAGTAGGAGATGATTGATTAATAGAATGTCTCTTGTTTGTAGGTTTGGAGTCTAAAAGTGAAACTTTTTTTTCCTTGGCTGGACTGACATTGTATGGGGGTGGTATGAAGCTGCAACAGTATTATATATGTTTCTGCACAACAAATTGTTGGCAGTGGTCTTAAACTAAAATGTATGTTACACACAACAGGGCTGCAATAGATGAAATGGGTTATGCAATGAGTAGGCTGGAGATAGAACCAGACCATTGTGACGGCAGGGAGGTTGTCCATGGAGTCAGTGACAGTCAAAGATCCAACAAGCCATTGAATTGTTTAGACAATGAAATTGCCCAGCTCACAAAGTTAAAATCAGGACCCCATCAAATGCTGAGCCAAATTGCACCTGGAAGTCGGGGGTTACCTGTTTCCACAGTGAAAATGTTGGCTGGTCGAGAATGTAATTTTTCAGGAAGGGGGAGGTTCTCATCAGCAGATTGTTGTCATGTTCTTAGTAGATATCTTCCGGTAAACGGTCCCTGGCTTATTGATGAAATGAACAGCCGAGCCTATGTCTCGCAGTTTTCTGCCGATGGTTCTCTTTTTGTTGCTGGATTTCAGGTAAATAATAGCTGACTTGGAAATAGGGATGTAGAACCCCTTCTCAATAGAAATTCATCTTGTTGCTGATAAAACTGAGTCAAAGAAGAGAAAATGAAAAATCTCATTTTTCTCTAGAGTAATGAAGGGTTGCCTCAAATGAAACATATGTTTTTTACTAGGCATGTTTTAAGTTGTTTTCTTGGTTCAGAACTATTAAAGGTGTGAGCCCTAAAGTTTTTAATTTAATTTTTTCTTTCTTGCATGTCCTTTATTGTTAAACAAATCACAGGATAATCATATATGTCATAATTTTCAGTTACAATAGATTTTGATCATCTGTTGCAGGGAAGCCACATTAGAATATACAATGTTGATAAAGGGTGGAAAGTTCAGAAAAATATTCTTGCCAAATGTTTGCGATGGACAATTACTGATACATCTCTTTCTCCAGATCAGCGCCATCTTGTGAGTTCCTATATATATATATATATATATACACTTTAAACTTAGTTGCATGTAAATGATATTCCCTTGTTCTTATATTTAGCATATTTATATTTTTTGAACTTATCCAAAGCGTGATGTATAAGGCATTTGTTTCTGATTGGAACTATCTTTATTTCTTAACTAACGTGCATGTGGGGTAAAAAAAACCATTCTACTTAACATGTGTATCCTACTGAGACTGAGGTCCTCTTGGATACAAAAAAGCAGGGTACTATGAAGGAGAATAATAACCACTGGAAACGAATTTCTAACTGTAAATGAAAATAATGAAACATATCCATTTTACTTTGTCTTCTATTGGTGATTTTGAGAATGCTTAGTAATATTCTAAATCAGTTACGAGTTTTTAGCCAATAAAATGAAAATGTTGAAGTTATCAAATAAGGCAAATGACTTACCCAAAAAAAAAAAAAAATTCAAATAAGGCAAATAGTTACCATAATTAGGTAGATGCCATGAAAGGCTGTGCTTTATTAACGTTAGAATGGGGAAAGGGGGAAGGGAGAAGCCCTGAATCCCTATGTTTTTCATTCTATGACTAGAGGTAGGCAAACTATGCTATTTCAAATCATTATGGTTGAATGAATATTGCATTCCCTATTGGAAATTTTATTTGTGACTTGTGAGTTTAGCATTGCTGTTGTCCTAGTGTTTACCTTCATTTAGATTGGAATGGTGGTTGCTTAACTCCTACTCCCCTGCACTGGCGAACTCACTCAAAAAGGAACTGTGGTTTCATATGATATACAAATGTATTTGGATATTCAGTTCTTTGTCCTGTACCCACTTGGAAGTTACTTAGCAAGAGTGGATGATTTTATATAAAGCAGCATGGTTTGACAAGGACTGCTTTACAAAGATAGAACTAGAACGTTCTTTTATCTTCTTTCTAGCTGCTGGAAATCTGTGAGGTAGGAGCAAAGGAAAGATGTATGCTTGCACTTTGCATGGTGTGTTTTATATAACCCTTGAAGATTTCATGTTTTTATTAAGTAAAAGATCTAAGAACTGGCAAATATTCTTTAATGTTTGAAATGTCTCTGACAATACAGTGAGCAAGATTGAAACATGTCCTAACTCAGACTTCCCAGTTGCTCCCTTGCACACCTATACATTGTATATAGTAGTAAAGATAGAAAATTCCTATCAAACTCATCTTGACAAGTGTACCCAAATTGAATGGGACTTCCCAGTTGGTCTGATCTGGCTGGGATGGTCACACAGCTATCTGACAGCCCTCAATTTAATTTGGTTTAAGTCTTAGTTGATTTGAGTGGGAATCTGGTATATTCTTGTTCTTTTCATGTGTATTTTGTCACTCCACTAATTTCGTTTTATATATGTTGATTTAAAGGGGCACTCTCTCAAGGGCCTGAAGCTTATAATTCATTTTCTCCACATTGTTGTTATTGGTTAATATTGGTAATTTTGCTATTGCAGGTTTATGCCAGCATGTCACCTGTCGTCCATATTGTTAATGTTGGTTCTGCTGAAACAGAATCTCTGGCAAATGTTACGGTATGAAGTTGTTAGTGTCCACTTATAAAGCGCCCCCCCCCCCCCCCCCCCCCCCCCCCCAACCAACCACCACCACCAAAAAAAAAATAGAAGAAGAAGAAGAAAATGCTAGCTTTTCCATTTCAGTAGGTTTTGCAATTTACTTAATGCATGTATGGAATAAAAGTATAGCATGACAACTCAGTTCTTTTACATCAACTTTCCATGAAACTATTTTCACACTTGCATTGTTGCCTACCCCAATAGCTTGGAAATCTGTATCTGAAAGCAAAGAAAAAAAAAAAAAAAAAAAAATCTCGGCTATTTGGAATCTTGTGGTGAAGCACAAAAAGATTCATAGGGTTAAAGATATTTTAACAATTTAAATGTAAGGGTAGGACATTGAAAATAGGAATGTGTGGATGAAACACATTTGGTTCATGTGCAATGCAAGCTCCATCTGAATATAGAAATCTACTAGGCTGTGCAACCAAATGTTTTCGAGAGTAACCCACATGTGCAGGCACTATTGGGAATGCCACTATGGCTATCTAATAGGGAATAAAACAATGTTTTGGATCGCTGCATGCTTTGTTTGACAATCTCACTTGGGAATCTCCTGGTCACAAATTTGGAGGACCGTATCATGGACTTTCTTCCGTCTGACTGTTTTATCGCTATCTTTAGATTGCACCCAAAAAAAAATGATAACTAGGAAAATATAGTTTTTTGTTGCATGCTCACTATGGCTTGAAAATTTTCCCTGAAAAGAACAACCAAAAATTAAAAAAATAAAACTAATAATATGTATTGCAACCCATTGTGCCAAATGTTGGTCACCCTTTATGTTTATGATTGTACCCTTCTGGCCAGAAATGATGTTGGTATCTGAATTTTCTTTTGAAAACTGAATTTTTATTCTCTCCCCACTGTATTCTTGCATGACTTTTGGGGCCTATATGTTATACAGGAGATCCATGATGGTTTGGATTTTTCTTCTGCTGGTGATGATGATCGAGGATACTCTTTCGGACTCTTCTCTGTGAAATTCTCGACTGATGGACGAGAAGTTGTTGCTGGAAGTAGTGATGATTCTATATATGTTTATGATCTTGAAGCAAATAAGCCTTCCCTCCAAATTTCAGCACACTCGGTATTGTTACCATTTGCATAAACACCTCTATTATGTGTTTCTTGATTTGATTTGCAGGTTGTTTGTGTGATTATTGTGTTTCTATCTTTCTCCTCTTGCACAAAAATACAAAGATTATGCCTCTTGATTAAAAACTTTTCTTCATCTCTCTATCTCAATTCTTTAGCACTTCTCACTATTTATTCCTGTATCTAAACTTCATCTGCATGACCTACATTTTACTGCACTGAGTTGCTAAAGAGGTTCTATGCAGAGCTTTAAGCCTCACTTCATATAACTGGCCTTTCCAAATAGTGTATTTACTTTGTTATCCTCAAAATACTCTTTAGTGGGTTCGATTGGTGTTGCATGTGTAAATAGAGATGGGGAGACTATTGATCATTTACTTATGCACTGCCCTGTTGCTAGAAAATTGTGGAATTTGGTGTTTAGCTCTTCAGAGTTCTGTGGGCATGATCCCTCGTTGAGTATTTAGTGGGAAAGGAATACTTGCACTTTCGAAGGAAGTGAGGGATTGATTCATGATTTGAAGCTGCTATTCTTCTGGACTTTTTATTTGAGTGGACAAATGCTTTGGGTGTTTTTGCTTTTAACTCTTTGGCTGATTTACTCGATAGCTGCAATTTTCTTGCTTTATAATTTTTTTTTTTTTTTTTGTTGTTGGCCCTTAGCACATTGCCTGTGTGCTCTGGTCCCTTCTGTAACTTTTTTTCTTATTCGATGAAGCAGTAATTACTTATAAAAAAAAAAAATACTAATTCTCTCACCAAGTTTTTATTAGCACAACATGACTTGAATAAAACAGAAGACTTGGAACTACAGAAAGGCAGTGGTGTGTGTAACCTTCAATGGAGCCATATTGAGTTATCCTAATAGTTTGTGTAAATTAATTTTTTATTTTTTATTCCCTTTTTGGAAGAACAATTTTATGCAAAATGGCTACTTTGATAGAATGGCACTACAGATTTTTAAAGGTTTTGCATTTGTGTTGCAGTCTGATGTGAACACTGTATGTTTTGCTGATGAAAGTGGCCATCTCATTTATTCTGGGAGTGATGATACTTACTGTAAGGTACTTTTACATATATGGTATTTGTATTTGGGATTGATTTCTCTTTTCCACTAATCTAAGGGGTTGATTACACTCTCTCTCATAAACTACAAAATTTGACCATCTACACTTCACGTTGGCAGCCTCTGGCAAATTGCCCCTGCCTTCTAATATAATATACACATGTAATTTTGAATGATAGATAACTTTATGTAGGTGTGGGACAGACGTTGCTTAAATGCTAGAGATAAGCCAGCAGGGGTCTTGATGGGACACCTAGAAGGCATTACATTTATTGACAGCCGTGGAGATGGTCGTTATTTCATTTCAAATGGTAAAGACCAGGCCATAAAACTATGGGATATCCGGAAAATGTCCTCAGAAGCTACTTGGTATGATCACTTTCTGGCTTCCCATGGTGCCTTTTAAAATTTGTCCTTCCTTTATGAAGCAATGATCTTGATCATATGATGGCTTCGTGGTGCTTTTGAAAACAGTCTTCTATTTATGAGGTTGTGATCTCAATCATATTATGGCTTTCTAGGTTTCCTCTTTCTTGATTGTGATGCAGAAGTTATGGGATATTGAAAAAGAAAAAAGAAAAAAAAAAGAGTGATGCAGAGGTTATTTATTTTTTTATATATGGCTTAGGTATGTTGTGAGATTGGAAGGCTTCTCATTTTTTTCAGAGGTGAAATAAATTTATGAAATTATTTCAGAAATCAATTTCATAAGTTTTGGCCATTAAAACTTTCACGTTAGTCCATTTATTTGTTAGATCTTCTTTGTTAAATTATTTCTTCTCATTTTTGCAATATGTCATTTATTTGGCATAGTTTTTCTATTAAAACAAAGTTTCTTTCCCTTGACTACTAAAATATTGGGCACAATAATGGAGCTAAAAGAAATTGATTAAAGTATAAAGGAAAACAAGTTAGCCAGAGGATCGGAGGTATATAATTAGAGGAGTGTGTGAAGATATGCATGAATGGATTGTACAGCCAAACTTTATTTTTATTCACTTCTGGATTGAAGTCAGCATGATTATGGAAAAGTTGAATTTAGATAGAATCTATTATAGTCTACCAAGGGTTTGTTTGCATCAAACTAAGGACTCCCATTATGTCTAAACATATTTTTTCACTTATATAAAAATAAAAATAATAATAATAATATATAAAATAAATAAAAGGGTCTATAAAGTCTTTTTCTGCTTGAATGCTGCTGTGCTTGTGTACACTTATATAACGAATCTTTTTCTTCTTCATGTCAGCAGTCAAGAAGACTTCAGGAATTATGAATGGGACTATAGATGGATGGACTACCCACCACAGGCAAAAGATGTGAAACACCCACGTGATCTATCAGTGGCTACATATAGAGGTCACTCGGTCTTGCGTACTCTTATTCGCTGCTACTTCTCCCCAGAATATAGGTAAGCTCCAAGCTGTTTGTTTGATGATATTATTTTTGGTCAACCTGAATCAATAGAGCTCTCATTCTATGTTGATCTGGTTAATCTACTTTTACTTTGACTTCCCAAGGGGCCCAAGGTTGAATTAAGATATAACAAAGTTTTTACTCTTGGTTTCCTGCAAGATTTCTTCTTCTTCTTCTTCGTCATCGTTTTTTTTTGGGATTAAATTCCTTTTGTACAGTACTGACGATTGTCCAAAATTTTAACATTAATTTCTTGACATTTTGCAGCACTGGTCAAAAGTACATATACACTGGATCTCACAATTCATGTGTTTATATTTATGATTTGGTACGTAATCAAATACTGCTTTTCTCATTATCTGCATGCTTTATTTTCTGTTGGTAATTCTGAAATAGAGTTACTCAGATGAGGCTGGGAGGATGAGGGGTTGCAATCCTCTTGACCCTTTTTTATGCCTTGTTTGAAGAGAGATTGAAACTCAACCAGTTGTTGGGACTCATACAATACATTGGTTGGTACTTGTTAGATGTACTCTTATTTGGATGATAAAATCATCAGTGTCTTTTCACATATAAAAAAAAGCTACAATTTATCGTTCAATATACACTATGTTTGCATGATGTCCACAAAATTAAATATGAAAGTAGAAAGTAATCTGAAGATCTTGAATAACTTGCCAAACTGTCATTGTTGTGTCCACATTTGAAGCTGAATGCCAAGCATTTAGCTTTGCACAATTAAATTGATTGACGGTAACTTGGTAATTGTTCGTAGGTGAGTGGAGCCCAAGTTGCTACACTCAAGCATCATAAATCACCTGTTAGAGACTGTAGTTGGCACCCTTATTACCCTATGCTTCTTAGCTCATCTTGGGATGGGGATATTGTCAAATGGGAGTTTCCTGGGAGTGGCGAAGCACCGGCACCCGCGATCAAGAAGAGAGTTCGGAGATCTATTTATTGAAGACCACTTGTTATTTGTGCAAGATATTTATGATACTGTTTGGTAAATATTTGTATATGGTTCAAGCTACATTTTTCACAATCAAATAAGGTGCAACTGATGAGCAATATGAACTACAAAAAATTCTCATATTCACCATCTTAAGTTGTACATAAAATAATACCACTACAAGTGAGGATTGCGATCTTCATATTTTGTGTAAAAGTCATGGATGATGGTACTGCATATGTATTAATGCAAATACACAGCCAAATGTGTGCTTTTCTGTATTTTAATAAAAATGAAATAGAATTCTTTCTAACAAGTTTTGAGAAATGGGCAGCCTATCCCACATCAGTCAAAACATTTGACCATTCTTTTAATCTAATGGCATGTGTTTATATCTATGAGTGGTGTGGCAAGATCACAGCCGTCCAATTGAATCCCATTGTCAGGATGATGGACTGAAGTCACTGGACTCCCATGGAATGGAAGCATGAAAGCTGTGCTCCCTCATATATATATATTTTTTTGGGTCTTTTTGGCAAATGGTGGTAAGGTATCAAATCAAATGTAATATAGGCTGTGCTCCATCATTATGGTTCTTTTTGGGTCCTTTTGCTCTGCCTCCGGAGAGGCCCAATTCTTTCGCCCATTCCATTGCAGCCTGTAATGCCCATGGGCCCATCCCCATCTCACTTCTCTCTTTTCATTGAGATGGGCTGGTACCTTTGGGCTTTTTATTACTTTTCAATTTTTTTTGTTTTTGAGAGAGAGATTACTTTTTTCAATTAAAAGTTCAATATTCCAAGGAAGAATCTTGGGATACACACTTCGCCTTTTCTCACAACTTGCACGTGTTCACCGAATAGCAACGGTTGATTCATGGGTAAATCATATAATTAAATCACATGTGGGTTTATGTATAAATCATGTAATTAAATCATAATTTTACACGTATATAAGTTGTGACAAAGTGTGTAATAAAATTTATAGTCTTAGAAGAAATGTTTTTCAAACCCGGCTCAAAAATAAAAAATGAGCCGAATTTTTCACCAAAAAGTTTACACATTTATTCACAAGCCCCTTCTTTTTGTTTTATTAGGATCACAACCAAATTCATATCAATTTTCACAACTATTCTATATGGCAAACTGTAATTGGTTGCCTGTCACTTTTATATAAATCTACAACTTTTTTTTCACTACTCATAGTCAGTTACATCAGATAATTGTGAAAATGAGTGTGAAGTAATTGTGGTCCTTTATTTTATTTTATTATTATTATTTATTATTATTTTTATTATTATTTTTATTTTGTGTTGGTGACTCCAAGTAAGGTGCTATGTGAGTGAAGGTGTGAATTTTGGATGGAAAAAAAAAAGAAAGAAAAAAAAAACGTTACATGACTAATATTAATATCTCATTATTTGATTCGAAGGTAGGGCCACTCCAATAATAACCATAATTTTTTCGGTGTACAGAAAAAAGTAAAAAACAAAAACAAACAAAAAAGTTGGAAGAAGGAATTGTATTCCATGGAACACAAATGACCCACAAACTCTAAATCTAATACTAGTACGAATCAACATAAGAAAAGCTTCAGTCCTATTTTTCCTGGTCTACTACAAATGTTTGAGTGCCCTAGTTATTAAGCAATTATTGATGTAAAACTAAATGCTTTCGCATGCCTAGCTTGTGCTGGATTTGCATTCTAATGAAACCCAAAGTACATTTAAGCAATCATATATGATAAAATAAAAAATAAAAAATAAAGAACCTAAGCAATCATGTGCCGCATTCGATACCTTATAAAACAATTCTCATCATAACTCCTCTTTTTCCTTCTCCTTCCCACACCCCCCCCCCCCCCCCCCTTTTTTTTTTTTTGGTTTTTTAAGCCTTTATTTTTTTTACCTGCTAAAATCTCTATAAAAAAATTATGATTTTATTTCACTGGAGGCTCAATGTTTAAGGGATAAAAGAGGGGTTTAGCCTGAGTAATGTAACCTATAAGCCCAACTCATTAATGTGTCTCTAAAATGTTTTGTATTTTCGAGTATTGAATAAAATAGAATATCAAATTGAGTACTAATATTTTTTGGATATATTTTCAGTGAGAATGGGAATTCAAACCCTTCAAACTTTGAACGTTTCCGTTAAAAGCACTATAAAATATCATTTGACTTAGAAAGGTTGTTGACAGTTAGCACCATGTATTGATCTTAATTGTTTAGTTTTCTCCTTCAAGTCCTAAACCATCAACGGTGTAATCCCAAAATTTTGATCCCACAAAATTGAGAAGCGTAAAAATTATTGATAAAAAACAAAAGAAGAAAAATCTCTACCATTTGGCTAGTAGTATAGAATATAGATTAGCATCTCTTGTATGGTAATTCAAGGCATTTTTCTTAATATTGTCTTTTCTTCCAGAAACAGTGATAATCTTCCCTCAAGGAGATGAGTTTAGTATGTTAACCTTTGGGCAAATTACAGTGCTTATTACACATGGTAATTTCTTTTTATCAAGCCAAAAGAAGGCTGAATCATTAGAGTCCTAGAAGGCCAAGACCAATCAGTGGCACTCTCAGGAGTGGTTGGTTCATCAAACATTTAGGAAGGAGAATTTTCTAAATTAGATCTAAGCTGAAATAAATTTTTTAAAATGATTACAAATGGATTCACCATTTGGACTGGCTCAATTGTGTGATAATTATGATGGAAGCTCAGCAACATAGATTAACTGGGGGAGGGGGGGACTTAACATGATGAGGGAACATAAACAATGAGAGGGACCCTACTTTAGGTGATAGTCAAAGATTTTCAAAGAAGCAACACAAATAAATTAACATAATAATCAATGACGATTCCTACTAGGGAAGTAACAGCATGGAGTAGTTAAAAGTCCATATTAGGATAATGAGGGAACATAAAAGACAAGGGCCCCCGCTTAAAAAGAAGCTTCAAACATTATCTCAGTGGCTTACTAGTGATTAAATTATTACTCATAATCTTAAACCCACACTGCCTTTCTGCACAAGCTAATTATGTTTCTCATTTGCATACTCAATTTTCAACCATTATGCATTCTTGCAAACACTTTCGCTAATTTGCATGGAATTCATTTTCTTAGATCAGAAACTTAAGTCCTTGATCTGGGAATTAATCTGTTTCCTAGCCAAAGAAACTCTGAGAAATATAAGATTACATAGTTCCGAAAAGCATTATAAAAGACCTAGAATCTTGAAAAAAAAAATTGGGTTTGACCTTCAGTTCCAAAAGAAGTCATCATGGACTCATGGGGAATGCGTTTTTACACCTTTTGGCATGTGCTAAGTTGTTCACTCCAACAACCCTAGGCATACAAATGACTGAAATGAGTTTAAAAAGCTTCTTAGATTTGACCTTTTGCGATTGCTAGTATTTGCTCCCTTCTATATGCCAAAGTCCCCAAAGGCCCCAAACTCACCAAATAATTATCTAACCCCACCTAATCTCATGTCCTTCTCTTAGGACATAAGAAAGAGATAGATGATCCAAGTTTTTGGCTACACAATATGACCCTTTACCTTGTAAAAGGTCGGTCAAAATCTGGAAATATCATTCAGTCTCTTTTGTGATTTAGTTATTTAGCTTTTCTTAGCAAATGAATGTTAGTCCACTCATCTAGTTGGCCTCAATGATGGTATTCATTCACACAAAAGCCGTGCATCAAAAAAGCCGAAAAGCATAGGTCCAGCAATGAAAATTTCCCCACAAACTTTCTTCAGTTCTTCTCAAACTCTAGAAACAAACAAAAACAACTTTGGGAGCCCATATGTGATAATGTATATCGAAAGCTGCTATACCAGCTGCCAGTGCGAGTACAATTTCATTTGGCAATTATAAATCAAGCACAAGCACAAGAACCTAGCGTATATGCTTGGTTTTGAACTGCAATGAACTGATTTAAGCTTGGTTTTCTGTTAAAAAAAGCTAGTTTCATTTGGAAATTATAAATCAAGCACAAGCACAAGAGCCTAGCTTATATGCTTTGGTTTTAAACTGCAATGAACTGATTTAAGGCTTGGTTTTCTGTTAAAAAAAGCTAGTTTTTTTTTTTTTTTTTGAATGAATGAATCAGATTCAGATGCTTATATTAATGAAAGGCAAGTGAGTTTGGTTTGATGTTTTTATGAAATTTATTAGCTTATTTTTTTTATTTGAATGAATGAATCAGATTCAGATGCATAATTAATGAAAGGCAAGTGAGTTTGGTTTGATCTTTTTATGAAATTTATTAGCTTATTTGTTTATAGCTTATTTGTTTTTTTTTTTTGAATGAATGAATCAGATTCAGATGCTTATATTAATGAAAGGCAAGTGAGTTTGGTTTGATCTTTTTATGAAATTTATTAGCTTATTTGTTTATAGCTTTTTGAAAACTCTTTTTTTTTTCTTCTTAGACATAACTGTACTTTTATCCAATATGAATAGATCAGTCTAAATCACCAAAATCAGCCCATGCCCTGTATATATTTTTACAAGAAGACACAGTAGCAGGCTGCTAACTCAAAACAACAAAAACACAAACATTCCCAACAGATAAGATTCTTCCTAGAAATTACAAAGAAACGGCTAGCTTACAGAAGGCAAGTGTTTTACAAATCACTTTGGGACAAATAAAGGATATGCCCCATTTATTGTGGGCTACATGAATGCTAAACGACAATCTGTCAATGAGTGCTAGGCTGAAGCATAATCTGAGCTTAGCTTTAATTTAAGTTCCCTCAACCATTGGCTGGTCACAATTGTAAGATACCATAAGTGCTGACAATTCGCATTCAAAGTCAGTAGGTTGAACTATAGCTAGCTCAACAAGTTAACTCTTTTTGTAATCAAATCCCCATCTACATCAAACAACCCATTGATGTCTTCGTCTAAAAAACCAAGTCTAGAAGTAAATGTCATAATGTGCTCTCATCAAATAGAAACATAATAAATGCCCAACAACACAATATATAATAATACTTTACTTTCTATAAATCAATAACAATAAATAACTCAGTTCAATAGCTTACACTACATAGATTAAAAACATTCTTTTGTAGAGCAAAACATTTTTTTTTTTTCTTTTTATCCAGTCTCTCCTTATTCCTAAAACTTTACCCACCATTCTATATCACAAAAGTAATAAATAAATCAAAAACCCTCCCAAACCGCACAACAAAAATATGATAAAAATCTCATCTTTTTTTTTTCTTTTCCCATTCTGCCCCTGAGATATAGGCTTGAAATTCCAAGTTTACCCTTTCCACTCGTTACATTGCTCAGTTGGCCTCGTTTTCTGTTTCCCTGACTTCAACGGACACGGTGTCTGTACGGGTGGGACCATACAATTATACTGCAAACACAACGAACTGCTCAAAGGAATCTCAGCCGTTGGATTGATCTGAATTCCAGTTAGATAATTGTGCTGTAAGTACAGTGTCTGTATACTAGCAGCTAGTAACTGGTCCACAAAGCTACCCGGAACCTGACCGGTAAACCGGTTATTGTTTAGGTAAAGATTCTGTACGGTCGAGAACATAGGTGGGATTTGACCGGATAGCCTATTGTAGCTCAGATCAACGGTCTGGATTGTTACCCGATCAGCCGGTTGAACCGGGCCGGAAAACTGGTTTCTTTGCAATTGGAGGTTGTTGATTGGGAAGGTGAAGATTCGGCCTGGGATTGGACCGCTGAATTGATTCATGCTCAGGTCTAGGTAGTTTAACCGGTTCATCCGGGTTAAGACCCGGTCTACTGGGCCGGTGAACCGGTTCCAGGAGAGTGAGAGGTATTGTAGAGAGGGAGGTAGTAAATCCGGTCCGATTGAACCGGAGAGGTCGTTGTGTTTAAGGTCGAGACGGGTTAGGGTTCGGGAGAGAAACAGAGGGACCGTACCGGTGAACCGGTTGTGGCCGAGGATGACGTTGGTTAATTCCGGTAAGGTTCCGATGGTACGAGGTATCTCTCCGGCGAGCTGGTTGAAGCTGAGATCGAGTGTTCGGAGGTTCCGGAGCTCGCCGAGACTCGCTGGAATTTGGCCGGAGAGGTAGTTCCGGCTGATCGCTAGAAACCGGAGGTTCTTCAGTTGAGACAATGTTTGGGGCAGAGCTCCGAAGATCCGACCCGGAACGACGGAGAGTTCAGCTAAAGAAGAGAGCTTTCCAATTGCAGGATCAATCCGACCCGATAACCCGGGAGAGCCAGCTCTCGGGTCGCCAAGATTGAGAGAGATTACCTTATCGGAATCGCAATAAACTCCGGCGAAGTTACATGGGTCAGAGGTGAAATCCCATGAAGCAAAGAAATTCGACCCGGGCAAGTCGTCCAAAGCTTTTCGAATCGATTGCAGAGCTAGAAAATCAACTGGGTTTAGAATCGCTAACACTAATAGATTGTACTGAAAAAAACACAGACCCAGAAGACCCAAAAGCCTGAAGTCTCTTGGGCTGGCCATGGAAGAAGAGATGGGAGTGAGTTTGTGATATGGGTTTTGTCAAAGATTGGATTTTTATAGCAGAGTGAGAATGATAATGTGAGTGAAATGAGAATGCTTTTCCGTGAAAGGAACCGACCGGTTTCTCGTGGGAAACGGCGTGAGAAGGTGAGAGCTTTTATTAATGGCGGAACTTTCAGCATCAAAAAGAAAAAAAAGAGATAGAGAGAGGGAGAGAGAGAGTGAAAGAGAAAATGGGGTGGCTTGGAAAGCAAGCTATACTTGAAAACTTTCAATGACGAAGCTTCTTTTTACTTGCTCTACTACTTACTACTCTCAATAGCTTTGCTTTTTCATTATTGTGGCTTCTGAGAGAAGACGCAATGAACTGGTATTGCGAGTGTGTGTATTTGGTTTACTCATTGCTGTGAAGGAAACACGGTCAAAAATCATTTTTTATTTGTTGGTTTTATTTTTATTAATTTTATTGGTTTTTATTCCATGTGGATTCTTGGTAGTATTTGGTTTCTTTATTGGGAAGAGGTTCGGGTGCAAACGGTTGTCCGAGCCTGAGGTTTGTGGTGCCATGTCATCAGGTTCGGGAGGAGGTGGTCAGGACACTCAGGACGGGGATCACGTGACTGTGATAAAGATGACTGAAGGTGATACAGATTAAATGTCATTGCCCTGTGATGGGGTGACACGCGAGCAGGAATGTGGGGAAGACTGTGAGGTGGTGCCAGCTAAGCTTTAAGTGTTTACTGTTTAGTGTTGTCTCGTATTTCATGAAAATGATACTACTAGTTGTCGTTTCGTTTGCTTTACTTGTTAAGTTGTAAGCTGTAAAACTCACAAGGTACTTGTGCAATTTTGGTAATGTGGGGTTGGGGGCAAGCAAATCAAAAGTGGTTTCTCGTTGAATTGAAAGTCTCTTAAGTGAAACTTCAATACCCTTTTGTTTTGTGTTTGTGATCACTCACTCTAATGATTTATCTAGACAGCTGACCAAAATTGCCCAAGTAACCTGTGAGTTAAATGTCATAACTGATATAAACCACTGATGTATTCTGAGATGCGAATAAATGTAGTTGTGATGTTCTTTTGTTGTTGATTTAGAAATGGACAATGTGTACCCAAACAAAATTGTTTTTGCTGTTAACCATTATGTTTATATGCTTTTTAGTGTTGAATGAAGTTCCTTTTGTACCTTTTGTTTTTTAAAAGTCCCACTCCCAATTGATGCTATACCACATCAATTCCTATGCGATCATGGGCAACTTACTGTATGTTTCAAATGCCTTTGTGATTACTCAAAGGATTCATCTCGATGATTATTTGATATTTGCTAAAAAATTAGTAGGATACATTAGGAGTTCAAACACCTGATTAGCAAAATAAGAACTAGGAAATTCTGCCAAAAAGAAGGTGAATATCATATAATTGGGTTGTAATTTGGTGTTGGCCACAGGCCCACAGTTACAGGTTTAATTTTCCTTGTTGGGGTAGGAATGATTAATAGCTACTTGAGGCCACTTTTCCTCTAACACAAACCAAAGGTAATAAAAAGACAAGAAAACTGGAGCCGTTTGATAACGTTATTTTACTAACGTTGTTTGTATTTTTTGAAAATGTATGTGAATGAAAAAGTGTATAAAAATACATGTAATGTTGTTTAAAAACTAAAAAGTTAACCTTACACCCATCCAGTTGTTTGAAAAAGCTACTCAACTTTTTTTTTGGGGACCTCATGCAAATGGGAAGTTCATGATGAAATGGACAACTAAAATAAAAGGGAAAGTCTATGCAAACATTAGTCATCAGCTCACGTAATTTTAAAACTAAAGTTTTCAGTGCAAATAAGTTGATGTTACATTATGCAGCTAGATTTTTCCATATTTCCATCGATACTGATGGTTCCGGCCTTTTTCTGGGGGTATGTTGGCCACCAAATCATTGACCCCAATCCAAAATGCACCAACTGTGCTCGACCTTTTGAAGAACGGATATAATAACATTATCATAAGCAGATTTAAAAAAAAAAAAAAAAAGAGAGAGAGAGAGAGAGAAAAGAATGGATGTAATAACATTAGAACAAATCTTTTTCCCACCACAATTCAGGCATCACTATATCCATTGTCTTTTTTCTCTTCTAAAAGAGGTTTTCGAAAATATCAGTACATTGTACATTGAAATCCTAGAGCTCTTTAATTTAACTAATAGTAACTATTAAGTCTCTTGAAAGGGAATAACTTTAGACCCAGAGTACTAAATTGTTTCACAGTTTTTCCACAATGGACTGTTGTGGTATCAGGTGGAGTAAAAAAACTTGGTAAAAGTCAAATTTTCAGCATTCTGTTGCTATCTGGCACATCCCTTTCTTGGACCCAAAGAAAGAACATACACATTAGTACCAAGCAATAAATTTACACTACTGCTATACTAGTAAAAGTAATCAAAGAACCGTAAAAGTCAGTTTCTGTAGCACATTCTTCTAATGCTAATTGTCCACAGTCCACTCTACATTTAGACTTACATTCGCAAAAGGTCAAAAAGGTACCTCTGAAGAACCTAACAAGCTCTGCCGTGTGACAGAGACTAAAATGAGACAAATGACCTTTGAGGAACTTACTCTTCTTTTCTTTTAGTACACATTAGGCTTTATTACTGTAATTGGCTTAAGGGTGTCAAATGTCAATGGCTAGTAGAACTTGGAAGATTTGTTTCTTGCATCACAAGATTGGTTTTTATTTGTTAAACCACACGATATTACTTATCTCAACAAAAGCAATAGAGACTAAACAGTAACACTATACTTAACTATTATAATTTTTAGGGAGTTTGTTGGACAAATTAAATTGTGTCTTGTACTCTAATCTTCAAATGAGCCTCATCAAAAAAAGTGGTTAATCATTAAAGCAAAAGGTAATGTACAATGAGAGAAGCTATTTCTAGACAAGATAGACCAGACAACTATAAGAAGACAAATACATAATAGAGATGTGGTGGAAAGGAATTCATAAAGAAAATGAAACATGATTTGGAGAGAAGAAAAAGTCTCTGCACATAATTATATAAGACCACCTAGAATCACAATTGATAACACAATATGTCAAAACATAAAACCAAAAAGAGTCAAAAGCATTTATGTAACACTTGTATAAGTTCATAAGAAAATGTTTCAAGGTTTAGTTCAAAAATCACATAAAAAATTAGCCTAATGCAGTAAAACATATATAACCAGCTTGTATTACGTACTTTGCAGGTAATTCAGATCAGCAACCTCAACCCCCTCATTTTATATCATATGCCCCACCATGTTCAACTTTGCATGGGCATGCGTGAAGATTGCACCAACCCCAACAACCACAATACTCATCCATTATAGGAATTTTCTGGTCCATCCATGGCCATGTCCTTGCATTAGACTATTATGGAGTTTTATGTATGGATTTACACTCTCTTCTTCTATGAGACTAGAACCAACATGTTTATTTATGTTACTTGGGTGGGCTGTCTTTTTCATCCACCTAAGCTACCTTCTTTACAACGAACCTCCTTTTAGAGCACATAATTTAGTTCCAATTACATTGTATGGCTTTTATACAAAGAAAAAATAAAAATTACATTTTATTTATGGATTTGTTATTAATTATCCTTAAAAATTAATTTATATTTTTTTTTTCACAACAGTTGAGGACCTCTTTTTTTTTTGGATAAGTTCTTAATCAATGGAAAATAATAATTGATCAGGTGGTAGATTCATGTAAAAATTAATGGACAAAATTTAGTTATAAAATTAGTTGTAACCTAAAACTACAACCTTACTCAATATTTTTTTATTAGATGTGAATTTCAACAAAGCCGCCATTGGATTACATTTTCTTCTTATATCCTCTATACTTGCAAAATTTCTAGAGAATTAAAGATCAATAGCTATCTCATCAATAAATTATTTAAATTGCAAGTTTTTGTAGTTTAAAATTATGTATAAAATATAATCTTATAAATCATATAGTAAATAATATTTTGCTGGCACAAAATTTGACATATGTATTAAGAACGTAAAGAACAAGCAATCCAACGGTTAAATTTTCGAAATATGTAATAATTTTAATGATATTAAATAAAGTTGTAGCCTTATGCTAAAATTGATTTTGTAGCTAAACTTTTACCAATTCAACAATTATGAAAAAAATTATAAAATTAATGTGCTTGTAGCATTATTCTAAGCTTAATTTTTAAGGATAAATTACATTTAATTTTTTGAAAATTTTTAAACAAATTACTATCCTTTATGATGCAACAAATTACAAATAAAAATCATATGTCCAACTTTACGTTCTACCAACTATAATTTATTCACAATTATAATTCTAACTGCGTTTGATAAGACAGTGTCACCACACTTAATGCCAAAAAACATTTCATTAAAAAAGAAACCAAAAACATACAAGAATGAGTTGGCAATTCTGGGTAGTTCAAGTTTTTCCAAAAAAAGAAAAAACGCGTACCGAATTGCTTTTGCAATTATGCAGAATTTAGTATAACCTTAAATAGCAAAATGATGGAATGTGTCATTTCTCATTTGCTGAGGTTTTTCAAATTTTTTTAATACCCATTAATTAACGTTAGAAATGAATCAATTATGATGAAAAAATACCTAAAAAAAAAAGAAGCACATCATGAACATTGTTTTTTGAAAAAAGAGAACCCCTTGGGGGTAAAGATTTTTATTAAATTGTGCTATATATTTTCAGTACAAAAGTCTGCTTGTATCAAGTTCAACTGCTCAAATATTTGGGTTATTGTTTCAGACCACACAGTGAAATCATGAGCATTGTTAAGTGAAACTAACTAGTGTATCATAGATGATAGATACAAAGCATATTTGTAACGTAGATGAATAAATTTAAAGCATAGTTCTAGATTATCAAAATCAATATTTTGTATATCCCTAATCTTATAGTCATTTCACTTGAGCAAAAAATTTGGAGTCATCTACAAGGATGCTAAGTTGTAACTTGTAAGTAATCCTTGGACCATATTAGTATGAGACCTCAGGGTAGCATGAAACCAAAAAGTGAGGCTCATGATTAAAATCCTATGCCCATATAACATCATTTCTCCACGTTCAATAATGAAAACAGCCTCAAAAATAAATACAAATACAACTTAGTAAATTAAATTAAATACAATAATGCAAGCTGCAGAGAAGGCTTCCTCATAAAGCCTTAGTAAATTAAATGTTTTCAGAGTAATGTTTTGAGAGAATGCTACATATCACTCTCAAATCATCTTAATATTTGACATAAATAATGTTGTTTGGATTTTGCTTGCCGCTATAGTATTTTATTTTTTCCATATAGATTTTTCAACTGCAAATGTCAGGAGGGCTCAGAGGTAGCTGCACTAATTATTAATTTTGGGTTTCAAGTTTGGACCACCCTGTACCATGTTGTACCTAAGTAATGTAGCAATCAAATACAGATCGATTTTCAGGTGGGCTTTATTTTCCAAAAAATAAAGATAAGACAGTGAAATGGAAAGGAATCTATGGCACGGTTGAAATTTTATTTCTTTGAAGTTTCGTTTACTCCATTTAAAAAAATAGTAGTGTTGCACAATAACTCTACTAGCTTGATGAACAATATTTACTGTACCATAAACAATTTAGGATGCCTGTTGGCTTGTGGTTGCTAGATTACAATGTAATTGTGTGAAAATTGACGCAAGAAAGGTAGCACATTAGGGGTAACCCAAGTTGAATTGTACAAAGAAATAGTAGAACCAGACTTCACCTTTGGCTGATCCATAAGTTTAAGTGTGATTTCGAACCTTAGTTGTTGGGCTCTCCATTCCATTTGCTCACCAAAGCCGTCTGTATGCTATGCTGGGTTCTCTACTTTATTTGCCAACCAAAGACCAATCCAAAACCAAATATATTTTTATATCTCATAACTTGTGTATAGCTTTTATCAAAAGAATGCACTAAAATAGCTTCTAGAGAATTTTCTGAATCAAATCTCCATTCTTTTGAACCTTAAAACTAGAGGTAAATCATTATATCCAAGAATCTGAGGTAATTGACTCACTATCCTAGCAAGGAACCAACAGAGAAATTGTTACAATCACCTTCATAGAATTTTGCGGTTGTGTAAAATTAAACTGCCAACATGATCCCCTAACTTTTGGAGGCTTGTTTAAACTTCATATTAACCCATCAAAGAAAGAAATACAAAATTAACCATTAGCATTAATAGGTAGCAAAAATAACCACCAGAAAATTTCAACCATCTAAACAACCAATACAAAAATTTCAACTAGTGAACAGGAACAGCGAAAGGAAACTGTATGTTCTGTATAAAGAAGGTAAAATATTTATTCACATTAGCACTTTCCAGTTATGTAAGCTCTAGACATAAAACTAGACAAATCCTCCAGAAAGTCTAGATGGATTAATTTCAACATCACAAAAACTCAATATAGATTATCTATAACATCGATCCTTCATATCTCCTCGTTTCTGCCTATAGGGGATGACATCACCATTACACACCAGCGGCTCGGATCTGTTGCTCGAGCTACGGTGACCAACAAAAGGGAAATAATAAGATTTTACAATAAAAACGCTATTACCACCAAAACTGACAAGCTAATGGTTAAACAAACTAGATAATTAGCCAAAGCTACTGCTCAAAGATGTTATTGAGCATCCAATAGAAGGAAGCATTCAAAGCTATCTCCCATTGTGAGGAGAAACATATTAGATGCCCAACCAAAAAAAGGGGTTGTAGAAGGCCAAAAAGTGGAGTTTCAACATAGATGATAATTTGAAATTTTGAATGCTTATTTTAAACATATAAGGTTATCCTCCCCATGAAGCAAGCATTGACACTTTATGATAAAAATCATTCTGACAACACACACCACTTCACTTGAATGGAAGTTAATACTTACCCTGAATAAATATTCAAGGTGATTTTTCAGTACAGAGTACTCATATTGCAGTTTTCGCAAACATCTCACACACCTGCACCAAAACAATCTTGAGTCATTCACACTTTGGTGCAATAATCATGGTCACAGCCTCTTTCATCATGTTTAGGATTTGTGTAAGTGATCCTTTATCTATAAAATGGAATGTGAAGCCCATAGGTATCTTAGCCTAGTAATTATTTACAATTATCATGGAACAAATGCTATTGGTTTAAATCAAACTGGAAATACAAATAAAAGTAAAGGGATATGAAGTTCTTCCGGGATTTACCTTAATCATGACAACATTCAAGAATACCTAAATCACATACAAAATATCTTACAGTTTACTTCCATTTATTTCCATCAAAGAGCATCTCTAAGGTTCATATGAAAATGGCCCCTCATGATTTCAAGTGAAAAGTCAATGCCAATTAATGTCAGAAAAACTGAATGCTTAAGTCTAGTCCAAATATTGGATAAACCAAAATAAAGAATCTCCTTATTTGAAGACCTAAACAAATAGAGTCAGAAGACTAAAACAATTTCTTAAAGACCTACTTAATATTGAATTTTTGGATCATTTTAGCTATTCTCTAACAAAATTATGATGGCAAGTGTGTTACATAAATTTGGACATCTTGTTTACTAGATTTATATTCTTCATTTAAAACTTCCAAGATTCTTTCATATAAAAATTTGCTAGAGCCACATCGAGGAATTTAGGATTTTGAACATAATTGAGTCAAGATGTACAGAACCATCTGTTTTGTGTAGACAATCATCATATCGAAATTGGTTTAACTCTGAAACATTACATCAGATGGGGGAGAAAAAAGAATGAAGATGAACTCACTCTTCAAGGCTCTGGGCCTCGCAATGATTTCTGAACTCAATGCACAAGTTTTTAACTCTCATTGCACCTATGCTGTTGGACATAGGAAAGACAAATGTTTAAATCAAACACTTCAAAACATAAAAGATAAATATATAAGTAAAGCAGATACAAAACCATATTTTCTACATGAGGTAACCTTAATTTCCAAACATAAACAGGTCCAGATTCAGTTTCTTCCAAGAACCATAATATTAATACTGATGCAGCAATAAACAAACAGAGAGTAACAGAGAAAACCCGCAAATACCTGGCACTGCTACCCTTGAACTGATGAACATGGGCATCTACCTGTTTAAAATCCACAGCTTTCTGCTCTCTACAAACGCAATAATAAAAAAAAAAAAAATTAAAAAAAAAAAAATTAACCCTTTTCCTATTAGTGAAATATTTCCTTTTACCCAAAAAAAGGCGTAATAAACAAACTTTTTCCAAAATCAACCACATAGATAACAAGTACTCACAGAGCTCTGGCCATATTGTTGAGGAGCTTCTCAGAATCATCAAAGAAAATAGACACAACCTCAGCAACAAAATCTGGACTGTTCTCATCTTGCAATTTCTGAAGTTGTTCAAACTGGTCATCCAAATATCCCTTTTCATCACCAACAAAACCCGTCAGATTTCCTCTACCAACCCAAATAGATAAAGAAACACATCAAGAAACTAGTAAATATTCTATTTGTTTCATTGCACAATAGGCTAATTTTCAAGGAAAATTTTTACTTTTCAAGCCTATATATATATTCTGATCAATATTAAGTCTTTCAACATGGCACGTCTTCAATTATCTTCTGGGTAACATCTGATATATCAAAACTTATCCTTTCAAAGAAAAAAACAGAACTTTCCCAAGAAACAAATAATCAGGCTTAAACAGAACAAACCCACCGAGAGATCCATTTCACACAATCATATCTTGAACAATTTCCAATAACAAACACCCAAAAAATAAAACTGACCTCCTTACGTAGATAGGCTGTGTGTTCACGCCACTGTCTCTGCAATTGTGTCATAACATCCATGATGGCTTCTTTTGTTGCTCAAAGCTTTGAGCTTTCCCACTCAATAGAGACTGACCCAGAAAACAAAGTGTGGAGACGAAGCAGATCTTATTATACTCTCTGAGTTTTGACTAAATAGATACAGTAAAACAGTGGTCAGCGATGTTGAGATAAGGACTGTTTCCCGTGGAAAACGTTCAAAGAGAGTTTTGGGAAATCTAGTAAATTACTTGCCATAAATGGGGATATAACTCATATGAGTAAAAGACAGTAATTCAGAACTTACCTATTTTGGTTTCTGATACTTGAAACCTATTTACTACTATTTTATTTATTTATTTTTTATTCATATTATAATTTATAGTTTTTTTTTTCCTTTTAAAAAACATAAATAAAAAATGGGTTATGTTAATTGGTGCCTTTATGGACAATTGTTAATAAATTATATTAAAAAAAAAATTTAACACCATTTTTATGAAAAATATAAAAAAATTTCAAAAAAATTAATTGCTATATCTTTTTTCTATAAAATATTTTTAAAACTAGTTTTTAAACCAATGCACTAAGGACATTCGTTAACGTTTCTCTTAAAAAATTTATAACTTAATAGTTAACACTAGTTAAGTACAGCTTAAACATAACTTTTTAGGTGTTTTGCTTTAAATTTTCTAATTAAATTTAATTATGTGATTTTAGAAAAAATAAGGCTATAATAAGCCAATAAATTAAATAGTATTTATTCCTTTATAATTCACAAGATAAAGTCACAACTTTTTGCTGCCTCACGTAAGCATATTTATGAAGAAAATAAAAATACCCTTCTAAAGATATACTCCACTTTTTAAATTTTTTGGAAGAATTTAAAAAAAAAAAAATTTCAATAAAACATTTTGTCTCCTCGAATATCTTTTTGACTTTGTGATCATCACTTCTCAACTGTTCATTTATATACTTGTTATTTTTATTCAATTTTTGAAGTTCCGAACTCCTAATAAGACCTCACTTAATCTCCTCTTTTCACCTTCTTTGTCTCTATTTTCCGTAATTTGACAATTTCTTTTAACTTCATCATCAATTTTCTTTTGTTTATGTTTCTTATACTCGTGATAAGAATTTTGAGATCATCCTTTCTGACCAAACCATAATTCATTTTACTAGTTTCCAAATAAAACCGAAAGACATGCATGAATTTGGAGATAACAGCGTGGATATTTTCTTTAGTTGGATTTTCTAATTGCTAATCAAACATTTTAAGTTTTGACCACCAAAAATCTTCTCCCCCAAAACAAAAAAAAAAATTAACAACCAAATCTGCAAATGATATATATTTTTTAAATATAAAGTAAAAGTTGACGTGTTCACACTTGGAGGAAAAAAAAATATACATAACATCCTATACATGGTGAAACATAGAGTAAAACACTAAAAATTAGACAAATGGTTTCTATTTATTATTCTACTGTTGAAATTTATAAGTGAAAATTTCGTTTTTCTTTGATTTTATATATTTGGTTGATTTACTTAAATGTTTTTAATCGTAGAAGTGTTCTAACTCATAAATGAGTAGGCAATTGCCTATTCTCCTTTACAAGGAAAATCTCCCTCTCCACTTATTATAACAATTAATGTTGTTCCTCCAATGTGAAACTAGTTGGTTTCGTAGTTTTAAAATTCTACTAATCCCAAGTAAATTATCATAAAATTAATAAATGAATAGAGAAATATATATTTTTATTTATTTGTTTTCATATCTATAAATTTATGCTGAAATGACAACGTCTTAATTTTTCAAAAGAAGGAAGTCCATAATTTTATATTCCATCTAACATGATTTAGTGAGCTTTTTATTATATAAATATAATATGGATTTCCATTTAGATAAAAAGAACAACAATTTTTTTATAATGATAAAAAGAACCATAAAGATCTTCTTTGTTTGCTAACATAAATTCTAATATAAGCAGTAAGTCTTTTACAAAGTTTATTAAAATCCGTAGAGAAGTTGTAGTTACAGAAAAAGGGGGGATATTCTTTGTTTGATAGCATAAATTCTAGCAGAAGTAGCAAGCATTAAGATCAAGTAATATTCTAATCTCATCTAAGCAAAGTTTATATTCTAATCGGTATCTTATCTTTCACAGAGTTGTTTCAAATCTGAAAGCAGAAGCAATGGAATTGGAACTAAAATAGTTAATCATACATTTTTTGCTGAACAGTAGTTAGTTATACCTTATTTTCCTAGTATTTACTATTTTCCTTGTTAATCATACCTTATTTTCCTTGTTTTGGTGGTAAATGATTTCTGGAAATCATTTACCACCTGACCCCAGTGTTTGGAAGGGGAGGAAAATTTTAATTTCCGGAAAATTAGCTTCAGTTTGACCATATTTACTCCTTTGACCTGAAAATGATTTTACGTTCTTATTTTCCCTTCAAATCATTTTCGGAAAAGAGAGAGCGAGAGCCTTAACAAACCAAACCGAGCGAGAGAGAGAGAGAGAGCGAACCAACGCCACAGCCCATCGCCGGCGTTCACGAGCCTTCGACTTCGCCGGCGCCACGAACCGACGAACCCATGAACCACGCCATCGCACCGGTCTCGCGCCAATCGCAGCACCTCGCCATCGCACCGGTCTCGCACCTCGCCATCGCACCGCGCCGATCAATCAAAGGGAAATCGCAGCACTGCGTTGATCAATCAAAGGGAAATCGCAGCACCGCGCTGATCGCTCCAACGCCGCTCGACCCAGACCCATCGCCTCCTCGATCGCGCCATCGCACCTCGTCGTCGACTCAGACCCAGACCCGTCGCTCCCTCTTCCTCGATCTCTCAGTTTTTTTTTTTTTTTTTTTTTTTTTTAAAGTTTGATTGTTGTTGTTGTTGTTGTGGTGTGGTGATGATGTTTTGGTGGTTGTGACTTTTGATTGCCGGAATTTGTTGCCGGAATTTGTTGATGAATTGGTTGTGATTTTGAAATTTTTTGTAACAAAATTTGTTTGGATGCTGAGAAAATAGATGAGAAAATGTGAAAAATTGTAGGAAAATAGTATTTTCCTAATTGAACCAAACACAGGAAAATATTTTCTACAACAATTTTCATAATACAACCAAACACTCGAAAATATTTTCATTTTCCGGAAAATAGCATTTCCGGAAAATATGTATTTTACGGAAAATATTTTACGGGAACCAAACGGACTCTAGTAATGTGACTGTGAAAGAATTTTTTTTTTTTCCTTTTTGGGTGCCAATAAGATTAGAGATGATAAAAATGTTATATTCTAGTTCTACTTGACCCATCTTGCCTTACATTTTGCCTTACATGTTATATTCTTTTATACAATTCTATTTATAAATTATTATTTTTATACCATTCTATTATAATTACAAATCTCTCTCTCTCTCTCTCTCTCTCTCTCTCTCTGAGGCTTCCTTTCTCTTTCAACTCTACCTTATTATTTATATCAGATTTGAAATTGAAATCACTTCATTACAAATGGCAAAATGCCTTCAATCAACTGACTTATTAATGTTGAAATTTGAAACCACTTCATTTTAAATAACAAAATAACTCCCATCTTTATTTTTCTTGCCCTGTCGCCATCCCTGATGTTTTTGCCTAGGCTTGGTGACAACTTAAATAAAACAATTGAGGCAATTCTTTGGTTGGAAGATGCTGCACACCACAATCCACAAAACATAAGAACCCAATACGTGGTTCTCAAAAACTCTTGGGAGTAGACCACAAGAAGGCCTCCGAGAGGCAAGAGCCAGCTAGATGGCGTGTTTCATATTGGACTTTCCCCTTTCATTGCATTTTTCCTCAACGTGAAACACGCCATCTTTCTTATTACATTTCTTAGCCTCGCCACTGTTCACTCGCATTTATCATATTAATTTTCAATTAAGGCCATGGGAGACAATTTTTTATTTTTAATATTTCGAAAATTGAGCAAGAGGGGATTTGCAAATGTCTCAGTTAAAAATACAGAAAATGTATCAATTAGTTGAGCTAAATGGCTCTCATCTTGAGAGACAAATTTAGTTTTAGTTTTAGTTTTTTTTTTTTTTTTTTTTGAGAGAGAGAGAGAGAGAAGAGACAAATTTAGTTTCAGTGCATTGTATGGATTTTTGTAGCCAAAGCTTTCACATGTTCTTCCCCCAAATCCTAAAAAGTTCTTATTAGAAAGAATGGCTCCACTATAGAGTTTAAAATATTATCCATCCTTTTCTGAGTAAGTGATTAGATTTCCACCCTAAAAAAAAAAGGTGATTAGATTTTGTAACAACAAATATTGACTAATATTATTTCAATATCTATTTTAATTAAACGGTTTCAACATATAGGCCTGCAAAAGAAAGCCAAATTCCTAGCAAAATTAACACAGAACATTAGATATATTCCTCATCCCCACCACTTTAATTTAAGGGTCATCTTTCGAGCACAAAAAATTCCGACACATTCTAATGGCCATGGTATGCAATTTCCACCGGCTATTAAGAAGAAATATTAAAACATCTATAAATACAATGTCCATTAATCGATGTTGTTTTCATTTTTCCATACTTTGTTACCTCCAGAAGAAAATTTAAAAAGTTATACAGCTGGAGAGAACCTGTTCACACCAATTCGGCTGTACATACGGTCTACCCTGAAACTTCAAGACCGAATTGAACTCTACCAAAGAGTTTTTAAACTCACCCCCCTTGAACGAAACTAGCACCCTGCACAAATTTATGAATTTCCATCTACAGAATGTACATGAGAAAGAGAGATAGAGGGAGAGCGAGAGAGAGAGATTAATCACATACGCTGCCAACACTTCTGCTTAATGTGTTGCCAACATGTCACTCCTTATTTACACTGCATTACACTTTGATTGTGAAAGGATTCTACACCATCCCCACTCTGGAAGGCCTTATTGGAACTTTCTCTTCATCTTAATGAGATGACTCCGTAAAAAGGCGCAATCCCAGAAGCTTTCCATAATTTATGCGTCAACCTGCAAAAATATATGATAAAAAAATGGAAAAGAAAACGATTGCACATAATTAGTAGTCATAAAATCTAAGTAAGTTCCGGTTAGCCAAACCAGTAAAATCTCTTATAGTTGAATAAGAGATTTTAATTCAAAATTCAAATCCTACCTACACCAAATATAAACCCATTGGTGTTTTGTCCTTATGATAAAGAGCAATTATCATAGAATGAATGCCATAGATTTCAAATTCTACCGCATATCTATCAAAAAAGAAACAATCAGAGAGACTATAGTTTCAGGTTTCTACCTTCTTCAGAAAAGGCAAATATGCCACCAAGCATTTCATCATCTTCCCCATCCTCCCCTGGCTTTTCCCTCTCACAGTGGTTACTGCTGCTATCAACATCACCAGTACCAACCACAGTTAACCCATCACACCCATTGTCCTGCATTACCTCAAAGTGCCCCACCTGAATTAATGGTCCAAAATCTACAGCAGGATAGTGCACAGTTGTATGCCCTTCTTCAAGAATATTCAGATTAGAAGCATGTTGGTCAGATCCTGAAACTGAGACTTCACTGATCCCAATCCCACCAGTGTTTGGAGATGGGGCATCTCTTGTTACACAACTGTCAACTTGAGAATCAACAGGTTTTGAATGTTCAGATGGAGCAGATACAATATTCGATGAGTTCTGCTTCAGTATGGAAGGTTCAAAAAGGGGTCTTCTTTCCGGGTAAATCTCATTCAAAGTTTGACAACTGTATGCATACGACTTCTCACTATTTATTTGATCGAAGTCAGGAAAATTCTCAATTCTTCTTGATGAACCTGACAGGAATTTTGTTCGTAAAAATTAAATAAATACGTATTCAAGTGGACTTCAATTGTTGAAGTAAAAGACAAAATCAGAATTGCATGTTGGCTATGCTATTTAAGGATTTGCACATCATGCATTACATTTCAGTGGTTTGACATAGATTGTTTTCAATCAAGCACAATATTGATGGATGAAGTCTAAATATCATTTTATCTTTCAAGAAAAAAAAAAAGAGGCCCTTCTTTCTTACCCCCATCCGAGCTTTCGGTCGAACTAAGTGATGCAGGCTTTGAGTGACAGATGACAGTCTCTTCTGTGATCTTGCCTTCACCTGGATGATGCTCTGCAGATGTAGAATTAGGATATCCTCCACTGGAAACGCCTCTGAATCAAGCAACCAAGCAATTACTCCATAAATAACACAAACAATCAGCATAAGATAACAGACACACAGACACAGACAGTCTCAGCAGAAGTCAGAAAAATGATAAGACTTTTATGACGTTAGACATATTCTGATAGCATCTGACAGATCATAATTCTATGCTACATCAGAGTCAACATGACATGGAACCCTTCTTGGCAAATGCCTCTAGACCCTAAGATCACGCATTTACTTTTTATTATTATTTTGGATGAAGTGAAACCTCACCAAGGCAGGGCCCTTTGGAGTTTGGACCCACCTCTAGGGAGTAAACCACGGATACATGACCCCACCTGCCAGAACTGGTGTATAAGATAATCCAAGGGAACTCCTAGTGGGGATCAAACCTAGGATGAGGGTCACACATTTACGTCACCAAATTACTGTAAATTGTAGCATCCAAGCCATAATGTTTATGATGCAGTAATATTGTATGGAAAAGTATGGTTGTAGCTACAAAAATAATTATCGATATAAAATTAACTCCAGTAGGAAAAAAAAATCTCAAGTAGTTTGGTATCAATGAAAATATGGACCAACAAAGTTTGGTATCAATGACATGGAAACCTTCTTGGCAAATGCCTCTAGACCCTAAGATCACGCATTTACTTTTTATTATTATTTTGGATGAAGTGGAACCTCACCAAGGCAGGGCCCTTTGGAGTTTGTACCCACCTCTAGGGAGTAAACCACGGATACATGACCCCACCTGCCAGAACTGCTGTATAAGATAATCCAAGGGAACTCCTAGTGGGGATCGAACCTAGGATGAGGGTCACACATTTACGTCACCAAATTACTGTAAATTGTAGCATCCAAGCCATAATGTTTATGATGTAATATTGTATCGAAAAGTATGGTTGTAGCTACAAAAATAATTATCGATATAAAATTAACTCCACTAGAAAAAAAAAATCTCAAGTAGTTTGGTATCAATGAAAATATGGACCAACAAAGTGACACCTAGACCTACAAGTTCAATGTAAAAGTAAAATTTATCCCACACCAGTTCCTCTCTTGTAATAACAACATCAACACAACAATAAAACAGTTTAATAGAAGTTCTGAAAAGGTTACAGTAACATGCCTTTTTCAATTAACATTACAGTGAAGTATCGCCCACTTCCAACACTAGACAGGCTCAAAACTCAAAAGCAATTTTAATCAGAATATTTTACAAAGATACAAAGTCCAAAATTTTATGGCAAGAATCAAAAAACCAATTAATAAAGAGGAACCAAAACCAGAAAGGAAGTATGGAATAAATGATCATTACCTGCCATTCCAGTCTGATTTTATGCTAAGGAAATGATCAAAAACAGGCAATAATTCCTTCTGCTTTATTTCAACTTCATGAATGGAGACTTTTTCAATTTCAAACTCTCCACCGGCAACAGTATCAATTCTTGGAGAATCCATTGTGTAAAAACAGATCTAGAACAATGAAATAAAGAAATGACATCCAAAATATAGAAGAAGATAATGAGCATTGCAACTTTAACGCAAGAAATACCTTAGATTTTTGCCATATTGGTAACCTGCCGGAGCTTATTTGCACCTCTGCATTAGACAGGTACCAGTGAGATTTTTCGTGAGGCTTTCCGGAATAAGTCCTCGCCATACTTTTCCCCCTGATGCCATCATTTATGTAAAGAAAATCCACTCCATAGTTATCTCCAGAACCTGATTTATTTTGAACAACATCAGTAGCATCTGGTCCATGAAAATTGGTACCAGAAACAGAGTCCTCTCTCTCTGGCCAATCAGACCTTCTGCATACATCCCACCATTGAATAGGTTCAACTTTCACTCTTAACTCATCCTCCTGCATATGTACAAATGAAGCTGACTGGGTCCTTGAACCACTGTCACATCCTTCGACCCCAACTGATGGCAGAAGTTCGTGTTGAACTACATAACCTGATGGAGTATAAACTAACAGACGCTCCAAGGTATTGGCCCTTGAGTTAGAATTCTGAGGGCTTTGAGATAATGAATTATGAAAAACAGCAGCAACAGCACCAGATGGCACAAAAACCTTCCCTGTTGCAGCAGTAGTATTGCTAACTGTATTAAGCCATCCGAAACTACTATATTTTATTCTGCTCACTACCGAGAGGGCAACAGGTGGTGGTGGTGGAAAAGATTGCTGATTGGTGATGCAAGATGAAGTAGACCACCAAGGTACAGACACAGCAGGAAAGAGGGAGGGCTCTTCACCTTGCGAACTAAGCATTCTAAAACCCGCATCGCCACCAAAAGGAGACAAAACAAAAACATGACAAGTACCCTTGGATGAAACAACTGCAACCCACTGACTATAATGACTAAAGCAAATGTCCTGGATGATCTGCATAATAAATAAACATAAGAAAAGGAATATAATAAATACTCACAAGAATCCAGGCCTTACAAGAAAAACAAATCTTTGATACCAATAATCATCTTTAAATTGAATGTATACTAACAGCTGATGTTATTCCACGATGCAGTTGATAAAGATGCACATGAGAAGAACCCCATTCATAAGTTTGAACACCTGATCCACTGCGTGTGCAAGATGGCATTATCCGGAATATATTTATGTTATTCCCATAGACAGAGGCAGTAACCAGAAGGGTTCCACTAGGGTCAAAACATAGTGCAGATATTGGACTGGTATGCGCTTTAAATTGTGATATGACAGCTCGGGAAACAAAATCCTTCACAACAACCTGCAATCAAACATTGTAACTGAATTTCACATAGTCATAAAACTTCTTCCTTTTCTTCTCCTTTTGACATTGTCATGTTTATAGATTAAATGAATCATTAAGGTTTTACTTCTTGTAATAAGAAAGAAGTTAACATAAGTCATTCTCTCCGGGTAGTTTTCACTCCAAATTTAAATTTTAAATTCTGGCCAACAATATCATGAAAATTTTGCATAATATGATAAAAAAGAACCAATACGTTTAGACAGAAAACCAAAAAGTTACATCCCTAAAGTAAAACAGACAGTTGGTTTCCAGCATTTAACATAAGTTTTATATCATCATATAGGAAATCCAGCATGACGCAAGCACCAAAAACAACAAGGTTGGAAAACAATATTTCCACCATACTATCTGACTTTACTATTAGGGCCCTAACAAAGAGATTAATGATGTTCATAAAATAAGATGAATTACTTAAAATACTTCATATCCCGAGTGAAATACTAACCGTCCCTGCGTTATCCATATCTGCTCCTGCATGCCTACCAACTTTCCAGCCTGAATTTGGTGATACTGGAGAGTTAGATCCATCAGGGAGCAGTTCTTGATAGTATTTAGAAAAAGTTTTGTATCCCATGTCCCCCAGGTTGATAATTCCAGCAGCCAACTGTTTACTAGACTCCATTGCATAGCGAGCCACCAAACTACCACTGCCAGGTGATGTTGAAGGACTAACTCCTGGAGAAGGAGTGAGGGTTTGTGGGCTTAAGCGACCAGTGCTAGAGACCAGTGGGTTGTTGGAAGCATAAGCTAACCACCTTGGACCTACAGCCATCGGACCATAACCAACATTAACCCCACTGCTCCCCTGTCCTGACAACTGAGGAACAGGATAGGTGAGAACACTGAATTTGTTCTCAAGAGTGAGCGCATCAAAGCAGTAAATCTGCCACCAAATATAAAAAAGATTAGTCAATTAAGTGGTAAAAATAATCCTTATATTACAAAGGATGCTGCCTTCAATAAAGTGATATCATGATAGTGCATCACACCTATAGAGTAAAAATCTACTTCGTCTTCATAAGACCTGACTACCACAAAGGACTCAGAAAATATAAACCAACTAGTAAGAACTGAATGAAATGCATCACTTCATTAACAGCCTGAACCTATATCATTAACAGCAGCAGAATTATGCAGAAAAATAAATTCAGACTGCAGACTCATGATAAATGTATGGGGGTTCTCACTTCAAACTCAACCACAGTTAGATATATTGGGAGTTTGAAGGCAGATATAAATAGTTAGATACAACATTTAAAATATATTGGATGGTTAAATATCTTTTGACTGAGATATCTGTACTTCTAGACTTGTGTAGTCAACCAAATGTCACAGATTAAGCCATCTTACTTGCGTTGCCAGACCAACAGCTACTATTCGAGGACTGCATCTAACCATACACACAGCAGACCGGAATCTCAGGACATGAACATAGCAATGAGACCTAAGAGAGTAAAACCGGACAGCAGTGGGACAGTTGGCCGAGTTTACAGATCGGGACTCCATATTACCATCTCTGCCACCCAAATGGCTACGATTTTGACCAAGGTTTGAACCATTGGTTTCTTCACCCGCAACAACCAGCAATAAAGGATGTGATGTCTTGAATCCTTCATAACCATCATTCAATGCAGGGAAGGGCTGAATCTGTAAGAATGAAACCGGGCCATCACGCTTCGAAACAAGTTCACTGAAGTTAGAGGCATCCTCCACATCAAGGACTTGAAACCCATTCTGATAACCAAGCAAGAGAACCTGTTTGAAGACAGACGGACCAAGTTCAAGCCTATCAAAGCCAGCCCAGGTTACCTGTTCACCCAAAAAAGAAACACATTCTCATAAACACAATCTTAGTAAAAGGGGAGCAGATGCATATGTCATAAAGTTAGACTCAAGAATTGAACACCACAAAATGTCTTCAGAATCAAGACATTTAACAAGTTTAAATCCAGTCCACATAAGCCAGGGGAAACACACATCATAAAGCACTGTGTACTATTATTGATACAATGCAAAACAAAAGAAAATACCAAACACCATCATATAAAATTAGAAGTCCAGAGAATTGCATGAATGAGAAACGTTTACAAATAGTTTTTCTTTCACAAAGTAAGATTATATCTGAAATCCAGTTCAAACAAATTTTTTTTTTTATAGGTAAGAAATTTTTTATTAATCAAGGCTACTTCATACAAGGAGAATGAAGTAGCAAAAATATATTCAAACAAACAAGAAAGAAAGCAAACTATGTACAAATAAGAAGAGAATCTAAGAACAATGGAATGAAATCACTAGAAGTGAATCCCCAAGAACGAGACCAGTCAAACAGTGTCCCTGTAAATAATGCCATGAGCTGATCCACCAAATGCTCCTGATCCTCAAAAATGCGACCATTATGCTCCCAAGTCCCTCATTTGAAAACACGAGACTTCACAATCCACTTCTTTATTGTGCAGGCAAAATTCAATCCCAAGTCCCTCATTTGACAACACAAGACTATACTTACTAGTTGAGCTAACCGAAACACACAATGATACAATCAACTTCAAAACACCAATCCAATGACTTCCATTTCCTCACATTTCACCAATCTTTCCAGTAAACCATCACCAAACATAAAAGAAAATTCACTCGGCGCCTCAATTTTCATAACTAGCACTATTTAGCTGAGTCAAATACCTAAGCATTACTAAGAAGCTCAGTATTAACAATTAAACACAACTGCTCTAAGTTCATATCATGAAAATTTCAATTCTAAACTAAAAATAAATTTCTGTGATACAATTAAACATACAAATACACAGAAACACTATAATCTAACTAATTCAGAACCAAAATTTGAGGCCTATATCAAATTAGGACAAAAATTTACACAGAGAAAACGAAAAATCAAAGAGATATGAACCTGATCTTTGTGATCCTCGGAAGAAGACGAGGAAATGGAAGCAGCGACCGAAGCTCCGGCGGAGCGAACCGTGGAAGCGACGGTGCTGGCGTTGGTGGAAACTGTTTTGAGGCACGACGATATGATTCTGAGTGAGTTCGGTAACAAACCGTTGTTCTTTGCCTTTACTTTCTTCATCTTCACCACAACCATACAGTAACGGTTACAGTTACAACAACAACAACAACTACCACCGACTCGCCGGAGCTACTCGGTCCTCCACCTCCTTCCGCCACCTCCACCACCGCCTCCGACGGTAAAACTAATTCCACTTCTTCCTCCGCCGACGATGAACATCTCTTCCGATCGCCGCTGACGATCGGATATCTCATCCGATTACTTCAACGCGACAGAAAAAAATATCGCGACACAAACAAACACACACACACACACACAAACAAACAAAAATTTTCTTCTCCGTTTCTTTTCGGTTTGACTTCGAAACCAAAACTCTCTCCCTCTCTCTGTGAGAGTTTTTTTCAATCTAAGTTCATTGTACTTTCTCTCGCTTTCTTTCGCTCTCTTTCTCTATCTCTCTCTCTTCACTGAAAAATTTAACTCTTTGTTTTCATCATTATTTTTTAATTTCAATTTATATTTTTTGCTTAATTTGTTTTTGTTTTTTCTTTTCTTTTCTTTTTTTTCAAATGCCGGAGATTAAGGAAAATGGTGGTGTTGGAGTTAAATACAACGGCGCTTAAAAAAGAATATCTTTTTTTTGATGCCGTAGCTAATTAACCACTTAGGATTTTTCCTCACACAACCACTTAGGATTTTATAATTTTATAAAAACTATTATAAAAAACTTCTTAAATATTAGTTTTACTTATATATATATATATAATGGATATTTCATGTAGTATTTTTTTTTTATAAAAATTATAGAAAAGGAAAAAAATAATTAATTTTTTATATTTTTTTAAAATAAAAATAGTATTATATATATATATATAAATATAAATATATATAAGGATTTTGATACTTTAATTAATTTGATATGAGATCATAGATAAGGCAAATTTCTTTTCATTTATTGCGATGGGACAATTGGATTTTTAATGTTTTTTATTTTTTGTTTTAATTTTTAATTTTTATATTTTATAGTTCACAAATGGGCCTACACCGATGATAGTTGATAATGATATTGGTGGAAGGTGCGGCCGTGTGGGCTGTGATTGGGCTGTTCAGTCATTGGCAGGTGTATTAGTTTAGAATACAGTAATTAATCACTACTTTTTTCCTTAATTTTAGTTTAGAATACAGGGCTAATTTAGTGATGAATTATCAGAATGATATCATTTGTGTCCACTTTGCCCAAACTTTGGGTCAAGGTGACACCATTTTTGGGTTGGAAATTGCTTTACTTGAGAGACTATGTTACATACCCTAACGTGGAATTGTTGAAGTTTTTGATCATTTTTGTATTCGAAGAATTTTGTTCTTAATGTGTGTCAATGAATGAATCCATAATGACCTTATTTTTTTCGTAAATAAGATCCTAAAAGAGACAAAAATGATGTCATTTTTGGCATGTGGCTGTTTGATTCAACTGAGGGACAAAATGGTGTCATTATTACAATGTAATTGTTGGTATTTATGTTTCGTTGTTGGGTGTTTTAAGTAACCAAATGTCTTCAACTATAATCCAGAGTTCCAGACAATAGATTATTTTCATACCATATTTGGCTATAACTTATTAACCATACTTACCAACAACAAAAGAAAAAAACAAATTCTTAAACCATAAAGTAATTCTTAGATAATTGAAATGTCTTTAATCATAATTTTCATTGAAGTTATTATGTCCCAAAGGATCCAAACCTTATTTTGTTAAGCTAAAACAAGCTCCAAGCCAAAGATTTGTGATTGGTTTTGGTCAAAACATCCATAGATGTAAGGGTATGCATTAAACCCACAAACCCAATGATTTTCATAGGTCAGTAAGTTGGAATTTTATTTTGAATCTTGAGTTGGGTTGATAGTTTTTTTCAATCTAACTTATCCCACCATGTATATAAGTTTATTTTTTTTACTTATATAGTCTTATTTTAATTTTTAGTTTGATTGATATTTATATTTTGATGAATTTGAAATATAATTTAAGTATATTATGTAGATTGTAATTGTAAGGATGCAATTTGGGTCCCTATCCCAAAGGATAAATGTACTTAGGCTCAAAAAGCCCAATACAATGAATTTGTAGAGAATTGGTTGGAAAACTGGGTTTTAATGAATCAAACAATAAGTAAAGTTAATTCAGATGACAAGTGTTGAGGGCCATTTTTTTGTAAAACCCGAATAGAAGGAAGGAAGCCCAACCCAGCAACGCAGGCAGCAAATAGAAGTGACAAGCATAGAATAAAACCATTAAGTCCAAGCGGCAGGAATAATGGATCACAAGTCCATAAAATAAATAAATGGGCATTGAGGAAGCAAATGGGCTCAAAAAAGCCTGGAAAGAGAGAATAGCAAACCCATGGGCAGTGTATGATATGAAAAAGTAAGAATGGGTCGCGGCAGGCTCAAAACAATGTAAGCAAAGAGAGTAGGGGATTGTTGGTAGGCTTACAAACCCCTAGGATGAGTATGAAGTAATTGGACCGGGGAAGCCCAATGAAGTTAGTAAAAGCTCATAGGAACACAAAATTAGGAAAAGGACCGAGGAAGCCTAAGACAAGTAAATGGGCCGAGGATGCCCAAGGGAAAACAAAAGAGACACAGAAGCCTATAAGTAAGAAAGCTCATGGCTATGCAAAGCCATTGGGAAAAGAGTAAACGGCCGGTCTAAAAGAGGCCCAGCAGGATCAAATCACTACAGCAGGAATGATAGAGTAGTATGACAGGACATGATGGCAATCACGAAATAGGATGAAAGAAATGTAAAGCCCAGTATTAAATAAAGCCCAACTCCTAAGGGGAACAGGGAATTATAAAACAACCCACATAAAAGGTCGAAGAAGGGCAGCAGACTGTGCAAGCAAGCCTCCAGACCGCGGCAAACGCATGAGTAGCAGGCAGATCTTGGATATACATGAAAGGGAAGCACGCGCAAGTCCTAGGCACCACCAGCATGTACCCAGCCAATATGGGACGTAGTGGGGTCATGGGTCAGAAGTAAGGGGGTATGGTTTGGTGGTGGGGAGAAGGGAAAAGACCTATTTTGTGGTTCCTGCCCAAGCTCTTTTAGGGGGTACGTCCTGCTGGGATGACAGACCACCCAAAAGAAGCAAGGTTGGGGGGGGGGGGTGGAACCATTAGGTGCATGCCCTGAGGGATAAAGAGAGAGAGCACCCACACCGTGGCAGGAAAGGGTGCCACGGCAGACTAATAAATGAAACAGTCTTCCTTTGTCTGGAAGTAGAGAGTGGCACATAGACGAACCAGTGGTGATCGGCAAGTACATCTAGACCAGATAAAGGTGGTTAAGGGGCAAAGTAGTAAAATCTGGTCACAACAGACACTATAAGAAGACCCTTGCCGTGCCCAGAAAAAGGGGATCGAAAAACAGGGGAAGATCACGGAGTAAGAAAAGAAAGAAAGTAAAAACAAAGGAAAGAAAAAGATAAGAAAGAAAACAAAAAACAAAAAAAGCTAATACAGTGGGCATGCACCAGTAGGCCGATTTCCCTCTCTCCCCCTCTAAATCCTGCTTTCTTCCAAAAAAAAGTAAAAGGGATTCCTTTGGGCATCAACCATTCAAGTTCGGTTCCCTCAAAGCCATTAATCCCCACGGTAGGATCTTTCTTGGGAGATTATTTGCATTGAGAGGAGGCATTCTTCTCTCTTTGGTTTTGCTCCCGCGGATCAAACTTGATTTGATTTATGTTTCTTCTTTATTAACTCATATTATCATTCACTCCTTTAGCTTCTTTGTAAAAAGTTATTGTTATCACTGTGATTATGTCTCATAAATAGGAATTATTTTGTCATTCTCTGTTAAATAGTCAGAGTACTCTATTTTATTGTTATTATTATATCTGCCTGTCATAATTCATCTGAAACAGCTCTGTCTGCCATAAGCATACTCCTGGCAGACGAGGCATAGTTTGTGCACAAGCCGGCCCAAATTGAGTTGCAGTTGGACCGGTCTCAACTCTCTTACTTAGAAACATTCGGGCCCACTACCGCAGGAGGTAGCCCAGCCCAACGCACACCACAAAAAAAAATGCCCCTACAACAAGAAAATGAAGATAGACTAGTTTAATCTATAGAAAATCGTCATCTACACAGTCCGAGGAGATCAGTTCTTATATATTTCTCTTAAGTTTGATTACAAGTTCAATTCTTGATTGCTACAGTATTTTTCTCTTAATTTCTCGATCCTCCTTTCTCAGGGTATCCCTTCTATTTTATACTCTCTTCCCCTTTCATCTATACCCTCCACGTGCATGTCAGATTGTTGGTATTGATACTTGTCCCATCAGCACCTTCTTGAAATCTTTGAGTAGTAGCCGTAAGGCTGAAAACTACTGTTTAGGTATCACTTCCTCATTAATACGGCTAGAGGGTTAGTTACAGAGCATTCAATGCGGTAGTAGCAGCTTTCTTGTTAGATATTTTTAGGACTTCCCTATATCCTTGGTTTTCGTGATGCTTATCCGTATCAACAGAATTTCCTAAAACGTTCCCCTGGATGGTAGACCACCCTTTTGGACCTCGGCTTTGGTTAGCCAATGAGGCATTTATCCTCGGACCACCCTTATGAGCCCCTATGACCAAAACAAACTTCTTCACTTACTAACACAAACTCCCCTGATAATGTTCACCCCTCCTTGGATGACTTCACGTCCTCGGATTGGGCCCTAGGCCCAATATATATACATAGATATGAGCTCTTGGACCTAACATCCCTACAATAGCCCATCGAGATTCTTCTTTCTGGCTCCTCGGGAAGAAATGAGAATTTCGACGTTGCGATAATTACCCCATGCTTATTACATATCACCTCTAACTACATAGGTTCCTTTTTAACTGCCCAAGGCATGCTCTTGATGCTTCAGCATATGAGACGCGCCTTCATTAAATTTTTACGGCTTCATGTTCCTCATGTTCTACGGCGCGATGCAGATCCAACAGCTAAGGATTTTGTTGGAGCCCAGGTGAGAATTTTTCCGCTTGTAACTCTCTTTTGATATAAATGCTGTTCAAATCAATTATTCATCTCACTTTAGCACTCGTACACTAAACCTGCAAACTTACCCAACTTGTGCCCTCACACCTATCAAGAGCCAGTATAAAGAGAGATTTTCCCCCTTTTTTTATGTAAGTCTTCATAAATCCTTTTATTTATTTTTCAATCTATTTTTCTTTCTCTGTGCCTTTTTCTCCTCGGCTCTTCTTCCTTCTCATTATCTTCTTAGTACCTCCAAGTTTCTCTTAGGAATGGGTAGATTCACCTATTTGGTAGACTCCGAGGAGGAAATAAAGAGTTTTAGAGCTTTGTATAGGATTCCTCCAGAAGCGTCCATTAGGTATTGTAAGGAAGGAGAATGGCACGAGAAAATGTAAGAGGGGGAAGTGGTAATCCCAATGATTGCCTTTATAGAGGGTGGGATGAGAATTCTCATGGGCACCGTAACTAGGGAATACTTTAGGGCTTATAGGTTAGCTCCTACCCAAAGTGCCCCAAACATGTTTAGGATTCTAGGGAGTGTAGATGCCCTTAATGAAAAGATGGGCTTAGAGCTTACCCACCATGATGTCAATTGGGTTTACAACTTCCATCACCTAAAGGGGCAAGGGTATTACTTAAAATTTAAGTACCCCAAGATTAGGCTCATTGAATGCCTCCCTGAATCCAACAAAGGCCTGAATAAGGATTTTTTGATCGTGTTAAGGGAATGACACAATGGCCCCCCCTGCCTGACGAGAGAGGGGTAACCAGGTGGGGTTTTAAGTCTAGAATAATTATTTTAAAGTTACCCCATTCCCCTTGATTTGTTCCACTCCTATTTTTGACAGATTTTTTTTTCTTTTTTTTTTTTCTAATGGTTTTGCAGGTAGGCACGCTGCCGAACCAAACTTCAACCTGGTCAACAAGGATAGTGCAAACAAAATACTCAAGGCCGAGGTTTTTGTGCATAAGGACGGTCAACTATGAGTGGCCCACTTAATCCTAGGATACACACCGATCTCGTCCAGCTTCCAGGCACCTAAGTGAGTAATTAAAGCAAAGGACCCTCACCTACACTGGATAAGTGTCGCTGCTTTGGGTTTTCTCCTCACCGGTCCTATCCCAGAAGGCGTCCTCACCTCCGATCCTATTCCCGAAGGCATACCCAAGGTAGCGTTGCCATCTTAACGAGCTGCCGAGGAAGATGCCACACCATCACAACCTGCCATTAAGGAGGAGGAAGAGGTAGTTGAAATCTCTGAATCCGAAGATGATTTTGAAGTCTTCAACTGCCTTCAATCCTCAGAAGTTCCTGCCAAGGGTTTTAGCTACTCCCTTTCTGCCCAAATGAGTCAGATACAAGAAGATATGGGGATACAATGCAAACCCAGGGCCAGCCTCAAGGAGGTGATGGAGTCCCAAGTTGAGGGAAAGGTGCTCAAGGCAGCTGTTCAAACTAAAGCATACCCAAGGTAGTGTTGTCATCTCAACGAGCTGCTGAGGAAGATGCCACACCATCACAACCTGCCATCAAGGAGGAGGAAGAGGTAGTTGACATCTCTGAATCCAAAGATGATTTTGAAGTCTTCAACTGCCTTCAATCCTCAGAAGTTTCGGCCGAAGGTTTTATCTACTCCCTCTCTGCCCAAATGAGTCAGATACAAGAAGATATGGGGATACAACGCAAACCCAGGGCCAACCTCAAGGAGGTGATGGAGTCCCAAGTTGAGGGAAAGGTGCTCAAGGCAGCTGTTCAAACTAAACTTCCCCCTTTTCCCACTCCTCATGACCCCCAGTAAGAGATTGCTGATAAGAAGAGGAAACGAGAACAAAAAGGGAAGGAGGTGGTGGAAGAGGGCCGATGTGGCCTCCCCAAAGAGATGGAGCCTCAAAAAGGGGCCAAGGTAGCCAAGACTGGCCAAACAAAGTCCCTAGGCGATGGGGCGCCTAGAGATAAAGGATGAGATCTTTGTGCTAGGGTTCCAAACTAGAACCCCCCTTTGGTGCTAGATGGGTCCCCTATCCCTGCAAACTTATCAATCAGGGACTTTCAAAAGGGAAAGGTTGGGTATGTAGTAAATGCTGTAGAGCAAGCGCTGCTACTACCCGAGGACATGGTCGACCTGAAGACCATGAAGAAACATGAGGTGTTTCTAAGTCTAAAAAGAGACCTCGATATGGTAAGCCTTTTAAGCTAAGGTTTTTTTTTTTTTTTTTTTTTTTTACTACTAACTACCAAGTTTCCTTTGTAGGCTGTTCAAGCCGCCTTCAGAGCCGAGGAGTTGGTGGATGCCTCTCACCGATAAATGAAGGATGAGGAGGGCTGGCGAGTTGCTACTGTTGAGGCTTTCAAGGTGGCCGAGAAAAGATTAAAAGAGTCTAATCCTAAGCTCATTGAGGCAGAAAGGGGTAGGAAAAGCGCTGAGGCAGCAGTGGATAATGTAGAGAGGCAGGCGAAGACTCAACGCAAGCAACTTTGCTTAATCGAAGATAAGCTTACTGCTGCCAAGGAGTAAATCAAGCTGTTGAAGAAGAAACTGGAGGATGTTGAGAAGGCCAAGGATTAGGCCGAATAAGAAGGCTACGACGTGGGGTTAGTTGAGACCGAGGAAGCCCTTAGGGTCGAGGTCTCGAGGGTATGTAGAGCATACTGCCTTCAATTGTGGAATGAGACTCTTAACCTGGCAGGGGTTGAGACCTCTTTGGCACTTAGGAAAGCAGAGAATGTGTACTACCCTCCCGCAATCCGGGCGCTAGGCTCCTCAGCCTCCCCAGATGATGCAACCCCCAATGTTGCAAGCCCTATTGAAAAGGCTTCGTCCAAGGACCCTCTTCACTCCAACAGTCCTCTGGAAGTGGCAGAGCAAGCCAACCTAGTTGATAAATAGAAAGAAGTCTTTAATGAGGTCGCCCCCGAGATGATCAAGCCCTCGGACACACCCAAGGATTCTTCAAAGGAAGGAGTGATTTCTCAAAACCTAGAGTTGGTTTTGGCAACTCTCCCCATTCTTGCCAAGGAAGACCCCACGGGTAAGGGTTTGGCATCCTCGGCAGCAGCAACCACCCAGCCCACCAAGACTCCAAAAGACAAACTTGTAATAAAGATGAAACCATGAATTGTTTTTTTGTTGTTGTTGTTGTTTTTTTTTTTTTTCCCAAAAACTTGTAATTTAGTTTAAACTTTTGTAATCAACTTTGCCTTCTCCTAAGGCTCAGATCAATGATAATCATAAGTTTTGTTTTTCCTATTTGTGATGTTTGTATTGATCTTAACATAGTTTGTGTTTTATCTAATACTCAACTAACCTGGAAGTGAGATACAACTCCATTCATGCATATAAATGGTAAAGTACCCATTCATATCGGACTCCATCTAACTTTCCTTCCATTACTAAGTTTAAGGAGCCGGATACAATAATTAGCTCTTACATAGATCATGGATATACTCTCAAATGCTTTAAGTGATGCTCATGGACATGTAATTGATCATGTCACTTCAATGAAAATCTATATTATTTAGCATGGCTGATCCTACCAGACCCTTAAATAATCAATAGGAAGTATTAACTTACCCAAGATAGGTGGTCCGTGAAGCTAGATTAAACTCAAGTTTTGTTTGATATATGGTAATATGATAGGAAATGTTAATTTACCCAAAACATGTGGTCCTAGGAGCCAGACATAATTAAGGTTCTGTTCAACACTTAGATAGATGTTAGGAAGTATTAATTTATCCAGATCATGTGGTCCGAGGAGCCAGGCATAGCTAAGGTTCTGTTCAATACTTAGAAAAATGATTTAAAATATCAATTTACCTAAGGTATGTGGTCCAAGGAGCCAGGCATGACCAAAATTCTGTTTGATACTTAGATAGAAGTCAGGAAGTATTAATTTACCCAGAGCATGTGGTCCGAGGAGTTAGGCATAACTAAGGTTCTATTTAATACTTAGAAAAATGATTTAAAATATCAATTTACCCAAGGTATGTGGTCTGAGGAGTCAGGCATGACCAATGTTCTGTTTGATACTTAGATAGAAGTTAGGAAGTATTAATTTACCCAGAGCATGTGATCAGGGGAGCCAGACATAGCTAAGGTTCTGTTTAATACTTAGAAAAATTATTTAAAATATCAATTTACTTAAGGTATGTGATCCGAGGAGCTAAGCATGACTAAGGTTCTGTTTGATACTTAGATAGAAATCCGGAAGTATTAATTTACACAGAACATGTGGTTCGAGGAGCCAGACATAGTTAAGGTTCTGTTTAGTACTTAGAAAAATGATTTAAAATATTAATTTACTCAAGGTATATGGTCCGAGGAGTTAGGCATGACCAAGGTTCTGTTTGATATTTAGATAGTAAGTCAGGAAGTATTAATTTACCCAAAGCATGTGGTCCAGGGAGCCAGACATAGCTAAGGTTCTGTTTAATACTTAAAAAAATGATTTAAAATATCAATTTACCCAAGGTATGTAGTTCGAGGAGTCAGGCATGACCAATGTTCTATTTAATATTCAAACCAATAGTAGAACGCATGACGCATAATATAATAAATCAAAATATGGTAAAGAAAGCTTTCATTAATAATAATATCTTCTCAGGTTGTTTACATTTCAGGGGTATGGTACAACCATTTCATCTAGATTTTCAAGATAATATGCACATATTCCAGCCACTGATGTGATACGATATGGTCCTTCCCAGTTGGGTCTCAATTTTCCCCATGTTGGGTTCTTTGTAGTTCCCAAAACCTTTCTTAAGACCAAGTTCCCAGGCGTTAGCGGCCTTAACTTTACATTTGAATCATAGCCTTGCTTGAGCTTGTGTTGATAGTATGCCAGCTGAACCATAACATTTTCTCTTCGCTCTTCAATCAAATCTAAACTCTTCTCCAATAGCCCATCATTGTTGCTTGGAGTAAAAAAGCTTGTTCTCAGTGTTGGAAATCTTGTTTCTAGAAGAATCACAGCCTCGGCCCCATAAGCCATTGAAAAGGGCGTCTCCCCAGTGGACCTACGAGGTGTAGTCCGGTACATCCAAAGGACGTGTGACAACTCTTTTACCCATTTTTCCTTTGCGTCATCCAACCTCTTTTTAAGCCCACTCACTATGATCTTATTGACAGTTTCAGCCTGTCCATTTCCTTGTGGATATGCCAGGGTGGAATATTTATTTATTATGCTCAGGTCACAACAATACCTTCTGAAGACTTTAATATCAAACTGAAGATCATTGTTCGAGATGAGTGTACGAGGGATTCCAAACCAAGTGACAATATTTTTCTAGACAAATCTCTTGGCATCATATCCCTGATATTTGTTAGTGGTTCAGCTTCAACCCATTTGGTGAAGTAATCCGTGCCGACCAGCAATCATCTCTTATTCCCTGCTGCCTTAGGGAATAGTCCTACAATATCCAAGCCCCATTGAGCAAAGGGCCAAAGGCTGGACAGAGGGTTAAGGATACCTCTTGGTTGGTGAATGTTTGGGACAAATTTTTGGCATTGGTCGCATTTCTTCACATACTCTTGTGCCTCCCTCTGCATATTTGGCCACCAATATCCCTGAGTGAGGGCTTTGTGAGACAAAGACCTGCCTCCTGTATGACTTCCACAAATCCCCTCATGTAACTCTTCTAGGAGTAGTTCAACTGCTTTAGGGTGTATGCATAGCAAATATGGTCCAGAAAAAGAGCGCTTGTATAACTTTTGATCCTCGGACAACCAAAACCGAGAAGCCTTTCTCCGTACCTTGTTGGCCTCGGACTTACTATCAGGAAAAATGTCTTCCTTAAGGAATAGCACAATAAAGTCCATCAAGTTAGGACCCACCCTTATTTGATGAATATGAACCACGTTTCTCCCTACCTTAGTGGGTTTACATAATTCCTCCACAAGGATCACCCGAGGTAAACTTTGTGTCGAGGAGGTTGCTAGTGTGGCAAGAGAGTTGGCATGTGTGTTTCTACTTCTAGGGATTTGCGATAAATTAAAAGACTCAAATGCAGACTGTAAGTGTCTAACTTGGTTCAAATATTCCTGCATTCTGAGATCTTTGACTTCCAACTCTTCCCCTACTTGGCCTACAATCAATCTTAAATTTGAGAACATCTCTACTGCCTTTCCACCAATTCTTTGAACCATAGTCATTCCTACCAATAGAGCCTCATACTTGGCCTCATTATTGGTGGTCGAGAAGCCTAACCTTAAGGATTTTTCAATAATGATCTTTTCAGGAGAAATTATAACTAGCCCCACTCCGGATCCTCTTTGATTCGCTGCCCCATTAACATGCACCCTCTAGGGTAAAGGCTCTTGCAGGGCGACCCTGCCAATTGATTTTCCATCCATGTTCCGTTTCTCAACTTTTTCTTCAAAAGGGGTTTCAGCAAACTCGGTCACCAAATCAGCGAGGAGCCGACCCTTGACATAGGTGCGAGGCATGTATTTGATATCAAAAGCTCCTAGGATTGTACCCCACTTTGCAATCCTCCCTATGTAATCAGCACTCCGAAGTAGAGATCTAAGCAGGATTTGGGTTAGGACAACAACTGTGTGTGATTGGAAGTAGTGGGGGAGCTTATGTGTAGCATGCACCACTTCTAAAATGGCCTTCTCCAGTGGTAGGTAGCAGACCTTGACCTCATGTAGTGATTTGCTCACATAATAAACTGGCCTCTGTACACCACTATCAACCCGCACAAGTACTAGGCTTACTGCATGGGAAGTCACAACAATATAGGCAAACAAAACCTCATCCACCTCGGGTTTGGACATAATGGGTGGTCAAGATATGTATTCCTTTAATTGTTGGAAGGCCAAGACACACTCCTCGGTCCACTCAAATCCCTTCCACTTGTTCAACAACTGGAAGAAAGGTTTACACATGTTAGTTGACTAAGAGATGAATCGGTTTAGAGCAGCCGTCATCCCTGTTAGCTTCTAGACCTCTTTGGGATTTCGAGGTGGCTGTAAATTATAGATTGCTTTAATCTGGTCAGGGTTGACTTCAATTCTGCGATGTGTAACCATGTACCATAAGAACTTCCCTAATCCAACACCAAAAGAACATTTAGAAGCATTAAGTCGCAGCTTGTGTCTTCTCAAAATCTCAAAGATATTCCCGAGATCGTTAACATGCTCAGATTCCAACTTACTCTTAACCACCATATCATCTATATAAATCTCAATGTTTTTTCTTAACTGTGGTTTAAACATCCTGGTCATCATCCTCTGATAAGTAGACCTTGCATTCTTCAGACCAAAGGGTATCACCTTATAATGGTAATTCCCAGTAAGGGTGACAAAAACTGTCTTTTCCTGATCACCTAAAGCCAAAGGTATCTGATGGTACCCTTGAAAGGAGTCCAGGAAGCTCATTCGAGGATGGCCCATAGTGGCATCCACCAACTAGTCTATTCGAGGCATAGGAAAAGGGTCTTTAGGGTAAGCTTTATTCAGATCTATGAAGTTCAGACATACCAGCCACTTCCCATTCTTCTTCTTCACTACTACTGTATTGGCCAACCATTTAGGGTAGAACACTTCCTTAATAGCCCCAGCCTACTTAAGCTTGTTCACCTCTTCCTTGATAGCATCAGAGTGCTCCTTAGACGAGCGTCGAGGTGGTTACTTCCTAGGGAAGACAGCTGGGTTGACATTCAGATGATGGCAAATGAAGTCTGGATCCACCCTAAAAGCTTCATAGGCATTCCATGTGAACACATCAATATTCCTCCTTCGAAACGCTAACAGCTTTTCCTTCTCCCGAAGAGGCAATTGAGTTTCGACCTGAAAAAACTTCTCCGGACCACCATCTATAGCAATTTCCTCCAACTTGTCACACTTTGCCTCTTTCAGCACCGCATCCGTAAATAGGACCGAAATCCTTGATTGCTATGAGCCCTCCTCAGTAGAGGCCATGGACTTAGTTTTAGGCTGATGCATAATTGCAGCCACGAGGCACTGCCTAGCCATGGATTGACTCCCACAAGCTTTTCAATCTGGTCCCTCGAGGGATACTTTACCTTCAGGTGTAGAGTTAAAGAAACGGCCCATAGGGCATGAAGCCAGAGCCTTGCCACAATGGCAGTGTAGGGGGAATAAGCATCCATCATAATGAAGTCTATCTCTACCACCTCCGAACCTACTTGTACAGGTAATTTAATCTGACCCCTTGGGATGACAACTTTCCCATCAAAGCTTACCAAAGGTGAATCATAGGCTGTCAAATCCTCATACTTTAATTTTAGCCCTCTATACAAGTCAGGGTACATAATCTCTACACCATTGCCCTGATCTATCATCACCCTCCTCACATCACACCTTCCTATTTTGAGGGTGACTACCAAAGCATTATCGTGTGGTTGGATGGTTCCAATCTTGTCCTCGTTCGAAAAACTTAGCGCTAGTCAGATCTCCACTCTAGCCTTCTTCGGCTCAGAATTAGAGCCCTTGGCTGGCAGTCGAGCTACAGACATCACCCTGGAAGGATGATAACTAGTTTTTCCAGGTGCAGCAAAGATGACATTAATTGTGCCTAAAGGTGGCCTTGAAGAAGTATTCCTTTAAGCCCCTGACCTTACTTGGTCTTCTTACCCATTGGACCAACACAAAAACTGTTGTAACCTTCCATCTCTGATTAGTTGCTCTAGATGATTTCATAGAGTTCTGTAGTCCTCGGTGGTATGCCCTCGTTCTTGATGGTACTGGTAATGAAGACTTTGGTTGCACCTCATGAAGTCTCCTCCCGTTTTGTTTGGCCATTTGAAGTAGGGCTCATTCTTGATCTTCTATAGGACTTGATGTACTGGCTCTCGAAACATCGTGTTTTCCACCTGAGGAGTCGTAGACCCAGATTGCCCAGCAAAATCCCTTTGGAGCCTGCTATTGTTGTATCTGTTCGACCTGAAATCCCTCCGATCCTGAGGGATAACCTTAGCCTTTCCCTTACTGATCTTCCTCGACCTGTTTGTATTCGTCGATACGATCCATTAGCCGACGCACACTCCTTACCAGCTTCTTGGTCAAGGATTTTCTCAAATCATGCTTGGTGGGCAGGCCGACCTTGAAGGTCCTTATAGCCACATTATCAAAATCCTCATCGATCTCATTAAACATCTCCTAGTATTTGTCTGAGTACGTTTTCAGAGTCTCTTCTTTTCGCATGAACATGGATAACAGGGAATCTAGGGGTCGAGGAACCCTACTACACGTAATAAAACGAGATCCAAATGCTTGGGTGAGCTCCTTAAAGGAATCAATGGAACCTGCACCTAGGCAGTCAAACTACCTCGTCGCCACAGGCCCTAAGCTGGATGGGAATATCTTACATATCAAGGACTTATTCTTGGAGTGCACAGTAATTCTCTGGTTAAAATGACTCACACGTTCCACAAGATCTGTTCGACCATTATACATGGTCAATGTGGGCTGAGTGAACCGCCGAGGAAGTCTTCCTCCCTCAATTCTGCGCGTGAAAGGTGATTTGAAAATTTGGTTGAGTGCTCTGCTCATCGCATCATTTCCTAAGCCTTTGGAAGATGAGCTCCTTTTTCTGCGCTTATGGTGGTAGTCCTCATCATAGGAAGAAAGACTCACTGGGGGGAGTCCTCGATCTAGGCTTGTAATTGCCATCTCCTTCCTCACTGGAAGAAGAATCAGACCTTGAGGGAGTTTTTCTTCGTCGTTCACAGCGTAACTTGTTCCGCAGATGATCAATCTCCAGCTGCATGTTTCTAGCATTCTCCTTATGAGAGACATGGCTTCCACCCCGAGACTGGCTCCAAGTATGGGTAATGTGCACACTTCCTTCCCGGTCCCTTCTTTGTTTAAGATCACTTCCGTGATTTTGACCCTGAGATCCCATAGATTCTGCCTGGTTTGGACTTGAACTTACTATCGTTGAACGTTAGACTCACTATAACACTAGGAATCCCCACAGACGGCGTAAATTATAAGGACGCAATTTGGGTCCCTAGCCCAAAGGATGAATGAATTTAGGCCCAAAAAGCCCAATACAATGAATTTATAGAGAGTGGGTTAGAAAACTAGGTTTTAATGAATCAAACAACAAGTAAAGTGGATTCAAATGACAAGAAAATAAAGATAGACTGGTTTAATCTAAAGAAAATCGTCATCGACACAGTCCGAGGAGATCAGTTCTTATATATTTCTCTCAAATTTGATTACAAGTTCAATTTTTGATTGCTACAGTATTTTTCTCTTAATTTCTCGATCCCCTTATCTTAGGGTATCCCTTCTATTTTATACTATCTTCCCCTTTCATCTCTACCCTCCACATGCAAGTCAGATTGTTAGTGTTGATACTTGTCCCATTATCACCTCTTTGAAGTCTTTGAGTAGTAGCTGTAAGGTTGAAAATTACTGTTCATGTATCACTTCCTCATTAATGCAGCCAGAGGGTTAGCTACAGAGCATTCAATGCGGTGGTAGCAACTTTCTTCTTGGATATTTTTAGGACTTCCCTCTATCCTAAGTTTCTGTATTGCTTATCCATATCAACAGAATTTTCTGGAACGTTCCCCTAGATGGCAGACCACCCTTTCGAACCTTGACTTTGGTTAGCCGAGGATGCATTTATCCTCGGACCACTCTCATGGGCCCCTATGACCAAAACTAACTTCTTCACTTACTAACACGGACTCCCTTGATAATGTTCACCCCTCTTCGGACGACTTCACGTCCTCGGATTGGGCCCCAGGCCCAATGTATATACATAGATATGAGCTCTTGAGCCTAACACCCCTACAGTAATAATTTATTGAAAATTTTAAAAAATAATTAATAATAACCTAATTTTTTACAAAGCATAAAATATTAATCCATTAGTTGGGTTGAGTTAGGTTGATTGACCGTTGCACATCTTTACATAAAGGTTACACATATTCATGCCCATCACTAATTGGGCCTCTATAGCCCATCAAAACTAGTGGTAAATTAGATAGGGTTATATTGGGTGCAAAGCTCACCTATCATGTATTCTTCAATGTCAGTGGCTTAGTACAACAAAAAAATATTAAAAAACATGTGGAATTCAATTCATTTTCTATTTCTAGTAAGGAATAAAAAAAAAAAACCTTAGACATGAAGAAAATAGAAAAAAAAAATTTGACAAATTACATATACTTTATACTTTATAGTTTATACTCTTCCCATTACTTGTCAAAGTCTCTAAGATGGGATTGATAAAAGGAATAGTTGACATGATAGAAATTTTCACAAAAGTCTAGTTGAAATTGAGCTCTATGGGTCCCCATTTGGCCATTCCCCACTTCAAAAATTTATAAAAAGTAAAATGCCAACAAGAAACGTAAATGGCAAACATCTATCTTAAATAAATAAAAACTAAGGACTATTGGCCCTCATTTATATATATATATATATATATATATATGTATATGTATAGAGAGAGAGAGAAAGAGTTTCAACTCATGACATTTGCTCCTGATGATAAGAGACTTGACCAATTGAATTAAATGAAACCCACCCAACAATAAAACACAAAGGTCATGGACCAATTGATTTTTATGTAGGCGGGGATCGAATTCCAGATCTTTGTACAACAAAACTGTTGATTTTAGATGAATAGAAACTTTGTGATGTGTGATAGATAATTAAAGACATTACCATTGATAAGATTTAGAGAGGTTTGATTGTTTGAGTACTAAGAAACAATTAACGGGCAAGATTATCTATTTGGTCCATTCATAGTAGCTGATATACTTGGTTGGTACCTCAATAAAGTGAGGCTTAAACTAAACCTCAATAAAGTAAGGCTTAACCTAACTTAGCTCATACATTCCTCCACCCCCACTATATCAATTATAGATGATATTGACCTCCTATCAATCAAATCTTCTTCATTAAAAAAAGGTAATTTTAGCTTACCCAAAAATATATATTTGTGTGTTTGGATTAACTTTTTTTTTGCTCATAGCATATTTTATTATCTTATTTGATAAGATTGGATAAAAGTACATTTGTACCTAGAAAGATAAAGCTTTAGAAAACTGTATATAAGCAAATAAACTAAATAAACCAGAAGAAAATAAAGTTAATCAATCGCACTTAATTATTAATCTTTATTTTTTTGGTACATCATTATACGGTAAATAAACCCAAATGGTAGCTTGATGTGATAACTAATACCAAACATCTCTAGGGAGAGAGGTGCAATTGTAAATAACCTTAACAGAAGTTTCCCTAACTTCCTCCAAGTAAAACTGTACGGAGAATTCATTACAATATAAGTTAATTTAACATTCTCAGGTTTTGTTACCTAATCTCCTTTATGTACATAGGTTCAAACCCATTGTCATTCTTTCCTTTTGTTCTTTAACATTTTCTTCTGAGTACATAGGTGAAAAGGCATAATCATTCCTTTCTTCTGGGACCAACATACTAAAATGCTTGATGGGGCAAGATCATTTAAGCTTCAATGTCCTAAATCTTTGTTTCATCATATACATGATGGTGGACAGTGAGTTATAATCATATTTGGAATTATATATGGAACCCATATATTGATGCTCATTAGTATCATCTAAATCTTAATTGGGTTGCACTCTTCTGCACCAATGAACTCTTCATGGAAAGCTCTCTGGAAGAATGTTGTTCGACTGCTTTTCATGCATTTCAAGCAGCTAAGGTCACCATTAAGAAGCTGTAGAACCTGCTACATTTTCAAGTGCAAACAGTGAAAATTGTTACTATAGAGTTCTTTAATGTTAAACTAATTACTATTGATTATGGGGAAAAAAAACTAATTACTATCACAGATTAGTTTATACCCAGTAGAAAAGAGAGGAAATTGAGTAAAAATTACATGTTTTGGTTATAAAATTGAAGTCCGGCCAGACTATAAGAAATGAAATACCTTGTTGCACTTCTGAATTAGACAATGATGAAGCAACAACTGGCATAAAAAATTAAAGTCTTTCTCCTAGACCCTACATTATCTTTGGATATTTAATTATATACAAGTTCAATAAATACATGGTCAATCCTAACTAATTTGTTGAGGATACATAGTTGATCCCAAAATTTTGGGACTAAGGTTTTGTTGTTATTGCAACAAGTTCAGTCTTTTAGCATTGGGGGAAAATCTCCAAAGCTTAACCATTGAGTCAGGCTCAACTTTTACCTGAAAGTCTTCTTAATTGTATTATCACTATACTCAAATATTATTAGCTGTGCAAGAACAGAACATGCCTGACTCATAGAGGGCCGTCGAATTGATGACTGTTGTATGCATAAAGAGGAAACCAAGAGCACAAGATTCAACTGTCGAGAGTTGTAGTCATCAGATAGAGAAGGATCAACAAGCTCCCTAATGTGATTCTTCTTCAGCAAGGGTTTTGCCTGATACATTTAACAAAAAGAAATTATCAGTAGCCATCCCTATGAGATGTACACTTAACATACAAGTCTAAACCTGCACATGGGAATATAATTAAGAGGTATACCCACAAAACAACGCTTTGCTGTGAGTAATCTAGTGCTCGGCGTCCTGTGACTAGTTCCAATAACAGCACACCAAAAGCAAAGACATCAGTTTTTTCATCTACTATCCCATGCAGTAAGAACTCAGGAGCAAGATACCTGCACTCCAACAATTAATGTCTTCAGTCTATAAACAATTCTTGATTGGTAGTCAGGAAAAAAAAAAATAAAGTTAAGCTGGTTAACAACCCAAATGTGCCTTCAAATTTTGAAACGGTATGATGAGTCCACTCCTTTGGTAGCCATTTTGCAAGTCCAAAATCGCATATCTGTTACAAAATAGGCATACTAATTGAAGTCCACACTACTGAAAAATTACATATAAAGTGCATTGGGAAGTAATCTAAAAACAACTTGACCTAAACTTCATGATTGAAGCATGAACTTCTTCACAAATGACCAAGCATAGGTTGCTTATATTTGTATATCTTAAGTGACTAAAATGGTACCTGAGGCTCATACTCCTCTGTAAGCAAAATGTTTGCAGCTTTAATGTCTCTGTGGATGATTCTTTTTTGACAACCCTCATGAAGATATACTAAACCTTTAGCTGTCCCTAATGCAATCTTATACCTAATACCCCATCCCAGCTTTTCCTTTGAACCTATATATAGGCATTTTCCAACAAGGAAAAGAATTAATAAAACAGGATACATTGAATTATAGTCTCTAAATTTTGAGATATAGTAACCCCAAAATGGAAACTGACCATAAAGCAGAGAAGCTAAGCTCCCATGTGGAGATAGTTCAAGAACAAGGTGCATTCCTCCTTCAGTCCCATAGCCAATTAACTTGGCAGTATTTGGATGGTTCACATGGGCCATTATACCAAGCTCAGATAAGAAGTCCCCTATAATCTCGTCAGCTGTTCCCTTTGTTTGACGTTTGATTGCTACAAGTTGTCCATCTCGTAAACACCCCTTGTAAACTTCAGCATAACCACCCTTTCCAATCAGGTTTTCTACACCAAAGCAAAGCCGAAAATTCTATCATGGCATGTCATAATTAAATTATAAGTAACAGATTACTAAATTTGAAATTAAATACCGAAGCATACTACAAACCATGACTGAAATAGTTGGTTGCAGTTTGTAGCTCATACAAGGTAAAATTCCTCCATGGTAATCTAGTATAGTTCAAATCAGTATCTGCACAAAAGCTTGGAAACATAGCTTTGGCCTCCCTCATACTACCACTAATTCTTCTTGAGAGCTTCATGACACTGAGAGGATGCATTGTGGCCAGTGATTTTTTGGATCTACTTCTTACTAATTGGACAAATCCATGCCAACGAGAAGTGGGCTTTGTGTGTTGTTGCACTTCATAGTCTACATTGTGTTCTTTTGAAGAACATGTTTCAGATTCTGAGCTCTTAAAATAGTCCTCAAGAACTCCAACAGGAGAAGAATAATCTACCTTCTTTTTCATATTCAAAGAACAGAAACCTACCAAGAAAGGAAAATATTGCAGCATGTTAATGCTAGGAATGGCAATTGAGAATGAACAGTTTGAAATAGATGAGTGAGTGAAAAGATGGAAACTTTTACCTTATGTTGAATCAAAGGCAGCATAAATAGCATTTGATTTTCTTATGTTGTTTCAGTCAATTATCCAAATGTTTTTGTTCTCTCTGCAAATATGATTCCCAGATAATGATTAGAAGCCAAAACATGAACAGAAAAAGTCATTACAAGTAAATCTTTATTAATAATAGGAAAATTTAGATACATATAGATGAACAAAAGTGAACAACATCTGAAACAAACACTAACGTAGATACAAAGGAATTGAACTGATGGGACAATGCAGAAAAGAATGGTATCTTAGAAACAAAGTAGAATTACAAGACAAGTTGGATGAGAAAACTAGACATTGAAACAAAAAACAATAGCCAAAAGATTCCAAACCACAAAATTTTGATAAGCTATTGAAATACCATACCCGAAAAAAGAACATTTCAAACTTACAAATCAATGAAACAGGAAGAAGAAGCATAGCCCAATATGAAAAAAAAAACACATGGAAGAATTCCAGAACAGAGAATAAGCAACAAAAAGCAAACTTGATGCCATATAATCACATATGAACACAAATTACAATAAACCCACAAAATGAAAAGTGCATAAAGCCAAAATATAGTACTAAATTTAAAATTACTAGAACAAAAACAAACTTGGATTTGGACATACCATGAGGAGAAACTGAAGGCTGTCATATATTTTCCAGGCAAACACACAGAGAAAACAAATAAGAGAATGAATAGAGAGAAGAAGAAGAAGAAGAAGATGTGGGCTTTGATTTCAGGGTGTCCTCTAAGCTCTTCAACAAACACTGCCTTTTCTATGTTTCCCGGGCTACTGTTCACAATTAATATTTTTTTGGGGCAATGAAAATAAAAAATACAAAAAATTATAAATACAAAAAAACAGGTACTAGATTGTGTTATTGTATTCTACTATTCTTGAAGACAAGGTCCTAAAAATTCTTATTGAACTTATCAGGAAACTTCAATGGTCAGAGAGTCAGAGACGGCTCTATTTGGCTACTTGGTTTGCTTTGGGAAATGTCACGTGGTGTTATATAGATCATGTGAATTAGACACTTGGCTTTATGGATCAAACTGTGTCCTATACAAAGGACCATGCATAAATAATATGTGGAGGAAGTACCAGTTAAAGTCGAGAGAGTTACATTTTTGAATTGTTCACTTCATTGATTCCAATAGTTATAGGAAAAAGTTGAATAGACAATTAAGTTGGACATGAATCCATACTAGTTAGGAGGAATGTATTAAGTATTAAATGGATGAGTATACTTTTTTTTTTTTTTTTAAAGCTGTCATTAAAGCTATTCTCAAAGTTTGATAATAATAGATTTTAAGGCTATTCTCAAAATCGTTTTCATTTTAATGACTTGTGGGGAACTCTCTTTTATGTAAAAGAGAATATGTTTAGCTTGTAACTTTCTCTTGCTCAATTAAAAAAGAAATAAAATTAGTATAGGGGTATGAATTAATTCAACTCAATTAAGTTTTAATTCCAATTAATCTTAAGATAAGACTCTATAAAGCTTCATCAACTAATTGAAATCAAATTCACTAAATCCATAAAAGATTTCTTCACATTAGTTGACTAATTTTACATTAATTGTCGACTTACTAAAAAATAAAAATCTCTCTTTTTTAAAAATCGTATTCCTCCTTTTTCTTTTTCTTTTTTGGCTCAAGACTAATTGTGTAGAAAATTAAAATAAACATCAACACAAGTATAATTTTAAAATTATGAATAAATGGTAATTAAAATTGAATTGACCTAATGTTTGTTTCTTTGGTCTTTATGCCTTGGATTAAGTAAAAATTGAGACAATATATGGGGTTTAAATTTCGATTTTTTTTTTTTTCAAAAAATTCGCAAATGGTTATGAATGATTATGTAAATTAGCTCCATGAGTCACATCTACTCAAATTATCATCATTACTATTATAATGTGAAATCAAAACTTTATACCGATGCACGATTCCCCTTGGGTACGTTACGTTGCAGATATGATATATTACTAGATTTTTTTAACCTTTTCCACAGACATACGACAAGCCAATGGCTATTATTTATTTGGACTTTTAATCGATTTTTGCTGAATTGGACTTTTAATCGATTGCGTTGTACTAACAATTCCTTAACAATTTAACATTCTTCATAGCAATTATAAATACTTGCTTCATAATCATTCAAACGTAACTCACACATTCACTAAGTATAAAAACCAAAACCCCCTTGCAAGAAATTGAGATTATGCATATGATTAAGGTTAATCAAAATATTGTGCCGAGTATAGTGTACCATTGTACCAATTGAAAGATTTATTATGTTGAATGTTTCAGTTAGCTCAATTGGTAAAATCTCGTCAAAAGTCTTGTAGCTGAATAAATGCCTCCCAATGCTTAGCTTAATTGGTAGAGCATATTGTAATTATCTCTAAAAAAAAAAAATTAGTAAAGTCTATGAGAGTTGAATAAGAGATTTGAGATTTAAACCCTGTTTACACTAAAAACCGATTTGTGTCTTGATCTGATAATAAAAAATACAATTATGTGAATGTTATAGGTTGAAACTCTATTAAAAAAAAAAAACTTTATTATACACTTCATTGCTTTTGTCCAACATGTAGTTTTTATACACTTTATTGTTTGCTTTTTTCACAAGCTTGCTGATACTTAATTCACACAAAAAAAAAAAAAAAAAAAAAATCTTGTAGATAATTTGGGAGTTGGGAGTACGGGATTTCGAGGAATCAATTAAGAGTGTAGTTAAATTATTAAAAAGACACTTTAAATTTGGCTTTGATTCAGATATAAGCAGTGTCAACATCGATTTGTTTTTGGTTGGTGGCTCCTTTCCATCTTACATTAAAAGCAGATCCATATTTGTTGAGATTGGTGTGTTATGTGTCAACCACCTTCATCTATTTACCATTACTGTTGAAATATATCAAAAATATATTATTATGTTCTCTGTTGCTCTTTGTTTGATCATCGGCTGTAGACTTGTAGACCCATGTTAGCCCAAGCCCATTATCTTTTATTTCTACAACACTTTACTAAGTGTATCTAAGAGACTATGAATTGGTTTCCCTTCTATGGTTTTACACTGTTATTTAACACTAGATTTAGACAGTAGATGGTACATTAATGCTGTTTTATTTTATTTTATTTTATTTTATTATTATTATTTTTACACATAATTGAGTAAATTGATAGTTTGGAAACATAAAAAAATAATTTGAAAATTTAGGATGAAAAAATGTAATTCCATCACCCTTTTTTTATTGAGAAATACTATGTTCACAACATTTTCATAACACTTTCACAACAAATCTTAAGTGCCAGATTATTATTAGTTGTTATGGGTGGACAAAAAAATAATTTAAATTATGAATTCAAATTAGAATTAATAACAACTTACCACATATAATTTGTTATGAAAGTATTATGAAAATGTTATAAACGTAGTACTTCTATTTTTTATTTGAATACTTGCTTTGAATAGGACTCCAAAGTCCATTGCCATTGGGAGACAATTCTTAATTTAATTCCTCAATGCTCCTCTCATACTTGTGATGATATTTGACAAAAAGACCTTTTTGAGTTTAATAAAATAACTAACATAGTGGTTGTCATGAAGTGGAATTTCAAGATAATTCACCACCAAACGAGAAAGATTGAGAGAAAAGACCTTCTAACTTCTATGTTCTGAGGTCAATATGAAAGCTTCATGAACCAAAATCTCGGTTTCCATGAGTGAAAGTTTAGGCCAAAAATATTGCATTGACTTATAATCTTAAAGCTTTGAAAAAATGATATCAAAGACTCCAGAGTGAAAATGAGGGCTATAGTATGGTACTAAAGATTTCTTTATTTTTTATTTTTTAATTCAATAGTTGAGAGAGATTGAGAGAAAAGACCTTCTAACTTCTATGTTCTGAGGTCAATATGAAAGCTTCATGAACCAAAATCTCGGTTTCCATGAGTGAAAGTTTAGACCAAAAATATTGCATTGACTTATAATCTTAAAGCTTTGAAAAAATGATATCAAGAAGACTCCAGAGTGAAAATGAGGGCTATACTATGGTACTAAAGATTTCTTTATTTTTTATTTTTTAATTCGATAGTAGAGAGATAAGGGGATTTGAATTTTAGATGTCTTAGAAACACTTAAAAATGCCTACAAGTTGAATTACAAGACTCTTACCAATATAACATTAATGATTGAGGACTTTAATGGCGACCATTACATATTGAGCTTAACATTTTAGGAGTAAAATCAAGACTTAAAAGGAGGGTGCAAATTAAAATAGAAATCATATTTATAATGACATGTTTCGTGATAAATCTACATACTATATATAAATCATATTTCTTTTAATGGATTTTGTTTTATTCTTTCTTGCAATTTTGCTCTACAATTGGGTTGATGAGTTTATGTATTCTTCACAAATCCACCTTTAATTGATATGTTTTAGTGTTTTGCTATTGCGTTTCTTTAATTCTCCATCACATATCCCCTCTCTCCCTCTTACGACTTTGGCTAAGTGAAATTTGTTAATGGTTAAAATATCTATTTGCTAAGTCGTTCAGTTTTCGAATTTAAATGTCTAATCAATTCTGTTAATCCTACTTCCATGACTTATTCGTCATATAAACCAATCAACTAACCAATTATAGAGCTTGGTGACAGTTTAACTAACAAGTGGCAATTGCAGTCAATATATAACTTCTTCTTTTTCCACAAAATCCTGTGAGCATTAAAAAAAAAAAAAAAAAAAAAAAAAAAAAAAAAAAAACCTAGAATATCTGCACAAACACTAACTCTCACTTACTACTTCAACTGAGACCCAGTAAAAGACTATAATTTTCATGTTTGGTGGTCTGACTGTGTTCAAAACTTCAAACACAATCATCATTTGATAGAATTATATATATATGGATGGTATGTTAGGTCAAAGTGGGCATTGATTTTTGATGCCTGTTAAGATCACCTATTGGCTAGGTAAAGGGTCTGCACCTAACAGGTTGTGATAGAAAAACATATTGATTTGAGCCATATAATCATTGGATTTGAGATATTCTACCAAACACAAAAGATACTTGTAATCAATATTACAAACTATATTACGCTAAAGTTGATGGAAAATCAAATAGACAATGTGTATGCTTGAGGGCCAAGACATGCAAATATGGCTCTCAATTAGCACAGACACACCATGCCTGTTTTAGCATAGTTTATTTTTTCAATTATTTAAAAAAAAATTATATCTAGAAAAAAGAAAAAGGTTTTAAAATATTGTATTTTGAAAAAAAGTGTGGAAGGTTTGTACACGAATTTTATTTTTTTTCAATGAAAGAAAAAAAAAATTAAAGCATTAATATTAAGTGATCGAGAACAAAGTTAAAAATATCTTGCCACCCAGTTTTAGAGGGAAAAAAAAATCAAGGCTGAAGTGAAGACTACCAAATACATACATTTTCTTAAGGTCCATTTGACTAGCCAGTGAGCCACTCTATTTGCACTTCTAGTCTTAAGGTCCATTTGACTAGCCTACATATAGGTGACATGATCTAGAATCAGTTTTCTATGATAACTTTCTTTAGTTGTTTATCCTTAACCAGTTAAAGAGCCCAAAAGTTTCAGCAATATATATAAGATTTGAATTTTGAGCCCAAAAGATGGCTTCGGCCTATGCTGCTTCAACCTTCAGGTTGCATTTTGGAATTTGTGTAGCCCAACCCTACCTGATTCTGTCACTCCAATCACCAAGCACAGCTGTGATACCTGCCTTATTGACTCCAATGCTGCATCACAGTTTGACTTCAAAAATTTCTCAGGTGGCTTGGCCCAATCTCATACTAGGCATTGCTATGATTTTTTTTTTTTGGTTAACTGGCATTGCTATGATTACATTCGAATCAAAATTCCTTAGGTGGATTACATAAAAAAAAAATGGATACATCTATATCTATATAATATTTAAAAGTTAAAATGTAAGATTTATTGTTGCTACATTCCTATTAAACCACATCAGCATAGTATTTTAGTTCACTTAGTCTATTTCAGTCTATTAGGTTTATTTGGTCCACCTCAGTCTATTCAGCCCACTTCGGTCCAATTAGGTCCACCTTGGTCCATTTCAGTCCACTTTAGTCTACTTCTGTCAGTTTGATCCACTTTAGTCCATTTCAGTCCAATCCCTGTGCATTTCACAGGTTAGAGACTAATTACATATATTGCCATCAAGATTTAACCACAATTTTGAAAATTTATTATATTCATCGCATCACGTGATTTCTTGGGCCTAGTCTTATTATTCTTAGGGCCATTGTCATCTCCTCTATCTTAGGAGGATGTATCTCTAGGATCAATTTCATAAGATCTTCCTCTAAGCAGTATGTGGGACTCACAAATTTATGGTTTCCAAATTCATGGAACCTCAAGACTCAAGAAAAGAGTTGGCTAGGTCCGGTCCCAAAGTCTCTAATTGTCCTTTTGTTTCTCTGTTTTAATATTTCATCCAACTTTTAAAGCTCTTATGATAGAGGAACGTGTGATGATCACAACTAAATCTCTTTATCATTTCGAGTGTTTGGCAAATTACAATGAATAGTGATTTGAAGTTTAGATTAATAAAAAAAATTGAACGATGAATTATAGAGTTTTTTTCCCCTCTTACTCTAACAGCTCCAAATTTCAACTTTAGCCTTAAAGATGTTTACAATGCTTGACAATTTGTGCTAAGAGAGCTTTAAGGTTCTTACAACACTTTTCTGGTTGTGCTAATGCACCACTAGAGGCACCCTATATGTGTTAAAAAGAGTTCTAAGGCTCTTAAAGCACTTTTTTGGCAGTGCTAAACTGCTAATGCTCTACCAGATACAGTATATGTTGCAAATGTTTTACTACTAAAAGAGATTTAAGGATCTTAAAAAGAACCTTTTCTGGCTATGCTAATGCACTACCAGAGGCACCCTATCCCTAAATGTTCTAAAAGAGTTTTAAGGCCCTTGAAGCACTTTGTTTTGACAGTGTTCATTTACTACTATATATATACACACGCTATATTTTAAAAGTTTTACTATTTACGTACACAAGGTGTTTAGTTGCATCCAAAGCTTCAAAAAATGAATATTACTTTATTTTGGTAATTTATTATTTGCACGTGATAATAATAGACGAACCCAATGGAAACTTCCTTAACATTAATGCATATATAGAGAAGAAGTCATTTTGATACATGATTTTAAAAAAATAGATAACAATCACTTACATGAAATAGTATATTTTCCTCAAAGAAAAAAAAAATAGTATAGAATTAGAAAGAAATGCATAATATATTAGGTTTGTAAAGTAGTTGCTTCCAATGTTTGACAAACTTTTTTTTTTGATAACCCAATGTTTGACAAACTTCATTCTTGCGCAAAATAAAAAGAAATGAGTAATGCTACAGATACAAATTATTTTACAACATTTTTACAAATTGTTGATGGGGCAAATTCTTACTAGTTCTAATATGGGTCTATCACTAACATAACATTTTTATTTACAATAACTATTTGAAAAATACTAAAGCCACATCAGCAGTTTGTAAAAATATTGTAAAATAGTTTGTGTCTGTAACAATACTCAAAAATAACTCCTAAAAATACATTCCTTAATTTGGCAAACAAAATAAAGACGGTAAGGGAGATTTAAAAAAAAAAAAAAAAACATGGATAGGATTTGGGGAATAGGATTGAAAACCTCAGTAATAAATTTTCTGGCTAAATGGTGCGTGAAAAGCCTTAGTTATTTATTGTTTGGCAAAGTTTATTTCCTGTTAATAAAATTCCCTTACACAATAACTTGTGGGCGTATACAATTGACCACTAAAGTAATTGGAATCATTGTTGGCATATTTTATTGAAATACTAATAGTTTATTATGTGGAGACGTGGAAAGGATAGCATGATGGTTATACACTCTATTTCCTTCTCCAATTAAATTACTTAGCCAATAGCAATCGTACAGTGAGTATTATTAAAAATCATAATCAAATAATATAATCTTAAGAGATAAAAATAAAAAATAAAAAGTCCGCATGCAATGAGTCTTTCATCAATAAGACCTATCTCTGCTGGTATTTTATAAATAAATTTTCAACTGAATAAAGTATATCTGTATAATTTAAACATCTAGTGTTTAAAACGTGAAAATAAAAATGAATTATTAATATTATGTTTTGTCGTGTAGAAAGTAATATGATATTGATATACATGGACTCAAGTCATATATGCCAACCCAGGTAGCCAACGTATAGATCTATTATTCCCTGTAGAAAAAAAAAGTTGTAAATAAATAAAGTTTGACTTTGAGTGTGTTGATTTGGCTGATGAAGACGATGGATTTATTGAAATAAATAACTTTAAAAAAAAAGTATTTTTGAATGGACAAAGTTTAGTTACAAAATTTTTTATAGCTAAAGGTTACAATTTTACTGAATAAAATAAATAATACTTTATATTTTGAAAATCTAACTATTGAATTGTATATTCTTTAGACTCTTAATATACATATCAAATGTTGAGTAAATCAATATTATTTACTATATGATCTATAAGCTAATATTTTATGCATAATTTTAAACTATAAAAACTTGCAATTTAAACAATTTATTGATGACATAGCTATCGATCTTTAATTTTCTAGAAAAATGTATTTTTGAATTGACAAAATTTATTTTGTAGCTAAAGGTTACAACTTTACTCAATAAAATAAATAATACTTTATATTTTAAAAATCTAACTATTGAATTGGATATTTTTTACGCTCTTAATACACATATTAAATGTTGTGTAAATCGATATTATTTACTATATGATCTATAAGCTAATAATTTATGCATAATTTTAAACTATAAAAACTTGCAATTTAAACAATTTGTTGGGAAATTTAGATCATAGTTGATAGAATTAATAAGTTTTAAACCCAAGTTGTTAATTAGATTTATTATGAATAAAACTTGTTAAAACAAACAAACATCAATATTATGTCAAAATCATGTAGCGGAAAAATAAATAATACAAGATATGATGACCCAGGAAAACCAATGAAACAAACTAGTTTCACAGTAAAAAACCTGGGAGAAACCTTCCCGAAAAGAAATCCACTATAGTAAAGAGAAGTTTCAAATCTAGTACAAAACTTTTGTCTCTAGACTCTACAATCCTCGTAAATTTACTTACAGCAGAAACTTTCTACCGCTTCAGAACTTCTGAACTTTTCAATATATGAACGCTACCCTTTGATGCACGAATCCCAGTATGTGACTAACCAATTGCGCGGATCCCAGTACGCGACTTAATCACCAACTAGAAGAAGATTGTTGGCTGCAAAGTTCTTCACTTCATCAACAATGAAGATCAAGAAGCACTTGGTTACAAAACTCTAAGGCACAAAGACGCAGTAGCTTTTTCAAAGAAAATAAGGCATCGGTCACCTTTTGCATTCGTTCTCCTTATATTCTCTTATGTAACGGCCTCTAAAATAAGCTTTATATAGGTCCAGGGTTGTAAGAAAAGAAACCCTACACATACTTGTCATCATGGGCTGAAAATCAGATCTGAAAATCTGAATTCCTGTAACCTTGACAGATAGCAAGTGTCGAGCAGGTGTCAAGATTTAAACTTCGATAGATACAACTATCGAGAAGGTGTCGAGCAGGTGTCGAAGGGATAGAAGGTTTCTCGATTGATCGACCAGCTGTTGAGAAGTTGTCGAGATTGCGATAAGAAAAAACTTAAGAAGCTCGATAGATAACCTAGCTGTCAAGAGGTGTCGAGAAGCTATCGAGTTTTAAAATTCAGCACTTCTCAGTTTGTTTCTTGGACAGGCTTGATGACTTCAACACTTGATCTTGAAATCTTATTTCTTGAAATATTAAAAACACCTAGAACTACCCAAATACAAATAAAGTGCGTTTTGTCAAAGGATTAGCCAATTACATAAAAGAATGACATATGTTCTTAACAAATGAACCACATATGTCCTAACATAATTTATTGATGACATAGCTATCGGTCTTTAATTTTCTAGAAATTTTGCAAGTATGAAAGATATAAGAAGAAGATGTAATTTAATGGTGGATTTGTCAAAATTCACCTCCAATAAAAAGATTGTAGTGGGCTTTTTTTACAATGTTGGGCTGAGCTGCCTCCTGTGATATTGGGCCCAAGTGTTCTGAGTAAGGGAGTTGAGATCGGTTCAACTGCAACTCACTTTGGTCCGGCTTGTGCACAAACTATGCCCCTCTTGCCAGGTTTTGATTACATACTCATGGCAGGCAGAGCTGTCACGGGGAAGTTATGGTAGACAAATATAATAAAAATAACACAAGAAATATTAGACATAATAAATAAAAGGAAGTGGCAAGAAGCACCTCCGTACACAAAAGTAACAAAAATAAATGGGGAAATAATAATAATGGGCTTCCTGGATCAAGGAAGGAAAAATCAGTCTGCCACGCCAAGTAAGGCTACGGAGCATGAAACCGAGAAGAGAAACCACTTCCTCAATGCGAATAATCTCCCCAGGAAAATAAATTAATTGCTTTGAGGGAATGAGCTTAAATGGTTTATGTTCAATGAGGATCCTGTTTCTTTGATAGAGAGTAGGGCTTTAGAGGGAGAAAGGAGATCAACCTATTGGTGCATGCCTGCTATTCTAAGTTCTTTCTTTTTTCTTTGTTTTTTTTCCTTTTCCTTTCTTAGTGCTTACTCCTGTCTTATGATTTTCTTCTAGAGATTACTATTATTGTGATTGTGATCCTCCTGCTGTGCATGATAAGGGCCCTTTTTATAATGCCTGCCGTGACTAGTTTTTATTATTTTAGCTTTTAACTACCTTTGTTTGGTATGGGTGTCCTTGTCGACCACTATTGATTCGTCAGTCATTTAGCCATCACCACTTACCTGTGTTGGCTGTGCCATTTCTCATTACCAAACAAAGAAGACTATTTTGTTTGTTTGTCTGTTGTGGCCCTCCTACCTGTTACGGTGCAGGTGCTCTCCCTCTCTCTATCCCTCATGGCATACACCTAGTAGCTCCAACTCATCCTTACTTCTTTTGGGTGGCATGTCATCCTAGCAGGACATTTTCCCTAAAAGAGCCTGAGTAGGAGCTTCAAAATAGGTTTTCCCCTCTCCCCACCTCCAGACCATGCCCTCTTACCTCTGACCCATGACCTCACCGTGTCCTGTATTGGCTGGGTATAGGTTGGTGATGTATGGGTCTTGCGCGTGCTTCACCTCTATGTATGTCTAAAATCTGTCTACCGCTCATGCGTTCACTATGGTCTGAAGGCTCGTCTACACAGTTTGCCGTCTATCCTTGACTTCTTATGGTGTGAGTTGTTTTCTGATTTCTCATCCTTTTATGGCTTACTCCCCTTAAGGGCTGGGCTTTATTTGATGGTGGGCTTTTCCTCTTTTCAGCCTTCCCTTTTAATCCTTTCTGCTGTTTTGCTAACTGTTCTTGCCGTTCCATTCTGCCATTCTGCCATTCCTGTTGTGATGTTATTTAAACTTAGTCTGCGGGGCCTCTTTGGGCCTGCTGCTTATTCTTTTCTCAATGACTTAATATGGTCATTTGGGCTTGGCATTATATGGCTCATGGGCTTTTTTGTCCCATTTATTTCTTCTTGGGCATCCTCGGCCCATTTGCTTTCCTTGGAGTTCCTTGACCATTTTTCCTAACTCTGTGTTCCCATGGGCTTTTACTAACTCTTTTAGGCTTCCCTGACCCAATTACCTTATCCTTCATTTTTGGGGCTCATGGGCTTGCCATCAACCCCTTACTTTCTTTGCTTGCATTACTTTAGGCTTGCTATGACCCATTCTCACTTTTCTACATCACATACTGCCCATGGGTTTGCTACTTCTCTTTCTCCAGGCTCCTTTAGGCCCATTTGCTTCCTCAAGGCCCATTTGTTTATTTCATAAGCCTGTGATCCATTATTCCTACTGCTTGGGCTTAATAGTTTTTCTTTCCACTTACTAACTCTTTTCTGCCCATGCTGCTTCTTCTTTCTACTGGGCTACTCAAAATGAGTATCAATAAAGATATTGAGTAAGGTTATAGTCTAAGATTACAATTAATTTTGTAGTTAAATTTTGTTCTTCTTTAATATAAAAAAATGGACCATTGAAACTGATCTTATAGCTTAAAGGACTGATTACTTAGGCCCTGTTTGGTTTATGCCTCACCCATATCTCATAATTCATATCTCAATTCTCATAACTCACCACTCACAACTCATAACTCATTCTCGTAACTCATAATTCCTCATTTTTTCTTAACTCAATTTCAAGTTCTGTTTGGCACCGATATCTCATTAGTTTTTGGTTTGTAAAATGCAAAATATCACTCAGTTGGTGGGCCCTGGTATAGTACCCTTCCTCTAGTAGTCCAAATAATTTTGTCTGGTGTTCTTTTCATCTGGGTTTTCATAGGAATTTATATTATAGCAATATCCATATGCACAATCATCACATTCATCTATGATTTCCTTTGAATTTGAAGTTGTTCCCTTCGCCTTGCAAATGAGAAGTACTTAAGTAAAAGGTGATCAAGTGCAAAGATGGCTCCAATTTTGACAGACCAAAAAAACTGGAGGTGTAACAATAAAATAAACAAAAAAAAATGGAGGTCTAAACTGGAGGCAGAAACTAGAGGGAGATGTAAACATAAAACCCAAACAACTTCAAATCAAGAACCCAGTAACAAAGTGATGGAGGGCAGATCCAGTGAAGATGAAGAGGAATAAGGTTGTGTTTACTGGGAGCGGTTGTGCCTTGTAGTGGACTGGAGTGACTGAGCTGAAGATGTTTAGAGGCCGTAGCTGGAGCTTTAAGGGTCGGGAAGGGTGTGCAAGACCGGAGGTTGGAGCTTGTTTCACCGTGTGGTGTTGCCGTGGGTTTGGAAGAAAGAAAGAAAAATTGAAAGAAAGAGCGAATCAGGCTTGAAGAGAAGAAAAAAGAAAGAAAAGAAGAAACAGAGGAGCAGAAGTGAAGAGAAGAAGAAAGAAAGAAAGAAAGAAAAAGAACCCAAAAAAGAAAGAAAGAAAGCTGGTGATTAGACAAGACACTGAGCAGTGGGTCCCATTTAGTGAATGAAATTACAATATTGCCACAAAACTCATATTTCATTAACTTGAAAATAAGCTTTTCTTGTTTTCGAATTTCTTAACTCATATCCCAAAAAATTGAGATATTTTAATTGAGTTTAGTGTTTGATAAATCAGCCAAACAAGCTTGGTACCATGGGGCCTACTAATTTTGGGTTATGAGTTAACAAAACCGAGATATGTTAACTCAGTTTACCAAAATCCAAACAAGGCCTTAAACTCTAAAGTTTGAGAGGGGCAAAATTGATCCAATAGCAAATTGGGCTAGCCCATGCTCAATGCAAGTTTGCTCTACCTTCTCTACCAAATTGGGCTAGCCCATGCTCTATGCAAATTTGCCCTACCTTCTTGGGCCCTTTTTGTTGTAACAAACTTACAAACTCTCCATCCTTAGTTTATTTTATGCCACACACACCAAATCTCTCTTCCAAGTTTATATCACAAATATTGTGTCATAATGATACATTAAATTTCTCTTACAAGAAAGTGGGTATATTTAATATATTACCGGACACATCAATTCTCTCTCGCAAATTTATGTCACAAATATTGTGTGACTTGTGTTATAATGATATATGATATATCAAATTTCTCTCATAAGAAAGTCGGTACATCAAATCTCTCTCGCGAGGGAGGTTTAATATATATACTAAATACTTGTTGCTTCTTCTAGAGGCTCCTATATTGGGGGGGCTACATAAGAGGCTCTGGAAGCTTGAGAGGGTTGATTTTTCAAGCATTAATTAATACTACTTGAGTTGCCAAAAAGGGGGGAAGGGGATAGATTTCCTGGAAGGAACCTCCTTGATTGGTGTGTGGTGTGCGGTGTGCCCGCCTTCACTCAGTAGTCAAATGTCAAAGTTGCTGGCTGGGCTCAAAGCAATCAAGCTTCAGACTCCATAGATTTTAGTCAACTACCAAAAAACCCACTCTCAAAACCTACCCTCTTTTCATTCTCACACCTCTTCCAGAAAATATTCCTAAGAAACAAACGCCCATCAGGCCATCACTTTCCAATCTTGTCTCCCTCTCCATCAACTACCTACCCTCTTCTTTCATGGTTTCTTGAGCAAAGCTCACATAAACATATGATGTTTATAATCATGAACATGGGGATCGACCTGCATAATTGTATTTTGTATATTGAAATCTACATCATAGTTGAGGTTGTTATGACTTATGACCATAACACATAGTGGGGGTGGGTTTAATTATTAGTCATATCATGGATTGGAATCAAATTTTCCAAATCGTGACAAGACAAAAGTTGGAAATGAATGAAAGCTTTCTCCTTTTACTTCGTTGGGAAAGTCTTTCAGAAATCTTGAATTTTGACCCATATAAACTAGCCGACAGAATTAAAGTTTATTAATCAAAATTATCTAGCAACCATAGGTTAATTTATTTAAATCATGAATTAACAATTCAATTATCGTTTTCTCACGTTTTAAACACATGGGGTATTTTCTTTTATTTAACCAAGATATCCTAGCATCAAGAAGGGATAAAGCAATTCACAATTGGAAACTTAGAAATTTTGCAATTCACAATTGGAAACTTAGAAATTTTCTTTTTTCAATTTACTAGTTGACTTGAGTTTCTCACTTTCTCGATGTAATTCTGAAGAAAACAGCCTCCATAGTTTGATACAATGAATTAAAGATATATGCAAATTGACTATTTATTTTAATTTATATTTTACAAATATAGTTTGATATTGACAAATGAGAAGATGACAACCAAGAGATCTAAACAATTTAGACATGAGCATGAAATGACGTCACCATGTCATCACAACATATGTCTAGATGCATGTTAGAAATAACTTTGTTAACACTGCCGCCGGGAAGAAAATATACATATGAACTCTGAATCACGACTTTTGGTGGACCGGAAGCTCTTTTTTTTTTTTTTTTTGTGTCCACTTATGATTCACATAATATTGGTTTTTTAATTTTAATAATTAGACAGACCTTATGTGAATTCTTATATTTTGGTTAATATAGACTTATAAAATAATTCTTGAAAAAATATTAAACTTTTGAGTTTGTTTTGTACTGATTCTTTTTTTTGTTTTTTTTTTTGAGAAGATGTATTCATTCTTATATATTCTTATACACACATTTTCGTGAAAATAATAAATTATTACATTAGTGTATGTTTAGGAACAACTTATTTAGCTGAAATTGAAAATTTTTTGCTGAAATTACTACAAATAAAACTAAAATGAAGCCTGAAATAGTACAATTTGACTCATGAATAGTACCAAAAAGTATAATGGGACTATGAATAGTAGCAAAAATGAGCTAATAATAAAAAAACTAGCTTTTTAAGCCAATGCCTAACGCATACTAAGAATTTGTGCTCATTTTATTAATTTTAAATATATATATTTTATCACTTTCCAAATGTTATAAAAAGTTATTTTTTCTCTTAATTAAAACTCTTGCTTTCTATATATATATATTTTTATTTAAATTATTTACATTTGATTGCCTTTTATAGATTTTTAGTCGTTAAAAGACATTGATAAAATAAAAAGAAATATTTATTTTATTTAATGAAGTGTAATAATAATATATTAATCATGATATAAATCATAAAAGAATTATGTAAAGAAAATCCATTAAGAAGAAAAAAAAAATTAAGGGGAGAGAGAGAGAGATTTATTATCACTCAAAGGTTATATGAATTTAGGGTGGAGGGCAATTTCCCATCCTTAACCCTTAACTCCATCCTTGGTTGGCTTAATGGTTCTAAAATGAGGTCTAGCTAGGATTGTTAAAAGACTCGTTCAAAAAATCTTGTGCTCTGCTCAAATTAACCTATCGAGATTTGAGTAGTTTTGATGATATAATGTGGTTGGCGGTGGATTGAAGTCTCTAAAAACTGATCCTTTCAATTTCAGTGTCGATTTTCTCATAATGAAATATGACGCAACTGAACCAATTGATGAAGATCTTAAAGGGCTTTCAAATTAGGTGGAGGTCTCTCGTTACCCTTTGTCATCCATCATTGTCTATTTTGATTGAATCCGACCACCACACATGAAAGACCAAACAATTGTGATCATGGTTCTTTGTGGTGAATGGTGATTTTTGCTATTCTCCACTTACACATTGTTTGGCAAAAATTATTTTTGCTAACTTATTTTACTATTCAGTTTATTTTTGTTACTATTCATGGGTTCCACTATACTATTTCAACTAACTTTTACTTTTATTTACAGTACTTTCAGCAAAAAAATTTCAATTTCAACAAAATAAGCAGATCTCAAACAGATCCTTAACGAAGTTGGTTTGAGATGCAACTCAAGACCTAAACCGCCTTGACTTAAAGCTTTCAAGGAATGCCTTTCTATTATAAAAGAAGAGATATACTATGCATCGGATATATGTTTCCTCCCTCTCGTATGTGGTCCACCTCCATATAAAAAAGAAAAAACATGCATTCAATACGATATATTTTTTCGTTATACTGGATGGGAACCACATACACCTAAGGAATAATGAGATGATTTTAAAAGTTTGACTAACAAAAATAATTGAATTTTTGTTCAATAGTTTAAATAGATAATATCATAATACTATGCCAAATTATCATTTAACTTGTACTAATGTAATGATAAGTGATAACTATGGGACCAGTTCCAGGAAACTACTAAGGTACTACCTGTCTGCTTCTCTCCCTTTGTCTCTCTGTGCTTGTCCTTATTCATATCTCAAAAACCTGTCAAAAGGGCTGGCCTTATTAGACCAACCAATAAAATAAATAATTTAAAGTTCACTCCTTTAAGCTTTAACTAACCAAACCAAATCAAATCTATCTCCTTTTCCCCATAGTCAAAACACCACAGCTCCATCTATCGTTTATCTAAAAAAAAAAATACACCACAACTCCCAACTCAAACTCTTCACTCTCATCTCTCTCTCTCTCCTAAAAACTCTATCAAATGGTCTTCCTCATTACCCTCTTCCTATTCTCACTCCTACCCTCTCTAACCTTTTCCCAAAACGCCAACGTTTCATGCCCCCTAAACTTCAACGTTCTGTCCCAGTTAACTCAGAGCGCAACTCGCCCAGCACCCAACAGTGACACAAACACCGAGTGCAACTACATCCGCGATGGCCTCGAACTCGTCCTCTCTAACTACCTCCAACGCACCAACTCGTTCCTCCCACCACCCAACTCGTCCGAGTCATGCTGGGTCGCGTACCAGACCCTCATCAACTCGTTCCTCCCAAACTTCGATATCAGAAAATCCTGTGGCTTCAAAACCGAGTGGATCTCACAGGGTTGCATGAACATCACCACCAAAGCTGAATTCGAAAATTTGGTCCCAAAACAAACCTTAAACGATGTTGTTTCGAGCTGTAACCAAAGTTTAGAGAACAACTCGCCTTGTGCTTCGTGTACAGCTACCTTATCCACTTTACAAGCCTCGTCTCTTACCGGTCCTTCGGTTGGAAACGTGTCTGATTGTACTGGGTACCCGAAGATTTATGCAGCGGCTTTTGCTAATATTTATGGTCCCAGTGATGAAGGTACTGCTAAGTGCTTGTTCGCGTTGGATTTCTCAGTGCCTTCAAAGTCTGGGAGTAAAAAAAAAGTGGTGATTTTGGTGGTTGTACTTGTTTTTGGAGTTGGGTTTTGTGTGATTCTTGGTGGGGGTTGGTTATATTTGAGGAAAAGGAAGAGAAAACAGAGTTATGTTGAGAGAGTTGAAACGTGTCTTGAATTTGGGTTGGATTCGATTAGCGAAAGTACCACTTTGGTGAGGTTCACATTCGATGACATCAGAAAGGCGACCAAGAATTTCGCCAGAGATAGTATTATAGGGAGAGGAGGGTATGGGAATGTGTACAAAGGTGTTTTGCCAGATGGGTCAGAGGTTGCTTTGAAAAGGTTTAAGAATTGCTCGGCTTCAGGGGATGCGAATTTCACACATGAAGTTGAGGTTATAGCTAGTGTTAGGCATGTAAATCTTGTTGCTTTGAGAGGGTATTGTACTGCAACGACACCGTTTGAGGGTCACCAGAGGATAATTGTGTGTGATTTGATGAAGAATGGGAGTCTTTATGACCATTTGTTTGGGGGTTTGGAGGATAGGAAGCTTAGTTGGCCTATTAGGCAAAAGATTGCCTTAGGGACTGCAAGGGGTTTGGCTTATTTGCATTATGGTGCTCAACCTGGGATTATACATAGGGATATTAAAGCAAGCAATATACTTTTGGATGAGATGTTTGAGGCTAAGGTGGCTGATTTTGGTCTTGCAAAGTTTACACCAGAGGGTATGACACATTTGAGCACAAGGGTTGCTGGGACAATGGGTTATGTTGCTCCTGAGTATGCTTTGTATGGGCAATTGACTGAAAGGAGTGATGTGTATAGTTTTGGGGTTGTGTTGCTTGAGCTTTTGAGTGGAAGGAAGGCCCTCTCGACAAACAGTGATGGTCAACCAATACTTGTTACCGATTGGGCGTGGTCCTCGGTGAGAAATGGGAGGACTTTGGATGTTATTGATAATGGGATGCCAGAATTGGGTGTGCCGGAGGTGTTAGAGAAGTATGTTTTGGTTGCCGTGTTGTGTTCTCATCCGCAATTGTATGCTAGGCCTACAATGGATCAGGTTGTGAAAATGTTGGAGACTGATTTGTCAGTTCCTTCAATCCCCGCAAGGCCAATTCCTCTTGTGGCAGAGATGAATGATATTGAGAGATCCGCAAGCAGTAGCGGCTCGGGTCAGCTTTCTAGCCCAACTGGGTATCAGCCTTATACATTAGAGAATGGCCGGCTCTCTGACCATAAGGAAGAAGGGATTAAGAGTTCAGAATAGAAGGAACTGGAAACTGTTATAATCATCTTGATTTTTTTGTTTGTTTGTTTATATATTATGGTTCCTGAATTCGGAATCAAGTAAATCCATTGTAAAGAATACACATGTAAACTTGTAGTTGATTCTTTTTAAATTTTTGTTGGAATAGAACATGAGTACAACTGTGCATGCAAAATTTGTTTGTTACGTACTTGATCCCCTGTTTCAGCTTGGAAGCTTGATGACTTGCAGATGCTTGATGCTGATATGGTATTTGTATCACACAATGCATATTTGGGATCACGGACCAGAGTGATAAACCATTTTTTTGTAGTAGGTGTTCTTGTGCAATGCATCACCATAACAAAAGAAACCAAGTTTTACAAACTAGAACTTGTAACTATTTGGCAACACTTCTTGGCCTTTCTTACAATATAAGCTAATTTGGCTCCACTTCTTGCAATCTTTCCACTGACTAGCCTTTGTAATTGACTCTTGATTCGTTACAAGGATTACTGTATGATAACAAGAATTAACCTATAAAACTATAGTACAAATTTGGGCTCATTACAGAGACGCACAGATACCCTTGCCTGATCCCTTTCAAAAAACCACCTGAAGTTGCTTCTTCTAATTACAAAGCCATGGGAACATAGGTGTAATTATATGATATATGATGACTGTCCTCCCTACCATGATGGTCAAAATCTCGATTTGGATCTTACAATTTTACGATCCCGTCTGTTCAAAACGATCCAGATCTTTTAAGGATTTTTGCGATCGTTTAGGATCGGTAGAATCGTACGATTCTAATGATCGCAAACAATCCTGATTTCTTGTAATTTTTTTTAACTTGACAAAAGGCTTAGTTGGACCCAAAATGAAAAATAACAACTTAATAGACCAAGTTTTGCTGTTCTAAGTATCAGTTGGACCCAAATGAAAAATACATACCAATAGAGTGTCACGTTTTGAGGTTTTTGGCATTTTTAAATGATGCTTCCAAATGGATGTAGTGATATATAGTAATTATATCAAATGGATGCAAATTTTTGGTTTATTATTATTATTATTATTATTTTATGGAGTAAATGAATGTATAATTTATGTAATTATTTAGTATACCAATGTGGGTTTTTTCCCCCCTCAAATAAATAGGATCTTATAGTCCACGGTCCGATCTTTTAAGGATCTTTGCGATTGTTCAGGATCAGTAGGATCGTACGATTCTAATGATCCCAAACAATCTTGGTTTTTTGTAATCTTCTTTAACTTGACAAAAAGATCAGTTGAACCCAAATGAAAAATAACATCTCAATAGACCAAGTTTTGCTATTCTAAGTATCAGTTGGACTCAAATGAAAAATACATACCAATAGAGTGTCAAGTTTTAAGATTTTTGGCATTTTTAAATGATGCTTACAAATGGATGTAGTGATGTATAGTAATTACATCAAATGGATGCAAATTTTTAGTTTTTTTTAAAATTTTTTTTTTTTTATAAATGAATGTATAATTTATGTGATTATTTAACATACCAATGTATGTGTGTGCGTGTGTGATTTTTTTTTTCCCCTCAAATAATGTAGGATCTTATAAATCACGATTCCACTTACCTTCCACGATTCTATGTAAGATCCCGATTTTGACAACCTTTCTCCCTACTACTACATAACTTTTCATATCAAGGTAAGACCGTGCAATCCCCAGTTGTTTTGAGGCATAACCAGTAACCATTTCCCAGTAATGCATTGGTGCACTACTGCCCTCCATTGAATTTCATGTTTCACAGAAGTAGGTATTAAAAATGAGGTTTGTTTCCTTTTATCAAGGATTTAGGTAGCCCTGTTCTACGTTTGTGGCATGTGTCTGGCACACTTTTTCATTAGGGAGCTGCCATTGTAAGTTATTACTTATTAGTAACCAAGTGGGTGTAGCCCTCTATTCTGCAGTCTGCATACACTGGATAACTATGGGGAGGGAAAAACTCCTTGCAGATCATACAAAGGTGTTGGTTGAGAGAACTCAACGAGGAACTCATAGATCAAATGAGACTTAAAAATCATTTAGACTAATTCTTGGCAGTAAGCCGGTAACTAGTGTGCTGATAATTTGCACAGGTTATTTGCTTGGCCCTCTTTGGAAAAATGGAAAAAGAAGATGAATTTTGTTATTGAGTTTAAATCTGCCTCTTGTTTTACAGGATACATGGTTTTAGAAGAGGGCTGAAAGTGAAGTTCAAGGTTTAGTATACCTCACACACTGGAGAAAGATTGGCTACAAGTCGTTATTCTATCTCTATCATTTGTTGAGCTATGCTACAAATCGTTTGCTCTATTGTTGAACGGCATGTTGCTCAGCTGTCACTTAGCATTGGGCTTCTTCCTGGACCAAGCTGGGCCTTAATTTTAAGCACCTAGCCTGCAAACTCAATCAGTCCCGATATTTCAACCTCTCCGATCAAAATTAGGGTAAGGCTACCTACCAATAAAATATAAAATATAAAAAATTCACCCATCTTAGTGATTCTATATTATATTTCTTAGCTACTATATCGGAGTATCATATGACATTAATTAGATAAAAAACGACAACGACATCATCCATATAATTTATATCTAATTATTTATATGATATCTACAAGTTGAAATGTAGCATTTATTATTACTATGCTCTTATTGAGTGAGATTAGCATAGCATTTCGATTCACTTTGGTCCCTTTTCAATCCATTCTATCCATTTTGGTTTATTTCAGTCCATTTTAGTCCATATCGGTCAATTAGGTCCATTTCGGTATACTTCGGTCTATTTCGGTCCACTTTGGTTTTTTGGGTCCTCTTCGGTCTATTTTAGTACACTTCAGTCTATTTCGGTCCACTTTGTTATATTTGGTCCATTAGGTCCACTTCGGTCCACTAGCTCCACTTTGGTCCATTTGGATATAATTCGGTTTCATTCCGCCTCTTCAGTCTATTTCGGTCCACTTTGGTCTATTTCAATCCACTTTAGTCCATTTAAGTTTACTTGGTCGATTCCAGTCCATTTGCTCCACTTTGCAACCTTGCTCAATTTAGTATTGGATTAAGAATGGTTATTGAATATAAAGCACCATAGATCAATCAATCCCCTTGTTGAGAGTACTATGGCAGTGACATTGTGGTCTATCTGGCATAGTAAAAACCAACTGATTTTTGAAGGTAAGACCCCAAATCCTCATGACACATTGATGACTTGTAATGCTTTGATGAACAGGTATAGTTCAGTTTTTCGTAAGGAAGAAGCAAGACATCAAAGAGTGTACTCAAGAGAGTAAGAGATTGGCAGATCGTCATCATAATTGCAGGGCATAACAGGAAAAAAGCAACAGAGGAGGATTTGCTTATCTAGCCAAGGATATGACAGGATTATTGGAGGCATTGGGCGGCTTTATGCATTTTGGGGTCTAAGCCGAAGATTTTTTTAGGGATATTTATGTTTTGTTTTGTTGAGAGAGAAAGTGAAAGGGAGAGAGATTGAGCATCTAGGTCATAGAGAATTTATTTTTATCTATTTTTTATATTTCGGTTTTTTTTTGGCTAAATTTTTGGCCTCTTTTTTTTTTTTCTTTTTTTTTTTTTTAATTTGGGATTTAATTTATTCATCTATCTATCTTTACTAATAATAAACATGATTTCCTGTTTGGATTTCATCATTTTGCGTACTAAAATATTTTGCTTCTAAAAAAAAAAATATTTTCACACAAATTCTTAAACTCTCTAAAATACCCCTATCTTTTGGTTAAATAATTTCAAATTTAAAAACAAAAATCGGTTAAAAGAGTAATGTAGGGACACGATTTTTAGAGAATGCCCCAAAATGTATGGGATCTTGGCCCAGTGAGCCCAGTACAATGAATTTGTAGAGAGCGGGTCAAAGAGCTAGGCTTTAGTGTATGGATAACAGTTAATATGGTGTTCATGACAATCAAATAGAGATGAACTGAGTTTATTAAGGAAAGTTTGTCCTCGGCACAATCAGATGGGCTTTGTTTTAGTAAATATTGGATGAGAATGGTCACAAGAGTTCTTGAGATTGCTACAGTACTTTCTCTCTCAATTGTCGGCCCCCCTTTCTCTAAGTTTCTACTCTTATTTATACTACATCTATTCCTTCACCTTTACCCAACACGTGGACAGTTGATCGTTTATTCTGATACTTGTCCCATCAGCCCCCTCTAGAAGTCTTCTGGGGTGGTTGTAAGGCTGTAATAATACTGTGCAGATGTCACTTCCTCATTAATGCGGCCAGGGAGTTAGCTGGGGTGCATTCAATGCAGTGACAGCAGCTTTTCCCAAGATATTTTGGGATTCTTCTGTCTTTTGTTCCCGTAATGCTTATCCATATTTCCAGAGCTTCATGGATTGCACCTCTAGATGGCAAGCATCCTTTACAGATCTCGGCCTTGGCTAGCCGAGGACAAATTCATCCTCGGCAAAAACTCCTAGGCCATTATTTTCAATATTGTCGTCCTTATCCACTAGCGTGGGTTTCTTTGTTTATACTTACCCATCCTCGGACGGCCCCTTATCCTCGGCTTGGGCCTTAAGCCCAAAATCTAGTTTTATGATTTGGAACCATGACCCCACAAGTAATTTACAATTTTTAAAAAAGTTCCTAAGTTTTAGGCTTTTTCTTTTATCTTTTCCAATATGAATTACTACCTTTTATTTTAAATTCAAAATTTCAAACTTTTTGTCAACTCTCACGAAGAAAACGATCCTAAAAATTATGACACTATTTTTATCTTACTTTTAAAAATTATTGCTTGTTATCTTACCTCTTTCTTAAATTTTTTTATAAAAAAAATACTCAAAGGTTATTTTATATCTATACTATTTAAGGGGTTTCCCCTATTTGGGTTTCTCAATTTAGATGCCCAAAATACTCTCAAATTCATATGTTTCTAATGCTTAAATCATAGGGTTAGACATGTAAAATTAGTAATTTACAACTCCTAATTTTTAGCTAAATTAAAAAATTAAAATTTTTTTCCTCCCACCTCCACATTTCTCTCTCACATTAGTTGTCAAGTACTAATACAATTTATTCTTTTTGAAAAAATATAAAAAATAAAATTGCTTTTTTTTTTAACCCCAAAAATGTACCATTTTTTATTATCACTAAACTGATTTTTTTCTACCTCCACATTTCTCTATCATATTAGTAGTCAAGTACAAATACAACTCATTCTCAAAAAAAAAAAAAAAAAAAAAAAAAAAAAACTAATACAACTTCTTCTTAAAATAAAAATACCATTGTACGGTACATGATCCCGGGCCTATTGGGCCTTGGCCCGAACGATCTCTAGGAACATCACCGAGCCCAAGTCTAATGGTAAGCCCATTTTGTTTTGGATGCATGATAGACAAGCCCATACCGATCAGGTATGATTTGGTCGGGGATACATTTACTCGGATCAGCCCATGATCTCGGCAGCTCGGTATTGCCTTGGGGAGTATCGTTGCCTAGCAATCTTTTGGAGGCTATAACCAGTTCCAATGCCATTACCACTGTTTTCAATGAGGCATATTCCTTGTCAAGAATAATCAAATCGGACCCTACCCACACGAGTGAGATCAGAGCGTAATTATGAACACTCCACCAACCTCAAGCTATAAATAGGGAAAGTGAATAGAGAGAGGGGGCTTGTTGTTGATCCGAAGTAAAAATAGAGAGTGAAAGAGAGAGAGAGAGCATTGTCTATAAAGAGAAGTTTGAAGGGGGGAGGAGAGAAATTCATGTGGGCTAGAGGGTGCAGTTAATATACCCGGTAAGGAACTATCCTTAGTAGGAAATTCAAAACCCACCTTACAAATAAATTGTGAGCCCAATCCTAAGCCCAGTCCATTAAGGAGATTTTGGGTACGTACATCCATGATTAAAATGTGTAAACCCAAAAAATAAAAAATAAAAAGTATCATCGCACGCGCGAAGCGCCTGTGATGAGGCTAGTATAGACGACTTTTCTTATTTGAATTTCAATGCCTCTATAAGAGAGTTGAAAAATCAAGAATTTCAATTTCAAATAATTTCTTCCATTCATATTGGCCACTAACTCATGTAGAAATAATTAATTAAAAAAAAAAAAAAAAAAACCAAACTCACAAAGAGAGATCTTCTATCTCATTTTTAAACATGATGACATTTAAGCCCAAAATAAAAAAAAAATTAAAAAGAGTTTTATCTCAGGCTATACATAACAAACCTCTTTTTTTATTTTTTGGAAGTCAAAGAGCTAATCCAATCTATATCTATATATATCTAAAAGCTGAAGCGTAGCATTTATTGTTGCTACGCTTCTGTTGAGCTACATCAACGTCAACGTCATTATCCTATTTCTTTTTAATTCTTTCTATAATTTTTTTTAACATTTACTCATTTTAAAAATATATATATATTTATACTTTTTTCCTTCCTTACCTTTTCATCTCCCCACTACATTCTACTTTAATATCACTATTCATCTTTCTCTTCATTTTCCCTTATTTTGTCTCTTCTTATTCACACCATTTTACTATAAATTTGTCATTCACTCTTTCATTCTTTGCATAGTTTTCCCTCACAAAAAAAAAAGGTTCTCTCTCTCTCTCTCTTAATTTTTTGGTTGATTTTTTTATTTTTCTTACATCTTTGCTTTAGGTTGATAAATTTTTGTATTCTTTAGAACTCTACTTTTGGTTGATGCAATTGATTTTGTATTTTAAGTTTTTTTTTTTTTTTTTTGATTGTTTATCTACTCTAATCGATTATTTTTAAAAAATTGCAAATTACCCTTTAAATCTAGGTTGAACAATATTCAAGATTGTAAGTGTTTTTGTCTTTGTCTCTCTTCGGTAGGACTACCATTATTTTACCAAAGTAGACGAGGATTACAATATATGATGTTGTCTTAAACATTATTGCAGGTACTCTTTTATCAAATTTAATTATTTTCCTTTCTCCTTTTAAGTTGTACTATTAAAATATGAACATTGATAGTTTTAGTGACATGTAATGCATATTGTGATATTGATATGAGTGTTTTTTATTAGCCTCCAAGAAATGGCCCTATGCTATGGGAATAGGCAAATGCCCAACAAATATATATGCTAATACAAAAGGTTAGTGTTGCTTTATTTATGTTAGCAATGCACTTTCTTAATTTAACGTTTGAATTTTCAATCTTTATAGTTTAAATGTTAAGGTCATATGGTGATTTGCTTATCACATGTTTGACGTTTTGTTTATAGACAAATACCAAAACTCAGGCTTTATAATACTTTTGTGCAAGATTGACACCATCAATTGATAGACATGGTTTTTGGTTCATTAGATTGTATGCTTTTTCCAATATGGATGTGACTCTATTTTCATAAGTATGTCCCTCTAATTGAAAATTCCTATGTTTGGTCTTTGGTACATCTAATTCAAATAATCGGAAAGAAATTTTTAAATTAAAATTTTAGGTAATCAAAAAATTTTACTTTTATTTTTTGGTTGTGATCATTTATCAAATGTAATACCCGTATTTTTGGGTTGTACTTCTAAAATTTTATAAACCATAGTTTAAAATCATCTGAATTTTAATAGAGCAAAAAATATTGCCCCAAATTTTCTATAATAATCTTTCAAGTATCATATCGATAATATTATTAAATAAGGATATTTTCATTAAACTTGGGAACAATGTTTCTCTATTAATTTCTATATATTAATTTTGTAATGGTTGAAAGCAGATTTGCGTTCCTTTGTTTTTGTTTGTTTTTTACAAGCTATTGTTTCTACTTTATGTTTTTTAAATAACAAGACTTGATATGAGTTTCATAAGCAAGATTAATAATAATAATAATAATAAGTTGTGCGCTGTATTTATTTTGTTTGATAAGGAAGCTAAAAAATTACTAAGACCATACAATTAGCATGTATGATCTTTCATCTACTTGCTAAATTAAATTCAATATTTTATCAGATGAACGCAAATTTTGATATGCGACTCACTTGAACCTAAAAAACATTTATATTTCAACTAAAGCTTAACGACTATAACAAGAAGGAAGGATGAGAATTCAGATATAGGAATTCATATTGTGTCAAAACAATCAAGTAAAAGTCTTTGATCCATTAATAATAAAATCTTTCTGGAAAATCGAAACTTATTCAAGTTATACTACCTATGTTCTTAACTTCTACCTACTTTGATTATCATTAAAATAACAAAATAAATAAACAAATAAAGCAGCCAAATTTTTGACCCCATGAGGTACATGAATCAAGGGTATCCAATTAAATACTAACACTAATAAAAATAAACTGTAAAATATAGAAAAATAATGAATTGCATCAATACTATCCGAAAACTATGGCTACTACTATTCCATGAAATTTACTCATTTAAGCTGAAATAAAAACTTCATTATTTAACAATCAAAATATAATCTTGGCTCATTTTATTTAACATTTAATTTCAACTACAACCTCCGAATATATTAAATTATATATTTTTTCTCTCAAAGAGAGAAAGAGAGAGAGAGAGAGATTTATGGTAATAGTATATGTTTTTCATCATCTAAGGAAGTAGAATATATAGAGTTCCTTAATAACTTATAAGTTAAAACCCAAATCCATAATAGAACTACACAATCAAAGCATGAACATATAACATCAATTATTTTTTGAGTTACTGTTTGAAATTTACACAATTGTTGGAAGCACTTAAATTCAAAAAAAAAAAAAAAAAAAATCCACATAAAGTGTTCTTATGAAATGTTACAGTGCATTAGAAAAAAAATAAAAATAACATAGCTACCAAGGATATTTCCTCCCGTAATAATATAAGTAACATGAAAAATAGTTACCCAATTTAAATATCACATTTTCCAACATTTCATTTCACCTTTTACTATGTGTAGGTAAAATAAATGATGTGGATATTAATAACTTTTTAGCTACTTCAAAATTATTAATAATTAATTTGTATTGGAATTTTGATAGTTCAGATATATTGTCTTTTATTTATTTATTTTTTTAAAGGAAAGTGGCAATTGAATACGTATGAAGAAGTAATTCAATTAAATAAAGAGAGGAAGAGCAAAAGAACTAGATATTAATGATTGTTTCCGCTATTTCAATATTATTAATAATTTAATTATAAGAGACTTTTGATATTATAAAAGACAGTAAGTTAATATTATTGTCTTTTGATTTTCTTAAGGAAAGTGGCAGTTGAACAGGTATTGTAGCGTGAAAGAGTATTTGGCTTGGGCTTCATTGAGGAGAACATTAAACATCAACTATAATTGAAAAATATATTGAATACTATAAGGCTTGGGCTTTATTGTGGAGGGTATATGAAAAGCTTTTATTCACTTAGTTGACAATGAAAAATTATTGCTAATAACTAGAGCAATCACTAATCCATAAACACACACAACACTATAAATTACAATCCTAAACAATTTAAAAATTACAAACTAAAAACATGATACAACTACACAACCACAAAATGAGCACACAACATGATCATAAATATTTTGTACATGATCAAATTACAAGGGGAAAAGAAATCCTTCTTCAAGCCAACATAGAAGGGGACAAAAATGCAAAATATGGATTAGCAATTGCGTTGTTATGTGAATCAAATAACGAGGGAATACAACTACTATCTTCGATTATAAATCAACCAGAAGGAGGAAAAAAAAAAAAAAACTTTCTCCAAAACTATTGACAAATCCTTCAATATACAATTTTCGTAACAAACACATTTCATATTCCAAGAAACCAAGCATGCAAAAATATTGGGTTGGATCATTGGGATTATGAATGCCCTTACCCTTAGGGAAACAAGGAATTACATGTAACATGCAAAATGTGTTCAATTGACTTGAAAATGTATAAATTAGTCAACCGAGTATGGTAGAATTAATATTTAAAAAAAAAAAAAAAATTGATTCTACTATAAATTATCCTCATTTTTTTTCCAAATAGTAATTTCTAATAAAAAAAAAAATATATATATATATATATATATAGTTCCATGAGCAAAAGCTCCTGCCAGCATGAATCCTACTATATATTGGTAATACATATATAACATAGCTTGAGACGTAATAACATGATAAATATTGATAACAAAAAGACCACCCTAAAAAAAATTATCACGCGCAGCGCGCGGGACCGTGACTAGTTAGATAAAGCTTGGATATGTTCCACAATTTAGGGGTCGGCAAGAGCCGGCACTGGCATTAATTGCAGAAATATCCAGATTAGCTAATGAAAATGCAAATCTAGCAAGGGAAAACCAGTGCCTACCAACACACATCCCAAGATCTCTTTGAAGGACTCCAATAAGGATGCAAATTTGTAATGTTACTTTAATTTTTTTTAAGAAGAAATTTGTAATGTTATCTGTTTAAGGGTTTTTAAATTTATGTAGGCTTTAAAGTAATTTTCTTTTTTATAGATAATTTCAACTTATAGTGTCTGTTCATAATAATTGTTCTCTATCATTTTTATTATCAGACTAAGACACTAATTGATATTAAGCTTGAAAATATATAAACTTAAAAACATAGGGAACATACACATTGACATATAGTCACTTAGAACAAAAGAGAACATAACAGTATCTCCTAATACTAATACTCTATTTATTTATTTATTATTTTAATGTGAATATCTACCAAATATTAAGCAAAAATATACGCGTTGAATCAGCTACAATGCTTTTTCCTCCCCCTTCATTAAGTTAGATCTCTTCCTGTGTAGTGTGTACCTAAACACATGCAAAGAGATAGATGCTGATTCAGCTTCACGTGCCAAATACCTCAGGACCACACTCATTCTCAGTCAAGTACTTTTAATATTTTAGAAAATCTTGAGTTGTGTTGGACTAGAGGTGATAGGTGTTTCAATTAAACACAATACTGCCAGTGCCATGGCCAAACAATTGTCCTAAACACAGCTTATCTGATTTTCTATCAATTTATTTAGCTGTCATTTTTTTTGTCTTGTTTTGCAGATTATGATCCACTGGCAACTTTCAGCATAAATTACGGACAAATTAAGCCTCAAAGTAACCATTTCTTACATCTGCAGGCTACAGCTCCATGATTACAAACCAAAGAAAGTGGCTAGGCAGGCCATGTGCTGGTAATGAACTACTATATGTTTTGGTTGCACTTACAGTCTCACACTGTCGTCTTGACAGTACAGAAGTTTATATATATTATAAAGTTTAGTTACAAAATTTGTTATAACTTAAAACTACAACCTTATTTAATATCTTTTTATTGAAGGTAAATTTTGATAAATCTACCATTGGATCACGTCTTCTTCTTATATTCTTCATGTTTGCAAAATTTCTAGAAAATTAAAGATCAATAGCTGTGCATAAAATATGAGCTTATAATTTAAACAATTTATCGATAACATATATAGCTATTAATATTTATTTTTCTAGAAATTTTGCAAACATGGAGTATATAACAAGAAGATGTAATCTAATAGTGGATTTGTCAAAAGTATCATGTAGCACTTTGATAAATAAACTGAAAAAAAAAAAGGAGAAGAGAAGTTTAAATCACTGGTGCTTATAATTTGCCATGTTTGCTTTTAAAACAACTAAGCATATATACATCCATGAAAAAAGGTTCATTTATATTTATTCCAAAAAGTCATGAATTCACATGTTTCGAACACTAGTCAAGCTCCATGGTATAATATACATTTAAATGATGTTTTTTGTTGGGATATTATCAAAATTCATAAAGAGAAAAGAGAATAAATCACGTCATATAATATAATAGCATAAATTGAGCCAAATCAAAATCCAAGGCCAGGTTTACAGCACAGGGGAGATCTGGGGGCAGTAAATAGCCTTAAAACAGATTCAAAATAGCACAGTTTGCAGCATTTTAGGTGTTAGAAATATTTGTGTGGGTAGCTAGGTTCATTGTAGTAGTACTAATAGTACTAACCATAGGGTTAGTATATGGATAGCCAAGGATTATTCTCTATACATGTACCCAAATTGTTTTGAAAGTAGGTCAATTTGCAACCCAATTAAAAACAGCGTGACAATGAAATACAACTGAGACCAAAGCCTTGGTGTCCTGGACTATGCTTTCCAGCCTCCAATATAAAATGCACTCCTTCTTTGTCACAGCTTGGATGGCTCCAAATGCATCATTTTCTATCATGATCATACCGTCTTCTAGATATTCTTCCCTTACTAAAGCCAACACGTTTTTTTGTTTTGTTTTTTTGTTTGTCGACAAATGACACTGGCATCACCTATGCCAAGGTTTCTTTTTGTAGTCACAGCGATTAGTGAATGGCTTTACATTGCATTTGCACAACTTCCACAAGAGTACAAGAATCAGTAGTTCCTTTCACAGCTAAAGCATCATCTCATGTAGCTTATTCTACCCAAAACTGAAATTTGCTCCGTGTAATAAATTCAATATTTTTGGCCTTACGGTATTGGTTACAAAGCTTAGTCTTTTTCATTGAAAGTAACAGCCAAGTGTATTCATAATGTCCTATCAAAGAGAGAAGGAAAAGCCTCGAACTAACAATCAAAGTTGAAGATATCCCCTTGTTAGTGAATGGTAGTTACTTGAAAGTTTTGGTAGCTGAGGCCCTGTGCTTTGCTTCTATTGCATGAAAGTAGTTATCACTGCTTAGTGCCTATTCAATTTCTGAAAATGAATGAATGTTCAGCTGCGCCATCCGTCCTCGATTTAGGATAAATATTGTGACTTTTAAAGGGGATATCCTATAATCTATTGACTTCCAAATAAAAGGATATGGATTTCTCAAAGTGCTATCATTTTAACAAAGAAAATGATAATGAGTTAGAAATCTTTTTAAGGTTGTGTTTATTGACTTTTCTAAGAGGATCATATATTGGAACATTGTATAAAGGGTAAATTGCAAATTGCACCTCTAATGTTTGGGAGTGATTAGATTTTACACCCTAAATTTTTAAAATTTAGATTTTACACTCTAATGTATTAGAATTTAGAATTTACTCCATAAAGTTTGAGAGTGCTTAGATTTTGCACCTAAAATTCTAAAACTTTAGGGCTTAAAATCTAAACACCTCCAAAATTTAGGGAGTAAAATCTAAAAACTCCTAATATATATGGGTAAAATCTAAATTCTGAAACGCTAGGAAGTAAAATCTAAACACCTTCAAATGCCAGGGGGTAAAATCAATATTCTGAAATTTTAAGATGTAAACTTTAATTGCTCCCAAATTTTAGGAGTATAATTTGCAATTTAATATAAATTAAATAGAGAAATAATCAAAAAATGACCGATGGGGTAGATTTATTGGTCAAAATCGAAGTTATCATCTTCAATTAGAATTAAAATTCCAACTCCAGCTAGCCTGAAGCATGGCAGAGGTTGGAACTTTTTTCATACTGTTAAAAGTCCACTCTATGGACCACAAAAATTATTCCGTTAGACAAATAAATAAGAATAAGGTAGAAAAAATAAAAATATAAAAAAGAGCCAAATGGAGGACCATAGAGCATAATCTGGATATTAACTATTGACGGTATTCTTTTCCTTAACCTATCAAAAAACACTAATATTACTCCTATTAGAAGTTTGTTTCACTATCTTGCCTTTCTTTTTCACAGTATACAAAGGAATGAAAGCTGATTTTTTTTTTTTTTTTTCATTCGTTTTTTGGCTAAGTTCTGCTATGTAAGTGAATGAAAAAGATGAATCATGAATGAATTAACTTTATAGCAAATTTGACTATTTAGATCTGATATTTATTCTCCTTTTAAATAAAAACATCCTCCACACAATCACAAAATACAAAAATTTTCCAAAGAAGAGAGAAGAAAAGTCTACCCAAAAGGAGAATTTTTTCTCCTTTTCTCAAATCATTGATATAAAGCTTTTTAGTTTTCACTCTGCCGTGTCCATGTGAAAGTAAAAGACCACGTAACTTACTAACTCTGTTTGCATGTAAAAGACAAAAGCCTTTTCCAGTTAGCCAAAATTAATATAAACAGTTCCTTGTCGACACACAATTAGCAACAACTTGAGCAAGCCAATTTCAAATTGAATAAATCATCGCCAACTTGGTTGTGCTACATAAATTGAACTCAATAATACGCTGTGGAAAAGGAGTAAAATATAGGTACAGCATATTTTTTTTTTTGAGAAATGAGATTTTTTTCATCACTCATGGCATACAGAATATAGTTCCATATTTACAAGTATATACTGGAGGAAACAAATATCCTTGCTTCTACTAGTATACACTTCTTTGCTTCTGAGTGCATCTCTTTGTATCTTCTTCTTTTTGCTATTTATAGAGACAGATATATATATAAAGATACTGAAGTTATATAGACAAGAGGATATGGCCATCAAAGAGGATGTTGAGAATTCTGTGCAGGAGGCAGAGATTAGGGTGTCACTTATACAGGACAACAATAATCTATCTGATGGAGAAGATCGACCATCTCAGAAAAGCAGCAGTGGGCATCCCTGGATGGTTTACTTCAGCACATTTGTTGCCGTTTGTGGCTCTTATGCATTTGGAGCCTGTGTAAGTGCTTTTTATGTTTTTTGGCTTTCCTTCCAAGCTTGTATTAATGCTTACTTTTTTTAATAAGCTCTCAACTACCTCAGTTTCAGATAGAGCATAGAAAAGATATGATAATTGGAATTACCAATAGAAACCAACCTCAAAAACATAACTTTTCTGTGCGCAATTTGGAACAAGAAAATGATCTGACATCTTCTGTTTTGTCACACTCTTTTGGTTTCCAGGCAGGTTATTCATCACCTACTCAGAGCGCTATTAGGGAAGAACTCAGTCTATCTTTAGCAGAGGTATGCTAGTGATTAGAGCAATAAGTTTGGTGCTTCAAGCTTATCTGTTAGGATATATAAATTCAAAGGTGAAAAGTATAAAACAAGTCTTGAAACAATTAATGAGGATGATCTGCACAACATGCCATACTACTGAAAATTTTATGATTTCTTTCATTTCTGGCAAACCAAGTCTTTGGGCGCTTGACTTTCAAATTGTTTTGCCTTACTCAATGGCTCTGTGTGAATGCAGTATTCAGTCTTTGGTTCCATATTGACCTTTGGTGCAATGATTGGTGCAATAACAAGTGGTCCTATTGCTGATTTTATTGGTCGGAAAGGGGTAATTAAGCAAATGTTGATCATGGTTATTCTATTGAGATCAGGATCATGCATATATAATGAAATCCTTCAAAATTATTCTTTTCTTTTTTGTTGGATTTTGTGGTGGATGTTCACCATGTATCAATATATCGACTGTGGAATACATGCAGGCATTGAGAGTGTCTGCTGCTGTCTGCGTTGCAGGATGGCTTGCTATTTTCTTTGCTAAGGTCCTGACATTTCACTCTTTGAATTCATTTATGCTTATTACTACAAAGCCAATCCCTTTTACCAAAAGCTTGACCTGATCATCTTTTCTACATCTTGATTGACAATAGGGGGCTTTAGCTTTGGACATTGGAAGACTAGCAACAGGATATGGAATGGGTGTCTTTTCCTATGTGGTGCATATCTTTTAATATTTCTGAAAATTAATACATCCTATTTGATATAAGACTTGACACCTCATCTTTTGGTGATATACTCTATTGTGATTTTTTCATCTCCTTTAATTAACAAGTTTGATACCGTGGATAATAAGGTACCTGTTTTCATAGCTGAAATTTCACCCAAGAATCTTCGAGGAGCACTGACAACAGTAAATCAGGTAAATATGTACCACAGAACCAATTGGAGAACACTTTATTTATAACAATTCAATCTCTGAAGCTAGAAACATATTTTGTTGTGAAGTGGTATTTGTTTTCTTAAGAATGCAACAGTGATAACATAATGCAGACCTTTCTGATATGACATGGGATGATTTCTGGTGTTGTCTTCTTAATCTCCAGTTCATGATTTGCATGGGAGTGTCTGTTGCCTTCATTATTGGAACAGTACTATCATGGAGAGTTTTAGCATTAACCGGTGAATTTTCTTTGCACAGCCAAATTTTCTATTTTATTTTATCAAGAACAGTGAGATTCAGCATAATCCTTGTAAGACATAATATTGTGTGTATATCTTAGAAGATCCTACAATGAGCGATACTATGACAGAAAGCTCACTGTGAAGTACTTGCAGGACTTGTCCCATGTGCTGTTCTGGTTTTGGGTCTCTTTCTCATTCCCGAGTCTCCTAGATGGCTGGTAAGAATAGGGATGAGTCAAATTCAGATATGTGACATCCGTGCATACATGTATATACATAAACACACACACACGAATAGATTATTGTTCATGATGGTCTTTCTATAATGATAACAATAAAAAGAATGCACTTCCCATTATAAATTTAGGCAAAGAGAGGGCGGGAAAAAGATTTTGAGGATGCACTTCAGAAACTTCGTGGCAAGGATGTTGATATAATTCAGGAGGCAGCTGAAATCCAGGTTCTAGATTCTGATTTCTGAACTATATACCAATCTACAATGAGAAAAATTTCGAGCATTCACAGGATGATATAGTAAAGGGGTGTCATGTCATTGCTTGACAGGATTATATAACAACTCTTGAGCAGCTACCAAAACCCAAGCTCCTGGAATTGTTTCACAGAAGATATTTGCGCTCAGTGATTGTATAGCTTCACTCTCTAAGCAAATTCTAACTACTGAATTTTTCTCTTTGTTTTGCAATCAGTTCATTCTTAACAAAACCATTAGCAAAAGTAGTTTTATCGAACTGTTTCTTCCTTAAACAGATAGGAGTTGGATTGATGGTCTGTCAACAATTTGGGGGAATCAATGGAGTCTGCTTTTATACTGGTGAAATATTTGAGACAGCAGGTATATAGACATTAATAAATATTGCCTTTACCAGAACAGGAATGCAAGAGGCCTGGTGTAAACCTTTAACTTCACAAAAATGGGAAAGAAAGAAAATTGCAGCCTTCTGAAACCTTTTTAGTTTTATTCTCTATTTTGCATCTCATTGACCAGATAAAGCTAAATTCTCAACAAAATTTTGAGTCTGTTACTTCAAAATGCCCTTATCTTCCACTTTTCTACAGTAAATTACCTCGAACAACTTTAAGCAGATACTCGAAAGATAGTTTGTTCTACAATTAGTATCTAATTATTGTACGTGATACCTCAGGATTTTCTTCTAGTATTGGAACTATAACCTATGCAATTTTACAGGTAATTAATTCTCATTCGCTTTGCCAACTCCCTACAATCTATGATTACTCTTTCTTATATAAACATATTCATATGATCTCATTTGCAGGTTATAGTTACTGGTATGGGAGCATTCTTCGTAGATAAAGCTGGAAGAAAGCCCCTATTATTGGTATGTCTTAGCGCAAAACATGATCAGCTGAAAAATTGCTCACACAAGTCCTCATTCATGAATATAAGTATTGTATTTTTTGCTCTGTTTTTTATTTGTTTGGTTTCACTTTAGGTTTCTGGATCAGGATTGGTCCTAGGGTGTTTACTAGCAGCAATTGCATTCTATATGAAGGTAATTGTCAAACTGTCAACCTTAAAAGCTTCGTCGATGAGTTTTAATAGTTTTCACATGCAAAGATTGTTTCATGAATTAGGTTAATGAAATTGCACTCCAGGCAGTCCCTGCACTCGCTGTTACTGGCATACTGGTAAAATCAACTGCTTTTCAAAATAACTATGCAACTCAGATCAGTCAGCCAAAAAATCACTTCTCTATGTTTTTCCCGCATGTTCTCTAACATTTATTCTTTGATGTCAGCTGTACATAGCATCATTTTCAGCAGGAATGGGTGCAGTTCCTTGGGTTGTGATGTCAGAGGTAATTAGAATCAGCAATATAATGGTTCTCATCCTATCTAAAATTTGATCTGTGCCACCAATCAAAAATTTTTCATCTGTTGCAGATATTCCCGATCAATATTAAAGGACAGGCTGGAAGCCTTGCTACTCTAGTCAACTGGTTTGGTGCATGGCTATGTTCCTACACTTTCAACTTTCTTATGACCTGGAGCACCTATGGTAAAGCTCTTCCTTTTCATTTAAAAGCAGTATTAGTAATTAGTATGGCAATACTATATCAGGCAAGTTTACTAGCTTAGCAACAAAAAATTTTAGTATGGAAATATAAACAAGTTTAGGGTATCACAACATATACAAAAAACAGTTTAGCTTGTTGGAGTGATGAAACTAAAAAGAATTTGAGCAGTCTGTTAATTTGAACAGGGATTTTCCACAAAAATACCACCTAACTCTATGTTAGGATGACCTTAGGAAATCATTAGATACCACTTAACTAGTGTCTCTGGTTTTCAGGTACCTTTCTTCTGTATGCAGCAATCAATGCACTGGCTATATTGTTTGTGATCATGATTGTACCTGAAACAAAGGGGAGGACTCTGGAACAAATCCAAGCAGCCATTAATAAATAAAGTTATTCTTCTTCTTCTTCTTCATCTTCTATTTCTTTTTTTCTATTCTTTTTTCTTCGGAGGAAAATAAGAATGTTCTTTTTTCAATCTATTTATTTGAGGTCATCAACAACAAAAATTTGTCCAAGACACTTCCTTTTCCTTTGTCCAAGTAAGAATTGGGTGGGAAGATGAAAAAGAAAAAGGAAATAAGGACCATTTCCCCTGAGGAAATCTTTTTTGAAAGTTCGACATGGCTACATTAGACATCTCAAGCAAATTCTCAAAACTACCGGAATATTGTAATGCTGTTGTCAGAAACAATTGAATGAATGGATGCTATTGTATTAAGAAACAAATTTTATTCGTTCAAGTTAGAAGTAAAAATGTATTGAAGCAGGATTAAGAGAAAAACAAAGCCTAAACCTTTGAACAAAGATCCAATTATCATAATAAAAGGAAAGTTTACAAGCAAAGTAAATAAGGTGTTTATGAATTTCCCAGAGTAATGCTAAGTTGGTAATTACTGCACTAGCCAATTTGTAGGCATTCACCAGTCCCCTATTGTTTGCACAAAAAAACTTGATTTCTGGTTATTGACATCCTAGCCATCAAAGAGCAACGAGATGAATGAGTTTTTACATCAATGGAAAATGCTTAAAATGTTCAATCAATGCTAAAATTTGACTCAAAATGCCAGACTAAAAAATGATATTCCAGACAGCTCCCTAGATTTTTAATTTTGGAAGATGGTTGATCTTGGAAAGGCCATAATAAACGTTGATCATTTTGAGAGTATCTCCTAGTTTTTCAAGCTAATTATTGCGTGCATTACTGGAGATCACAAATTTACAAATTAGCTTACTGAGAAGCATAGCTCAGTTGTCGAAAGCAACTTACAAACTCGTTTACGTTTACTGGCTAGGTACCTTATTGAGAGAAAAATAATACAAGCAAAAAACAGCCAGGAGAATCATTCTGACATACATGTTCAGTTACATTAGTTCATGATTAAGGATCCAGCTAATGCTTCATGTAAAAGAATCATGAACTGTAATAACGAAATGGGACTATATTGCCTCTTCAGAAAAGGACTTGTCTCACGACCAGCAATTGTTCTGCTTCATATTTATCCTAAAATGTCTATGTGCTAAGTCCATACAGCTTCTTTGCATACCCAGATGAAGTTCAACAATGGATGATAACAAATTGCAATACTTCAATCTAGTGATTAAGTCTTAATTAACCATCCAAAGATACAGTAACAACAATACATCTTTCCATGAAGTCAACAATTTGGCAATTTCTTATAATCTTGGGCGGCTTATATTGACTAGCTGGTGCTCCATTCTCAATGGCTACCAATGATAATCTATCAAAGCTACCTGGCTTTACAATGGATACTGCCAAAGGACCTAATTCACCTCTTTTCCTCTGCACCATGTAAATGCCTCCCAAGCTATCCTCAATAGAGGAACCACACCTCTTGAGAATTTCAACTGACTCCTCTAACTTCTCTTCCTGCAAAAGCTTACATCCCTCTCTAACTTCTATATAAAGCTTCAAATGCTTTGGGCTCAACATTAAGTCCAAGAAACTTGCAAACTCTACAATCTCCGCTGCCATATCTTTTCTGATGACCCTTTGAAAACTTTCCATGGCAGACATCAAATGTTTCTCAGTTATTATCTCGGATGAAGTTTTAGGAGCTCTCATCACATACTCCACTTGTGGAGCAGAATTATAGAAATCAACAACTCTCACAATATCACCTAAACGATATCGGTAGAATCCTCTATATGTAGTGACAATCACTTCATACATCTTTCCTTCCTCCACACCAGAAATGTCCACCGTTTCTTCACCAACATTGATCTCATCCAAAGCAAATGGAAGAAACTCAAAGTAAGCTGCAGTTGGAAGCAACACGAATCGGGTTGTCTCGGGAGGCTGCATAATATCCAAGTTGATACCCACGCAGCATTCTGAAGCAAAGTAGTCTCCACCTAACAAAGGTACCTCTCCTGCATAGTGCTTAAGCCTTGGATAATACTGCTTCATACTCCCTGTGGTAACACACCTAATGTACCGCACATTAGGCCACAATTTACACACTATCCCACCCCAATTCTTGTCCTCACAAATCACCCGAATTCTCCTTGACAATTCTGGTCGAGGGCCCCCAAGAACTTCAGTTACAGAATCTTTCATCACAACATCGGAAATCTCTGAACTTGGGACCCCATGTTCAAGATCATCACATAGCTGCTCCCACTTGGACTCTAAAAGACTAAACACATTGATCAAGCTTATGGCATATGGGGCACGAATCCCATCAATAGAATCAGAGTTTCTAAGGCCACAAAGAAGGTGGCAATACATCTGGTGCTCTATGTTTGACCCAAGAATGACTTCCCTGGGGCTTGAACAAGAGACCAACTGAGACCAGTTCGCCTTGCTGCTATGCATAGGATATGAAGAAGCAGCCATAACCTTAAAACCACCTTTGGTAGTTGTTATATTATCCGCATAAATAAACCATAGGACCTTATTCACAGATGGCCTAGGAGGAAATAACCTATATGATAATTCACATTCATTTGTTATATAAAGCCATACTGTATGAGCACATTTACTGTAATATAAACTATAATGGTACATATATAGATCATAAATAAGTTACTACCTCCGATGAATTGCATTGCTGCCCTGGTGAGCTATGAACGAGGCGGCTCTCGAGAGCTTTGAATCAAAGTAAGGGATTAATTTGGGCTTCATGGTACTTGCTCCTGAGCTGCAATCCACACGTTAGAGTCCACATTTTCAAAAATAATAAAAAATTAATGCTTTTTCTGTCATAAAATAAAAATAAAGCTGAAATATACTTTTTATCCCTAACACTTAGCCAAAATTTGATTTCATCTCCAAATTTAAAAATTTGTAATTTTGTTCTTATAAATTTAAAAGGTATCATCAAAATCAAGGTAGCCTAGAATAAATTTAAATGACAGATGGATGGAATGATCAAATTGATAACTTTCATATTTTCAAGCAAAACATATTATAGTAAAACTAAATCTTGGATTCTGAGGCCTATTAAATTTCAATCTTATGACTTGTGTGAAATTATTATTATTATGTAATTCTGTTTCATGCTGGGCTAAATTGCTATTAAACCGTAGTGATTAGAAAGATTAAATGTAGTTGGTTTATGATTCAAAGGCACGGAATTCAATTGTTCCTCCATGATGAGGGCATATAAAGTAGAAGTTCTTAAACTTGAAAGATCAAAGTTGAAAACTTAGACCAGATTTTTTGTGGATTTAAAATGTATCCCAGTCTAAAAATTAATGCTAGAAACATCAGAAAGCATGACAATGATAATTTTATTACAAACTTTACGTTGTTTGCTGGGTGTTTTGACATCACTTACTACAACCACGTTAAATTCATCATCATCAAATTATACTGGAAGTCATTATAAGAGATAAAATCCAAATTACACTTAATTGCCATTTTCTACTATAGAATTGATTTTTGGGAAAAATACACAATACCCCATTGTGGTTTCCTAGTAAAACACGGATATTCCCTTTAAGCATGTGGTATCTATGGTTGTACACCTTTATACATATAACAATAGCATGGACAATGCTATTTTCATGTCAATTTTACTTATTAAGTCATGTAATTGTGTGAGGGGATAAGTAAACCTGTAGAAGAAACAGATGAGAGGATCAACGGACAGGAGAGGCTGATCATGATCATGGTCATGGTCAACGGGTCCATTGTCGGCCATCTGATTGATGTGGTCAACGTAGTCCTCGTAGGAAGACAGCGGCACAGCTTGGCGGAACGTATTTGCATCAACCGGCGCATCGTAGCCTTGGTGGTAAGGCTGGAGATAACGTACGCCGCCGCCGCCGCCTTTGCTTTGGTGTTCGAGGATGGACCTTAGGGCCTCGAGCTGTTGACACGTGGCATCCTTGGTTGAGTCCTCCAACTTCTTCAGGATCTCCTCGTCGTCGGTCAGATTCATTGTCTCTTCTGGTCTGGTCTGGTCTGGTCTGGTCCGGTCCGCCGGTGGTGGCGGTGCGCAGGCTAAGCACTTTGCAGCAGGCAGCAGCGAGAGAGAGAGAGGTGGACGAAGAAGAAAATTGAATCAAAATGCGGACAAGACTGAAGATATTGTCATTTTGGCTTACTTTTCCCTATTTGGAGTTGAAAAAGGTTGTAATGTGACAAGTGACAACGTTTTCTTCGCCACTTATGTCATTGGCTGGCTCTGGGCATTTTGGGAATTCAATTTTTGTTGTCTGCGGAACAACGGCTGGTTTTAGACTTTTAGCCACTTAGTGCAAAATAAATTAAAAAATACAATATATTTAGACGTCCTCGATACTAATTGACTAATTGTAACTTATTAATCATGATATCACCATTATTTTTTACTACATAAATATAACATATAAATATATATATATATATATATATACACACATAATACAAACAGTTTGTATAAAGAAACTATTTATTTATTTTTAGTTTATACTCACACAAAAAAAAAAAAAATCATATTCCATCACTATATTTATATCTGCATGCTAATGTGGTATTCAAAGATAGGTTGAAGAGTCCAATTTCGCTTCTACTTAGGGAACCATGTATCATTTTCATTGATTTCAAGAGATAAAAATAATAAACACCTACTTTGGTCCAATTTGGTACAATTATGTCAACTTGGTCCAACTTAGACCTTTTTGGTCTTATTTTGTCCACTTTGGTCTATTTAGGTCTATTTCAGTCTAATTCAGTCCATTTCGGGTGAGTATAAACTAAAATAAACAAAACTGTTATCTTTATTATCTCTATCTTAGCATAAGGATATTAATACAAATGTACTCTCTCACCTTCTTATAGTTTTCATTTAAGTTAATTTTTAAATATTTTGGAAGTGAGAATTTGAGTTTATATCAAAATACACTCTCCTTGGGCCTTGGCTATGTATTTGAATGTATATATGAATTATTTGAGTAATATCAACTGTAAATTTTTTATGAGATTTGATTATTATAATAATTTCTTAAGAGAATGACAAATTTGAATCCTACATTATCTACTCAATATTTTCATGGTGTATGGCCGTGGAGTTATTGAGTGAATAATATCAACAATTTATGGTGGGGGTATTGACTTACAAAATTTCAAATTTCAAATTGTTAAGAGAAATTTGTGTCAATAATGATGTGGCATATCACATACTTATAACATGTTTTATTTAAACAGCTTAGTCTTTTTAATTGGATTGGATTTCTATTAGCTAACAACTTTGATGCCTTCTTAATAATAGGGAAGAATCAAAGCATGCAATCCACCTTTTTTTTAACCAATTGATCATGCTTTTTCAAAGGGAAAAAAGAAACAATTATTCACTCACAATTTGAGAACTTTTTTTTTTGGGTCTTAAAGTGCCTTAGGCCAAGGCTTGAGTGGTCTTGGTCTTGGGCTGTCCAAATTTGCCCACTTGAACATTGGTTGAGGCCTGAGGGTATTGAACAAGCTTAATTATACATTGGCTATCCATTGAATCATTAGTGGGTTTATATTCACCCTTAAATGTAAGCTTAGATCCCCAGGGGCATCATAATGTGTGGAAGGAGGACCTATCCAACATGAGCTTTGCACGCACCTGTGTGCTAAGCCATGCTAGATTGGATTAAGTTAGGCATGGGCTGGACTTCATTTGTATGTATACTATCAAGCTTAATTCTACATTGGCTATCCATTGAATCATTAGTGAGTTTATATACACCCTTAAATGTAAGCTTAGATTCCAAGGGGCGTCACAGTGTGAGGAAGGAAGACCTGCCTAAAATGGGCTTTGCACGCACCTGTGTGCTGAGCCATGCTAGGTTGGATTAAGTTAGGCATGGGCTGGGCTTCATTTGTATGTATACTATTAGTTTTTTTGTCTGATTATTGGCATCTCTTCAATTTGAGACCTTTTTTTTTGGTTATTAAAGTGCCTTTGGCCTTGGGGCCTTAGACCAAGGCTTAAGTGGTTTTGGTCTTGGGCTGCCCCTGGAAGTCACTTCGGATAGAATGTTTATTATTCTTTGTAGTGAAGGCAGAGTGAAAAGATTTTCATTTGTTAAGTAACGTGTATTCAACATACAGTGATATGATGATAATCCATGTATCTAGGGAAAAAAGAAGAAGAAGCATATACTTACATAAGGTAAAAATTGATTTCAAATGTGCCCACTTGAACATTGGTTGAGGGCAGTGAACAAGCTTAATTCTACATTGGTTATCAATTGAATCATTAGTGAGTTTATATACACCTTCCTTAAATATAAACTTGTAAAGATGACATCCATTTAACGTAAAATGAGTGCATGCCTGCCAAACGTAAGCGCTTAGTATATATGCAATCCGGCATATGATGAAATCAACAGTGATGGTCAAATGAGTAAGTAGCAACATTTCACTACTAAAATGTTTAAGTTTGAGTCTACAGCCTTGTATCTCAGTGCATTTCTCATCTCTTCCTCGATTCAAATTCCCCTTCCCCACTTATTTTAAGAAAAAAGAAGAGTATAAGTTCCAACGTCCAACTCAATAACTATATAGATTCTTCTTGAAAAAAGAAAAAAATATTACACCACCAGATCTTATTCCTCGCCTGATATCTACCTAAACACTTAAAAAAGTAGTGTTAAATGATTTACAAAGCATAGAAGGAAAGAAAAAAAAAAAAAAAAAGGTCCAAAACCAAACCATCTGCCCCCTCCCACATACAGAAACCACATTAAAATATATATATATATTATCACTTTGAGTCTCATGTATTTGTCTTCCATATACCTTTTGATGGAGATGACTGTGTTACCTTCATAACTTTCTGTTTTGGTTGTCGCCTTTTTTTATTGACATTTTCTTCAGCAGCTGTACTTGTTACTTTTACTAGATCAACTTTCACTATGTGATGATCAGAAGTCCCTTTGGATGAAAACACTGAATATGATCCAGGAACAAACTTGTAAGGTGAATTTGGTGATGTCAATATGTAATCAACCCGAGTTCCATACTTGCATGTTCCCTGCACACCTACATCAAAGTAAAAGGCATTGAGAAGAGTAATCAATTTTGAAACTTTAGGCAAAAAAATTAGGTGACATATTTAATTTTGTACTTTGGCCTTTGGCAATCATGACCACCGATTCGCATTCTCCTGCAAAGTCCTTAGCATCTGTATATTGTTTGCTCTTCAAAAATCTCATCACTTCAACCTTTGGTGTTGGCTTTCCTATCTCCTCATATTACTGAAACACAAAAGTACATGAAGGTTAATGTTAAAGTAATTCATACATGTATTTATTATATTATTAAAGTAACACCAATTACATCTATTGTCGCCTTAGTTTGTAAGACTTTTGCAATAAAATTGGCGTAGTAGTAGATTTTGTGTTTTACATATATGTTGTACCAATTACCAATTTTATCAATGACAATTTAGAGGGACATAATCGAGCCTATCAAGGTCATACTACATTTACCTTTACAATGTCAGTCCATCTTTCTTTTGAGTAATCTGTTTCATCAAGTGAATTGAGGCCTCCAGTTGAAATGTGAGCTTCATCACTAGACTGTATTATTGTATTTATCTGCTTCATTCGCCAGTTCTCATCAAGATGATCAAGGAGGGTGCAGTTGAAATTAACTTCTCCCAAGTGGGGCACATCAATCGTGGCCTTCAGAACATTCCTGTGCCCACAAAACACAAAAGGGGTTACATAATAGTGACTTGTTTTCATTGTTGTTGCTTGTTCAATTGTCAAGTACTAAAATTTCTGCCAATCATGTTTAAGTGATTTGACATATTCTAGTATTTTCAATGAAAAAAATCCAGAGATTGAATCCCCCATTTCTGACTTAAAATGCATTTTTTTAAAACTAGTTCTAGGATTTGTGAACTGGCTTCTATAAGTCATTGAACAAACATAGTCATTATTATGTTTGTACACAAAACAGAAAGAAGAGTCAAGGGCCTCTTAACTACTACTATTATTTTGTTTTAGCAAAAGTAAGACTAAGTAAAGACAATGATAACGGATTACTTATTTTTAAAGGCATGAGAAGCCCTTGTATATCTCAAATCATGCTAATAGTTTAATGGTATATCGTACCTACATTGCAGTTATACCAATGTACATCTTACCTAACATTAATATTTTATACCCTAACTGTGATACTTCATCTTTCTGTTATAACAAACGAGTCCAATCCTGGAAAGGAGTGAAGGAGCTAGGTTTCTCAAATTTCAGTGATGTTGACTAAGTGATAATAATTGAAGATGGAGGATTTGCCATTATTTGAATTTTTTCCCAAATAATGAAACAAAATTATTGTTAAAGCCATAGGGATTTTATTAGATGCAACATCTTTCTGACAACTAATGGAATAAATGCACAAGCCATCATAAACATAACAGAACTGTTGGGATTTGGCTAATATGGCATTTAATATAAGTTGAACCCAGAATCAAGCTAGGAAAACACTGGGGAAAAAAAATCCAAGGAAATTGTCAAAACAGCAGTGCATTTTCTCAGAAAATATAAAGATGCTGTCACTATAGAATGATGTAGAATTGTATGGGACTTTACTAGTAATTTATAATTTCCTTTTCAATATATGGGGTGTTTCTTATCAAACTGAAATTTAATGGATTAAGCAATATAAAGTCACCTATCCATCCCACATTGAATGTTGGCAGTGTCAAGTAGTTGTCACAATGATCTGGAAGGATTAGTAATCAATTTTTTAGATGATACTAATATATAAAACTGAGAAATAATGAAATTTCCAACCCTGCATCATTGGATTCATGGCATACTTCATGTAACTGGGATCTTGATTCCTGACAGGCCCACTAATGTATCAGAGCTGTTTGTACGCAAAACAGTTGAAGGAACCTCAGGATTACCATACTGATACAATAAAGATTAATTACAGTTTATTAATAATAAAAAAATAGTTCTGATTCTTATTATCATTTTCACAATCTTATAATATTCAGAAACACAACTTTGTTGTTGTGGGGGGGAGGGGGGGAGGGAGGGTTTTGTCTTTGATAATTTACCTAAGCAATTTTAGAGTAACGGTGAGCATTAGCATTGGAAAATGCTAATGCTATCCTATTTTACAATTCTAAAATCCTACAATTCTATTATACCATCTAATTTTACAATACCTTCACATCCCAAAACTCTATTTTTATTAAAATATTATTTTTTTAACTTTCTTTATTATTTCTTTTAATTGTAATTTTTTTCAGCCTCTTATTTCCTAGGCTTTCCAACGGTCTATTTTTTTTTTCCTTTGCTTCTCCCTCAACCTCTAGCAACACACAAGCCATCAACAACCACAGGCACGGCACCAAAAACCCAAGCCACCGATCAGAAACCCACGCCGCCGATCAACCCATCAACAACCACAGCCACGACACCAAAAACCCATTAGCACCTCCACCCCTCAAAAACCACAGCCACGGCACCTCAACCCATCAGCACCTCAACCCATCAACAACCACAGCCACGGCCACGGAAACCCCCAACTCCACCACCATGAACCCACAAAAAAAATTCATCCCAAAATCAAATCAAACACATAGCAAATTCCAAATCCAAAAGATGACCCACAAAAAAAAATCAAGTCAAAATTTACACAAACCCAGCTACAAACCGATCTCGCCGCTGCAAACCATACCGGAAACCCATGAACACACCGCCGCAAACCACCATACCACGTTGCCACATACCCATTAACCCAGAAAATGTACCCAAAAATACCCAGAAATCGCCACCATACCACGCCGATTTGACTTCCCGGTCTCACCTCCACGACGGACCCACGACCCACGCCAGAATATACCCACGCCGATCTGACTTCCCGGTCTCACCTCCACGCCGGACCCGCGACCCACGCTAGAATATTCCCACAAACCCAGAAAACGTACCCAAAAATACCCAAAAATGGCCACCATACGACGCCGATCTGGACTTCCTAGTCTCACCTCTACGCCGGACCCACGACCCACGCCAGAATAGCCCACCGTGAGAGAGAGATGTGATGAGAGAAAGAGACACCGTAGCGGAGAGAGAGATGTGATGAGGGAGAGTTGTGGAGAGAGGAATGAGAAGAGAAACAAAGTGAGAGAGAAGAGAAAGTCAGAAAATGGGGAATAAAAAAATATTATAAGTTTTAGAATTGTGCTACAGTACAATTCTAAATGTAGAATTGTACTGTAGCACAATTCTAAATATTTTTGCAATACTTCCTTTTAACATTTTCTGATGCAGGGGTTATTTGATGCATTTATGCTAAAATGCTTGTAGATATGGCATTAGCATCTGCTGATGCTAATGCTCTTGAAAAAAACCTAAATGATTGGTAACTTTATCAAAAGGTACTGATTTTGTCAACTTTGTTGTGGAAAGGTTGGGACTTGGGACTATGAAATGAATACTTGAATGAGAAAAATTATAATTGAATGCACTTTTTTTTTTTTTTAATTCAATGCACTTTTATTTGTCAAGAATAAGAAAACATCATTATGACTCTCTTTAATGTAGAAATATTAAAGAGAGTCATCTTGAAATTTGGAGCTATTTTTTCCAAACCTTTTGATGATAATTTTAGGCTTGGAGCGGCGGCGACTGGGCCAGCAAAGGCGAGAGCAGAGGAGGCAGAGCTTCTTGTTAAGTGATTTAAGCATTGTGGAGTAGTTTGCGTGGAAGAGAATGGGTTGTTGGCTTGGTGAGAGCATGAGAAATGGGGGAGGAAATAGTTGCCTGCTCTGCTTTTGCTCTGTTTTTTGTTTAGTTGTTTTGTTTTGTGTAGGCAAATAAATAAGGGTACTAAAAGAGGGTTAGATTTTAGTGACAAATTTATTTCTTTTCTTTTCTTTAAAGGTGGAGGAAAGCAAGGTCTCTCAATGAGTCTTCTAGGAAATGGGTTGGTGACACTTGGCAGTCAAATAGGGGTTGAATATGAGGTTGAATTTTAGAGAGAGAGAGAAATGGTTCTATTGCCAAATGCCAACTGCTACACATAAAAGAAATGGGTTTTGTGTGGGTGTTTATTGGACAGAAATGAAATGCTATTTGAGATTTTGAGTTAATGAAACAGTGAAGAAATTTGAAGAAGACCCACTTTTTTAATTTTATTTTAAAGGAAAAGAAAAGAAAAAATCAAGAAAGAAAGAAAAAAAGAAAAGAAAGAAGGAGGTTATAAAAGAAGACCCACCAAACAACTCCAAGCCATGCAAGTGGGATTCTTGCTTCGAACGCCACGTCACTCAAAACACGGCGTATCCAACTCTCATGCACTCATGGTGGAGCCCATAAATTTGTCATAAAAAGACAGGATTTGCAGAGGGAATTTTCTTCATCTTCTGAAATACTCCACTGTACAGGAAGATGAGTAGTACTGAGTTTTGTGGGCTTCCTCCTCTCATCTTTCAATGGGTCCCAACATTTTTTTTTTTGTCAAAAATGGTTGTGTATTACACTTTTTTCAAATACTTATTCTCCACTGGTACAAAGTTTCAGATTACTATTCATTTATCATCATCACCCGTATACTATGCACATAAGTTTTATTATATTGAAAAGTTTAGATATTGACTATAAGGGGGGAAAAAAAATCTACATTGTAAATGGATCAAATTATTCAAATTAAAAAACTACGTTGTAAATAGATCAAATTATTCAAATTTGTAAGTTAAGAAAAAGGTCAGATTTGGCTTATATGGAAGGGAAACAATTTTAAATTTGATTTGATTGGGGATTTTACCTTGAGATTTTTCAAATTTATACGCATAGATATGATTGTTTCAAATTAGGGATAGTGGAAAATTAACCACATTTTATTTAAAAAAATATTTTTAAATTCCTTTAAAAAATATCTTTCAATTTGAATTTGAAAATCCTTTTGATAGAACTACTTTTTAATTTTTACACACATGTAAATAGTATAAATAATTTCAATTTATAATTATAATTAATTTTTGAGTAAATTTCGATGTTTAAAAGAAGGAAAAAAAAAATAGTTCTTATTTTCTTAAAAAATAAATCTTTGTGAGGTTTTAAAAAAAAAAAAAAATCAAGAGTTTTTTTTTTGAGAAAGAAAAAAAAAAAATCAAGAGTTAAAGACTCATTTAGAATACACGCCACGTCATATTGTATTAGAAAAAAAATTTTATAACGGTTTTGTTTATAACATCCATATCCAGCCCATTGAGCTGTGACATTTTGTATTGTTTATTTTTCAGTTTTGAAAATTATTTGAAATAATTATATCTGAAAAAATGCAAAATTTTAAAATGGTGTATTTCAAAAAATACAATTTCACAATTATCATGGAGTTATAAGTTGAAATTATATCTAATCTATAAATAATAATAAATTAATAATACAATTTCAAATCACTGTACCAAATTGGCACTAAATGCAATACTATGAATGAGATGCAAATGCGATTCAAAGTTTTTTTTTTTTTTTTTGAGAAACAAATGCGATTCAAAGTTCAAACATCTATGTGATAAACACATTTCAATTTACTTTTTTATGCACCATATTCAATTTAAAACTCAAGTTTTTTATTTTATTTTAATGGGAAATCGATAGTAAATTTTATTAGATAATATTAACGTATAAAATAGGAAAAAAGGAAAGAGAAAACATAAGCATTCTTCATACCAAAACAAATGCCTCTTTCTTATGGCAAGACTTATAATTGTTTAAACAAACATTAATAAAAGAATTGCAAAAAAAGTAAAAAGAAATTTGCCTAAAATTGAAATAAAAGATTTTTTTGTTTTGTTTTGGGAAGGCATTAACGAGTGTGAGGAGCCTATAACTTAACCACGTTCATAGTCTCCACAATCACTTTATTAGTAGTACCAAGTAGAAAACATTTTGCCAAATGAGCAGCTTCAAATCCTTCTTCTTGTGAGACATTGAAAAAATGATGTTTTTTGACATCAGAACTCACTTCCATAATCTTGAGATCAGCATTGTGAGAACTAAACTCCCGGATTAAATGTTTCCATTTTGAAAGTGGAGGTTAAAACCCAAACTTGTTTTATATATAATCAATGGGTAGTCATGATATTTAAATTTTTGGGTGTATGATCATAGCAAAACATTAGTAGTAACTTAATTTATAGTTAAATTACTAAACTAAGGTGGATAAATTTTAAATAAAGAAAGTCATTTTAAAAACATTAGCATTTACTTCAAAATTTTAATTAAGATAAGATATATGGTCATATTTTTTTTTGGAGTTAGGTTTTTTTTTTAGTAAAGTTTTTATTATTATTATTACTAGCCAAATTCACACACGATGTGTGGTGCATTTTATTATTAGATTTCTCTAATATTTTAATAATTTTCTTTGTAAAAAAAATCAAAATATTTAGTGTTCTATTTTTATAGTAAAAATTGAAAAAAAAATTAGAGTAGTATAGTGATTTGATCATACTTGTAAGGACCAACAATTCGTTTGCACAGCTGCCCTCTTTTAATGATAAACTGAGTTGATGAAACTTGGTTCAAACCAATAGAATTTATGAGAGATGGGATAGCACAGCAAGCATGGATCTTCCTTGAGAACTATCTATCTCCAAGGGAGCCTTTTTTTAGCTAATATTGGGTACTTATCTAATTTCCTCTCATCCCCCTTCCCCAATGGCCAGCTTCCTCCTTTTATAGCCTTCCCCATTGCATCCAATCCGTCCATCTCTATTGGGCACTCATCCTCCCTTCCAACACCTGTCTTCTGACGTCTCTGAAGTAGGGTGGCGGTAGCTGAGAAAGCTGTGGCCAACACTGTTCAGGTCACCTCCTCATTTAATGTATCTGGTAAAGCTGGAGTACGCCATTTAATGCAAATGGGACAGGCAGCTCCCATTCGGCTGCTGCTTGTCTGCCACTGACCTTTATTGCTATTATTCGACGGTTCGGCCCATAGCTCTCCGGCTGATGTTTAAGCTGACCCATCTCCCTCTTCGGGTGCCAAAATTCCTTGGGCTATTGCTCGGACCCAGTTTGGTGTTGTGCCGAAGTAATTTCCATTACCCTTCCTACTCCTCTTCGGGCTTCAGTTCAGTATTTTGACCCTTCCACTTCCTACTCGGGCCTCGGATACCCACAATACTGTATGTATTTACAAATTTGAAAATTGCATAATATAGTTACTAATATAGATCTGCATGTTCCATGCCTACTCAAAAATGCAAATGTTATTTCGAAAAAAAAAATGCAAATTTCATTTTGATAAATAAAAATTCAAATATCATTCTTAATGGTACATTGTTAATGTGTGTTAGTATTAAATTTTTTTTTCTTCTTTTTTGTTGGACTTTGTTTCATCTGTTGTGAAAGTAAATAAATTTGACCAAGAATATCATATTTCAAATCAATTGTTTCTCATCTAAATCTTAGTAAATTGACATCAAAATTTCATTATTGATAAATAATTAATATAAAAATAAATGTATTTATCCTATATATTAGTAATCTTTTTAATTGCATAGAATAATCTTCTTAATATATAACACAAAGAAGAATGGCATATTCCAAATCAAATATTGTTGTTATTATTATAATTATTCTAAATAAAAATAGTTACGTATATAAAATTTATAAAAGTAATCATATAAATCCCTTTAATAAAAATTAATACACAATTATAAATAATTAATAATATATCAATTTATTTCATTGACTAATTCAATGAACTTCATACTTTCTCGCATAAAATCTATGCTTAATATATATATATATATATAAATATTGATGATTATTATTATTTTATAAATTAATAGTTACAACAATAGATAAACATGACACATACTAATCTAAATGCTAATTAATTAAAGTGTGTGTGTTTAATAGTTAGTTTATTTCTATAAAAAAAAAAAATACTAATCAAATAAGTTGGACACAATGAGACACGAAGGAGCCTGTTTTCATTGGCTTGTGGAATTCACCACCAAGACCAACTCGCTGTAGTTTGTAATGCCAACTTTGCATGAGTGAGATAGAGAGGGAGTATTGTTAAATGGGACATTTCATTGGAATCGAATATGCCGAATAATTCAAGGACAAGTCTACAACCCCTCCCACTAACATTTAGGAAAGGTTAATGCTTACCGCTACAAGTCTACAACCACCAATATGTAAGTCAAGGCCGTTAAGGCGCTAAAGCCAGGAGTATTTGCTATGAAAACAAAACAAATTCACAACATTCTCAAAATTAGCATACCAAAAAATTTTAATTGATGATGGTGACGGGCCAATGTGTGAGTTGGCATACTAATTTAAGAATGTTGTGATATTTTGTTACATCCCTAATGTTGCTCAAGCTAGAATCTTGTTTTAACATTAGCAAGCCATGTAATCTCGTTCACAATCCTATCAATTTTCTCAAGCTTTATGTGGTTTTATTTGATCCACAAAGTGCAAGAAATTTTAGAGCTCCTTCGCCTAACAAAATTTAAGTAGTGGCATATTAGCATTGGACTAGTGACGTAGGAGGCAGTGAGAAGACAGATTTATTATATTTTATTTGATTTTAAGTATCAAGGGCAATTTTGTAATTTCATAATACTCTAGAATGGGTTATGCCAACCGTCCATTAGATCTTCTTTTGGGTTTTATTTAAGTTTGGTTATTTAGTTGGACTTAATAGTAAAACTGTAAAATCTTAAGGAGTCCAAGTCCAAGTCTTATTAGGGTTTTAAGAAATCCTAGTTCAACTAGGATTATATATTAGTTTTCTGTTTAAAGAGTTATAGTACTTTCTATTGAGGGGATTAATAATGAATGTTTTCAAAATTTAAGAGTTATGAAGCTTTATTTTATGGTTTGTGTGATGCAACCTTCTCCAAGGTATGATGCCAAAGAACCCTATGTGTGATTCTTAGAAAGTCTAGGTGTGATTCTTAGAATTTATTAATTTTCTTTAATTTTACTATTCACGATTACTGTGCACATGACTGTTCAAGCAACCCAAATCTTGAATTTCACATTTGATTTCATTCTTATTAAAACCCTATTAATCCTTGTCCTTCTGTAAACCCTATAATTCCCGTTATTTTCTAGCCTATTTCCCATCAAAACCTGACTCAGCCGAACCCAAGCTATACCAGATTTGTCCCTGGTGTTCTAAATCTAATTACTTCGTTTCCCTTGTCCTACGTCAACTAGCGCATAAAATGCATGAGCTACGAGAAAGTCTCTTTCTATGGAGCGGGCCTCTCCCTGAGTTAAAAAAACACCCATTTCATTATCATGCAGGAATAAGTATACAAAGAAAATTCATAACATAAGTCAATCGTTCAAAATTCAAATACTAACCAAGGACAACTACTGACAAATGTAAAAATCCTTGGTCCATCATAACTAGTCCAGCGCACAGACAAAGAAGCATGACTCACAGACATTTTACTGCAGTTGGAGATGAAAAGAGCACTAGAGTCTAGACTCTTTATAGACCTGAAATTTACAGTCCTATGGAAATTGGAAATCAGGTCACTAATAAGTCCTTTCCAGCCAGGTGGACCAATATGTCCTTGAGAATGTCAAAAAGGTAAAACACCCCATTGTGTGTTGTGCCTTTTTATTTCTTTTGATATCTGCTCTTCTCCTGATTTTTCTGTTATGATTTTATATTATCTTGGAATTTTTATATGATAGTGGATTGCACGGGTGCTGATTTTATTGCAAAGACGCATCGATCAGGCAAATGAAAATTAAGGGCTGGAGAAGAGAATATCCTTTCTATATGCAGTATATGCAACTCAAATTCAGTATTAATATTAACAATTTAACAGACCATTATGGGACGCTATATATGGATTCTCAAATATGATTCCTGTGGTATTAAAACAAACCATGAGATTAAGGTTGAGGTGATCATGTAAAAGGTGGCCCAATGTTGGTCCCACTCAAGCGGGGACCTGAACAAGTGGCATTAATACAATCTTACATTTCAACATTTTTTTCTTTCATGCATTGACTGCTCTCAAGAATCATATTGTGCAATTCCGTTTGGTAGTCCAAGACTTTACCATTATATATATGGCAGTTGCTACTATTTCAACTCTCCAGATTGTTGCTTGAACATTATTGTCCCTCTCATGAGATGGGGCCCACCACAATGAGAGATGGGAGTGCTGAAACAATTCTTGATTTGAAATAACATTTACCTATAATAAGATTTGCGTATGTACTGTAACCACTGTGAAATGTGTCAAAAGACTCAAAACCTTGATATATATATATATATATATATATATATTAATGTAGTAACAAAAATTCAGATTTCTGATATGATCTGAAAAGCTTTAGAGCATCAGCAATGGGGCTTCTAAATGCCAAATCTTAAGAATATTTGGCATTTAAGCTCCAAAACTGCTCAGCAACTGGGAGGGCATATCTCATATGCCATTTTTTTTTTTTGAGATTTTGCTACAGTACGATCTCAAATGTGAGATGGTACTGTAGCTCAATCTTATAAAAAAAATATATTTTAATACACATTTCTCTCTCCTCTCTCATTTTAACCGTGAAAGTCTCTCTCCTCTTTCATTTCTCTCTTCCTTCTCTCTTTATTTATGCTCTCCCTTCTTCTTTCTCTATGATTCTTCACTCTCCGGCAACTCTCTAAATCGGCGTTGGATCGTCTACCATGATCGGAGGGGATCGGCGCTGGATCGTCTACCACGATCGGAGAGGATCGTCTACCACGATCGGAGAGGATCGTCTACCACGATCGGCGTTGGATCGGCGTTGTACCATGATCGGAGAGGATCGGCGTTGATCGGCGTTGTACCAAATCTAGCTAGTGGTGGGTCTCGAGCTTCCTTCAAGGATCGGCGTTGATCGGCGAATCCGCTTCCTTCGAGCTTCGGCGGTGGTGGGTCTGGTTTTTGACCGTGGGTTGCTGTTTTTTTTTTTTTTTTTTTTTTTTGTGGTGTTGATGGGCGGAGAGGGAGGGTGGTGGTGGTGGTGTTGATGGTCAGAGGGCAGTGTTCTGGTCATTTCTCTGGATTTTTTTTTTTTTTTTTTGTGTGGTGTTGATGGGCGGAGAGGGTGGTGGTGGTGGTTTTGATGGACGGAGAGGGTGGTGGTGGTGGTTTTGATGGACGGAGGGCAGTGATCTGGTCTTTTCTCTTGATTTTTTTTTTTTTTTTTTTTTGTGTGGTGTTGATGGGCGGAGAGGGTGGTGGTGGTGGTGGTTTTGATGGACGGAGGGCAGTGTTCTGGTCTTTTCTCTGGATTTTTTTTTTTGAGTGTTGATGGTGGATTATTGGTTGCCGGTGGTGGTGGTGGTGTGCAGCGGTGGTGGCAATGATGGTGGTTCTTGAACAGAAAGAAAGAGAAAAAGAATAAAAATAAATAAATAATGTATTGTACTGTATAGTGATAATTGTGAGATATTAATATTTTATTGCGGTAGAAATATTATTTTAATAAGTAGAATTGAGAAATAAAATTTGGGATGTTGGAGAATTGGAAAATTGTATTGTATAATTGATAAAGTTGCTTTTTGAGAAGGTAAAATAGGATAGGATATAGAAACCGGATGCGGATGCTCTTACTATCCGAACCCAAACCCAAAAAAAAAACCCCAACCCGTTTTCCACCACCACCACCCCATCCCCTTGTTTTTGCTCCTACCACCACCACCACCACCACCACCACCACTACAACTCCTCCTCTCAAGCCATGGCTTGTTCCACCCGCTCCATTCCATCCCATCCCATCTACTCCTCCCCACCTCCTCCTCACTACCTGGGTTTTCTCAAGCCCTAGGGAAAACACCTCACCTGCCAAGATGTTCATAAAAAAAAAATTAACAAACGTGTCTCCGATTTGCTCTCCTGGATTAACCTCCAATCTTTTCCACCAACGGTCAAGGTGGTCATTCACACCATATGCAAGGGCATGCTTTTTGCCGCTGGTGAAAAATGCTTTGAGCTGCTCGTGAGGGTCTTCTTCTGGCTCAAGGAGAAGCTGGTGACGTGGTGGAAGTGTAACAAGAAGGCGGAGGATGAAGATGAAGACTGAAGACTGAAGCTGGTGTCTGGGTTTTTGTTTTTGTTTTTTTGGTTTTGAGCCTTCTATGTTGTGAAAAAAAACAAAATTACAGGCAAGGGTTTTTTGTTTTTGGTTTTGAGCTTCACGGGAAGGATTATATCAGAAATCCGAGTTTTGTTCCAAGCCACTTTGAATTGTAGCAAAAGTATTTGTGACTGGGAAGTATAGGATCACTACAAAATATTAGACTTATAGCCACGTTTTTAAAATGCTGCTATAGCTTTAAAAATTGTCGGTATAAACCCAAATGAGCTATTCCAACGCTTTTAATGTCAGCACTTTTTAGCGCTGGCTAGTAAGTGTGACAATCTAGAAAGCACGGATACGGATTCAGGTGCGGGTGTGGGTGCAAATGTAGTGCAGCAACACAGCAATTTTTGAAAAAGTAGGATACGAGTGCGGTGGGATATGTTTATTCATTAATTATTAAATATTTGTTTATTTTTATTTTCTGTATATTGCTAAGTATAGGTCCCTGCACTAGTATATTGCTAAGTATAGGTCCCTGCTAAGTATACGACTTACACTGACAGTTTGAAAAACATTAGTATAGGTCCCTGCAGTTTTGTAACCCTATACTGGCACTTTTTTAGAAATTATTGGAATATCCTATACTAGTAGTTTGGAACCCTATATTGGCGCTTTTTAAAACTAAAAACTGACATAATGAGTTGAACCTATACTAGCAGTTTTAAACCGCGCGAATTTTTTATATTATTCTAGTATAGCTTTTAATGGCAGTGTTGTGACTCTATACTGGCGCTTTTAACCTATAGTTTAACTCATTATTTATCATTAAAAAAAACTCAACATTTTCATAAATTAAAAGGAGGCATTGAAGAGGGATACACTATTTCATGCAATTTTCAATTTGTAAACACATATATACAGTATGATCAAATCACTATACTGCTCTTAGTGTCTTTTGATTTTGTCTATAAAATAACTAAATATTACAATTTTTTAAAAGGAAATTTATTGAAATATTTTTTTTTATGCATCAATAGTTGGGGTGGGGGATTTGAACTTTGAATCTCTCTATTGAAAACTTTTAGTACCATAAGTGCCAAACAGTTAAGCTACAAAAGCCCTTGCCTGTAATTTTTTTTTTTTTCACAATATAGAAGGCTTAAAACAAAAACAAAAACAAAAACCCAGACAGTCTTCACTCTTCATCTTCATCCTTGCCATCCTCCACCTTCTTGTTGCCCTTCCACCACGTCTCCAGCTTCTCCTTGACAAGGAAGAACACCCTCACAAGTAGCTCAAAGATTTTTTCTCCCGCGGCAAAGAGCATTCCCTTGATGATGGTGTGTACGATCATCTTCACCGTTGGTGGAAAGGACTGGAGTTCAATCCAGGAGAGAAACTTGGAGAGACGTTCGTTAATTTTATTAACAAACATCTTGGCAGGTGTGTTTTCCCCAGGGCTTGAGAAAGCCTGGGTAGTGAGACGGAGGTGGGGAGGAGTAGGTGGGATGGGACGCCATGGCTTAAGAGGAGGAGTGGTGGTGGTGGTGGTGGAAAACGGGTTGGGGTTGGGGTTGGGGTCGGGGTCGTAAACCTCTTGAGCAAGAATCGGAATCAGAATGCCATTTTCTTAGCTAGAGAGTAAAGACTGAGCTTTTTTTTTTTTAATAAAATAGTATAGGTTTTGGTGGGGTTTTGGAGGGGATTTATAGGGGTATACGGAGGGGTTAAGGATAGGGTTAGGATAACTGTAGTTAACTGTATTTAATTCAACTTGTCCATCAAGTTTGGACAGCTTGTCTTTTTTTTTGGTTAAAAGGGAAATATATTAAACATTAGCTAGCCAAAAAATGCGAAGTATTGGCTGAAAGCCTTAGAGAATACAGACCAGAAGCATCCGAATTAGGCATTACATATAAACTATCATTAGGGGGAAGCTCTAAAATAACAAAATCCTCTATTGCTTTCAAAAATGCATCAACAATGTCATCCAATTTCATGAATTTCACCTCCTTCCTTTCTCCATACAATTTTATATGAATATATTTCTGCATTTTGAGCTACTCGGTTAATGAAAAGGTATCCTAGGGCTTTGTTTCAATTCTTCTCGCTGCCCTGCTGCCACTACAGTAGGTTGGGTTTCACGACCTACAACGTTTATGGCTTTAGGTAAGGTTGATCTAAGCTTGTCAAAATGTGCATTTTTACAAAAATATTCAGCTTTACGAATAATGCCACATTAACACATGATTATAATTAATATGATAATAATTTCCTCAAGAGAGAAAATCAATTGGGAAATTACGTGTCTTGGAACTTTAGTTTATCCTTGCAATCATGGAACTCTTTGATTTTTCTTTCATCACATAAGAAAGCATCAAATTTACTATTTACACACCACTATCAATTATTGCAATCTTAACATTTCTATTTTCTTGAAGAAGTGAAAATATATATGTATGAAGTAAGTTTATTCGCTCATGTAAATTTAAAAGAATTTTGAGATAAGAACACTTGCTCCCTTCAATCCAATAGTAAAAAAATTTTAAATTAAATTAAATTAAGGATTTTTTTTTTCTTTTCTAGTGTTATTAAGAATGCATAAATTTAATCGAAAACATGTCATATGTACATTATGCAATTGGATTTTTACAATATGCGATTTGTTTACAACTCAAGTTACAAAAATTAATAATCAAACCCTAGTTAATCAGAGTTCATCAAGCATTCTCTCATCTAAGTTTGGGAAGTTAATACTCAATCTAGCAAAACCTATCATGGCCCACAGTATGTTAGTGATATTTAAATTAAAATAGAAATATCTAAATTATTCCATTATAAGGCAAATAAAGAAGAATTAAGCACAAAATTTTTTCTCAATAAAACTAACTACAATGTTGTTTTTATTTAAAGACTATTCAAACCATGAAGCTATTCTTGACTACTCGTATAGTTTTATCAAAACTCTAGAGATATACAAGTATTTTCTTACACTGAGAACTAATATGAAACATGGTCTAACACTACAACAAAAAATGTTTATTACAACAACAAAAAAATTGTTGTAATAACATCAAAGTCATTGCAATAGTTTATGCAAAGTGTTGCAATAAAATTTGAGGTAATAGGTTTCTGTTAAAAAAATCTTATTGCAATAAACTTTAAATATTTTAATGACAATTTTGATATAGTACTATATTTGATATAGTACTATATTTGCTATTGCAATAAAAAATTTACTACTTCAAATATCTTGTAGCAATAGACTATAATTTCACGAATTTTATTGTAATAGATTGCAAATAATTGACAAAAATAATTTTGGTCAAGTTATTGCAATAATATATTAATTGTAATAGATAATTGTTTCATATTTTTTCATTATTATAGATTGTAAAATAATTGGTATTAGATTGTTGTAATAATATATTCGTTGCAATTTCATGTTTGTTATTGCAATAGGTTGTAAAATAATTGATATTTAGTTATTGCAATGATATATTTATTACAATAGATTAAAAAATCATTTTAACTTTTTCTTAGGTTAAATTTATTACACTTTTTTTTTTGCTGAATAGGTTAAATTTATTACACTTAATAAATGCTTTTAAGACAACAATATTGAGATATCTTTATTGAAAATACAAAAAATTTAACCTATTCAGAAGGAGACCCTCACGAGTAGCTCAAAGCATTTTTCACCAACGGCAAAAAGCATGCCCTTACATATGGTGTGAACGACCACCTTGACCGTTGGTGGAAAAGAAAAGATTGGAGGTTAATTTAGGAGAGCAAATCGGAGACACGTTTGTTAATTTTTTTAATAAACATCTTGGCGGGTGAGGTGTTTTCCCTAGGACTTGAGAAAGCCCGGATAGTGACGAGGAGGTGCGAAGGAGAAGATGGGATGGGACGGAATGGAGTGGGTGGAGCAAGCCATGGCTTGAGAGGAGGAGTAGTGGTGGTGGTGGTGGTAGGAGCAGAAAGAAGGGGATGGGGTGGTGGTGGAAAACGGATTGGGGTTGGGGTTCGGGTAGTAAAGCTTTTCAGATTGGACTTGAGCAAGAAATGGACTGCCATTTTTCTTAGCTAGAGACTCTGAGCTTTTTTTTAATAAAACAGTGATGGGTTTTTAGGGGATTTATAGCGATAGTATACAGAGGGGGTTAGGGATAGGGTTAGGATAACCTAACCAAACATATCTTTTAACTGTAGTTAACTGTGCTTGTCCATTAAGTTAGGATAGCCTGTCTTCTTCTTCTTCTTCTTTTCTTTTTTTATTTTATTTTATTTATTTTTAGTTATAATATGAAAGGGAGAATTTAAACCCTAATACTATGGACACACCAAAAAAATGACAATTAATTAAGACAAAACATTATGCTATATTAGTTTTAGTTTTAGTCGACACTTTTAATTGTTAAGAATTAACATTCTACTATTTTAGTGGTGTAATTAATATTGTGAGCACTTTAATATGCCATAAGAGTTTCATGCGATTAACAAAACTTTAATGGGGTAATAATTACACTTCTTGTGGACACTAACGGTAATGGAATACTTACAAATTGGACAAAATGGGCTTTTGCCCTTTTCGGACAAATTAAATAGTTTTATACCCCTTTTCCCAAACTAATTAAGGAAATGTCCCGCTTTTAAAACTTGATTTATGATAAATCGAGTTAAAAAAAAAAAAAATTCTGAAGCCCTATAATGGCGTTTTAAGGAACCTATAGTGACGTTTTAAGGACCTATATTGACGTTTTAAGGACCTATATTGACGTTTTTTAACTCAACTTCAATGAAATCGAGTTATAGGCAATTTTTTTACTTATAACTCGATTTCATTGAGGTCGAATTACAAAACGCCACTATAGGGCCTTAAAACGTCACTATAGACTCCTTAAAAAGGTCACTATATGGCTTAACTTGATTTATCACAATTCGAGTTTTAAAAAAAATGCATTTCTCTTATTAGTTTAAAAAATAGGGTATAAAGCTATTTAATTTGTCCGAAAAGGGCAAAAGCCCATTTTGTCCCTTACAAATTTGTTAATTGTCCATGTAATGGTTCTCAATCATGTCCCTTACTAATGTGAATGCTTGGTCATCTAATCCTAATTTTTTAATACTGACATAAACTTTCTCGTGATATTATAATATAACTTCCAAGTTCCAACACTTGGAAGCCAACAAATATTCTCATTATAGTCCTAACAAATATTTCCATTATAGTCATACATAGTCAGGGTTAGGACAAAAGTTATATGCTAGGTTTTGGGATTGGTGGGAACAATGAGCCAATCGTACAACGAGTTTCAAAAAGGTATTTGCTAGTAGCAGTAGTACTAGAAAGGTTTTTGCTTGGAAAGGGGTTTTTTATTTTTTTTATTTTTACTCTAAGATGTGTTATTTTGTGTGTGTGTATATATATATTATTCTGTTGCTTCACGTTCCATGCTATTTCAAGCACAAACAACACTAACATGAAAGCTCTTATTAGACAAGTAGTCATTACTATTATCTTTTCCTTTTTAATTTTCCAATTTCTTGAATTTACATAAATGACACCAATTATTTTAACTAGTATGTAGCCCCGTGCTACCACACGGGAATGGATATATTATTAATCATGAGTTTACTCATGTTTAAAATGCCTAGTTAAGTCTAAATTCATATTATTAACCAAAAAATTTCATTAACAAAACTTAGCAGTATATATATTTTACACAGAAAGATGAACCTTGGTGACAATGTTTATCCAAAAGATCCATTCACGCTTTTGAATCTTCAATATCTATTGGTGAATGAAATTTTCATAGCTTAAAAAATTTAAAATTAAAAAAAAAAAAAAAAAAAAACCTCAGAGTTGTACTCATTTTGTAGTTTTATGAGGGGTTATTTTGTAACATGATGGGCATTTGTGTGAAGAAAAAACCTCTGAAGTTCCATAGCTGATAAAAGAAATTCTCTCCAATCTCTTTTTATAGAGAGATGGGTTTGTGCGTGTTTTTATACATCCTTCATAGTTGTATTATCACGAAGCAGATCCAGTGGATTTAGATTGGTACTACCAATTCCCAAAGCATGAGTGTTTAATGTGTTATTATTTTCATCTCATTGGCTTCTACACATGACAGCAAAATTAAAAATAATTAGATTGTACATGTGTATAGTAAAATTAGACGCCAATTAGACTCCAATTTCAGATTTTTGTTGGACTTTGTTTCATCTGTTGTGAAAGTAAATAAATTTGACCAAGAATATCATATTTCAAATCAATTGTTTCTCATCTAAATCTTAGTAAATTGACATCAAAATTTCATTATTGATAAATAATTAATATAAAAATAAATGTATTTATCCTATATATTAGTAATCTTTTTAATTGCATAGAATAATCTTCTTAATATATAACACAAGGAAGAATGACATATTCCAAATCAAATATTGTTGTTATTATTATAATATTCTAAATAAAAATAGTTACTTATATAAAATTTATAAAAGTAATCATATAAATCCCTTTAATAAAAACTAATACACAATTATAAATAATTAATAATATATCAATTTATTTCATTGACTAATTCAATAAACTTCATACTTTCTCGCATAAAATCTATGCTTAATATATATATAAATATTGATGATTATTATTATTTTATAAATTAATAGTTACAACAATAGATAAACATGACACATACTAATCTAAATGCTAATTAATTAAAGTGTGTGTGTTTAATAGTTAGTTTATTTCTACAAAAAAAAAAAAAAAAAAAATACTAATCAAGTAAGTTGGACACAATGAGACACGAAGGAGCTTGTTTTCATTGGCTTGTGGAATTTACCACCAGGACCAACTCGCTGTAGTTTGTAATGCCAACTTTGCATGAGTGAGATAGAGAGGGAGTATTGTTAAATGGGACATTTCATTGGAATCGAATATGCCGAACAATTCAAGGACAAGTCTACAACCCCTCCCACTAACATTTAGGAAAGGTTAATGCTTACCGCTACAAGTCTACAACCACCAATATGTAAGTCAAGGCCGTTAAGAGTTAAGACGCCAAAGCCAGGAGTATTGCTATGAAAACAAAACAAATTCACAACATTCTCAATATTAGCATACCAAAAAATTTTAATTGATGATGGTGATGGGCCAATGTGTGAGTTGGCATACTAATTTAAGAATGTTGTGATATTTTGTTACATCCCTAATGTTGCTCAAGCTAGAATCCTGTTTTAACATTAGCAAGCCATGCAACAATCCTATCAATTTTCTCAAGCTTTACGTGGTTTTATTTGATCCACAAAGTGCAAGAAATTTTAGAGCTCCGCTCCTTCGCCTAACAAAATTTAAGTAGTGGCATATTAGCATTGGACTAGTGATGTAGGAGGCAGTGAGAAGACAGATTTATTATATTTTATTTGATTTTAAGTATCAAGGGCAATTTTGTAATTTCATAATACTCTGGAATGGGTTATGCTAACAGTCCATTAGATCTTCTTTTGGGTTTTATTTAAGTTTGGTTATTTAGTTGGACTTAATAGTAAAATTGTAAAATCTTAAGGAGTTCAAGTCCAAGTCTTATTAGGATTTTAAGAAATCTTAGTTCAATTAGGATTATATATTAGTTTTCTGTTTAAAGAGTTATAGTATTTTCTATTGAGGGGATTAATAATGAATGTTTTCAAAATTTAAGAGTTATGAAGCTTTATTTTATGGTTTGTGTGATGCAACCTTCTCCAAGGTGTGATGCCAAAGAACCCTGTGTGATGCTTAGAAAGTCTAAGTGTGATTTTTAGAATTTATTAATTTTCTTTAATTTTACTATTCACGATTACTGTGCACATTACTGTTCAAGCAACCCAAATCTTGAATTTCACATTTGATTTCATTCTTATTAAAACCCTATTAATCCTTGTCCTTCTGTAAACCCTATAATTCCCGTTATTTTCTAGCCTATTTCCCATCAAAACTTGACTCAGCCGAACCAAGCTATACCAGATTTGTCCCTGGTGTTCTAAATCTAATTACTTCGTTTCCCTTGTCCTACGTCAACTAGCGCATAAAATGCATGAGCTACGAGAAAGTCTCTTTCTATGGAGCGGGCCTCTCCCTGAGTTAAAAAAACACCCATTTCATTATCATGCAGGAATAAGTATACAAAGAAAATTCATAACATAAGTCAATCGTTCAAAATTCAAATACTAACCAAGGACAACTACTGACAAATGTAAAAATCCTTGGTCCATCATAACTAGTCCAGCGCACAGACAAAGAAGCATGACTCACAGACATTTTACTGCAGTTGGAGATGAAAAGAGCACTAGAGTCTAGACTCTTTATAGACCTGAAATTTACAGTCCTATGGAAATTGGAAATCAGGTCACTAATAAGTCCTTTCCAGCCAGGTGGACCAATATGTCCTTGAGAATGTCAAAAAGGTAAAACACCCCATTGTGTGTTGTGCCTTTTTATTTCTTTTGATATCTGCTCTTCTCCTGATTTTTCTGTTATGATTTTATATTATCTTGGAATTTTTATATGATAGTGGATTGCACGGGTGCTGATTTTATTGCAAAGACGCATCGATCAGGCAAATGAAAATTAAGGGCTGGAGAAGAGAATATCCTTTCTATATGCAGTATATGCAACTCAAATTCAGTATTAATATTAACAATTTAACAGACCATTATGGGACGCTATATATGGATTCTCAAATATGATTCCTGTGGTATTAAAACAAACCATGAGATTAAGGTTGAGGTGATCATGTAAAAGGTGGCCCAATGTTGGTCCCACTCAAGCGGGGACCTGAACAAGTGGCATTAATACAATCTTACATTTCAACATTTTTTTCTTTCATGCATTGACTGCTCTCAAGAATCATATTGTGCAATTCCGTTTGGTAGTCCAAGACTTTACCATTATATATATGGCAGTTGCTACTATTTCAACTCTCCAGATTGTTGCTTGAACATTATTGTCCCTCTCATGAGATGGGGCCCACCACAATGAGAGATGGGAGTGCTGAAACAATTCTTGATTTAAAATAACATTTACCTATAATAAGATGTGCGTATGTATTGTAACCACTGTGAAATGTGTCAAAAGACTCAAAACCTTGATAAATATATATATATATATATATATATATATATATATATATAGACTCAAAACCTTGATAAATATATATATATATATATATATATATATAAGGGTCATCAAATAGCCCATAGCCCACGGCCCGACCCAAAAACCCAGCAGCCCATCGGGCTAATAGGCGGCCCGGCCCGTTGTTATTGAGGCCCATGGGTAGCCCACTAACCCAGTGGGTTAGGCCGTGGGCTAGTTTTTATGCCCATGGGCACCCGGTGGGTTAGCCCAGTAGCCTAACCCGTTGGCCCAACCCGTTGCCCAGTCCAATAACTTAGAATTTTTAACAAAAATATATAGGAAGTGTATGAAGGATTGATCTTGAGATATTGTAATAGAATTTCTAAAGAGAACTCTCCCAACCACTAAGATACTTAAAGTAATTGTGCTAAACTTAGTTTATTAAATATATATTTTTCTAGTAGTCTAGCAAATTTGAATTAACCATTTGATTTTTTTTTTTATTAAAGATAAAAATAAAAAACTATTTGAAGCCTTATTTAAAAAAAAATTAAATAAGTTTCTATCAACAAAATAAAAAATTAAATAGATTTGACTATAAAAAAAATTGTAATTAAGTATTAAATTTTTTGATTCTTTCCTTTAAAAAAAAACTAGATTGATTATTCCCTTATTAAAAATTGATTATTTATTTCTAAAAATAATATGCTAACGCAATCTCATGGGTAGTCCATTAGGCCCAACCTAGTAGCCTAGCCCGTTAAAGACAAAATAGGCATTGCCCATGGGCAGGGTCGTGGGCTGGAGTTTTCTCTTTCGGCCCAGCCCGACCCGGCCCATTAACTAGTTAATAGCCCATTATGCTCAGCCCATTGTGCCCTTGCGCCAAGTAAAAATGAGTCGGGCCAGCCCGACTCGGCCCATTGACGACCCTTATATATATATATATATATATATATATATATATATATATATATATATATTAATGTAGTAACAAAAACTCGGATTTCTGATATAATCTGAAAAACTTTACTATCCGAACCCAAACCCAAACCCCAACCCGTTTTCCACCACCACCACCCCATCCCCTTGTTTTTGCTCTTACCACCACCACCACCACCACTACAACTCCTCCTCTCAAGCCATGGCTTGTTCCACCCGCTCCATTCCGTCCCATCCCATCTACTCCTCCCCACCTCCTCCTCACTACCTGGGCTTTCTCAAGCCCTAGGGAAAACACCTCACCTGCCAAGATGTTCATAAAAAAAAATTAACAAACGTGTCTCCGATTTGCTCTCCTGGATTAACCTCCAATCTTTTCCACCAACGGTCAAGGTGGTCGTTCACACCATATGCAAGGGCATGCTTTTTGCCGCTGGTGAAAAATGCTTTGAGCTGCTCATGAGGGTCTTCTTCTGGCTCAAGGAGAAGCTGGTGACGTGGTGGAAGTGCAACAAGAAGGCGGAGGATGAAGATGAAGACTGAAGACTGAAGACTGAAGCTGGTGTCTAGGTTTTTGTTTTTGTTTTTTTTTTTTGTTTTTTTGGTTTTGAGCCTTCTATGTTGTGAAAAAAAAAATTACAGGCAAGGGTTTTTTGTTTTTGGTTTTGAGCTTCACGTGAAGGATTATATCAAAAATCCGAGTTTTGTTCCAAGCCACTTTGAATTGTTGCAAAAGTATTTGTGACTGGGAAGTATAGGATCACTACAAAATATTAGACCTATAGCCGCCTTTTTAAAATGCCGCTATAGCTTTAAAAATTGTCGGTATAAACCCAAATGAGCTATTCCAACGCTTTTAATGTCAACACTTTTTAGCGCTGGCTAGTAAGTGTGACAATCTAGAAAGCACGGGTACAAATTCGGGTGCGGGTGTGGGTGCAAATGTAGTGTAGCAACACGGCAATTTTTGAAAAAGTAGGATACGAGTGCGGTGGGATATGTTTATTCATTAATTATTAAATATTTGTTTATTTTTATTTTCTATATATTGCTAAGTATTTTTTTTCTCATATAATGGTAAACATATATTAATTTCAGAGCAATAGTAGATAATAAAGCGAATACATAACCATTACATGATGTTATGATATTGAAAGTTTGAAACTAAAACTAAATTAAAGATAAGTTTGAAATTAATGGTTTCTTTTAATAATTATTTTAGACCATATCGGGTCCTATTTCGGACCATTTCAGATTGAATCGGACCATGTCAAGAAAAAAAATTTCATTAAGAGACGCGCGTGCAACCGCGTCCTGCTGAGTCCGACACAAGTGCACCAACCAAAATGGCACACCCATGCTTCCTTGGTGACAATAGCCCCAGGTGACTTACACTAACAGTTTGAAAAACATTAGTATAGGTCCCTGCAGTTTTGTAACCCTATACCGGCGCTTTTTTAGAAATTGTTGGAATATCCTATACTAGTAGTTTGGAACCCTATATTGGCGCTTTTTAAAAACTGAAAACTGACATAATGAGTTGAACCTATACTAGCAGTTTTAAACCGCGCGAATTTTTTATATTATTCTAGTATAGCTTTTAATGGCAGTGTTGTAACTCTATACTGGCGCTTTTAACCTATAGTTTAACTCATTATTTATCATTAAAAAAAATAACTATTTTCATAAATTAAAAGGAGGCATTGAAGAGGGATACACTATTTCATGCAATTTTCAATTTGTAAACACATATATACAGTATGATCAAATCACTATACTACTCTTAGTGTCTTTTGATTTTGTCTATAAAATAACTAAAGATTACAATTTTTTAAAAGGAAATTTATTGAAATATTTTTTTTTTATGTATCAATAGTTGGGGTGGGGGATTTGAACTTTGAATCTCTCTATTGAAAACTTTTAATACTATAAGTGCCAAACAGTTAAGCTACAAAGGCCCTTGCCCGTAATTTTTTTCTTTCACAATATAGAAGGCTCAAAACAAAAACAAAAACAAAAACCCAGACAGTCTTCACTCTTCATCTTCATCCTTGCCATCCTCCACCTTCTTGTTGCCCTTCCACCACGTCTCCAGCTTCTCCTTGACAAGGAAGAACACCCTCACGAGTAGCTCAAAGATTTTTTCTCCCGCGGCAAAGAGCATTCCCTTGATGATGGTGTGTACGATCATCTTCACCATTGGTGGAAAGGATTGGAGTTCAATCCAGGAGAGAAACTTGGAGAGACGTTCGTTAATTTTATTAACAAACATCTTGGTGGGTGTGTTTTCCCCAGGGCTTGAGAAAGCCCGGTTAGTGAGGCGGAGGTGGGGAGGAGTAGGTGGGATGGGACGCCATGGCTTGAGAGGAGGAGTGGTGGTGGTGGTGGTGGAAAACGGGTTGGGGTTGGGGTCGGGGTCGTAAACCTCTTGAGCAAGAATCGGAATCGGAATGCCATTTTCTTAGCTAAAGAGTAGAGACTGAGCTTTTTTTTTTTTTAATAAAATAGTATGGGTTTTGGTGGGGTTTTGGAGGGGATTTATAGGGGTATACGGAGGGTTTAGGGATAGGGTTAGGATAACTGTAGTTAACTGTATTTAATTCAACTTGTCCATCAAGTTTGGACAGCTTGTCTTTTTTTTTTTTCTTTTTTTTTTCTTTTTTTTTTTGGTTAAAAGGGAAATATATTAAACATTAGCTAGCCAAAAAATGCGAAGTATTGGCTGAAAGCCTTAGAGAATACAGACCAGAAGCATCCGAATTAAGCATTACATATAAACTATCATTAGGGGGAAGCTCTAAAATAACAAAATCCTCTATTGCTTTCAAAAATGCATCAACAATGTCATCCAATTTCATGAATTTCACCTCCTTCCTTTCTCCATACAATTTTATATGAATAGATTTCTGCATTTTGAGCTACTCGGTTAATGAAAAGGTATCCCAGGGCTTTGTTTTAATTCTTCTCGCTGCCCTGCTGCCACTACAGCAGGTTGGATTTCATGACCTACAACGTTTATGGCTTTAGGTAAGGTTGATCTAAGCTTGTCAAAATGTGCATTTTTACAAAAATATTCAGCTTTACGAATAATGCCACATTAACACATGATTATAATTAATATGATCATAATTTCCTCAAGAGAGAAAATCAATTGGGAAATTATGTGTCTTGGAACTTTAGTTTATCCTTGCAATCATGGAACTCTTTGATTTTTTTTTTCATCACACAAGAAAGCATCAAATTTACTATTTACACACCACTATCAATTATTGCAATCTTAACATTTCTATTTTCTTGAAGAAGTGAAAATATATATGTATGAAGTAAGTTTATTCGCTCATGTAAATTTAAAAGAATTTTGAGATAAGAACACTTGTTCCCTTCAATCCAATAGTAAAAAAATTTAAAATTAAATTAAATTAAGGAATTTTTTTTTCTTTTCTAGTGTTATTAACAATGCATAAATTTAATCGAAAACATGTCATATGTACATTATGCAATTGGATTTTTACAATATGTGATTTGTTTACAACTCAAGTTACAAAAATTAATAATCAAACCCTAGTTAATCAGAGTTCATCAAGCATTCTCTCATCTGAGTTTGGGAAGTTAATACTCAATCTAGCAAAACCTATCATGGCCCACAATATGTTAGTGATATTTAAATTAAAATAGAAATATCTAAATTATTCCATTATAAGGCAAATAAAGAAGAATTAAGCACAAAATTTTTTCTCAATAAAACTAACTACAATGTTGTTTTTATTTAAAGACTATTCAAACCGTGAAGCTATTCTTGACTACTCGTATAGTTTTATCAAAACTCTAGAGATATACAAGTATTTTCTTACACTAAGACCTAATATGAAACATGGTCTAACATTACAACAAAAAATGTTTATTACAACAAAAAAAAAATTATTGTAATAACATCAAAGTCATTGCAATAGTTTATGCAAAGTGTTGCAATAAAATTTGAGGTAATAGGTTTGTGTTAAAAAAATCTTGTTGCAATAAACTTTAAATATTTTAATGACAATTTTGATATAGTACTATATTTGCTATTGCAATAAACAATTTACTACTTCAAATATCTTGTAGCAATAGACTATAATTTCACGAATTTTATTGTAATAGATTGCAAATAATTGACAAAAATAATTTTGGTCAAGTTATTGCAATAATATATTAATTGTAATAGATAATTGTTTCATATTTTTTCATTATTATAGATTGTAAAATAATTGGTATTAGATTATTGTAATAATATATTCGTTGCAATTTCATGTTTGTTATTGCAATAGATTGTAAAATAATTGATATTTAGTTATTGCAATGATATATTTATTACAATAGATTAAAAAATCATTTTAACTTTTTCTTAGGTTAAATTTATTACACTTTTTTTTTTTACTGAATAGGTTAAATTTATTACACTTAATAAATGCTTTTAAGACAACAATATTGAGATATCTTTATTGAAAATACAAAAAATTTAACCTATTCAGAAGGAGACCCTCATGAGTAGCTCAAAGCATTTTTCACCAGCGGCAAAAAGCATGCCCTTACATATGGTGTGAACGACCACCTTGACCGTTGGTGGAAAAGACTGGAGGTTAATTTAGGAGAGCAAATCGGAGACACGTTTGTTAATTTTTTTAATGAACATCTTGGCGAGTGAGGTGTTTTCCCTAGGGCTTGAGAAAGCCTGGATAGTGAGGAGGAGGTGGGAAGGAGAAGATGGGATGGGACGGAATGGAGTGGGTGGAGCAAGCCATGGCTTGAGAGGAGGAGCAGTGGTGGTGGTGGTGGTAGGAGCAGAAAGAAGGGGATAGGGTGGTGGTGGAAAACGGGTTGGGGTTGGGATTGGGGTAGTAAAGCTTTTCAGATTGGACTTGAGCAAGAAACGGACTGCCATTTTTCTTAGCTAGAGACTCTGAGCTTTTTTTTTAATAAAACAGTGATGGGTTTTTAGGGGATTTATAGGAATAGTATATGGAGGGGGTTAGGGATAGGGTTAGGATAACCTAACCAAACATATCTTTTAACTGTAGTTAACTGTGCTTGTCCATTAAGTTAGGATAGCCTCTCTTCTTCTTCTTCTTCTTCTTTTCTTTTATTTTATTTTTTAGTTTATTTTATTTATTTTTAGTTCTAATATGAAAGGGAGAATTTAAACCCTAATACTATGGACACACCAAAAAAATGACAATTAATTAAGACAAAACATTATGCTATAGTAGTTTTAGTTTTAGTCGACAATTTTAATTGATAAGAATTAACATTCCACTATTTTAGTGGTGTAATTAATATTGTGGGCACTTTAATATGCCATAAGAGTTTCATGCGATTAACAAAACTTTAATGGTGTAATAATTACACTTCTTGTGGACACTAACGGTAATGGAATACTTACAAATTGGACAAAATGGGCTTTTGTCCTTTTTGGACAAATTAAATAGCTTTATACCCATTTTCCCAAACTAATTAGGGAAATGCCCCTCTTTTAAAACTCGATTTATCATAAATCGAGTTTTAAAAAAAAAAAAATTTATGAAGCCCTATAATAGCATTTTAAGGAGCCTATATTGACGTTTTAAGGACTTATAATGACGTTTTTTAACTCAACTTCAATGAAATCGAAGTATAGGCAATTTTTTTACCTATAACTCGATTTCATTGAGGTCGAGTTACAAAACGCCACTATAGGGCCTTAAAACGTTACTATAGGCTCCTTAAAAATGCCACTATAGGGCCTAACTCGATTTATCACAAATCGAGTTTTAAAAGATGGGCATTTCCCTAATTAGTTTGAAAAATAGGGTATAAAGCTATTTAATTTGTCCAAAAAGGGCAAAAGCCCATTTTGTCCCTTACAAATTTGTTAATTGTCCATGCAATGGTTCTCGATCATGTCCAGTGGCGGAGCCACACACAAGGGTGGTGGCCCCCCAAAATTTTAAAAAATTATTTTATAGTATTTATATTATTTACATTTTAAAAAATGTAGGATGTAAAAATTGAAATTGGTCTCCTCAAATTTTAAGTCATTTCAATGGTGCTCTTAAAAGAAAGAGAAATTATATTAAAATCATATAATTTAAGAGGTTTAATAAATTAAACCATGTAAAAAATTATAAATTTTTGTACATGTTTAATAGAAGAAATACATGATTTTTGTATACTTATTAAAATTTAGAAGATGATAAATTCTCTTAGTAAATTAATTTATGTGTGTGTGTGTGTGTAAAGGTTTATCTTAACTAATATATTAACATCACAACTTGGTCCCCTCAAACCAAAATTTCTAGCTCCGCCCTGATCATGTCCCTTACTAATGTGAATGCTTGGTCATCTAATCCTAATTTTTTAATACTGACATAAACTTTCTCGTGATATTATAATATAACTTCCAAGTTCCACCACTTGGAAGCTAACAAATATTCTCATTATAGTCCTAACAAATATTTCCATTATAGTCATACATAGTCAGGGTTAGGACAAAAGTTATATGCTAGGTTTTGGGATTGGTGGGAACAATGAGCCAATCGTACAACGAGTTTCAAAAAGGTGTTTGCTAGTAGCAGTAGTACTAGAAAGGTTTTTGCTTGGAAAGGGTTTTTTTTTTTTTTTTACTCTAAGATGTGTTATTTTGTGTGTGTGTGTGTATATATATATATTATTATGTTGCTTCACATTCCATGCTATTTCAAGCACAAACAACACTAACATGAAAGCTCTTATTAGACAAGTAGTCATTACTATTATCTTTTCCTTTTTAATTTCCCAATTTCTTGAATTTACATAAATGTCACCAATTATTTTAACTAGTATGTAGCCCCGTGCTACGGCAAGAGAATAGATATATTATTAATCATGAGTTTATTTATATTTAAAAGGCCCAGTTAAGTTGAAATTCATATTATTAGCCAGAAAATTTCATTAACAAAACTTAGCAATATATATATTTTACACAGAAAGATGAACCTTGGTGACAATGTTTATCCAAAAGATCCATTCACGCTTTTGAATCTTCAATCTCTCTTGGTGATTGAAATTTTCGTAACTTAAAAAATTTTAAATTAAAAAAAAAAAAAAAAAAACTTTCAGAGTTGTACTCATTTTGTAGTTTTCCGATGGATCATTTTGTAACATGATGGGCATTTGTGTGAAGAAAAAACCTCTGAAATTCCATGGCTGATAAAAAAAATTCTCTCCAATCTCTTTTTATAGAGAGATGGGTTTGTGCGTATTTTTATACATCCTTCATAGTTGTATTATCACGAAACAGGTCCAATGGATTTAGATTGGTACTACTGATTCTCAAAGCATGAGTGTTTAATGTGTTATTATTTTCATCTCATTGGCTTCTACACATGACAGCAAAATTAAAAATAATTAGATTGTACACGTGTATAGTAAAATTAGACTCCAATTTCAGATTCTAATTGAACAATTGGAATGATAATATATGATAATAACAACAATAGGAAAATTCAAATAAAATTTCGAATTAAATTGTGACAATCTGAATAAAAAATTTCAGCAGAAAGACAGAGTGGAGTGATCCACTCCAAGAAGGCGACCAAACTTGTGTAAATATAGAATAATAAATCTCTCTCGGGAAAATTTACATTGTTCATAACCTTTACCTTCGCTGAAAATTTTAAAAACATAGTGACTCACATCTGCCATCCAGGCATCTACAGCTGGGTCCTCTCCAATTTGCGTGAGATTCCATTGATCATTAAGTTCCTTTGCAGCCTGCAAAAAGTATTCTATCGGTCCACAGTAGTGCTTTCTTCATTATTATAGGTGCCAAACCTGAACAAAAAGCTAAATATAAGGATAGTGAATTTTAGGCATAATGTGCATCTAATCACATATTAGTAATTTATAACAAATGTAAAGATGCAAACTTTGTAAGTGAATAGTAAACAAAACTCAGTGTCAGAACCAAGAAGAAAACACTTTAATCTGAAACTCAGTGCAAATGTAAAGATGCAAACTTTGTAAGCAATTTATAACAAAGATGCAAACTCTGGCTTTGCTATCTTTTTGGAAATTATGCAATGTACCCAAACCAAGTTCTTATCACCAATATTAATCTCTTTGGTTTTCACGTTTGACTGCAAAATCAAGAAAAAACTTAATTAGCACAGTAACTCACTTGACCCGATACATTGAAGTGGTTTTAATGAGAATGAGCCTACATACATTTAGCCACATGATGCAAAATTCAACTTCAATTTCACCGATATTAATCTCTTTGGTTTTCACATTTGACTGCAAAATCAAGAAAAAACTTAATTAGCACAGTAACTCACTTGACCCGATACATAGAAGTGGTTTTAATGAGAATGAGCCTACATACATTTAGCCACATGATGCAAAATTCAACTTCAATTTCAGATTCTAGGCACATGGCATAAAATTAGAACTCTAATTAGGAATTCTAATTTGGTGTGTACACGTGGCACACAACTAGAGTTCTAATTTGAAATTCAATTTCACACTCTCTCTGCTTCACCTATTATTATATATATAGACTTGATCGTTTCAGTTGTTCCCAGCAGTAATTGATTAACTACTTTATTCATTTAATAATTTTTTTAGAATATAATAATTGATTAAAATCAATCTAGGTCTAAATTTACTAGAATTTTTTTTTTCTTTTAATAATATGTTCCTTTCAATTGATTAACACAATACCCATCACACGTTAAACCTGATGTTAAATAAACACACCGTGAACCGGAAGCTAATTCCAAAAACAATAAAAGAAGCTAGAAGCCTAGTGCCTAGTGCGGTAGTGCCTAGTGCTTAGAGCCTAGAGAGGGAGGGGAGGAGGGTCTGCGCATATGAGAGGACGGGTAGAGAATGTCTGAGCGCATCTTTGTAGAGATATAAATTCTCGGATTGAAAAAGTAAAAAGTAAAAAGTATTGGGCCTACCGCCACACCCATTCCATTGTTCATTAGGTTTTACTTTATAATGATGGAGTTTATGAATTCTACTGTTAGATCTTAATCACATCAATTACATACAGAGACATATGTGTGCATACATACATATAAATCACAACTTTACTAATCAATTTAAAACACACACAAAGCCATCAAAATCTCAAAGCGAAAATTACATTCAATTATTAAACTATTTCGCTAATATATCATGTAGGGCCACGATTTGTAACCCAAGCTCAAAAGATGTGGGATGTGAGCCTAATGAGCTCAATACAATGAATTTGTAGAGAGTTGGTGAAAGAGTTTGGCTATTTGTGAATTAAACAACGACTAATAAGGATTTAAAAGATGAATAAGCACAAAAACACACTTGAAACTTGATTAAATTGGTGTCCGAGGAGATGAACTATGAACTGAATTACTATTCCTGAAAGCTAATATAATCCTTAGTGCTACAGTAAATCTTTTTCTCTCTTCTCTTTCTATTTCCTCCGATCTCCCTCTTATGGGAGGTCTTTTACATTATATAGTTTCCCTTCAGACCATATTAATCGTACACTTGTTAATCATCTAAGCTTTCACTTGAGTACATGTCCCATCGAACATCTTCTTTGGTTCTCTATGAGTGGTGGTAGCTGAGATTGCACTGTTCAGGGGTCTTCTCCACATAAATGCAGCCAAAAAAGTTGTTGCAGTGCATTTAATGCGGTGGTAGCAGCTTTTGCTTGTAGATATTTCTGTATTCTTATCACATTTGTATGTGCCTGAGGTTTATCCTTATCGTTGGAGCTTTCTAGAAGGTTACCTAAATTGCCCAAGTACCTGCTTGACTGATATTCATCGTATCCGAGAAGGATACACTCCTCGGACTATATTCTCCCATCCTTTACTTACGTGATTTTCCACTCTGGGGCCTCTCCCAATCATTTACTCCTTCTCGGACAGGCCTACATCCTCAAATAGGACCCAAGGCCCAATATACGAACTTAGGCTTTTATCCCCACATATCATATATGAGAAAAAAAAAATTAATGAATTGAAAAATGGAAAATTTACATTCGGGTAAAGGTGGCTATGGATCTCCTAAATGAAATGTGGCCAGAAACTCTATCAATTCCAAAGATTGAATTGGAGAGAGAGAGTACCAATTTTCTATAGCACTAGTAGTGACCATGCATAATGACTCACTCAGTAAAAATAGGATAAAAAGAGGGAAATAAGATGAGAGAATAGGGGAATGATCATATAAATAGACAAAAATACTGTTAAATCCCAAGTGATTCGTTTTAGCAACAAAACACAATGAAAATTCAGATGACCCAAAACCAATGAATCCTAGCTCCAACAAAAAGCCATTTGTTTCTTTTATGTTAATTCCAAGTTCTAAAACAAAATTACTTACATTTCACTATTTCCTCATTTCAATCATTTATTTACTTGTTTCATTCATTTATAAACTCCGAAATAAAGTATAAGGTATAGTATACTTTAATTTTTCCCATTTGATGTCTTTGCAACTGTTCTTGGTATTTTAAGTTGTACAAGCATTTCAAGTCTAGTTATGTCAAACTGTAAATAAAAACTCTGGTAGATTTCCTTGTTTGCACTATCCTTTTGGAGTTTCCATTTTGCAAGTTGAAGTGCACATGGATTACTCGCATATGTTGGCTACGTTGTGTATGCCTTCCCTTCCTTATTTTGTTTGCATCGGTTGAATGTGCTACTTATCTTCATTCCGTTGTGGGCTTTTAGCACATATTTGAATTGGAAACATGGAAAGGTAAGTCTCTTTAGGGATGAAAGTTCTATTGTTTATTATTTGATAGGGTTAATGGTTTTAATTTATTTCTTGAATTCATATACATGGCATGGAAATTTGTGACATGGTTGGGTTGTGCCATTATCCCATACCTAGATTTAGGGATGTTGAACCGAGTTTGGGTTGGGTATACTTCACCCAAAACATTAATCAAGAATACTTGGATCCTAATACCCACTAAGCATTTTTACTTAACTAGCTTGTAACTCCATGCATATGCATGGATACACTTAAAGATATATAATAAGATGCATAATATAATTCACACACACACACTATATATATATATATATATATATATAATTTAAATATTATTGATAGTCATTTTTATATTTAATTAACTCTTTAAAAAAATTTGTGCGTGGCTATGTTCCTACACTTTCAACTTTCTTATGAGCTGGAGCACCTATGGTAAAGCTCTTCCTTTTCATTTAAAAGTAGTATTAGTAATTAGTATGGCAATACTATATCAGGCAAGTTTACTAGCTTAGCAACAAAAAAATTTAGTATGGAAATATAAAACAAGTTTAGGGAATCACAACATATACAAAAAACAGTTTAGCTTGTTGGAGTGATGAAACTAAAAAGAATTTGAGCAGTCTATTAATTTGAACAGGGATTTTTCACAAAAATACCCCCTAACTCTATGTTAGGATGACCTTAGGAGATCATTAGATACCACTTAACTAGTGTCTCTGGTTTTCAAGTACCTTCCTTCTGTATGCAGCAATCAATGCACTGGCTATATTGTTTGTGATCACGATTGTACCTGAAACAAAGGGGAGGACTCTGGAACAACTCCAAGCAGCCATTAATACATAAAGTTATTCTTCTTCTTCTTCATCTTCTATTTTTTTTCTTTTTCTTTTTTCTTTTTTTCTTTGGAGGGTAATAAGAATGTTCTATTATGTTCCATCACCCTATTTTTGCATTCTATTTATTACATATTTATCAATATTCAATTTATTTATTTGAACAACAAAAATTTGTCAAAGACACTTCCTTTTCCTTTGTCCAAGTAAGAATTGGGTGGGAAGATGAAAAAGAAAAAGGAAATAAGGACCATTTCCCCTGAGGAAATCTTTTTTGAAAGTTCGACATGGCTACATTAGAAATCTCAAACAAATTCTCAAAACTACCAGAATATTGTAATGCTGTTGTCAGAAACAATTGAATGAATGGATGCTATTGTATTAAGAAACAAATTTTATTCGTTCAAGTTAGAAGTAAAAATGTATTGAAGCAGGATTAAGAGAAAAACAAAGCCTAAACCTTTAAACAAAGATCCAATTATCATAATAAAAGGAAAGTTTACAAGCAAAGTAAATAAGGCGTTTATGAATTTCCCAGAGTAATGCTAAGTTGGTAATTACTGCACTAGCCAATTTGTATGCATTCACGAGTCCCCTATTGTTTGCACAAAAAAACTTGATTTCTGGTTATTGACATCCTAGCCATCAAAGAGCTACGAGATGAATGAGTTTTTACATCAATGGAAAATGCTTAAAATGTTCAATCAATGCTGAAATTTGACTCAAAATGCCAGACTAAAAATGATATTCCAGACAGCTCCCTAGGTTTTTAATTTTGGAAGATGGCTGATCTTGCAAAGGCCTTAATCAACGTTGATCATTTTGAGAGTTTCTCCTAGTTTTTCAAGCTAATTATTGCGTGCATTACTGGAGATCACAAATTTACAAATTAGCTTACTGAGAAACGTAGCTCACCTGTCGAAAGCAACTTACAGACTCGTTTACGTTTACTGGCTAAGTACATTATTGAGAGAAAAATAATACAAGCAAAAAACAGCAAGGAGAATCATTCTTACATATATGTTCAGTTACATTAGGTCATGATTAAGGATCCAGCTAATGCTTCATGTAAAAGAATCATGAACTGTAATAACGAAATGGGACTATACTGCCTCTTCAGAAAAGGACTTGTCTCCTGACGAGCAATTGTTCTGCTTCATATTTATCCTAAAATGTCTGTGCGCTAAGTCCATACAGCTTCTTTGCATACCCAGATGAAGTTCAACAATGGATGATAACAAATTGCAATACTTCAATCTAGTGATTAAGTCTTAATTAACCATCCAAAGATACAGTAACAACAATACATATTTCCATAAAGTCAACAATTTGGTGATTTCTTATAATCTTGGGTTGTTTATATTGACTAGCTGGTGCTCCATTCTCAATGGCTACCAATGATAATCTATCAAAGCTACCTGGCTTTACAATGGATACTGCCAAAGGACCTAATTCACCTCTTTTCCTCTGCACCATGTAAATGCCTCCCAAGCTATCCTCAATAGAGGAACCACACCTCTTGAGAATTTCAACTGACTCTAACTTCTCTTCCGGCAAAAGCTTACATCCCTATCTAACTTCTATATAAAGCTTCAAATGCTTTGGGCTCAACATTAAGTCCAAGAAACTTGCAAACTCTGAAATCTCCGCTGCCATATCTTTTCTGATGACCCTTTGAAAACTTTCCATGGCAGACATCAAATGTTTCTCAGTTATTATCTCGGACGAAGTTTTAGGAGCTCTCATCACATACTCCACTTGTGGAGCAGAATTATAGAAATCAACAACTCTCACAATATCACCTAAACGATATTGGTAGAATCCTCTATATGTAGTGACAATCACTTCATACATCTTTCGTTCCTCCACACCAGAAATGTCCACCGTTTCTTCACCAACATTGATCTCATCCAAAGCAAATGGAAGAAACTCAAAGTAAGCTGCAGTTGGAAGCAACATGAATCGGGTTGTCTCGGGAGGCTGCATAATATCCAAGTTGATACCCACACAGCATTCTGAAGCAAAGTAGTCTCCACCTAACAAAGGTACCTCTCCTGCATAGTGCTTAAGCCTTGGATAATACTGCTTCATACTCCCTGTGGTAACGCACCTAATGTACCGCACATTAGGCCACAATTTACACACTATCCCACCCCAATTCTTGTCCTCACAAATCACCCGAATTCGCCTTGACAATTCTGGTCGAGGGCCCCCAAGAACTTCAGTAACAGAATCTTTCATCACAACATCGGAAATCTCTGAACTTGGGACCCCATGTTCAAGATCATCACATAGTTGCTCCCACTTGGACCCTAAACGACTAAACACATTGATCAAGCTTATGGCATATGGGGCATACTTGGCATAAGAATTCCGGCGTCCACGTTAGCCACCACCACCACAACAACAACTACGGATGCCCAGTAACGCCGTTATCGCCTCTGCCACCATTCCCGATGGTGCACGCGACGGCGGAATCGCCCATCTCGGCTTACATGCAGTACCTTCAGGGGAAGGTTTGATGAGGAAGATGAGGAAAATGTTTTTTTTTTTTTTTTTTTTACAGATTTTTCTTTTTCTTTTTAATTCCAAAATAAAAAAAAAATAAAAAAAATAAAAAGAGTAAATTTAACGGCAGCCATAACTGGATTTTAACGGAATCCTGCATTGACAAAAATTGAAAGTTAGAGTACTGAATTAACAAAGCTGAAAGTTAGAGGACTAAAATAAAAAAGAGTGAAAATTAGAGGGTCAATTTTGCATTTTTGCTTAAAATATATTTAATGAGTATATTTAGTTAACACCTATAAACTTATAAATGAGTCTACCTGAATTGTTTTGTATTAAGCCTAATACCTAATGAGCTTGTTCATGAACAAATTTTTTTGCTTGGACTCAGCTTGTTTATTAAATGAGTCTAAAACTAAGGCTTATGCTTAGCTTATTTATAAACAAATAAACATGAACGAGACTTTTATCGAGTCAAGGAGCCCGAGTTTTTTATGATCGGTTTGGTTCATTTACAACCCTACACGTCATTCTTCACATCAATGCACTTTGTAGAATCTAACAATATCACTTGCCACCACCACATACACAAATGAAATTTAAAATGCAAGGAAAAAAAAATATAAAAGACAGAAAAACATTATCATCAACTAAATTTATGGGTTCATTCGATATTTCCATCAACGGTGTAAAAGACAATCATCGAATGAAGCTTCCTCCAAGTGAAATTTTCAGCCGCACGGATGTATCCCACACTTTGATCCTATATTCTAACAGTGTTACATTGGGTACAAATAGATTTAATTAAACTAAAATACAGTTTTAAATCTGTTAATTGTATTATGTAGCTTGGTCCAATTATTTGTGAACAATATTTTATCCATTTGTAATTACTGAGAACTTTGTAACTGGCATCTCATATTTTTTTTCAGAGACATTAGATTTCAAATATCGCTCCCAACGCAACTTTCCAATTATCAAAAATATTATCCATTTGCAATTGGTCCATGGCCTTATTCGCACCTGTCGTATACTTTCGATTCTCAATCAATCGGCAGTGTACTTGTAAGATTTGTGCTTTAGCAACTGAAGGCAAAGTAGATGTGAAACAGCAATGAACAATCACAGAGAGAAAGAGAGAGGAAAATGGGCCGAATAGACTAGAGTAGATCAAATGGACCACAGTAAATCAAAAAGACTTAAATAAACCTTCACGAACTGAATAAACCAAAGTAGACCAAATAGACTCAAGTAGACCCAAATGCTACACTGAAATGATTCATGAGTAACATAACAACAATAAATGTTACACTTAAATTTTCAAATATTATTATATAGATATAGTTTCAATTTTTTTTTTTTTATTAAGATTATGGTAAGATGGATTGTGATATAAATTATTCAAATCTGGTTTAGTATAGGTAAAAATAAGAACTATTCATCATTTTTCATTCTATCAGTTTGAGATGAAAGATCTTGGACATCTCAGCTACTTCTTGGGTCTTGAAATCACTCATTCTACAGATGGACTTTATATTACTCAAGCCAAGTATGCCTCTGAACTCTTGTCTCGAGCTGAACTCTTGCATAGGATATGAAGAAGCAGCCATAACCTTAAAACCACCTTTGGTACTTGTTATATTATCCCAGGGGCGGCTCTAGGATTTTTGTTCAGGGGGGTCAATAAGAAACATAAATTTCAATACTATAGGTAACAAATATAAACAATATGCAGCATTATTTTCAATACTATATTCCAACCAACTTCCATACTCTTTAAACCATTTAGGAATAAATCAACGCATAAGTCCACCAATTTTCGTTTGAGGAAAATTGTGTTCATGAGGTTGAAAATGTATTTTTTGTAAATAATATCTTCTTCAGTTCATCGTACTAGCAAAAGAATAAAAAATAAACTTTAAGTTCATTAACATATTTTTTTCTAATACAATAAACATATTAATTATTGTTGTTAAGTTTATCAAAAAAAAAAATATATTGTTGTTAAGTGATTTTTTTGCAATTCTTTAATTTGTTTACTATCCTTTAAATACAGTAACAGTAAAGACACATTAGAGACTCAAAAATTCAATTTATAAGTTTACAATACAAAGCCCCATAGACACAATTCACAGTAACAGTAAAGACACATAGAGACAGCCCCACACTATTGCAATTCTTTAATTTGTTTACAATTCTTTAATTTATAAGTTTGCAATACAAACACCAGCCCCACAGGCCCACATAACTCACAGACTCAAAAACTCAAAAACAAAAAATCAAAACACTATAAACCGTATAACCCCACAGCCCCCCACCCCACCCACCCCCCAAACACGGTCAGGGCTGAGAGCACAAACTCAGAGACTCAAAAAATCAAAAAACACTATAAACCGTATAACCCCACCCCCCAAAAAAACACACGGTCAAATACTCAAAACTTAACAAAAAAAATCAAAAGACTATAACCCCACACACACATAGTGATTCAATGAAAGAGTATATCAAAACAAAATTAACAGTGAAAGAAATAGAGAAAGAGAGAGCTAAAAAACCAGATGAAGCGGCAGCAGATGAAGTGGCGGTGACGGCAGATCAAGGACAGCCCCAGCGACAGCACCGCGGCAGATTCTTGGGGCTACAGAGCGGCAGATTCTTGGGGCTACAGAGCGGCAAATTTTTTTGTGTGTGAAGCAGCATTTTTCCTTTGGGTTTGGATAGTGAAGAAGAATCATGGGAGATTTTGGGGGCAGCGTCTACGCAAGTAACGCAGCAGCAGATTTTAGGTTTTATTGGTCCCTTTTTTTTTTTTTAATGATTTTTCAAATTTTGATTTATGGGCTTTTTATTTCTAAGATTAAAGAACAAAAATTTGCTGTTGGATTTTTTTTTTTTCCCGAAGTTTTTGCTGGGCTTAAAAAAAAAAGGCCAGGTTCAAGTGAGGGTGTGCAAATTTGTATTGCAGGGGTTCAAATTTTTTTTTTTTTTAAATTTTATATATATGTATAAAATTTCAGGTCAGGGGGTTCATTTGAACCCCTTGACTACAACGTAGCGCCGCCTCTGTATTATCCGCATAAATAAACCATAGGACCTTATTCACAGACGGCCTAGGAGGAAATAACCTATATGATAATTCACATTCATTTGTTATATAAAGCCATACTGTATGAGCACATTTACTGTAATATAAACTATAATGGTACATATATAGATCATAAATAAGTTACTACCTCCGATGAATTGCATTGCTGCCCTGGTGAGCTATGAACGAGGCGGCTCTCGAGAGCTTTGAATCAAAGTAAGGGATCAATTTGGGCTTCGTGGTACTTGCTCCTGAGCTGCAATCCACAAGTTAGAGTCCACATTTTCAAAACATAATAAAAAATTAATGCTTTTTTTGTCATAAAATAAAAATAAAGCTGAAATATACTTTTTATCCCTAACACAGCCAAAATTTGATTTCATCTCCAAATTTAAAATTTTGTAATTTTGTTCTTATAAATTTAAAAGGTATCATCGAAATCAAGTAGCCTAGAATAAATTTAAATGGCAGATGGATGGAATGATCAAATTGATAACTTTCATATTTTCAAGCAGAACTTATTATAGTAAAACTAAATCTTGGATTCTGAGGCCTATTAAAATTTCAATCTTATGAATTGTGTGAAATTATTATTATTATGTAATTCTGTTTCATTCTGGGCTAAATTACTATTAAACCTTAGTGATTAGAAAGATTAAATGTAGTTGGTTTATGATTCAAAGGCACAGAAAAGTGTAAGCATATACTCACACTAGTGTGTGACTTTCTCTCTCGGCGTATGATAAGCTTCAGTCGCTATCGTGCGCGCGAGCTTTCTCTGCCATTCTCACGAGCGTTGCTTCGAGAAGTGGCTGTTTCTTGCCCCTCTGTGGCTCCTTGCTGCTGTGTGGGTTGGATTGCCTTCTGTGTTCAACTGAGAGCCCAGTCTCTCCTTTCTCTCTCGGCGTACGATAAGCTTCAGCCGTTATCGTGTGCGCGAGCTTTTCTCTGCCATTCTCGCCAGCTTTGCTTCGGGAAGTGGCTGTTTCTTGGCCCTCTGTGGCTCCTGGATGCTGTGTGGGATGGATTGCCTCCTGTGTGTGGCAGTTTTTTTTTACACGGCTGGTGATGGGATCGTTGAGACCGTGCATCAAGAACCCTGTCTGAATTTGAGAAAGCCCATATTGTAAGTTCTATATATGCTGCCTTTTATATATTCTGTTACTAGTAGCTTGTTGGTTGAGTTCGTGTAGTGAAGTATGTGCTGTGGAAAGGGGTGCGGTTGAAGTGAAGGGAGGTTATTCCATCCTGTAGAAGCTCCGATTTGATTGGGGTTTTATATCAGCTTGGGGTTGGTATGATTGAAAGTTGCTAACTCATGAGAGCACTCGCTTGGAATTGTCGGGGTGCTTGCAAGGCTCTGACTATCCGAGCTATAAGGGAGCTAATCCGTGTGTTATGCCCGGATCTAGTATTCCTATCCGAAACAAAATTAAAGTCAACTAGAATAGATAAGATAAAATCTAAGCTGAATTTTTTTGGTTCATACTGTGTGGATGCGATGGGCAAAGCAGGGGGTTTAGCCCTATTTTGGAGGATGGGAGTTGATTTAGAGGTGGTGTTCTCTGATGGTAATGTCATAGCTGCATTAATTTACTCTGACCTGGTTAGATCTCCTTGGCTATTATTCTGTATTTATGGTCCTCCTCGAAGAGCCAAAAGGAAAAGATTTTGGGTCAAACTTGAAGAGATGGTGAAAGCATTTTCAGGACCATGGGCTGTGTTTGGAGATTTGAACAGCATTAAGGAGTCAAGGGAAAAAAAAGGAGGATCCATTGTCTCTGAGAGTTCAGTAAATGGTCTCAGACGCTTTATGAATAACACTGGGGCTATTGATCTGGGGTTTTCTGGGCCAGCATTCACATGGACAAATAGAAGAGAGGGGCCAGCTAATATCAAGGAAAGACTAGACCAATGTATTTGCGATCAGGAGTGGCAAAAATACTTCCCAAAAGCTGGAATTAAACACTTAAGTAATTCAAATTCAGATCACAACCCTATTCTTATGGATACATACATGGAAGATACAGCTCTAGATCGTCCTTTCCGATTTGAAGCAATGTGGACCAAGGAGGAATCAAGTAAAGAGATAGTGGAGAGCGCTTGGCTAACATATGTAGAGGGTTCACAAGGTTATAGACTTGCTAGAAAGCTGGATGCCACCAGGAGGGAACTGAAAAGATGGAATAAAAATTGCTTTGGGAATTCAAGAGAAAGAATTAAGGATTTGGAGGCAAAAATTTCTCGGCTTCAAGTCTCAAATCCTACAAGGGAAAATCTTGAGCTAGAGGCATCATTGAATTTGGAACTTGATGATTGGCTGGAAAGAGAGGATCTAAAGTGGAAGCAAAAATCAAGAGAGTTATGGACTAAAGAGGGTGATAGGAATACAAGATTCTTTCATCTTTCCACCCTGGTGAGGAGAAGAAGGAATCGTATCAATGAAATTAAGTTGGAGGATGGATCATGGATAAATACAAGGGAAGAAATCCAAAACTATTTCAATGAAAATTTTAAATCCTTATATCAATCTGAGTGCAAGGATGTTGCTGAAGATTTAGAGAATTTAATTGAGCCATGCATTTCGGTGGAAGAGAATGAGGAATTGTGCAGAGTTCCTTCCAGAGAAGAAATTCGTAAAGTAGTTTTTGAAATGAAGTCTCTTAAGGCACCCGGACCTGATGGTTTCCCGGCCTTGTTCTATAAACATTATTGGGAAACTGTGGGTGACCAGATTATCTCAGCTACACAAAGTTTCTTTCGATGTGGAAGGATTCTGAGAGAGCTAAATGAAACATTCATTGCTCTCATTCCCAAGAAAAATGGCTCGTGCAATTTCAATCAGTTCCGCCCTATCAGCCTGTGTAATGTTTTCTATAAGGTGATATCTAAAATCATTATGAGCAGATTAAGGCCTCTCTTATCACGTATGATTGACCCAGCTCAAATGGCTTTTGTCCCTAATAGATGGATCGCGGAGAATGTAGTAATTGCCCAAGAAGTTATGCATAGTTTCAAGAAAACAAAGAAGAAGAAAGGATTCTTGGGCATTAAAATAGACTTTCAAAAGGCTTACGACCGGATGGAATGGAAGTTCTTATCTCTAACTCTCAAAGCATTTGGGTTTAGCAACAAGTTTACAAATCTGATCAATCAATGTTTGTCCACTGTGCAATACTCAGTGCTGCTTAATGGTGGTAAATGCCCAAGCTTCACCCCATCTAGAGGCCTTAGACAGGGAGATCCACTGTCACCATATTTGTTTATTTTGGGAAGTGAAATGCTGATGAGGCTTATTAGTAGAGAAGTGGATCGTGGGCAGCTTACTGCAATTAAAGTGTCTAGTAATGCTCCTCCCATCTCAAAATTGTGCTATGCAGATGATGTCATTTTATTTTCCAAGGCCAAGATGTCTGAATTATCTTCTCTCAAGATCTGCCTAGAGAAATACTGCTCATGGTCAGGGCAGAAAGTTAATGTGGAGAAATCTGGAATTTTTCCCTCTAAAGGTGTTAGTCGACAATTCTTAAACCAAATAAAATCATGCTGGGGTCTCAATAGGCTCCCACCCAATTCAAAATATCTGGGGGTTCCACTTTTCTTCACTTCCAGTAGATGCAAAGATCTCCAACCAGTGAAGGAAAGATTGGAAAATAAATTGAGTGGCTGGAAAAGTAAAAACCTATCATGGGCAGGGAGAGCCACCCTTATCAAGTCAGTCGCTCAGTCCATTCCAGCCTATCACATGTCAACCATCCAATTCCCTAAAGCTCTGTGTGAGCAATTGGATGGGGTGATAAAACGGTTCTGGTGGAACCCAAAATCAAGCGAGGGACAATACTTGACCCCAATGGCGTGGTCGTCCTTATGTTGGCCTCAGAAGGAAGGAGGTTTGGGCTTTAGGAAGGCGTGGGATTTCAACCAAGCTCTCCTCTCCAAATTGGCTTGGTGGACACTCTCAGAAAAAAACTATCTTTGTGTTAAGCTATTGAGAGCAAAATATAAGGTTAGATCCAACTGGCTGAACCACCAAACAGCAGGTAGCTCTTCTCCCTCTTGGAGAAGCATTAAAGGTACAAAACGTCTTATGGCTCAAAGTGCTTGCTTACAAGTTGGTAATGGGAATTCTATTAGAACCTGGTCGGATCCGTGGATTCCTGATTTACCTTCTTTCATCCCTCGCCCAAAGGAAGGCTCTAATCCAGACAGTGCACCGATTGTATCTCAACTCATTAATCCAAGTCATAAAGGTTGGGACTGCCATAAGCTCAGAAACTTATTTGATGAACAAACTATCAAAGCTATTCAGAGAATTCCTATTTCCTTTCACTCACAAGCAGATAGGTGGATATGGACTGCCACTTCTAATGGGCAAATATCAGGGAAATCAGCTTATTGGCTTGGTCGGAGAGAGAACCCACCTACTAGTCAAGATGTGTCAAGGGGAGAAATTTGGAAAACCAAGATTCATGAGAGACTAAAAATGCATTTATGGAGGATTGCAGCAAATCTTCTCCCTACTAAATCCTTTTTGGCTAGATATATAAATATTGGAGACACATCTTGCTCATTATGTGGCATGGAAGAAGAGACTTGTCTCCATTTATTTGTTATGTGCCCACTGACTAAAGCTATTTGGTTCAACAGCCATTGGGGGTTTAGGTTTGATGGTTTGGGTCTCTCTTCCTCTTCCCAATTCATTCAAACCTTAATCTCCCCTCCAGATATAGTTGGGTTGAATTCAACTAACAAGGCAGAGTTTTTACTATACGGTGCAGTGATATGTGATGTGGTCTGGAAGTTAAGAAACCAAGTTCAATGTGCGGGAGGTTCTCCAAATTTGGATGGGATTTTGTTAAAGATTTCCAGATCTATTGCTGAGTCTTGGAAGGTTCTTGATATCCCGATGGGGTCAACAAGCAATAGGATTCAATCAGCTTGGTCTATTCCAGATAGGGACATTATTAAGATCAATGTAGATGCTGCTTGCAACTCTGTGAGTTCATCCATTGCAGCTGTAGCTAGAGATTGGAGAGGGGAAGTGGTGTTTGCTTGTTCTAAAAGAGTTAACGCCACTCTCCCTCTCCAAGCAGAGGCTGAAGCTATAATTTGGGCCCTCATCTTGGCAGCCAACTTGGATGTCGACTCCATTTCCATCGAAAGTGACTCAAAGTCCTGCATTGATGCACTGAGAGGTCCTAACCCGGATGTTCCTTGGAGAATAAAAACCATCTGTACTGATGTTTTAGCCTTAATGTTGAATTTCTCAAATTGTAGATTTAGTTGGGTGGCTAGAGAAGCAAATGTTGCTGCTCATGTTTTAGCCAAGTGGTCTTTGTCAAACAACTACTTTGGCTCTTTTGATGGGGTCGGGGCCACATTGCTTTGTTTCTGTTATTAGAGCTGAGGCTCCTTCTTTGTCTGTGTAGTTTTGTTCCTTGTCTAATAAAATTGCTGGTTCATCAAAAAAAAAAAAAAAAATGATTCAAAGGCACGGAATTCAATTGTTCCTCCATGATGAGGGCATATAAAGTAGAAGTTCTTAAACTTGAAAGATCAAAGTTGAAAACTTAGGCCAGATTTTGTGGATTAAAAATGTATCCCAGTCTAAAAATTAATGCTAGAAACATCAGAAACGCCTTCTCTATTCCAGCGACACCAGGCCTTCTCCTCGCCGGTTTGTTTTCAACCCATCAAGCCATTCAAATTCTATCAGTACACAAACCCACCTGCTATTCTTACTCCTTTGTGATGATGGCGACAATAGTGGCCTTGGCAAAGACTTTCTTCCTTGTACTTAAAAAGTGCAGCACCTGCACTCCAAGCTATAAAAAAAAAAAAAAAAAAAAAAGCATGTCTCCCCTGCACAGAATACCCAAAAGATGAAAAATTTATCATGAGTATAAAATTAAAGAAGAACCCATGAGTTTTAAAAAACCATAAATAACAAAAAGAATGAAAGAAAGATAGATACAAATTTTGATGTACGTAACATACTTGTATATGTAGATGTGTTCTGGGTGGGTAACATACCAAAGAACTTTTGGTTTCAGAGAAAGCATTAGACAAGTGGGTGGGTAGTCAGCAGAGAGCAAAAGGTTGAAGGGATGCCGGCGGTGAAAACTGGGTGGAGATGTTATGGTGTTCTAATTTAGTTTAAGTATTTTTAAAATCTTAATGAATACTTTAAATCTGACTTGTTATTATTTTATGCGTATTTTAGTATTTTTAAAAAGTTGATGTGTATTATGCCATATCAACCGTTTGTAAAATAGTTTGTGTCTATAGTCACGTCAGCAATTTCTATCCAAGAGATAACGGTAAGAACTAAATCGACACAACACTAAAAGGTTATGGACCAAATTGACACAATTGAAAAGTTATGGACAAAATTGAAATATGGTTTAAATGATAGGGACCAAACATGTAGTTTACCCTAATAATACTTCCATAATTTTACACATTTTCAAACATAAATATAACATATAATAAAAAAATATATATATATATATATAATACAAACCGTTTGTATAAAGAAACCATTTATTTATTTTTAGTTTATACTCACCAAAAAAAAAAAATCATATTCCAACACTATAGTTATATTTGCACGCTAATGTGGTATTTAAGGGTAGGTTGAAGAGTCCAATTCCACTTCTACTTAGGGAACCATATATCATTTTCATCGATTTCAAGAGATAAAAATAATAACACCTACTTCAGTCCAAATTTGGTACAATTCTATCAATTCGGTCCAATTCAGTCTATTTTGGTCTCATTTTGTCTACCTTGGTCCATTTGGTCTACTTAGGTATATTTCGGTCTAATTCAGTCAATTTCGGGTGAGTATAAACTAAAATAAATAAAACTGTTATCTTTATTATCTCTATCTTAAAGTTGATGAAAATGACATATGGTTCTTTAAGCAGGGGCAGAATTGGACCCTTCAACATGGCCTTAAATACTACATTAGCATAAGGATACTAATACAAATGTACTCTCTTCCCTTCTTATAGTTTTGGTTTAAGTTAATTTTTAGATATTTTGGAAGTGAGAATTTGAGTTAATATCAAAATACACTCTCCTTGGGCCTTGGCTATGTATTTGAATGTATATATCATTTATTTGAGTAATATCAACTATAAATTTTTTATGAGATTTGATTATTATAATAATAATTTCTTAAGAGAATGACAAATTTGAATCCTATATTATCTACTCAATATTTGCATGGTGTATGGCCGTGGAGTTATTGAGTGAATAATGTCAACAATTTATGGTAGGGGTATTGACTTACAAAATTTTAAATTTCAAATTGTTAGGAGAAACTCGTGTCAATAATGATGTGGCATACCACATACTTATAACATGTTTTATTTAAACAACTTAGTCTTTTTAATTGGATTGGATTTCTATTAGCTAACAACTTTGATGCCTTCTTAATAATAGGGAAGAATCAAAGCATGCAATCCCCCTTTTTTTTTAAACCAATTGATCATGTTTTTTCAAAGGGAAAAAAGAAACAATTATTCACTCACAATTTGAGAAATTTTTTTTTTTTTTTTTTGCCTTAGGCCAAGGCTTGAGTGGTCTTGGTCTTGGGCTGTCCAAATTTGCCCACTCGAACATTGGTTGAGGCCTGAGGGTATTGAACAAGCTTAATTCTGCATTCGCTATCCATTGAATCATTAGTGGGTTTATATACACCCTTAAATGTAAACTTAGATCCCAAGGGGCATCACAATGTGTGGAAGTAGGACCTATCCAACATGGGCTTTGTACGCACCTGTGTGCTGAGCCATGCTAGGTTGGATTAAGTTAGGCATGAGCTGGGCTTCATTTGTATGTATACTATTAGTTTTTTTGTGTCTGATTATTGGCATCTCTTCATCAAATGTTCTAAACAGATGTTTATTTATATTCAAAATCCATCATGCATTCAGTTAGTTACTTTATTAATCTTACACCACTTTTCTATATATAGCGTTTGTCAAAGAGATAAAATCATGATTTTTGGTTCTTCAAGCACATAGATTGTAGTGTTTACAAGGCCGGCCCAACAGATTTGGAGGCCTAAGACAATATATTCAAGTGGGGCCTTTTTGTTATCATTTAAATAATATTTAATTAGTTCTTAATATTATAATTTTCTTAAAAAATATATTTTTTAATTTTTTATAATACTTTTTTTTGGGAGGAAAATGCTAAAGCTATAACAAATTTTACTACAAAAAATTTATAAACAATGTGGCAACAAATGTGATTAGTGACAAATCAAAAATATAATAAACAAGTATTGTACCTAGACGTGCCATTTCAGCCGAGTCCTACATTATCTACTCAATATGTGCATGGTGTATGGCCGTGTAGGATATTTAGTGGATAATGTCAACAATATATGGTTGGGGATATTGACTTACAAATTTTGAAACCTCAAATTGTTAAGAGAAATTCGTTTCAGTAATGATGTGGCATAGTTATAACATGTTTTGTTTAAACAACTTAAACTTTTTAATTGGATTGGATTTCTTAGCTAACAACATTGATGCCTTCTTGATAATAGGGAAGAATCAAAGCATGCAATCCACCTTTTTTTTTTAAAAAAAAAAAAAACCAATTGATCATGCTTTTTTAAAGGGAAAAAAGAAACAATTATTCACTCACAATTTGAGACCTTTTTTTTTTTGTTATTAAAGTGGTTTTGGTCTTGGGCTGCCCCTGGAAGTCACTTCGGATAGAATGTTTATTATTCTTTGTAGTGAAGGCAGAGTGAAAAGATTTTCATTTGTTAAGTAACATGTATTCAACATACAATGATATGATGATAATCCATGTATCTAGAAAAAAAAAAGCATATACTTACATAAGGTAAAAATTGATTTCAAATGTGCCCACTTGAACATTGGTTGAGGGCAGTGAACAAGCTTAATTCTACATTGGTTATCAATTGAATCATTAGTGAGTTTGTATACACCTTCCTTAAATATAAGCTTAGGTCCCAAAGGGCATCACAGTTTGTGGAAGGAGGATCTAGCCAACATGGGCTTTGCACAGACCTGTGTGCTGGCCCATGCTAGGTTGGATTAGGTTTGGCATGGACCGGACTTGGTCTGTATGTATACTATTAGTTTTTTGTGTCTGATTATTGGCATCTCTTCATCAAATGTTCTAAACAGTCATAATTATGTTTATTTATATTCATCCATCATGCATTCAGTTAGTTAATATAGTGTTTGTTAAAGAGAGAAAATCAAGGTGTTTGGTTCATCAAACACATAGATTGTAGACTAGTGCTTATTCTGCTTGTATAGGATCAATGTATATGAAAGGCATACGTCCAAGAAATTCATAAGCAACCACTGTGAAATTTATCTTATAGGTGTCAAAAGACTCAAAACACTAACCTTGATATATATATAGTAATTCAGATTTGTGATTTACTGAGTTTATATTGTTTACAGATTTATAGACAAGTAGTTCAATTTATTTAACATATTTGTCACTAAAAAAGGAACATCTTGAACCGTGAAAAAATCTCAATGCCTATTGTCACTGATGGTAGTTCAAACACGTAAAATATGCTTGAGCCCATGACATTAATCTCCCTGCCCAGCTGGGAACAAGTTAATCATGGTCTAACTAAGGGTCTGAAGCTGCAGAGCTTGACCATTTGTTTGTTTATTTTTCATATACTATGTTTAGAAATAACAAAGTGAACAGTGTATACAAGAGGATCTTCTTCAGCTACCGAAGCAATCTTGCTATTAATTTAAGCATATATATAGCCTTCATGGGTTAACGTAAACTTTGAGATACTAGAAAAGGGGATAATCATAATTACCACCCTTGTGGAATTGACCTGTTGTAATTATCTATGCTATTTACAATATTAAAAAAAAGTCAGATAGAGAGAGAGCATACATTTTATATACATAATGTAATTGTCATCCATTGTTTAGGTGGCGTTTAACTGAGATAAGCATGAAACATGAAACTTGTAAAGATGACATCCATTTGACGTAAAATGAGTGCATGCCTGCCAAACGTAAGCGCTTAGTATATATGCAATCCGGCATATGATGAAATCAACAGTAATGGTCAAATGAGTAAGTAGCAACATTTCACTATTAAAATGTAGTCTGAGTCTACGACCTTGTATCTCAGTGCATTACTCATCTCTTCCTCGATTCAAATCACCCTTCCCCACTTATTTTAAGAAAAAAGAAGAGTATAAGTTCCAACGTCCAACTCAATAACTATACAGATTCTTCTTGAAAAAAGAAAAAAAATGTTACACCACCAGATCTTATTCCTCGCTTGATATCTACCTAAACACTTAAAAAAGTAGTGTTAAATGATTTACAAAGCATAGAAGGGGGGAAAAAAAATAAGCAGGTCCAAAACCAAACCATCTGCCCCCTCCCACATACGGAAACCACATTAAAAAAAATGAATTTATCACTTTGAGTCTCATGTATTTGTCTTCCATATACCTTTTGATGGAGATGACTGTGTTACCTTTATAACTTTCTGTTTTGGTTGTCGCCTTTTTTTATTGACATTTTCTTCAGCAGCTGTACTTGTTACTTTTACTAAATCAACTTTCACTATGTGATGATCAGAAGTCCCTTTGGATGAAAACACTGAATATGATCCAGGAACAAACTTGTAAGGTGAATTTGGTGATGCCAATATGTAATCAACCCGAGTTCCATACTTGCATGTTCCCTGCACACCTACATCAAAGTAAAAGGCATTGAGAAGAGTAATCAATTTTGAAACTTTAGGCCAAAAAATTAGGTGACATATTTAATTTTGTACTTTGGCCTTTGGCAATCATGACCACCGATTCGCATTCTCCTGCAAAGTCCTTAGCATCTGTATATTGTTTGCTCTTCAAAAATCTCATCACTTCAACCTTTGGTGTTGGCTTTCCTATCTCCTCATAGTACTGAAACACAAGTCCATGAAGGTTAATGTTAAAGTAATTCATACATTTATTTATTATATTATTAAAGTAACACCAATTACATCTATTGTCGCCTTGGTTTGTAAGACTTGTGTAATAAAATTGGCGTAGTAGTAGATTTTGTGTTTTCCATATATGTTGTACCAATTCCCAATTTTATCAATGACAATTCAGAGGGACATAATTGAGCCTATCAAGGTCATGCTACATTTACCTTTACAATGTCAGTCCATCTTTCTTCTGAGTAATCTGTTTCATCAAGTGAATTGAGGCCTCCAGTTAAAATGTGAGCTTCATCAGTAGACTGTATTATTGTATTTATCTGCTTCATTCGCCAGTTCTCATCAAGATGATCAAGGAGGGTGCAGTTGAAATTAACTTCTCCCAAGTGGGGCACATCAATCGTGGCCTTCAGAACATTCCTGTGCCCACAAAACACAAAGGGGGTTACAGAATAGTGACTTGTTTTCATTGTTGTTGCTTGTTCAATTGTCAAGTACTAAAATTTCTGCCAATCATGTTTAAGTGATTTGGCATATTCTATTGTTTCCAATGAAAAAAATCCAGCGTTTGAATCCCCTATTTCTGACTTAAAATGCATTTTTTTAAAGAAGTTCTAGGATTTGTGAACTGGCTTCTATAAGTCATTGAACAAACATAGTCATTTTCATGTTTGTACATAAAACAGAAAGAAGAGTCAAGGGCCTCTTAACTACTACTATTATTTTGTTTTAGCAAAAGCAAAACTAAATAAAGACAATGATAACGGATTACTTATTTTTAAAGGCATGAGAAGCCCTTGTATATCTCAAATCATGCTAATAGTTTAATGGTATATCGTACCTACATTGCAGTTATACCAATGTACATCTTACCTAACATTAATATTTTATACCCTAACTGTGATACTTCATCTTTCTGTTATAACAAACGAGTCTAATCCTGGAAAGGAGTGAAGGAGCTAGGTTTCTCAAATTTCAGTGATGCTGACTAAATGATAATAATTGAAGATAGAGGATTTGCCATTATTTGAATTTTTTCCCAAATAATGAAACAAAATTATTGTTAAAGCCATAGCGATTTTATTAGATGCAACATCTTTCTGACAACTAATGGAATAAATGCACAAGCCATCGTAAACATAACAGAACTGTTGGGATTTGGCTAATATGGTATTTATTATAAGTTGAACTCAGAATCAAGCTAGGAAAACACTGGAGAAAAAAAATCCAAGGAAATTGTCAAAACAGCAGTGCATTTTCTCAGAAAATATAAATATGCTGTCACTATAGAATGATGTAGAATTGTATGGGACTTTACTAGTAATTTGTAATTTCCTTTTCAATATATGGGGTGTTTCTTATCAAACTGAAATTTAATGGATTAAGCAATATAAAGGCACCTATCCATCCCACATTGAATGTTGGCAGTGTCAAGTAGTTGTCACAGTGATCTGGAAAGATTAGTTATCAATTTTTTAGATGATACTAATTTATAAAACTGAGAAATAATGAAATTTCCAACCCTGCATCATTGGATTCATGGCATACTTCATGTAACTGGGATCTTGATTCCTGACAGGCCCACTAATGTATCAGGGCTGTTTGTACACAAAACAGTTGAAGGAACCTCAGGATTACTATACTGATACAATAAAGATTAATTGCAGTTTATTAATAAAAATACAATAGGTCTGATTCTTATTATCATTTTCACAATCTTATAATATTCAGAAACACAACTTTGTTGTTGGTGGGGGGTGTGGGGGGGAGGCAGGGAGGGTTTTGTCTTTGATAATTTACCTAAGCAATTTTAGAGTAACGGTATAAGAAAAAAGCCTAAATGATTGGTAACTTTATCAAAAGGTACTGATTTTGTCAACTTTGTTGTGGAAAGGTTGGGACTTGGGACCATGAAATGAATACTTGAATGAGAAAAATTATAATTGAATGCACTTTTATTTTTCAAGAATAAGAAAACATCATTATGACTCTCTTTAATGTAGAAATATGCCTTTATTTTTATGGAAAAGCAGAATCAAAGCAGAGGAAAACAGAGGAGTAATAAAATTCCAAAATTGACTCAATGAAGATGGGTAAAGAAGATGATACTCACCGGAAATCAGAATCATCAAAGATCTTCTGAACTTTCCACTGCTTGATAGGCCATCTTGACAAGATGGCGTTGCCGTACTCCGGTGCCCAGCTTTCAGCAAAAACGTAATTCATTCCCAAAGCACCAGCCAAATCAGACAGAGGCTTCATGGCCTTTTCTTCCTCTGCCTTCACATCTTGTAGAGCCAATATATCAGCATCCAACTCTCTCAGCACTTCAAGCACAGTCCTGCTGCTTTTGTAGGTCTCGCCAACTATGCCATTTAGCATACTTATAGGCAAGCTTGAATTGGATCTTAGAGGAGCCTTACCTTTCAAAGCTCTACTTATTCTACTTGAAGCAGAATCAGAGGCAGAAAAAGAAGAAGAACCTTCTCTTTCATCAAAGCTCAACTGTCTATTCCGTAACAATGAAATCTCATTATCAGGTAAATTTATCGACACCCTCAACTTGGACTTCACATACTTGTGTTGCGTTGAAAGATTGTTTGTACCATTCATGGAATTTGGATGCAGGGGAGACTGCTTTAGAATACTTTTTGGCCGATCATTCACAGACTTTGCGCGTAAATTCAAGTCCATTGACCTCCTAAAATTCATTATATCTCCATTTCCAATTTCAAAACTTGATCTCTTCTCAGCCTCAGGAATTGCTGGTGCCATGGAAAAGAGGGCAGCATTGAATGTAGCTATCCGTATAGGCTTTTCCGAGTTTAGACCACCCAGTTCGCCATTTGGATGAACTGCAGGCGACCCATTAATGCCCACTTCACTATTGGCATCATCTTGAAATTTGGAGCTATTTTTTCCAAACCTTTTGATGATAATTTTAGGCTTGGAGCCGCGGCGACTGGGCCAGCAAAGGCGAGAGCAGAGGAGGCAGAGCTTCTTGTTAAGTGATTTAAGCATTGTGGAGTAGTTTGCGTGGAAGAGAATGGATTGTTGGCTTGGTGAGGGCATGAGAAATGGGGGAGGAAATAGTTGCAGAGTTGTTGAAGACAACTATGCTCTGCTTTTGCTCTGTTTTTTTGTTTAGTTGTTTTGTTTTTGTAGGCAAATAAATAAGGGTACTAAAAGAGGGTTTGTTTTTAGTGACAAATTTATTTCTTTTATTTTCTATAAAGGTGGAGGAAAGCAAGTTCTCTCAATGAGTCTTCTAGGAAATGGGTTGGTGACACTTGGCAGTCAAATAGGAGTTGAATATGAGGTTGAATTTTAGAGAGAGAGAGAGAGAAATGGTGCTTTGCCAAATGCCAACTGCTCTACATAAAAGAAATGGGTTTTGTGTGGGTGTTTATTGGACAGAAGTGAAATGCTATTTGAGATTTTGATTAAGTTAGTGAAACGTTGAAGAAATTTGAAGAAGACCCACTTTTTAATTTTTAATTTTTATTATTTTAAAGGAAAAGAAAAGAAAAAATCAAGAAAGAAAAAAGAAGATTATAAAAGAAGACCCACCCAACAACTCCAAGCCATGCAAGTGGGATTCTTGCTTCGAACGCCACGTCACTTAAAACACGGCGCGTCCAACTCCCATGCATTCATGGTGGAGCCCATAAATTTGTCATAAAAAGATAGGATGTGCTGAGGGAATTTTCTTCTTCCTTGTGAAATACACAGGAAGATGAGTAGCACTGAGTTTTGTGGGGTTCCTCATCTCATCTTTCAAAGGGTCCCAACATTTTTTTGTCAAAAATGGTTGTAAATTACACTTTTTTCAAATAGTTATTCTCCACTAGTACAAAGTTTCAGACTACTATTCATTTGTCATCATCACCCGTATACTATGCACATAAGTTTTATTATATTGAAAAGTTTAGATATTAGACTATAGGGAAACCAAAAAAAAAAAAAATCTACATTGTAAATGGATCAAATTATTCAAATTTGTAGGTTAAGAAAAAGTTAAGATTTGGTTTATATGGAAGGGATTCAATTTTAAATTTGATTTGATTGGAATTTTACAAGGAGATTTTGAAAATTTATACTCATAGATATGATTATTTTAAATTAGGGATAGTGGCATTTTATTTAAAAAAATATTTTTAAATTCCTTATAAAAAAAATCTTTAAATTTGAATTTGAAATTTTAGTTCTTAATTTCTTAAAAAAAAAATCTTTGAGAGATTTTTTTTTATTTTTTAATCAAGAGTTAAAGACTCATTTAGAGTACACACCACATCATATTGTATTAGAAAAAATTGTATAACGGTTTTGTTTATAACAACCATGTCTCCTGCCTATTGAGCCGTGCCATTTTGTATTGTTTATTTTTCAGTTTTTGAAAATTATTTGAATAATTATATCTGAAAAAAATGCAAAATTTGAAAATGGTATATTTCTAAAAATACAATTTCACAATTATCATAGAGTTATGAGTTGAAATTCTATCTAATCTATAGATAATAAATTAATAATAATACAATTTCAAATCACCGTGCCAAATTGGCACTAAATGCAATACTATGAATGAGATGCAAATGCAATTCAAAGTTCAAACATCTATGTGATAAACAGATTTCAATTTAGTTTTTTACGCACCATATATCTTAAAATCTTTTCCAATTTAAAATCCAAGTTTTTTTTAGAAAAATTGATTGTAGACTTTATTGGATAATATTAATGTATACAATTGAGAAAATGAAAATATAGGAATTCGTTTATACCAAAACAAATGTGCCTTTCTCTTCTGCAAGAAGAGAAAGAGTTGCAAACATGAATACAAGAGTTGCAAATACAGTAAAAAAAAGTTTGCCTAAAATTAAAACAAATGTTTTTTTTTTTTTTTTTTTTGTAAAGCTTTAGCATCATTCTGGTATCCATATGAAACGGGAGGCAAAGGAGCCGAGCTCATTGTGTGAGGCTTCACATCAAGGGGAATGAAGCGGAAGCCAAAGTCGTGAGAATTGAATCCAAAAGCGTCGTTTTCGAACTTAGGTCGTTTGGCGTCAAGTCCTTCGTCGACTGCGGCTGCGGCAGCTCCGAAAGAGCTGATTAAGAGGCGAGCTGCGACCTCCTGGGCGCGCTACTTGGCTTTGATTAGGCCTTCGATGGGAGGAGCGATGGCGTTGTAGGAAGGAGGAGTCGAGTCCAGAGAGTGAGGCACAATCGGAGCGGAGAAACCGGTGGGCCTTCGAGTGGACGGAGGCGGCGCCGTTTGCTACATAAAAAGTTTCTTTTGGTATCAGACTCCACTTCCGTAATCTTGAGATCAGCATTGTGAGAACTAAACTCACGGATTAAATGTTTCCATTTTGAAAGTCTAGGTTTATTTAAAACTCAAGCTTGTTTTATAATCAATGGGCAGATATCATATTAAAATTTTATGGATGAAAGATTATAGCAAAACCTTGTTAGTAACTTATTTTATAGCTAAATGCATAAACTAAGGTGGATAAATTTTTACAAAATTTTAATTAAGATATAGGATCATAATTCTTTTGGAGTTGGGTATCTTTTTACTAAAGTTTTTTTTATTATTAATATTACTAGCTAAATTAACACAATGTGCGGTGCATTTTATTATTAGTTTTCTCTAATATTTCAATAATTTTTCTTCGTAAAAAATTAAAATATTTAGTGTTCTATTTTTATAGACAAAATAGAAAAACAATTAGAGTAGTGTAATGATTTCATCATACTATATATATTTACAAATTTGAAAACTGTATGATATAGTGACTAATATAGATATGCATGTTTTATACCTACTTAAAAATGCAAATATCATTCTTAATGGTACATTCTTAATTGTGTATTATTAAATTTTTTTTTTTTTTTTTGGACTTTGTTTCACCTGTTGTGAAAGTAACTAAATTTGGCCAAGAATATCATATTTCAAATCAATTGTTTTTCATATAAATCTTAGAAAATTGACATCAAAATTTCATTATAGATAAATAATTAATATAAAAAATAAATGTGTTTATCCTATTAGTAATTTTTTAAATTGCATAGAATAATATTTTTAATATATAACACAAAGAAGAATGTCATCCTATTAAAGCAAAATAATTCTATAAAATAATCTTTTTAATATATAATATGAAAATTAATAATTTCATATTCCAAATCAAATATTGTTATTATAATTATAATTATTCTAAATAAAAATAGTTTCTTATACAAATGTGGGAGGGGTAAGATCTGAATACGGAATAGAGCCCGTGGGCCCAGTTCAAGGAGATAGAAGGGCCCACCCACACATCAGTCCTGGCCCAAGAAATGGATGAGAATCCGAGGAGGAAGGACGAAGATGTCGACTCCCTGAGGAGCTCAAAGAGCGAGTGTTTCTCAGGAAGCATCGAGTAGGCCACTTGCACCAGAAGACAAAATACCAAAGAAGACAGTATAGACATGCAAGCAAAGAAGAAGGGAAATTTCCAGATAAAGTAGTCATCACCTCCACATTCAATACACTAATTGGCCGCATTAATGGAGGAATGACTCCTGAACAGTACCCTCACACCTTGCAACACATTTTACTACCTCTAGCAAAATCTTAATGGGACAAGCATCCAAATAAAGGTCAATTACTCTACAAGTGGAGGGCTAGATGCAATTCAGTTGGCTATATTAAGAAAGGAAACCCCTCCAAAATGGGGGACGAAAAACTGAAAAGAAATATATACACTGTGTAGCACTCTCCTGTAATTGAGACTTGAACATTATATGAACAACTACTCTTCAGCCAAACCTGAGGAAGTATCAATCCCAAAACTTGTTCCTCTTTTATGAATCATTTAACGTTTTCTTCGTTAACTTAAAAGCAAAACCGTACAAGTGCACTAAAAGTTGACCTTGGAAGCTCACCCTCTAACAAATTAATTTTATTGGGTTGTCTTACCTAAACACACTATTCTCAGTGGGCTTAGTTTGTTTGGTTTGCTTACAATAAAATTTATAAAAGCAATCATATAAATTCTTCTAATAAAAATTAATGCACAACTATAAATAATTAATATATCCATTTATTTTATTGACTAATTCAATAAACTTCATACTCTTACTCTCTTGCATAAGATCTTTGCTTAATATATATATATATATATATTTATAAAAGATTATTCATCTCTTTCAACTGGATTTTTATGTGGTTCAAACTCATTAATGAAGAGTGGCTTCATTTAGAAATAGGGTCATAAATGTTAGATAACAAATTTCATTTTAAATTCAAAAAGAAAATTTCTAAAATTTAGGATTTTTTTTCTCTTTACATTCAAAAAAGAAATTACATTTACTACTTATCTCTAAAGTTTGTCATTTTTATTTGTTTGAAAATTTTTAAAAAAAATCTAAATTATAATAAATGCAAATTATTAACATTTACCAAAAAAAAATAAAAGAGCCTCTACGCGTGCACAAAGGCTTGTGTGTGTATATATATTATATCATTTTATAATTCAATAGTCACGACAATGGAGAAACGTGAAACTTGCTAATCAAATAAGTTGGACAATTTTCAGATACGAACAAGCTTATTTTCATTAGCTTATGGAATGCATGCAGCGTCATTATATGAATCTAAATTTGAATGGCCCTGCAACTGGGATCCCAAAGGTGTTTGCATAATTTCACTATGAGGTCCCACGAAGGCCTCTGTTTATCTGTTTAGCCCCTATAAAAGGTAGCCAGATATCAAAAGGTTGACAAATGTGGAATCCACTCGATACTTTCTGTTTTTAATATACAGATTAGGTAGATAATTATCTTATTTATAGGTAATTTAATATGCGGGTCTGGCCTGGATTTGATGTATCAAGGGAAACGCCAAATGCATGGGGTTGTCTGGTCTTGGGAGCACTTATTATGGTCCTAGCAAAATGACAAGTCTCTCTTGTTGTCACCATTTGTACTTTTGCTTTTGAGTTGTGGCTGTTGGGAGTTTCTTCCAATAATCTTACTGATAAGAACTCTACATAATACTCCTTAATGATGATGGCAAGGCCTATAATTTAGAGAGTGGGGAAGAATACTGTACCCTGCAAGATTAAAAGTTGTTTAGTATAAATGATGAAAACAAAGGTCTAATATCTATCAGAGGTCAATTGCCATGGTGAATTTAAAGCTACTTATTCAATAGGGATGTCTAGTTTTAGGAATTTCAATTAAATGGCTGGATGGGCAAGTATGAGCTGTAGTAAATTCGTATTGTTCCCCAAGGATAGTTTAGTGTGTTTATATATTTCTGTCATACAATTTTTACTTTACTAGTAAGGAGACTCTGAGGAAAAAAAAAAATCAAGGATCACAAGGTTAGACTTCATTGCCAAGAGCTTTGTAGTTCAACTTGTTGGCATGTCCAAGTGTTTTCAACGGAAAAATCTAGGATTCAAAACCCCCCACTCCAAACTATCGAATTATCAAAAAAAGAAAAGAAAGGATCACGTGCAAGTTTTTAATGTTAACCATGTAATTGTAGCATTTTCTATATGGATAGAATTTTCCTTCCAATCTATTTAGGGAAAATTTCTTTCACCATGACAAATCAAATGAGAATGCATGTGTACTTTTAGTTACATAAATTAATCATGTGACTTGTTTACTTTATTTATTAAATTATGTGATTTAATATGTGTGATTATACTTATGAACCGACACATAATGGTTAGATTAGTTTGTAGTAATCACACTAACACTCTAACAGGATGTTAAGCATTAAGAGACAAAGAAAGTAGTCAAAGCACAAATGCAGAAGTGTTTAATTAATTTTGAAAGGAAAATATATTTATTTTTTAAAGTTTGGGAGGAAACTAAATGCACCCCCATTTAAATGTGGAATTCAATTTTTTATGACCACCCAAACCTTCTATGGATAATTGAGATTGTTTCCCTATGAGCTATAATGAGCTCCCTTCTTGAGTCATCGAAGAGTACATATTGAATTAACTCAAACAATCCCCACATATCTAGCCCTAGGTGGTAGTTGAACATCATAAAATAGCTTGCATTCATGAGCATAACCAATCTTACCCAACCGTGACCAGAGCTTTTATGTTGCAAAGCATAATTCACATGGCTTGGGTGCTCAATGTTCTTCAATTTTTTTTATTTATTTAGAATACTAAGTATTTTAACACACACATGAGAAGAGATGAGAAGATCTTAAAGAAACTAACAGTGTAGTATATCCAAAATGACCTAACTCTTAGATACACAGCACATGTTTTAAACCTCTTTAACTCACACTCATTTCTCAATATGCCACTGTTTTTTCTTTTGAGAATACTAAATATTTTAACACACACATGAGAAAAGATGAGAAAGTTTTAAAGAAACTGACAATAGTGTATAGTTCTTCAAATTTGTTGAGTTGGGACTATACTGTACTAAACTCATTAATACTTAAGTCTACTTCATGCCAACAAGGAGCCACAGGGCCTGAGCTTGACCTTGCTAGAGTCACTAAAGTCCATTCAGATCAAATCATAAAAATGATAGTAACAGAGTTTCTATTATTGTCCTGTTATATGGTCCACTGCCTTAGCTGGACCATATATAGTGCTTCTATATTTGTCTTGTCTGTGTTTCTTACACTGTTTACTACATTCCCGTACCCTCAAAGCAAATTTAAATGAAGCGTTCCAATAGCACCCAGACCTGTCATAGAAGTTAGTTTAGTGTTTTGATTCTCAAAACAAATAGTTTAGTGTTTTAGGTAAGAATATTGCACTTACATGAGGCAAAAGTTGGTTTTTTTTTTTTTTTTCATCGATAAAAAATAGCTCTTCGGTGTAGACTCATCCACTTCACGTTAAATGAAAGTAAGAGTAATATTACGTGTACTACCGGGACCATGATGAGGCTGTTATTGTGGGCACAACACATTCGTTAAAATACCATTACACAAACTGCTCAACACTTACCAAGTATCATGTAAACGATTACTACCAAGCCACACTCGGTAAGTTGGTTTTTAAGCCCAATACTGGTTGGCTTCCATAATGATTTTAGTACGACATTTGTCTAAAGTAATCTGATAAGTCCTTCCTGCATACCATGATTGGTTCTATCTGATTTAGTAAATCCTTCTGCATCTGATTTATTTGTTTATTTTGGATCATACATTTTGCATCGGATAGGCAAACCTGCGCCGCACAAAACAACAGTGGGATTCATCCATTTGCACATGAAGGAAACCAGTAGGCATTTTACTTTAAAAAGTCTATAAACTGTCTCACTCTGACATCCCTACAAGTGGATCAATTATTTACATCAAATCATTTGGACAAAATATCCTTCTTCCGAGCTGATTGTCGGAATTAAAATAACTTGTTATGAGGGGCATAAAGTTTTTTAGATAGTATACTTCTCAAAATCTTATTCGTCTATTCTTAAATGAGTGTATATTAGAATTTTTTTTTTATGTGATAGTAATTTAAATAGATACCAAAATAATAATGCTAAAATAATATTTGATTACATGTTAAGGACATGACAAGATCCAATGCCATCATTTTAAAATTGTTCGAAAGAATTTTCGTATTTTTACAATAGAATTACCCTAAAAACTGATAAGCTTAATAAAAGTGTTTTTTCCTTACTGATTATTTTTGGGAAGGGATGGCAGTTTTATCATTGTGAATTCAACTGTACAGTTGCATTGGCTAATGACCATATAGTTGAATTTAATTGTCTTTAGAAATTATTACCGTTGTTCTTATTTCATGATCATTATAATCATATAATTGAATTCAATTAAATAATCTAAGATATAGTACCTAAGCTTTGTCTAAGTTTTAACCATTCGAATATATAATATGATATAAATGTATCTTTTAAAAGGAACATGATGGAAAATACAGTAAAAGTGTCTAAAACTAAATGTATTTGATAGCTGGAATCAACTTGGATCCAATGTTCATTTGCGTTGAACCGGTAGGATGTTGACACATGATAGCATCCTATCAAGTCCAATACTTTTGTACATTGAACCCAAATCTTGCCATTGATAATTATCAAGCATTAACAGCTCTTTAGATGGCCATGGCCTTAATGAAAGGTGGATTAGCTCGAGTATAAAAACTGTGTACGTAAATAGAAAATGACCACAAAAGCAATTGATTAAAATGTTATTTCTTGACAAAAATATAATTAAAATACTCGGACAGATATATACAAACTTGCCTCATTTGATGTATGGATTGATAAATTTAACCAAATTTGACTTCTTGATAAATAGTCTACATACAGAACATTGAAAACCCAATACAGAATGACAAGATTCATGGATATGGATAGGCTTATATATATTATAATACAAATTTTGCCTTAGAAAGTTCACAATAATATGCTTATCTGTCTAAGTGACAAAATATCATTAATTCTGTTATTTCCTGTCTGGTTAATTTCATCTATATCAATAAAAATAAATCTTGTTAAATATATGGTAGAGGAGAGAGCATTTTCTCCCCCTAATACTGCAAAAGATTCATTATAATAAATATGTCATTGCTATCCATTGAATGCGAACTTGGACATGAGACAAAATGCTAGTGATATTGATGATGTAACCCAAAGAGACTATGAGTTATTATAATGACAATCATATATAGGTTTTTCTTTTAAAAAATTATAATATAGATTATTGACTATTACACAACTCTTTGGGCAATAGTTAATGCCTCCATTCGGCTACCTAAACTCTACGTAAGATTAGGATTCTGTGAAATTCTTAATATAATTCCATTGCATTATATTAATTCATTTTGAAATGAGTATTAGATTTTTTTTCATAATCTCTAACATTCAAAATAAAATTTAATTATCATCATTTTAAATATCTATTCAATTATGCATGTACAATACACATAGATAATATAGCAATATTTAAAACTAAATTGCTATACTAAATTTGACCCTTCAAGAGTAAGAGATATACTAAAATTCAAAACTAAATTAATACATGAAATAAAACTAGCATCTATTCAATTTAATGTTATATATAATAACACACATTAGTACAATAAATAATTATAGTAAAGAGTACTAAATTTTAGTTAATTGAAGTATTCTTGTACAAGAATAATATGGAAAACGTCTAATACATGTTTATTTTTTTAATTATAGAAAATGTGTTGTATATTAAAAATGATTTTTTTTTTTTAAAGTATGTACATGTATCAAAGATAAAGTTTTCCTTGAACCGATTTTGAGAAATCACTTCTAACCGATTATGTGGCAATCATATATGTAACCATTCTCACATGTGTATTTTTTTCCCAATAAGCAATGAGAAATGAATTTTAGAAAGACATGAAAAAGAATATTAGTACAATAAATAATTATAGTAAGTATTAATAAAGTCTATTTATTTTGCTATATTTAAAAAAAAAAAAAAACTGTAATATTTCAAAGTATATTTGCTTTATACAATAAAAAAGAGTTAAAAAAAAAATACGCATGTATATACAGCTTCCTTTTCTGATAGGCAATGAAAAATGAGGTTCAAAAAAATAAATAAATAAATAAATACGCAGTTGGACATGTCAACGTCGTGCCTTTTAAGTCAATTGGTCATTCTTGACTCTTGTATATGTGTTAGGACTTAGGAGTATACGGCACTCTATTGTAACAATAAGATCCTTTAACTTGTGTCTTATTTTACTTGTACATCAATTTAGAATGAGCATGCTGGCTAAATTTGCATCTTCATATTATTAACAAAGGAAAAGGTTGACAAATATGTGTTTATGCTCAAAATTTTGATTGTAAGATAGGAAACTATATATGATGAAGATGCAAGAAATCAAGGATGATTTTATAGGACCTTTCTGTTTTCTTGGGGGTACGATATCCTTCCTAGTCATTCATATTGTTATAATCTCAACTATTAGTGTATATTTATATAGATAAACTAATTAACTTAATTAACTTAATGATGGTTAAGGATTATATGGATATCAATATATCATACTCTAAAAAATATTCTGAGGTACTATAGAAGGATCATACTGCCTATATTTAGGAACATTGTCACTAAATTGATCCACATGTTTGTTGTACTTTTATGTTTAAAAAATCCTTGTTAATAAGATTTAAAGGAAAATACTTGGTACGTTCCAATCAGCTCAATTATTTAAGTTTTTTGTTAAATAAAGGATCTTATCAAATTACACCTACCAAAAAAAAATTCATTTGGTGATTGCTGTTTTGTGTATAATGATAGAGAATAATTATCAAATAATTGATACCAAAGTTTGAAATCCTATCTTATTTTATAAAGAGATTTTGACCATTGAATGAAATTGCCAAACGTGTTTTACTAATATAGACTTTAGAGATCACTAATATAGACTTTACCCTATATCTCTAATTTTTTTTAATTCAATTAAATTGAAAGACGAACTAATTAGTAATTAAACACTGTGAACTACCCCTGAAAACTGCACTGCCATCAACTAACATATATGAATAGCAGGAGCAAACCAAAATAAAGAAAATGGAAAAGAGAAGTGGACAGACACAACACACATGCTGATAAGGACAAGAATGCCCATGTTTTAGACTTTTAGCATTGATGGCTAATCTACCATTATAATTCTTTAAGTAAATTCTAACAGCTAAACCTAAAATATAATTATACCAAACACCTTTCTAAACACAGGACTCATTCAGTGGGTTCCAGTTAGCTCAACTGGTAAAGTCTCCGATGGTTGTATAAGAGATGTGGAGTTCAATCCCCGCCTATACTAAAAACTGAATGGTGTCTTGGTCTGATGATAAAGAGCTATCATCAAGAGCAGACACCATAAGTTGAAACTCTCTCTAAAAAAAAAACGCAGGATTCATTCATAGAGCAATAAAATCGGATCCAATTATACCACACATGCAAATGGTTTTCTCCACAAAAGATAAATTAATAAAAATCTACAGCCAACTAAAGTTTGTGTGTGCTTGCGCGCATGTGGTAGAATAACTAAAATTTTGTTTTTAATAATTCTATAATTAGATAAAAAGAATTTGATTTAAACCATGAAGGTTTCATTTGAAAACATCAAAAAGTCTTAGTTGAGCTTATGGCTCTTGGCCAAACTAACCAACTATCATAAGAGATAAGCAATAGCAATTTCTTGTGATTGTACTGGGTAAGGCTAGTTTGGGCTATAGAAGAAAAGGACGTATCAATGAGAAAAGCTCAGCTTAATGAGCCCAACTTAACGAGAAATGGCAACAAAGTAAGGATCTTGTTGGGCCTAAGCAAAAGCTCAAACAAACCAAGACACCAACTGAAACCAATAATCAAGCTTGATAATTACTAGAGCAAGCTCCAATCTATCTTGATTGAATTTTGTCCTTTGAATTGTATCCCATCATAATCTCCTTTCTGGACTAGGTCATCCAAACTGCTTTTCTACAAGGAAACTTTCTTGGTTTCTTTACTCTTCCTTGTTAATGCATTATGCAATAGTACTACAAATGTTGCCCTTTTCTTTCCCCTTCCATGAGATTGGCAAAAAACATAATATAACCTGAAGAGGTGCATTGTAGCTAAAATGAAACAAGTAAGCTAATTTACAAGGATGGATAATTTTAGTGTTGAAATATCAGAGCAATATTTTTAATAATAATAATACTAAAGAAGAAGAAGGTGGATTTCATTTCTATTAAATGCTTTAGCTTGCTTTACAAAGGTAAATTTGACTCTATGAACTACTTTTTTCCTTTCTGTTTTTTCTTTTTCTTTCTTTTTTTGTTTGTTTTGGGTTTTTGCTGCTTTTTTTTTTTTTTTTGGCTATGAACTATGAAAAACCCAAAAAGGAACACAATAAAGAAAAGGAAGGGGAAGGGGATCCATATTGATCTGAATCGAAATGGAATCTCTTTAGAGGATCCATTTACAAATCATTACTACAATTCTCCATTCTCCATTCCTGCTAAAAGGTGTCCAGCCGCTATGGACAAGCAAAACGCGCATTAAACCTCAACATAATTGGGGCTCTGCAGGCAGGGCAGTCTATCATCCCTTTTTTCTCATGGAGCTCATTGCATTTTGCACAGAGAAGCTGGTGTGCACATGGAAGGAAAATCACAGTCTTTTCCTCTGATAGGCACATGGCACACTCCCGCTCCAGTTTTAAGCCTTGAGGATTCTGGTTGCGCTGCATAGCTTGGACACCTGAGCTGCCTGTTGAGGAGGAACTTGCTTCAGTGCCACTCCGAAGTGCTGCTATTGCAGAAGAGTCAGCCTCCATTTTCATTTGGGAAAGCTTCTGCTCAAGCTTTTTAATTTCTTCTTTATATTTCTGCACTTCACTTTCTGCTTTCTGTTTGATCATTTCCTCCTCTGCTTTTGCTTGAGCTTCAAGTCGTTCCCTTTCCTGTCTTATGGAGGCAGCCTGTGCAAGTAGGTTTTCCTTCTCCATCCTCTCTTGTTTCCATCGGGCCTGCAATATTATTAACTACTACTAGTGAAGAAGTTCCAGGCAATTAAAACCATAAAAATCATTTGTCTGCAACATAGACACATTAGCACATGAAAAGAAAGCACAGAAGTTTTCAGATCTTCTCTATAATTTGAATAGTTAAAAAATGGCTTTATGAAATTAAATGGTAAGGATGGCTTAGGGATGGCATACAATGGAGCTTTTACATGCATAGTGAGCCAAGCCCATGTCAAAATGCAATCTGGCTGACTAATTTTACCAACTTCAACACTGATTTATTTGGAGTTTTCTTCCTTCCCTTCTTTAAACATTGGGGCCACATAAACCAATCAAGTTGATTCGATGACAAAGAGAACTCCTGATGTGTTAACAATAGCATAATGCAATGCTTGCTCATACAGTTACTGTAGTGTAAGTCTTGCAATAGGAACTGCAGGGAATTTTGCAGATGTAATTTGCTGGAAAGCAACAAAGGTTATGAAGTGTTTATAGTATGTGTCGTGTGTTCTCTTGGTGCCTTTCAATTCTATGACCTACCTAGTATGTTTGAAAGAGACAAAGTGTGACTTGGTGCCAATGTAAGGCAAATATTTTAGGAGTATACAATAACCATATTTGCATGTGATATCCATGAGTTCACCACTGCTGTAATACACACACACACACACACACACATAACAGATAAATAGTACGTGAGCAAACCTCAGTTTTGTTGTAGAGATTCTTAGCCTTGCCCGATTCCTTTTGCAACTCAGCTACCATTTCCTTCTTTGTCCCAAGCTCTTCCTGCAATGCTGCCTTTTGCCCCTCCAATGACTGGACCTTTTTCAGAGTCGCCTGCTCCCTCTCCACTGTTTCTTGATAACTTGCAGCTGACTCTGAAGCCTGTAATTTTGCAGCCTCTAACTCCTCCTTCAGCACTGAATTTTGCACCTCAAGCCTGCGAAGAGTAGAATCTACTATCTCAACCTCAGCAGTGGCATTACCCAAGGCATTTTCCATCTCAGACAGCCTCTTAGTTGTGTTCTCCTCTAAGATTTTCTTCTCCTTTTTCTTTTCTTCAGCTTCTTCCTTCTCTAGTCTCAATGCTTTAAGCTCAGCCTGATCCTTGCCAAGCCTATGAGCAGCCTGCATAACCTTCTGATTGGCCCATTCAGTCCAACATTGCAGCTCATCCTGTAGTTCTTGCAGCCGGGGAACCAGTTTCAAAACCAGTTCATCCTTCTCATCTTGCGGTACATACTTTCCCAGAGACTTGTCATATGGAATTCCGGCATAGTAATCAGGAATCTGAGGAGCCTTAGGGGTGTTCACCTGGGCCTTTGGGTTGGATTTCATCTCAGCTGTAGATGATGTAGATGTGGGAGCATTTTCTGTTGCAGTTAAAGTAGATGGAATCTTGCTAACAGGAAGACTTCCATCTGCTAAAGGGACTTCAGCTCCAACTTCTGTACCTCTCTTTGAGAAAACATTTTTCATCTGTACACCAGCAAGTTCAGATGGTGGTTTCAGTCTTTTTTCCAAAACAAAACCACCAAAGCTAGAGTGTTTCCCAGGTCTAAAACTCCCTTTTGACCCACAAGTCTTGTAACTTTTATCCATATGAATGCACTTGTGCCGAAGTGCTGCAAATTCTTTCTTTGTCCGCCCCTTGCGACCAGCTCCTGATTTTTCTTCACAGGTACAACTTTGTTCAGTAGGCTGGACACATTCTTCAGTGGTACCAAAGGATTTCTCTACAGTGAATGACAATGAAACTGTACTCTCTTTTTCTGAAGCTACCCTTCCTGAAGCAAGATCTTTAGGGTTGGGTAGATTCGAGAAACTTCCAAATTTGACTGTTTTAGGCAGAGGATTTTGAGCATTAAGGAGTGAAGGCTTCGGGAAATTTGGTTCTTTGGGATTTGGGAGGGTGATTCCAGAGCTTTTTGCCTCGGATTTGAATTGGGGAATAGAGGAACTAGAGGAGCTCTCTCCTGAAACATCTTTACAACCAGAACCACTAAAAGGATCTCCTTCTAGTGCAATAGCCTGTGGAACGTTCAAGTCACACATCAACAATAACCACATTGCTTCCACAGCAGATAAGGATGGCCTAACCTCCCTAAGCACACCGACTATTTCCAACATCGTGTACTCAACCAGCTGCTGTAAGTCATCAAACATGTTGTCTCTTGAAGCACCAGTATCTTTCCCTTGCTCCAAAAAATAGAGAGTATCTTTCACGATATTCATCACAGGGTCTTTACCTTCAAAATAAAGGCCACCCCTCGAAACGACCTTTTCAGCAACCTCCTCACTATACCCAAGTTCAACAAGCTTCTCTATTGCATTTTGGAAAACATCTTGCAAGTTAGACAACAAAATTTTTTCAAGCTGACATGCAAGAGGATCATCCTCCCAGTCAAAAGGATCAGAGGCTTCCGTTTCTGGTCCCTCTTTAGGCTGATCCAACCCTGCCTCCAATTTGACTTCACATGGAGAGCTTTGAGATATCTCAGGAGAGAACTCATACCTAGGGAACTCAGTCAAGGACAGGGGGGCATTAACCGGGTTCCCTATAGAAGGATCTCCTAATTTTCTCTTGTTTTTTCCTTTATCCTTGGGTGAGGCAGATACAGACCCTTTTTTACTACCTTTCTTCCTACCAATATCAGTAACTTCATCCATTTCTTGAACAACAAGAGTCAAGTCACCAGTTGAATCTACAGACATAAAGCCTATGTATTCCAAAAAATCAAAAAGAACAAAATTAAAGAATATACATATAGAAATTTTGTTTAAATTACAAATGAGCGGCAAAATTCTGAAACAATCCACTGAAAAATTAGCGAATATCGAGCCTGTGTATTCAGTACAATGCAAATCAAACTCTTCAATTCAGTAATGCTCAATTCCCAACAAAAAGATAATCAAATAACAAGAATGTCAAGAATAACAAGAACAGCAAGAATAACAAGAAAAAAACCCATACCTTTGTTACTGAGTGAGAGCAAATGGGCAAAAGAAGCTGTCTCCTGTATCAAAGAACTCAAACTGATCAAAACAAGACCTATCCAGAAACCAAGAACTCAAAAAGATACTGAGTCTGAACAAACCACAAGGCTAGATAACAAAACTCAAGCACAAACAGGTTCTGAGCACAACCGGGCTATATAGAACAGCAAGTAACGCATGCACCCAGATAACACCAAATACCATAACACCACCAAACACCCATTACACAAAAGGCAACCAAGAGGCATCAAAATTCAATGCCCAGCTCGAAAACCCACCAAAATCTATCCTAACAATCACAACAAAATTTGAATATAGAGCCCAAAAAACAAACAAACAAACAAACAAACAAGAACCCAATAGAGTAAAATACACAAATTTTCATACCCTTTAAGAATGTAACGTATAAGCTTAAACGCTGAGGTTCAATATGACACCAATAACAAAAGCACTGGCACGTTACTTACATGGAGAAACTAAGCGGCATTGGGCACCATTTGATTTGCCATATCAAAGCAAATATGCAAAGCTTTTGTTTTTTCACTACCAACTGTGTGCGTGTGTCACACTGTCACTGTTGTTTCTTTCATTCAGAATGGTTTGGTTTATACTTTATATATATATATATATATATATATATGGCCCAATTCAGCTTATATGGTAGGCCCTAACCGTGTCTAGGCCCACCATGCAGCCATGTGTATGGCATTGACTCAAAAATGAGTAATGAACCTTCTATTTTTTTTGTAAGCAATAATGATAATGAACCTTCTCAGATTATGTTTTTGATTACAAAGATGTGAAATTTAATCACTTTCCAAAATTAGATTTTGTGTGAAATTTTTACTCATTAAATTCCTTTTAAAGAAAATAAATGCTCATTAAATTCCTTATATAGTATTTGTAAGGACACATTTTACAGTCCAAGCCTAAAAAGTATGGGGTATTGGCCCAATGAGCCCAGTGCAATAAATTTGTAGAGAGTGGATTGAAGTACTGGATTCTAATGAATTGAACAACGACTAGTATGGATTAAATGGAACATTTAAATGAAACAACAGACACAAATATGAATAAGTTCACAGTCTGAGAAGACTAATATTCCTATAAATTGGGTGAGATTGAGTATAAATGTTATTTAGATCGTTCCAGTGTTCCATCTAATCCATACTAGCCATTGTTCAATTCATTAGAACACAGTTCTCCAACCTACTCTCTACAAATTTATTGTACTGGGCTCGTTGGGCCAATACCCCATACCTTTTGGGCTTGGACTGTAAAACGTGTCCTTACAGTATTTATTTAAAGTACTTTTTTTAATAAATAAATGAGGAATTTAATGAGTATTTATTTTCTTTAAAAGGAATTTAATGGGTAAAATTTTCATATCTTCAATTAAAATGTAATCTTAGAAAGTGAGAAAATTTCACATCTTTGTAGTCAAAAACATAATCTGAGAAGGTTAGGGCCTACCATATAAGCTGAATTAATGGGCCATTAAAAAAAAGTACTTTAATAAATATATAAGGATTTTAATGAGTATTTATTTTTTTCAAAGGAATTTAAAAAATAAATAAATACTCGTTAAATTCCTTATGTGCTTATTAAAGTACTTTTATATCTACTTACATTTTACACACCAATAATCATTTACCACGTCAGTAATTTGTAAAATATTTTATAAAATAGTTTGTGTTTATAGTATTTTTATTGTATAAGTGTAGACTTCACTCATGGGTCCCACACATGGGATGCAAGTCTTATAGTGCACCAATTTTGTGAAATAATTCCTTCTTATGTAGATGGCAATGAGTGGGATTGAATGTATTTTCCTACTTGATTATATTCTAATAAAATGGGTTTGAGATTTTTTTTTTTTTTTTTTTTTTTTTAAAAAAAAGGAACAAGATGAGCCTAGGTTCTTTTTAAAAAATAATAAGATTGTGTTGTACCGTGAATACCTTAATCCAACCTAATTATATATTTAAATTATTAATTGTATAATTAAGTCCTTCAAAGAACACAACAAACATTCACAATATTCCCAAATCAACATACTACCTCATACTTAGAGACATTTACAACTCTACCCTAGCGTTATTGTGAATTTTTTTTTCTATCTAAATAGAATGATTAAAAAAAAGAATAAGTATGGTCGAACTTAACTAATTTTTTCAGGATCCGACCCCAAATTTTTTGGACTATGGCCTAGTTGTTCTTGTTGCAATTGTAATTGAAACATCCTAATACATGGTCACAAGTAAAATTATAAAGTAACAAAATGTTTATAACATAGTTTCGAACAACTATTAAATGACTTAGTTCTTAATTTTCATCTATCTTAATATTTAGAAATCATTATGTACAAGGGCAAAACCAAAAATTTCATTTTGAGGATCATAATAATGTATTGGGATTATAGAGTTATTATATATATATATATATATATATACATTCAAAATTTCAGTATATTACAAAAGGTAGAATATCATTCATCTTCATCTTAAAAAAAAATAAAGGTAGAACAAAAGTAATTTATTCAATAGAATGTTGTTCTAATGAAAAATTATCAAGTTAAGTGACATTGTACCAAGTGTAACTTAAATCTAATCTAAATAAAATTACTTATAATACAAGATAATTTGCTGTAAGATGTAACATGTGACAAGCGAGTGAATCCACTGTACCAAATGTTGTTCTAATGTGATGTATGTTTTTACTCCTTGGGTATCTTATGTCTGCTTTATATGTTTGAGTCTGGGATTTTGCGTTGGTATATTTTGAGTTATAGATTGACATTAATATTTTGTATGCTTTTTTGCGAAATGGGTTCTCAATGTCAATGGTGTCAATGGATAACCTTGAAAACAATTTTATCTTTAAAGATATATTCACACACAAGGAGATTAGGGGTCTGTTTGGTTGTATTGTTTAAACAACAGTTTTCGTTATTTAAACAACACAACAAGTATTTCCACAACACTTTTTCACCTACACATATTTTCACAACATTTAAACAACGTTACTAAAACAACATTACCAAATCGGTTAGGACATATGTTTCTCAACAACAACAACAACAAAAAAGCTGAGGACATAATGCATTCTTACAATAATTGTTTCAATTTATGAAAAATAAAGGGTTTTGTGTCATGTAAACTACATATGTATTAATATAACCTTATTTCTTTATAGTAAGAGTTAGAAATTTTACCTTATCAATTTTTTGTTGTGAATATAACTTTGCTATCTCTGAAGTAGTTAAAGGGACAAGATCTTGAGGTAACTTTTGAGTTGATTTTTTATGCTTCCGACCCTATATATTGAATTACAAAAGGTATAGATTATGGCAAAAGCAACAAAATAAATAATAGTTAATATAAAAATGGAAATGAATAATTAAATAATAACTAGATTAACAAGAACACTAAAATTAGTGTGAACCCCAAAATATGAGGAAACAAAAAACTCTTTTTATTTTCTTTAATACTTGAAGGGTAACTTCTTTTAATAATTTATTGACTATATTTTTTAAGGAGTTGAGTTTTAAGTTGTGATTCTATATGAACAAACCAATTTTTAGAAATAATTCTTATAGCGCAAAGACAATTTTCGATAATTAAAATTTTGATATGGAGGAGGTAGTGATATTAGTTTATGTTAAATTATAAAATTAGTCCTTCAACAAGATATTCGAAAGAATTGGGGATTGAAATGAGAACAGTAAATATTATTTTTCTATAATTGTTTTTTAAATATAAATAGAATTTATATATTGAAAAATAAATAAATAACTAAGAGAGAAATTTCTAAATGCCTATTTTATTTACTTTCTATTGTTTTTCAAATAAATTACTAAAATAGCCAATTAATTCACTATGAAGACCATATCACGTGATATGAAGATTATAAATTTCATTTCCTCTGTAATCAACAATTGGGAGATGGAGTAAAATGTATATATGGGGGGGGCTGGTGTGTGGTAATCATAAAAGAAATATTGAGTTTTAGGGATAAAAAATAATGAACTTCTTAAATTTGGGGAAAAATTACTTCAAATATCAAGCATGATTTATGATAGACTAAACTTTTTTGTAATACTTTCCCATTAAATCAATAATTATACAAAATATAAACAATTGGGAAAGGAAAAATGATTAACACGGTAAGATACATTTACGCATCTATCATGTTAACAATTGAATATAACATCAAGCAATAGAAAAATCATAATAACTAGTTATGAACAAAATTATTTCACTGCTTAGCATAATTAAGCTCTTAAATTATTATATTTATTCATAATAATAAATATTTGAGGTTAGGGATGCTCAAAACAATATCAAACTTCTTGTTAAATTGGAAAAAAAAAATACTTCAAATATCAATTCAATTTTTTATGATAGACTAACCATTTCAAAGGCTATGCTTCAAATGAGAAATCAAAATTGAAAATTTCAAGAACTATTAGAAAAATTTTCTTGGGAAATTTTGAACCCTGGTGTATACAAGAGGTAGCCGAACCGTATTTTATAGGCCGCAGAGAAAGCACTGTTCATAGATGAAGATGCGTTACAACAACTAATGCATGACGAGTGTCCTTAGCAATTTTTTAATTACCAAAAAAGGAGAAAGATATGCATTTTTCAAATATGTAAACAATTTTATTGGCACATCAGTCAAATATTGAAAACCGGTTCAGAATTAGGCAAAAATAAAATAAATTTAAGCGTGATGATAATTTTATTTTCTTCATTGTTGTAATTAGATAAAGGCATTTTGAATATCTAATGCCCGTGTTTGTATTTCATTTTCATCATGACAATTTTTGGAGAAAAAAATATATCAATTGAGCAATTTTAGGCGTTGTTCAACATGACAAGTGTTAGAATACAATGCTTATTTAAATGTTGTTTACTATGGTTTTGTACAGTACAATACTATGAGTTATTGTGGTTTTGTAATACTTTGTGCCTTTTTGGTTACCATATTTGTCAATATATGAGTTCCATATCGTAAAAGTTGACGTTCAGGCGAATCTTACTACAATCCTTTATATTCTTCCCTCACCCTTCCTTCTGTATTCTCTTTATTCCTGCTTCTTAATATTTATAATATTTAAGGATCATGCGGGCACTCATTAATAATTCATTTTAAGAAAGTTTTGATACCACTTTTATGGAAAATAAAAAAAACTGACAAAATATTAGTTACTTTTTTTCATTTCCTATAAAAATTTTCTTTAAATGGATTATTAACCAGTGCCTTAAGGGCACTCGTTAGCATTTCTCAATATTTAATGATGAAGATTAAATTTTTTGATTATATAGTACATTTATTACATCGTAGATAAATGAATAATTTATACTCCTTCATTTTAAGGAAATATCATTTACTGTCTTGTCTACCTTATAAAAATATATAAGTTTTCAAAACTGCCCTTAAGTAAATTTATCAGTTTTTTTTTTTAAAAAGAATTATTCTTAATGAGGCAACTAAAAGGGTGCCCCAATTAGATTGATTTTTTAAAATATTTGGTAGTTTTCTTTTCAAAATGCTTTGAAAATAAAGTTGGGGTCCAATAGGAACATTATTAGTAAATTAATGACTTATATATTTAGAAACATGACAATATTTTGGAACATTCTAAAATGAAATAGAAGACAAACAAACTGGAACGGAGGGAGTATATTTTTTCCTTACAATAAGTGGGGTAGTGAAATTCAAACTTAAGTTTTCATCATTATGAGAATTAAATAATGTTATTAAATTACAAAACTCCTAACAATACTTAGGTAACTTATAATATTTTCTTTTCTTTTATTTTTTTATAGGAAGTGACTTATAATTAGAGTATTTTTTTTATGGGAAATGCTCACGAGTACCCTTAGGCACTCGTTAATAATCCATTTAAAGAAAGTTTTTATGAGAAATGAAAAAAAGTAATTAATATTTTTACAGCTTTTTTCATTTCCTATAAAAGTGGTATCAAAACTTTCTTAAAATTGATTATTAATGAGTGCCCTAGGAGTACTCATTAGCATGACCCTTTTTTTATTAAGATAGAATCACATTAATGATTATTTATTAAAAGTTGATCATTTAATAGATTTATAAGGTAGAATCTCATATAATAGGTACATATTTAATGTCCTTCACATATATGTAAAGTTCATAAATATAGGGTTCATAAATGTAAGAGGATGAATAAATGCTTTTTTAATTTTGTAATTATGAAAGACAGGATGAATAAATGCTTATTTATTTTGTAATTATGAAAGAGAGAATGAGTAAATACACAGAGGCATGCATTACATGGAAATTAAAGAGCCTTTCATTTATTAACACATGCAAATTAAAGAGTGTTTTCATTTATTGCATGTGTTACATGCAAATAAAAAAGTATTTCATTATAGGATGCTTTACATGAAAAAAAAAAAAAAACATTTCATTTATTTATTATAATGCATGCGTTACATAAAAATAAAAAAGTATTTCATTTATTATAATGCATGCGTTACACAAAAATAAAATAGTCTTTGTTTTTTTTTTTCCCCTTTGTTTTTTTTTAATCAAAATTAATATATAAAAAAAAGTTAGTAGTACTATCCTTTTTTTATTTTTTATTTATACAAGATAAAAATTCTACTCTAACCTAATCTAATGGTTCGTTTGGTTGGAGGGGGTGGAAAAGTGGGAGGATAGAAAATATTTTAATTTTTCTCCTTTTTGTTTGGTTGGAAGTAAAAAAGTGAAGGGATGGAAAAAGTGAGTTTGTATAAATTTACTTATATACTCTTGTTAAAAAATGATGGTTAATTAAATCAAAAAAGTGACAAACAACCAAAAAAAAAGAAAAAACAATCACCCAATTTATTAAAAAATAAAAATCATGTCTAGTTAAAAAAATAAAAAAACAAAAACAAAAACAAAATAACTATCACACTTCACACCCATAGTCCAGAAAGAAGAAAAAAAAAAGTTTAGGAAAGAAAAGAAAAAAAAAATTAAAAAAAAAAAAAAAAGAACTAAACATGGGTATTTTTGTCAATTAAGCAGTCAAATTTTCTCCCTTCAATTTTCTCTCCATTTTGGAGAGAAAATTTTTTGGTGGGTCTGGGGAGAAAACATCTCGACCCCACCATTTATTTTCCTTCCTCCCCACTCAACCAAACACACTCAAAAAAGTTTTCCTTCCTATTTTCTCTCCAAAAATTTTCATCCACCATATTTCACCTCTAAACAAACACACCCTAAGTGTATATGTGTGTGAAACTCCCTCCTTTAGACTTCAACCCTGACCCTTACCCCCCACACCCCACAAGTACTTATACTTGTGAAGTAACCATCGTACCAAGAGTGTGCGATAATTGTGTGTGTGTATATATATATATATATAGAGAGAGAGAGAGAGAGAGAGAGAGAGATTCAAATTATGGCGTTCACTTCCAATGATAACAAACCAAGACACCAATCGATTCTTTATGTAGGTGAGGATTGAACCTCAGATCTCTTATTCAACATTCAGAGACATATAAGTTGAGCTAATTGGAACTCACCTGTGCCATTTAAATATGGTCAAGTTGCAATGTTGTCCATAATTTTCAATAGGGGTGTCCAACTCAACTGGTGGCCCGACCCACCCGGTAAATTCGATCGAACCCGCACTGACCGCCAGCCGATCTAACTACTCCGGCGGTCGGCGGCGGGTCTTTCTCTCCAAAATTTGATCTTCACGGTTTGGTTTCGAATCTTCTCTCCAAAACTCAAAGAAACCCGAACCGACCGAGATACATAGCATTTTCCGGCGAGATTGCTTAGATCCGGCAATATCTTGGTGAGATCTCATAATTTTCGCTCAGATCCAGCTACAATCTAGTGGGTTTTACTCAAATATGGCTCAGATCTAGTGGAAATCTCATGGGTTTTGCTCAAATCTGGCGAAACTTCGATGGGTTTTGCACAAATTTGGCAACGATTTGGTTTTTTTTTTGCTTAAATCTCGTGAGTTTTGCGCAAATTTGGCGACGATTTAGTGTTATTTTGCCCAGATCCAGTTAGTTTTGCACAAATTTGGCGACGATTTGGTGTTTTTCTCTTAATCCGGCAAAATCCGACAAGAAATACAGATCACCACCAAAAGGAAACTTCGGCAGCATCTTCGCCGGCTTCGACCGATCCGATCTCTAATCAAACAAATCCGACTCGACCTGACTCATTGGTTTTTGCGGTCGGCGGCGGGTTTTCTTGCCGGAAATCTGATGTCATCGGGTCGGTTGCGGGTTGGGCACAAACCCTATAGGTAATATAAGCACATTATCCCGTTATAATAGATATATTTTTTTCAAATTAAACTAAAAAAAAAAAAAAGATAGAAAGAGAAAAAATAATACGTGTCTAAATCTAAATAGACTTTAGATAATTTGTTAAATTTGAGGAAATCCTAATAGCATGGAGCAAAATGCGTATTACTAATAGTTAAGTGAAAATATCACAATATTACTTAGTTTTGTAATTAGGATTTAGGAAGATATTATAATTGCATCGAAGGATGAAAAAATTTTCCCGCCTTGCCTTGATTTAACTAGTCTTATAGTATCCCATGTGAGTTTCTCCAGCCCCAAAGAGATGATAGATTTTGTTTACCCTAACTGCCCTGTCCCCAAGTGCTCGTGTGTGTGTGTATATATAAATTTAAATTTTTATATATATCCTATTATTAATTATCAAAACACTTCTCTATATATATATATATATATATATATTATGGTCGCAATATCAAATAGGACAAAATGCCTTTGTCATGTCCTAATCTACTCTTGCTTCATTGCCCCTATATAAGTTTTTCTTATTTTGAACAAGAAATTCATTATTTGACCTATCTCTAACAGCCCATTAATAAAAGGAAGGATTAAAAAAATTAATTAATTTTATATAAAAATAAATAAGACAAGAAGTGAACATATCCGTCACAGTAAACTACCAAACATCAAAAGTTTTGGCAAACAAGTCAAGTCGAGTTGGTTTAATTGGGTTATGAGTTAGATTAGATTCTAGTCTGAAACAAATCATCCTATATAAGTTGCAAGCAAGTTGGGTCAATTAAATCATAGGTTAGGTTAATCAGGTTTTAGGCAAGTTACATGTTGACTCGTATATTTTTTATGTGTATAATAATAATAATAATAATAATCGTATTATTTTTGTTTTCCTTTTAATACAAACAAGAGAACAAATAATAAAAATACTCAAAAATAAAAATTAAATAATACATAAATTTTGAAGCTTACACAATTTATTGTTCACTAATAATATCATCACCATAAAATAAATAAAAAAGATATTAAATATCGTGGACGACAATACTTGTCAGGTACAATATATCACCACATTTTAAATGTTGCCATTAAACATAGTTCAAAAAACTGATTTTAATTCAATTTTCAGTAAGAGGGAATGTCCAACTTTACATACTACCTTCAAATATATATATTTTTTAAGAAAATGGTTATAATGTCCCTTATTTAAAAATGAGTTAAGTCGGGTTGAATTTGGGTCGGATTAATGCTTTTAGGTCCAAATTTGCCAGGTCTTCACTAGAGATGTCCGTTTTGGACAGCCCACTCTTCGCTACTAAACCCATACTAGATGATATAATCACTTTTTCACTTTCAGTTTTCACCTACCGCCCCTTCCACGTGACACCACTCTAATCCTATCCACGTGACCTTTATGTGTCATCCCACGGGTAACGTTACTCTCTCTCTCTCTCTCTGTGTCTCTCATAGTCAAAGCTCAGGAGCCGTTTGGTTGGCTATAATTTACACGTTCAAAAACAAGCACAACAAAGTCTTCCAGGTTCCCATAAAATAAAAAAAAAACAAAGAGATTGAGAAAAACGCTATGAAGGACAACAACCAAGAAACCCCTAAAACCCCAGCCAAGGTAAGATTCAGATTCAAATTCCAAGATTTGATGTTTCTTCAATACCCCATCTAATCTATATTCATATTTAAGGTATACACAGAATTGAGAAAATAGAAGCAAAGAAATCATCTTTCTTTTTGGTTTTGGATGTTAGGAGTTAGATCTGTTTGACTATTTGGGACTGAGGAAATCTGTTAAATTAGTCACACACTTTTTGGGAAGCTGAAACAGATAAAAAAAAAAAAAAAGGAATGTATTTTTAAAGTATTGGGGTGCTTCAAATTTTTTTTTTTGTGTGTGTTTGATTTGTTTTCTCGGCAACCCAGAAGAGAGTTATTGTTATAGATTAATGGGTATTGTTCCTTTAGTTATTTGTTTTTGTTGATTGGAATTTACAGTGGTTTGAATCTTGCTATGAATGGTTTGTAGACTTGTAGCTCATAATTCTAATAGAAAAAAAGAAAAAAGTTTTGGGTTTGGGGTCTGAAAATCAGAGAAAAAAGAAAATATGCAGGTGTTGTCAGGGTGATCATGGGGTTTTTATTAATAGTGATCTGATTGAATTAAAAACGTTGAGATTTGTTTTTGGAACTGACGATTGAAAGGTTATGAGGAATGTAGTGTTCGATTTGATCTGTTGATGGTATTGAAGAAAAATCGGCTTAAAAAGATTTTTACCATATAAATTTTAATATGAGGATTATTGTTGATGACAAAGCTAAGTATTGATGTGGGGATCTCTGTTGATGTGATAACATGGTGATAAATGCTTTAGTTTATGTTCCTTAATGTATTACTTCTTCCTCTTTGGTTTGGATGATTCCTTATGTGCAATCAGACATGTGTTTCTTTTTGAAATTGGACTAGATTTGTGAGTCTTTATGAATGATCGTTATAACGAAAGGCGGTGGGGAGATACAGTTTGTGATCCATGGATTTCTGATTGGGAAATGGTATCTTAGCACTGTGGCTAGTGTGTTACGTGCTAATGTATCTTAGCACATCATAGTTGTGTTCTGTGGACTTCTAAACTTTGCTAAATTAGAACATTTGAGTGGCTAAAGGAAGTGAAATCAAGTGAGTATTTGGGTTTTGTTTGTGTATAATTTGCATGAATATTATAAATTCCTTTGGGTCTTTTTGTTTTTTGAATTAATAAATAAAGTGTGTAGGTGAAATTTTTTTTTTTCTGCAGTTTGTGTCTCACAATATAAATCCTATTCTGGATGATCTTTTCAATATAATTGAAACTGGCTGAAGAAGCGCTAAAATGGGAGTATTCATAATTGGACTTAATCAACAGGCAAAAAGTGAATAAGTGGCTCCTAAGCATGAGTATAAATTGCTTAACCTTTCAGGGTGAATGCCCTTGAATTACCCAACAACTAGTTCTAGCGGGTGGGGTTAGTTGGCTGTAGGTCTTACTAGCTAGGGGTGAGTCCAAAGGGATTTTCTTTAGAAAGGTTCCCTATGTTATTAAAATAAAAATAAAATTTTTAAAAAGAAGTAAAAAAGTGATTTTGTTTTTTTTTTTTTTTTTTGGGGGGGGGCAGGGGGAGGTGGGTTCTTTGATGTGTGCTAATCTGCATTTGGATTTTCATGACAGCAAACACGACATAATCATTCAATTGATCTATATGCTGCACAATGTGGCAAATGCTTTAAATGGAGGTTGATTGATACACAAGAAGAGTTTGAAGAAATCAGAAGTAAACTGATTGATGAGCCATTTTATTGCGACAGAAAACCTGATGTGTCTTGTGAGAATCCTGCTGATATTGAGTATGATGCTACTCGGACCTGGGTCATTGACAAGCCCAACACCCCAAAGACTCCAGAAGGTTTTAAGAGAACCTTGGTGCTGAGGAAAGATTTCTCTAAATTGGATGCTTACTTCATTACACCCACAGGGAAAAGATTGCGAACCCGTAATGAGATGGCATCGTTTATAAAAGCAAATCCAGAATTCAAAGATGTGTCTCCTTTAGATTTCGATTTTGTTTCCCCAAAGATCATGGAAGACACTATTCCTGATTATGTTGTTAGGAAGGCTTCCTCTAATGGTAATGGTAGTAGTAGAAGCAAAGCACTAAAGGAGAAGTCTCAGTCAAATTATCAGTAAGTGCAGGTCAAGCATTCTGTAGTGCATCCATACTCAAGCCTTGTGTATTTCTGATATTGATCTGGTGAGAGGGTGGTGTTGCGATAATTTGGCTTTAAGCTTGTAATTCTTTTGTTCATGCTTTTAATATGATGTAGGGAGAACAGATAATATTACACATTTAATGCGAATTTCTAGATAGCTATTGCCTTGTAATATTGAGTTTTTACTCTTTAGTTGCTATGTTAATTTATCATTCATTTTCCGTGCAAGTCTTGGAAAGGTTGGCATGATATAAACGTGCAAAAATGTTCATTTTCCAGCCTCAGATGCTGCGGAATTGGCATTTCAACTGATCATAGACATGTTACATTTTTTTTGTTTTAGTACTCGTACTCGTCAGCTTCCTACTATATTGTGAACTACGGTCTCAATACTCCAGCTAGGCAGCATCTCCTTTTTCACTGGGGTCACTTAGTAGTGCTGCATCATCTTCCACCAGAACAATTACTCCAGCTCTTATGTTGTGCTAGTTTTAAAACCTCTCACAACAAAGGCATCTGCCACTTCAACCATGTTAGATTGGATTATTCAATTCCATGAAGCCAGTCTTTAGCTTGATGTTCTCTAGTAATGACAGTTAAGTAATCATGCATTTTCCTTATGGCATATATCTACATTTAGCTTAATGTAATTTTTTAGTTGGGGGGACCCAACACTGCAGTTTGGTAGCTTTAGTGGCTTGTTACTTGTTGGAATCCAACAGAAGCCTTTGCAACAATGCGTAGGACCTCATAAGTGATAATGGCCGGATTCAAGGATCTAGGAGCCTCTGAGTGGGGGTATACTAAATGACCAAAGAGTTTTACTGCCAAAGCCACTTATATTTGCTCAAAATCCTAAATTCCATTAATTTCCCAACCATGCCATTCTCTTGAAGGCACCTATGGAAGTTGGAACAAATGTAGCTGTTCTAGTTCTCGTTGACATAGCAATTTTTCTCCTCGGAGACAAGCAACCACTGCCATTTCTCCACAAAAATCGTGTCATGCAACTTGGCATTCCAAATGCCATTGTAATTCCCTGTTACCCGGTATGCTTACATTATAGATTATCACCTTTTCTTTTCTGCTACCCAAACTAGCTTGTTTGGTACATTTGTTGATGACATAGGAATGTGGAGGCTATATGCCCTACCGATTCTGGATCAAACATTTAACTAGTAAATATTGCCTTTGTTAACTATTAAATATAGCATGGCTCATTCTCTTGTCCATTGAGCTTCCTTTTGTTCAACTTAGGAACTTCAATCCATCTCATCTATTCGTTTTTGGGCCTTTTGTAATGATGTTGATAGACATGTTCCCCTTTATTGTTTGTGCACTCATTTGGGCTTTCTAAATAAAATTATCATCTTACTTATAAAAACTATTGTCTTATAAGGGTCTATTTGGATACCGCTTAATACTGAAAATTGAAAACTTATTGTTGAAAATACTGTAACAAAATAATTTTTAAACTATAAATAGTGCCTGTAGGACCCAGTTTTAAAGTTAAATTTGCGTTTTTTCGTACTTGCTAGTCCGTGAACAATGCACAAGACCCAGGGAAAAACGCAAAAATGCTTGCCACGTTTGCTACATGCACACTAAGTCTGCTCCATGGAATAGGTGTAAGAGATATTTACCCTTATCCCACAGTCTCTCATTAGGAATATTAAGATCTTAGCACCGAGCAATCAATACATTCTTTGCATTTGGTTTATAATTTATCCAAGCAAGGGATCCAATTGACCATCACATATTACATAATAAGCTCCACTTCTGATGGTCTATATACTTCTTCAAATCCTTGAGGAATCTCCATCTCCTAGTTGTTGTAACAATTATTAAAAAAAAAATTTAATTAAAAAAAATATCCTTGAGGTCAAGGTAGGAACATTCCATATCGAAGTCAATTTATAGTCTATCTAATATATATTTTGTGTTGAGCATTTGAATCCAGGTTCTGTTTTGCTTGGATGCAATCATCCACATCAATTTTAAAGGAAAAGCTCTGTTCATATAAACTGAGACAAAGTTGCATAGAACCCATATACAGGATAATTTTCTATCCAGACCAAAGGGCAGGAGGCTATTAAAGGATATATTGATTTTAAGAAAACCCACATCTTCCTCTGATGGAATATTACGAAGTTATTTATTCTTCTCAGGTGAGAGATCTGGTTGGAGATTTGAATGTGGATAGCATGTTGTAGGAATTATGTGCCAGAACCTGCTCTTGTCCATGAGTGTGAGAACATTTGTGCATGCATGTGCTGTGTGATGCACATGGCAATGGCATGCATACACAAATGCGCGCACATACAACCCGAACATTTCTATCAAGTATTTTTCCTTTTCTAATGTGTAAACACTAACAGTATGGCTCTGCCTTTTAAAAAAATTGAAACCTTTGGGTGTACCTGATTCTGTTAAAAAGAATTTCAGATGCACAGATTTGCTCCCATGTATTCCTGTAACCATAACAGGTCTGGCACAATATATGGGTTGCTAGTAAACTATATTTACAGTAGAGGGTAATAAAAAATCACTCCGAATCAGTCATTGATAATTGAAGCTTGACCAGAAACTTCATGGGTACCTAAAATGGAAATTTACACAAGATGTTACAATGCCTGTATGATAAACATGTAGAATTCTCTTGTTGGACTCCTTTCAATAGAGACCAGAGGTCTTTTGGATAAATGCTACAGCAACGATCATGATTGGTTGTATCCCTACCAGTCTACCACTATAAATGATGTTAGTATCTTCTTCTGCTATACCTGGGTGTTAGTCTAACCTAATGTCAGCATTAAATCCTGTGAAGTTGTTGGCAACTAAAGGCAGCCTTTGATGTTGGGGATTTAGTCAATTTTGGTGTACTCAAGCAGCATGTGTGGTGACCTATAGATCTTCACCAGCGTCCAGTAGAGAACCTCTTCTACTCCAAGCTCACCTTCTGCTCTTGCGGCATATATATCCTCACAGATGGCTATCAACCTAAAGTACACCAGAAGAATAAATAATACGCTTAGTAAGAAACAGTCCAAATATAATTTTCCCATCTCTGCCTAAGGGAACACAATCTTATGATCCAAGTTTCTTATAAGAGGGATCATTATGTGGAGAATGACAACAAAAAAAAAAAAGCCGCTTTACCTATCACAGGAAGGAAGGTTCTCATAAGGGATTCTCATTCTTAAGTCAGAACATTGCAGCCTGATAAAACGGCCAACTGCAAGAACAAAGGTTATGTACAGCCCCCATATGCTGAACTTGCTGAGAGTGTCACCAATGATACCTTCTGAAGAAGTATTGGAGTATTAAAAATATCTCAATAAAAGAAAAAAGAATTTATAAAAAAGAAAAAGAAAAAAAAAAAAAAAAAAAAACCCACAAGCAGGTACAGCATATGAATCAATAGAGAACTTTTTCTTACTAAAATATCATCTATATATAAAAATTCTTTAAAACTTACGAGGAGGTACTTCCTCAGATATTATGATTGCCATGGGTCCAGTCAAACCTCCACATCCAGTGACTCCTGAGGAATTGACATCATTGAAGGACCACCACTCATAATTTGCACGATTTATAACAAGATCCGCATTGACAGAAATTTCCTGTAAGATAGTTGTATTTTAGTGCTCTTCATAATAAAATAACAATATATGTGATAAATACAATGGATACCACAGACACTGTTATAGCATCACATGACACCAAGAACCATTTAGCGCGCACACACATACAGAGAACGAGAGAGAAACTAGGAATGAAGAAAAGAACCTAGTTAAGGTGTAGCATACCTCTTGTTCCAGAGGTCTGACATCACCAGAACCAGTAACACGAAAGTATCTCGGATAGACATTATAGATCCTAAAGCTGTTCATAGAGCCATTTAAAACTTTTTGAACATCTGATCGCATTGGAAGATCCACAGGATCGATAGTTCTTTCATATTTCACAACTTCCTTTCCTTTTGGTCTGTCTCGGGTAAGTACCCAGGTAAAAATAATATCCATATCCGTATCCCAGTCAAGGGACTGAATGAATCTTGTCTGAACGACACTGGGGACAAGCCACAAAATACTGGCATCAGCTTGGCAGCATATCAACTGGATATCATTCTCATTATACGTGTCCCAAAAACTTTGGGGATCAAGATCAATATCATCATTGAACTTATCCCATGGGATCTTTTCACAGAGAGTGGTTTGATACAAGGTCAATCTTCCGCTTGCTGTTTTAATATCAATCTGAACACTGGCATCTTTAACAGGGTTGGCAATGTTTGTTGGGTTACCACTGCTATACATCTGTAAAGAGAAAACAAGAAGTCAATGCACAATTAAAATACATTGGTGGTGAAGAAAGGATCATGCTTACTGCTTATGCAAGTTGTTCAAGACAATGCAATGAATCTAGAGAGAAAACTTCCTTCTAATCTAATAGAGTCTCTGAGATGATTGTGTCTGCCCTAACTTGATCTAAATGGACAGGTAAAGGAATCCAATAAACAGATGTACTCTGATCTTGAAGGAACTGAATGAGTTTTCAATATATCTAAGGATCTGCATCGCTGCAGTTAGACAGGCAAATTGAGAATCTAGTTTCCAGCAATGGGAGAATCAGTAGATATGACGGAATTGTTTATGCACTTTCAGAATTTTCTTTGGTGTTTAAGCCGCTATCTAAAGCTACCCTTATCTTTTATTTACTGATTAAGGTTCCTCCTCTTTGTAAAGTCTACATTCTACAAGACTTCCCCCCACCCCTCTCCCCCAAAAAGGGAAATTATTCAGACTAACGTAAGTGGTACAGCCTTATAAAATGAATGCTATTGGATTTTCTGAAGAAAAAAAAATGCTTATCAAGGGTACTTTATCAGAAGATGGCACTCCTTTGGCATGCCCCCATACACATTCTGGTTGAATAAATCAAATAATTTGAAGTACACAGCAGACATGCATCTATTCAAGCAAGATCCTTTTTGTTTTAGTTTTGATTGTTTCAGTAGGTTGGATACAGAATGTAATTGTAGAAATCAAAAGCAACATAAAAATCTCTTTAAAAGAATATCCAGAATATTGTGGCCATATTTTAAAATCAAGGGCTATAATTAGAGTAGGGGAATACATAATAGTCACAAACAGAGACATAAAAGATAATAATTTTCCATTTTATCTGTTTTTAGTCATGTAAAACAATTCAAACATATTTGGTGGTGCTCCTCATAGGTTCCACCTATCTAATATATCCAGAAGTACAGACCTAAAGACAAAATGTGGCTGATATCTGATATGTTATTCAGCTTCCATCAAGATCTTAAGGAAAACATAATCAGCAATTGTAAAAAATCAAACCCATTAATAGAATAAAGAATCGTTTTGATTAGTATTTTCAAGCATATTAACCTTCAAGGTGCTAAAAACCTTTATTATCATGAAACATTAACTTGCCAGATGAGTTTCTTAAATACATCAGTATCTTCTAAAGGGATTCATCCTAAAGTGCACATGCACTTCCTTTGATTAATCTCAATATTTTAAGTATTCTAAAGAGAGACCATCAACCGCATTATAAAAGCTGTTAGTATTTTGGTTCCTAAATGTTATCAATATTCCAAACAGCAGCTTAGAATACATTTAGTATTATTCAACCAGTAGTTTCTGCCTTTATAGTTGCTTACCAGCATAGGAGCCCAGATAACGCAGATTAATATAAAGAACAAACATATCCCATTGCAACATTTGGTCATTTTTGTTTGCCTTTCTCCTTGTTTGTGTTTAGCTCTATTCAAGACTGCATCACATTTGACAAGGAACAAGCTTGCATGTATGTCCTCCAACTAATAAGAAAACCTTCTATCAGTTTCAAATATAAGCATCTCAAATTATCCAATCAAACTGTATTACTAAAAGCATTATACCCAAAAAGCAGTCAATTGTCTATTAGAAGATAAAATAATTATATAACTACAGAGTAATCATTAACTCAACCTTAATGTCTTATCATGCACCATAGTAAGGAAAATACAATCTTCTCAAATTTGAAATTACATATAATGATGAAACAGTATGCAGATTTACACAATCTCCTCAACTAGAATAACTTGATTTCGTGGTTCCAATCATCCAATAGATATCAATGAATTTATGAACTCCACATTTCTTCCCCTATTTTTATTTTGGTTTCCTCTCTGCAAAGATGATAATGATGTTGATAGGCAATGATGATAATGATAATTGTTAAATTACCAATTGTCCCAAAAGCTTAAGTTGTTAGGAAATAGAGAATTTTATCATTTAACCATAATTCTAAACACTCCCCCTCACGTGTGGGCCTAAACTACCCCTTAATAAGTGGGGTCCAACATATGAGATTTTCAACATTTTAAATGGGAGGTAGAGTGGAGACAATGATCAAACTCAAGATCTTCTACTATGATACCATGTTAATTGGCAAAACGTGTTTAGAGTTAAATGATGGTCCTATATTTTTTCCAGATGGTTCTCCTAGGGTTTTTGAGGCTTTGATGCCTGGGTCAAATATAACAATAATAAAAGACTAATCATAATGATTATACAGAGGATAAAGAATGGTAGTATGGTTACAGAGGTTAGAGTCACTAAAGCATGCTGATGATAAGTATTTCAAAAACTCACCTTGAGCCAGTCATACATGGTCAAAGATGTTGCTGTGCATGACCAGTCAAGTACACATCGCAATTCATACAGAAAGGGTAGAGCACGATAAAGTCTATAGCCCAAGTACTTAGTTCGTGAAACTTCACTGGTCAAGAACTGCCGATACAATGTGCTTTGATGAGGAATCCCATATCGAATTTGTATAGCCTGCAGAGCTAAAGAAATAGCTTTGGCAAGATATATAGCACGGAGTGCTAACCCTCCAGCATGCTGTTGTGAAGCGTCCATGTGCCAAGCATACTCTGTAACTGAATACGTGAAGAGGATGAGGTTGAAAAGGTAGAAAATAACTTTTCCCGTTGCAAATGAACAGAGGTAAATTATGCGATCAAGCACAATCAAGAAAAAGATAATCTGCATGGAATAAGCATTCAACCCAGTTAGGGAGTCCCAGCCATATTAACCCAAACAAAATGCAAAGATCTAACCGTCCATCTAACATACATCTCCAAAGTAAACCAAGTAGTACGGGGTCCTAAATTTATTTACAAGTAAAAAATTAATTTCAGAAAAAAGAATAAAAATAAAAAGTGTATTGCCTGTGGATGGTACATGTATAGAGGAAATACGAGCGCACACACACATCCAAAAAAAAAAAAAGAAGAAGAAGAAAAAAGACAGATCCCCAAATTATTTTTAAAACCATATGAAAAATAGATTATTTGTTACCTTCATAAAATCACAAATAAAGGATATTTAAATGAAGTTGGGAATCTGACAAAGTTTAAGACAAGAATTTTCCAGTTGAGAAACTTTGAAACTAATTTTTATATGGTTTCCATGCTAGTTTACCGATCTCAGATTCATGAAATGAGTCTAAGTCATATGGACAACAGTTGACTCATAGAACAAATTTGTAACTCTCAAGTCTTCTTCAAAAACTTCATTTACAATAATTAAAGCATGGTTCAAAACAACAAAGAAAACACTATCAATAGACTTACCATTAAGATAAACACATACTCTTTTGGAAACTGATCTTCAAGCTGATACACATCAAGAAATTCGCTATTATTTTTTATGATTGATTGGTAAAAAATGGCGACTAGAAAAAATACACTCAAATCTGCACCAAATATGTAGGCATATAGATCAACTTCTCTTTTGCCTCCCCCAATTACAGAGAGTATGGGGTAAGGGAATCTGATTTCTTCAACAAACCCAGCATGCTGTGCTTTAAGAATTTCCTTTGCTACATCAGTTGCTGGAGTCAGCGACTCATACCATTCTGCTGAAGCACACTCTGTCAAAGGGGATGCATATACCACCTCAAAAACAACTGATGACACATTTGAGTTTTCTTGACTTCTTGCGATGCTTTGAACATGAACTCTACTGGCAAAAGGGCAGAGATTAGGGTTTTCTTCTTTGCATCTTTCATTATGGACAGTTCTTAGCAATTGATTTATTCCAGACTCAATTCTCTCTGGCTGAATCCCATCCTCTGGCCAAGATTGGACATCCATAGACACCTGGACAAAGTAAGGAGGAGACTCTGCTCCCTGAGTCAATGATTTCCAGTACCTAAAGAAGCTTCTGATTATCAATTTTGCCATATTTGTCACTAGCTGTAGCAGCCCCCATGTGCTCTCACTCCAGCTATAATTTACGGAAACTTCATTTCTATAGAGAGCACTCTTCTTACTGAAATTGAAGTCTGTTGAAGACATCCATTCGCCATCTTTTGCAGTTATAGAGCTCTGTATAAGTGTAAATAAGTAGACAAGAAAAAGCGGTAAAGAGCTGACAACAAAGGATGACACATTTTTATGTGCAGGGAATCCCAACTCACGAAGTAGGCCAGAATCAAAACTTAACCCACAGTGCTGAATGAGAATTTGGTACAGATACTGAAGCAATATATAAACTTCTGTGTAGATCAGCATGATAACCCAGAAGATGTAACTTGGGCTGGTTTTTACACATAGAGCAAACAGAAATAGAGCTGCAAGATATACCATAGAAAGCAAACTAAAGTTCCATAGAAAGACAAGAACAAAGCAACAATAACACACAACGTCATAATTGGATTGCATTTGGGACCATATGTGACAGAAGAGCCTTCCTAACTGCAGACTTGCTGCATCAGAACTCTGATCAGACTGCAAAGAAGAAGAGCGCTCCACATACAAGTACTCTGTTTTTTGGCTCTCCATCTCATCATATATCCCATCCTCAGCAAACAAGTTCTCTTTCACATTGGTGTCTTCTTGTCCTATGTTCAAATAGTTCACAAGGTTGTTGACTGCCTGATTGCCAATAGACTGTACTTGGGAAACACCATCACCTATCATCTGCACTGCGGATATCAATGGGTTTTCCTTTGCCTGGCCTTTGACTTTTTCTTTTTTGTCTAAATCAGAAAATGCACTATCCAAAACGTCTGATTCGACTTCAGTGATCTCACAATGAGGAGATCCCACCAAACGCTTGTTAAGCTCTGCTACTGATGGATTTTCTGCATTCATACTACCAGGAGAGTCATGCAATTCAGATGAGGATACCAAATCCTCTCTGATAATCTGTTCTTGTATCTTGTATTTTATTTCTGCTTTATCAGAAGTTCCAGCATCATTATTTGAAATAATAGAAGTACTTCTCCTCCTCATTAGGCCTTCACTAAGAGGAGAAGTTCCATCAATGTTGGCAGTTGAGTTCAAGCTGTGAAGCTGGATTTGCAAGTTAAGCATCTCAGACTTCATCTTCTCCACTTGCAAGTTACGCTGGCGTTTCTTCTCCTCAGATTCCCGAATATGCTGTAACTGTGCAGTTTTCCATGCAGCTTTCTTCTCTTGCTCACGCACAATGGCACCAATTTGCTCTGCTTCAAGATATCGAAACACATAATCAAACTCTTGGGAGGAGAACATATATGACTGAAGTGAAACCAACATAAATATGATAATCTCAACTAGCGCAGATCTCTCAGTAATCCGGAATCCATAGTCATATTTATAAAATCCAATCATTCCATATATGTAATCCATTGTCTCACACTTCCCAGCACTAAACTCCCCCACAAAAGGAGATTGATAGGCAAGAGAGAGAACAATAAGAGCAAAGTTGTACATGCGCAAGAACTTGAATATCTTATTCTTTTTCTTTAGTATTTGAAGTCTCATTCGAAAGAATACCAGAGCAAAAGCTAGATAACCAAGGTGTAGAATGTCATACTCCAGCGTTCCAGTAATCAAAATCAATGCAAGCACAAGGTCCAATAGATGGCAATAGCAGTAAAGCCTCAAGTAGTCAAGAATTGTCCACATGCTTTTAGTTTCAAAAGATAGATCTCTCCAAACAAATGTGTTTTTACGCTGAGACATCATCTGGCGATATGTCGATGACCCTGAGAAACTGGACAGGTGATCAGCACGAAGTTTGAAACAAGCAAGCATGAAGACCAGAAAATAGCTGGTAAGTGTTCGAGGATCATCAACAATAAGACCTGCAGAAAATGTGGTAGACAATTTTAACAGGCTAAGAGAAATGGCTTAAAGTGCATAGAGCTCATGGCACAAAAATAGAAAATAAACAAATTTAGTATCATAAAAGATCGTTAAAAAATATTTGGAATGGCTTGGGACTTGGTCCTGAGCATTGGACCATGTTGGCAGAACCAAAAAATAATTGCTATTTGATTGTAAAAAAGCCTCTAAAAGTTCTTTAAAATCCGTATTAAACATCTATAATAAGCTTTTTGTAGACAGAACAAAGAGAAAAAGGTAAAAACACTTTTACAGATTGCAAGAATAAAAGTTAGCCAAGTAGCTTTAGCATCTGAACATTTAGGCCTTGTCAGAAGAGAAATTTATTCACTATACCAACATATTTCACCAATAGAAAACACATAAGTAAACAAGTAATTATAACAGCCAAGCAGCAATTATAACAGGGCCAAAAAGTAATACCCAACCAACAGTTCTTGCAATACTGGAAATAAAGGGTTGAGCTTCTCCAGCAATCATGGCATTGTATATTAGTCTCACTTGGAATATTTTGATTCAAAGACCATGTACTCTTCCAGATGGCGAAATATTCAAGAATAAGAATAGAAGCAAACGAGAAGATTAACAGGGGCCACAATTTACGTAAAATGCGTCGATTCAGAAGAACACAAGCAGCAAGCAATGCAATATATAACATAGATATTGCATTCAACAAAGCAAAGCTAGCAAGCAGCAAGGCAATCATGTTTATCTCAAGACCAAAGAGAGTAAACAAATTCTCCATCCAAAATTTCAAATATATTTTCAAGAGTCTCTTCTGTGTTTCAAATCTCTCCTTTCTCAAGGCAAGTATCCGTTTCTTGTTCCACTTATGACTCTCCTTGGTGCTTCCCCAGATATACCCAAATGAATATTTTCTAGTGCTGCCACCATCAGAGATGCCTGCTTTAGAAGATGCAGGATTAGATGATTGAGACAAACCAGAGGAGAAAAATGGCCATGAATTGCTTGTCACCCCTTCTTGTTTTACAGACAGTGCACCAGAATATGATAACGGCTTAATATCCTCATTAGAAATGGAAACATCAACTGAGTCATCCTCTTCTGAAACAAACAAAGGACAAGGCTCTTCCCACTTTCCTTTGTTTACAATAGTACTTGGCATCTTCTCCAACCAACGAAAGACATTGTATTGAAGAGTACATGCAGCAATCACCAGCACTTTTCCCCTCAAGCCTGATTCTAGACCCCAAAAGCCCGGCTTAAAGACAGAGAATCCCAAAAAAAGGGACAAATCAGAGTGTTTCTGTCCAGGAAACATCCCAGCCTGTTCACCCCACATCTGAAAAAGATACTCAGCTGTAACTAAAAATCCAGTGTAAACTAAGAATGATTTGGATGGGACCCGGGAATCTTTAGGTAAAGTTGAACAGATGACAAGGCCAACTAGATACACAAAACCAAATGCACTAATTGGAGATAAAGAAGCATAAAACAAAGCAATAAACAAGATCTTCTGGCTGTGCCAAATAAGAAACCTTTGGAGAAACCCAAGTACTCCACATTCCATTGGATCTGAATCATCTGAATTGTTTTTCTTGCTCTGCCTCCTCTCATAGCTATAAAGTTGCATCACAATCAAGACTGCCAAAGATTCCCAAACATTTTCCAAGGATGAAGCTTCTGAGTTGTAGCCCAAATAAAAATTGAGATCTATCAAACTGGACAGCCACATCTCAAAGCTGGAGAAACTGCTCAAGCTATATAGAAATATAAATACCATGATAGAGTATGCTTTTAATGGAAACCATAGACGTCTTTTTGTCCTCTCAACCAGTTGTCTTCCGATTATCCAAACAAGGAGGAATAATATGTACCCAAGTGAAATATGATTGGGTCTCACCAGGTAAACTGTGAGGAGAATTGTTATGAAAGCAATGTAGGTTCCTAATGATCTATATATAGATAGAAACTTCTGTCCAATTGCACTGAGGAATGATGCTATCCTTCTCTCTGAAAAAGATAAAAAATATAAGTACATATCACTTTTTTTCCCCTTTGCAAAATTAACACGAGTATATATCACTGAAAACTGAAAAGTGATACACGAGTAGCAGTAACAGTAACTGCACTGGCAATACAATTAATAATTTCCTAAGACCCAACTGTCACATACAATGGATTTAGATACTCCTATTTAAAAGTCATAGTTTTTCTATCATATCGTCCAAGAATTGAACATGCCATCTCATAAGGGTTGTTGACACACTGAGAGTTGTCCCTAAAATAATCACAAACAATTACAGATCACATTTTAATTCATAAACCCGAAACAAATGGTTGGGTAAAGCTTATTGGCTCTGATTCTGGTTCATCCAACTTTTATCTAGATCATTCACCATAATCAATTGATGTGTCAAAAAAGAACACGACTCCACAAAAATATTGATATTAATGAGGAAATTGTAAGGGAGGGTCTTCTGAACATGCACGATTATCAAATTTTATACATAAAATAAAACTCTCAGAAGTAAAAAGTCAGTATTTAAATTAGCATTTGGAACTAATTTGGAAAACTAAACAAAATTTCAAACTAATCCTGATATTCTTAGAAACCACAGCAAAAAAGTCATTCCAAAATAGACTAAGCCAAGGATAAAATTATACCATAGGAAGGATTATCATGACTGTATTTGGTGGTTGAGGAGGCATACACTGACAACAAAACTGATTTGTTCAGACCAGCTTTCAAGATGCTAAATCCAACAGGTAGGCTAGGGGTGTGCTGCACAATTGCTGAGAATGAAAATAGCATCTCAAAACCATGATTATGAATTGCACAGAAGCAAGCAAGCAAAGCTACTTCCAGAAAATCCCAGGAGCTATCATATTCAAGGAGACCTGCATCAAATTCACATAAATGATTAATAAACTTATCTTTTGGGTTCAGACAATGAAATTTGACTGATATTACCATGAAGAAATCTCTAATACAGAAAATAATTGACCACAACCATGTCCACTTGATACATAACAATTCTAACTAGTTAAATTAAATGCTTACCTAACTGTGTTAGGATTTCCATACTTAGAGAGCCTTCTTGCTCCAGAAAATTAGAAATCAAATCAATCTGAAGAATGTATAACAATGCAAAGTGAGCCTCACATAAGAGAATCATAGACTCGCGTGTCTTTCTGCTGATGTTGTGGCTCAAAAGATATATCAAGAAGAATATCACTGAAGCAAAAGTAAGAACATAACAAATATCAGCAAACTGCCATGAATTCATATCACATCAATCCATTTCTAAGCATTATAAAATTGACCAAAAAAAAGGCATTATGGTATAAATCAATTTTATGAATAAAATAATAAAATATATTACTTTTTAAAAGGACAGAATTAATAATGAGTTGAGAAAGCATACTATACACAGCATGGAAGAAACCAGGTTTCATGGCAATAAGGAATATCAGTGCCAGCGTTATAGCCCGAGAGCTTTTGCGCAGTCCCCATGCAATTGTAGCAACAATCAATACCTTAGTCTCTTCCTCCACTATGATTAAAAAAATAGGAAGACAAAATCAAATAGATGGAACTGAAGTATAACCCAATTACAGTTTATCAGCAAAGCAAATCTAAGAGCAGAACTGGATTAAGAATACAGAACAAAAATCCCAGAAGAAAAAGGATGTCACAATATCAAATTTGTAAAACTGAAATACCTCTTTACAAATAATTCAGGAAACAATGAGAAATCAAGTGATAAAGCAAGTAAACAGTTATCATCAGAATGACAAAAACATCATGTAAAACACCTTCTCCACAATTCCATCTAATCTTTAAAAAGCTAACATGGGAAAGGTACTTGTAAAGTTTTGTCACACATAAGCACTATAATTGACTTTTAATATTAACAATCATACATATATAAAGGGGCCCAATAATTGTAGGAGATATACTCTTGTAAATCTATACGAGAAAAAATGTGACATAAAAAGTTTTGCACCAACAACCATTGTTTACAAGTGTCATGATGCTCCGGGAGAGAGGGAGTAAAGATTAAAAAATATGGGTGCAAATCTGGTCTTGCAGATCCCGTAAAACACAACTCAACAAAATTGTCACCATAATTAACTCAACAAGATGACAGACCTGCAAAGAGATACAGCACATCATGTGGAACAACATCATGTATAATGTGAGAAACCAAAGACTTCACCCACAAAGACTGATATGGTTCAAGTTGATATCCGTGGAAGGGCAAGGCAGACCCAAACAGGTATGTGTCGAGAAGGTCTACAAAACCTCAATGGACCAGCAATGAATATAATATGGCCTTAGAGACAGAAGATGGAAAAACAAGATTTGTGCATCCAATCCCAAATATTGGGAAAAGATTTGTAGAGGTAACGAAGCCAACAAACATATATCAATCCTTTTCCATGAATTTAATTCAACACAAGAAGTGGATTATTAATTATTTAGTCAGTTATCAACAAAAAAAAAAAATTATACAGTTAACTGGTGTCACAGTATTGTGTGTGAATATATATATATATATATATAGGAAACATGCGTACACTTCAAACCAGAGAAACACATGCTAGACTACAAACTTCCACAAAATTCTGAGAAACACATGCTACACTACAAACTCCAGACAATATGTATTTAATCACCTTCCACTGTAGAGTTTTGATTTGAAGGTTGCCCATGCTCATCAGACAAGCAGAGGAAAACAGAGTTGTTCACAAGATTACCCAGGGCAACTAGAATTCCAAGACAAAACTGTGCAAGCAGAAAAAAACCAGGTATGGGATAATGCCACAACCCAACCATCTCCCAAATTTCCATGTCCTGTATATGAATTAAAGAAATAAATTAAAACCATTGACCCTATCATACGATAATCCATAGAAAAATTTAATCGCAGAAGAGAGGACTACCTTTCCAAGTTTCCAATTCAAGAAAGAAAATGCTACATTGAAAATGTATGTACTAACAGCCCACAAGAGAATGAAGACAAGAAGCAGCCCATTCAACCGGTGCAAACGGAATAAGGAAGGGAAGGCATATCCAACGTAGCCAACATATGCAAGTAATCCAAATGCACATAAACTTGCAAAATGAAAACTCCAAAAAGACAGTGCAAACAAGGAAACCTGTCAAAATTCCCACCAGAGTTTTTATAAACGATTTGACATAACTAGATTCAAAATGCTTGTAGAAATTAAAATATCAAGCATAGTTGCACAAACATCAAAAGAGAAAATACCTTATAGTATGAGCATATTCAAGGAAGGAAATTTATAAAAAAAATTTCTTATAAATTATAAATGATTGCATTAAACCAAAAAAGAATTACATAAGAGAAACCAACAGAGTATACTGTTTGTATACCCAAAAGGATTTTTAGATCAAGTTACAAATGTAATGAGTCAATAAAATCACAACATTGTTTGAGGTCTACTTGCATCCAAAGACAGCCAATAAAATAAAGATCTGGCAACCTAAGATTTTAAGTCTCGACGTAGATAGTTCATAGTCTTCAAGCATCATCCTATTTCTCTCCCACTAAACACTCCACAATAAGCAAAGAGGAATAGCATTCCAAACTCCACTCTCAAATGCCTTTGAACTCCGTCACCAACACTTAAGCCCTCCTTTCATTGTCTAAGGCATTATCCACTCACACCCAAAAACTACAATGAAATCCCATAATTCCATAGCCATAGGCAATTGAATAGCAAATTATCCACATTTTCAAAACTTATCCACCTACTAGCAGAGATGGTGGCAGGTTGGTTGCTGGCAGCTTTGGATCCAAGGTGTTTTTCTTTTTTATTGCTAAGTTACATGGTGGGTCTAGAACTAACAAACTCACTCTCCGCCCTGTTTTTACAGACTTAAGTGGTGCTATTTAAGAAACAACTCACTAGCAGTTTTGGATCCAAAGTTGTTAAGAACTCATTCCATTTTATTTATTTTTTAAATTTGGTAGTTACTAGGGGAGGGCAGATTTGATTCCTATACATCTTGGTTGAAACACTAGGAGGTACTAGTTGAGCTACAAGGCTTTTGGCACAAAGAATTCCTTCCTTTCAATAGGAGCAAACCCAAAAGCATTCAGATTCAAATAATAAAAATATAGTAAAAATATAATATCAGGAAAAAAAAAATCATACAAATAATTGCAAAGAACTACACCAATTAAATTCAGGCAGAATTTACTTCTATCTCATACAACCAAATAATTTTCCTTATAAATTCCACTGTTCTTTTATGTTATCTATGTTCATGTTTATTTTCCTTAATCATTACTACTATAAGAATATTGTGTCTGATTTTCATATCCACCTTATTAAATAAAATATATAATTGAATTGAAAGCTCCTTTTTTTTTTTTTTGGATAATTCAATAGTTGGGGGAGGGGGGACTGGACATCTACAATGGAAACACTAGAAAAGTACCAATTGAGCTACAAAAATCTTGGCATGAAATTGCATTGAAAGCTGACTTGCATAAGTGGGAGATATCTATATTGTTTTTCAAACTAAACAAATACCATATACCACGTGTTTGCTTAGAGCAACAGATTCACAACTGCATTATTATTACCATCAAAATTGGTTATAAGAATGGGTCAGCATCCAGTGCCATGCTTATTAGGCATCATAAATTTCATTTAGCTAAGGGAAACATACTAATCTCACAAGACCGTTACAACACATTGTTTATGTTTATATACCGGGAAGCCGTACGTGAAAAAGTTGATACTAAATGTCCGAAACACTGCTCCCCTCAATAAAACATTGGTGTGCTTTACACCGGATCTGCAAATCATTGAAACAATCCAGTAAGCTTTTAAGCATCAAACCATTTATGAAGTTGAAATATCCTCCAAAATGGAGTAACAGAAGAACCTCAAGTTCAGCAAAGCCTCATTAAATCCACATAGGAAATTTTCTTCTTTTTTATTTTATTTTTATAAGAAATCCAAATAGGAAATTTTCAACATTATGAATGATGCAACAGATCAGCAATTAAGCGGGAAAAAAAAAATCCTGTTAGATAAGCATAATGAAGCAGATTTATAGCAGTATTTATTGTCAGGTTTCTTCAACCTTTGGTAAAATGCATAATTGACCTTAGGGGTCAAACACTATATTGATCAATATTAGACCTGCAGAGCTCATGAAAAATAGATTCCAACATTTAATGAGTAAAAATACTTAAATGTCTCGTTATGCACCAGGAAGGCTAAATCACTAAAGGGAATTTGAGCAGATTTAACATAAAATTGATAAAGCTAACTAACATTCCTTGAATTATCCATGCAGAAGAATGGCATTTTATCAGCATTAAGGGAAAGGGAAAGGAGGTGATCAACTCATGAACTTTTTTTGTAATCTCTCATCAAAGATACTCTAATATCCCTCAGGGTTCTGGGCATGCAAAATTTCTTCCCCATGCATCCGAAAATTGTATCAGAGATGGAATAGCCAATAAGTTACTCATCGTGTTTATAGTAGGCTTCATCCAATCTCCTCTTCAGAGACATTGCAAGAACAACCCTCAAAAATGTCAAAAAAAGGGATAACAAAACTAATGCCAGAAATCCAGTTGTTATGTGTGCAAGTGTAACAGTGAATCGGTTGACCATCTATTTCTTCACTGTCCAATTGCTATGGATTTGTGGTCTATGGTTTTGGGTTTATTTGGAGCAAGATGGGTTATGCCGCAATTTGTTGTGGGGCTCCTAGCTTGCTGGCAAGGTAGACTTGGTCGTCATAGAAATGGTCATATATGGTTAATTGTTCCCCATTGCTTAATGTGGTGTCTTTGGAGGGAAAGAAATAGTAGGTGTTTTGAAGATAATGAGAGATCCATACCAGACCTCAAGCTTTTTTTCTTTAGAACTGTATTAGATTGGTTGGCTACTTTGCGAAACCAATCATTCTCTTCCTTTCTTGATTTTCTTGATTCTTGTAATTTTTGTCGACCCCCTATACACTCCTTCTGTACTAGGGTGTCCTTTTTTTTGATATCAATAAAACTTATTACTTATCAAGAAAAATGCTAGAAATCCAGTCAAACACATTTGATTTTATGTAAAGTAATTAGATAGTTGTAATCTTGTAATTAAAAATAACAATGACTATCTTGTGAGCATAGAACATAATATAATTGAGAGGGGAGGCTTGTTGTTAAACAGACATAAACTTTCCAAGTTTATTACCTGGATTCACGGATAAAAAATGAATGCTTTGAGGGAAGAAGTTGCTCTGTCAAGTTACTTTCTCCCATGGACATAATATAATCCATTTCCTCCAGATCACATTTAATACAAGATAGCTGCATCAGAGAAAAGAAATGGTTGAAAAAGAATCAAACATAATACAATGCAAAAGGCAACAACCAAGAGGAAAATGGCAAAGTAAATGAAAAAGGATAAAGAAAACAACATCAACAAAAATATACGGACAAAAGGTAATATAACTATATGTTAGTAAGCATTTTATTGAAAATTGTATAGGACTTGTTTGGGTGGCTACACGTAAGTTGGAACTGAACCATGTTCTTGCAAGGAAAACATTTGGATGGCCAATATCCAGATTCCACATCATTCAGAATGACATGCAATATCACGTCAAAATTTCCACCGTAAGGAGGTGTTATTGTGAAATTGCATCCATCTTCTAAAGTAGATACATTATTGAGGGCGCCTCACTCATCTACATGACAGCTCTCCTTTTTTTTGATGATAGGTAAGAAAAAATATTATTAAAGGACTACTTTATGCAAAACAGCCAATCATAACAAAAAAATAAAAAACTAAAACGCAAAAAACTATATACAAAAGAGAAGTGAATCTACAAACGTCAGAAGAGATTCACTAGATGTGAGTCCCCAAACCCAAGACCAATCAAATAAGGAACCAACAAAGAATGCAAGCAGGTGATTATCTGAACTCTCCACATCCTCAAAAGTACAACTATTTCGCTCCCTCCAAATACACCACATCAAGCCTAACAGGATCAAATTCCATATGTTGGACAAGTGTTTCCCCCAACCAATTCTTCCATCCAAAAAGCAGATCTATCTCCTTTTATTCTACTCATTCAACAAAACTCCTAAGCACATCACCCACAGGCATATGCCTAAATATGCAGGCTCCATGGACAGTAATTCAGCTCTAAATTTGATATGACACACTACTCACTCTTTAACGTCATCTCTCTGTATCCTTTTACTGTCATTATCTAGTTTAATTTTAATAGCAGAGCTGACCATATGCAAGTACATCTTGACTTCAACTATTCATAAAGTATGCTCCGACATTCCAATGGGTTCGTGTCTTTTTTTTTTTTTTTGGAATGTTGGGGCACACTTTGTCCCCAAACCTTTAATTTCGTCAAAAGAATTACACACAGAAAAAAGCTCATGATTAGTTATAATAGGTTGCCACATGATAACTTGGAGAGAAAATTTGAGATTTATTCATGATTTCCCTGATTGAGAGTTTGAATGGGTGGATTACCTAATATATTTATTATACTCTAATCTTACTTTACCTGGAGATATTGATAAATTCAATATGATACACTACTCCACTCTAGTCTAACTTCAACTCTCTTTATTCTCTAATTTACTTTTAATAGCAGAGCTGACCATCTGCAAGTATATCTTGACTTCAACTATTCTAAGTGTTCCCCAACATGCCAATGGGTCATGCCTTGTTGTTAATACTTCAAAAGAATTGAAGATAGAGTAAAGCTCATGATTAGTAGAAATAGGTTGCCACATGACAACCTGGAGACTAAATTTGAGATTTATTTGAAATTTCCATGAATGAGAGTTGGAATGTGTGGATTACCTAATGGATTCATTATACTCTAATTTAAATTTTGCTAGAGATATTGACTAGTGAAAAATATATGATCTCTTTTATAAAATAGGTATCCGGTGATAATCTACATCCAGGAAGAAACTAATGCCACAAGAAGGAAAGATTAAAATATAATTGACTCATAGAACCTCAATCACAGAGAAGATGTTAGTAAGTAATTCTACAAGTATTGTGATGCTAACTTTAAACAGAGTTGGCTACCAGATGGTTGTAAAACAGAGCATACCATGATGTAGAAAAGTATAAGGGAAAGGCAAGAACATATTTCAGGCCACTCAGAATTTGCAGATACTTTAAACAGACCAATGAAATCAGCTATCCGTTGAAACATATTTGGGAACACAATAGGGAGCTGATACACATACAGCAGGGCAATATTGAAGCCAGCATACAGCTGAAGAGGCCTCCACCACCTTCAAGACCATATGTAAAACTATTAGGGACAAATTGGACAAAAAACTGACCAAGAGAGAAAAAGTAACACTATTAGCCAGTGAACATTAATTTTTTTTTGGTTAATAAGTACCTGAAAAGTCCTAGAAAATTGCTTGTTAAAGACCAATCCACAAGACCAACACAGCTTCCAATAAAAAATGGTAGAGAAATCCATGAGGGATGGCTAATTCCCACAACCAGCTGAATGGCAGGCAACAGCAAACACGACGCCACCCTAAGACGAGAACCTTCCATGTTGGAAAAAAAAATTAATTATTTGCGATAGCACATGATCGGGAGTTCTCTTGTTTGTTGAGAATGCAACTTAAAGCAATTATACAGCTAGGGTATATTAATATACCAGACATGCAGTCCTATTAAATTTCCATATCTAATGTTGTATGTACTATATTACTTAAGTGGCTTGATCTTTAAATGCAAATCCACTTTAGATACAACTTAAAAATTGAACTGAAAGAATGGTGAAAATAACTTCCCAGTAAAAAGATAGGAAAAAAAACCAATAAGAGCTAAGCATCAAATATCAAATTTCCATCCAAATCCACACACAATGACACTTTCACGAAAAAGTGATTAAAAAAAATTGATTAAACACATAAATTCTAAGAGGCAAAGGAGCGTTCTAGAAATTCTGGGATTCAGTTCAAAATCCTGCCAGAAGGCAAATCCCAGCACTACAACTGGTTGAAGCAGACAAGTTTATATATATATATATATATATACTGGTCCATTCAGACAAGCATCAAGATGATTTAACCAGAAATTTCAAGACAGCACCTACACAAAAGAAAGACGGATTAACATGAAAACAAGGGTAGATGACAAAATTAAAGGTTCAAAAGATTACTCATTACTAAGATGACTTTTGTCCTGAAGGAAAATAAGCACTATGAGAAACCTTCCAATGTCCTCTAAAAAACCAAGTCCAAGATCTATAAACTGATAACATTAAAGAAAAAGAAAAATCAAGTGCTACATCAAGCTAAAAAGGGAGGATGTCATGAGACAGCCATTTAGCCCAAGATTTCTTAGACAACCCTTGGAGATCGAACCCTTGGAGATCGATCCTACCAGCCTAATCAAATAGGAGAGAATGCAAGTTTCTCTAAGACAAAGTCAACCCCGTATGATAAGATAGTTAGGGGTCTTGAAGTATGCCCATCATTTTAAATACGTGGACATCCTAAATAACAAAAGCCAAACTAACCTATGCAAATTTTGCTTTAGTTCATTGTTCACACTATCTCTCCACTAACCTTTGCTTTTTAATCTTGACAGAATTGTGGAACCTTTCACCCATTATATGATAAAGAACCTTTTTTTACCCATTACAATAGCAACCAACTTTTGTCACCATGAACAACAGTTTGATTGCTCTTGAATAATTCCGAAGTGTACCATGTTCAACTAACAATAAGACATCCGATTCTACAAACTTGCAATTAAAATGTAATGATTGATAGTGAAGATTAAATAAAATGGAAGAACAAATAACTTGCATAAAAATTTGGGACACAATGGTCTACTCACAAACCTAATTGTTCAATAAATGACAAGAAATGACCCCAACAAGAAGCACGCCATGGAACCAGACCAAATCTATTCCCGTATATATCAACTAAAGCAACAAAAACCGCTATTAGTCGTACAATCAAGAAATAAATTACAGAGGGAGATTTCCAGGTATGAACTCTGCATAAGCATACAACAGGGAAAAAAGTATCAGTTTTTGCAGAAGAAATTGAGGGAAAGGAAAAACTAAAAAGAAAAAAGATCAACTCTTACGTCGTGAATCCAATCAGTTTTGCCCACCAAGCTTCTGCTATACTCCATTTATTTCCCTCAACAGCCCATATAACAAGAAACGTTACTTGAGAAAGAATGACAAGCAAGGAAAAGATGATAATGGGCCATAATAACAAAAATCGCCTGCGAAATCGAAACCCTACCCCCCAAAAAAGAAAGTGTTAGTAGTATTAATATAATAATAGCATAATAAGCTAAATTATAGCATTCAATGCAAAAGCAAGCAGCATTGTGCAGCCAAACCTAAGCACTGAGTGATTCTATATCAAGAGGGAACTTATCAATGATATGGCATGAATAAAGGCACAACAAGTAGGATTTAAAATGCATTGCATATTTCCTTGTATTCCTTCTCAAATAATGTAAGCTATATTATATCTTTCCCGATGATTCCAGCTCCTTTCTAACAAAAGCTCCACCAACCCCATCCTCAACCCCCAACCCAAGAAAAAGATTCCAAATGATAAACATCATGCAAGCATAATTGCACATGGCATGCAAAGTACAGTAAAACAATAATAGTATACAATTCAATCTGCTAAACTACATACGGAAGCTTACCTATTTTCGGTGCATTGTATTGAAGCAGAAGGAAAGCTATCAAATCAACTAGAGAGATCAAACTCCAGTTAATTACAGCAGCTGCAACAAATATAGGGAAAGATTTAAAATCAATGACTTGCATCAAGCAAAGCAAACATATACAACTGTGTCTCTGTATACTGAAAGCAAACGGCATTATGACGAAAGCAACTCTCTGATGAAGCTAATAAAGTAATTTACACATTGCTGCATAATGTATGTCTGTGAGTGCAAGCTTTCTGCCTGTAGCACCTACTACTAAGAGAATGTGATATTGTTCCTCTCCCTAAGACTACGAGCCAACAATTCAAACTAACCCCATATAGAAATTTCATAAATTGTAAGACACAGTGGCAACTTACAAGCAATACAAACACGGTATATATTTAATCCAAAATGGGTCCATTCAAATTGCCAAAGAAAACACATTACTTTAGTAGTTATAGCTCAAACCAATTATAGTTTCCGATTGCAATTCAATTCTACAACCTAGTTCAATTCAATAGCAAAGTACTAATAGTGAAATCAAGTTCACTCACTACAAATAATCTTCCAATCACAAATAAGCAGCTATAAATAATAGTACAAATAAACAAAAAATAAAAATAAAAATAGAAACTTTCCAGGGACAATTGCAAAAGCATACCTGTTAGGAGCAACAGAGGCAATACAAACCCACCAAGAAAGCTCCCCATGAGAACAACTTTCTACCAATACAAATCACTGCAATTCCATCACCTTCTCATCAAATTTCACAAATCCGTTAATCGGTTTTCAAATTTCAACCAAATCAAGAAAACCCATTTCAGGAAACTCCAAATCCCCCGAGAAATCACCAATTTTGGAACCCCAAAATGTGAACTTTTTCTTCTCTGTGTGTGTTAAACAGAATTTAGTTTATCTGGGTGTGTGTTTTTCTAAAATCGCGGTAAAAATTTCAATAATCAGTATCAAAAGCACGTGAATAACCGAACTAATTAAGGAAAATATTTTCTGTAACTACTGGTCCAAACTGAAAGTCACAGATAAGAATTGCAAAAAAAACAGAACAATATTTGAAAAAAAAGAAAAAGCTTTGGAAAAAGTTAATATTTTTTTTTCAAAAAAAAAAAAAAAAAGCTTAAATGTGTAATGTTTAAAAGGTAAAAATGTGATTTTGAAATAGGAAAAAAAACAGGCTCGAAATTGGGATTTTTGTTTAACAGTAATATGCGGTTGCTTCACGGGTTACCCAAATGAGACGTTGCGTGATTTAAATAGTGAAAGATATGCACTTTTGGCAGGAGGGTATAATGGTCAAATAGATTGAAAGGTCTCTAATGGGATTGGGCTTTGGGATGAATGAGCCAGTAAATGGGCCTTTTTTTTCTTTCTTTTTCCTCTAATTGCTACAATTGGAGGCAAAGAGGTGTCTAAGTCTGACCTGCACCTGCCCAAACCGCCCAGGCCCAAACTAGAAACCGTCCAACTCGACTCTGGCAATGGTCAACAGCGGATCTACATGTCCAGAAATTGAAACCGGCAAGTCGGTTGGCAGGTCTTCGCATGAAAAATTAGGTCCAATCGATCTGACCAGATATAATTTAAAATATATAATTTAAAATCCACCTGTTTTAAAAGCCAAAATATTATCCTAAATACCCTATACAGATATTCTTGTGTTAATTTGTAAACCTAAAAAGGTAAAAATGATATTAAAACAAGTAAGGAAATTTCATTTAATATAGTCAAAATTCTTATAGCTCAATTTTATTATTAAAAAAAAAAAAAACCCAAAGGTTCCAATTATCATCTCTCCTGTCATACTATCAAAGTATCAAGTTATTGAGGTCCAAGTAAAGCCAAGTTTGGTAAGGAAATTTAAATACAAAAAAAAAAAAAAAAAAAACCCATAAAATAAAGTCCTACACTTGAATTTATTGTTTGACAGTTTTGGCTTTGGTGAATGATTATAAATACAATTTTTAGAAATTGTATCCTACTTTATTTGTTCAAAACAAGATTCTCAAAAAAATTAAATAAAAATTTATTTTGAAAACAATTAAGAGGATGCTTTCAACTTTCAAGACACAAAAAAAAATATTTTTAATGACATAGTTGTAAATAAATTGAAAACAATGGAACAATATATTTGCACAAATTCTTCTATCTCTTAATTAAGAAGTTTTACTTTATCACCTTAAAAAAAATCACGCTTCAAATTGAAGCTTATATCAACAAAAAAAAGTACATGATATATGTTACTGCATTTTAGTTTTAAAACTTATCATTATCCAATCATTATTTTTCTAATTTCCGTATTTTAAAAATTAATCCTAAAGGTGAGAGCCTTCAAATTCAATTTTTAAAAAGTATTTTTTTCCGTATTGTTTTGAAAACAAAAACAAAAGTCTTTCTACCAAACAAGTAATAACTCAACGATGATAGAATTTTTTTTTTTAGAGATAATAACATCCTTTTTAATTCTTTATGTTTATGATTTTAGCCTCACTGTCAAGTTAATATTATTTGTTCAATAAATAAATAAAAATGTTAGTATTATTTAACACTATTCTCTCTCACTCAAAAAGAATTAAAGAATAACTTCTTTTAAAAAAAAACTGAAACAAGAAAATTCAGTTGGCAAAAACTATGCCGTTTTATTGTCCCTCTCAGCTGCCTTAGGCTTCTTATCTCTTTCTCTCTGTCTCCCATACCATTGAAAAGTGAAAACAGTGTGCACAGCATGAACACGCTAATCCCAACGTCTCTCTGCAACACCAAAATCACAAGGTTCCGTTTCACTCCAATCCTCAGAAACAGCTTGTCCCATGATCAAGCTCGCACCAAAAGCTTCAAAATACATGCCAGTTCCAGTGAAGTAGATGCACAAACAGTAGAGGAACCCAAGAAAGAGACACAAGCAGAACCCACTGAAGCAAGCAAGTCCTCCACCGCTGCTCCTCTTGCACTAGACAAAGACCTTAAAAAGGTTGGTACATGCTTGTTCTCTACTGGGTGAACCTAGCTCTAAACTTTACGTTTGAACTGTTTTTGGAGATTGAAAATTCATGTTTCATTGTCCTTATTTTTTGACCCCCCAGTGAATATGTGTATACCATTATGTTGTAAGTACATCAGCCAAGAATTCAGCAAAAAAAAAAAAAAAGTACATCAGCCAAGGGTTAGGGGCAATAAGTTTATGGACAAAACATTTTTTTACAAATTTTTTCATAACGGTTGACATGACCTGTCATGACTATGATTTTTTTTTTTTTTTTTTGCTGAGAGTCATGACTATGATTATGACATAGCAAAAGTGGTATCAACCATGGACTCTCCAACCACAACTATTATATTAGTTGTGAAAAATATTATGTCCCTAACATTACTCGACTAGGGGTAGTTGTATGCAATGTGCTCTCTACTAAAATATTTTTTGATTTCTTAAAATATATGAGAGAAAAGGCTTAATCATTGATATGCTTTTATTTTTATTTTTAAATTTCCTTGACAGGTTGCTCAAAAGACTGCTGCAACCTTTGCACCAAGGGCTTCCACTGCTACCAAAAACCCTGCTGTACCTGGAACTGCCTTGTACACTGTTTTTGAAGTTCAAGGTTATGCCTCAATGTTGTTAGGTGGAGCTCTGTCTTTTAATCTCATCTTCCCATCAAATGAACCGGACCTATGGAGACTAATGGGAATGTGGTCTATTTGGATGTTCAGTAAGTTATGCCCCCTACTAAATTTCAACCTCACTCTCAGTTGATGTGTCAAATATATGAACAAAATGTTAAACTTATATTTGATAAGGACTTCTATCCAAACCGTTTGATTTCTCTATAATGCTTGCATGCTTAAGATTATTCTAATTAAAATTTGATTTGATGAAGCAGCATTTAGAAACTACCTGTTATTGCTGTCAAAGAAATCACCTAACTCAATTTTGGTTATAGCTTTATAGGCTTTTGTGTGTGTGTGATAATTAGCCATATACTTGTAGGATAGGATTTAAAGCAACCAATTTTAGTACTCTTAGCAATTGTAGTTCTTTTTGTCATACCTTAAAGTTAAACTTACCACCATTCAAAATTACCCACACTTGACTACAATTTCAGTTTCTACAGAACTGCATCTTATCGAGAAAATTTCTATCACTTGCAGCAATTCCTTCCCTCCGAGCCCGAGACTGCTCAAAGAATGAGAAAGAGGCTCTTAACTACCTGTTTCTCCTCGTCCCATTAATCAATGTTATAATTCCATTCTTTTGGAAGTCCTTTGCAGTTGTCTGGTCCGCAGATACTATAGCCTTCCTTGGAATGTATGCATGGAAAGTAAGCTTCATTTCTTCAGAGATGTTGAATTTGGTATTCCTTTGTTAGTTTGTGTTTCTCTCTACTGAAGTATATTCTTTTTCTTCAGTTTGGGTGGCTGCAGAGAACAGACTAGGAAGTCAAAGTGATGGCTGCCTTCGGTTGGATAATAATCTCATCACTGTCATGGATTCTCAATTTTATAACCTTGTGATGCATGTCTGACATGAAATTTATTAAAGCCTACCATTGCCCAACTAGCTATCAAGATGAAGATGATTTGTGAATTAACAGGGCACCAGGATTGCCTCACCAAGGCGAATGAAACAAGATACCCTCCTCTTTCTTCTAAACATGTAATAATAAATCTATACCAAGTTACTGTGAATGCTTCAAAGTTTGGGATGTAGGAAAAATTTTCATGTTTTTTCTACTTTTTCTCTTCTTCCCTTTTGTTCATGTTTAGGATGTATATGGTTCAAAGTTCATATGGAAAAACTAAGTAATGATAAATTTGTATATGGTGAGTCTTGAATTGTTGTTTGTTTGTTTGCTTCATGTTTATAGTTGTAAATAAGCAATGCTTGCAATTACTATTCCTTATAGTAATAATACTTAATTGAATCATCTAATTGGGTAAAACCAGCACAAAACAATGCAGAAATATAATGTTTTATTTACTTAAGGATATTATTTCATTGCATAAGAAATTATTGACCAAAACTCAATATCAATGAATACAATCGTATCACTATCAGACAAATAAGTAACTTTGTGAAGCATTTTCATTCCATCATTTGACTAATATTACAAAGTAAAAAGTTAATGGATGTTCTAAAGACATTAGTTTTGAAAAAAAAATTTATAAACATTTTATAAGAAAAGAAAAAAAAAAAATTTTGACAGTTTTATTTATTTTTTTTCATAAAAGTGATATTAAAATTTGCCTAAAATGGTCTATTAACAAATGCGCTAATGATATATCTTCATTAAATCGTTATTTCATTATGGCTTAATAACCTCAATTAGAAAATGGACTCATTCCAAATATAATTTTGTCCCATCCCATTGAAGGCTATATACAATTGGTTCATTTAAAATTTGATCAGTTCACAAAGATTCAGTGGCTTTTGTGCAATTTCAAGAAGTTTTATGTTAGTTAAATTAGATATGGGTTCTGATTTTAAAAGAAAAGGGTTTGGGGCTTAATTTAAGGGGTTCGGACCTGGACTTATTCTAAGGCTTACTGGTTTTAAAGACTGATGGGCCTTTTAACTTCTTATATCCTAAATTGGTGTGGGCTTAATTTCAGGTATGGCCTATACTTTTTGGGGTTGTGAGATAATCTAACTGGGCCTAGTTCAAGCAGATTGGACCGAAATTGACTCGGCCCATCCTTATCTCAAATCCCTCCCACCAAGTATATCATATGTGGAGATTGTATATTGCCCAAATTACAGGTTATATATATATATATATATATATATATGCTAGCTTCGACCCTCTTATAATCTAGATAAACTTGGAGGGCCAATAACATTAAAGGGGTATTTGGTTTGCCATGATGTTACATTACGCCGTAATATTACGTAATTGTAATTTTATATTAATTTAATCTCAATACAATAATACAATATTAAATTGTTTAGAAAAGTTGTGAGATTAACATGATATGATATATTTTGCAATTTTAAATTATAATAATGTTAGAAAAAATAAAATAAACCAAAAATTTTAATGTCACATCATCGTAATGCATATCACATCAAGAGCACATCACAATGAATCAAACACCCCTTAACATGTTCCTCTCATTGGTTAAATCTAAATGTAACTCTTTTGTTTGTACCTATACTTCAATTAGCCATTGTTTGATGCAGGCAAGTGAAACTCATACATGGTTCCAAGATGTCGTGTTGAAAGCCGTCTCGATATATACTTATATAAGTGATCACAAATTATGATGAAAATCTATGCACCTCAAGCTCAAGCAATATAATTGAAAGTGATGAAGTCAAGAATTTCACCAATGAGTCACACGATACCTATGCGCTTGAATATCGATCTGCACAACACAAAGAAGGGAAAACCTTACAGAGAGCACCGGTGCGGTGCTGGCCGAAGACTCTCCGAAGGCTAAGTTAGAAAATATGCTCACAACTCTAGAGTGCTAGAGGGGGTAAATTATGCGTACCTTGATTAGTGAGGGTCATGGAGCTTTTATAGTAGTAGAGGGTGGACTTTTCTTACTTGGAGTAGAAGTCGTTTCCATGTAGGAATCCTCTTCATCGTGGATCGCGGGATCCCTTCCTTATAAGGCTCTTACATCAAACGTGGACCGCAAGCATCTCTTACCAAAGGTCTTCATGGCCTTTGGGCCTGCTGTTATTTCATATTGGGCCCGTCCATTATTGGCCCACAGTAACGGACCGTCAGGCCCATTTTGTGCCCAAATTCTTCCTCTTCAGTTGCCCCCTTCACCTCATGGGTCCGTCATACTTTAGTGGACGGAATCAAGGGGTGACGATAATACCGAGGCATGACGGTTAAAAGGGGCTGTGGGTCGTCGGTCCTAGTCACCAAGGATGATGGTAAGAAGGCTTAAACAGTTAGTAATCTGGTAATCGACAAGGCCTGAAATGCATTAAATGGCCTTCGACACGTGTCACGTTTTTACAGGCCATTAGATGGGATCGAGGCGTTGCTTCGTCTTCCGTGCACTTCTCTTATAAATACTGCTTCCTCCTCCTCTCATTTTTCACTTTCAGAAAGAATTTCATTGTCAGAGAGAGACCGTCGCACCTGTCAGAGAGAGACCGTCCACCTACTGCAACCGTCAGCGATACCTCCGTTCCATCTAATTTTTCCAGGTAAGCCATTTCTATCCGTCTTATATTTAATTCCTTATATTAACTACGAAAAAACAATTCCCTTTCTTTCCCGTCATATTTTGTAATATCCATTATAGCCTTAGGTTTTGTCCTTACCTGTAGGAAAATGTCTAGTGCGTCAAGTAACCAGTCCGTCGTCCGCGACGGCGAGTGTTATGAGGTGTATCCGTCAGGTCACAAAGACCGAGAGGATTTGAGCGAGGATAGGAGTCCGTCTGCATCTTCCCCTTCCTCAACAAATGAGGATATGGAAATCGTAGAAATAGATGAAGAGCAAGTAGAAGAATATAGATCCGTCGTGGGAGCGGACGGACTTAGGCTGTTCGTCATGCTGCCGGAGTGGACGGTCAACGCATTTACTTCAAAAATCAAGGAGCCACATTTCAACACCATTAGGGACAACTACCAAATCCCCGAATATATCCCCCTCCGTCTACCTTATAAGTCTGAGAAGTGTTATTACAAGGGGGTCGACGGCGTTGGGATATATGAGCAGGTGCTCAAGGCTGGCCTTAGATTCCCACTGAGTTCACTCCATCGCGAACTCCTACAATATTTGGGATTGTCCGTCAGCCAGATATCCCCAAACGCCTGGCGAGTCTTTATTGCCATGGAGGTGCTGTACGGAGCCATGTCGGACGGTAGGCGTAGGCTGACGGTGAGGGAATTCCTTCACTGCTACCGTCCAGACGAGATAGATAAGTCGAGGGGAATGTATAGCTTCGTCCCCAGGAGCTCCCTCTTGAAGGTTATCTTCGAAACTCCAGATTCAAATAGAGACTGGAAGAGCCGTTACTTCTTCATGGAGGGAGACGGTTGGATGAGCCGTCCTGGGGAGACGGATTACATGCCAGTAGACACAACGTGGGGCATTTTAGCCGAGTCTGGTATACCCGTCATAACAAAATATCTTATCTTCATCTTTATTTCACTTGATCTAGTTTTCACCAAAATTTACAACCGTCTGTTTTTTCAGTCCGTCAGCGCCCCCAGATAGAATTAGAAGAATTCAACTTCTTGGAAAAGATTTTTAAGAAGACATCGTCGGAGGAAAGGACCTGGGCAAAGCTCGTCACCCTTGATACTATTCATTGGTATTGTGACGGTCCTGATCCATCTCCAGCGGCAAGAAAGTACGACGAGAAAGTCCGTCAACGTAAGTTTCAAATCTTAGAACTTTCTTTTTATTCCGTCTACTACTCTTCTTTACAGTTTACTCCGTCTACTTTGGCAGAAATGGAAGACGCTAAGAGAAGGGCGCTGATTCGAGCAAATGCTGCAAAAAAAAGGGGGACGGGCGATGCTGAGCTGAAGGAGATGGGTACCCAAAACCCGTTAGCGAAGAGAAGACAACCCTTGAAGGGAGATTGTCCATCCAAGAAACCCAAGGTTCCTCTGGACCCCGTCCTAGGTCTTATGGCTGGAGGAACTAAATCCGTCACCCCAGTCAAGCACGGGGTTGGTAAGGGCCTTATGGGGGGTCCGTCGACTGGTGACAAGAAACCTCCTCCCCTTCTTAGGGACGACCCTAAATACGCTTTGGAGCAACTCTCCTCCATAATGTCCTCCGAGGATTATGAAGACCTTAGTAATCACTCGACGGAGGCGATGGGCGAGACGGGCCTCTTCAGTATAGCTCAGGTAACGGTCCTTCCTTTTATTATTTTTTATCCGTCTATACTTCGTTTGCATATGAGACTAATTTTTCCATTCTTCAGGCTATGGTGATGATGAAGGGTCTCTTTGGACGGTGCTTGAACCATGAGACGACCCTGGGCCGTTTAAAGGAGAAGGCTAAGGTGACGGAGGACGAGCTGGCCCAGCTTCAAGCCTGGAAGGTTATTCAGGAGAAGAAGCTGAAATTGGCTGAGGAGGTACGGGACCAATACCTCGAGGCGACGGAGGAAATGAAGAAAACCATTGAGAAAAAAGATGTAGAACTCCGTCAAGCCAAGGAGGTTGCTGTGCTCGAGTATCGCGACTCGGATGCTCTCCTGACGGAGCTAGGGGTCTCATATGCCGACGGATTTGACGAGGCACTCCGTCAGGTTAAAGCTCTTTACCCAAAGCTCGACTTGACATCCGTCAACATAGATGCCGCGGGACAAGCGTCCGTCCAACCTGCGCAATCTGAGGACACGGAGGAAATTTTTGGCGAGAAAGCCATCCCCGATGCTCCTCTTGACCAGCCAGTTGTGGACGATGACCTAAAGGAAGCTTCCGCCCGTCACACAGATGATGTCATAGGCCCGTCGTAGGATAATCTTTGTTTTGAACTTATTGTAATGCAATATTAGATCAATACATGACTCCGTCATGTATCCAACTTGTAAGCCCTTATTTTTGGACATGTTTTTCGTTTTTACATATTTGCTTAATTTTAAAGTTGCTTGACATACTCTGTCGTGTTTTGGGATCTTTGCAATTTTGTTTGGATATGTTTTACGAATGACTCCGTTCATAAGGACGGGTATAGATGAGATTCGACTTCGCCTTAGATGTGCTAATTTACAACCGTCATGAAATATTTAAGTAAAGGCGCATTGTCCGTCAATGCTGGGAAAATGATAACCGTCTACTTTGTTTGAATTTGATTAACATCCTCCTCTTTATGGGTCTTCTAGGACCCGTCGTTTCCATAATTTCATTTTATCCGTTTGAAGTTACTTCGCGGATCCCTCACTTATTTTATTGCCAAATTTGTTGACTGATTCATTATCCGTCCTCTACCGGACGTCCTTAATGGGAGTTTGGGTTTTAATTGGCTTGGGATTAGCCGTCCCCTTTGTGCGCTTAGTTTTAGCCGTCCTCTATAGGATTTTGGATTCTCATCATTTTTGGGATGATCCGTCCATTTTTAGCCGTCCTCTTTGGGGCTTTAGATTTTCGTTACTTTGGGATAATCCGTCCACCTTGTGGACTTAGTTTTATCCGTCCTCAATGGGATTTTGGATTTTCATCCCTGTGGGATGATCCGTTCACCTTGTGGACTTAATTTTATCCGTCCTCTATGGGACTTTGGATTTTCATACCTGTGGGATGATCCGTCCACTTTGTGGGACTTTGGATTTTCATCCCTGTGGGATGATCCGTCCACCTTGTGGACTTAATTTTATCCGTCCTCTATTGGACTTTGGATTTTCATCCCTGTGGGATGATCCGTCCACTTTGTGGACTTAATTTTCTCCGTCCTCTATGGGACTTTGGATTTTCATCCCTGTGGGATGATCCGTCCACTTTGTGGACTTAATTTTGTTTATGTAGGGAAATCACAGTAGAGTCTGAACACTTCTCTTTATTGAAAAAATAATGATGATGAAAATGTACCTGCCCCCTCAGGCTTAAAAAAGGTACTTGTAGAGAAATTTGTTCGAAGTAGAGAGCAAAACTAAAGTAATAAGAAAATTGTCTGAGGTAAAAGGAATCTTATAATAGACTTAAGTAAAACATGGTAGCAAACTGGAAACTGGGGGAGAGTCGACGTTCTTTTTGGCGCTCCTACTGGTAGTACCTCCGAAGGTGCTCTGTGTTCCATGGGTGCTGAAGCTTCTGTCCGTCCATGGTTTCGAGGTGGTAGGTCCCTTTTCTTTGCCAAGACGAGATCCTGTATGGTCCTTCCCAGTTGGGGCCGAGCTTTCCTTGCGCTGGATCTTTGGCAGCTCCCATTACTTTTCGTAGCACAAGGTCTCCAATCTGGAAGTCCCTGTGTTTGACATTGGAGTTGTAGTATTTTGCCATGAGGTTCTGGTACCTTGCCAACCTCTGTTCTGCTGTAGCCCGGACTTCGTCTATCAGGTCCATCTGGAGCCGTAGGGCTTCTTCGTTGCCATCCTTGTCGTAGTTCTCCACTCGATAGCTAGTGAGCCCGACCTCCGCTGGAATGACGGCTTCGCTTCCGTACGTCAGTCTGAACGGAGATTCTCCAGTTGGTGTTCTTGTGGTTGTACGGTATGCCCACAAGACGCTCGGTAGTTCGTCAGGCCAGATGCCTTTCGCCCCCTCGAGCCGGGTCTTGATGATCTTCAGTAAGGACCGGTTCGTAACTTCTACTTGCCCGTTGGCTTGAGGGTGTGCGGGCGACGAGTAGTGATTTTTGATCCCTAGTTCTGAACAGAAACTCCTGAATGCTCCGTTATCGAATTGCTTTCTGTTGTCGGAGACGAGCACCCTGGGTATCCCGAACCTGCATATAATATTCCTTCAAACGAAACTCCGGATGTTCTTCTCCGTGATAGTGGTCAAGGCCTCTGCTTCTACCCATTTGGTGAAGTAGTCAATTCCAACTACCAGAAATTTGAGCTGTTTCGCGGCCATCGGGAAGGGCCCCATGATATCTAGTCCCCATTGGGCAAACGGCCAAGGGGCCGTCATAGGTGTCAGTTCCTCGGTCGGCTGCCTGATCAGGTTACTGAACCTCTGACATTTGTCGCATGTTTTGACGTACGCTTGTGCGTCTTTTTGCATTGTCGGCCAGTAGTACCCCGCTCTGATCAGTTTGTTCACTAAGGATCGTGCCCCTGAATGGTTTCCACAGATGCCCTCATGTACTTCCCTCATTACGTAGTCGGCTTCGTCTTGACTTAGGCACCTCAGGTACGGGCGTGCGAAACCTCTTTTGTATAAGATATCGTTGATTAGTACAAATCGCGAGGCATGGACCTTCAGCTTCCTGGCTACGTTTTTTTCTTCGGGTAGTGTGCCCGTCTTCAGGTATGCTATCAGCGGTGTAGTCCAACAGTCTCCAGAATTCAGCTCCTGCACTTTTATTCCGTCATTAATGAGTGGGGAGTGTTGTACAAACGACAATACCTGCTCGGGAACGATCATGAGCTCTGCTGAGGCTGCCTTCGCAAGACGATCGGCGCATTCGTTTTCTTCCCTTGGGATTTGAACGAATTTTACTGTGAGGTCATTGATCCGTTTCTTTACTTCGTCCAGGTACTTTCTCATCCTCTCACTCTTGCATTCGTAGATGCCACTGATTTGACTTGTTATCACCTGGGAGTCGCAATGTATGATCATGGATTCTGCGCCTGCTGCCTTTGCGAGGTCTAGTCCAGCCACTAAAGCTTCGTATTCGGAAAGAAAAGTAGAAAACATCAAAGTTTGTTTCAAAGAGTTTTCTAATTTCTTTCACATGCATGTAAACAAGAAAATTACAAAGTTTCCACATGTTGACAAACATTTTTTAAGTAAATTTTGGGGTAAAAAAACATTTTGCAAGATTTATACCCACATTCATCCCAAAAAAGCAAATAAAGATTATCTACATAATTTCAATTAAAGTATACTTTTTCATATTTCTACTTGTAATCTTTTTTTAAAGCACAAAAGCACTATGAAATATTTAAGAATAAGAAATTTCAGAAAAAAAATAAATTAAGCATATAATAAAACATTATTGTTGGGCTACCTTTTAGGGTATCCGTCGAGCAAAGGACAAATTTATTAATAACCATAGCCAAGGTAGATACAATTATGCTATGGTATATTGGTATATGCTTTCTTCACTTGTTTCTATTATTTTCTTTTATGGTATTTTTAATTTTTTTTATTTTTGACTATTTTGTCTCAAATTACCTTTATGTATCAAAAAGTGGAGCAAGTTTAATAATAAAACCTTTGTCTTTATCTAATTTTTTTCAAAATACAAATAATTTTTGAGAACATAACATAAAGGAAATCGTCAATTTCTCACATAGCGTCCTAGTCCAGGCATTGCTCAGGGCTTTGGCTAATCATTAATTAACTTAATGCTTGAGTTTTTAACTAATAATAAAAACAACCCAGTTGTGTTAATTTATTGTGCTCCCTAATCTCAACCATTTGGTAGAAATATTTTTAAAAATCCTATTAATAAGTGCCCTAATGGCACAAGTTAATAGAAGATTAATTAAATGCTCAATTATGAACTATTATAGAAACTTTTAAAAAGTAAAATACCCATATTAATGATTTATTGGCTTACATGCATAAATTTATTGTAATTGTGTGCGTTTTTTAAAATATATGTATAACATTTGACTTTATTTTTTGCAAATATATATATTATTTAATAAAGGGTTATGTTAAGGAGTATCTTAGGATAATTGTTAATAAATTATTTTAGGAAAGTTTTAACACCACTTTCAATAGAAATATAAAAAACTGCCAAAAAAATTACTTATTTGTTTTCTTTTCCCATAAATCATTTCTAAAAATGTACCTTAAACCAATGCCCTTAAAACATCAATTAATTTTTCCTTTTAATAAAATATTAGATGTACCTTAATCATTGTCATTAAGGCTTTCTTTAACAAAAATCATATTTAAATAGCAAAGTTAGGATTGCCTAATTGGGGTTGGCAAGGAAGGGAAAGCATGTTGAAGATGGGTCGCATAATCATGGGGTGGAGTGGGCTTGTTTGAAGGGTATTATGGAAAAGTTTGGCATTCATAGAAGAATGGTGGAGATTATAATGAGATGTGTCAGCACTGTTACTTATTTTGTTCGAATCAATGGGCAACCTAAAGGGCATATTATTCCTTCCAGGGGTTTATGTCAATGTGACCCTCTTTCTCCTTATTTATTTTTACTTTGTGCTGAGGACTTATTTGGCTTACTTAGACAACAGGTGAAGAGAGGCAGTATCAAAGGAGTAGCTATTTGCCGTGGTGCTCCTCGTATTTCTCACTTATTTTTTGTAGATGATAGCCTGATTTTTTGCCAAGCTACCTTGGAGGAGTGTGAAGTGTTGCAGCATGTCTTTTCAGTTTATGAATCAGTGTCTGGGCAACAACTGAATAGGAGTAAAACTTCTTTGTTTTTTAGCAGAAATACTCCAAGGCCGATTCAGGAGGAGATACAAAGGAGGTTTGGGGCTCCAGTGATCCGGCAGCATGAAAAATACTTGGGGTTACCTTCTTTGGTGGGGCGATCTAAGAGGAATACCTTCAATGATCTTAAGAAGAAGTTGGGGAATAAATTATCTAGCTAGAAGGAGAAGCTTCTGTTAAGTGCAGGTAAAGAAATCTTGATAAAATCAGTGGCCCAAGCTATTCCGGCCTATACTATGAGTTGTTTTAAGCTTCTTGATGCTCTGTGTGATGAACTTGCTGGCATGGTGAGGCGATTTTGGTGGGGGTAGCAAGAGAACCATAATAAATTGGCATGGCTAAGTTAGGATAAGATGTGTGCACCAAAAGAGGAAGGAGGTATGGGCTTTCAAGATTTGAAAGCTTTTAACATTGCTTTGCTGGCTAAACAGGGGTGGAGGCTTCAGAATTGTCCAAACTCATTATTTCACCGAGTGTATAAAGCTAAGTATTTTCTGAATGGTGATTTTTTGAATGCGTCATTGGGGAGGCATCCATCCTATTCTTGGCGTAGTATTATGGAAGCTCAAAAGGTTGTTCAATTAGGATGTCGCTGGCAGATTGGAAATGAAGGTTCGGTCAGCTTGTGGAGAGATAAGTGGCTGCCCTCCCCGCCATCGCACAAGCCTGCAACTGTTCCTCATTTCTTCCCTAATGACGCCTTAGTTTCTGCCCTCATTTATCCGGAGACATCAACTTGGAAGTCAGATATAATCCATGAGGTTTTTCTTCCTTTTGATGCCAAAGCTATTATTTCTATTCCTCTTAGTTCGTCGCTGCCTGCTGATAGGCTGATTTGGGCCTACACTCCATCAGGCCGATTCACTATGAGTAGTGCTTACCGTGTAGCTCGCCAAGCTCGGTGTGATACTCATTAGGGAGAAAGCTCGTGCTCATAGCCCGTGGTGTCCTTCTGGCGATGTATCTGGAAGTTGCCGCTGCCCAACAAAATCAAAGCTTTTGCATGGCGTGCTTGTAGGAATATTTTGCCACGAAAGCCAATCTGTTTTCTCAAAAAGTAACCCAGGATAATGTTTGTGATGAGTGTGGGATTGCTGTGGAGTCCATGGCTCATGTGCTTTGGTTTTGTGCTAAAGCTAGGGAGGTGTGGACAGCTGCGAATATCGATCTCGGTTCAGACGTGGGAGAGGTGAGGGAATTTATTGATCTGGTTTGGTATGCTCAGGACATGAAACAGTGGTCTATTTAGGAGTTGGCTCGCCTATTTTCTGTGGCTCGGGGCATTTGGTCCAATAGAAATGAGATTCGGGTGGAGGGGACCTTGCAAATCGGCTTTTAGTATTGTTAGCTGGACATTGGAATATTTAGAGGAGTTTCAAGTGGCAAACCATCGTATTAAGATCAAGACCCCAGAGGTAGATGTTGGTTAGGTTCTTCCTTAGCAACCATGGCTCAAAGTTAATGTTGACGGTGCAATTTTTGAGAGACAGTGAGCTGCGGGTGTGGGTGTCGTTATCAGGGACCATCTCGGGTTGGTGCATGCTGCACTGAGCATGAAGATCCACGCTCCCTTAGGTTCTTTGGGATTGAAGCCTAGGCGATGGAGGAAGGAATGCGGTTTGCTTGGGATCATGGTTTCAATTCAACTATCTTTGAAGGCGATTCAATGGTGGTTCATAAGTCTCTCACCGGATCAATCAATTCTCTTGCCAGTATCTGCAATCTGATCTCTAGCTCTTTAATTCAAGCTACTCGGTTTAGAGAATGTTCGTTTTCTGTTGTGCCAAGGTGCGGTAATAAAGTAGCGCATGGGTTAGCCCAACATGCTAAGTCTTTATCCGAGTCTGTCATTTGGTTAGAAACTTGCCCTCCTTTTGTGGAGCATTTAGTGACTTCTGATGTAATGTTTTCTTCTTCTTAATAAAACTGTCGTAGTTCACATCAAAAAAAAAAAAAAAAAAACATGTATTCTATGTGTGAAGTTAATTAAGGATACAAAGGTTGTGGACTTGTGGATAGTGGATACTTGTACACTCTTTCTTTATTATAATTCGATTACAATTTGCTCATGCACTAGCTCAACGGGTCAGGAGAAATAGAAAATTTGTAGGTCTGGATTTATGTGATACCATATACCAGACTACATTATCTATCTTGCCCAAAAAGACTTTGTTAATTAAAGTTCCTCTGCATTCTTTCTACCAAAAGAAAAGAAGAAGAAGAAGAAGAAAATAATTTGTTAAGTAAAATTTATAAATTTTAATAAGATATATATGATTTGGCAACTCAGTAAATATATTATTCATTTATAATACGTTTATTAAAATTTTCCAATATTTCAAATTAATTTTTGAAAATATTTTTCTCATTTTTAACATTTTAGTTTATACTCTAAGAAGTCTAATATGTATTTTAATTTTTTTTTATGCATTAATGTGTATTTTAAACTTTAATTACATTATAAGGAAGAGATAGATGAGAGGCGTGACAGGCTGCAATTGAAATTGAAATAATATAAAATGAAATACTCAAAGTGGGACATAAGATTTTTATTCTTATTGTACTTATATTCAAGCAAATGTGCATTAACTTCCTTGCCCCAGCTAGCTAGTAGTAACTTCATTTGTAAGTGGCACTAAAATGACTTATCTGCAATGTGATGAAAAAATTATGGGAAGAACCAATTAAAGGTGTCGGTAATTTAAATTTTCAAGATTTTGATTGATGATATAAGAAAATCAAAATTTTGAAGATTTGAGGTCTGAATCTTTACATATACAAAATACAATTTACAAATAGTTTGCATATATGTAACATTAGTGTAATTAAAAATAAATTTGATTTTCTTTTCCATTTTCTTCATTCGATCAGGACAAAGTATCAAATTAAAATAAGTATTAAGTTAAAATTAATTAAAGATCTTCTTAGAATAATGAGAGGAAGATATTCATCTTTCATATCTCTCTATATAAATAAATAAATGTCTAAACGAATATGATCTATGCACGTATTGTTTGTTTTTCACATTATACATACAAATCAAACAGTTTCTATCAGAAAAATAATAATAAAATATATAGGAATTCGCCGCGTGACAGACTCATCAGCAATTAATTGGTTTTTTTGAGAAATAATATTAAAATTCATACTATACAACTACACTCATATACCAATCACTAATGTATGTTGCCACAACCTCATGTGGTGGTAGGTCTAAGTGCATAGTTTACTGCTTGTTACGTTCATTCCCATAATATCTTACTTGAGAGAGTTGCAGTGAGCATGACTTGATTGTAATCAATCAACATTTTTTAAGGTATTAAAAGTGAAACATTTTCATATATATATTTGTTTCAATCTGTGCCTTAATTAAATATTTTGACAGGATTTCAACTAGTTTCAGACCAACAATAATATATTAAAATTTATGAACATTTTCTGACGTTGAACTTAAGGTATTTTAATTAAATTTAACCTTATGGCTATTTTTCAATTAAATTTAATGGTATGGTCATAACTGTTATATTAACCAATAAATTATATGATTGAATATAATTATTCTTGAAAAATGTAATGCTATTTTTGTTGTACATGATCAATACAATTATACGGTTCCTCACTTTCCGCTCTCTCTCCTTATGTCTAACTCATAGTAGTAATTTTATCTTATTTTATTGTGTAATTTATATTATTTTACTGAGTTATATGTAAAAAAAAAAAAAAAAAATGTTAAGTGTGTATTGTAAAATGAGTTTATAATAAAATAGATAAAGTAGCTTTCTAGAATGTAAAATATATATATTTTTAAAAAACTCGGACACAAATGTTCTAAGCTTTTACCTATATAATATTCTATATATACCATTTAAAATCTAATGAGAATCTTTATAAAAATAATTCGGGTATTGCAAAAGAATTAGAAACAACAAAAATTTAGTGACCACAAATTAAAAAAAAAAAAAAAAAGAATGTTGAGAAAGACCTGTGCAACAGTGCAAATGTTTATTGAAGCAGTCAAAATTTTTTTTTTCTCACTGTTGTTAACATTTCGTCATTTCCCACGTTGAAGCAGCTATCAAACATTGCTCTCACTGATAAGTATGGTGTGGAAAATGGTTTGTTTAATATTTTCAAAGAGGTTTCCTCCACAAACAAAGATTTTTATTTATGAAGTGGCATTTTTCCTGTTGGGACCTGTTGGGACTTGTGAAGGGTTACAGATGTCACTGTATCTCGTATGCTGATCGAATACAAATGTCATTGTAAAAAAGATTTCAAAAAGCGAAGCTTTATTATTTATTTAAGCCAAGTTGCCCATGACTACCTAGCTTGCCTTTATATCTATAAAAAGAACCTAACTTGCGTACTACTACAGGCTTTAATATCTATAACACAACAACCAATCAAACTTGTTTTTGTATTACCTTGTGGATAACTTATTCCAATTAGAAATCCGTGACATAGACCATGTAGTCCAAGTTTGTTCGTATATCTGATATATTTTATATGTAAAATGAAAACATTTGATGTTTTTACTTGACTCTTTCTCATATTGACATTAAACTTTTTTTTTTAATTTTATATTTTTTTAATTATCATTATAATATATATATGTTAACTCTAAGTAATGTTACATTATTTAATAACTTGTCATTTAATTTATATTTTAAAAATCTCATTATTGTATTACATGTTCTATATATTTTTAATATGCATTTCAATTTTCATACCAACCGGATGTTATTTACCATTCGATTCATAGAGTCATATACTCTTCTTTTATGTGTTATTTTAAACTACAAAAACTTTAATTTAATATCATTTGAACACTATTTTGATGGTTACTTTAAGCATAGGTCCAAGTGGTGGAGCCAGAAAATTTTCTTAGGAGGGATGGTGAATACATTTTTCTATAATTTTTAGATTATAACCAAATGTAAAAGAAAATTAATGGAAAATTTCAAAAGCTAGGGGGATCATGGCCCCCCTTAGCACCCCTCTAGCTCCACCTATGGGTCCAACTCATATTTTGCCATGTCATCTTTTATGCATTATTTTCAGGCTAATCGGATGTTATTTATCAATTTAAATAACAGTTTTTAAAGCATGAAAGATGAAAACTAATTGAAACTCAATGTTTTATTAAAATAAAACAACTCAATACTAAATAAATAACTATTAAATTAGGATAATTTAGTCTTGTCCACTCATTTCTGCTTTGTCATTATAACATATACTCTCTCTCTCTCTCTCTTTATATATATATATATATATATATAGCATTTATTAATATTTTTTAATAATCCATTTTGTGGATTGTATGGATTAATGACCAGTAATAACTTATAAGTAATTACCAAAGGTAATTTTTTTACAACTACAGGCATGAAATAAAAAATGATGCAATCTAAGCCTAAATTAAATTATCTTTAAACTTGAATATGGAACCCAATTACAGTTATACTTATCTTTCAAAGCACCAATCAATTAATGTGTACCCATCATTCAAAATTGCAAATCATGAAAGGATGCCATTACTTCTTTACTTTTCCTACTTTATATATAGAACGGTCGTGATGAACCCTATGTGGCATGTTCGACAATTTTTTATGCTTGATCATAAAGAGCAAAAAATTCACTTTTACATTACCAACTCTGAATGGTCCATGCATAATAGAATTATTACTTGTCCATACGATTCTCCACCGTCCAAATTTCACAAAAAGGTTTGGCACTTGGCAGTTGGCACAGCACATTGAGAGACAGATAAGGAAATGGTATTAAATTAGCGAATATATACTCTCTCTTTTAAAAAAAAAAGAACAGAAAAGAGGTTTTTTCAAGTTGAAAACAATGGATAATTAGTATATCAGAGTGCATTTTAACGTAGTTCAATAATTTAAAATATTGTACGTAATGTAAATCAGTATAAAAATTATTGTCAAACACATACGTAATATATATATATATATATATATATCACTTCTTTTTTTTTGTCCTTTTTAACCAATATAGGCATGATTGGGAATTAATATCTGGGTATTATTTATTATGGTTTTCATAATCAATGGCATCATTGGATCTTTCTAAGTATATGCTTAATATTGATGTAGACTGATGTTTGTGCATGTTGAAGAAGAAGTTGAATTGGCAAACTATAATTTGAAGAGAAATTTCTTGGAGTGCTATTTGACTCTTTTTATTTTATTTTTTTTGTGGGGTTCTGTTCTCGTGGTTGTGAATACTGAATTAGTCTCCATCGGATTGGCTCACATTTGAGGGTTACTTTTAACATGGACCTCTCATGTTCACCTTTCGCTTTTTCCCAAAAAGGGTAATGGAAGCCGGGCCTTTCCATGATGGGGTCCTACATCAGAGTGAGCTTAAGCTTGGCTAAGTTAGCCACACCAAGATTATAGCTATTTTTGTTTTATATGATTCTTGTTGTCAGCAGAGAATCTGCTTAGTTTTATTTATGCATTTTTATTTTCTTTTCTCGTGGGTGTGTGTTCTGTCACAGGAGAATCTAGCAAAGCTAATGGAGTTCTTTCACTTTTAAAAGGATGGGTGTTTCTTCTTTTTGGCAACAAAATTCTCCTTCATTTTTGCAAAGTATGAGGAAAGTAAACGGGGGAAACTTTATAGGACACCCCTTTATTTTTATCATTTGAGGAAAAAAAAAATTGGAATAAAAGTACTTCTTTTGGAATTTCAAAAGGAGAAAAGAAGATCAATCTTTTTTTTTAATGATATAATAATTGGGAATAAAGGATTTGAGGTTTGGATGTCTCCGTTAAAGTTGGTTAAGCTACAAGACTTTTGATAAAAGAAAATCAATCATGTTAGATTAATTCATACTTAAATGTAACCCCCAAGATTGATCTAATGGTTCTTAGCCTCATGTAATTTTTTGGATCAATAATTCAAGTCTTCTATCCAACACTTTCAAATTATTCCCAATTCTCCCAATAAGTTTCTAGTGTATATGGCTCAAGTTATTACACACATCTAAAAATTTAGTCAAGTATCTTATGAGTTTTGAACATCCCTGTTGAGAGAGAGAGAGAGAGAGAGATCATTGGAAAAATCATGCTTAAACATGCTTTATATATAAATTTGGTAGAGAGATCGTTGAAAAAGTCATGCTTGAACATTCATTGTATATAAATTTAGTGAAAATGGGAAAAAAAAAAATTCTTGGAAAATTATTGGTTGTTGGTCCTTTCAAGTTTTTAATATCTAAAGGAAAAATCTAACCAATAGGGGTATGAAAATCTAAGGGAAGTGTTTTCTTACCTTTAACATAAGTAATATAAAATTTGAACAATTCCTATAAACCTAATGCCTAATTAAATTGATGTGACTTACTAGGTTTCTACTGATTAAAAATACAAAAAAGAAATCATTGTAATACTAATTTAAAACTCCTTTCATCACATATATTTTTATAATGATAATAAGATATAATGTCATCTTTCACTTAGTGATGTTTCCTACCTCAAATTCGTAGCTTGTTTCTATTCAAGTAAACCTTGATGTATCATTTTGGTTAGTAAATATGTTGAACAATGTCACTTCATAAGTCCTATTTATGTCTCTACTGAATAATAGGGGGATGGACGCAATCCTCAAGATAATATATAATGATCAATTAATATATCTCATTGACATAATGAAAGGGTGCATATTATACATTACATGACATGATGATTAAGGTTCAGCTAAATCTCTAGCCAATTATACGTAACACTTTCATTCATATTCGATTATCCTCAATATTATATGTAAGGATTAATACATCCCATGGAGATAACGAAAGGGCACATACATCTCATTAATGGTCATTATATGTTATGACCATTAAAGTTTTAACTAAATATCTAGACAATTAATTGCATAGAGAATAGTTGCATTGAAATCAATTTCAAATATATGCAAATGTCATGAATGATGTCACTTTAATTATCTAATAAGAAAGTCCTCTTCAGCAAAGGTTGTAAAGTCTTACCCAACGCAGCCAGGCCTATATCAAAAGAGTTTGAAGGTCTTATGCTCTTATTTAATATTAAAAAGAAAATAAAATGACTGTTACAAATCTAGATTGCGTATCAACGCATTATTATGTTTATAATGTTATCTATCAATTGGTCTTTTGGTGGAAGCAAATTCAATATACCGACAATTCAATTACTATAATATAAACTAATAGGCCAATAAATTAAGATTTAATTAAACTTGGTTGATTCTAAGCATCACAGTTTTGATTTTTTTTTAAAGAATAACAAAATAAATTATGAAATATACAATAGCAGTTTATCAAGCTAGGTTAGATGAATTAACTCATCTATACCTAAAATTAATTAGTGTCTTAATTTAATAATAAGTACAACCATCATAAAATGTGTGACATAGATCGAAATCTTACCACATCTATATATAAAAAATAAAAAAAGCTAGAAGAATTAAAATAACTTAGATTTCAACTTTCAAGTCCCATGCATGCATCTACATTTTATGGCGATCAACCTGCAATGAATGAAACTTATTAAGGAAACTTCTTTTACTTTTTTGCAGTATTAGGGAATAAGACAGCAAACATCTTTTAAAGCCTTTTATTGTAGTAGTGTTTAAAATTAAAATTAAAAAAAAAAAAATGAAAGCCGAGCCTGGTCGAGTCGGGTCGAGTTGAGCTGAGCCAAGAAGGGAGGAGTGGGTTGAATACGAGGCTAAGGGGTTGGTCATATTTTTATGGAGTTGTCTTTTAGTGGTGGTGGTGAGGGTATCGTGTGCATGTGCGTAATGCACAGCTTGGGTTGGCCACAACAACCACTCGCCATTGTCAATGGGACCGGCACACCTTCCCTTCCTCGTCTATAAGCCAACAACAGAGGCTTTCGTTGGGACCCAACCCCAAAAACGAAAGCTCGTTGATTAGGAAATAGGGTTATGAGCCCCCACACCCACACCCACACAGGCATCTTGTGCTTCTTCTAATCTTCTCTTCTGTTCTATATGTCATGCAACTTGGCGTGCCATACTATTGTGTTGTCAAATCATAAAACAAACCTTTAAAAGCCCCCCTTTTTTTTTTCTTATCTATTTTTATTTAGATAATTACATATATATGGTTTTTGTGTATTTTGGTTTTTTATAAGGTTTTTAATCATTGGACATGGCAAGTGGCTTAAGAAAGGAAACTTCGATTTGTCTTGTACCAAGAAGAGAAATGGGGATGTCGAAATATAGTTTAGAGGATGTAACAAATTAAACTTATATTTTATTTTAAGTAGAGCGATATTGCGTTTGAAGTTTAGTTCATTCCCTTATTAATTTGGTACATCTTTTAAACCGTAGAATTTAATGTGTAATTACGTTTACCTCAATTTCCTATTACATTATTGCTAAAGGTTTTATTGGCTAAAAAGGTTTATACTTTATCTCAAGATGGATTGATTTTTAGTGTTAACAACTTAACATCTAGTAATCCATGGTTCGATGCTACTTGAGTACAACTGCATTTAAGGTTTGGTCAATGTATTGGCTTGGCACACCTTAAATGTGGTTTTTTGGCAACTACTTGATACCTAACACCTTTTTTTTTTTTTTTTTTTTTTTGAGAATCTGATACCTAACACCTTTAGTAGTTGTTTCTAAATAAAATTTTTAATAATAATAAATAAATAAAAAACCTCCTTTAGTTAATAGAACGAAAAAATTTCTATCATTGGGTTTCAAAAGAAAATGGTACAATTATGAAGTAGTAATGAAGTAGTATCACCAACACATCCAAAGTAGCACATTAGATGTTAGGTGGTTCAATTAGTTAATTTTATTGTCACCAAATTGGGTTTGACCTTTGTTTTCTAGTCCATAGACTCAATTTATGTTAAAGGGTCATGTTAACGAGTGCTATTAGAGTAATGGTTAACAATCCATTTAAAAAAAAATTTTGACACCACTTTTATAGGAAATAAAAAAGGCTGTCAAAATCTTAATTGTTTTTTTTTTTCTTTTCCTATAAAAACTTTATTTAAATGGATTATTAATCATTACTCTAAGGGCACCTATTAGCATTTCCCTATATTAAATACTCATGTATTTTTCTAGTTTTTCACATAATAATTAATTAAAAAAGCACTTTGGTTTTTAACTATTTTTGGAGTAATAAAAAAGATCCAATATATTTATGGGGATAGATCACACATAGTGGCGGAGGGAGGGGAGGAGCTAGGGTGACTTTTGAACAAATCCCCTCCCTTATGTATTTTTCAAAATAAATAAAATTAACAGCACACTCCTAGGAATTTATAAAAATATGCAACATATTAAGTAAATAATTAATGCATCATTTTTCTCTTATTACTCTTACACCATATATAGCCCATTAAATAAAATGTATTTAAAGTACATTATTGACATTCAATAAATTTATATAATAATTAATGCATTATTTTTTCTCTTATCACTCGTATACCTTGCATAACTCATTTAACCAACGTATATTTAATATATATGTTTTTGAAAATAAAAAAGTAAATATTTTTAATATAATCCCTCTTTATATATATTTATTTTAAAAAAATTTACTTGTTATTTAGAAAATAGAGGTATTGACATTATATTTTTAGTTTTTTATTTTTTAAAGAAACGATAATTGTGGGTTTCGGGTTTGAGAGTTAATATGATTAAAATATAGTTCACAATATACAAACTAACTCTATGAAAATAAAATATATTTGAGTTTTTTTTTTTTTTTAATACAGTTGACCCCTCAAATTTTTTTTTTTAACTCGTCACTTGTATTTGGCATGTTGTACACCTAAGATGTCCAAAGGCCCTAAGATTCATTCCAAAATTATGCACATGAGCATTATTAAAACGAGGTAAATATAAGCAAATTGTGAGCCGTCTCTTCTTTTATGTATACATACCAAATTAGCATAATATATGGATTTGCATGTAGTCTTTAGACTTTGCTAATAAATTTTCTTTATTTAAATTGATAATTTATTATCAAAAATATCTGATACTAGCTGAGTTATAAGACTCTTAAATATAGGTAATTCCGGTATTCGTTATAATGTATTTTGTCCCTAATAAAAACATTTGTTTAAAATGATCATGAATTTTTAAAATTGATTAGGTGAGAAATAAAAGACAATTAAATTAATACATGAAGCACACCCTAATCATAAAAACACCATAATTAACCTTCACATCTAAGTTTCTAAACTCCGCCGGGGACTACCATATCTTAAAAAGTGAGCCTTCTTTATCAGTTTTTTTGTCCAATTCCAACCCTGCATTCCAGCATGGAAAATCCCCGCCAACCTAAAAAAAAACACAGAAAAAAATTCAACCACCTGAGACCGTGAGATATATATATATATATATATTAAAAGAAAAAAAAGGAAAAATTAATTTTGATAAAATTACCTCACCTTCCCCTCAAACTCCTAACCATGCTTCTACTCAGCTAACTGAACGTTCATTTTAGAAGTGACACGTCAGCACGCTCTAAAATTTGCCACGTAATAACTATGCCCCACTTGTACGGACAAGCCACCTCGATAGGCTTCACAATATAAATACCTCCATTTCTCAAAACCCCCCACAACTGCGTGAGACACAAAATCCAAACACAACTCTCTGTTTCTCTCTCTCTGAGTCCGAAATATCGGCCGGTGAATAACGGAGTAAAAGTTTCGGTTTTTTGGGGAATCGTTGTTACAGTGAGATTAAGATATAAAGATTTAATATATATGTTGATGGCGGCTATGCCAGCTTCACCGACCGATCGAGCGGCGACGTCACCGGTGGCGGCGGCGGGGCCGGCAATGATCCCGATGCAGAATCCGATGATGATATCGGACTCGTTCGCCCGAGACGCGATTCTCGCGTGGTACCGTGGGGAGTTCGCGGCGGCGAACGCGATCATCGACGCGCTGTGCGCGCACCTGACTCAGTTGGCTGGCGCCGGAGTCGGAGGGGTGGCGTCGTCGGAATATGACGCGGTGTTCGCTGCAATACACCGCCGGAGGCTGAACTGGATCCCGGTGCTCCAGATGCAGAAGTACCACTCCATCGCCGACGTTGCGGTCGAGCTCCGGCGAGTCGCTGCCCCGAAGAAAAAGTACGATACGATCAATGAACAAGATCACGCGGACTCGACCGCCAAGGCCGAGACGAAGAAGAGCGAGGAGGTGAAGGTGGCGAAATTGGATGAGCAAGATCAGAAAGTCGAAGAGGAGCAGAGTGAGAAAATCGACGAGAAAGTGACGGAAAGTGATGGAAATGTTGGACTTGAGCTTGGTGAAGAAGACGATTCCTCACCGGATAGTGATATCACCGATTCAGGTAAGTGTTTTTATTTTTATTTTATGTAATTATAATTATATATATTTTTTAATTATTTGTTCTCAATTTTTATTGTGAAAGTGCAAATTTTTATGTTTTATTTTATGTGGCTCTGATGGTTTTTGTAAATTGTAGCTAAAGTTGACTCGGAGGTAGGATCCGTAACGGTACAGCGAAATTCCGCAACAAAATCAGATTATTTTTACTAAGTCAGTTATAAAAAGTAAAAACACCTATATCTTCGTTTAGGCACGCTTGGAAATTAGGCAACCGCTTGGTTTCCGAGAAAATAGTAGGAAATGAAAAAGATGCGGCCTTTAAATCGGACACTTTTATATTTGGTAGCTGCGATTTATTTTTATTTTTTATTTTATAAAAAAAATCTCAGAAAAGTAGGAGCTGTACGCCTTTAGCTGACTTGAGGTTGTACTGTTTTATTATTTTGAAGCTTGAAAAAAAGTTTTTCGCTTTTCATAGCGTCCGGAAAAATTTATGTGATTTTGATTCAATATTCAAACTCCGCCTGCGAATTTTTCCTGCTTTGACATTGGAATTCAACGGCGTGGTTTGACAAATTGAATTTTTTTCCATTTAGGAAAAAAAAAGACGAATTAAAAATAAAAATAGAAAAAACAGAGAGAGAGAGAGAGAGAAATAATAAATAATGATAATAATGAGGTTGATATTGTCCCGAGGTTTAAGAGGGGTTTGAGAAAATCGAGGTGAAACGAATAGACTTTTGGGTGCAATCTGGTGTGTGACAGTTAGTTTCGGTAGTAGCGAATACCATCACGTTGGGCAATGCAGGGCCTCGAGATGTGTGTAAATGATTTTATTTATAGGCGGCGTGCGATCGCAGCCGTTGGATTTTACTAGCTTTTACGTCACGGGGTCTCTGTGTGTGTGTGTGTGTGTGTGGTGGGTAGTTGGGGGATTTTGACCAAAGCTATGTTAATTTAATGACAAAATGGGACCCAACTCGGACCGAGCTAGCTGGGTTAACTCAGTTGGTGGTCACTTTAGGTGGACGATCCAATGATGGTGGATGAGGGTAGTTTCAATGACAATTTGATGGTGTTTGGGATGCCGTATATGATTACACTACTGCAAAATTATTAGATATTCGTGAGAGGATAATATTAGGAAAAAAATATTTGTAGAAACTTTGTATGAAGAAGGAAAAAAAGTGATTAATTGTTTTTTATATTTTTTTAAAATAAAAATGAGATTAAAATTTTCTTAAATTGATCGATTAACTGAACTCATGATACTGGGTTTGTTTGTTTGTGTTCCAGCAATAAAAAAATTCACAAAAAATTCATAATTGCATGAAAATTAGTCAAAAGTTGCCGACTCGACTAATTTGGAATTGATAGCTTTTTTTTTTTTCTCTCTGATTAATTAAATCTATGATTATATTCACTATTAATGTATGAAGACACAGTATTAGCGAGTATAATAATTTTCTGTGTACGTTTGTGTTGCTTTTGTTTGTTGTGGTGTCCTGCCTTTTTTGGCACTTGGTAGATGGGGGGTATAGTGGGCGGGACAGTGGGGACAGCTTTGCTGTGTTTTTTTTTTTATTTTTAGAACCAGCTTTGCTGTGTTTGGCAGCAAACAACGTTCCAACTGTTGAGGGAAGCAATAAAAAGGGTCAGTGCTAATTTTTAAATAATGGTCTAATAAGTAATGTGAATTTTATGGGGAAATTTTTATGTGATAGTACTGAGTACTGACAGAGAAATGAGACCCAAAGTGGAACAGAATCATTAGGATTAGCTGTATTTTCATGCGCTGTTTAAGCAACAAAAATAGGTGTGCAAATATATAATTGTTAATTAATTTTTTGTTGTTATGAATTTAAAACATGTCATTTGAGGAAGGAAAATGGCATGCATTTATATCTGCAAGGGCAGCATCACCTTAAGCCTAGGATGGTCCTAAGGCCACTATGACTTGAAAAAAAAAAAAAATATATATATATATATATATATAATAATTTAAAAAAATTTATTTGTCTACCCTTTGAAAAGATTTGAGAACACCCTCAAATTTTTTTTTTTTTACTAATAAAATTAAATTTTGCTTCATAATGTGTTCTACATTTAGTGAATGAATGATTGCTTGATTGTGTAAATTGAAAGAGATGTAGGTTGTAGCATTGATAATAAGACTATCATGCAATGATTTCAAAATATGAATTTTATGTATTTGCGTGTTTTTTTTTTATTGTTGTTGTTGTTGTCAATATAGGAATTTATCTTTTTATTAGATTGTATAATTTATACTTCTTAAGAAACACTATGAGAAAAATTTCTGGAACTGCCACTGTATATCGGGTTAACTTGTAGAAATTCATTTAATTGCATTTATGGCATTTGCCTTCACAAACTAAATACTAAATTATTAATGAAGGGTATTAAAGGCTTGATTAACTAGGTTTCACTTTGGACTTGTATATTGATTATTGATCACGCACATTACATGTTAGGTCCTCCCTCCAACTTTTTTTGGCAATTTATGAACATGTTTGATTGTAGCATTTTATGCTACCAGAATGGTTTGTGTTTTCACTAATTCATTTTTAATGTGCCTTCATCGTTATTACTCTTACTATTATCCAAGAAAAAAAGGTTGCTTTCATTGTTTTGGCAAGTGGCAAGCTCAAAGTGGGTGTCTCTCAGATAATGTTTGTTATAGTGAGAGTCTGGGAGTCTTTCCAATAGTGAATAAAATTGTTTGAGCTTGCATTAACTTCTGTAGGTGATGAAAGATTTTCTTGCATAGAAGTCGTTATCACACTGACTTTTGTTACATTGACACCAAGTTATCCCCAACAAAACATTAATTAACAATTGATTTTCTAAATTTTATTTCCTTTCATATATCTATTTCTTTGAGCAGTTATTGTTAACAAATTATTGATCCTAAGTAAGTTGTAATGCTTGGAAATACAGGTTCTCAAGAAGTGCAGCCTGCTGTAGAAAACGTGGACATATGTTCTAACCATGAAGACTGTGAGGCACGTCCCGGCCAGATCAAGTTGACAAAAGGTTTCTCAGCCAAGGAGCCAGTAAAAGGGCACATGGCGAGTTCTTTTTTTCACAATTTAACTCACGTTCTTTCCATAGAGAACATGCAATTGAAAGAGTTTGGTTGATGATATCCTGTAGTATATATGCTTTAAAAGTAGAGCAGCAGGCATTTACTAATAGATGGATGATTGCAACTGGCAGGTGAATGTTGTGAAAGGACTAAAGTTATATGAGGACGTCTTCACTGATTCAGAGCTCTGTAAGTTGAACGACTTTGTTAATGAACTCCGCGCAGCTGGGCAGAATGGAGAACTCCCAGGTGATTCAAAGCCTCATCCTTGGGACTATTGTAAATTTGTAATTGGCTTTTGATTGACTTTATGTGACTTCTCTAATTGAATCATTTGTATTTAAGATCAAGATTTGAGATCATAAAACTATCTTGCAAAGAACCAACCCAAAATTAGCTGGGATTTGACACTTAAATGTGTTGAACTAAGGCCATATGAGCTTAACTAGAGGCAAAGATAGACTTTGAAGCTTGATATAAATCTGTGCAGTCTTTTTTGACACTGCCTTCTTTAGCATGATGGTTAAAGAAGCTTATCTTGCAAATGGATGATAATTGCTGAAATTTATGGGACACAAAATCTGACTGAATCTTCCTCATGTGCAGGTGAGACCTTTATTTTGTTCAACAAACAGGTGAAGGGCAACAGGAGAGAGCTGATTCAGTTTGGGGTTCCAATTTTTGGGCAAATAAAAGAGGAAGCGGCAAGCAACAATCAAACAAGTAAGACTTCTATGATCTAATTGATTTGTTTTGCTTTGTCAAACTTGTGATGTGGTCCTAAAAATGAGAATCGCATAGTTCACTGTAACTTATAGAAGACTTGATAATTTATTTATTTTTGTGTTTACAGGCCATATAGAGCCAATTCCAGCTCTTCTCCAAGGTGTCATCGATCACCTTCTGCAGTGGCAACTAATTCCAGAGTACAAAAGACCAAATGGTTGCATCATTAACTTCTTTGAGGAGGTATTCCTATATCTAGCAGCCCTGTCATGTTCACTCCTGTGTTATAGTTTATAGAACATAGCTGCAAAGAGGGCGCTTCATGACATTTGGTCTGTGTTGTAAGCCTTGATTTTTACTTTTAAGTACCTTCTAAATAGAGCAACAGCTGAAATCACAAATATCTATTTGTATAGGGGGAGTATTCACAGCCATTCCTGAAACCACCCCATTTGGACCAACCCGTCTCCACTCTTCTCCTTTCTGAATCAACAATGGCTTTTGGACGTACTCTTGTGAGTGATAATGATGGAAACTACAAAGGGCCACTCATGTTCTCTTTGAAGGAAGGGTATGTACTCAAAATTCTTTGATTTGTTTTACACATTTGGAATTCATGGTTCAAATTCAGAGAGATTGAGCTCATGGCATTTGGCATTTGTCATTTGTCATAGCAGAATGATAAATGAAAATTATCTATGGCCTTCTTTCTTCCTGAACATCTTTATGCCGTAAGTTCAGTCAAATTTGTATCTTCAATATCCTAAGATAAAGTACATCCAAATGACCTAGACATTGGCACCTTCGTTGCCAATTTGCTTAATCCAACACCACTGAAGTTTACTCAGCCAAGTTAGCAATATCATATTCACACCCTGTAGTATTTATATCACCAACAGTGTTTATCTCTTGTGCAACTAATTCTTACAGACCAATTCTATGATAAAATCTGCAGCTCTCTTCTGGTCATGAGGGGAAACAGTGCTGACATGGCTAGACATGTCATGTGCCCTTCTCCTAACAAAAGGACCAGCATCACACTCTTCAGAGTTCGCCCGGAGTCCAATCAATGCCAGTCCCCAACCAGTCCTTCCATGACTGGTGCCATGACTCTCTGGCAACCAGGCGTTCCAAGCCCATATGCAGTCCCAAATGGAGCTCTCAATGGCTATGAGACAACAGACATGATGTCCAGATGGGGAGTTGTTCGTGCTCCAGTGGTCATGTTAGCACCAGTGCGCCCTATGGTGTTGAGCCCCCGAAGGCTTCCTCAAGGTGGCACTGGAGTTTTCTTGCCATGGACTGTGGGATCAAGAAAACCTGTAAAGCATCTTCCTCCACGTGCCCAAAAAGGCCGTCTTCTTGCCTTACCTCCTCCTGTTGAAACTCATGTCACAGAGTCCGCTTCTGAACCAGGCATCAGTGTTTGAGGAAAATTGGTGGGAAGGAAGTAAGTCTGTAGCAGCCCTATGTCCAGAGCAATATGAATCAGCAAAAGGTAGAATTCATGTTTGTTTCCTTGCTTTTGAGGAGTTTCTCTTGTTGTAACAAAAGGAGAAAAGGGTCCAGGTGCTGTTAGAGGAGTTTGTTTTATTTATCACAGTAAAATTAGGCTCTAGTGGTGGTCTCAACACTTTTTCTTGAATGCCAATCTTGGTAGAGTTTTAGAGGTAGTTCAGCTTCAAGTTTGAGGGGTGTGAATTGGGTCAAGTAAGTTAGAGGCGGAATTTTGTATTATTGCTTATATTTTTCCTTTTCACAGACTAATCAAATCAATTTCTGGTTGTGTTGTTCAGATTTTCCGAGTTCTCTTTTGGATGTGTGAAATAGCCTTTTTGAATGTTTTATTGATTTTTGGATTAGATTATTTGGAGTACTGACCTCAATTGCAGTCACAATTCTCTGTGCTAATGACGCTCATATTGTCCTCCCTCTTTGTTTTGTTGTGGTATTTAAGTTTGTGCAGATAAATAGTCACTGGTTCTAAATTCTAATTCTAAATCAGCTATCAGCATATCCGAAAAGTCATCCAACTTCTGAGAATCTGATTCCCTGTGAATTAAAGTGAAATAGTAAGCCTGAGAGACGAAAATAAAATGTTTTCTGTGTACTGCAGGCTGCAGCCAGCAAGCTTAATATCATAATTTTTAAAAATAAAAATAAAATAAATTTAAAAATTATCTTCATTTCTCTACACAGTATCTACCTCAATGAATGTGTGTACAGAAGGAAAACTTTCCAAGGAAAGGCATGCTTAAACATACCAAGTTAGTCATTAATCACAATATTTACCAATGGTGTTCCAAGTGCTTAAAAAGTTGCAAATGGTAAATGGCGAAAGCATTAATCATAAAAATCACCAAAACCCGAATGACATAAACATGCGTAACTTAGTCCTAAATCCAGATCAAAAGAATGGATTATTGTGTTTCTCTTTTATTAGAAGAGGTTCAAATCAAGAACATGATCCAATGATTATCTGCTGCATTACACGTTTTAAGAGATGCAAGTGTGCATGTAAGAGTTTCTGAGCTAGCTTTCTCGACAATGTTTCTTAAATGCTTATACTATCCTTGTTGAGGATTAATACTTAGATATTTTGCTGCCATTAAAAGCATAACTTACTGATCAAATCTCATACTTATCAGAATATATATTATATATTATATATTATATATATATATATATATATACAAGATAGATATTCTACTTTAGTCTAATCTAAGTGCATATGTGTGTAAAGCTTCCTCCTAAAGACCTACCCCCGACCTTTGCTCCCCACATCATACAAGCACTTATCATAATAAATTCTAGCATCCAGAATGTCTGTTTTGAGTGTAAATGCTTCAAAAGCATGCACTTAATGGGTCACAAGGATCCTTGAAATGGAAACAATGTACTCGCCAAACATAACCTTTGATCTTCACTTATTTATCAGAGCATCCAATAGAGTAATAAAAATAAAGACAGACAAACAAACTCAGAAGAAAACACCACATATTAGAAATGTGGATCAGACACTGAAAGTTCAAGAATATCTGAAACGTGAAGGATTATTGTGCTAATAGATATAACCTGATCAACCCTAGTGTCAGAAATTCAGAATTCAATAAATATCAACAAAGAATCCAAATTACTAATAGATACAATCAAATGAAGAGGAATATTATTATGGACACTGTTGCTTCAACTCCATACATTAAGAGATACACAATCACAGTCTCATTTTGAAGTTTAAACCAACTAAAGAAGAGAACCCAAAAAAAAAAAATGGAGGAAAATAGAACAGAATGGGAAATGAGATATATTTATAAGAATGAAAAACATAAACGTATAAGCTGTAATTAAGCTTTAGCATGCTCGTCATCATCTTCAATATCCCAACTCAAGTCTTCCTCTTCTTCTGTGGCACTCAGCCGCTTCCGCACATCAGCTCTGTTAGGGCTTCCGCCATGAGTTGCTTTCTTCTCATCAATGCTGCTAAGATCCTCAATCTCGTCCCACCCAAGGTCATCTTCCTCGGGCATTGAGGGTTGAGTTGAAACCACAGAAAAGTCACTATCTTTACTAGACTCACCTGAGTCAGCCTTTCCGTCTGAAACCACCTTCTCATCAGATTTCAATACCAAATCATTCTTATTCACCTCAGAATCCCCTCCCAAACGCATTTTCTCATCAGACTCCTTATCACCACTTGATTCCCCAACACTCCCCTTCCTGCCCTCCTCCAAATCAGAACTCTTCTCGCCTACCTCGCCTTGCAATTCCTCAACAGCATCCTCCTTCTCCTTCACACTTTTCTCATCACCTTTACCACTCAATTCCCTCCTCTCCTCCTCCCCTTTCACGACTACATCTTCACCAACATTTCCCATTTCCTCCACATTGGAACTCTTTTTCACCACTTCAACCCCCGACTCCTTGTCCTCACTACCCACTTCAATATTCTTCATTACCTCCACCACATTATTCTCCTCCACCCCTTCCTCCTCATCATCGACATCCCAACTCAAATCCTCCTCCTCCCTTGAAATTGCGCGCTTCACAAGATTAGCCCTAACATCCTCAGCTTGCTTGACCTTATAAACCCTATAAAAATACCTAAACCAAAATGTGTCATGATCCACAGTATTGGGAACAACCCTTTTGTACACACTCTCCACAACCCCATTTTCTTCCATCAGAACCTCAACTTCCTCACTCTTTTCCCCCAAATCAAACCCTAATTTCCACATATTAAAATCACCCAAATCCTCAGGTTCCTCACAGTACGTGCTATCCTCACCCTGAATTACACGAACCTGAGCCTCAAACCTACTGTAAGGCTTCGAATTCAACCCCAATTGTTTGCTACTAGAACTATTGTTGTTATCAGAATCAGATTCAAGATCATCGGCTAGGATTGCGTCCTTACCTTGGGAGATGATCTGGGCCGTCCCTTTGATCACAGAGGTACCAATCTCGTCGATAACGTGGCTGACATTCTCCAATGACCCATGTGCCACCTCGATCTCCTTCTTCAGACCCGACCCGAATTCCTTGAGGTCACGCCGGTAGGTCTCGATAACAGACTCGGACTTGGTGGTTAGGGTTTTGATCAGACCCCCAAAGCTCCACCCACCACTGCCGCCAATAGTCGGAGAATTAGGATTTGGAGGAGGATTGGGATCTGGGTCGGTTTGGTTTACGGGTTCTGGTGAATCGGGTCGAGGAGGGTCCGGTGGGTCGTCGGCGAATACGGCTTTGAAGAAATCCATGCGAGATATAGAGAGATATCAGATATCACTATGTCTATGTGAATGAAAAAAATTAGGAGAAGAAAGATAGATAAAACAACGTTTGTTTGCTTGCTTTGTGTTATATCTTTGTTTTTGTGAATTACATTTACAGGTGGAGGACGACTAAAGAGGTTGTTGCCTCTGGAAGTGGATTTTGCTATAGTGCACGGGGGTGCGTTGTGCGCACCCACTGGGAAGGTGAGTGCTTATTTTCTTTCATTTCTCAGAAGAGCAAGGATTTTTGGACTTTTCAGTTTGGACCCCAAGGAATTTGGCCCAATATTATTCATTACACTGTATTTGGACCGTATTATATAGCCCAAGAGTCTTTCACATTCAGGGTTTGAATTCCCTTCAAAATGGATCATAGGTGTGGGACTTCACTTGAAGTAGGCGGTGTTATTATTTGGACAAACACTTATCTCTTCTTCTTAAGCACTCGTCCATGTAATTATAAAATATATCACGTGATTTGAATTAGAGAAAATTCAATTAAATTCTCAATTTTGTGTAATGTGTCTCATATAAGCTTTTGAATTTATATACTAAGTGAATTATTGTATCACTTATGTTTTTTTAATTTTGCTGCTAAACGTGAAAAACCAAAGTGACTACAATAAGAACTTGGCTTGAATACAATGCATTTAGCCATTAGGATGACATTGGCAACATGTGACTATTTTTATAGGGATGAAATGCACTAAGTTTACTATTCGTTAAAAAAAAAAGAAAAAAAAGAAAAAGAAAAAAGAGAGAGAACAAGAGATAGAGGGAGAGAGAGAGGGTCCATAAGGCAGAGAGAGAAATTTGAATTGCACCACCATTAATAGGCTGGCATTCTGTCAAAGCTTTTGATGAGGATAATTTTGCAATATTGGCAATTACCCATGATAAGGTGAAAAGCGACGGTCTTAAATAATCCCGTCAGCTTCACTTGCTTGGAAACAACAATAGGAAGCCTACGGCTCTATCTCAAAGTTGACGGTAGTACCGTGGCTGACAAAATAGTAAGCTGATGTGAGAGAGCTGAAGACTATATATGAGTCTGATGATGCTGGCATGGCCTTAATTGGCCCCTACGCATGCGCATATAAGAAAATATCTTGCGCCCCATATTCAATGCTAATCAAGAGGAGTCCTACAAGGAAAGGATTCCACAAAATACGCTCATAGAGACTCCTACAAGGAAAAGATTCCGCAAAATACGCTCATAGGGACTCCTACAAGGAAAGGACTTCTAAACCAAGGAATAGATGTTAACTCTCTACTACTATAAAAACTTCAAAACCCTCACAAACCAAGGTACGCATAATTTACCCCAGCTCTAACACTCTAGAATTGTGAAAAAGTTCTTTAACTTAACCTTCAGAAGGTCTTTGGCCGGTACCATAGCGGTACTCTCCTAGGGTTTTTCTTTGTTGTTGTTGTTTCGCAGGCCTTGTTTCGAGCACGTGAGTGTTGCGCAGTTTACTGACGATTTTTGGCATCATCAGCTTTGGTTAAGATGCAGAAAAAATTGAAACTCTGGTAGTGAGAACTTCTCACTGAGAAGGGGTATTCTCTTTATAGTAGAAACAAGTTTCACAAAAGCTATTATTGAGAGTGATTCTCTGCAAGTAGTTACAACTCTTCCAAATCCTACAAAGAATTCATCCTTACTGGGGCATGTCAATGAAGATGCTAGGTTGGCTGCAATGTCAAATGTGAAGCAAACCAAACAACACATATATGGCGTGAAAGGCCTTAATATATACACAGTTCTTAAAATGTTTGGTTGGATGCAACCCCTTATCTATTGTAGACGTTGTTCATGTTGGGTGCACGTGACACCCTTGGAGTCCAGCCCACTTGCTGCCCACATGCCTTGTCAAAGCTCATTTATGAGCTTGCTTCCAAAAGTCTTCAAGTCAGCCATGCCTCTTAATGAGACTTGACTCAAGCATGTCTAACATGCTGAAGGAAGAAAGAAAATTGGGTGAAGCAAAAAGCATGGTCTGACTTCTTTTAATGAGAAGTGATCCTAAGCGTGTTGTACACGCTGAAGAAAATGAAAAGAAAGAAAAAAAAGGTCATTCGGCCAGTGTGTGTGATAGAGAAAAACACACTGTGAGAGCTAAAGCAGAGAGCCATTCGGCCATATTTGTGGTTGAGTTCCAGAGAGAGCAAAACACAGAAAAGAGAGAGTTTCAGCTTGGTGCAGTCCGAAAAAAATAAAGAGAAACATAGTGAGAGTGTGAAAAAGAAAAAGGAGACATTTTTCTTTGCTCAAGTTACACACAAAGAAGATAAATTGGTAGAGTTCTCATAGAGTTTTTGAGTGCTACAACCATGGAGAGTTGGAGTATTCAAAGGAAAATTTTGCTACTGGCTTTGTGGTGAGATAGCATTTACTCCTTGAGATTTATTTGTTGTATATCCAATTTATTGTGGACTCAAGTTTAGCAAAAACTTGATAGTTGTAATCTCTATTTCATAGTGGATATTTTTAGGAGCTGCCCTGTGGTTTTTCCCTCTACACTAGAGGGTTTTCCACATAAGATTTGGTGTTCTTGTGTGATTGTATTTATGTGGTGCTTGTTGGAATTTTTTTTTTGTTTCCATAATATTGCTATTGCTTGGTAGTTATATATTTTAATTCACACATAGACATAGAGGGGACTAGGATTTTTCCCCAACAAGTGGTATCAGAGCTTTTGGTTGCTTGAGATTGACTGTCTTGTGTTGGATTAAATGGAAAATATGACTATGAATATTATGGTTAAACTCTCGGCATCGAATTATTCGATATGGAAGCCGATGATGGAGGATGTCCTCTATTGCAAGGATTTACATGACCTTATTAAGGGTGATAGTGCCAAGCCTAGTGATATGTTAGATAGAGATTGGGAGAAATTAAATAGAAAAACTATTGGGTGTATTAGACAATGCATCGATGTTAGTGTTTTTCACCATGTGTCTCAGGAAACAAATGCAGAGGCTCTTTGGGAAAAATTAAGGAGTCTTTATGAAAGAAAGACAGCTCAAAATAAAGCTTTTATTGTTAGAAAGCTTGTGAATTTGAAGCTTAAGGAGGGTAAGTCCATTACCAAGCACCTTAGTGAGTACCAAGACTTGGTAAATCAGATGGTTACAATGAAGCTAGTAATAAATGATGAGTTGCAAGCTTTGTTGCTTCTGAGTTCCTTACCTGACAGTTGGGAGACTTTGGTAGTGTCACTTAGTAATTCTGCTCCGAATGGTGTGTTACAACTTGCCATGGTTAAAGATAGTTTGCTTAATGAAGAAACTAGAAGAAATGATATGGGCAAGGATATCGCACATGCTCTTGTCATAGAGAACAGGGGGAGAAGTAAGAGTAGAAATTCTAAAGGGCGAGGTAAATCCAAAAGTCGGTCAGAATCAAAAGGAAAATTCAAGTGCTTTTATTGTGATAAAGAAGGTCACATAAAAAGGAACTGTAAGGCTTGGAAGAAGAAACAAAAAGAGGATAAAAATCAGAAAATGGTGGATGATGAGAACACTGCTGCTGTTATAGTGTTGGAAGATGAGGTCCTAGCCATAGGACAAGATGATTGTTGTACAGTTTCAAATCCTTATGTTGAATGAGTGATTAATTCAGCTGCTTCTTGCCATGTCACTCCTAGAAAGGAGTTATTCACTTCATACAGAGCGGAAAACTTTGGGAGAGTGAAGATGGGCAATGATAATTATGCCAACATTTTGAGAATTGGTGATATATGTGTTAGGGCTAACACTGGATACACCTTGATTTTGAAGGATGTGAGACATGTTCCGGATATTCGCCTGAATTTGATTTCCACTCATGTTCTTGATAAAGAAGGTTATGGCAATTATTTCCGTGATGGAAAATGGAGGCTTAGCAAAGGATCATTGGTGTTTGCTAAAGGGAAGATTTGTTATACACTTTACAAGACACAAGTAAAGTTGTACAAGGATGTTGTTAGTGCAGCTCAGGAAGATTCTTTGCCTAACTTGTGACATAGGCTGCTGGCTCACATGAGTGAAAAAGGGTTGCAGATTTTAGCAAAGAAGTCTCTCATTCCCTTTGCCAAAGGTACGTCATTAAATCCTTGTGATTTTTGTTTATTTGGTAAACAATATAGAGTTTCATTTAATATACCCTCTACTAAAAAACCCAATGTATTAGATCTTGTTTATTATGATGTATGTGGTCCCATTGATGTTGAGACTTTAGGTGGCAATAATTATTTTGTTATATTTATTGATGATGCTTCACGAAAGGTGTGGGTTTATGTTTTGAAAACAAAAGACCAGGTATTTGAGCATTTCAAGAAATTCCATGCCATGGTGGAAAGAGAGAAAGGGAAGCCTTTGAAGTGTCTCCGTAATGATAACGAAGGTGAATACACATTTAATGAATTCAAGAGTTACTGCTCCGAAAAAGGCATTAGACATGAGAAGACAGTTCTTTGTACTCCATAGCAAAATAGTGTGGCAGAAAGGATGAACCACACTATTGTTGAGAAGATCAGATGTATGTTGAGAATGGCTAATCTGCCTAAGCCATTCTGGGGTGAAGCTGTTGTGATTGCATGCTACCTAATTAATAGATCTCCATCAATTCCTTTGGATTTTGATATTCCAGAAAGAGTATGGACAGGGAAAGATATTTTTTACTCTCACTTAAAGGTATTCGAGTGCACGGCATTTGTTCATGTGCCTAAGGAACAGAGATCAAAGCTTGATAGCAAATCCACTCCTTGTATATTTGTTAGATATGAAGATGCAGAATTTGGCTACAAGCTATGGGATCCAAAAGAAAAGAAGATGATCAGAAGTCGAGATGTAGTTTTTCATGAGAATGAAAACTTGGTAGACTTTGAGAAAACTAAGAAGCCTAAAGTTACAGTTGAAGGTGTTCCTGATCTTACACCTACCTTTTCTTCCTTAGATAATGCCACAAATAGGGAAGATGTACAAGATGAGAATTATGGTGATGAACCAACTGAATTTGATGCTAATGAGCCAGCAAGTGTTGATGGTGATGATGTGACAGATACAAATGGTGTTGAGCAGGGGGAGCAGCCTCCTCCACTAGAGATGGTAGAACCTCAAGTGAGAAGTTCTACTAGAGAGCGTCGTCCATCGACTAGATATCCCACTTTTGAGTATACTATGATCATTGAAAAAGGGGAGCCAGAAAGTTTTCAGGAAATACAGTCTCATAAGGATAAGCAAAGTTGGTTGAAGGCTATGCATGAAGAGATGAATTCTTTGAACAAGAATAAGACTTATGACTTGATGGAACTTCCTAAAGGCAAAAGGGTATTGAGAAACAAATGGACGTTTAAGCTGAAGAAAGATGGTGACAAGTTAGTGAAGTATAAAGCTCGATTGGTGGTTGTCAGGGACGTTTTTACGACAAAGGCCGAGATTGCAGAAATGAGCCCAAAACTCCCCTTAGGTTCATTAAATTCGTTAGTTATTTGGAGAGCCAAACCCAAAATTCGTAATGTGAGATACACAAAGGCTAATGGTGCTTTATGGAAAGAGAAACCAACACAAAAATGAAAACACAAGAAAGTGTAAAAACTATATATTCATAAGTCAGAAATTTCAGCCCGCAGTCACACTGAGGAAGAAATTGAAGGAGGTCCCAAGTAAGAGAGGGAGAGTTCCCCTATATCAATATTTTCACCCCCAGGCCTTCAAATCGTCCATACACTAGGTAGCTAACTGGGCTTTTGTGTCAAAGTTTTGGGTTTTTTGTAGGGAAAAATGTTCTGCCCTCTTGTGGGTTGGTGAGGCATAGTTATATCAAGCTCTAGGGGATGCTTGTGACCAGTTTTTAGGTGGGAGGAAGGCCTTGGACCTTTCAGATGCTATTTCTATGACTTGGTGTATTATTTTTTATACTTAGGGAAAGGTTTGGTTGTTTTTTGCATCATTTTGGAAATAAAGTTGTTTCCTCTTTATAGCTGCTGTCTCTGGTCTTTGTAGGCATTGGAAGACTACATTTGGGTGGCTGAGTGGGCTAGGATGCTCAGCCTTTTTCTTAGAGTCAGCTACCTTGGTGTGGGAAAATGGAGCTGGGCTAAAAATTTGGGGCACAGTCACACAGAGCATGGAGTTAAATCTGGGGTGGAAATTTCTGACATTGGACCTCCTTCATGGGCTCTAGATGACTCCAGTGTCCCTAGCTCACTTCGTGGCACATACAGGCTGGGCCTATGTAAAAGGTCCAATGGGAACTAACCCACACCCACCAAAACCATTCCTACTCAATTCTCCAACCATTCGCATGAGATTGGACCATGCAACAGAGCAGAATATATTGACAAAAATACATTAGTTGGACCCGCTAAGCAATTGGGCTTAGTCATTCCGTCGAACCATAAAATTTGTCACGAAAATGACCGTTAACAGTGGTCAAGGGTTTCAGTCAGAAACAAGGGATTGACTTTGATGAGATATTTTCTCCAGTAGTTAAGATGAGTTCCATTCAGGTAGTTGTCATACTAGTAGCTAGCTTGGATCTTGAGCTTAAGCAGCTTGATGTGAAGACTGCTTTTCTTTATGGTGATTTGAAAGAAAAAATCTACATGGATCAGCCAGAAGGATTCAAAGTGAAAGGGAAAGAACACATGGTTTGCAAGTTACAAAAGAGTTTGTATGGCTTAAAGCAAGCTCCAAGATAGTGGTACAAGAAGTTTGACTCATTCATGGTGGGTCATAGGTACACAAGGACAAATGCAGATCATTGTGTGTATGTTAGAAAATTTTCCAATGGTAAATTTGTTATTCTTCTGCTATAAGTAGATGATATGTTGATAGTAGGACAAGATGCAGGTGTGATTGAAAATTTGAAGAAGAACTTGTTCAAGTCATTTGATATGAAAGACTTGGGTCCAGTAAGACAAATTTTGTGTATGCAAATTCTACGTGACAGGAAAACTAAGAAGCTATAGTTATCACAAGAGAAATATATTGAGCGGATTCTTGAAAGGTTCAATATAAAGTATGCCAAGCAAGTCAGTACACCTTTTGGTGCTCATTTCAAGCTAAGAAAGAAATCTTGTTCTTCATCCAAGAAAGAGAAAAAAGACATAACATCAACTATTTATTCCTCAGCAATTGGGAGTTTGATGTATACTATGGTTTGCACACGACCAGATATTGCTCATGCAGTTGGTGTTGTCAGCAAGTTCATGGTTAATCCTGGTAAAGATCACTAGGAAGCAGTGAAGTGGATTTTCAGGTATTTGAGAGGTAGCTCTAAATTGTGCTTGACTTTTGGTGATTCTAAACCAGTTTTGGAGGGTTATGTCAATGCAGATTGGGCAGGTGACCTTGATGGTAAAAAATCTACATCGACGTATTTATTTACTTTTGCAGGGGGAGCTGTATCATGGCAGTCAAGATTGCAGAAGTGTGTTGCCTTATTTACAACTGAAGCTGAGTATATTGCAGCTAATGAAGCAGGTAAAGAGATGCTTTGGTTGAAACGATTTCTCCAAGAATTGGGTTTAAAGCAAGATGGGTATGTAATTAATTGTGATAGTCAAAGTGCTATAGACTTGAACAAGAATTCTATGTACCATTCACGCTCAAAGCACATTGAGGTGAGATACAATTGGTTGAGACTAGTAGTTGAACAACAATTATTTGAATCAGAGAAGATTCATACAGATGAAAATCCAGCTGACATGTTGACCAAGGTTGTGTCTAGAGAGAAGCTAAAGTTTTGTGTCGGGTTGGCCGGCATGAATTCTAACTGAAGACTTGGGTTAAAGATCTCCTCCATAGTGTGCTGGAGGGGGAGATTGTTGGGTGCACGTGACACCCTTGGAGTCTAGCCCACTTGCTGCCCACATGCCTTGTCAAAGCTCATTTATGAGCTTGCTTCCAAAATGCTTCAAGTCAGCCATGTCTCTTAATGAGACTTGACTCAAGCATGTCTAACATGCTAAAGGAAGAAAGAAAATTGGGTGAAGCAAAAAGCATGGTCTGACTTCTCTTAATGAGAAGTGATCCTAAGCGTGTTGTACACGTTGAAGAAAAAGAAAAGAAAGAAAAAAAAGGCCATTCGGCCAGTGTGTGTGACAGAGAAAAACACACCGTGAGAGGTGAAGTAGAGAGAGCCATTCGGCCATTTTTGTGGATGAGTTCCAGAGAGAGCAAAACACAAAAAAGAGAGAGTTTCAGCTTGGTGCAGTCCCAAAAAAATAGAGAGAAACACAGTGAGAGTGTGAGAGAGTGAAAAAGAAAAATGAGACATTTTTCTTTGCTCAAGTTACACACAAAGAAGATAAATTGGTGGAATTCTCATGGAGTTTTTGAGTGCTATAATCATGGAGAGTTGGAGTATTCAAAGAAAAATTTTGTTACTGGCTTTGTGGTGAGATTGTATTTACTCCTTGAGATTTATTTGTTATATATCCAATTTATTGTGGACTCAAGTTTAGCACAAATTTGATAGTTGTAATCTCTATTTAATAGTGGAAATTTTTCGGAGCTACCCTGTGGTTTTTTCCTCTACACTAGAGGGTTTTCCATGTAAGATTTGGTATTCTTGTGTGATTGTGTTTATGTGGTGCTTGCTGGAATTTTTTTTGTTTCCATAATATTGCTATTGCTTGGTAATTATATATTTTAATTCACATATAGACATATAGGGGACTAGGATTTTTCCCCAACAGTTCAAAAGGATTTGATATAATTGATTTTTAGTTTCATTTTTCAATGAAAGAAATTTCCAATTCTCAACCAAAAAAAAAAGACGAAGATAAGTCTAATGTCCCTCAAATTTTATATTTATATTATGGGGGCAATGTTTGGGTCCAATGTTTGAGATTCTATTTGTTGATTCTGTGTGTTTTTATGTGTCTGAAGCCAAATATACTACTGCAACAATGTCATTCTTGGATTCTGAATCATCCTCTCACAGTGGAACCACAAAGTACAAAGCCTTCCATCAAATTAGTCGTGATTGTAAATGCACGTAATCAACGTTTAGACCTCAATTTAATGGGGAAAAAAAAATCAAAATTTAAATGTAGAATTTGAGTTGGATTTTTTTTTTCTTCCATTTTCTTATTTAATTACTCTATGTTGTGTCTCTGAACGAATCTAGGATTGGTTGCAGCATTGAGGGTTTCTGGCATTATCTACTTCACTCAAGAAGGAGATGGTAACTTGAAATTGCTGTTATTTTATAAAGAAATGTAAATTGCTATTTTCATATTTAAAGTGATAATTTTCATTTCTAAAACTTTCAGGCCTAGCTACAGTATCTGGAAATATTTCTGGTCTTTATACCTGGACTCCATGGCTTCCATGTGCATGCTCTTGGGGACACAACAAACGATTGCATGTCTCATGACTGGTATATTTCAATGAACATAATGTTTGTATCTTTCTATCTAGAGCATTTAGGGGAGAAGAGAAGTAAAAAGTCCCCACTTTGTTCCAATCAAATGCGGGGAATCCGGGTAACTAAGCATAAATATCAAAGTTTATAGTTAGTTGGCCCGGTTCGGAAAGTATATAACATAATAGCATCTCGAGCCTAAGAGGGTCGATTTTGGGCCTATAAATCGAATTTTTGAGACTTGATTTTCATGGGTTGATGTGGCATTTTTTTCACGTGGCAATTACGTGGAAATCGAGTCTCAAAGACTCGATTTCTAAACCAAAAAAATTTCAAAAAATTTTAAGTCTCAGACGCGCCTCACCTCACCAGATCAGAGAAGAGAGAGAGAGAGAGAGAGAGAGAGAGAGAGAGAGACCAGATCTGAGGGAGAGAAAGATCAGTTCAGAGAAAAAGAGGCCGCGCGAGCTCACCAGATCAGAGAAGAGAGAGAGAGAGAGAGAGAGAGAGAGAGAGAGAGACCAGATCTGAGAGAGAGAAAGATCAGTTCAGAGAGAGAGGCCGCGCAGCCTGGGCTCGGGCGCTGCTTGGGGTCGCGCCGGCCTGGGCTCGGGCGCTGCTTGGGGTCGCGCCGGCCTGGGCTCGCGCACGGCCTGTGCTTGCGCCAGCCTGGGCTCGTGCCTCGCGCCTCGCGCCGGCCTGGCCCTGGGTCGCTGCTGCCTGGGGCTTTCTTTTCTTCTTCAGCTTTTTTTTTTTTTTTTTTTTTTTTTTTTTTGGGCTCTGATTTCTGATTCCTGATTTCTTTCTTTGCTGCGTTATGGTGATATTATGTATAGGCTTGTAAATCGAGTCTTAGAGACTCGATTTTCATGTGGACGTCACATGGAAAAAGTGCCAACTCAGACCCGATCTAAACATAAAAATCGACCCTCAAAAACTCGATTTATAGCTTCTAAATCGAGTCTCTTAGACTCGAGATGCTAATAAAAAATATCATTTGAAACTAATGACTATTAACTACATAGTTGAGATTTTATGGTTAAATTCCAATTTCGTTCATCAAATGCCCTTTTGTCTTATTCTAACTATCTGCTTGCAGGACCATAATTCAATTCTGATGGCAAGTTTAGCATAATCCAATTCTAATATGCTCCAGATTGGTTTGCTAAATTATAATTGTAGAGCCACTCCTTTTAACTTTCGCTGTTTATTTTGTTTAGATTTTTCAAACTCCAAAGTGTGATAGATAAAATTGTTTCAAACAAGGGATTTGTTTCTCTAAATTCCTGTACTTTTCTAAATAGTGCATTTTAAATTTAATTAGTGTGTTTGAATTATGATTTTGTTAATTTGTTAATTTGTTAAAAGTGGATATATATATATATATATATATATTTTGAAACACCATTTTAGAATTCAAATTGAATCAAAATTAGCTTCTAATTGTAGTATAATTTTGTGCCATGTGTCTAATTTAAAAAAAAAAAAAAATTTAGTGCCACTTGATCCCCATTTATAATGTTTCCATTTCGTGCATAAGCACAAGTTACCTGCTAGTTTGTATAAAGAGAAATTGTATTCATTCTAAAATAAGGAACTGACCCGATTAGATTTCGTTTGTTTTTGGGATGACAAAAATATCACGCACGATGAGCTCTAACCAATATAGATATAGATTGAGTCTAACATCAATTTTATTATTTGAGATTAAATTCTATAAGGATGGGGTGTAAAACCTATGTTTTACACCATCCAATAAATGATTGCCACATTAGCATTTTACTTAAAATTTATTAAAATTCAATACATCCTACCACACCTAATAACATCTCAATAAATTCCCAATTTGGTTGGATTTATATATGGGTATTAGAATTGATTGAGTGTGATTGTGTTTATTCTTAAATATGTGATAAGATGATGTGTCATGTTGGGATTGGAGGGGTAAAATATGGGTTTTACACCACGTCCTTATAGAATTTAATCTCTTATTATTTTAATAATTACCCTAGGATTTATTTTTTGTTTTTTGAGCATATACAATCAAATTTGAATCTGTGATATATGTTTCAGATTATACTCTTTGACATTACCAATAGGGAAAAACTGTAGGGTTATAAGATATAACATGTCAATTCCAGTTATTTTAAAATTACCTTCTTTTGTTTTCATCAAAAAAAAAAAAAAAGAAAAAAAAGAAAAAAGAAAAAGAATTACCTTCTTTTGCCTAAAGTATGGACTGGTCACTTCAATAGTTCAATGCAAGTATGTGAGGAACAATATGTCCGGTAGTGGTACTCAGTTAAGAGGCTTCTTGCATGTAAAAGTTTAAATTCTTCATCACATGATTTTATACATGTCTTCCAATAAATATCTTACATGAGTTTTACACTTCTACAATAAGGTCTAACAGGATCATATTATAGTGATATAATCCTAACTTTTTTTTTGAGAATAATATAATCCCAACTTAGACTTGAAGGATACAACAACCAATTATTTAATTGGTTGTTTAAATAATAAAGTAAAAGATAATAAATATGGGCCTAACAGCATTGTTCCTATGTCCTAACTAGGGCTGTCTAGAAGACCCGGCAACCCACTCAACCCGGCAAACCTGCCCCCGACCGACCCACCGCCACCCAATTCGACGACTCCAGCGGTTGGACGCGGGTTCCAAACTCGATAACCCGACCCCACGCTAGTTGGTTGTCAGTTTTTCGTTTTAAAACCCGTGACATCTGACCCGAACCGAATCCTTTATCCTTTCCGGCGAAGTATTACGAATTTCCGACTAGATCCGGTGAGATCTCGCCGTTATCCGACGAAATCTAGTCTAGATCTCGACGGATCCGGCCAGATTTCTGTCCGATCTCGACAGATCCAGCTAGATTTCAGCCAGATCTCGATGGATCCAGTCAGATTTTAGCCAGATCTCGCCGAATCCGACAAGATTTCGGCCCTATTGATAAACTCAAGACCGACCCAAATCAACCCAAAACCAACGAGACCCGAACCGAAAAATCCGACTAGATCTTCGGGTCAGTTTCGAGTCAAATTTTTATCCACCTGCCTCATTCAAGTCGAGTTTGGGTTGGGCATAAACCCGACCTGGCTCGACTCGTGGATAGCCCTAGTCCTAACAGTAACCAAATGATGCAGAGGGTACAAGAGTGTACAAGATAGATACTTTAATATCTTAAAAAAAAAAATGTATTTCATTATAAAATGAAGAAGAAGAAGAAAATAAAGTAATAAATGACAAGGTCTAGGTGAGTATCTCCTGGGGTAGTTGTCATGTTGGTGTTTGGTATATGAGAAACTTTAATTTACTTTTTGATGGGGCTAACTTAAAATACAACCAAGCCATTTCATAGGGTCAGGTCATTAAGACATAGAGCTCGTGAGAAATGAAAATATAGCAATGCAATTTGATTGACATGCGTGAATCACATTGCACGAATCGACTCTACATTCTGCAAGCAAAAGAACTCACATGAAGATTCAAGTAATGCTTTAATGTCATATTTTCATCGCTCCTGTTTGTTTACATGGAATTACTTGCACATATGGGATTGAAATTAAAGCATCTCTCTTTCACTATATATAACTACATTTATACAGTAAAAAAGTGTTATACTTTAAAGAACTGTATATTTTCTTTTAGGATGAATGCAACTCATGTCTTGGCTAGGCATGGAGCCATGCACAATATGTGAAGGAAGCAGAAGTTTGGTTAGAGAATGCTCCTTTGTTTATGTTAAAACATATACAAACAAATTTTTTTTTTTTTTTAAATTATACATTCCAATCCAGGATGAAAATAATTAACCTCAAGCAGCTCCTCAAGGAGAATCAAAATATGTTTGTTCCATAATTGATTTTAAAAGAATTTTTTTTTAAAAATCAATTTGTTCCAAGGATAATGAGAATCTAATTATAAAACAGAAAGGAAAATAAATTAATTAAATATTCCAAAGATCTATTCAGAGTTTGAGGTCACTTTGAATCAAATTTACAGCTTTGCCTATCCGTAGATATGGCCCACCTTATGAATTTGCATTTACATTGCTACCTGTTCTGGAATAAACTAACTTCAAGCAAAGTGAAATTCTAGTTTCTCTTTGCAATGAATGTTATCAAGTGAATTCTCATTATATTCTCTGTATCTGCTTTTGCTTTCTACCACCCTGACCTTTTGGGATAAAAAGAGAGAAAAAAAGAATGCTTCCCTCAACTTCACAATCTCACTTTTTGGTTACCCCTTATCTCAAGCATAGAATCACAAACGCAATCCATTTGTTTTAATAGAACTCTCTCCTCCAATGCTTTTTGCATTAAGCCTATTGTAGTTCTTTCCCTACCACTATATTTCTAACACAAGCAATGCAAGAGAAGAACAACCAGTTCTTTCCTCTTGAAATTTGCCAGAAGCTATTCAACTTCATCTTTGACAGCCTCATTGCTCGTGGCCATAAGCGTGTAACCTTGGGAAATCCACTGCCTCATCAGGGCTTAATCAAAGTGCCTCCTGGGTTGGGTTCTATGGAGGAGCAACAACCCATATATGGCGCCAAGCCCAATGGAGCTAGTAGTGTGAGCAAGTCACCAGTTGATTTGGGCTCTGAAATTCAGGTCCAGTTCTTGGAGACTGAAGATGACTTGGAGAATTGGACCGCGGTTGATGAGCTCGGTTCTTCGGTCCATGTCTCGGAACAGAACGGCCCAATTGATACCGCCGCTCAGGCCCAATTGGTAAACAGTGATGAAAAGGAGATCCCTCTAGTTGAGGTGTTTGATGTTTCTAATGGTAAGTCTCTATCACAAATCCAAGAGAGAAATATTTCACAAACTCAAGGTAAAAGCTCAAAAGAAGTAGAGATAATTTTCACAGCCGCGGGCCGGGCTAGAGGCCCAAAAAAGAGTGTAAGCATGAAAGATATGACAGACGAAGAGAGAAGGAAGCAAAAGGGGAAGAACATAGTAGATGAAAGCTTGACAATAGAGCCTGAAGCCACACAAATCAAACCAAGGCCACGTTTCAGTGTTGAGCCAAATATAAATGAAAAATCTGACGAATTCATTAAGAGTAGGAAGGAAGCCATGAAAAGGAATTATAGCATGGAGCCAAGATATTCTTAGCAGGGGTTGTGTAACAATGACCTTGGTGGGTAAGTCCCAGCTTGCTTTTAGTCTATTGAATTGCCCAAATCTATGCTTTGTTTATAAATATTTAGACTTTGGAATAAGAGTTTACCTCAAGCATAATAAGTTGACCAAGGTTTGTGGCCTATTGGCTTCATTGTGTTTGTGGTGGTTTTGTTCTAGTAGTATTCATAAACTTGTAGATGTTACTTATTATAGAGATCTTAATCTTATGCTTTGTTACTATCTCTTAAAATTAAAATGATGGATCATAGGTTCATTAATTTGTTACCAAATATCTGAAATAAATAAAGATTTAAATAAGAATTCTTATCAACATAACTACATAAGAATAGGTATTAGACAATAATCTTTCAACTTTTGAGCCTCAATAGAGGGAAGTGAGATCCTTCAATTTTGTATCGCATTAACAAGGAGCATCTTTATTATGCAACTTAAGCACTAAATTATTACTCAAAACCTTTCTGATTGCTAACTAGTGTGTGATTAGCATCAAAATGAAGGTTGTCGAGTGGTAGATGATATGATCAATTCAAATGGGGAAAAACTCACATTGACAAACAATCTATTCAAAAATTTCAATCAATTATTCAAGAATTAAATGAAAGAAAAACCTTCTAGTACTTGTGGATAAATTTCACATTACCAATGATTTAAAATTTTAAGTGACTAAATTAACCCAGGAATCAAAATACTCCATTTGAAGTGAGCTTAAAAATTATCTTTCCAAGTCTCATTCTCCACTCTTCTTCTTTAGTACAACTACTTGAAAAATAAAACCAATTCAACATTTTCACCAAAAAAAGGGAAAAGGCACCTAAAAGAAATAAACTTGTGATTCATACTTGAGATTTTATTTCTTAAATCTAATAGGAAACCCTCCTTTTATCTCAAAAAAAAAAAAAACGTAAATAATAAGCCATTGGTGTCCCCCTAAAAGATACTAAAATAATAATCCATGATAAACTCATGCTAATGAAAAAAGAGTTGGAGTGTGAATTAGTTTTGGAATTTAATAAACTGAAACTGTAAATCGCTACAAGTGAGAGGTCGGGGTCCCCAAAAAATAGTAATAAAGAGGAGAAAACAAAAGAAAAATACATATATAAGAACACATTGTAATTGAACTTAATAACACACTAAACCAAATTATATTCGGACATACTTAAGCATATAGAAAAGTTGTAATTCAGAGGGACATAGAAAGATCTCATAGAGGATCATTCGGCAATTGGCAGACTATCCTCCTCCTTAAAGTTGTAAGTAGCCTCCTTCAAGGACCCATGACCCAAACAAAAAAAAAAAAAAAAAACCCTCTTCTTCAATCCTCATATATAGAACAAAAAGAGTTAATTTAGCCTTGACCTTGTAACACTCTCAATGCAAAGTAAATTCCCTCCCAAATTATTTCCCTTTCCTATGTTACATTTCACTTTAAAGATTTTTTTTTTTTTCCAATCAATTTTGGTCTAAGAACAAAAAAGAAAAAGAAAAAAGAAATGGACACGTACCCAATTAATTGGTCACCTTCTTGCTCTTCTTCTTAATCCCCATGAATCCAAAAGCTCCACCCCATGCATGCGTAAAATGAACTTTTTTTTTCCTTCCTAATTCTTTTATTCTTCCAAAGAGTGAGTTGATGAACGGTAGAGATCATATGGAGCCCAAAGATGATCCACAGTGCAGGGCTTCCTTGAATCTAACCTCAACCATGGCTTCCCTTTCCCACTCCAATGAAGCAAACTAATAGGCCCAGGATGCAAACTCCTACATTTTCCTTCAAGATTGTCTCCACCAAGTCCATGTTGATTCCACCTATGGTCCACACCAGTAATATCGCCACCCAAAACCAACAAAAATGGTGGCAAAGAACCCAAGTGGTAAATCCTCTTTTGCTTTTGCACTACCATCCACTCCTCCATTTTCGATGTATAATCTCCTTGCCTCCATTTATCCACGTCCACAACCATAACCCCTGTGTTAAAATAACAAGGCTTTCTACCATCAAATATATTGGACATTGAAGGGTCAGACCAAAACAAGTCCGTGAAATAGGTTGTGAAATTTGCATGGCAATATTCTGGTGCAGCCAAAACCTTGTTCTCCAAATCCACCTCCCATAGCTTCTTGATGTCATCCACAACTACAAGATCAGAATCTAAATATACAACACGTTTTACCTCGGCTGGTATAATGTCTGCAAGGTATATACGTGCATAGTTTAAAGGTTGGTCTAGTGCTTGACGTATTGATTTTGATATTTTCCCACGTACCTTTTTGGAGTTAAAGCGATAAACTTTGAAGTTAAGGTAAGGGAAGGTGGATTTGATGCTTGAGGATACATCAGGCTCATGCCTTGACCACAAAAAGTGAAACTCAACGTTTTCTGGGCATGTTGAATGTTGCAAAATGGACAACACAGCTGCCATGGTACCCCTAAGGTAGTTTGAATCCAATGTCATGGCAATGTGGATTTTGTCATCAGAGGCACATGTTTCTCCGTTCCGAAAGGCAGGGGCTTCACGGAAGATGGGGACATCTGGGGACGGCTTCCGGATAACCCCGAGGCGGATACCGGTGGCGGTGGTGGCGGTGAAATGGAGATCAGGGAGGAGGAGAAGGAAGAGGAGAGACAGGAGGCCTATTAGGAGTGATGATAATGGTTGTGGAAAAGTGGGGCTCATCCAAAAGGCCTCCATCCTTGACTTTGATGGTGAAAACAAAGGCGATTGGGATATAATTAGCGAAGCAAAGGAGATAGAAAAGTGGTGGTGGTGGTGGCAGTAGTGGTAGTTGTGGTGGTGGTGGTGGCAGCCATTGTTAGGCTGGATTTGGAGAAGGTTCAGGAAGAGGTTAGAAATGGTTTGCTTTGAATTTTTTGAGAAAAACTAGGGAAGGAATGAGGTTGGTGGGATTGTGAGGGAGAGAAGAATCTTCGGAATGGACTTTTTTTTTTTTTTTGGGTAATAAGGGAGTATTAATTACCCCTTTTTTTTTTTTTTTTTGAAAAATACTAAAATTAAATTACTATTTTTATGTGAATTTTAATTAATATTAACTATACTACAAAATGAATTTAACTAGTGTCAGATTCATAGCATAATAAACAAAATTTTTAATTATATTTTTTGCTTTGTGTCTTAGAATATGATACACCAGATTATTAGAATTAAATTTACTTATGCTTTTTTTAATAGGAAATTACGTTTAAATTTTATTTTTATGGCTTATTAGAATAAATCTATTTGTGATTTCTTTTTCCCATTTTAACCATGTTTTTATATGCATGCTTTACGTATTTTTTTGCCTCCTTAAAAAGCGGGAGAAAAAAACCTCAAATATTTTGGGTTTTATTTGTTTATTTAGTCATAAAATAAAGTAAAATTAGTCAAAATTTTCAAGTAAGGTACTATTTTTGCTTCCAATTAAGAATTAAGTAAAGATTTCCAGCAAAGATTTTTGTCAAATTATTATAACACTTTCCACAGTTTGATTGATATTGCCAACATAGCACTAGCTAAAAATGGCAAATTTTGTATCGCCATATTAGGCGCAAATAAGATTTGTAAGCAAACCAAGTTAAGAAAAAAATCAGGAATAACTCATTTTAATGTGGGTTCCAGTTACCGCCTATATCAAAAACTGATTGGTGTCTTAATCTGATGATAAAGAACTATCATTAAGAGTGGACGCCATAGGTTGAAACTCTTTAAAAAAAAAAAAAAATAGTTTTAACTAAAAGAAATAATCATAATCAAATTGTAATAATTCTTTCCATAGGTGTATGCCATCACATTCACACCTTTTCTTTTTATGCAATTTATTCGATTCATTTTCACGCAAAATATGGATTAAGTTAAAAGTAAACCCCAGTAAATAGAGAAATTTTACTTATGTTTTCAACATTTATACAACAAATTCTAAGTAGTAGTCTTCTCAAAAAAAAAATCTACGAGATTGTTACTAGTTGTTATTATAGGCAAAACAGTAATTTCAATAGTAGGTTCAAATTAGAACCATAACAATTTACTACCTAAGATGTTACTGTCTAATATTTATGATAAAAATGTTGTGAAAATATTGTACATATAACAATTCTCCAATAAAAATGGAAGTCTCCTTTAAAAAAAAAAATTAGTCAGTAATTTTTTATTCAGAGTCAAGAACTTACTAATTAGTACATGTACACGGAATTAAACCTTCTAGATGTTAGGCTGTGCACATGCTTCTTTGTATCGAATACAGATGTGCCCATGCTTCCTTGTATGCAATGAATCCACTATATTAATGACACCTTGCCCTAGAGACAAGGAATAATTATCTAAACATTAATAAAAGTGTTATAAAAATATTGTAGATGTAACAATTCTCCAATAAAAATGAAAGTCTCCTTTTAAAAAAAAAAATTACTCAATAATTTTTTATTCAGAGTCAACAACTTACTAATTAGTACATCTGTACACGGAATAAAACCATCTAGATGTTAGGCTGTGCCCATGCTTCTTTGTATCTAATACAGATGTGCCCATGCTTCCTTGTATGCAATGAATCCACTATATTAATGACACCTTGCCCTAGAGACATGGAATAACCATCTAGATGTTTAAGTTAGGTTACTTGGAGCATAGTTTTGTGTTTGTTTGGGTTAGGATCCACCCGATCTAATTTAGGAGCGTTACGGTTTTAAATGATTTATGAGAGAAAGATATGTATTCATGAATGATAATAATTTGAGTTACGTGATACAGCAAGTGAAATACATTGAGTCATTTCCATTTATCTTGCTTGCACAATGGAAAGAGGCGAGACCCACTAGATCCTCTCCATCAAACCAAATTTGCCTTGGTTGTGTTTTGATTTACTAATTTAAATTCGAAGTAAGAATTTCATTCGACTCAATTTGGCTTTGAATGTGATATTTAATGTTGTTGATTTTATAAGTCCTAAATATACCCCTTTCTTTTCTAAGTTACAGTAAGTAGTAAGCATAAACAAATGGTATTATTCTTGTGTATAGGAGTAGGTACCCTATTTCATTCCTCAATTATGATACATACATTTTTGTGCATGCATCCCCCAATAATGAACTAATTGAACAATGTATTGGAAGCTAGAAGGAAAAATACAAAAAAAACATCTAGCAAAAAAAGTTGGTGTTACAAAATTCATCCTGCGTTGCTTTTATGTTGGGCACAATCCCATGCCTATAAATAAAAACATAAGCAATGCTTCAAAATGACAAAAACTTTTATGTAGTGATCCCCTGACTGAAGTACAACATAATAATCCAACAATTATTAACTGATTATTTCTAATAACACATGGACATAAATGTTTCAACAGCTATCAAGATCATGTTGACCATTGTGCACTGCAAAAAGTACCAATGAAGATCAACTTTCTTTTAATTTACTCAAATTTCATACCATTGACAATCTCTCTTGTTATGCCTAGAGCGAACATTTCATCAAGTGCGGACTATAAATGTAATAACCACATGGCATGTATCCAAATCCAAGGGATAACAGTAAGGTCTTCCTTTCCACTCTGCAAACGAACAGACTAAAATGCTGAAGAATCAAGTAGTGTCAACTTAGCTCAGTACTTTTGAAACTACACCTGCACCAACCGTTCTACCTCCCTCCCTCAAAGCAAATCTTTGTCCTGTTTGATTTAAAACAAGAAATACATTAAGGTCCAAGGAGTTCTTATTTACAATTATTTGTGACTCAACATGTAGGTCATGATGCAGGCACATATCCGCAACATGTTGGGTGCACTCCCCAACATCTATGCCACAAGTATTATGAAAGATGAAAGAAAATACGAAATATCAGGAGAAATAAATTTTGAAATGAAAATTTTCAGAAAATACACAATTCCCCACGTCAAACTAAGCACGAAATGCAGAAAAAGGGTCAAGTAAAATACTTAGCTTTATACTACTGAGAACATCCATTTCCATGTATAAATAAATGCATGTATTCCCATCATAACACAAATTCACACGGATAGAACAGAGACAATAACAGAAAGTTCAACAATTGCACAGTTGCACCATAAGTTATTTCTTTTATCATGTCAGGTAAATCTTAAAGAAATAAATTAGCTATTTAATTCTTTTATAATTTAATTAAAAGGCTGTCACATAATTGGCAAGGAAAATCCTTTTTCTGTTTTATGAATTTGATTCAGTATCAGATCCAAATCCTAAATAGCTATAAACTAATGAGACAACAAGATAAATCATATCTACTCTTTGCATTAAAGTAATATGATGTAAAGACAACCTATATGGATAGCCCTTATATATGATGAAATTTCTAACATGTAAAAAAGGGAGTGCTTACTAATGGAAAGCAATGACAGAAATGCATCACTTAACGACCAGAGTTGATGTAATGTAGAAGCAAGCAAACCAATGTGTGTTCAAAAACTTAATGGTGCTTGCCTAATTCACATATACTCCAGTAGGCACACAAGAACAAAATATAATGCATGAAAAATTAAGCTTACTCAGATACCTCACAGTGATATACACAACAAATATCAGAGCACAATACTCGGGTAGGAAAAAATTATGGTTCTTCTGTTTTACGGCCTAAGAGATCAACATACAACTCCTTTAATTTAATTATTCTAAAACGGAATTAAACTAGACATACCTGATTCAAGCGGAACAGGTGAAATCAGCTCAAAAACTGCAGTCACATTGTCCCCAGGCATAACCATCTTAACGTTTTCAGGCAATTCTACTTTTCCAGTTATATCTGCAGTCCTCAAATAAAACTGAGGCCTGTAATTTGAAAAGAAGGCAGTATGGCGTCCACCTTCATCCTTTGTAAGTACGTATATCTCAGCCTCAAATTTCGTGGATGTCTTAATAGAACCTGGCTTGGCAATTACCTATACAATAATATGGTAAGATAGTAAAGCAATTCTTACAAAATGCATCTTCACCATTTAATGCCATTGCTCAGTGTGATTTCATAATTCAAATTCAACTAGCACAAGTCGGATTTGTCACAGGCACCATTGATCAAATCTTGTCTGATGAAGCACATAATTACTGCTATTTATAAGTGTCTAAGCAAGTGCACTAAGAGTACTCTGTATAGATCTATAGATCCAGCATAAATTTGAGGCAGAAAGTAATTAAACTAAGTTTCACACAATAAATTGGAAAATTTTACCAAAATTGGTAAAAGAGTTCGTTTTTCACGTCTAAATAACAACTTATTTAAGCAACATATGAATTCTACATTATGCTACAGGGTCCATCAATCAAAGTTTTCTAGCGCTTGATATGTTCTACTTACTTGACCACGCTGGATTTCTTCACGTTTTAGACCACGAAGAAGAAGACCCACATTGTCACCAGCCTAATAACATTTACAAACTCATCAGTATTTTAATATCAGCTGTGCAGGAGCCATTCTAGCTGAAAGTGTTATCAATCACTTACTTGCCCATTGTCCAATAATTTTTTAAACATTTCAACACCAGTGACTGTAGTTTTCAAAGGACCTCCCTGCATTGAATAGGATTGAAAAAAAATACACTCAATATTTAAACCAGATATTCCAAGTATGGATTGACTACAAAGATCTGAAGAGGACCTTCTACTAAATGTCAAATCCAATCTAAGCTTAAAAGAGACACAGGCACACAGCCTATCGGTAATGACAGACTAATTAATTTATTTCAAGGGAATGCCCGGCGATTTTTCACAAAAAAAAGAAAAAGAATACATGATTCTCGAGCTTACCTGCCTTAACCCCAAAACCTCAACTTCCTCACCAACTTTGATAGTTCCTTGCTCAACACGACCAGTGGCAACAGTTCCACGACCCTTAAACAAACAACAACACCATCAAGAGTTTACAGGGAGCAGATAATTTCTACCAAAAAAAAAAAAAAAATCATGCAATTCACTTTCACAAGGAAATGCTAGCAATTACTGATGAATGGATATTTTTTTACCTGAATTGAGAATACATCTTCAATAGGCATAAGGAAAGGCTTATCAAGCTGGCGTACTGGGTCAGGAATGTATTCATCCACAGCATCCATTAATTTTAAGATAGCCTTTTTGCCTATCTCTTCATTTGTACCATTTAAAGCAGCCAAAGCCGAACCCCGAACGATAGGGATCTCATCCCCAGGAAACTTGTAGAAGCTGAGAAGCTCTGCCAAATGCATAAGCTAATGTAAAATACTTGTACAGTCAAACTAACTAAAGTGATTATATATATGTGTGTGTGTGTGTGAGCGCCCGTGCACAAGTGCATGTACAGTGTGTGTGTGAAACAAAAATCTTAAAAAGACACCCTACCACGAAGCTCCATTTCCACAATCTCCAACAACTCAGGATCATCAATGGCATCAACTTTATTTAGAAAACACACAAGTGATGGCACACCAACCTGTAGAAATACATTAAAAATCCTCATACAGTTAACTTCAAAAGCATAGATAAAATTTACAAGCCACTCTTAGCAGGGCACCCACCTGGCGTGCAAGCAGAATATGCTCCTTGGTCTGTGGCATGGGTCCATCGGGGGCAGATACAACAAGGATACCCCCATCCATTTGAGCAGCACCAGTAATCATGTTCTGCAAAACATGAATAGGTGCATGAGGGCATACAAAAGTTTAGATGAAGAGAAATGAAAAAAATTACAAACTTCATAAATAATTTAACTTGAAGATATCTTTTTTTAGTAACAGAACTTGGTTTATTAGGTAAAGTAAGATGATTAAATAAGGACAGTTGACGTTCAAAGTGAATACCTTCAAAGAGATGCAAGTCAACAAAAGTGAGGTCAAATTACAAGCCAATCTAAGTATTTTTTTCACCTAATTTTTGCATGGATATAAAAACCAATATGTGATTATTTACATAGTTATAAAGGTGCTTTAATATGTCCAAAATTGAACACTCATACAAGTTCATGAAACAAGACTAAGTCTATAAAGATTCAGATAAAATGCATAAAAGTGTAGTCCGTTAATGAAGGGTAAATCTTTCTGACAACCACTTCTATTGGTTGGTCCTAGCATGGTAATGCTACAAAATATGTTATTATTTACGTAGTCATAAAGGTGCATCAATATGTCCAAAATTGAACACTCATACAAGTTCATGAAACAAGACTAAGTCTATAAAGATTCAGATAAAATGCATAAAAGTGTAGTCCATTAATGAAGGGTTAATCTTTCTGACAATCACTTCTATTGGTTGGTCCTAGCATGCTAATGCTACAAAATTTTCAAATGGATTAAATTACTTCTTCATAAAACCAAAAGAGTTGTACAGCTTACCTTAACATAATCTGCATGTCCTGGACAGTCTACATGTGCATAGTGTCTCTTAGCAGTTTCATACTCCACATGTGCCTGCAAAATCAGATTAATCTTGAGGTAAGCAGATGTTATTTTGAGAAGATGAATTTGGTAAAAGAAGCAAAATGGGATGGCACAGCTGCAGCAAAAAGAGTAAGCACGAATGAAACAAAAAAATAAGTATTCCAACCGTTGCAATTGTAATTCCTCTCTTTTTCTCTTCTGGGGCCTTGTCAATTTCATCAAAGGCAATAGCCTTAGCTTTTCCTTCTTCCGCTAGCACCTAGAGAAACATCACATGAAACATTTCATATTTCATACTAAATTATTCATTATTGTAGTCCAGCTTTCAGTTAAGAAACCAGATTAAAACTGGGCAAAATAATAAAATCCACATTCAAAAGCAACCAAATTAAAAAACAACCAGACCTTTGTAATAGCTGCAGTCAGAGTAGTCTTCCCATGATCAACATGGCCAATAGTTCCCACATTCACGTGAGGCTTCCTGCCGGCAAAATAATTTCAAACAAATAAGAATCCAAAACAAAACCCCCACTAAAAATGGCTTGACAACACAAGAATCCACACTATGAATGCACATGCAACAGCATTGCCTGTTGTAAATTGTCAAATTGTATATATTTAGTTACAAATATCAGATTATAAATTATTTTCCTAATTCTAAAGGTCCCAACCTCCTTTTCCTGCTAGGATTGGAAAATCCTATACATTACATGAGACCTTGTCTTTTTGAAATAGTATAAAAATAAGTGCTTCAAATCATTTCTATTTGACTCAGACCTATTCTAAAACAGCGGATGCTGAACAAATAAAAATTCGGAAGGTGTAAATTCTACAATTGTAGATCCATGGGACTTATAATTTGGGTAAGCTATTTTGGTTCAATCTATTAGGAATAGGGATATATATTTAATGTAAACTTGCAGAGTGTTTTGATTCAAAGATATTTTAAAAAACAGAGAACCCGATATATATAATTGGATGCATGGTTTTCAAGCCTAAGACACTATAACCAAAAACATGTAAAAGTAATTACAGTGATAAAATAACTCACTTTCTTCTATGCAAATCTAAAGAAAAAACACCAAAAACCACCATTTTGTGTGTTAGAATAATGGTTCAATTGTTATTTACCATATACCAAACATTTAAGCTTTTAGAACAACTGCTAATTTATTATTGCGAACACTGTTCACCTCCCATTTTCAAAATTTAAATTTAGTGAGGCGTTGCCTTAGAGCCTAGGCAAGCAAGGCAACTGCCTTAAGCCATGAAAAAGGCACTAAGTCAAGAGCCATAGGTTTATATATATATATATATATATATATATATAGAAGCTTGTTGTAAAACCTATTATTATATTATTAATTTACATAAGCTTGTTACAGAACCCATTGTTTGATTAATTAATTTACAGAAATATGTAAAACTTATTGTTAGATTAATTAAATTATAGAAGATAGTTGTAAAACCTATTGTTAGAATAATTAAGAGCCTAAACCGTGTTAAGGCTTCTTTGAAATCAATTAATAGACCTAATTTCTACATGTAACACATTTTACAAACACTTAATTATAATATTTCAATACATTAGGTATGTATGATTTAAGTTCTATATGTATCATAACTGTATTTAGAATTTGGTGCCTCGCTTTAATCGGGTTAGCACCTTGTTGTCACCTCATGCCTCAGAGCCTCAGGCAATACAAGGCCTTGGAGCATTAAGGTGGCCTTTTGCTGTTGACTACCTTGGTTGAGCCCCCCAATTGTCAAGGGGGAATTTAGACCCAAACATGAGCGAGAGTATTATAATAAAGATGAAAATTCACTAGTTCCTAACCACTTCAACTTTTAGGGTAACTATTAGTTTATCATTGTGTTTCCAGAAAATGGGTGTCAGTTCATTATTTGATAGAATAAAGAAATAACGATTTCATTTTTCGTTTAGAACACTACTGCCACCAAAACCCTACATTAACTGCTTTCAAAAAGGACCAAAAAAAAGGATATTAAACATTCACTTACTAAAACACTTTGCTGATCACCATTTTCCAAAACAATTAACACCTAGAGTATTGTTCCAACTTTCCAATGCTACTATTTTCTCTTAAACCATAACTTTGCAACGCTACTATTAGATCTTAATCGCATCAATTCAAATGCAGAAACAAATGTATACCCATACATCATCATCGTTGTCACCATAACCATCAGCAACAATCAACAACAACAACAAAAAGCCTTAGTCCCTATGCCACTTCATTAATTGAGGTGTCATTCTTCTACTACTAACGTATAAGTTCATACACACATACATAACTGCTTTCCAGAAACTATTAAAGTTTAAAGGGAACTTCGTTTATACCACCAAAAATATGCCCTCAAAGCCATAACTTTACTAATCAATTTAACACACAAAGCCATCGAAATCTCAAAGTCAAAACTACATTGAATCACTAAAAACCCATTTCGCTAATCAATGGATGGGGAACTTACGTTCGGGTGAAGGTGGCCATGGATCTCCAAAACGAAGAGTGGCCGGAAACTCTGTCATTTCCGGAGATCGAATCGGAGAGAGAAAGTACCGACCCTCTACAGCAGGAGTAGTAGATTTGGGAGGAGTAAGGAGGGAGGAGGAAGAGGCGCTTGGAACTGGGGTTTCTGAGAGCCACCGAAGCCATTTTTGAAAGAGAATCGAAGAAAAAACACAAAAGCCCTAGACCTAGTAACTTCGTCAGGAAAAGATTAGCTTCATAAGAACTGAGAGTGAGAGAGTGTGTAAGAGAGGCGTTAAGGGTTTAAGGGTTGTCTTTGATGATGGGTTTCGAGGGTTTTAGATTTGGCGGTGTTTGGGTTCGGTTTTTGTTGCTGCCCCGGGCCCGTTAGAGCCCAGCCCATAATTTTCTTAGCAACTTTGACAAAAATAAATAAAAGATTGGGGGATTTTTTAAATAAAAGATTGGTGTTTGAGTTATAAGATTTTTAATAATGAATTTTTTTTTTAAAAAAATCCTATAATTTGATTGTTTGGGTTTATATTTTGTTGTAATTAGCCCGTCAAAGCCCAACCTATTATCAATTGAGGTATAAAACTCTTATTTAAAAATTTATTTTAAACCCAATAATTTAGAGACGTAATAAATGAAACTGTGAGATTTTAAGAAATAACAAATTAATAGTATGTTTGGAAGGAGGTGGGGATAAAAGATTTTTTTTCTTTTCTATTTTATAATAAGAGATGAATAAAGGGTAAAAGAGGGGGGAAAGAAGAGGTGAGAAGAGCGACGTGACGGCACATGATCATATAAATTAAGAATTATAAAACTTATAAAAAAATTCATATAAATTGAGAATTATAACAGTATTTTGCTAATTTTAAAGAAATATATAAATTAATATCATAATGGCAAAATTGATTTAAATTTTATAAAATTATTAACACGGTTTACTTTATATGAAACTTTATTATCAGAATTTATTAAATTATAATACTATTTTGATTAAAATAAAGTATCAAAAACTTCAAAAAACTATGTTATATACCTTATAATATACATTTCTTTTTTTCTTATAGTCTACTCTAGTTTAAAGTTTAAACAGCACATTAGATTTGTGTCGTGTAGCTTATCCAACCATTTGACCTGAAACAAGATACCAAACAAAAGAAAAGTTCAACTTGCAAGACACCCATTTCGTACCAAACTTGCAAGGGATTTATCTTCACGTTCCAGCCACATATAAAGGAACATAATTTTATAGATTGTTTTATCCATAGACCCCATCCGGCTTTCTTCAATTGGTATGGCTCTTAAAGCCTATATTTTTCACATACTTGCCTTAACTTTCTTAGTCTTGCCTATTGTTAGCTCTGCCAACTTCAGTATCCCAGCAATTTTCAACTTTGGTGACTCAAATTCAGACACTGGTGGCTTGGCTGCAGGAATTGCTTTCCCGATTGGACAACCTAATGGACAAACATACTTCCTTAAGCCATCTGGGCGGTTCTGCGATGGTCGTTTGATCATTGATTTTCTAGGTAATGTATCTTTAACAACTTCCAGTTCTTGCATAGGAGCATGTTGAAACAAGAAAATAAATTTTGATTGCAAAAAAACAATGCATGGAATTTGAGTTGTTACTTCAAAATACAAATGCCCACACACACATGCTAAAGAACATTACTACTATGAGTTTATCAGTTTGAAATAATTTTATTTCATATAAATATATGAAAGGCCTAAAACTTCAAACTTTAATGATGTGAAGACAAAGTAGAATGAGGCTGTGGTCACACTTAGATTCTTATTTTTGAGCTTATAAGTATGTAGGTTCCTTATGCATATTTATATGCAGCAGTGAATGCATTGGACCTTTCATTTCTCAATCCATACTTGGATTCAATTGGTATACCAAATTTCCGGAATGGGTGTAACTTTGCAACTGGAGGATCTACTATACTTCCAGCCAATGCAGCATCAACAAGCCCTTTCTCCTTTGGAATTCAGGTAGCTCAATTTGTCAGATTCAAGACTCGAGTCCTAGAATTACTAGTAAAAGGTATTAGTACTATAAGTGTAACAACACCCAAGTTTAAGGTTAATGACATTGTTAAGTAAAAGGTTGCTTTCAGAGAGTTAGAATGTAATTTTCATGTGTATGTCACAGATAAGAAACTTCAAGAATTTATTCCTTCACAAGAATCTTTTAGGCAGGCCCTCTACATGTTTGATGTAGGTCAGAATGATCTGGACGGAGCATTTTATTCAAAATCAGAAGATGATGTACTTGCTTTGATTCCCATCATTTTAACAGAATTTGAGGCTGGAGTTAAGGTTATTTCATCTATTTTGCCTAACCTAACAAATTAATCCAGTTGATTTTAGTAGAACCATCAAGTATCTCTTTCCTTACCTTTTCTTGCTTTTTCAGAAATTATATAATGAGGGTGCAAGGAATTTTTGGATTCACAACACTGGTCCCCTTGGATGCTTACCTAGAATAATTGCACAATTTGGAAAAGACTCATCAAAACTTGACCAGTTTGGATGTGTGACCTCACACAACAATGCTGCTAATCAATTCAACATGCAACTTCATGACCTTTGTACAAAATTTCGGGTACTCCCTGGAGCTAATGTCACATATGTTGACATTTTCTCAATAAAATTAAACCTCATTTCAAATTATTCTCTATATGGTAAGTTACCATTACCAATCTTGAAATTTGTACTTTTCACTTTGTTTTATTGCATTTTCTGCATTTATCTGTTTATCTAATTAGTTGGATTGTCTGTGAACTATTTGGCTTTCAGGATTTAAACAACCTTTAGCAGCTTGCTGTGGCTATGGTGGGTTGCCATTGAATTTTGACAACCGAATTGCTTGTGGCCAAACCAAGATTCTAAATGGGAGCTCGGTGACAGCAATACCATGCAATAATACTGCTGAGTACGTGAATTGGGATGGAAACCATTATACAGAAGCTGCAAATGAATATATTTCATCACATGTGTTAACAGGAAATTACTCAGACCCACCTCTCTTAGTGAATGCACAATATCTTATAGAATCAAAACTATTTGACCCAAAAACAATGTAAGAATGTAAGATTGTAGTAGTTTCCTCCCTCAAAAAAAGAGAAAAACAGATTGTAGTAGTTTCCAAGACTTCATATGATGAGTCTAAATTCCAATACCAATTAAATTTCTTATGGAGTTGGAGTTTGTGCATAAACTTAACGTTTGTCCAATTCCATTAACAGCAGCTCTCACTTTCTCTCTCTTAATTCGGCCTACATAAAACCAAATTTGCTCTCAATTTTCTCTCACCTACATTTTGATTAATTTTCGGTCAGTGCAATTCAGACCCACTTATTAAGAGAGAGTTTGGACTCAAATATGAGCGAAAGTATTAGAATAAATAGTGTATAACCCCCCTGCATATACACGGTTACATTTAAAAATAATCACAATTACATACATAAATGAATTCAAATTATACTTGTGTTAGAGTAACAATTTAGTGATTTACACATTTTTTAAGCCACGAATTTCTAAAATATATAATGAGATTTGGACTTTTCGGTTTTTGCACCCAATTATTCACTTGACACAAATATTAAAAAATTAGATAGAACACACGAGGCAAAATTGAACTCCAATCGTAATCCAATTTAGAATCTAATTAGACTTTCTCTAAGTTTTGGCTTTAATCTTTTATATATATATATATATATATATATTAAAATTCATCAATTCCTAACAACTTAAACTTTTAGAGAAATTAGTAATTTAATGTTGTGTTCCCAAAAAATGGGTGCAAGTTCATTATTTGATAATACAACAACAACAAACAAAACCTTAGTCTTAAAAATTATTTAATAAATAAATAAATAAATCATTTTACTTCTACTTTCATAAATGACAAAAATATATTTATATTTTTTAATTGTTGTACCACTAAATATGTCCTATGTACTAACAATCATGGTTGTCATATCAAGTGTCGAATCGTACAATCCTACTCAACCAAAAAGACTTGGATCGCAGTAGGATCCTATATTTTTTAGGATCGCATGTAGGATTAGTTGGATTGTATGGAATTGGTAGGATTGAACCAATCTTACTATCCCGATGATCCTACTAAAAAGAAAAAAGTCAAATCAACTCAATGGATAGAAACGACCCAATATGCCCTATAATATAAATAATAAAAAAACCTTTTCACTTCATCTTTATTTCCAAATTGCTTTTGGATTTTATATTATAGCTAGCTACTTAACTAGTTGCCATTCACAAACTTATTTTGGATTTTAAACTTGAAAAATATTTTCCAAAGGTTTTGATACTTGGTGGCTAATTAAACATTTGGTAAACTTTAATTTTTGGATATATTGTGTTAAAGCTTAAATATATTTGCTTCATTATGATAGAGTATAGATGTAGCCACATTGGTTTCACAGTAATTCATGGTATAAAAATGACATCATATTGATGCAAATATTTTCTTTTAAAGATAAATTCATACTTTAATTATGAGATTATTTAACATGCAAAGCCACTATCAATGTGTTTTTTGTTTTTGTTTCCCAAAAATATAGGATATTATGATTCATGATTCACAATCCTACTAACCTCCCACGATCCTATATAAAATCCCTAATTAGACAACCATGTCCCAACCATTACCCACCAAGAACTCATCCCCTCATTTCCACCATCACCACCCAATACGGGCATAGCTAGGAATTTTCATTTGAGGGCCTGCGTTGCAAATATTGATACAATAATTACAATGCATGAATTTATTGAATACAAAATTACCAAGTTTGATATATCATCATATTCTTAAACATTAATGAAGAGTGAAGGTACAAAAACTCTCTTTTAAAACTTTCCCTTTTTTTTTATTTTTTATTTTTTATAATGTATTATTTCAATGCCTAATTTCAAGCCTAAAAAATTCCTTTTAAAATAAATGATAATACACTAACTTTCATTTTTCATGTGAGAAGAGATGATATACTAACGTAGGAGAGAGATAATACATTATCATATAGCGATAGAATAACACTAGTCTTTTCTCTCGTTGGAGAGCGTTCACCCTCTAGGGGCCTACCGTAGGTTTTTCTCGCCATCTAACCATCACTTCCTGTCTTTTCTTTCTCCATCAGGTCTTGTTTCATTTACTCTTCTCCCTAGGCGTCTTTTCCTAACCAACCACCCTCTTCAATTCCTTCTTTGCATGTCCTCTGCGTGTCACCTGCTTTGACTAACCTTTTCTTTGTGCTTTATTTTCTTTCTTTGTTGACCTTTATACTTTCTTGACTGTGCTTTGTTTTTTCTTTCTTTGTGCTTTGTTTTTTTTTCCTGTTAGTTGACCCTTATACTTCCCCAATTTGATGTTTGTTGTTTTTTCTGTCTGTATTCCTTTTGTTCCCTATTTCTTCGAGAGTCTGTACTGGGTGTCCCTTTCAGTGGTCCTAGTTGTTTCTTTTCCTTTTCTTTTTTGTTTGGGCATACATGCAAGCTTTCTAGAAGTGTTGTTTCTTGTTTATTATGGCAAGTAGTTTTGATACAAGGGAATACGGCTGGACAGAGAGTAGTGACTCTGAGGAAAGTATTGGCTTAATTGATGATGAGTTAGACTCAGAGTATAGGTCCAGTGATGATGAAGAGGTCCCTTTCGCAAGACATGGGCCTGTAATTAACCCTGATCCAAAAGATATTGCAATTCAAAGGGATTTTTGGAGTTCTTGTGCCATTGGGTTTATACTTGAATACAGGATGTTCTCTGTAACCAGGTTGCAGCACCTTCTTAACAATGCATGGCGCTTACAAGGCTCTGTCACGGTGGTAGGAAGGGATTCCTGCTTCTACTTTATCCATTTTAAGAACTTGAAGGATTTGAATCATGCATGAAATAAAGGCCCTTGGTCCGTTGATGGTGCATTTTTTGTTTTGGAGAAATGGCGGCCTAATCTGGTCATGCACAAGCTTCAACTAAACTATGTTTCATTGTGGGTACAACTTCACGGGTTACCTGTGGATAGGGGTGGCAAATGGGCGGGTTGGGTCATAAATGGGTTGGGTGTGTAATTATCCATTTATCCATTTATGACCTGTTTATATATAAATTAATTATCCATTACCAACCCAACCCATTTAATTAGTAACCTACCCATTTAACCCAATATGACCCAAATACCTCTAAAACTACTTGAATACCCTATTGACTTCCAAAATACCCTTAAATACCTAAAATGATACAAATACTCCCTACACTTTCAAAATTACCAATATACCCTTGGACATCCAAAATTATCCCAAAAATCTCTAAAATGAACAAAATACCCATGAAACCTTTAAAATGACCAAAATACCCCTGATATCTCTAAAATCACCATATATGCTTAAAAACCACTAAAATGATCAAAATATCTCCAAAATCTCTAAAATGACCAAAATACCCCCAAAAACCCAAAAAATGACCAAAATACCCCTGAAACCTAAAAATTACCAAAATACCTCCAAAACCTAAAAAATGACCAAAATACCCCCAAAACCCAAAAAATGACCAAAATACCCCAAAAAACTAAAAATGACCAAAATACCCCCCAAAACCTAAAAAATTACCAAAATACCCCCGAAACCTAAAAAAATTACCAAAATACCCCCGAAACCTAAAAAAATTACCAAAATACCTTGAAACCTAAAAAATTATCGAAATACCCCCAAAACCTAAAAAATGACCAAAATAACCCCAAAACCCAAAAAATGACCAAAATACCCCCGAAACCTAAAAATTATCAAAATACCCCCAAAACCTAAAAAATGACCAAAATACCCTCAAAACCTAAAAATGACCAAAATACCCCCCAAAACCTAAAAAACAACCAAAATACCCCTGAAACCTTAAAAAAATTACCAAAATCCCTTGAAACCTAAAAAATTATCGAAATACCCCCAAAACCTAAAAAATGACCAAAATAACCCCAAAACCCAAAAAATGACCAAAATACCTCCGAAACTCAAAAAATGACCAAAATACTTCCAAAACCCAAAAATGACCAAAGTATCCCCCAAAACCCAAAAAATGACCAAAATACCACCGAAACAAAAAAAAATGACCAAAATACCCCCGAAACTTAAAAATGACCAAAATACCCCCGAAACTTAAAAATGACCAAAATACCCCCGAAACTCAAAAAATGACCAAAATACCCTCGAAACTCAAAAATAACCAAAATACCACCGAAACCTAAAACTGATCAAAATACCCCCCAAAATCCAAAAAATGACAAAAATACCCCCAAAACTCAAAAAATACGAAAATACCCTCGAAACCCAAGAAATGACCAAAATACCCTCAAAATCTAAAAATGACCAAAATACTCCCAAAACCTAAAAAATTACCAAAATACTTCTGAACCCTAGAAATTTACTGAAATAACCCAAAAATCTAAAAATTATTGAAATAACCCTAAAACTAAAAGATGACATAAATGCCCTTGTAACCTAAAAAATGAATAAAATACCCTTAGAATCTAAAAGATGATCAAAATAACCTCGAAACCTAAACAATTACCAAAATTCCCTCGAAACCTAAAAATTATTGAAATTCCCTCGAAACCTATAAAATGACTGAAAGACTCTTAGAACCTTTAATTTGTCAAAAATATTCTTGAAACGTCCAAAATACCCTAAATCTCTATTTCGGTAATTTTAGATGTTTCTGGTGTATTTTGGTCATCTTACAAGTTTAGCGGTATTTTGGTCATAATTTGGGTTTCAAGGGTTTTTATTGATCATTTTTTTAGGTTTTGGGGTTATTTTGGTCATTTTTTAGGTTTTTGGGATATTTTGATAATTTTTTAGGTTTAGGGAGTATTTTGGTAATTTTTTAGGTTTATGGAGTATTTTGGTAATTTTTAGGTTTCGGGGGTATTTTGGTAATTTTTAGGTTTCGGGGGTATTTTGGTAATTTTTAGGTTTCGGGGGTATTTTGGTAATTTTTAGGTTTCGGTGGTATTTTGGTCTTTTTTTGGGTTTTGGGGTTATTTTGGTAATTTTATTAGGTTTTGGGGGTATTTCGATAATTTTTAAAGTTTTGGAGGTATTTTGGTCATTTTTTAGGTTTAGGGAGTATTTTAGTAATTTTTTAGGTTTATGGAGTATTTTGGTAATTTTTTAGGTTTAGGGTGTATTTTGGTAATTGTTAGGTTTTGGGGGTATTTCGATAATTTTTTTAGGTTTTTGGGGTATTTTGGTCATTGTTTTAGGTTTTGGGGTTATTTTAGTCATTTTTTAGGTCTTGGTGTATTTCATTCATTTTTTAGGTTTTAGGGTATTTTGGTAATTTTTAAGGTTTCAGGGGTATTTCAGTCATTTTTACGGTTTAGAGGGTATTTTGGTAATTTTTTAGGTTTAGGGTGTATTTTGGTAATTCTTAGGTTTCGAGTGTATTTTGGTCATTTTTTAAGTTTAGGGGGGTATTTTGGTAATTTTATGGGTTTTGGAGGTATTCAGTCATTATTTAGGTTACAGAGTAATTTGGTAATTTTTTCAGGTTTCGGGGGTATTTTAGTCATTTTGTAGGTTTCAGAGGTATTTTGGTTATTTTTTCGGTTTCGGGGGTATTTTGGTTATTTTTTATGTTTTGGAGGTATTTTGGTAATTTTTTGGATTTTGGGGGTATTTTGGTCATTTTAAGGTTTTTGGGGTATTTTGGTCATTTTTTTGGGTTTCGGAGATATTTTGGTCATTTTTTGGGTTTTGGGGGTATTTTGGTCATTTTTTGAGTTTCGGGGGTATTTTGGTCATTTTTAGGTTTCGGGGGTATTTTGATCATTTTTTGGTAATTTTTAGGTTTTGGGGAGTATTTTAGTAATTTTTAGATTTAGGGGGTATTTTTTTTTTTCATTTTTTAGGTTTTGAGGGTATTTTGGTCATTTTTTTGGGTTTTTTGGGTATTTTGGTCATATTTAGGTTTCTGGGGTATTTTGGTCATTTTTTGGGTTTTGGGGGTATTTTGGTCATTTTTAGATTTTGGAGGTATTTTTTTTCTCATTTTTAGGTTTTAAGGGTATTTTGGTCATATTTAGGTTTCGGGAGTATTTTGGTCATTTTTTGGGTTTTGGGGGTATTTTGGTAATTTTTAGATTTTGGGGGTATTTTGTTCATTTTTTAGATTTTGGGAGTATTTTGGTCATTTGTTGGATTTTGGGGGTATTTTGGTCGTTCTTTAGGTTTCAGGGGGTATTTTGGTAATTTTTAGGTTTTTTGGGTATTTTGGTCATTTTTTGGATTTTGGGGGGTATTTTGGTAATTTTTTGAATTTTGGGAGTATTTTGGCCTTTTATTAGGTTTCAGAGGTATTTTGGTCATTTTTTAGAAATTTAGATTTTATGTTGTTTATTTAAATTTTAAATGGGTTTAGTGGGTATTAGTGGATTTATCCATTTAGACCCATCTAATTAAATAACCAAATGGGTCTTTACCCATTTAACCCAAATATTAAATGGGTTGGGTTAAGACTTATCCAAATAAGGTGGGTAATGGGTGGGTTCATGGATATGGGTAAAAATTGCCACTCCTACCTGTGGAGTACCAGTATCCAGAACTTGCGGAAAAAATGGGGCAGTTATTGGGCATTTTTGAGAGGGTTGATTGGGAGAATCGTGTACCTGGAAATGTGAGGATTATGAGTATCAGAGCTCGTATAGATCCATGGATGCCAGTAGTGACAGGTTTCATGTTAAGATTGGACAATGGAACAAGAACGTGGATCCAATGTAGATATGAACGGGTTCACAAGCTCTGTACGCGGTGTGGACTGATTGGGCACTCCAGAAATCAATGCTCTGAGAGCATAGAGAACATTGAAATGAGTTTGTATCGTCAGAAGGTTCGCATGCAGCAAATCCACCAAGTGTAGTTCAGGTTTGATGCTCTGAAGCCCCACTTCTCAAACAATCTTAGAGCATATTTTAATCGGAGAAGACGTTGGACAATTAAGGTATGTTTTGGTCCTGTGGCTCAGCATCAGCATTATTCATGCAACCCAATCCACTATCCAAACCAGCATTTTACCCATACACAGACCCCTGACCTTAGTTCTAACCCAGCCAATCCACATCCATCTAATGCACCAGCTTCTCCTCTATAACCCGACCCAGGAACAGCCCCATCGAGTCCTAATACTAACATCAATCACAATCCACCCCACCAAATTCCTAACCAAACAGACACAGTGCATTCCAATCTAAACGCTGCTGTTCATTCATTACACTTAGATATCCACGATGATCCTGCTACACCTGTCAACACTCCTATACCTTCTCCAGAGTAGATTTATGCTAATAGTTCGAGGGGAAGTGCAAATGCTTCAACTCTGTTTCCTACACAACATGATCATAACTGTAACACCCCAACCCAATTTTTATAATAAATCTATTTGTTTAAGTGGTTAATTATTATTTTAATCACTTACTTTCTAAATTAATAAAAGAGTATTTAATAAGCATATTATTTTATAATATCTTTGAATAAGAATTGTAAAGATTATGAATAATTGAATGATTAATTTTATTATGTATATATACTAAGTATGGACAAAACTATATTAAGTGATTGAGTTATGAGATATATATATATATATATATATATATAGTTGTTGGACTATACTAAGTGGTTAAGTCATGATATATATATATATATATATAGATATAGTTGTAGGTGTATTAATTAAGCATGATGCATGGGATAGTATAGTAGAATTTCACCCACATGCAACCAATGGAAATTCCACACACCTTAAGCCAAAGTACTATGCATGTTGTCATACCCAAAGACCTCTTAGCCGGCCATGCAATGAGCAACCTCCACATAATTCTTTCCTTGACTTTTCCAAGTGCCTAGAACTTCCAAGAAGCTCTTTACCTCTCCATTTCATACGGGTCCAAGCAAAAATCTGAATTCCTCATTCACTTTGTTCTCTTTTCTCTTAAGGAAAGAGCTAGGAAGCTCTCTTAAGTCTTCTCTCAAGTCCAAGGGTTCACACACACACCAAAAGAAGGACAATTGTCTTAACTCTTCTCTTCCTTTTCATTCCCACGGTTCCAACACCTAATGAAAGAAAAAAAAAACTCTCTCAAGCTCTACCTCTCACACCCACGGGTCCAACCTCAAAGAAAGAAAACTCTCAACTTTTCCCTCCCTTTATACCTCACTCTAAGGAAGAAATTAAAGGTTTAGCCCTAAGATTTCAGCTTCAAAGTTGTGGGTAAGTAAATAAAAATCTCATCTTATCATGGGTATTTTAATAGTGGTATGGGTTGCTTTAATTTCACTTCTATGTTTCTCTAATATGATTGTTAGAAGTTGGTTTTTGTGGTTTGTAAAATTGGAAAGCTTGTAAGTCTATATATATATATATATATATATATGCTATTTTAAGAAGCTTTGACATTTTGTTGGTCATTTGTTGAAGGTAACTTAGGGTTTTTACTAATTAAGGATTGTGTATGATTAAGGAAGTGAGAAAAAGTTAGGATGAGTACTATTCATGTTACTGCTGGGATTTTTGGTTGTATGAAATTTTGCTCTAAAGGGTTAGATAACTGTATATAAGTGTTTTATAACATGTTTAATGAGTGCATAAAAATCCCCATATAAAAATACCATCGTTTGATAATTGTTTGTGAATTTACAAGAAAATGTTGCAAAGCTGTCACTGTGACAGATTCTGTGTTCATGCATAATAAATTATGTATTAAATCATATATAGTGAATTTGGATGCTAGGGTTATTTTCTATGAAATCTAAGACATATACGGTTGTTATGGAATTGGTCTCACAATATTTAGATGAGTAGAAAAATAATTATTTAATTTTGAAGTTGCAAGAAATTCTGTCAGGACAGATTTGAGTATGCTGGATTGTATGATTTTTAATAAATTATGCTTTTATTTTTTGACTATGAAATTTTTATGGTATATACCGGACATACAGAGGAGTTTCCCTGTAAAATTTTATGAGGTTTGGATGTGATTTGGTGATCCGTTTGTATTTTATAAGTAAAGTATAAGCTGCTGGAATGAAACAGTGAACACTAAGGGACATGCCTAACTTTGTAGATTTAATTCTAAAGTTAGGGTGAGTGATTTGAGCTATAATTTATTATGCTCATCATGTGGTATGTTTCGATCATAGCTAAATTTTTATAACTTGGTTTAAGGTATAGTACTCAAAGGAGGGGTTCTAAATCATTCGACGGTTGTATTTATGAAGCTGTTTTGTCCGACGTGTTGTATGTTACCATATGAATGTATATAGTTACATGACTATGCTTAAAGGATTCTATGTTATGCATGCATTATTGTCCTAAGCTCAAAGTACCTTTTTAAAATGAAGTTAGCTCTTCTAGAGATATGCTATTAATGTGAAAATGTTGGTTTCTCTATGATTGGTGCATAATGATGTTTGATGAATGTATTTTTGTTTGTGGGAACCTCTCTGAGGTGGGATTAGGATTTCTTTGATTATTAAGAGATAGGCTTTGAGATGAATGTGTAAGTTTATGTTAAGGAGTAATTGATAGTAATAAGCTTTGATTTCGGTTTAGGTGTTACCAGCCGCCAGGTCTAAGCTCCTTCGACTTTAGGCTCTCAGTTCCTCTGCTATCAGGTAAGGGATAAGTTATATGAGCATTTGGTAAGTCATGAGGTTATTTTAATGTATATTATGCATTAAAATTTTTTTATTAGAGATATGACATGTAAGCATTATCAGACAAGGATATTTTCGTGAGTTTTCGAAATTTTATGTATATGATTTAAGCATATTGATGCTATTACTAATTTCACGAACATGATGAAGAAAACAATGGAAATGCTTTTATTATGAAATGTTATGCAAAAATAAGAAATTTTAGTATGATGTATAAGTATGAAATGTTTTCGGGTTATGTCCTCTAGTAATCTGAACTCGGTCAGTAGGGGTTAATTACTGGCTTTCCATGGAAAAATGTTATCTGTTTGGCCATTTAAAGTAGAGGAAATGGGGCTGCCCGTAACTCTAGGCCATTTAAAGTAGAGGAAATGGGGTTGCCCGTAACTCTAAGGCCTTCTCCCCAATGTGTACGGACGGCGGGAAGGAACAAAACCTGGAGGGGATGTGCCATCAGGCCTCCCAAAGGGGACAATATCATACACACGAGGGCACCCAAATGTGATGAGACCTTCTCTGTACAGATTTATCAGATATGGACTAACCAATATGTTATGAACAGCTATGTTATGTTATTAATCATGAGAGAATTAATTTGTTTAAATGCATTGTGAAAAGTAAAAGCTCTCATGGCATGAAGAAGTTTATGATGAAAAGAAAAGCTGTTCATTAAAGCTAAAAGTTCCAGAAGTTCTGTCGTGTTTAAAGATAAAGCTACTAAGCAAAGTACAAGTTTATGTTATGAAGTTATCAGATATCTGTTTTTCTTTATGAAACGTTAAGTTTTATGATTATGAAGGTTATAAATTTTTACGAGAACAAGTTATGAAGGAAGTTTTATTATTCTTTAAGACGTTTCCAGTTTAAGGCAAAGTTACTGATTATATGATTTAAGTTAAAATAATTATTTTGTAATGAAAATATATATGGTGACTTTGAAAGAAATGAAAGGAATACAACCTGAAATATTTTGTAGAATTATTCTGATAAGAAAATGGAGAACAATTATTTTCCTATGAAGAGCGTATAAGTTATTAATATGAATAGTATAAAATACTATGCATGAAAAGTTGTTCTCCTATTCGAATATTCATAGAATGAAATGATCTGATTTACATGCATCTTTATTAAATTCTCATATATCTTACCTTTACTGAGCTGTGTAGCTCACCCCTTCCACTCTTTCAGTCAACAGGTTTTATTTTGCAGCAGAGGGAGCCTTAGTCGAGTTTTGGAAGGAGCTGGTTTTAGTTTTATATGTATAGATCCTAAATTAGTATTTGATGTTTCGTTTTGTGGTATTGTGTATTTTAGGATCTAATGAAAGTTGTACCTTAAGATATTAAAATATGTATTATGTGAAAGTATGGAATTTGAAAAATTGGAGGATTACGTTATATTTGGAGTACAGTGTAGATGCTCTGAATATCAAGTGAAAGCTATATCAAGAAGTAAAGAAACAAAAACGAAAAGAAAAGAGAAGCTTGTAAAAGCTTTTGTTAAAAAGTTAAGTTGGTTCTTGTTAATATCAGGTTTAAGCTTGATATTAGCATGCCGGTCATGGTTACAAATCCGGGTATCGGGTTTGGGGCGTGACAATAACTCACACACGCATACAACTTACCCTGAGATGCATACAGAGTCTATGTCATTGAGATGGACTTGGTTTGATGGGGCAGGGCCATTTGTTACAAACGGAAATTTTAGGGATACCCAACATTCTTCCTCCGAGACTGATAGTGACTCTCACTGCCACTATGTTCAACTTAGACAATTTAAATATGGATAGATCTGAGGATAGAGGAGTTTCTTTATAGGAAAGAGGGCAGATTCCGAAATCCCCTAATTCCTTAGTGGAAGATTTGGTTAGAAGAGTTAATAGAGACCATTTTTATTTTGAATTAGGGGGTGCAAGTGATGGCCCTCATTTATCTAGAGATTAAGCCCAAAGCTATGAAGTAAACAAAGCAAGGGATAATTCACATTTGGGCCCTCCTTGGGCCCAATCGGAAGGGGATGTCTCTATTGTCCAAGTACCCACTTTTCTTACTAATCAATGGGCTAGTATGAGTCCTTTTAGTACTAGGAGTGTGTCCAGTCTGAGATCAGCGTCTCCAACGCACTCTGAATCCCACTCTGACCCTTTTCCTTTAAATTCCAATCAAACAGAGGTCGTGTGGAATGCTTCCTCAGGTTCTATGGTACAAGGGCGCACCTCTAAGAAGAGAATTAGGAAGGAATTTGGCAAGTTGGGTAGAAATATCAGACAAAGGATTTTATGTGAGTTCTTCCAGAAAGAAAGAGGTGGGGATGTTAAAGATGATGAGGTTCGAAGGGAGGTCCAGAGGGAGGATCAAGGAGCAATTCAGAGAGGTAATACTACTACCCTAAATAATCCAAATGGGCAACGAGAAGCTAGCCCTCAACAGCTTCCTTAGTTGCCATACGGATATTGAGCTGGAACTGCAGAGGCTTGGGCAAATCATTTGCAGTTCATCAATGTGAAAAAAAAGGCCCACGAGTCAAAACCAGATTTAATGTTTCTGATGGAGACTCGTTTACCTAAAGATAGAGGAAAGAAGATATGGGATAAATGTGGTTTTGAGGTTGGTTGGGAGCTACCAAGGGAGGGGATGAGTGGTGGTCTTCTATTGGCTTGAATGGATAGACAGAAGCTTCATATTATGTATGAGTCCAAGCATTTGGTGCATACGGATTTGTTGGACAATAGAGGTGACCCCCTTTCTATTACTTTTGTGTATGGTCAGCCTAAGCTTTCTAAGAGGGAAGAAGTTTGGTGTAAGCTTAGGGAATTGAAATTGATAGTTCATCAGAGATGGTTATGCATTGGAGATTTTAACCAGATCCTCTCTGTTAAGGAAAAATTTTCTTTTGATGATGGTCCAATCCCTGGTGCAAAAAGTTTTTAGCTCCTAGTGTCAGACCTACAATTATGTGACTTAGTAGCTTAAGGTCAACAATTTACTTGGATGAATAAAAGGGAGGGGGAAAATTTTTGTCATGGAGAGATTGGATAGAGCCTTTGCAAGTATGGAGTGGATTGAAACTTATCCAAATTATGCTTTAACTAATCATCCAATTATCAGATCAGATCATGGTCCAATCACTCTGGACTTTAATCTCAAGCTTCCCTTTCGAAGAAGACCCTTCTGGTTTGAACGTATGTGGATAACTCATCCATCATGTAAGGCAGTGGTGCAAAAAGCTTGGAGGAGCAGTACTTATGGTTCAAGGGCTTACCAATTAATGCATAAAGTCACCTGTGTTAGAAAGGAGTTTGCTCAATTGAACAAGGCTGTTTTTGGCAGACTAGAACAAGAAATTAAACAGAAAAAGAGGTTGCTGCAAGACCATCAAAACAATGTTATATCTATGGAGGATGTGGGAAAAGAAAGAGAGCTTAGAGAAGACCTGGAGTGTTTGTTGCAGAGAGAAGAGCTAATGTGGGCACAAAAGGCTAGGAGTGAATGGATTTTGAAGGGAGACATAAACACAAGGTATTTTCAAACAGTGGTGAAACAAAGGAGGGCCAGAAGTAGAATCCATTGTATTAAGAATTCTGAGCGGGTTCTTATCAAGGATCCAGAAGGTGTTGAAAGGATTTTTGTGGATCATTTTAAATCTACTTATGAGTCTACCACCACTAGTAGTATAGAGAACATCATGGAGCAATTGCACAATCTGGCTATTCCTCAATTGTCTGCTCAGCAATGCTACCTTCTGAACAAACCAGTCACAATTAAAGAGATAGAGAGCACTGTCTTTCAATTGGGGCCTTTTAAAGCACCAAGGCCTGATGGCATTCCAGCCTTCTTCTATCAAGAATTTTGGCATACTGTGAAACAGGATGTATGCAATTTTGTGCAGGCTTTTTTCCCCTCAAGTTCCTTGCTCAAATCTCTCAATCAAACTTATCTTACTCTCATTCCTAAAGTTAATTTTCCTAAATTTGTTTCTCAATTTAGGCCTATTAGTCTTTGCAATGTTATTTACAAAATTATTTCCAAACTTATGATTAATAGGCTTAAACCTTTCATGGACACCCTTATCACTCCTTTTCAAAATGCTTTCATTAGTGGGAGAAGCAATATTGATAATATCATCATTGCTCATGAAGTTTTAGAGTTACTGAAAAAGAAAAGGGGTAGAAAGACCAGCTTTGGAGCTTTGAAAATAGACATGAGCAAAACTTATGATAGGGTGGATTGGACCTTTCTTAAAGCTGTGCTTCTATCTATGAATTTTAGCTCAAATTGGGTTAAATGGATCATGGAGTGTGTTTCTTCTGTTAATTACACTTTATTGATTAATGGGAGTATTTCACAGAATTTTAAACCCTCAAGAAGACTTAGGCAGGGAGACCCTTTGTCTCCCTACCTTTTTCTTATGTGTGCCAACATTTTGTCTCTTGCTTTGCTTAAAGCTAAACATAACCATGATATTATGGGTGTGAAGTTAGGAAGGAATGGGTTATCCTTTACACATCTTTTCTTTGCTGATGACTCCCAACTATTTTTTAGAAATGATGCTAAGTCTATTGCCACATTAAGATCAACATTGGAATGGTACTGTGCCCTTTCAGGACAAAAAATTAACTTGAACAAGTCTGATTTGTTCTATTCTCCAAATATGTGTAGGGAGGATCAGGAAAGTTTAGCTTCACAACTCCAAGTCAACCTTGTGGTTAGTCCTAGTAAGTATTTAGGGGTAGATTTTAAGCTTAGGGGAGGAAGGGTTGCTGATTTCCAATATTTGGTGGAGAAGCTTCAGTCTAAACTTCAAGGGTGGAAGGCTAAGTTGCTCTCTCAAGCTGGTATGACTACCCTTATCTCCTCTGTGTTGCAATCCATGCCTTTGTACACCTTCTCTTGTTTTAGAGTCACTGACACTGTCTGTGATAAACTAAATGCTACCACTAGAGCCTTTTGGTGGGGCCATGATCCAGGAACTCGTAAATTACACCTTATCAATTGAAATGAGGTTTGCAAACCCCAGAGAAAAGGAGGAATAAGTTTGAAACGATTTAAATTGTTGAACCAGGCTATGCTAGCTAAGGATTTTTGGAGGATTGCACACAACCCCCAATCACTCTTGGCCAGGACTATTAAGGGTAAATACTTCCCTGGAGGCTCTATTCATGCTTGTTCTCCTAAATCTCATAATTCTTGGATTTGGAGGAACATCATTAAAACATAAAACATTAAACTTAAGGAGGGTAAATGGTGGATTGGGAGGGGTTCAGATATTCCCATTCTCATAAAAACTGGTTCCCTCAACGTACCAACCTTAGTGTTGCTAGCTGTCCTCAAATTGCTCCTAGAACAGTAGCTGACCTTATCAATGAATCCGCAGGTACTTGGAAAACTGATTTGGTCAGGAGTTTATACCCCCACTAGGTCTGCAAAGAGATTTTCATTTTGCCTATATCTAAAACAGGATGCTTCAATGATAAACTTCTTTGGAAAAACTCATCTTCTGGTGACTTCCATGTACGTAGGGCTTATTCTTTGCTTTTAGAAGATTTTCAAGCCTCTTGTACTAACTCTAGGCCTACTGTCTCAATTCCTAAGGAGGTTTGGAGACTTATTTGGAGAGTTAAACTTCCTTTGAAAATTGGGACTTTTGTTTGGAAGCTGCTGCATGACAGTCTTCCTACTTTTTTGAATCTGAATAGTAGAGGGATAAATGTCAATAGAGATTGCCCTTTATGTAATGCTGGGGTTGAAAGCTCCACACACCTATTTCTCTCTTGTCAGTTTGCAAGAGCCATTTGGCATGGATCTACTTTGTGCTTTCATACCTCCTCTTTGTTTAACATCTCGGTTTAAGATTGGATTAGCTCCTTGCTGACCAGACATAAGAAGCTGAATCCAAAGGATATGAGATTTCTACAAATTTTTTTTACCATTTTGTGGTCAATTTGGAACCATAGGAATGTGGTAGTCCATGACAATATCCAACCTGACCCCCTTGGGTGCTATTAATGGCTCAAACTCTGTCTTACAGGTACCAAGAAGCTTTTGGCAAGGAAGAGTCTCACCATCCCAAAGAGTTCAATCATTCCAAGGATCCCAATCCTGCTAGAGGTCAATGACAAATAGTTCTTAAACTAGCAGGAGCAAAAAGGAAGAGTTATTCTGGTAGTGCTTATGCTTATGAGGCTAAGAACAAACAAGGTGAAGTGGTTTCTTGGGGTGTTCGAAGTTGTGTGGCAAGCTCGGCTGCTGGTGCTTTGCATGAAGCTCTGGTGGAAGCCTCTAATCCAAGTAAGGACCCTTGATTTTCAGCAAGTTTTGGTACTCAGCACCTGTAGAAAATTAGTTCTTCTCTTTAATGGATTTGCAAAACCTGATTGGAGGGAAAGAACAATGATGGCAGATCTTCGCTGCATACAACAAGGTGGTTTAGTATTGAAGCTGATTTTTGTTCCTAAGGTTGTCCTTGATAATGTACACCATTTAGCTAGTTTGGCTACTGATAGGCGAATCCACTTTTGTTGGCCCCATATATGTTTCACTGTGTAACTTAACTTGGTTTTCTTCCGTTACTAGTATATAAAAAAAAAAAAAAATTAAAAAAAAAAACACTAGTATAGTTGTAGTATAGTTTCATGCGCCCCAAGGAGCAACATATCTCTACCCCTGCCACCCAATCTCTCACCCCTTACCTACCATACTCAACTTCACTCATTTACACCTGCCCATTCGAGGGGTATAAGTTTATTTTTTGGGCCTATAGCCTAGCACTAGTATAGTTGTAGTATAGTTTCGTTTCGGACATCTACATCTACTAGCAATTTGAAACCCTATAATGATACTTTTTAAAAATTGAAAACTCTCATTATAGGTTGAACCTATACCAACAGTTTTAAACCCTCCTTTCCACCCTGGCCACCCAGACCCCAAAGCTTTACCCACGCTCACCTCATCCCCTCACTTCCACCATGACCACCTAAACTCCACACCCACCTCATCCCCTCATTTCCACCACCACAGTTTGCCATATGTCCTCCTCCAAAGGAACCAAGACTCTGCTTTAGTCTGTGAAGCAGCTCATCAAACAAGGGTGGAAGAAGCTTAAGACTATGCCTATGGGTGAAGGGGTCATTTTTGTGGGTGAAAACCTTGCTAAGGGCATAATTTTTGCCTTTGCTGAACATTTGACCAAATTCTTCCTGAAAATATGGAAGAAAGAAAGCAAGCTTGAGGAGGAGAGGACTGAAAAAGGAGAGAGTAGATCCGGAAAAAAGAAGGGAATTGGCAGAGAGATGGGAACTGATGGAGCTAAGTAAACGTGGAGCTATGTTAGTTTTTTTTTTTTTTTTTTTTTTTTATGGTCGAATTTTTATTTATTTATTTTGTGGGCTAGATTCTTAATGACCAATTTTTGTCTTGTTTTTTCTGTAAGCTAGTATCACTTGAACATTTAAAAAATAAAAATAGAACTTGTAAAGGTCTTGCATTAGTGCATCACACTGATCACTAGTTATTAACAAAACAAACAAACGTAGAAATCTTGAAGATAGAAAAGACTAATATTATAGGGCATAGTACCCTAAATCAAAGTCCATTTGCACTTTTGTTGTACAACGATTCTTACCATAACTGGAAATTAGGATCATGATGAACAGTGAATTGTAAAATGATGTATTAAAATAATAAAGTAGGTTTTTTGATGTGTCAAAATGTCATATTTATAGAACACCTGATGGTATTGCTCTAATAACAAGACAAAAATATCCTTACTATACCTTTTTAACTTTCTCTCTTTCAATTGGGTTAGGTTTTATGCTCTGTTTGTTTCACTGGAAAACCTTCTATGAAAATAGTTTTCCACATTTTCCAGTATTTGGTAGCATAAAAATGATTAGTCAATGGAAAAAACTATCTTTAGTCAACGGAAAACTCTTATAAAAATAAGGCTTATTTTCTATAGGTTGTTTTCCAAAAGAAAAATTTGGAAAACAATCTCTCTCTTTCACACAGTGCATAACTCCTATAAATATTATCTTCTTCTAACTTAGGAAAAAAATATTTTCTCTTGCTCATTCAGTCTTTCTCACAATAAACTCTCTCACTTCTTCTCCTCTCTTTGTTTTTTCTCTCTTCTCACACCCTCACTATCACCCCCTCTAACCTCTTCTCTTCTCACATATTTTTCTCTCTATCTGCCTCTCTTCTTCTTTTTTCCTCCCTATTTCTTCTCCCCTCTATATAACACCGTTCTTTAATAAGATTTTTTTTTCTCCTCATAGATCGGTCAACGGTTTTATAACAATTTTTGGTATATTTATCAAATTATTTGCACTGGATTAGTTCGCCAGTAAAACTATTTGGCCTATGTGGCATTTTGAACTATTTAAAATGGAACTTAAGGTTATAATGGTTATTTTGAATTATGAGAAGTATGGTTTATATATATATATATATATATATATATATATATATATATATATATATGTATGTATGTATGTATGTGACTGTTCATATACATGAGCAAGATGAGTATCTGAGATCATGAAAAATTGGATAGCTAATTTTGATTGTATCTGTTGTCAAAATTTTAGTTTAAAAACCAAATTCATTCTTGTTATTTATTTATATTGATTATATTAGGTCACTAGGTGGGTTTACACAATACATATATTATACATGTTTTAAATTATATAAGAAATGTTATAAAAATTGTGGATACCAAACACCAGAAAACATTCTCAAGCCCATTTTCAAGGTTGTTACCAAACACCAGAAAATGAGATAGTTTTCCAGAAAATACTCTATAAAAAATGAATTATTTTTCAGAAAACATTAATGCCGAAACAAACAGAGCGTTAGGCAAAAAAAAAGTTTTAACTACAAAAAAAAAATTAAATTCCATTAAACTCGCATCAAATAAAATAATTATTTTCGTACAAAATCTCACAATTAATGTTAAACTTTAGTCATTAAAAAAATATTGGGTAAATTGCAAATTACACCCCTAAGTTTGGAGGTGATTGGATTTTACACCCTGAAGTTTCAGAATTTTGGAGTGTAAAATCCAAACAAACCTAAACCTTAAGGGGTGAAATTTAAATTCTGAAACATCAGGGTGTAAAATTCAAACACCCTAAACTTCAACATGTAAAATCTAAATTTTGAAACTTCAGGGTGTAAAATCCAATCACTCCCAAACTCTAGGGTTATAATTTGCAATTTCCCCAAAAATATTCAATTCAAAGCAAAGAAGTAATCAAATATGTTTAAATTGCTTTTTGAATGCTTTATTGGTTAATTCTTTTTTGCAGATAGACAAAGGAGGTCGCAGTCAAGCCTAAAATCAGATTGTAGGCATATTGGGCAAAAATATTGCCCAAATTATTACACTAAATGTTTTGTGTATAAAATTCAAACATTGAGAGGGAAAGTTGTGGCAGGACCATGAGAGTTGTTGAAAATTACCTTTAAGAAAAAGATTTGTTGAGCAGGTGTGTCTATTTGAGGCATTGACATGTTTGTATTTAGTAAGAGTTGCTGCAACTTAGTTTGCAGCAAATCCTTTTCCTTGATTACACCACTAAAATAGTGGAATTTTAATTATTTTCATTAAAGTTTCCACTAAAACTAAAATAGCATGAAGCTCTAATAATTATTATGGTTCCCCTCTTGTGGAGACTACTGGTCAATGGTCACCAATTCCACACCTAGATAATCGTTCCAACTTTCCAATGCTACTGTTAGATCTTAATCACATTAATTTACATATAGAGACGTGTATACAATACATATGTACATATATAAATATAAATTCAAAATCTCAAAGTCACAACGTTACTAATCAAACTGGATTCAATTACTAAACCATCTTGCTGACTGTATTCAAAAATTCATGAGAGATTTCACTTCCCTGTACACAACCAGAGCATTTACCATTTCTTTGGACCTTTTCAGTATATTATCATCATAAATTTGACCTATCTTCTTGAACGCTTCAATTGCCGCTTGAGGGTCATATCCAGCAGATGCCATTAACATTAATCCAATATGATTTGCTTCCCTTTCATTCCTATGATTGAAACAAAATGTAACATTATTATAATTTGACATGAAAAATGTATAAGGTAGCAGAATTTGGATTTTCAAAACAATTATGGACACCACATAAAGAAATTTCAACCACTTTTTGGCTTTGATTGCCCAATAATAGAAGAGAGAGACAAAAGAGGGGTGGGGGGGGGGGGGGGGGGGGAATCTCTTTCAAAGCTCAAAACAAGAAAAAATTGATTCAACCAATGTAAATTATTATGCATTTGCTATTATTTTCATTATTTCAACTTTTTTTTGGCATTAAACTTATGTCAACCAATTGAGTTATAAAACTTTTAACAACAAACTTTTAGGCCCTGTTTGGTTGTGCATTTTAAACAACATTTTTTAGTTTTTAAACAGCATTTCACGCATTTCAACACACTTTTTCACCCACACGTATTTCAAAAAACAATAAACAACAATTTTCAAACTACTCTACCAAACACCCCCTTAACCTTTTGTTTTGTCACATATTTAATATAATTTTTTTTTTTTAAATGGTATCTTTTGACATCGCTATGCAAAACAGACTCTAGAATGACTTAAACATATTAGATATTACTATCAAACATAGACAATAAGAAAATTTCGTTTAAAAAAAAAAAAAAAAGACAATAAGAAAATTAATACCATTTGTGTAAAGAAGCCCAAGCCCACTCCAGTAAAGGAGTAAACTTCTCCTTAGAGAATATATGGTTGAAACGAAAGAGATTCCAGCGAAATCTTACATTAATTCTTGCTATATGTCGGCCAACAATATGCCCAATCTAGCAGGAAAAAATATATAAGTTTGAAACATGATATCCTAAAAATAAAAAGAAAGAAAAAAAAATATATGAACACAAATAAGTTTCAACTTGTCCTTAAAGAGGAGAAAAAAAAAGTAAAAGATTTAGGAACCAAGTTGGGTGGCATAAACCTTAAAGGCATGGTTTTCAGACCCGGACCGTTCATTGAACCGTAAAAGAGAGAGGTTCAAGGTTTTTAAGGTCGAACCGAGGTCGAACCGGGGTCGAACCGTGATGACGTCATAATTAATTTAATAATTATTTTAAATATATATAAAAACATTAAATTAATAAAATTTAGAAAAATTAACTAAAATAGTCATAAAGTTTTCATCCAATATAATGACATTAGCACTATCTTTTCTTTTGCAACCTGAACAACATATCCATGAAAAGGGATCATTAAAGAATAAATTGATCCCAAAAAAATAAAAATGAAACCGAAGTAGGTAGCACAACAAAAGGCAATGATACAAGTCCAAAAGTATATAAGCCCATGCAAAATCAAAATGATACTGAAAGACAAAGATTATGTGACGTATTGGGGAAAAAGAAAAACAAGTCAAGATGATAAAAACTTTACTATGATAGAATAGAGATCTGATATTATCTTGAATCTGTAGAATATAACCATTCAAAAGAACACTGCATTATATAAGCAACTGCTGATGTTTTGAGGCATTGTTCTATATTACTGCTTCTATTACAAATGCACAAGAAGACCTAAAAGTAAATGTAATCCATAAAACTTAAAAGTACAAAATAAAAATACATAAACAAGCTTACAAGTTACAGTACACAACTACACATTGTTTCTTGCAAAAATACATAAAACTTACGTCTAAAAAACAACAACAAAACTTCAAACTCCAAGTTACACATTATGTCTTACAAAAAGATATAGAAATTATCTCTAAAATACAAAATAGAACTTCAAAGTTCAAACAGAATTATTATGATGATAAATCATCAATGTCATGAAAGTTAGCATGCTCATCATCATTCCCTGAAAATCCAGGAGGAGGGCTAATAGGCTGTCCAAATATTCCCAACTCAATTCCTTCAACCTCACTGCTATCATCTACAGATTCTACATACAAGTTTGAACAAAATAAAAAGAAAAATCATTATAATGTTTACACAAGTTTGAAAAAAATAAAAGAAAAATCATTATAGGTTATCAAATTGTTTACATATAAACTAACCTTCAATATTAGAAGAAGGCTCTGCTGGATATGCACCCTCTTCATAAATTGCATTCTCCAACTCTTCATAATTAAGGTATGGGTCTTCCTCTTCCACATATACCCAAAAATCAGTTTTGTCGATACTTGCATAATCAATGGGGTCAAAATTAAACTTTTTGTTATAAAGCCTGCATCATAAAATGTCATGCTCATTATTGGAATTTGAACATAACTAGTAACTAACAATTACATTATATAAATGACTTCTTAAAAATTAATATAATGACAAGATATAACATTTAGTTACCTATGTTTCAATCGCAAGTTATGATGAACAAACACAAGATCATTGAGCCTTTGATGCTCCAACCTATTTCTCCTCTTAGAATGTATTTGGTCAAATAAACTCCAACATCGCTCACATCCAGAAGAGGCGGAAGTTTGGCTAAGGATTCTAATTGCCAATTTTTGCAAGTTTGGAGCATCAGCACCCCACAACTTCCACCATTCATCTAATTTTCATAACACAATGTAATATAATATTAATCAACATAAACAAACAAACTTTCAATTGAATAATCACTTCAATTATTCTAAGTTTCTAACTATAATAACAAAACTAACTTTCAACATGAACAAAAAAACTAAGATGTGTTTATAGTATTAAAGTAAACTAATTACTTCTCACCTGGATGAGTGGTCGTGCTTGTTGACAATGCGAGATCTCTATCAAAGCTCCCAATACGGTCTCGAAAATATTGAGTTTCCTTAATTACTTTCTCTTTGTCACCATCATATTTTGTCCCAATGTAGTCCAAAACAGCCATATTTACTGCTGGTTTCCGACAAAAATTCTCCTCATCATATTGAAAAGCGGGATTTAACCAATATGCAGCAGCATGAAGATCTTTACGCAAATGTTTGTCCCAACGGTTTTTTATAATTGAGGTGTATGGCTTGTACAAGTGCTTCTTCATTCGGAAGATCTTCTTAATTCCCAACCGTGCTCTATGCATGCCCTCATACACATATCCTATTGCAGGCCTTTGATCAGAATCAACAATCCGTAACAAACGGATAAGTGGCGATGAAATCTTGACAAGAACATTAATATCATCCCAAAAAGAATTATCCAAAATGATCGAAACTACTTCTTTTGCCTTTGACTCTCTTGCCAATCTATTGTTCACAAAGAACTTGCTAGTCACTAAGGCTTGCAAGTCATGCTTATGCACATGAAGGCTTCCAAATGAAAGGAAAGTAGTAGCAAACCTTGTTGCTCCCATGCGTACAATATCTGTCCAACCAGGTCTCTTCCTCAACCAAGCAATCAAAGCCACATGATTATAAACAAAAACTGTAACTTTGGTTGCACGGCTTTTGAGTCTCTCCACATGAGGCATGTCTCCCATATCCTGCAGCACAAGATTCAGGCAATGTGCTGCACAAGGAGACCAACTAATAGTTTTATACTTTTCACACAACAATTTACCAGCAGATACATAATTGGAAGCATTATCAGTAACCATGTGAACTATGTTTTTTGGACCAACCCATGTAACTACTTCATCAAACAATTTAAACAAGTTTCTGGTACTCTTCACAATATCTGAGGCATCAACTGATTTTACAAATACCATTCCCCTAGGACAATAAACAAGGAAATTAATCAATGACCTATGTCTAGTATCTGTCCAACCATCAGCCATAAGTGTACATCCAACTTCTGCCCAATGCCTACGTTGTGACTCAACCAACAACTGAACCTCTTTCTTTTGATCCCTCAACAAAGGGACCCGTACAGCATGATAAGATGGACCTTTGTAACCAGGACCAGCAGCAGCTATGGCATCAATCATCTTTTGGTAGTACACTGAATTCACTACATTAAAAGAAAGGCAGTTGTCATACAAAAACCTTGCAATAGCCATATCAGCTTGCCTCACCCTCTCTTTGCTTTGGAACACACTTTTAAGACCAGGTTGAGCTCCTGGGGTAGTTCTTGGAGCAAAGTAATTATCTACTGAGCTTGTACCTTTTCTTTTACCTAAAACAGATTTTTTAGGCAACCCACTACTAAACACTTCTTGAACATCTTCATCTTCTTGTATATCACTATTTGTGGAAGGCACACTAAACATTTCTTCTTGACGTTGTTTCTCAGCTTTTTTCTTCAACTCAAACTCTTTCAAATATTCCAACATTTGGTATCTCACATCATGAGAAACCTTTTTACATGATCCAATATCACCTTTTATCCCCGCAAGGTGTCGTTTCATCCTATTAATACCCCCACCTTTATATGTTTGCCTACAATACACACATGTAAACGTATTCCGTCCCTTCTCATCCTTACCAAGGCTAAAATGTTCCCAAGCCGGATCAACCTTTTCTCTTACTCTTGAACTAGACTCCATTGCATTGGAATCAACTTCATGTGATGGAGTAGACCCGGTCTCTGTTTCCATTTTAATCTAAAAGACTAAACAACCAATCAAACATGCATAGACCCATCAATTTTTGAAATACATATAGTTAAAGAATCACAACTTTATATACAGTCAAATTAACAAAGAAAAAGGCGTGGACAGAATCAACAAATTCTAGGATTAAAGAAAATTCTAGGATTAAAGATGCCTCTGCCAAAGAAAAAGGCATTGACTCTTGACAGTTAACACCACTAGCCCACAGCATCAGGTCATTCAATAATTCATCCAAAAGTGTCATTCAATAATTCATTCAATAATTCAATAACACCACCACAGCAACAGGACATTCAATAATTCATCCACAGCAAATCAAATTTACTAATCAACTTAGCAACTAAAACAAACCCAAATTCGGACCTAGAATGTATGTAACAGGTCATTCAATAATTCATCCACAGCAAATCAAATTTACTAATCAACTAAACTTAGCAACTAAAACAAACCCAAATTCGGACCTAGAATGTATGTAAATTGAAAATATCATGGACTAATTTAATTGTTACTAAAATGTGGGATCAAATTAACAACAAGTTGAAAATAACAACAATCAAACTTTTTTGTTTTTCTAAATGCCTAAAAATCAAAATAAGAAAAACAAAGAAATAAACTTGCCGTGATAAATGTGTGTGCTGGTCGACGGTGAAGGAATTGATTGTAACGGCGATGAGAGAAATGAGGGAGCTGCGACGGCTGAGCGGCGATGCGGGAGCTGCGACGGCTGAGCGGCGATCTGGGCTGAGACGGCTGAGCTGCGATCTGGGATGCGTGAGCTGCGATCGGCGATGCGTGAGCTGCGATCGGCGATGCTTGAGCTGCGACGGTGAGAGGGGCGATGCGTGAGCTGCAACGGCGACGAGGATCCAGCGGCGATGAGGGAGAGGCAGAGACGAGGGAGTGAGGAAGAGGCAGAGAGATTTGAGGTTTGAGAGAGTCAGAGACTAGGTTTAGTCGTTCAGCAGGTAAGTAAATCACTATGCCCAAAACGACGTCGCATTAGGGAAAAGAAAAAAAAAAAAAAAAAAAAAAGGAAGGCCAAAACGACGCCGTTTTAGCCTAAAACAGCCCACCCGCTTGAACCGTGAGAACCGGTCACGGTTCACAGAACCGGCCGGTCGGACCGCGGTTCGGACGGTTCCATGCTTTTTTCGCATGGAACGGTTCGTACCCTTAAATAGACCGTGAATATGAACGGTTCCCGGGTTTTCCGGTCCGGGTTTAAATACCATGCTTAAAGGTGTTAGCTGAATTTTACAGTAAAATCGAAAGAAACAAACCTGATGCCCAATTAATGCGGCTAACTCTGCATCAGACTTTAGACCTTCGAGCAACCCCCTAGAAATAACAATCCTTTTATTAAAGTGGCAGACATGGCCAGATTGTACTAAAGCTACTTCCTTTTCAATGCAATTCAACACATAAACTTCCCAATCTTTTCCATTATCCAAATGTTTAGTACTAGGTTTCCACAAGAGTTTATGATCCCACATTTGGTTAGGCTTCATATAATCTCTAAAATTTCCATTAATCTCACATGAATGCCCATTGACCTTGCACTCCTTTTCAAGCCTTAACCCCACCTTCAATGCTCTAATCATATTTGCAGCTATGGATTGTACTCGAATACTCCTAGGGTCTGATAAAGGGAGTAAACAGTCATTACCTTTGCAATCCTCCGTTAACATCTTCCAGCGAAACTCTGCTCTCCTTTCTGTTAGAAATACTGAATGTGATTGTATTGTATTTCATAATGAAAGAATGTACATAGGTGCCTTTATATAGGAGACATATGTGTGCAGTACAAGTAAATATGTGTGCTATACAAGTAACCTAACTGGGCCTAAAGCCCATAATATATTATACACGTTAACAGCCCCCCTCAAACTCAAGGTGGATGTGAGACCAGCTTGAGGTTGTCAACCAAAGTACGAAGGCGTCCCTTAGGATGTGACTTGGTGAAGATATCTGCAAGTTGATCTTTAGAGGAGACTGAGATCAGCTTGAGAGCACCATGGACAAGATGAAAACGGATAAAATGACAATCGATCTCGATGTGTTTAGTCCGTTCATGGAAGACATCATTGTGAGCAATATGAATAGCACTCTGGTTGTCACAATAAAGAGGAGTAGCAGAGGATGTAGACACACCTAAGTCTTTGAGAAGCCATCGTAGCCAAAGGAGCTCAGATGTGGTATCAGCAAGGGCACGATATTCTGCTTCAGTACTGGAGCGGGCCACATGAGTTTGTTTCTTACTTCGCCAAGAAATCAGAGAAGAACCAAGAAGAAAGCAATAACCAGTGGTGGACCTGCGATCAGTGGGATCTCCTGCCCAATCAGCATCAGAAAATGCACGGAGAATAAGAGGAGACTGAGCAGAGTAGAAAAGACCATGGAAGAGAGTGCCCTTTAGGTATCGAAGAATGCGCAGAACTGCAGCATAGTGAGTCGATCGTGGTGCAGACAGATACTGGCTCACCTGGTGAACAGCATAGGAAATGTCTGGACGAGTGACAGTGAGATAAACTAAGCTGCCAACCAAGCGTCTGTAAAGAGAGGGATTAGACAATGGTTTCCCCCCTGAGGGAGTCAGATGCGCATTAAGCTCAACTGGAGTGTCAACAGTCTTGCTATCAGTGAGTCCAGCTCGAGACAAGAGTTCAGAGGCATACTTGGCTTGAGTAATATAAAGTCCATCTGTAGAATGAGTAATTTCAAGACCCAAGAAGTAGCTGAGATGTCCAAGATCTTTCATCTCAAACTGCTGACTGAGAAAAGCCTTGAGTTCTTGAATGCCACTGAGGTCATCACCAGTTATGATCATATCATCCACATATAGGAGAAGTAATATAGTGCCTTTGTCAGTGCGACGAAGAAATAAGGCAGAATCATAATGACTGGCCATGTAACCCAAGTGAGAGATGGTAGAGCTGAATTTGGCAAACCAAGCTCGTGGAGCTTGTTTAAGGCCATAAAGTGCACGTCGAAGATGACAAACCTTGTTTGAATCAACAGAGAGACCAGGAGGAGGTTGCATATACACTTCTTCACTTAAATCCCCATTAAGGAATGCATTTTTGACATCCATCTGAAAAAGGTCCCATTTACTGGCAGCAGCAACAGCTAAGAGGGCACGAACAGATGAGATACGAGCAACCGGAGCAAAGGTCTCTTCATAATCAATCCCATACTCTTGTGTAAAACCTTTTGCAACAAGACGAGTTTTGTAGCGCTCAATGGACCCATCAGAGCGAGTCTTAATCTTGTAGATCCACTTACAACCAACCACAGATTTCCCAGGAGGAAGTGTCACCAAATCCCAAGTATGGTTTTTAGATAATGCATCAAGTTCCTCTTTCATTGCAATCTGCCATAAAGGGTCAGTGGAAGCCTCACGATAGGTGTGAGGCTCGTGTAGTGTAGCAAGGGCAGTGTAACAATGATAGTCAAGTAAATGTGTAGGAATAGATCTTACCCGAGTTGAGTGACGAGGTGGAATGTCTTGTGCAAGATCTTCAAGCGGAGCAGGAGCAGGAGACCCAAGCTCAGAATTGGGGTTGGGTAGCTCGTCTTCAACCTGTTCATCTTCCACCTGTTCATTAAAGGGTGAACTAGGAAAGGGATCAGTGATATCTGGTGGTTGGACAGAGAAGTCTACAGTAACAGAATCAGGAGCAACTATAGGAGGATCAGGAGCAGCTACAGAAGGAATATGTGCCTCATCTGGAAAAAGATCTAAGACAGAGGAGGAAGATAGGGAAGCACTAAAATGAGAAAGCTCGACAAAAAGGCGATGTTCCCAAAAGACAACATTGCGGGAGATACGAAGACGATGAGAGACAGGATCATAACACCTATACCCCTTTTGAGTTTCGCCATAGCCAAGAAAACAACAAAGCCTTGACCGAGGCTCAAGTTTGTTATGTTCATGTGGCTGAAGAAGTACGAAACAAGCAGAACCGAAAGAGCGAAGGTGGTGATAGTCTGGAGGTGACCCAAAAAGGCGCTCATATGGAGTTTGATTTTGGATAACAGGACTCGGAATGCGATTAATAGTATGAACAGCATGAAGAGCAGCTTCACCCCAAAAAGGAGCAGGAACTTTGGCAGAGAGAAGGAGAGCACGAACAGTGTCAAGAATATGACGAAGTTTTCGTTCGGCTCTACCATTTTGCTGAGAGGTACCTGGACAAGTTAGTTGATGAACAGTGCCATAGGAATGCAAAATAGTTTGGAAAGCATATTGAGTATATTCAAGAGCATTATCAGATCGAAAAATTTTGATGCGTCTGGAAAACTGAGTTTCAACCATTTTTGCAAAATTAGAATATACTTCCAATAATTCAGAACGATGTTTCATATTAAAAATCTAGCTATAGCGAGAGTAATCATCAACAAAGACAACAAAATATCTAGACCCACCAATACTAGAGACAGAGGACGGCCCCCAAACATCAGAATGAATAAGGTCAAAGATATCAGTGGATATTGATTCACTAGTATTGAAAGGCAAAGCTGGTTGTTTTCCTAACTGACATGAAACACAATCAAAATTTTCTGTAGACACTGAACCTAACAAACCTCTAGAAGCCAATTGTTGTACCCGAGAGGAAGATGCGTGACCAAGTCGAGTATGCCAAAGTGCAAGGGAAGGAGTGGAAGAAGCTGCAGCAACAGAAACAGGAGCAACAAGTGGAAGACGAAGGTTGTCCACGGGAAACATACGCCCAACTCTGGGACCGGTCCCAAGCTCCTGTCCCGTCCTAGGATCCTGCACAATGCACCCAGAATAATCAAAGGTAATGCGATAACCCAACTCAACTAATTGTCCCACAGAAAATAAATTATAAGAAAGGTCAGGAACATTAAAGACTCTAGGAACTGAGAGGTTGGAGGTTGAAACTGAACCTATATTATGACCAGACATTGTGGAACCATTTGCTGTGCGAATATTAAGAGGGTGCGGTGCAGGTTTAAGGTCAGAAAATAAGGACGAGTGAGGTGTCATGTGATTGCAACAAGCAGAATCCATAAGCCAAGAGGTAGGAGACATACCAGATAAAGCTGAGAGAGAAGAGGAATAAGATGCATTACCAACCATACAAATGACATTGGCGATGATATTTATAAGGCCATCTCTGGAAATGGAGAAAGTGGATCCCGAAGACTTAGACTGTGCAGAAACGGGAGCCATTGGCTGGTCACTCTCAGTGTTAGCAACAATAGCATTAACAATTGAAACAGTTGATTTGTTGCGACGGTAGCAAGTCTCAATATTGTGGCCAAAACGTTTGCAAAATTTGCAAAAACGTTTGATGGATTGGCCGCGACGATTATTGCAATAAGAAGAATACCTGTCCTTATTCTTCATTTAGAAGCAAGATATGTAAAAACATATTGCAAAAATGAAATCTACGCGAAAAACTGGGTAAGGAGCACCTGGACTGCAAAAAAGTCAACTCTGAAGAAAGTCAACGGTCAAAGTCAATGCAAGTCAACGGCAAAAGTCAACGGTCAAGGCAACGGTCAACAGAGGCTGACGTAAGCAAGATGACGTAAGCGCTGACTGGATGCTGACTGGACGATGACATCAGCAGATGAAGTCAGCAAGCGAGCAACTAGGGCTGACGTGGCAGATGACGTCAGCAAGTGATGTCAGTGTGCAGCAGGGCGGCGCGTGCAGCGCATGTGGCGCATAGATGATGTTGCAAGGAATTCAGGCGGCGCGTGAGAAGTCCGATGAGGCCGATTCTTTTCTGAATATGTAGATCGGAGAAAGACGATTCCAACAGAGGCGGCGGCGACAGGATCGGAGCAATACTGAAGGCGCGTGAAGCGCGTGGAATGGACTGCAGAATCTTTGACCGGCGCGTGGCGATGCGTGGAAGGTCAGATGATGATGATTCCGGCGGCGTTGTGTAGATAGATTGAAAATCTACACGGTGATATGTCTTATGTCTTAATCGGAGGTCCCTTGTAGAAGATCCGATGAAGGCAGTGATCTTTGTGGCGGTTATCGAGCTTCTTGCAGTGAGGATTCAACCTTAAGCACCTCTAACGTTGGTGGAGCAGTCAGGAGATGGCACGGAAAAGATTTACTGACCGAAGAAGTCGAGGCAACGGAAAATACCAACAAAGACAAGACTGCAAGACACAAGAAAGTTAGAGCAATGGCTCTGATACCATGTTAGAAATACTGAATGTGATTGTATTGTATTTCATAATGAAAGAATGTACATAGGTGCCTTTATATAGGAGACATATGTGTGCAGTACAAGAAAATATGTGTGCTATACAAGTAACCTAACTGGGCCTAAAGCCCATAATATATTATACACGTTAACACTTTCCTCCTCTTTTTCATTGGAAACAAGTTGGATTTGTCTTGTGTATGGTACTATCTGTATTCTCACGTAAGAAAGAGTAACCCAAGTGGCAAAAGCAACAAACAACAAACTACCTTTGTGTCTTTTACAAAACCCCATACATCTTTGTGCCCACAAATTCAGTGAATGCATTGTAGTTGCACTGTTTAGGAATTGCTGAGAATAATTTGCATGGTAAAGCCTCCTTGTACATGTATGAATCATACGATGCACTCCAACTCCAACCAACCCCATAGAAGGAACCATCTTCGAAGTTCGAACTCAAAATTGTACTTGCTGACTACCAGGCATGAACTGGCTTGCCATCAAATTTTATCAAAGAAAACCCATTAGCCTTCTCTTAATATAAGAACAATATTGAACAAACCAGCCGAGAGGCAGAGGGTCAAACGTATATTTAAGCATATATAGGACTGCATGTGTGGAACCTAGGGTTTTTGTTTGGTATCCAATTGAATAGTTTTATTTTTGCCTATTTTGGCCTACTTGCGACGCAAGTGGTTTTACTTGTGGAAAAGTATTTTTTTTCCTTTTACAACAAAAATATTTTCCTCCAAAATCCTAGATTTTTTTGTTTATTCTCTTCTAGGTCTCATCCGTTTTTGCACAAATCAACACAAAATAGGTCTCGCCAATTTTTTCATTCAATACCAGAAAACCCTTCCCTTTTTTTCTTCTTGTTTTTTTTTCCCCAAAAATCCGTTACCTGAAAATCCATTTTCATTGAACACCAAACAATAAACATGCATCTGATAATACGCTTTGGATATTACTGTTTGCGTGTCCCTAACGTATCCTGGCTAAAAATAATTAATTATACATCATTTTTTTTATAAGAATTATACATCATTGTATAGCCATTAATTCACTTAATTATTATTATTTTTTTTATAGCCTTAATTATCTATTATTGTTTTTAAATATATATACATATATAATAATAATAAATCACCGCGCACCTTTGGTACAGTGTCACTCCACAAGTATAAATACTTGTAAGGTGTGAGGGGTAAGGATCAAAATTTAAGTCTCCAAGGGAAGTTTCACACACATATACACTTAGATTAGAGTAGAGTAGAATTTCTATCTTGTATATAATAATAATAATAATAATTTATTGATATACGTGTTTATGATTGTGCTTCCTAGCATATAGTATCAAAAACCCTAATGGGTTCCACCAATATCCATTAGAGTTTTGGATCCACCACAATCCTACAAATTACCACTCAAATTTGTCATAGAAACAGTTACAACATCACCAATTATATACTCATGGCACCAAATTTGTCACGGAATTAAAGGTAATTGCTAACATTTTACAAAATTATTTAAATTATTAACCCAAATTCCTACTCCAAATTCAAAATGCATTCCATTTGAAATTCCAATTCAATGATATGCTTGAATCCTTGATTGAATTTTAGATTCCCAAAAGTTCCAAATTCTAAGACAAAAATTACCATCCACAAAAGACAATTAAATTTTTTTTTTTAAAGTAAATAGTAATACTTATTAGAACACACACGAAAATAGTAATATTAGTGTTTTAAATCAAGTTTATAATACATTATTTAATCAGAATACAACTACAAAATGACCTAACCTTTGAAATCTAAAACTAGAACCCAAAATTACATTATCATTCCAAAGAAGCTTTACACAACAAAAAGCTACTTCATTACGAAGCTATCATACCCATAACCCATTAAAAAGAAACAAATCCAACAACCCCAGTTTCCCAACTACCAACTACATACCCGAAGAGACACTAAAATTCCTGAGAGGCAAACCCAATATCACCCTCTCCTTTCCCAGCCTTCTTGGGCAACATAATCTGGTGAATATTAGGAAAAACACCACCATTAGCAATAGTCACAGACCCCATAAGCTTGCTCAACTCCTCGTTCCTCACAGCAAGCTGAATATGCCTTAGAATAATCGGTGGGTCAAAAGCAAGAAGGGGAATTCACCAGGAGAGAGAGAGAGAGAGAGTATTTATTGTAGTTTGTCACATGAATACTTGTGAATATTATGCAGGAGGTTAGTGAAACTGAGTCACTATGACAAAGGCATATAAAATAAATCACATTTGAATTCAATCATTAGCTTCTTACATGACTGACTTGGTTTATATTTAACGTAGATACTTTCTCCCTGTCCACATAAGGATGGTACCAATAGCATCATTAACTGAACAACTCTATGCAAGTTCTTTGAATCTGTTTTGAAAAGCATCAATAGGTGTGTGTAGGTGGCTTTGGGTGCTAATACAGTAAGGCCGGTGTCTATCTATTTAAGTTTTTATAAGCTCAGTATATATCCATCCATCTATATATATATAGAAACCAAAAAGAGCTATGGTTTTTTTAAAGGCTCTTAATTCCATACACAAAACTGTATCATGCCTTAAATTCCATAAACAAAAGTATATATCAAGATGTACACTACTTATGCTACAGGATTTATCAATGTAACCCTCCTAATTCTAACATTATATTAGTCACATATCAACTTCTGCAAGAACTAGCTGACTGGTGATCGGACTGACTTAATGCTAATGATAACTAAAGTCAGTCAAGCACAATAAGATAAGATTAAGCCAACCTGATCATCACCCAACTTCACAATGGCATTTACAATTATAGTTATCCCCTTATTGAAGTGTTCTCCAAACCATCATACTAACTTAAGTACTGCCACAGCCATCAAAGCCGCTGCTCTGAAATAAATCTCATGCATACTTTTGTCCACTTGCCTCGCCATTTCCTCTTCCTTCAAACCCAACTTGCTTGCATTCTTACTAATATAGACAATTGTGTATCTCAGTTTATTCACCGCCCATGATAGCCAAACCAGCCCAAAACCAATACCAGTGCTAAAGAGCTTAGATGAACAGAAGGGTATCCTCCCACAAGCTACTTTACAGATGACATTGAAAAGTACAGCAAGGCCGGTCCCAGCAATTCCAACAGAAAATTGAGTCAGCAGCTCAGGAAGCTCAGGGCCAGACTTCTTCAGGGAAAGGATTGCCGTTTTCCCATGGTACCTCTTGTGGGCCATTAACGATAGAAGGCACTCACATGCATGGAAGTAGTTCTTCTTGTAGAGGTCCCTCTCTCTGCCTACTTTCCTACTATTCTTCTTCTTTTGTGATGGCTTGACCTTTAATTTCTCGGGACTGTTAAGAATGTGACATGCCATATACAATATATAAAAGGTTAAAATTTAAGCAAGATATTTCTGGAAAACAGTTAGTGCGTGCCCACCAAAAAGTCAATTAGAACCGAAGATTTTGGATTTGGGAGAAATGTAATATTAAATTAACAGTAGTGAATGCATCAATATGGAAATATGAAATACCAGCATCATGAATGCAGATCCCCCCATATGAGCATCATGTCAACATTAAGATAATGAAGGCCCAACCACCACATGGATCGGGATCTTCTCCATTTGCTTTGCAATGAAAAGGTTCCATTTTATGGTGAAAATTTAATTTTTTTACAAATTTAAAGGTGTACATAGTGCTATGTCATTTAAAATCGTATTCTCCTAGTAAAAAATGATAAAATAATTAACACCATGTGCATCGATAGATTTGTGAAAATTTAATTTTCACTGTGAAATGATTTCTCTCCATTATAAAACAAATGGAGGGGATCCTAATATCAACCACATAGGAAATCCTCCCCTACTAGGTGATAAGTAGATCCCAAATAACATATATTGTTGATTTCACTAGGTTAATTTTAATGACGTTCTTCCATCGTCTAAAAAAACAAACAAAATAGATTAAGGGTTTGAAAAGGAAGTATTCAAATAAGATGAAAATACCCCTTTGCAGTTTCATTCTAATTTAAGGAAACAGACATATACGGAGGGCCCACTCCTTTTCATAGCTAACATGTTGAGCTTCTATTGGTCATTTGACCACGCTTGATAGAGGTCATAATACCAGATCCAGGACATAATTTCTTTTAGAGTTGAACTTTTTGTATTAATTTAGTATCTCCGCCTGGTATTCTGAACTCACAAAGCCTTGAATCCCTACTACTAAGGTTGGCTACAAAGATTTTTTAAGCTGTTGAATTAGCTTCTTACGACTTTTATCTAAAGTGTATTTTCATACCAAAAGCAATCATGACATGTCTCACCACCACCATACAAAGTCTTTCTAGTCTTCCTCTTGCATCAAGGCATTCTCAACTTAAATCAAATCAGTTCAAAGAAATAACTTTGTGGTATTTATGTGGGAAATATTTTAGCATTTTTTCTTATTTTTTCATACATAATCACTAGCCAGGTCAATGTTAAAAATTGAGCAAAATATAAATTTTCAGAAAGTAAATCATTGTCATATACCTCTTCAAAGGGGCTACAGTTATAGCTTGAGGCTTCATAGAAGATCCAGGAACATTGGCCACTGCTTCATAGCTGTCCAATCTTTACAATATAATGAATAGTCAGATCTTTAAAACAGCGACAACAGCAAATGGTTGATATAAATATAGATAGAAAATAATGAAGAATATTTGTTGCTGTCAATTTTGAAGCAACATCTTAAGTTCATTGAACAAACTAAAAAGGATATTCAATGTTGTCAATTTTAATGCAACATCTTAAGTTCATCCAATGCTATATTCCCTCCATCCTTATTAAAATAATAAATGTCTTGGTTTCTTTTTTAGAATGTCCCAAATTACATGTTACTTTCTAAAAGTGAAAGTTCTTACTTATTCAATTTCACGAATCATCCCTACTTTTTTCTTGTAAAGCAAATAAGATTCATCTTAAAAGCAGTCCCATCTCTAATATAATGCAAGGGACATCTAGGGAGTCGGTATATTTTACCTTTGTATTACTACTCACACCATTTCAAAACAAGATATATAAATTGGGCTGGAGGGGAGTATCAATAGCAAGGAGTTCTGATAGCATATTATTCAGTAAAAAGCCAATATAAACTAGAATATGTAATAAATCAGGGTTTAGAGAAGAAGGTAGAATGCAAAGAAGTCACAGACAACTCTAACTTCACAACTCCTAATCAGTGAACATTGTTGCAAACTAGAACAGATTCAAGCATGACATAATTCATGCAGTAATTTCCATCATTGAATTTTTTTTTTATTGGTAAGTTATACACACAACCAGTGGGTCTTGAACCCACAACCTCACCTTCCATACTATTATTATGGGAGGAGGAAGAACCAATTGAACTATTGACAATTTCCATCATTAAACCATGACCTCACCCTCCCCCTTGAACTTATAAGGGAAAGAGTTTCCAATTAAGCAAGAGCTGAATCACTACTCAGTCATCATATTTCAACAATTTATTCCTTTCAACAAGTCATTGGTTTAGCAACATAAAGTGTAAACCCAAAGTTGTGTACATCAAAATTGAAACTCTAATCAATGCCTAACGAGCAAAAGTGGGGTCAGGTCAAAGTCTTTTACAAAATGACAGGAAATAAACAAAAACCACAATATTCAAGCCAAGTGGTGAGGTTTTTATACCAGATGTTGATGATGTCATTATATGAGATCTATCCAATCAAGAGGCTGTCAGGAGATTTAAGAAATCAAATTAATTAATCAATGCCATAAGCTAAACTAACCGAAAATAGTCATCTGATCCAGAAAAATGTTCAAAGAACACTCAAGGTAAAATTAAGTTAGGTACCTTATCCCAAGGGGGGGATGGGGGGTTAAAAGATTGAAGGAACTAGATAACCCTTCACAAAATTTAAACATACAGCTACAGATGAAAATTATGTTATACATGTTATAATTTTTGTTGTATCAAGACAGGTCTAAGCATCCATACCTACTATAGCGTGGAACCAGCATAGACAGCTGTCCACACTTGGATGAGTTTCTTGATACATAGAACTCGGCAACAACTGAAAGTAGATCATTGACCTCCTTCCCTGTATCTGTGAATATGACTCGTCCATCTGGCTGAACTACGATTTTTGAACTACTGGCCAAATCTCTCACAAAGTCCAGTATAGGCTTCGGGGCATGGAGTTGGCCACTTGGGTAGATAAGAGAAGGACCAAATGGCTGTTGATATGCATCAGTTTTCAATGCTTGTAACCCCATCAGGTCAGATAGTAAAGACACATCTAGTCCACTTCTCTCTACTTCACTTGGTCTGGACATAAGGAACTTCAAGATTTTGTCGTGTTTTGTGCATTGCTCAGCAATTCCAAAGCTAAATAGTATCGAGTCTGGGTGGTCATCTGAATTCAAAAAACCAAGGCAATTAAATACATATCCGGCATGATGCAAATATACAGAGAAGCAAAAAAAAAGTAATAAGCAGTGTGAATCATTCTGCATGTCATCCTATAAAAAGACAAAAGACTATATTACCAACTACCCCCATTTCCATTCCTTTATAATCGAACTCATTTAAAAAATCAGACACACCTTTCTTGATCATAATATATTTAGTTATTTGCTTATCTTTAACCACTGGAGTCATTCCCTTGCTCCACTAGTGCTTATTTTCACACAAACACACATCAACAATTTCAAGCACATGCACAAAAACACAAACCTAGACACAGTCCATATAAGAATCCAATAGACCACTTAATATGCCCAAATGAAAAATACAATTTAACAAAAAGATTGAGATGCCATCAAAAGACCAAGGAACATTCATAAGTACTAAATCTCTAAGGTTGCATTTGACACAGATTCTGACAATGAGAAATCTGTCAACAAAGACTGTGATTTCCAAAACAGGATTTCTAGGAAAATTTTATACAAAAAGTAAAAACTAAAAAGGAACAATTTTGTCATCACTGCCACCATAATTGATGATACCATAACAAGCAAGTGATAAACACCAATAACCCTCTAAACATATTCACTGTAGTGTAAACTACCAAGAAAGAGGGGTCTCATTATAAGAAGAGAAATAGAATGATGAAGAAATCCATTATCATTAAGACAAAGATGATAATAACACCTTAAATAAGATGGGAATGACTGAAAAGGGAATGCTGGCAAATTAAATTTGCTTTAAGGTATAAATTGAAACTATTGTCACTTAAGTCCCTCTGGATCTTAATGTGAAAGCATTTGCAGAAGCATGCATTCTTTGGTAACTTCCGTTGGATGAACTCTTGAAAGATATTCTACCTTCAAAATTTGATGGAAAGAGGTCTACCAAACATGTTCCTTTTTGCTACCACTAAATGAGAAATTAGATAATGGAGTCAAAGGAGAAATTAAACCAATAGAAAGCACAATTTACTAGTTTCATTCATACATCTTCAAACATCCCTTGATTAAACTATACTACTACAAAGAGGGTAGCCAAACTTGGTCTCATCTTTTGATTTTTATCTCTACTAAAAATAAATAAACAAGGAGTTAAATAAGGGTGTTAAAATTACATAAAAAATTTAAAAATACAAGAATTTAAAAACAACAAATTCATCTCCTACATTTTTGCTTTGTTGTTTATCACTTAACTTCCCACTATCTCCTTCTTCACAATAAACTGCAAATCTTTGTCAATTTCCTACCAAATCAAATAATTTCCCTACTTTTCTTCCCAATATACATTCGTACTTTTAAAGTATGAAAATTCACTTGAAAAAGGGGGGAGTGATAATTTAAAAGGATTATGTCAATAAAGGGCAATGATCTTCACTTCTCAAAAAAATAAAGGGCAACGATCTTCTAATAACAATTGCATCCAATAAATATCTGCAAACCTTGCACGTCAATGAGCACAGGCCTTTTAACTGTCGAGTCAATATGGACAAACTGATTAGACTCAGATGACCCACTTATGGATTTCCATGGATCCTCACACTGATGTGGCCTCAAAGTAAGCGATCTTGATCTAATTAACTCGTGTCTAACTCCACAACTTGGCAAAAGAGGTTGAGAATCCTGCTTTGAACATGAAAAAAAAAAATCAGTTTTCAAAGCAAACAACCAATCATGGGACAGGATCATTTTGTAGTTTCATTTACTAACCAGGCTGTAAAAAGCAAACATGTCAATGCAATCATCAAGCAAATACTAAATGGAGCAACCACAAAAACTTTTTTTCCTGGTAAATGAACCACAACAACTAGGACCTAGATATTATATATAATGGCAATACGAAACAAAACAACTGAAGACATGGAATTCAAAATGAAAACAATTAATGTAACAAGACAAGAATAGCAATTTAATTAAAACTCAAGATCTCATGATAGATAGTCAGGCATTAAGCAATATGAAACCAACTTTTAAGAACACCAGATTCCAGTAGCATAGTTCACATAAGTGGGAAAGGGGGGGGCGGGAGCTGCTCTCTTCATGTTAGAACTACATAAGTGAATTACATGTGAAATAGGAGTTCTTAAATCATCAAAAATGAATGCTTAACCCGCTATTAATTATCTCATTTATAATTTAACCATGTGAATTGACAGTTCCGCACAAGCTACTAGCATAATAAAACCATGAAAGTAATTGATTCTCCAGTTGTCTTAAAATTAAGCTAAAAATAAACTTTAATTAGCATCGAATGCACTAGAGCATGTGCTCTATTGAAATTGTTATTAGAACATGCATCAAAAACGCATACTACAAAGAAACAAAAAAAATTAAGTTATAAATATACACTTAGGCCAGTTATTACTATTTATTCTCAAGCATGTGAAAGCTATTGAGCAATTCGAAATAAATCGGTAAAAGACTCAGGCAGGATCTCATCAAAATTCAAAAGTCAAAACCAGCAAACTGTCGTACAGATATACAACCTAAAACACTTGAAGATCTAAACCCCAGTAAATTTCACATAGAATTGCAACATATTGATATAATATAAGCCCAATAAGCCAAGCTCTACTCTGAACATACATAAAACATATCAAACAATCATTAAAACATGAATCCCAAGAAAACCCTCTTAGGATTAGCACATATTTCAATAACCCAGATCCCCAAACCCATTAAAATCAACTAATAAGCATGCTAATCAGCCAATTCCTACTACCACTACAATAAACCCAGTATCAAATAAGTAACATAGCAAACAAACCCAGAACCATATAATTAAGATTAAAAATAAAACTTGCGCTTTACCTTAAAGACTCTGCTTTGTTCTTGGTGCAAAACAAGCCCAGAAGGGTACCCATGAGAAGCCATAAGACAAAGCTCAACAACCATACCTAAGAGAAACCCAGTTCAGAAAATAAGTTCCTGAAACAAATCTCTCCCCTTTTGTGCCTTTCTCACACGTCCATAAACTTATCCATCCCCTAGGCCTCAATATGACAAATCACAACTTGGTCTTTTGGGTGGCAATCAAAATTATAAAACAAATAAGAAAAAAGTGTAGAAGTTTGGATTTTTCTGATCCAATAATTTGATCTAGAATTGTCTGAACTTAGAATCTGTGGCACACACGGCCTTAGAGTCTAGATTACAGGTTGGACTACCACAACAAAGGTCCACAAGTGGACAATGTAAAGTGCGGACAAAATTTGGGTATAGGATTGTAGGGCGTTGTTTTTTTAAGTTTTCCATTACGATTTAATCATATAATTATTTAATTAAAAAATATACTTTTATTTTATGGCAAAAAATTTATATGACAAAATTTTAAGAAATAAACCTAAAGAACCGCCTACGTACATTATTTAAGTCCTAGCCTTATGGTCTGTTTAGATTAATGGCATGTTTAGATGTTTAAAAAAGGAGGGGGAGTAGAGTAGAGGGAGGGAGAGTAATCCAATTACCTTATTTGGAAGTTTTTTAAGAAATGAGGGAGAGGGGTTTGGAAGGGTTTGGAGATATTTCAACTCCCTCTAACTCCTCATTTTTAGTTCCCCCAAATTAGAGAGATTTGGAGGGAGAGTAAAGTAGATAAATTATTATCCAAGTAAATTTCCTAATTTACCATTTTTAACAAATTAATCATAGACCAATGTTGCAAGTATATTTTCAAATATAGGTAAATTTGTCTATTTTAATCATTTTCTCTCCTACTCATCCTAATTTTTAAAACATCCAAATAAGGGGACGGGCTAATTACTCTCGTCCCCCTTACTAATTTTAAAAACATCTAAACAAGGTAGAGGGGAACCATTCCCCTCTACTCTCCTCCCCACTACTCTCCTCTCCTCTATTCCCCTCTACTCTCTTCCCTCTCTAAACTTTCAAACATGCCATAAGAGAGAGAAAGGGAGGAAGAGTAGATTTAATACAAAATTAGCTAATTTTTAATCAATTCTACCCTACTTCCTTCACTCTCCCTTCTTCCTCCTCCATCCAAACAGGCCATTAGAGTTACGTCTTAGTACTTTGTAGTTTTGTTTCTTATTGTTGGACTCTACGAATTGAGAGCTTTTTTTAGTTTTCCTTGGTGGTCCTTACTTACTCCAAGATTTACCTCATCTTGACCGTTGGATAAAGTCATTGTGGGGCCACCTATGAATAGAGTAATTTAGGGCCCATTTAGTACGTATATTTAAACAACAGTTTTCAGTTTTTTTTAAAATACGTGTGGATGAAAAAATATGTGAAAATACGTGTAATGTTGTTTAAAAACTAAAAACATGTATTTAAACTTGCGTACCAAACGAGACCTTAGTTTTTTTTTTTTTTTTAAATAGATTTTGGGTGAGTTTGGTTCAGCTTTTTAAAACTTGGCCTTTTGAAAAAGTGGAGTTTTCAAAAAACGCAGTATGAAAAAATGCTTTTTGAAAAAGCTGAGTGTTTGGTAAAATCTGTTAAAAAATGTTTTTTGAAAAAACTGAGTATTTGGCTAATACTTATAAAAGTGACAGTTTGAGTTGTAAATTACTAAAAATGACAAGACATATATTAAGAGAATTCTTTGTTTTAATTACCTCTCTTAATGCAAGTTATGGACACAATATTTTCACAAAAATTTCACAATAAAGTTTATATGACAAGTTATTAATGATAGGAAAAAAAAATGTCACTAGTAGGTCTAGATAAGAACCAATAACAACTTACTATGTAAACTTTATTATGAAATTATTACAAAAATATTCTGTCAATAGCACTATTTTTTTTCTAAAAAAAAAAAGTACTAATTTAAAAAGTTTAGAGATATAATAAAATGTCACAATATTTTTACAATACTCTTTGTTTTTAGTTGTGGTCAATTCTAGTCTAATATTTTATTAATTTATTTAATTTTAGAGCAACCGCATTAGTCTGCCCAAATTTTTTCGTCTATTTTACACTAAGAATCTACTTTTTCTATTTTACACTACCACTTTTCTAAAACACTTACATCAATTCATCTATTTTACGATCTATTCTATTTAAATAATAATATTTCTATAATATTTTATTATTATTTTATCATTTTCTATGTTCCTTATCTCTTTTGCTTTTGTACTTGTCCCATTTCATTTGATCTCATTTTTTCACTCTCATCTCCACTCCTTTGTCGTGTATTGTCAAGACACTCAATTTCATTTGATCTCATTTTTTTACTCTCACGGTCAGATTACATTTCCACCACAAACACCTTCTTCTTTTTCTTCCTTTTCTTTTTTCTTCTTTGTCCCATGGTCAAATCAACTCTCCACCACAAGAGCCAATCTCCACCACAAGCACCGATCTCATAGATCTGAAGAAATCCCTCTCTGTCGACGCTTGCATGGTTGAATCTCTCTCATCTGATTTCAAGTGTTCTGCTACCATTGAGTTTGTATTTTGATTTTGATTTTGGGTTTGGGTTATGGGTTTTAAGTTGATAGTTTAATTTTAAGTTATTTTTTGTGAATTTTAGGTAGATCATGATGAGAATCAACAAGCATTCAAGGATCCATTGCATGTTCTAGTTTGGCCTATTACTAAAGCAAGATCCAAGAAGATCAAAGAAGCACTTAATGGGCTGATTCAAGAGATTTGGGCTGATTCTAACAGAAGACATTCCAAGCTTGGCCCAAAGGAAGATAAAGACGTTATAAATTTAATCCAAGCTATTGAGGGCTAATCTGGCTTAATTGGGCGTGATTTATGACGTGGATTAATGGCTGAATGATTTTTCAACTCCATATCAGTTAATAGATATTTTTCCTAGTCTTGAGCATCTAGTTTTGGACCAGATCTACCTTAATTTTAGGCTTTTATTATTTAGAACGTTTTTAGCTATTTTTCCTATTTTGGATCTGCTAATTTTAGACCAAATTAACTTTTATTTAGGGTTTTATTATTTAGTACGTTTTTTATATTTTCTATTTCCAGTCATGTCATATAAATAGCATGCACTCATTGTAATAGGGAAATTATTGAATAAAAATCAGAAAATGTGAGGCTTTGCTCTTCTTTTGGTTCTTCAAGAACTGTGAACTTATCAGGGATTCTTCCATGTGGCGTTCAAACTTTATACCTTTGGTTCGTGATTTAATTATAATCATTGGGTCAAGGTCTGTTACTTATATCTTTGGTTCGCGTTTCACTTATAAACGTTGGGTCAGGGTTTTATCAAAATCTGAATTTTAACTTTCTTGGGCAAGTATTCCAATATTTTTGTTGGGTCTCAAAGCGTGTCGATAGAGGTTCGCATCAGATCATGTATGATTTTCGTCGTATTTTGGGTTTCCGTTGTTTTAACGGGTTTTGGTGGGGGTGGTTTTAACAAGTGATGGTGGTGGTGGTTGGGTGGTGATGGTTGGACGGTGTTGGGTGGATGGTGGGATCTGTGTTTTGGTGGTGGTGCTCTTGCAGGTTCTGTGCGTCTGTGTGGGTGTGTTTGTGTGGGTGTTTGTGTGTATCAAAGGAAGAAGATGAGGACATCTTCTGATTTATTGAAGGGTAATTTGGTAATTGCTCACATAGTCCAACGAATAGTTGATTCAACGCGCACGGGCTTTTTCCAAAATGGACCTCTGAGCTCCTTTCCCATCCTGCGCGTTCTCTTCACAAACTCAAAATGCAACTTTTTTCAAAAAGTTGCGTTTTGGTCTCAGCCAAACGGGCTTTCTACATTGGCTTTTTTCAAAACGGGATTTTTGGGCTGAAAAAATGGAAACAAACAGGCACTTTATATATAAGACTAAAATGAATAGAGATTTATTAGCAATATACTACAATACAACAATTTTCATAACCATTTTTCCAACTGTTAGGTAAATTCTGTTTTTTAATAACATAATAATGTATAAGATCATCACTATAACACTATTGATTCATTGAACTTACTTTTATAGTTTTTTTTTTTTTTTTTTGAGAAATACTTTTATATTTTAATACTTTTACTAGACCAATTATGTTAGACTGTGTACAAGTGAAGAATGAAAGAGAACTGCCTAAGCTACAAGTAGTTTAGAATAGATATGCTTAAACTGTAAGTAGTTTGTATATAGAATTAGTTAGAATTCTGTTTTGACCGTTGTCAATTTTGTATTGGCTTGATTAGAAGTTAGTTACTGTTGTTAGTTTTTTCCCGCCTGTGATCTTAGTATATAAAGGCAGAGCTCAGATGTTTATCAATATATGCATATACAGTTTTCTCATCTCTCTCCCATGGTTTGCTTGATTTCCTCCATTGATGAAGATTGTATGTGTGCTTGAATTCTAACATGGTATCAGAGTAGAGCTAGTTTAGAGTCTTCATTCTTGGTACTCTTTGAAATTGCTAGTTCAATTCTTTGCTTTTCCCTGTGCGTTTCAGATCAAGTAGAAAATTTTCCTTTACATTTTCTCTTGATTCTTGCACATTTTCTTTTCCCTCTGTTTCGCTTTCTTTTGCAATCCTTAGCAAATTGAATTCAGAACTTAGGGTTTAGTAATTGAATTTCATTTGGATCTTAACTTGATCGTTGAAAATTCAATTTTCATTTCTTGTGAAAGAACCTTAGGGTTTCTGTAGTTAAATTCATCATCTAAATCTCCACTTGTTTAGTAGATTTAGATTCAATTCTTGTTCTGAGAATCTTGAAGCTTTAGTTGTTGTTCTTGTTGAATTCTGGTTTAAAGTTCATCAATCTTGGTTGTGGTATATCGGTTCTTGATTAGACAAACTCTGACTTGAAGAAATGGGTGAAAGTACATCAAGTACCTCTGTTCCAACCATTCAGCCATGGGAAAATTCTTCTAGCCCATATTTTTTGTCTAACAGTGACAATCCTGGTGTGTCACTTGTTATTCAGCACCTCACTGAAGAGAACTACAGCACTTGGAGTAGAGTTGTTCTCATTACCTTGGATGCTAAATCCAAAATAGGCTTCATTAATGTTTCCTTATTAAAGCCTCAATCAGTTGATCATCCTTTTTACACTGCTTGGTGCAAATGTAACATCACTATTCTGGCTTGGTTGTTCAATTCTATCTCAAAGGATCTTCAACCTATGTGGTCTACTTCAAGATAGCTAGGGAGGTTTGGTTGGATTTACAACACAGGTTTTCTCAAGGCAATGGGCCATGTATTTTTGAGTTGAGAAAGGAAATTTGCTCTTTAGCACAAGATAATCTGAGCATCAGTAGCTATTACACCAAATTTAAGTCACTGTGGCAAGAACTTTCAGATTATAGGGCTTGTTCTTGTGGTCATCGGGTAGAAGACTGTGTCATGTCTTTTCTGATGGGCCTTAATGAAACCTATACCACAGTTAGTGGGCAGATTCTGTTAATGGACCCTATTCCTTCTTTGGGCAAGGTGTTTTCTCTTTTGTTTCAAGATGAGATGCAAAGGAAGGTTGGAAAGAAGAACACCATTGAGTCTTCTACTTTGGTAGTCAAGACTAATGGTTCTGCTAAATCCTTCAACAAAGCCAAATCTGGGAGACCTTAATGTAGTCATTGTGGAGTTTTGGGACATGTAGCTAATAAATGCTACAAGCTACATGGGTACCCTCCTGGTTATAAGTTCAAGACCAAGGGTTCACAAGCTGGTTCCTTTGCTAATAATGTTGTAGCAACTGACAATTCTCCTAATGAAAGTGTGAATTTAACCCGTTCAAAATATCAACAATTGCTTAGTTTGTTGAATTCTCACAACCACTTTGGTACTCAAGCACCACAAGAAGGAGGTTCGAACACACACCAAGTTGCCAATATCATCACTCAGCCTACCATTGGTCTTCAAGAATGTAGGGTTTCAGGTATTTGGTTAGATCCTTCCTTAGAATATTTTGTTTTCTATTCTAGTGCTGTCACAACTCATATTAGTTCCACTGATTAGATTCTGGATAGTGGTGCCACAGACCATATGTTACATTCAATTCAATTCGTTACTTCTATAACTTCCATAGTTCAAATCTCTGTTAGGTTGTCTAATGGTGATATGGCTAAGGTTACACATGTTGGGACTGTGCAAGTTTCTCCTACACTGCTCTTAGAAAATGTGCTTTGCATTCCTAGTTTCTCCTTCAATTTGATCTCTATCAGTAAACTAACTCAAACTTCATCTTCTTGTTGTATTTTCCTTTCACAATTCTATCTTATTTAGGACTTACAGCTCTGGAAGATGATTGGGTTGGGTAAGATGCAAGGAGGCATTTATACACTGCAAAGCAACTCTTCTGTTCCATTGCTAGCATCTGTTTTTGATTTTCTTGCTAAGCTGTCTAGGTTTTCTTCTTTTTGTTTCAACTCTTGTATTTCTAAAGTTGATAAAACTACCTTATGGTATTGTAGTTTAGGTCATCCTTCCTCACAAAGATTAGTCTTGTTGCAATCACTTGTACCAAATGTCATTACATGCAATATTAATAAAAGTTTTGATTCTTCTGTTTGTCCTTTTGCCAAGCAAAAAAGGTTGCCTTCTCCCTCATCTGTTTCTTCTTCATCTTCTTGTTTTGAATTGGTTCATGCTGACATTTGGGGGCTTTATTCTACTTCTTCATTAAATGGATCTAAGTATTTTCTTACTTTAGTGGATGATTATAGTAGATGTACTTGGGTCTGCTTAATGAAATACAAATCTGAAACTTCATGCATAATTCAATCCTTTTATAATCTGATTTTCACACAATTTAAGGTTCCTATCAAGATCCTTAGATCTGATAATGAACCTGAGTTTGCCTTAAACTCCTTTTATGCTTCTAAAGGTATCATACATCATCTTAGTTGTGTAGAAACATCACAACAAAATTCAGTGGTTGAAAAGAAGCATCAACATCTTCTTACTGTTGCTAAAGCATTGAGGTTTCAAGCCAATCTTCCTTTAAAGTTTTGGGGTGATTGTGTTCTCCCTGCCACTTATCTTATTAATAGAATACCTAGTCCCTTTTTGCATGATCTTACTCCTTTCCAAATGTTATTGGGTCATCCTCCTTCCTATAGTCATCTTAGATCATTTGGCTGCCTTTGTTATGCTTCAACCTTGGCAAGAGACAGGTCCAAATTTAATCCCAGGGCAAAGGCATGTATTTTTCTTGGTTATCCATTTGGTACAAAAGGTTACAAATTTTATGATTTAGCTTCTAGAACACGTTTTGTCTCCACTGGACTACTAAATCCACTTGCATTCCTTCTTTGCCAACTTCTCATTCAATGTTTCTAGACTAACCTGTTCTACCTGAGTCTTGTCCATCACCTATTTCTGCAGAGCTTCCTACACCTATTGTTTCTATAGAATTCACTCCTACTTTTACTACAGATATTGTAGCCCCTCCCGATGAATTTCCTGATCTTGTGCCTCTTCATTTTGACCTAAAGTAGTCTTATTCTGCTCATGCTGCTCTTGTCCCTCCTATTACTTCCACAACCTCAAAGAAAATCTAGACCTCACAAGGCACCTTCTTATCTTTATGATTACCACTGCAACCTTGCTTCTGCTCATGTGTTAGCTTCAGCATCCCTTACTCTGCCACATGATTCCATTGCTTCCAATGATTCAGGTATTCTCTATCCCATATCATCTACCTTGTCTTATAATAAGTTTTCCACTGGTCATAGGGCTTTTGTTATTTCTCTATATGTTTCTAAGGAGCCTGATTCTTATGCTGAAGCCATCTTGGATCCTAGATGGCAAGAAGCAATGCAAGCTGAGATTGATGCTCTTAAGGCTAACAACAATTGGACTATGTGTCCACTTCCACCTGGCAAGGTTCCTATAGGGTGCAAGTGGGTGTACAAAGTGAAATTGAAGGCTAATGGTTCTGTAGAGAGGCATAAGGCTCGTTTGGTGGCTAAGGGGTTTACACAAACTGAGGGAATTGACTTTTATGAAACCTTCTCTCCTGTGGTCAAGTTTGTAATAGTTAGGACTTTGCTTGCACTTACTGCTGTTTCTGGTTGGCATTTGACACAGCTTGATGTCAATAATGCTTTTCTCCATAGTGATCTCCATGAAGAAGTCTTCATGCTTCCACCTCTTGGGTTTGGCAGCAAGGGGGAGGTTTGTAGATTGCTTAAGTCTTTGTATGGACTTAAGCAAGCTAGCAGACAATAGTTTGCAAAACTGTCTTCCATAATTGTCAATCATGGGTTTGTTTAATCCAAATCTGATTACTCAGTCTTCACTAGAATTAAAGGAGGTTCCATTATTATCATTTTGGTGTATGTTGATGACATATTAATTGCAAGCAATGATGTGGATGCAATGAACTCTTTCAAGTAGTTTTTGGGTAGTAAATTCAAGCTTAAGGACCTTGGCACATTGAAACACTTTCTTGGCCTTGAGGTGGCTAGAACTACAAAAGGTATCTCCTTACACCTTGGATCTTTTTGCTGATACAGGTTTATTGGCTAGTAAACCTACAAGCATACCTATGGAGCAATCTGCCAAATTCAGTAACTCCATTGGTGAACCAATTTCAGATATTTCACAATATAGAAGGCTAATTGGAAAGCTTCTTTACTTAACCTTGACCAAGCTGATATATGCTATTCAGTACATAAATTGAGCCAATTTATGAGTTCCCCTAAAGTTCCTCACTTACAAGTAGCTTACATAATCATTAAGTACTTGAAGAAGACACCAGGACAGGGCTTGTTCCTTTCTGCATATTCAAGTTTATAATTGAAAGCTTATTATGATGTTGACTAGGCAGCTATTGACACTCCATTTTGCAACCCGCATTTAACCTTACTAGAGGGTAAAAAGGTACTTTCACCTCGAAAATATGTATCTTGATTCTGGCCATTAGATCCTTAATCTCATTTCATAAAAATGATCTTGATGTTGTAACGGTCAAATCAACTGGTCATAAGCTCTAATCGGACCACCAAATTGAAAGTTATTATCAAATCAAGTTTTAATGGCTGAAATGCACTATCACAAATTGAGTCCGACTATATGTGATTATGAACAATTTATTTCAATTGGTTATAAGTGTAATCAATTGGAGATCAATGATGTGTCATAATTTGATTGTTTAGGACTACATTTTATGGTGAGGTTGCATACACCTAATTAATTAGATAGTTAAACATTAATTATTCAATGAGTAATTTATGCGATTATCTTTTAATTAGAGTAAATTTGGAACCAATTAAGTCTGAAATCGGAGTGATTGGAGCCATTTAATGTTAATTGGGAGCTAATTTGGGACTTATTAATGTTAATTGTGCTAAAACCATTTTCTAACAAATGACCTTTGCTCACCATTTCATTGATATCTCTTAGAATATTTTGAATATGTGAATGAAGTTAATTTTTCCAGAAACTAGACATCCGAGGCTTCAATTTGAGCATAAGAACGAGACAATTCCGATCAGAATTGAGTCAGATATAATTTTTCGAAATTGGCTTTATAGACTGTTACAGCAGTTACGGGATGACATGATTTTTCGAAATTGGCTTTACAAGCTTCACATATTCTTGGTTGTTCATCACATGTTCATGCATATCACTAGTTTCAATCTTAAATTCACATAAAAAATATGAAAAACATGTTTGTTTAATAATTCTTTCAAATCCTTGAATCTAGGTTATCACCATCCACACACATTCGCTAGAATTTTATTTTTCAATCCAAATGCAATACTTAATAAATTGACTTAGGGTTTATCACATGCACGCACATTAAATTCAATATGTAAATTGATTAACATATTGGATAATATGATATAAATGTTGGCCACCATAGTCTAGAAGACCGGTTTCACCGGGCAAGGTGAGTGCCTAACACCTTCCCACCTTGTAACATAGCCTTCGAGTTTAGATCAAAGGTTAGTAGATCAAATGCTTATCCTTGTAATTTTCAATTTCTAGATTGTAACTAAAAAGCAAAGTCATGTACTTTTATCTTAGATTGTATATAGGATCAAAGCCATGTAATTTTCCTATGATCAATGTAAATTCAATTGAAAATTAATAAAATGAGGAATTTTTCAATTTTGGTTTTCTTATTTATCTCAATGATTAAATAAGTGGTGACTCCATTGTAAAACTCTTAATCTAAAGGGGAAAATATAACTAGTTGAACCTCCATTTTGAGAGGCAATAGCACGACTCCACCCATTCATGTGAGTTTGGCCCAACATCATAAAAAGGGGCTGGGGGCGCGGTCTCTCACAGCAGCTTGCATTGATACAAGGAGATCTGTTTCAGGTTTTTGTGTATTTTTAGGAGATTCTCTAATTTCCTGGAAATGTAAGAAATAGCAAGTTGTTTCAAGATCTTCAGCTGAATCTAAGTATAGGGCTATGGCCACAATGACTAGTGAAATTGTGTGGTTAATTGCTTTGTTCAAGACTTTTGGTGTGCACCATACACAACCTGCCTACTTGTATTGTGACAGCAAGGCTACTTTGTACATTGCTGCCAATCCCATGTACCATGAAAGAACAAAACATGTTGAAGTAGATTGTCATTTCATTAGAGAGAAAATTCAAGATGGTGTTATCAAGACTTTCCACATTCCAACAAAGCATCAAATAGCAGATTTCTTGACTAAAACTCTTGGACAAAAGCAATTCTTTCATCTTCTTTCCAAGATGAACTTGATAAATATATACAGTTCATCTTGAGGGGAAGTGTTAAATTGTGTACAAATGAAAAATGAAAGAGAACTGCCTAAGCTACAAGTAGTTTATAATAGATATGCTTAAACTGTAAGTAGTTTGTATATAGAATTAGTTAGAATTCTATTTTGACTGTTGTCAATTTTGTATTGGCTAGATTAGAAGTTAGTTACTGCAGTTAGTTTTTTCCCGCCTCTGATCCTAGCATATAAAGGCAGAGCTCAAATATTTATCAATATATGCATATACAGTTTTCTCATCTCTCTACCATGGTTTGCTTGATTTCCTCCGTTGATGAAGGTTGTATGTGTGCTTGAATTCTAACAAATTACAATATATCATCTATGAAATAGTTTATGAAATTTATTACTATGTATTTAGACTGATTGAGTGATGGATTAATGGGAAAGCTAGCACGTGATTCATATTCACTGAAATAGTAAACTAAAAAAAATCTATCAGGTTTTTTCAAAGGAGTGGCCAAGATTGTGACATGTGGTCCTGCTTTTAGCTTGGAGGCTTATTAATTTCAGATTTTTTTTTTCCCAATGAAATTAGAAGTATATGAATTTAAAATAAATAAATAAATAAAAAAGTGGAATTCATATTACTTTGATTGAGTGATTTTGCAAGCCATGGCTTCAACTGTTTGTGAGATAGTCTGGTTAATCTCTTTGTTTAAAGACCTTCAAGTGAATCACTTCCAGGAAGCCTAGTCAGGCTGCTATAATATATAGCAGCCAATCCTGTTTATCACGTGATGAATAATTAAACAATTAATCTTTTCTTTTTCTTTTTCTTTTTTTACTTATGGGAATACAAATAATCTTTTGTTCACTATTTGAATGAAAAAATAGTAATAAAATACGGCAAAGTGATTAATTCGATACTTTTAAGATGTTGAGTTTGGAAAATTCATAGTAAAATTGTGGCTTTTCCTCTATTATTTATGGTAGACTGTATAATAAAATTAATAAGTGAACATTACTATATTTGTGAGAGAAGTAAGTATTATTTATTATACTCTGAGAGTACTTAAGAATTATTCGTTGAGTTCGACGTTCAAATGCTTAAATTCATGATGGCTGAGCTAGTATAAGTGGACGATAAGTTGGTGATGTGTTATTAATATTTTGATGTGATATTTTGATGCAGAATAGGAATTTTAGGTGTCTATACTTTTCAATACTATCAAAATTAATATTTTTTTTATTTAAGATTTTTTTTTTTGGGAAACTGTATTTAAGAATTTCAATATAACATAATTTTATCCTTTTAAAGGCTCTTGACATGAGAAAATCTTATAAAATTGACATGATTAAATTATAAATTACAGGATTGAATTGAATTTTGAACAAAGTCAGAGGTGTAATTTCAATGCCTTTTGACATGCACACAATAATCTCACCATAAAACTGACATGATTAAATAATAAAGGCAAAAAATCACTTTTAGTCCCTATATTTTCAGGCGATTCTCATTTTAGTCCATACATTTTATTTTTACCGCTTTTAGTCTCTATTCTAAAAACGCTTCTGGTTTTGGTCTCTGTCATTACATCAGAAACGGAGAAATCAGACGTTGCAAACGGCAGGAATAAATAATAATAAATTAATGTCCCCGTGGCCTAAATTAATAATAAAAAATATTTTTTTAGCATTAAAAAATGCCACATCAGTATCTAAATTAAAAAAATTAATTTTAACTAAATAAAAAAATTAAAAACAGAATTAAAAACTAAAAATTACATGAATTGAAATCTAAGTGTGTCTTGAACAAGAACACAAATCCAGATTTAAGAACACAAACCCAAAAATTAAAATTCAAAAATTAAAAATCTCAAAATTACTATTTTTTCAAACCTAGCAATATCATCAAATCCTAAAGCCTCGTAGTATCAAATCAATCCAAAAATATAACACAACCAATCCAAACAAAAAAATCTCAAACTCAGAACAACCCATCTCATTTAAAAAGAAACCTAGCAAACCCACCTTAAACCAACCCAGACCTGGTGGCCACATGAATTGATTCCTCCTTTTTCTCTATACATTCATGGAGATATTTGGCAGTGTTTGATTTTTTAAAATCTGTAGTTAGCCATATGAATTTTATTCTTGATGTCTGTTATGAGATTATGAGGATGAGCCCTTTGAATTTTACTGATGCTTTTCTTAAACTGGTTCATTGCGTTCTGTGATTTTTCAGGATGATCAGCCAAGGCCTAGTCAACCTGGTCAAGCACCCCGCCCTGCTGGAGCTGGGAATCCTGCCTGAACATAAAAAGCTGTTAAGCTTATCACATGCAGTCATGCTGTCTCCGAACTTTTCAGTTTTGACTAGGAAATCTTGATGGTTTAATTTACTGTTTTCTTTATGGATGTTTGATTTGTGAGATTTGGGACCTGGGAATCCATAAATTCTATTTTTGAAAGATTATGTACACTTATTTGAGTTTGGCATATCAGTTTGACTTGCAATTCTGTCTTCCCTCACCGCATCCCTTTTTGAATCAATTCATATGGCCACCGGATCTGGGTTTGCTTGAGGTGGGTATGCTGGTTTCTTTTTAAATGGGATGTGTTGGTCTGAGTTTGAGATTTTTTTTGTTTGGATTGATTTGATATTATGAGGCTTTAGGATTTGATGATATTGCTGGGTTTGAGAAAATTGTGATTTTGAGATTTTGAGATTTTTAATTTTTGGACTTTAATTTTTGGGTTTGTGTTTTTAGATTTGGGTTTGTGTTCTTGTTCAAAACACACTTAGATCTCAATTCATGTAATTTTTAGTTTTTAATTCTATTTTTAATTTTTTTCATTTAGTTAAAATTAATAAATTATTATTTTTAATTTAGATGCTGACGTGACATTTTTTAATGCCAAAAAATATTTTTTATTATTAATTTAGGCCACGTGGATATTAATTTATTATTATTTATTCATATCGTTTGCCACGTCAACTTTTTCCGTTTCTGATGTAACGGCAGAGACCAAAAAGAGAAGCTTTTTTCATGATAGGGATTAAAAGTGGTAAAAATAAAATGTAAGAACTAAAATGAGAATCGCCTAAAAATGTAGGGACTAAAAGTGACTTTTCGCCAATTATAAATTATAGGACTGAATTAAATTTTGGACAGAGTCAAAAGTGTAATTTCAATGCCTTGACGTGCACTCAATAATCTCATCATATCATATATATTTTATCAAAGATGAAGCACAATTGTAAGTTGTAACCAAAATTTTATTTAAATTAGCTTCTAATTATTGTCTAACTTTGTGTCAAATGTTCAATTTATTTTTCTTATCTATGATACCAAATAATTTATTCATATTACTCAATATAAAGTCGAGATAACCATCTCACTCATTTATATTAGAACCTCATCATCATTAATATTATTAAATATTTTTGTGTGTAAACACAGGTTACATCCAATATTTATCTTAGAGATACGGTGATTTGATAAGAGCATCTCCAGCAGATTCACCAAATTTTTGTACTGTTTGGAAAATGAACAGTGATATTTAGTTTTTACCTACCAACTTTTTCAAATACACTTTCTAACAGATTCTCTATCCCTTTCTCCATCTCATTTAAATATTATTTCTTCATTCATTCTTTTTTTTTTTTATCATCATTTATTCTTTTTTTAACAACTATATTTTTAAATAAGAAGTGTTATGTCCACAACATTTTACGTAATACTTTCACAACAAAATTTATGTAGAAAGTTGTTACTAGTTTTAATTTGAACTCACCACTAAAATTATTTTTTTACTCGCCAATATTAACTAATAACAATCTGTTACTTAAAATTTATTGTGAAAATATTGTGATAGAATTTCTCAATTAGGATTTTTTATTCTTTATGTTATTTTTCTTTCTTTCATTGCATTCTCCTCCACACAAGTGTCCACTGTCTAGTGATCTCTATCCCCCTTCTTTTATCTTCTTTTTCTCCTCAAGAACATTCCAGCAACCTCATTTACTTCACATCAGAGAAGAGAGAGAGAGAGAGAGAGAGAAAAAAAAAAAGCTGGGTTAGATCGTCGAAAGGACAAAGTCGGTGGAGATCATCGTTCACCATGCAGCACTACCATGTCCGCCGCTCATCCTCCTCCCCACCACCAAGCTGGGTCAGATCGGCTTGTTCTTTTTTTTTTTTCTTTTTTTTCTTTTTCATATTTGCTTGTTCTGTGAGAGGCAATAGAAAGAGAGTATGAGAGAAAAAAAAAAATCCAAAGGAGAGAGAAAGAATTGATATAATAGTAGCTAGTATGATTTTTTAATAAAAAAAATTCAATTGCTAATGTATAGTAGCCCATCAGAGTTGATGAGCTACTATTCATAAGCCAAAAAAAATGCAGAATTTAGAGAATCCACTAGAGAGCTTTTTTGGGTTTCATTCTCTATTATAGAGAGAATTGTGGGTTTAGCTACACCATTGGAGATGCTCTAAGGGATAGTGTAAGATGGAGAGTGTTGTGCATAGCTGCATATAGTATAGACAGATAAGATGGAGAGTGTTGTGCATAGCTGCATATAGTATAGACAGATAAAGACTAATCAGTTGATTATGCAGCCAATCTTTCAAAAGAAAATATAAGAGGCAGCCAAAATGTTAAAGTGAATTCGACAGTGCAAGCATCTAATTCACTTTAATTTCGACATTCTCAATACCAATCTCAAGGGTTTTTTTTTTTGCCTGTGAATTAGACAGTAAAGTGCAGACTTATGCCATCGCCTATAGGCTATAGACTGGATTCTCTTTAGTTCGATAGTGCAATTAATTGTCGAGTTTATGAGTTGCCACTTCAACCACAATCATTCAATTAGCCAGCCTAGCTAGCAGCCGAGTCAACAATGAACTAACAAATCAACTAAGCATGAATTCGATACTCAACACCCTCTTGTGAACTGATATTTCCACTTCAACATGTTACATGTGTAAGTATTTTACGCCGCCATTTGTATAGAATTTAACCATATAATTTTTAGAGAGGATTAATAAGTGGAAGTAATTATTAATATATAATATATAATATGGAAATAGAAGTATAGAACTATCTTAGCTTTTGTTGTAGTCTTCTTTTTATAAGAAATTTTGTCATGTTCTTAGTATAATTTATTAACTATCACGTGAAATTTTTTTTTTATTAAGAAAATGTCTAAAGATAAAACAAATTGCCACAATATTGTGGTAGATCCTGATATAATATTTTATTATTTTAATTAATTTTATATTTATGTATGATATATATTTTTTTTAAAGGTATGATAAACTTATATCTTAGCTATTGTGAAAATATTATAATATTTTGTTATGGCGGTTGTGGCGGGCAAAAAATATTGCCAACAAAAGTTAACGGTTTTAGACGTGTTACTTTTTGCTCACACAATTAACTTTTAAAGATGGGATGTAAGGTCAACCTTTAAGTACCCATTTTGAGATAAATAATGACGTTGGGACTACGCTCAAGTGAGATGTGAATGTATTCAATTAGAAAAAGCCTTGAAATGGCTACGTGTTCATCCTCGGGTTTCGTCCGAGGATCAGGTTACAATTGAGTAGTCTCTTTCCCTTCTTTTTATCAAAAAATCCTCCCCTTGATCCAGGTATTTCTTGGTTTTATATAGTTAGTTAAAATGTATTTGGACTCTACATTTGGAGGGTTAGGATCAAACTTTCCTGATACTTGTCCAATTAAGGCCTCGCTAGAAAACTTCTACACTAAGGTATGAGCTGTGTGTACACTATTCAAGGTCACTTTCCCATTGATATGGCCAACTAATTTGTTGCAGTGCATTTAATACGGGGGGAGCTGGCTGCTTTGTCCTTCCTCTTTCTTCTCTTTTTTGATAAATGCCAATTTACCCCTTTTTCACCCTCGGTTTGCACCATGCTACCTCTAGCTCTGACTCTCAACTTTTTGAGGTTAAGTAGGCGTCTTCAGGACCCTCGTCAACTGTGGCCATTTTGCCCTTTGCGTGAGTTAGGTGAGAACTTTTTGAGGACATTCTGCCAATATTTCTCGAGGTTTGATTCCTCAAAAATGCCCCTATCCATCTTACCAGTTGTTTTGGATCCTCGTCCCCCACAATAGCCCCCCAAAACCTCGCTTTCCATTACTGCCCTAGGAGAGGGAGGTTTTGACAATTGAGGGCTGGTTGCACCAGCACACTTTCAATATGTTCCCATGTGAAAGTGTCCCTTCAACTGACTGCAACACGCTCTTGACGCTTCGGAATCCACGACGCCGTAATAAATGCCGTAGGTGGCTTGTTGTCCCCCACGTTCTATGGTAAGATCACAATCCTACGGTCTCTATTCCTCCACCAAAGAGGCGGGAAAACTGCTGCTTCTTTTTTTACCCTTATATAAAAGGGGGATATGGGGGTATTGACCCTATATTTCTCTTTTTAGAGCAAAAACTTACACCCGCCTTTAGATAACTCGCCCAAGGAGCCATTTTTCCTAAATTTTGTAAGTGTTTTCGTGATTCTTTCTTCTTTTAATAGATTTTTAGATCTTCTTTTCCTTTTATCTTCTTTCTTTTACCAATGGATAGAATTATTAACTTAGTTGATCCCCCCGAGCATAAAGAAGAGTTCAAAAAGTACTATAGGATTCCTATTAACATGTCTATAGAGCATTGTAATTTGGGGGAGTGGCATGAGAAAAGACCCACTAAGCTCGTAGCAATTCCTATGATAGCATTTATTGAGGAAGGAATGAGGATTCCTATGGGTAGGGTTACTAGGGATTTTTTTGAATCTTTTTAGACTTTGCCCTACTTAGTATGCCCCGAACATGTTTAGGATATTTGGTAGTGTAGATGCAATAAATGACAAGATGGGTATAAATCTTACCCATCACGACATAAATTGGGTCTATAGTTGCCAGAGGAATAACGAAGCGGGATACTACCTAAAAACTAGGGTTCTTGCCGTTAGATTAATTTCTTGCCTCCCCAAGACGAACAAAGGCATGGACAAGGATTTTCTCATCGTTTTAAGAGAGTGGCATAATGGACTTCACTGCCCAACCACATATGGCATTCCAGGTGGGGTGGCTTAGGGACACCCTTAAGATTTTGTGTTGTTTAGGAACAAAAAAACACTAATATTCTATCTCTATTTTTCTTTGTTGATCCTTTTTCTCACTTTTGTTCCATTGTTTTTTTTTAAGACCAAAAAGCTACTGCCAAAAGATGAAGCTTGGTGAACTTCAATTTGTTGAACCAAGTCCTAAGATCCAAGACCTTCCTAAAACGAAATGGCCAACTCCAAGTAATGCACGTCATCCTTGGTCTCAAACCAATTTCCACCCGCTTTCAAGTTTCTAAGCACGTGATCAAGGCCAAAGACCCGCATCTCGTATTGGTTGACGTGACCGTTGAAGGGTTTATTCGAAAGCCTCCTCCTACCAAAACTCAACTTGTGGAACTACCTACCTTAACAAAAACTCAACCCTCAGTCGAAGAAGTCATCTCCTCGGACGACGAGGTTGAAGCTCAGTCCAAAGAGGTTGAGGAGGAAACCGAGGAAGAAAGTACTGAGAGCCTCATTCGCGACGAGAACTTTGAGATTTTCTATGATCGAGACGTGACCGAGGACGTAGTATCCACCTCGAGGCCGGTTACAGTTGCAGTTAGTAAGGATCAAGAGGTAATTGAAATTCCAAAGGCAATGGTGATAGAAAATAAGCTGCCCGACCTGTTGTCCTTATTGGAGTCCCACGTCGTGGGGTGCTACCCTAGAAATTCCTGTGGTACCCAAGCCTCCAACGCCTGTCCCTCCTCCTTCTACCCAAACTAAACCAGCTAACAAGAAACGAAAGAGGGATAAGAAGGGAGGAAAAAGCTCTGCTAAGAAATGGGAGATTCCAGAAGAAACTCCTCCTAAACAAACTAAGGTTGCTAAAGTCACTCGGACTTAACAAAGGAGGGGGGGGGGGGGGGAGAGAGAGACTTCAGAGGTGGTTTCGGAACGCTGCCCACGAGTTTTGAGTTGGAAACCCCCCCTCCCTTAGTATTGGATGGAGCCCCCCTTCCCTCAGATTCCTTAATCCGCAAATTTAATAATGGAAGGGCAAGCTATATAGCCAACTCGATCGAGCAAGTGCTCATTCTACCTTGGGACATGGCCAAGCTTTATAATTTAAAGAAGCACGAAATGTTTCTGTCTCTAAAGAGGGACTTAGCCCTAGTACGCTTCTCTTATTTCCTTATTTACTTCTACAATGTTTAACTTCTAACTCCTTCTCTTTATTCATAAATTTCTAGGCCACCCAAGTAGCACATGTGGCCGAGAAGTGGGTTGACCAAGCCCTCTATGAAAAGAAAAAGAAGGAATCCAAGCACTATGTTACCTAGAAGGCCCAAGCCCAAACTGACAAAAAATTGAATGAGACCCTCTTTGAGTTATCCAAGTGTGATAAAGTTCAGAAAAGTGTTGAGGTCGTGATTGAGAACTCCGAGAGGCAGGCCTGAGAACAACTACGCCATTTAAGAAAGTTAGAAGGTTAACTTACTCTTACTTGGGCTAGGATTACAAAATTGACCAAGGAGTTGGAACAGAAAGCTGAAGAGATGAACAAGGTCAAACAAGCAACATTCAATCTGGGGCAAAAGGAAACTGCGACACACTTAAAGTCTCAGATCCCAGTTGTTTGCTGAGACTTTTGTCTTCGGACTTGGATTGAGGCTTTAAAAGTTGTTGGCGTGGACCCCTCCTCAGAGCGGAGGAATCCGGAGAAGGTTTTCTACCCCCCAGCCATCAAAGAAGAAGCACCTGCTCCAACTCCTCCCAGCACTACTGCTCTTGCCCAACTTACCCATGTCGAAGACCAACCTCTTGCATCCACTGATAAAGCTCCGACAACTTCTGCTACTGCCAAGGTCCCTTCTTCGGTTGAAGCTACTATTTCTGGGCCATAACCTTCTGCTGAGGAGCAAACCACTAAGGATGCAAAGAAGGAAAAAGTACCCGAGGTCGAAGCAGCAAAATAGATATTAGGTCGAGGTTTCATTTTTTTTTTTTTTTTTTACATGTGGCCACCTTTTGTACTATAGCCTCCCCTTGTTTTAAAGAAGTTTGCTCCTACTTTAGTTCATCAATGAAAAAGCTTCAACCTATCTTTCGTTGCATACACTCTCTTTTTGCTTTTTACTCATTATTTTTAGTAGTAATTTTCAACATTATGTTGATATACATGACAAATTACCTTGTTTTCCTGAACTTTACACTATATTGACATTTGACATCACATACATGTCTTTTTTCAACTGTCTTTATTTATTTTAGAGATCCTTATTCTGCAATCTTGATATCAAGTCTTTCTAGATTTGGTGTCATACTCACAAAACTTGAAGGTGAGCTTTTCCAAAAATGATTATTTGAGGTGTTAAACTTGGCTGAAGTCCTACTTGTATTTATCAAGAAAAATATGTGTTAATTTATCCAAAGCAGGTGATCTGAGGAATCAAAATTGTCTGAGGTTCTATTTAACCCTTAGTAACAAGTTAGGTGTTAATTTACCCAAGGCAGGTGATCTGAGGAATCAAACCTGGTCGAGGTTCTGTTTAACCTTTAGTAACAAGTTAGGTGTTAATTTACCCAAGGCAGGTGATCCAAGGAATCGTACCTGGTTGAGGTTCTGTTTAACCCTTACTAATATTAAAGCCATTATTAACCAAAACGAAAACAATAGTACTATTTAATACATCTTGATTTTCCATACATACATAATCATTTATAGGATTTCAAACTAGTAAAAATATTTCCGTAAGTTATTTACATTCCATGGTCGAGGGACTACAATCTCATCCAAATCCTCTAACCGATAAGCCCCCGTTCCAGCTATTGAGGTCACTCGATAAGGTCCCTCCCAATTGGGACCAAGCTTTCCCCAAGAAGGATTCTTTATACTTCCAACCACCCTACGTAGGACGAGGTCCCCTGGAATGAACATCCTCGCTTTTACCCCTTTTCCAAATCTTTGCCTAAGTCTTTGTTGATATCATGCTAATCTTACTACAATGACCTCCCTTCATTCATCAGCCAAGTTGAGGTCAAGGGAGAGGAGCTATTCATTGCTACTACCGGTGAACTAGAACTGGTTAGACCTTAACGTCGGAAAACCAATTTCTATAGGGATAACTGCCTCAGATCCATATGTCATAGAACATGGAGTCTCTCCAGTGGATCTTCTAAGAGTCGTGCAATACGTCCACAAAACACGGGGTAACTCTTCCACCCATCTTCCTTTAGCATCTTCTAATCTCTTCTTCAAATCATCCACAATAATTTTATTTGTGGCCTTCACTTGGCCATTATTCTGAGGATATGCTAGAGTGGAATACTTGTTCTTTATCCCCAAATCACAACAGTATCTCCGAAAGGCTTTACTATCAAATTGAAGCCCATTATTCGAGATGAGAATGTTTGGAATCTCAAATTTCGTTACAATATTCTGCCATATGAATCTCTTAACATCTTGGTCTCGGATATTTGCTAAGGGTTCAGCCTCTACCCATTTGGTAAAGTAATCAGTAGCAACGAGAAGATATCTTTGATTCCTTGTCACCTTAAGGAATAGTCCAACAATATCCAACCCCTACTGGGCAAAAAGCCAAGGAGTACTCAATGGATTTAAAGCTCCCTCTGGCTGATGGATATTAGGAGCATATCTCTGACACTGATCACATTTTTTAACGTACTCTTGGGAAGATTTTTGCATACTCGGCCACCAATAACCTTGTGATAAAGCTTTATAGGCAAGGGATCTTCCTCCTATATGATTGCCACAAATTCCCTCATGCAGTTCTTCCAACAACACTTCCACTGCCTCAGGATGAATACATAACAGATTCGGCCCCGAATACGAACACTTGTATAATTTTTGATCCTTGCACAGCCAAAACCTTGGTGCCTTTCTACGAATTTTCTCTGCTTCGATTCTGTCCTCAGGTAAGGTTCCTTCTTTAAGAAATGTAACTACAAGGTCCATCCAACTTGGGCCCACTTGCGTGAAGTGTACTCCTATTGGAATTTGTGTATCATAACCAGGAGTTGCATGGTCTTCCACAAGTATAATCCTTAGAAGTTTTTCTCTACTTGAAGTGACCAAGGTTGCTAATGAGTCAGCATGAGAATTTTTACTTCAAGGAACTTGCTCCAAGGTAAAGGAATGGAAGCCATCCGATAAACATTTCACCTAATTCAATTACCAAAGCATCCTCGGGTCTTTTGCTTCAAAATCACCCCGAACCTGGCCAGCTATGAGCCTAGAATTGCAGTACTCCCTGACAGATTTACCTCCGAGCTCCCGAACAGCAATTAACCTTGCTTGGAGAGCCTCATACTCAGCCTCGTTGTTCATCGTTGAGAAGCCAAGCCTCAAAGATTTTTCCAATGTAATCCCCTCTGGCGAGATTATCATGATTCCAATTCCTAACCCCTTTTGGTTAACCGTGCCATCCACAAATAACTGCCACAATTGTTGAGTTGCTATTGAACTCATTCTTGTTGCTACTTCAGGCTTTCTTACCACCTCGGGGTCACCTAGGCTTATCTCTTCAATGAATTCCGCTACCAGATTTGTGAGAATTTGCCCTTTCACGGTCGTACGAGGCAAATGCTTGATGTCAAATGCACCTAGCATAGTTCCCCACTTTGCCACTCTTCCATTCCAGTGTAGTCTGATCTTCAGAGTAACGCTTGCAAAGGCAATTGGGTCAAGACGATCATCGTGTGAGCTTGGAAATAGTATGGTAGCTTCTTTGTGGCATGAATAACAACAAGGATAGTCTTCTCAAGAGGGAGATACCTAACCTCTGCCTCTTGAAGAGATTTGTTGACATAATACATTGGTTTTTGAATTCCTCCATCAACCCCTATTAGGACCAAACTCACTGCATGTTGCATGACAGCTATGTATGCATACAAAACCTCCTCTTTCTCTGGTCTGGACAAAACTAGTGGATGGGCCAGATATGCCTTCAACTCCTTGAAAGCTTTGTCACACTCCTCGGACCAAGAAAAATCCTTCCACTTACGTAATAGCTGAAAGAATGGTCTACATCAATCAACCAACCGTGATATGAACCTATTCAGAGCCGCTGTCATTCTAGTAAGATGCTAGACTTCCTTCGGATTCTGAGGAGGGTGCAAATTACGAATAGCCTTAATCTGGTTGAGGTTAACCTCAATCGCTCTATGGGTGATCATATAACCCAAAAACTTCCTGGACCCTACACCAAAAGAACGTTTAGAAGCATTTAAACACAATTTATGCCTTCTCAATATTGCAAAAATTTCACCAAGACCTATCAGATGCTGGGACTCTTCTTAACTTTTTACCACCATGTCATCAATGTAGGCCTCCACGTTCTTTCCCAACTGGTTCTCAAACATCTTCGTCACCATTCTCTGATATGTAAATCTAGCATTCTTCAGGCCAAAAGACATTACTCGGTAATGATAATTTCCTGTTGGGGTAAGGAAAATCGTTTTCTCTTAATCGGATAATGCCAAAGGGATTTGGTGATATCCTTGAAAAGCATCCAGGAAACTTATTCTAGGGTACCCAAATGTTGCATCTACTAGCTAATCTATCCTCAGAACAGGAAAGGGATCCTTAGGGCAAGCTTTATTAAGGTCTGTAAAATCCACGCACACTCTTCATTTCCTCGACTTCTTTCTTACCACTACAGTGTTGGCCAGCCACTCGGAGTAAAATACCTCCTTTATCACCCTTGCTTGTTTAAGCTTCCAAACCTCCTCCTTTACTGCCTCGACGTGCTTTTTAGATGAACGCCGAGGTTGCTGTTTCTTCAGAATGTCCTTGGGGTTAACATTTAAATGGTGATAGATGAACCCTGGATCAACCCCTGTGCTTCATACGCACTCCAAGCAAAAATATCCAAATTTTTCTTCAAAAAATCTATTAAATTCCTTTTATCTTTTGATGGGAGTAGAGTTCCGACTTGGAAATACCTTTCTTCATCCTCTTCAATGAGAATTTTCTCTAACTCCTCACATGATATTGAATAATCTGAGGAGACTGGCAACCTAGGTTGTGATTACTATAAGGCTAGTCTTATCTCCAAAGAACTCACCTCGAACACACGGTGGCTAACCGTTGCTACCATACACTGTCTGGCCACTGCTTGGCATCCTACTAGCTCGGCCACTCCCTCATCAGTGGGATATTTCAACTTTACATGCAAAGTTAAGGACACTGCCTCCATAGCGTGTAGTCACGGCCTAGCAAGGATGGTCATATACAAAGAGATGCATCCACTATTATAAAATCCACACTTACTATCTTATCTCTTGTCTGTATAGGTAGCCGAATCATCCCCTTTGGGATAGTAGTGTTCCCATCAAACCCAATGAGAGGAACATCATACTTGCTTAGGTCCTCCAGCTTAAGCCTTAGACCTTTGAATAGATCAGGGTACATGATTTCAGCCCCCATTACATTGATCAATCATCACTCTCTTGACATCAAACCCCACTATCTGCAAGGTTACTACCCACGCATCATCATGTAGCTGAATTGCTCCTTCCTTATCTTCCTTAGAGAATCCTAAGATTGGCTGATTCGGAATCCTGGGCTTTTTACGCGATGCTTCTTCTTCATCTCCTTCTAACTGTGAAGATACCACCATTACTGGGCTGACTGAGCTAGAGTCCCTTCTCGGAGAAGTGAAGATGACCTTTATTGTTCCCAAGGATGATCGGGAAGCTCCGTTTCTTTGAGATCCAACTGCAAGCTACCCTCCTTAACTAGCCGGCTATTGCAAAAACTACTTCAACTTGCCAGCTTTGATTAACTGATCAAGGAAGGCTTGTAAAGTCTTACAATCCTCAGTTGTATGACCTCGGTCCTAGAGGTATTGACAGTATAAATTCTTATTTCTTTTAGTGGGATCTCCTCCCATTCTATTTGGCCATTTAAAATAAGGCACGTTCTTGATTTTCTCTAACACTCGATATATGGGCTTTTTGAACATCGAGTTTACTGCTTGGAGACTAACAGGGTTATGGGGCATCTGGTTGAAAAACTCCCCCTTCGACTAGGAAGATGTAAATTGACCAGACAAATTATCCCTTCGATCAAGGGTGAAAGACTTAGTTTTTGCCTTGCCAGAATTCTGGTTGTCCTCGACACTTTTATGCTCCTCAATCCTTTTATGCTCCTCAATTCGATCCATCAATTAATGCATATTCCGAGACGGTTTCATAGAAAGCGACTTCCACAGATCAGAGTGTGTAGGAAGGCCTACCTTGAAGGTTCGTACAACAACATCTTCAAAGTCTCCATCAATCTCATTATAAAGTTCCTAATATCTATTAGAGTAGTTTTCAAGGTTTCACCCTCTTTCATGGACATTGAAAGTATAGAGTCTAGAGGCCTTAGGACCCTACTGCATGTCACATACCTCGCTTCGAATGCCCTTGTTAGCTCCTCAAAAGAATGTATAGATCCCTTCTCAAGACTATCAAACCACCTCATGGCCACCGGACCAAGGCTCGAGGGGAAGACTTTGCACATTAGGGCTTTATTCTTGGAATGGATGACCATTCTTTGGTTAAAGTGGCTCACATGTTCGACAAGATCAATCTTACCATTATAAATGGTAAAAGTGGGCTGATTGAAGCAACGTGAGAGCTTGGCCTGCTTAATTCGTCGAGAAAAATGGAAGCGTGATATCTGGAGAAAAGCCTTTCCCATGGCATCATGCCCCTGGCCTTTCCTTGGTGGTGTTCTAGACCTTCTACGATAATGTTTTCGCCTACAAGTGCGATGGGATGACGATGTGAACGATTCACTGGGCGAAGTTCTACTTGAAGGTCGATAACTTCTGTTGCTTTGAGAGCTTGAATCTTGCTTTGAGGTAGGAGTCCTATCCTCCCTTATTGGAGTCTTGCGACGAAGTCGTCAGCGTAACCGTTCCACCTTCTTCTCCAGGTTATGCACTTCCTCATCACGCGAATTATGACTAGTTTCATGCGGACCATAGTGAACGGAGGGCGCTCTTTCACTATGAGTATGGGCCATGTGACGATCCCTCCTTCGCTCAAGATTAACAAAATGGTCCTTGCGCTGGGACCCCACAGATTCTAACGATCCACTTCGCCTGGGACTCGCCATGCTAATAAGGTTTTATAGGAGTACTTTATGAGACAATTCCCATAGACAGTACCAATTGTGGTGGGAAAAAAATATTTCCAACAAAGTCAACGGTTTTAGACGTGTTACTTTTTGCTCACACGATTAATTTTTAGAGATGGGATGCAAGGTCAACCTTTAAGTACCCATTTTGAGATAAATAATGAAGTTGGGACTACGCTCAAGTGAGATGTGAATGTATTCAATTATAAAAAGCCTTGAAATGGCTAAGTGTTTGTTGTTGGGTTTAGTTCGAGGATCAGGTTACAATTGAGTAGTCTCTCTCCCTTCTTTTTATAAAAAAATAATCCTCCCCTTGATCCAGGTACTTCTTGGCTTTATATAGTTAGTCAAAATGTATTTGGACTCTACATTTGGAGGGTTAGGATCAAACTTTCCTAATACTTGTTCCATCAAGGCCTAGCTAGAAAACTTATTCACTAAGGTATAAGCTGTGTGTACACTATTCAAGGCCACTTTCCCATTAATGCGGCTAACTAAGTTGTTACAGTGCATTTAATGCGGGAGGAGCTGGCTGCTTTGTCCTTCCCCAATTTACTCATTTTTCACCCTCGGTTTGCATCATGCTACCTCTAGCTTTGACTCTCGACTTTTCAAGGTTAAGTAGGCGTCCTCGGGACCCTCGTCAACTGTGGCCGTTTTGCCCATGCATGAGTTAAGTGGGAAAAGCCTATAAACAATCAATGTTGGGATTGCCTTTCAAATCCTTTCTGTTTCCTTTCTTTGCCAAAAATTTGTAAAAAGGGGACTTGGAGAAACTTATTATTAAACATTGGAAAGTTAATGTTGTAATTATCACTTCACCAACCCCAGCAAAGAAAATTCCAAGTCTTTACCAGTCTGAATGTCTTATTATGGGCAGCAAGTAATGTGGCTTTCAGTATTAAACTAAAACATTATGTGCCTTGTTCTCTGATTGTCTCCCCCAGTCAAAGAAGTTTCAAAGTCAAAGTCCTGAAGCCATATTACTGAGGATTCAACTACCATCAGGCTGCTTCTTTAATATGATCCTTTATTAGTTACATACAGAAAAAAAAAATTAAAAGAAGGGTAATTAATGTTTTGTTCATATTTTGGAAATTAATGTTTGCAATTGTCACTTCACCAACCCAATCAATCGTAGATTCGTAATAGTTAATTCAAGTCTGAATAGGGTTTGACCATTCTGTTGCCAAAAAGGCAAAATTTATGATAAGACAAGGTTGCACGCTTGCACTGATTAAATAAACAATCACTTTCAAAAAATAAAAATAAATAAACAATCCTATTTTACAATGTTAATTAATTTAGTTTAATTTAAAAATCAAATGTACTACACCAAGAAATTGTCATAAGTCTAATTAGTTATATGATTTGTTTAAATAATATAAACGAATAGTTTTGTAAAATGCCATGTAGTGATAGTTGGAAGAGATAGATCTAAATTGATCTTGAGTTACACCCTATCCTTTGCACTAAAAATGTACATTAATCCTGTAATTTTTTAGGGTCAATAGGGGTGTTAATTTTGTAAAAATTTTAATCCTTAAAGATATCGAGTCCAACATCTTATAAGGATTTTGTGTGTTTCCTATTAATAAGACAAATTACAATGTAATTAGTCATAAAAACCTTGAGAGAGATGGAAAGGGAATTCCCTCTCCCTTGTGTGTGTGTGTGTGTGTTTGTTTTTCAAAAAAATAATGGGTAATTGTCTCACATTCCTTAAGAGAGAGTGTTGTGCGTAGTATATCTTGCCCCACCTTCCCTTAAAAGTCACCATGACTTTTGAGTAGAGTTGTAGTGTGCTTTTGTGTTAGAACTCATTTCCCTCTCTCTTTTGTGTGTGTGTGTGTTTGTTTCTCAAAAAAAAGAACTTGAGAGAGAGAGAGAGTTGTGAAAATCTTGGAAGACAGCATATTTGGTATAAGAAAAGATATACTTGTGCTAATACAAAATACTATAGTAATGAATAATTATCAAGTCGAGTACTAAAGTTCAAAATTACTTCATCTTTTTTTTTTAACACGATTTGAGTTTGAACTTTGAACTCTTTACCAATTTCAATTAGATATTTAAACTTTGACTATTTTTTGAGCCCATTTTTAAAGAACTAAAGCAAATAAGTGCTTTCTTGCTTCAATGGTTTTAAAAGAATAAACAATTAGGTTATGTTTGGTAACAGTTGTTGTTTTCTATTTTCAAAAACTTGTTTTTGGGAATATAAAGAAAAAACAATTTTCTTGTATTTTTGAAATAAAAAACATGTTTGGTTAGTTGAAATTATAAAGATAGTTTTTTGAAAGAAAAAAAATTAAAATATGTTGTTACTAGGATTTAAACTATAATGCAAACTCATTAAATGAGACAAATTCATTAAATGAAATGCATGTTTTCATTGACTTTTGAAAATTAGAAACTGAAAACAGTATTTTGCATGTTTTCAGTTTCCTTCACAAATTGAGTTATGAGAACAATTTTTGTTTTCTGTCTATTTTGTGTTGCAAAATAAGTTTTTCAGTCACAAAAATAGAAAAAATTTTAAAAACAGAAAATAAAAAGGGAAAACAGTTACCAAACATACCCTTACTTTTCTAAATGTCTCAAAATGAGCAAACAAAAAAAGTCATCAAAGATTCAAAGATGCTATATTTCTAAAAATAAAAATAAAAAACTCTAACCAACAAAACATATTATTTGGATTGAAAAAAAGAAGAAGGAAATATATGAATTGAGTTGCTATTTTGTTTTCTTTTCTATTTTAGAACTTAAAAGTTAAAATAATAAATTAAAAAAAGTTTTTTATAGAAAAAATAAATAAACTGTGTAAATATGTCCCATACCCTATAATATGTAAGTGTTTAAGAACCACAATAAATGGAGAGGCCACGAAACGAAGGGTACATGGCAGTGAGGTTATAAATTATCGTACACATTCTTACATGGATTTCCTACCACAGTTGCTCCTGCGACCTGACTAGTGACCCATCGTGCCCATGGGGTCTACGCATTGAATGTTTCAAGACCTTAGCTGACTGAATACATGAGGCCATGTTTACGTTATGTTTCTGTCTTACACAGAGGGAGAGAAGAATTGGCAAATTTGCATTTTTTTTTTTTGAGAAAGGCAAATTTGCAATTGACCAATGCAACAATTTATATTAAAATATTATTAAATTTAATTGCAAAAATTGAAAATTTATCACCTAAAAATTTACCTAAGTTTTACTATTATATAAAAACAAAAAGTTGGGATTTTTTTCCGTCTTGGGTAAAAAAGAAAAAAAATATATGGCAATTTTCTTTTGGGTACAAATGATTCAGTGTGTCAATGAGTCTTGTACCAACATGTTAGTCAAATTTCATAGTTTAAAAAATATATATATTCAATTGTTCAAATAAATGGAGAGGGGAGATTTGAATCATATCTATGAGCCATTGAACTACAATTTTTTTTTATTAGTGGGACTTATTTATGTTCATCTAAAATTAGCATAATGTTTACTGGTTTTATTTGTTTTTTATTTGAACTGCATTTTTGTTGGACGCAGGGTATTTTTACTAAAAAATAATTATAATAAATGTTTCTACAATGGATTATTGATTATTGCAAAATATATTTTTGCCAGCAATAAGGTGGTGGTTCTTGATTTTGTTCTTAATAAAGAACCAAGTGTAAAATGAAATATACTTATATAAACAAATTTCTAATTACACAAGTATACAATTTTCAATAACAAACTAACTACATTAAAATATTTTTAAATTGGAATTTTTTTGTATGTAAAAATAATTAATTCTCTAACATAAAGTAATATATACTTGGTAATATTTCTCCAATTTCTTCCAAAAAAAAAACTAATTCTAACCAATTTTCATTTCTACATATAGGAATCCTAAAGGATTCCAACACACATTTTTTTAAAGAGAAAACTTAAACACACAACAGCAATGATTCGATTGATGACGTTGTGGTGACTTTTGGGTCATTATAGTGATATGACGATAGTTGAGGACAATAAAGATTTGTTTGATGACTCATTTCTAAATGAGTTGACAAGTGTTGATTTGAAATAAAGTAATTCTTAAATATTATTAGAGTACAGAAGAAAATGATGTTTATTCATCTCACAATTATGGTAGGATATATTTATTAAATTTATGGTTGGATGAGTCTACCATAAATATAAAAAAAGGAGCACTGTTTTATTATGCTTCGAGAGTACTTAATATAGTTTTGACCATACTAAACCACCACACCAAAGAAGACAAATAAATAGAAAGAGTTTGTCAGTGTCATCCCTAGTTTAGTAAGAAATTGAAGATCCACAATAAGAGGAAGAACTCAAAGATCCATAATTAAGTGAAGAGAAACATAATAGAACAAAAACAAGCGAAAGAAAAAAATGGCTTGGAAAAAAAAAACCGTATGCTTCATTTTTTTTTTTTTTGAAAGGAACCGTATGCTTCATGATGTTTGCAAGAATGGGTACCGTAATTTGTAACAAAAGCTACAATGAAAATATAAGACTTCAAAAATAGGAAATGGAAAATCCATATTTAAAAATATATATATATATATATATATATATATACAGAATTAAAGTCAGTGATAAAACACATCAATTTTTATTTTTAAAAAAAAGCATTTTACCCAAACGGCTAGATTTGCATGCTTTTCGAAGTATGAGCTAATTTCGCATGTCTTCTACAACCTAAATAATTCTAAAGTGTCACACTCACACTCACAGCTCGCTTTGCAATTTACCGTTAAAGCAGCACTTCACCACCCGTTTGAACGCGCATATGACTTCGTGCATGTTTGCCTTTGACTTTTTCTTTTCTTTTCTTTTTTATTTTGTCTTTCTTTTCCTTATTTTGTCTTTCTTGTCGATTTGTTATACTATTTCACTTTTTATATGTACAATTATAATTTATTATATGTTAACCCATTTTATTTTTTTTATTAGAATAAACGAATAAAAATAAATTCTACAAGAACAACGAGAATTTTTCAGGTTATCTGGCTTATATACAACATTTTAAAGTTTTAATTTTTAAAATTTTTTTTAATAAGTACAATTGTATTTTTATCAAACTTACTGTACAATAATAAACTAATTAAAATAAATTATACCAAAAAAAACTTTATAAGGAAACTGACACATCTAAGAGCATTCTCATCAAACATCTTAAAAAATTTAGCATTTATCATCTTAAAACACTACTTTTACAATTTTAACACCTCGTTTTATAATATACCAAACATCAAACAATCTATTTTTTTTTTTTTACAACTTCATTTAAATATTCTTTCTTTTAATATTTTTATTATTATTTCTCACTCTCCCTCTATCTCTCTCTCCCACTATATCTCCATCTTTCTCAACCCGGTCTAGAAGCTTCTCCCACCTCCATGGCCTGAGCTTTTCACCTCTAACCATGGCACTCAACAACATAAAAAAAGAAAGAAAAAAAAAAGAAACCACCCACCTCATGGCCTCAACCACGGCACAACCCACAACAACCAACCACCAAATCAATCAACCCACACCCATAAGCCAAAGCCACCCCAATCAACTCATACCCACAACCATAAAACCACTCATGGCTACCAAAACCCACCCACTCATACCCACGACTCAAGGCTTGCGGTGGCTCCGGCGAGGTGATCTTGAATAGTCGGTGAGGCGATCTTGTGGGGTGGGCCAAGGCGATCTTGAAGAGTGCGATGTTTGCAGTGGCTCCAACGAGGCAAACCGTTGCTGTGAGAAAGAGGGAGACAAAGAGGCAAAGAGAAGAAGAGACCTGGAGAGAGAAAGAAAGAGACATGAGAATAAAAAACCATTTTTTTTTTTACAATACAGCTACAATGAGCTTGTATTGATACAAGTTCACTGTAGCAGTATGTCAAAAATTTTGCCATTTGAAATCTTTGATGGAGTGGCTTTTTTGGTGTTTTGATGGTAAAATTTAGCATATACCTCTTTTAGCATCCTTAATGGGAATGCTCTAAGGTAGGATATATTTGTGATGGAATTCTCTCAAACCTTTATAGAATAGAATAAAAATCTTTATTTTCAAGAAAATACATGTGTGTTTGGATGAGTTTATTTTGCTTAAAAAATAAGGTATAAAAAATGCAACTACAACTTTTTTTTTTCCCTTAAAAAGACTTAGAAAGCTATACTTATCAAAATAAGGGTCTGTTTGGGATTCGTTTATTTTACTAAAATTGAAAACTTTTTGCTGAAAGTAGTGAATGTAAAAATTAGCTAAAATAGTAAAGTAAGACCTATAAATAGTACCAAAAAGTGTAGTGAGACCCATAAATAGTAGCAAAAATAAGCTGAATAGTAAAATAAGTTGGCTTTTTAAGTTGGAGACAAAAGCAAGTAGAGACGACAATGAATTGGGCTTTGTGGAATTTATGACCCATGCCCACCCTAATGGTAAGACATTTTAGTCTTTATTTATTTTTTATTTTTATTAATGGATTTGGGGTGAGTTTGAGTTTACATTTCTAAAACCGTTAAGATTTTAAAGAATTTGTATTCTATACGTTAGGTACTTGTACACAACTCTATTATTAATAAAATATCCTATATTAATTTTTTGAAGACAAAATTCTATAATCAAACTAAGTGTGCCTCACTTGTGTGTTTGTTTCTCAAAAAAAAAAAGAAAAGAATGGGTAATTGTCTCATATTGCTTAAGAGAATGTGTTGTGTGTAGTATAACTTGTCTCACACTCCCTTAAAAGTTACAATAACTTTTGAGTGGAATTGTGGTGTGTTTTTGTGTTAGAATCTCTTTCTTTCTTCCTTGTGTGTGTGTTTTCTCTCAAAAAAAAGTGTGCCTCACTTTTTCTATTAAAATATAAATCAATTGAGTTTAAAAGTTCTTATTAATCCTTTATTTCCTTAAATAATGTTTTAGATATTCAATTTTAGGTTAGCTTAATCTGATTTGACCTGTTTGACCATCTTGATAAGATTACATGAGAGTTTGGCAAAGTTTTTAATAGAATTCTTGAAATTAATGGGGTTTGGTGAAAGTTTAATATATAAAAAAAATAATGTTTTATTATGATGATAAAGACCAATTATCATAAAACATATGTCATATGTTACAATTATATTATATCGATAAAAATTTATATAAAAAAATAGTTAAACTGTATATATAGTCCTTAACAATTAACCTTTATTTCGAAACCATTCCTTTAAATTTAAAAGTTTTACTCTAGTCCTTATACTTGAAAATTATTTTAAAAATATCCTTATCATCATCATATCAGTTAAAAATATTGATATAGCAAACATAATTCATGCCTAATTAAATTATATTGGTTTCATAAATTCGCTCAACACTTAACAGTGCTCTCCCAAACCACCCATTTTTGCCCAATGGGGCTGATACCAAAATGGTAGACCCCACATAAATTTCATCACTCCTTATTCATGTTTTTTTTAGAATGTTTTAACTTATGACGTTTACTATTGATGATAGCTCTTTATCATCAGACTAATAAACCAATCAGTTTTTGGTGTAGGTGAGAATTGAACCCTAGGGGCCCGTTTGGTTATAGAGTTTAAAAATTGTTGCTTAAAAAGATGTGAAAATTGTAGTTTAAAAAATATTGTTGAAATACGTGTTTTTAGTGTTTATAAAACAAAAAAAATGTGTTTGGTATCATGGTTTAAATAACATGTTTCATTGTTCAAAAATATAAAATATGTGTTTGGTATGTGTGTGTTAGATTATAAAAAAAAGCTGAGCAAAGTACAAAATAAATATTTTTTAATGCCACACAGTTGCTGTCTGTGTGGGTGAGAGAGATCCTTGTTGATTCGGCGTGAAGAGAGGCGACAATTCTTTCAAAAAAGCTGACCAGGTGGGTCCATAATAGTATTCAACCTAATTACGGAAATGCCACTGAACACTAGTTTTTGTTGTTAAAAATCAGCCCGGAGGTGATTTCCAAAACCATTATTTTAAACATATGTTTTGAACAATGTTTTTCAAACAGCCCTGTTGCGGAATGGTCTACCAAACGCATTTTTTTGTTTTTGGACACTAGTGTTCAGTGTTTAAACACTGAACACTATGTTTTGAAATAAGTGAAACACTGAACACTATGTTTTGAAATAAGTGACCAAACGTCCTCTAGATCTCTTATTCAACCATTAGAAACTTTACTAGTCGAGCTAACTGGAACTCACTCCTTATTCATGTTTCTTTTCTCTTGTTTACAACCAAATAGAGAAATGAACTATTTTCTCTTTTCTTTTCTTTCTTTCCTTCCAACCAATTAATGTCTTCACATTTTTTTCCCTATAAATCAATAGATAAGAGTGTGGAGATTTGAATTATGAATATTTTTATTAGAAACAGCAAGAGATGCTAATTAAGATTGAACTACAAGATTCTTAAGCTTAACAATCAAATAGTGTGTTCATGTTTACTAATTAGAGCTTTTATTCTCACTTTAAAATCACACATGAGTAACACTATAGACACAACAATTTTTAAAACAATTGAATTAATTGAATTTCATTGATTCTCATCACTTTATTACCCAAAAAAAAAAAAAAAAAAACCCTTGTATTAGACAAAATGACTATCGACAAACATGGCACGCCAAGCCGTATAGAATGCGTGTAATAGTAATAGAGAAGAACAGCGCGTGTACTAAAATCACGTAGGAGAGCAGGTACGCTTAACCAGTTTAGCCCGCCTCTCTCACCAATAATTCATTCTCAGACAAAAAAATAAAAATAGAAATAAAAACAAATTCACTACTTATTAAAAGCAAAGTCCATTCCCAAATTTCAGAGTCGCCCTTCAACCCATCTATCTCTCTCTCTCTCTCTCTCTAAAAATTGAAGCTTCGAGAAACATATATAGCCACACAAATCGATCAAACCCTAGATTTTCTCACCAACCAAACGCCCTACTTTCCCGAGAAAAAAGAAATCATAACACCTCTAATTCTTTTATTTCCCCTCAAATTGAGCTCCGAGATCGCGATCCTCGCGCCGCGGCGAAAAAAGAAAAATGGGACGGGTTTTCAGGGAAAACCCTAATTCGAGGCCGATATTCCCGTGTTGCGAGTCCACGTTGGCGAATTCGTCTTCGTCTTCATCGTCTTGCTCGACTCCGACCACGACGACGTCGACCTCGATGACCGAGACGGTGAATGGGTCCCACCAGTTCAAGATCTCGGGGTACTCGCTCTCGAAAGGCATGGGGATCGGAAAGTACGTGGCGTCCGATACTTTCGTCGTCGGCGGGTACTCTTGGGCGATCTATTTTTACCCGGACGGTAAGAGTTTGGAGGACAATGCTACGTACGTTTCGCTTTTTATAGCTTTGGCGAGCGAAGGCACTGATGTGAGAGCGCTTTTTGAATTGACGCTTTTGGATCAGAGTGGGAAAGAGAGGCATAAGGTTCATACCCATTTCGGGAGAACTCCGGATAGTGGGCCTTACACGCTCAAATATCGCGGCAGCATGTGGTAATTGATAGTTCTTGTTTAATTTCTTGGTTGTTTTTCGATGATCTTGATGATACTAATTGTTATGATTATGATGGTGTTTTTCTTATGTTTGTTTATTGGGTTCTTGGTTGTTATATGTTTTTCTTGATATTTGGGTGTAGTTTGATTGTATATTTACCGGGGGGAAAAAAAATCTATTTAATGATGTATTAAATGCACTTTAAGACATGATAAAAGTGGGTAGTTGTATAGAAACCAATGGCATGATTAGGAATTGTGAAGTAATAGCAATTGGCTATTTAGTTTATTTGTTTTGGAATTGGAAGTTTTGATTTTGAAAGAGGTCAATATGTACAAGTGGCGGTGGTATGCTTGTTGAATTTGATAGATAACGGGTTTTCTTGGCTTGAATTCTAGCGTTGAGCTAGGATTTTTAGTGTAAAGATGCAATTTCTTGGCAAACATTGTTCAGAATTTGTGTGTATTACTTGAATCGATAATGCCTTTACATGAACTATTTTCCACCTCCTATCGTGTTATACTTATAACCTGCATCCAACCATTTTTAGGTGTATTCCTTTTGCCCCAGTTCTCTTTTAATGTAATCGAGTGGCAAGTGTGATATGATAATTTTTTTGTTGGATGCTGCAGGGGTTACAAACGGTTTTTCAAAAGAACTGCTTTAGAGACATCAGACTACCTCAAGGATGATTGCCTCTCTGTTAACTGTAGTGTAGGAGTTGTGAGATCATACACCGAGGGTCCTAAGATCTACTCTATTGCAGTACCATCTTCTAACATTGGTCTGAATTTTGGGCAGCTACTGGAAACTGGAAAGGGAACAGATGTGAATTTTGAAGTTGATGGAGAAACTTTTGCTGCTCATAAATTGGTACTTGCAACTCGCTCACCTGTATTTAGAGCCCAATTATTTGGTCCAATGAGGGATCAGAATACCCAGTGTATAAAAGTTGAAGACATGGAGGCTCCTGTTTTTAAGGTTGGGAAAAAATGCCCTTCTATATTGGGGTTTCTATTTCATCTGGTAGTTAATACTTAGCATTGGGGTTCTTCATATTAACTGTTTACACTTAAATTTTTTTCCCATAATAGTTGTTTTCCAATATTTCTCTTAGTTTTTTTCCCCTTTACTTTTCCAAGCTCAGCCTCACTCTTGATAATAGTAAAATTACCTAGAAATATATTTATGTTAAATGTTTATAATTGTTATCTAACCTCATGTGCCATAATGCAGGCTTTGCTTCATTTTATGTATTGGGACTCCCTACCTGACATGCAAGAGCTTACTGGTTTAAACACAACATGGGCTTCTACTTTGATGGCACAACATCTGCTTGCTGCTGCAGATCGTTATGGTCTTGAAAGACTGAGGGTGCTATGTGAAGCCAATCTCTGCGAAGGTGTTGCCATAAACACTGTAGCAACAACGTTAGCTTTGGCGGAACAGCATCACTGTTTCCAGCTGAAAGCTGTGTGTCTCAAATTTGTTGCACTGCCTGAAAATCTGAGAGGTGAGTCATTTTTTTCCTTGAAGATTTTTTAATATTTTGAAAAGTTTGAATAACTAAGATTTATTGATGGAAATTGTTGACACTAAAGAGGCCATACTATAATCAGTGATTTGGATAATCATTTTTTTGCTAATTGAAATTAATCATTCATCAACTAATGAGTCCTAATATTTTAAGACTGTCTCATCTCTTTGGAGAAGGCATCCCATGCATATGGCTTATGCAAAACCACCCCTTGCACACCACACACTCACATGTTGTGATTTGAGGACCTTAATGTTAATGATCAGCATAAAGGCGAAATAAGCTACATCCCTCTCACAGGTATCCCAACATGTTTGTTAGGACCTTAATGTTATCAACTTATTACTGTTAAATAAGGTGAAAGTCTCATCCATTTTGTAAGCAACTAGTGCGTCTGCAAGGTATTGAGAAGCTATGCCAAGCAATCCTGTAATTGTCTTGGATCTTAGGAAGACATTTTGTAAATTTAGTTCTAATCAAGTGGGTTTCAAAGTGTTTTTGTTGTCTGGATTTTTATTCTAATGTTGGCTGCAGCTTACTCTCTTTTTCTTTCTCCCCCAGCTGTGATGCAGACAGATGGCTTTGAATACTTGAAGCAAAGCTGCCCTACTGTCTTGACTGAACTCTTGGAGTATGTGGCTAGAGTTAGTGAACACTCTGTCATCCTATGCAGGCATGGAAATGAAGCTATCCTCGACGGCAGTGATGTCAATGGCAGGCGGGTGAAGCAAAGGCTATAGTGATCAGGCTTCCACTATTCTTTGTAGCCAAAAATTGAAAAAGATAAAAACAATAATGTTTTCTAGATATAGAAATCAACTTCTAGCTTTTAGCTTTTCACTTGTAAGCGAATGTAAATTTGTTGTTCATTTGTTGTCCATGGAAAAGCTTGTAATGTGTAAGTTTCCACTTGCAGTATGCCATTTCCTCCCCCCTCTTCCCATAGTACTTTCTTTGTGTTTTTTGTTTTTGTGTTTTCTTTTTCGGTAGAACTATATTTGTGCGATTAAAAATTGGATTACCGTTGTGTTAGATTGCAATGTATTTCAGTTCTGGATAATTTTCTCATCACAGTTAATGCTCTCTCTCTATCTCTCTCTCTCTCTCTCTCTCTCCACTATGTTTAATCAACTGTTGTGTGAACTGGTGATGCGGGGGAATCTTTTGAGGTGGAGATTGTCTAAATATGGTTTTAAAGACGCGAATGAAAAAAAAGAGCTGTTCCAAAAAACCTGCAAAGCCGCCAAAACAGGCTGATTTATCTTTGCTTTGAATTAGGTCGCATTCTGAGTTTATATTATCTTCATGGAAAACGAGTCCTTAAAGGAGCCTGTCATGGGTCCCAAAAAAATAAAAAACCTTCGTATGCCATAGGAGACCTTCCCTTCTGCTTTTATGAGAATTCATTTTGGTTGCAATTTAAATACTATTAATCATACACGAGCTTCTAAGGTTTATAGATAGTGATAGAATGGGGTTTCAAGTGATAATATAATGGTAATGAAATCTTTTGTGGTACTCTTATCTCTTTTTTGAATCTCATCTCTATTATCTACTTATATTCTACTTATCTAGAAAGAAAGAAAAAAAAAGACATGCATAACTAGTCACTATTTTGTGCATTAATCAATCTCATGCAATGCATTAAAAATAAATGATGTTAAAACAAGTGAGTAACTGCATAAGTAATTACATTTTGTATATTAATAGCCTTTATGTTTAGAAAGACTTTTACTTAAATTTAGCTAGATTGACATGGACCATACACTTATATAGCTCAACAAGAGCGTAACAACAATAAATGTTATATGCTTTAAATTTTAGATATTACAAGTTTGAGATTATATATACATTTTTTAATAAATTTGGATTTAGAATATGTACTCTTAACCTAAACTTGTCTTTTTCCATTATGTAATTGCACCAAAATGAACTGAATAGGAATTAGTGGACAGAATAAGACCTAATAGGACCAAATGGGACCTAGCAGACTAAATAGGACTACTAGATAGACATAATAGGACCGAATAAGATCAAATGGACCAAATAGGACCTCAGTGGACTGAATAGGACCGAATAGAACTCCAATGGACCAAATAATAGAATAAAACGGAGTAGGATCGTATGGATTGAATAGGAACGAATGGACTCAATAGGACCGAATAGACCCAGTGGACCTAATAAGACCGAATAGAATTAAAGTAGACCGAATGGATAGAATAGGAATGAAGTTGACTTAATAGGACTGAAATGGACCAAATAAGACCGAAGTAGATTGAATAAGACCGAATAGAACCGAAGTGGAGCGAATAAGACTGAATAGGACCAAATCAGACTGAATATGACCCAATAGACTGAATGGATCGAATAGGACCAAAGTGGACTGAATAACCCTATTTGTCATTTTTTTTAATAATTTACTTTTTAAATTAGGGAAATATTTAATGCAAGCTAAAATCCATAGTACTTATATCTAGGGGTGGCAAAATCTGACACGATTTGCGAATCCAACATGACTAACCTGTTTATAAATAGGTTATGGGTTGAGGCTAAACGAGTTGGGGTTATATTCGAGTTGATATGGCTAACTCGTTTAATAAATTGGTCATGTCAAGATTTGACATGGCAAAATCTTGATATTATTACTTAATTTATGGTTGTTTTTATATGTTTATTATTATATTTATAGTTGTAATTGTATTTTAATTTTATATACATGGGAATTGATAAAAATTATATAGGTTAGGTATGACCTATTAATTAAATAGGAAATTCTAATGAGTGCCCTTAGGGCACTGGTTAATAATCCATTTAAAGAAAGTTTTTATGGGAAATGAAAAAAATATAATTAATATTTTGACAGTTTTTTTCATTTCCCATAAAAGTGGTATTAAAATTTTCCTAAAATAGATTATTAATGAGTGCTCTAAGGACACTCGTTAGCATGACCCTAATTAAATAAATTATAAAACGAGTTATTTGTATTGACTTTTATATGACTTGTTAATTAAATGTGTTGGGTTGGGTTGGGTTGACCTATTTAATAAACATATCTTATTCGGGTTGAGAATTCCTAACACTAAAGTAAACAGGTTGGGTTCGAGTCAATTCATATAGTCAAATACTCATAACTCGACACGATACGAACTCAATCCGCGAACAAAGATCGTAACCCCTACTTACGGCCAGTTAAAATATAAAGTGGGCTCCAGCCCAAAAATATATATATATATATATATATACATACACTAAGTGGGCTGGGCTGGGTTTTCAGCATGACATATGTGTAAGACTGTAAACATAGCTATTTCTCCACTTTCCTTTCCCTCTTTGCCCTTCACTCTGTAGTCTGTCCCAAGCTCGATACCTCGACTCCAAAACTTCTTCTCAGACACTACATATACAAAAACCAAACACACACTCTCTCTCTCTCTCTCTCGGCGAAGAAAATATGGTATATCTTTTTTGCTTAATCTTTGTCTTTGTTAGTGTTTCGTTTTGATTTCTATTTCTCTCTTTGCTTTTCCAGCAAAAATCGTTTTTTGTTGTTTCTCCCGCAAACTTTTCACTTTCTCTTTATGTTCTTTGTGATTTTTTCTCCAAATCCTTGATGGGTTTTTCAGGAATCTCCGTTGTCGTTTGTTTCTGACATCTGGGTCTTTTTTCTTTTATGGGTTTTCTTTCTCTTATTTGTAAAGTGTATATTTTTGGTTAAAAAATTTTCTTCAAAGTCTCTAACTTTCTAAAAGTAATCTCTGTTTCCATTAGTTTCTGATATCTGGGTCTTTGTGTTTTTCGTTTAACTTTTATGGCTGCAGTTGTTCTTCTCGTATTTCAAGGACTTGGTGGGCAGAGAAGTAACCGTGGAGTTGAAGAATGACCTTGCAATCAGAGGGACTTTGCACTCAGTTGATCAATACCTCAATATCAAGCTTGAGAACACTAGGGTTGTTGACCAGGACAAGTATCCCCACATGGTACTAATCATTCTTATCAATTCTCAGCTTCAATTGTCTATTTTTAGTACTTATTCAAATTTTAGGGTTAGGGTTTATAAATTAATTTAATTTGTAGTTATTGTAATGTTAAAATCTTGGCCTGTTTGCATTGTAAATGTTTAATGGGTTTTTGATTAGATAACAGGTAGACATATGTTGTCATTGTAATTTGGAGCTCCATATAACCTTTAACAAGGAAGAAGATTGGGTTCATAATGAATTGATGGGGGATAGGATCTTCTCTAGTCATTCTGCAATCAATATAATGCTCTATGGAATCAGTTGTTGTATACATTGATAAATAAAGTCACAAATAATAATTTGGGCTAATCACATATATCCACCCACGGTAAGGGCGTTTGCAATATGAACCTAAACTTGCGAGCAATGTCCTAATTTGAAATGAATTTGCAGTGTTCACTCGATGTCCCTATTAGTATCTAAACTAATAGATTGGTGGGGAAATTAATCTTCAATTAGGGTGTTGATTATAATATTTTTTTATTATTTTAGCTTTAGGTTACATTTTGCAGTTGTCCTATAGTTTAGGATACATTTTACGGTTGTCCTATAGTTTAGGGTGGATAGCTACCTGCTAATTGCACTGATTTGGTTAGTGGGGTGGGCATTGCAAATTAATCTTGAATTAGGATGTTGATTGCATAATTTTGTAGCTTAGGGAACATGGTGAAATGCCTCCATTGCTAATAACTTTTATAGACATTTTAAAAACTTCTCATTAGCTCTTTAGTGTCTAGCAAGTGGCAACTCCTAAAGAAGATATGTACATGAGCATTTGACTTTTGGCTTTCTATCATTTATTTGTTCTTGTAAATGATTAGTGTTGTTTTTAACCAATCATATTGGGATATCCATGAGATCTGATTTTTCATGATTTGAAGTTACATTTTGATTGGATGATTTGGGAATATACGGATGTTTTTATGAGATTCTGAGTTTATCCCAGTTCCCCTGCCAAATATGTTTTGAAAATTATTACGCTCTAGATTATTTAGAACTATGATGTAAGGTTTATGTTTTAATTGATAAGATGGTGATGGGACCATAAGTTGGGAGGAGGTAGCCTTAACATTGTTACCCTCTGATTGTGTAGAATCATTGAAAACAGCTTATATGATTTCTTTTTAGTCTTGAAGCCCTTTCTCATACCTGAAAGTGAGTGCTGAGTTCCTTATTCTCTGCTTGTTTTAGGCCCTAAAATTCAAAGTACTATAATGTCTTGTCTTGTCATCATAGCATTCTTTCTATACTACGCAAACAGCCTTGTATTAGTGCCAATTATTTTTACAAAAAGTATGTCTATTTAAATTTATTGGTCCATGTTTTCATATTCTAACTCTGTTCTCCCTCTGTCCGCACGACTATCAAGGTTTGGGGGTCTCGATATAAGGAATTAATATTCTGCCTACCTGTTCTCTCATCTGAGTGGTTATTTGGTATATTGGAAAAATCATCTAGTTCAATGTCCAGGCAACCATATAGCAGTCTGATGTCATTCAAAGGTTTATTTATTTTTAGTCCTGAACTTTTTAAGACCAATGACCATAAGTGTGTAATTTCTATTAGAACTGAGAATTGTGACTTCAGAGTTCACATGCTGCATTACAATTGATCTGGAACTTCTTAACAATGCAAAATACGGTAGAGAATGATTCACATTATCTTATATAGAGTTATTTATTTATTTTTAAGTCATTATCTTATATGAAGATTATATAATGTAGACACCTGGTTGACCATTTTTTATATCCTTGGTACAGTCTGCTTACTTGGGGGTCTTTTTCAAAATTTTTTTTTTCAATGAAGTATTATTACTTATCCAAAAAATTTATATAGACACTTAATTCATTTAGATGGAATTTCTTTGGAAGACAATTGGAATCATTAATGAATCAGGTATCTCTTTTGGATCCTACAGCTGGGAGATACTTATAGACCTGCTATTAATTTTGCTTATAATGGGCTCTAGCTCTCCCTTAAGATTGGGTTGAAGGGTGAGGTAGTGAGTTCAAGACCCACCAGTGTAACTTATTGATCAATGAAAAATATTAATAATAAAAAATAAAAATAAAAAAGAAAAAGAAAATTTTTGACAAAAATTGGTTTGACCAAATGATTTTCTACTCCATTTTCATCATGGTTTCATGTTTCCAAGCTTATATGTGTGCGCTCTTCCCATACTCTTAGGGCCGAAACTCACATTATAAAAAGAAAGTTCTTGTCGTCCTCCATGAGTCTAAATTCTGGTTTATATATCATCAAGGTTAACATTGGTGGTTTCCTACTCTCTCAGGGAGAAAATAATTAAGGGAAGAGGGGGGAGATTGGGTGCGTTGGGCAGGGGTCTCGTGTTGTGTTTGCTGTATATGATTAATTTTCTCAAATTGTATATTATGCATTTCTGACATGACTAGTTTTATTGTGCTACAAAATGCTCATTTACGTGAATGAGAATTTTTTGGATTCTGTTAATATATCAACTCCCAAAATGACTTTAGTTTTTGTTGCATTTCCCCTTCTTCTTTTTAAACATGCTGAGTGGATTTAATAATGTTTCTGCAAAAATGGCAGCTTTCAGTGAGAAACTGTTTCATCCGGGGGTCAGTGGTGAGATACGTTCAACTACCTCCAGAGGGAGTTGACATTGAACTGCTTCATGATGCAACAAGAAGAGAAGCTCGGGGTGGCTGAATATTGATGTTGTTGTATCCCATGAACTCTTGATTCAAGATACTCATGGATGAAACTATTTGTTGAAGCAAATTATGCATTGTGATATGACTAGCTTTTCTTTTTCTCCTCTTAAGCAAGTTGCTTTGTTAACTTCTTACATGTGCCTTGGAATAGATCTATATGTTCCTCAATCCTAGATTATCCTTTTTTGAGTGAACATATATACTAATTTGATTTGTCTGTATGAGAAGTTTGCTAATATTCCATCTTACATGTAATGTTTAACAGAAACATGGCAGTTCATTGATATTCATGACTACCTTTTTGAGTCAAAAACATCTTACTGCATTATTCGCTTGTGTTAACCTAGGCTCAAGGCCACTGCCTTCATGAGGAGAGCATAATGCAAGCAATGAACCTCGGTTCCCAACTAATTATGTGGGGTGTCTCAACCTTATGTGGGCATTGAATTGCTGCATAATTATTTTACTAATGGCATTTTTGATATGCAAGAATAAACTCTAAATGGAACATCCACTTCAAAAGAATAGTTATTTTTTTATTTGGTTGTTATTTTTTATTTAAAGACCCGTATGGTCATAATAGTTACTGTATTTCTTAATATGTGTAATAGCTTTAATAAATAAATAAATTAGTGCTGGTTGCTGCTTCCCAAAACCGCCCTCTCCTCTTCTTCATCATTCTTAGATTCCATCTTTTATATCCGTTTTAGGTTTGTTTGCTATTTGCATTGTTGAGTTCTCTCTCTTGGTTGATTCGGCCTAATAGTTATAATGAAATTCTATGCTTCATCAACCTTGTAAAGTACTGTTTTATCTTTGGTAGATTACATTAGTTATTTATATTCTTTGAGAAAAGTATAGCATCTCCTGGGGAGGGAGGGAGAGAGAGAGAGAGAGAGAGAGAGAGTTTTCTCATTATTCCTACATTGCATTATGATTCCAAGAGAATTTGACTATTTTAGTTAGATTTGTATGTATGTAAAGACTACAGAGAGGACAAATTTTCTCTTCTTTGGTAGATGTTCAACGGGAGATAGGAATATAGATGTGAACTCTATTGAACAGTTTAATTAATATTCTAAATATATTTATACTCAGCACATTGCCTTTCTATTAATTTATACTGGATTTTTTTCTTATGACAAAACCATACCAGACTTGGGGTTTGAACTTTTTCCATGTAATTGTTTCATTTGAAAGGCAAAAAAGGACTCCGAATTTACAGCCTTACAGGTTTAGGTTTAGTTTTTGGAATATAGGTGAGCAAATTCGAATCTTCCCTAAATGAGAAGAAGATTTTATTTTTGCGACACATCAATTCTTTAAGCGTGGAGTTACCACAATTGCTCAAAATTTGGGGAAATAATAGGAGAATTGATTGATTCTGCTGGTGCATGTCAAATTACACCTTCTATGTCCTCAATGGCACGTAATTTGGGGGACATAATCAAATATGGAGATAGGGATTGGGATCTTTTTTAATATGTGGTAAAGAAAGCATGTTTTGGTGCCAATATACCTTCAATTCAGAAATATTGCTTACATAAAATTAAAGAGACTCAATTATATTATAATAATTTCTTGAAACATGCAAACAGCTTGTTATTAGGATTTATCGTGGCCCCAAAAATAAGTTTTTAGGGTTCAAACAGTTTATTTTAATAAATTTTGGGGTACAGATAGGATTCGAGCACTTTGACAGCTAGAAATGCCATCTGAGATACTTGCTCAACCAAATAAACATGTCTATTTGGGCTTCAATGGCAGCCTTCACAGCTGTTGCATCACTATCATTATACCTGACTGTCCATCCATGCTGAACCTTAGGAAATATCTTGATGTGGTTTTCAATCTGCAGAATGGTAGCATTAATTGGAGACTGAGAGTCAATTTTTTGGAACCAACCTAATTGAATATCCTTACAATATAATCGCAAATCATGATGCAAACCGCTTGCAAGAAGATTGCTCTTTAGATTATCTCCAAAACAAGTTGTCACATGACTCACATCCAAGGCTAGTAGTCAAGCAGCATGAACATAGATGATCTGAAATTTGAAGATCCTTACCTTATTTTCCGTTAGAGCCTCCTCAAACTGTTTGAGGAGTTCAGGTGGAGTGCCATTGTCTAACTCAGCAGCCAATATGGAAATTGGAACCTTGACAGCTGAAAAAGAAGAATTCTTCAGTATTTGTGAGTTATACAAGCAATTGTGTCAATAAATGTTAATTAAATAAATAGGCAAGTCCAATTGAAAATCTTTCACTTGAGATTGAAGCAGCTCTCCTACCACTATTTTGTATCAGACGAATTAGGCCCAAAAAACAGGCAACTTTTCACCTCTATGTGTCTTTTTTGTATACTTATACAAGGCTAAATATTTACATATTAGACAACTAAAAGTAGAGCAATTATACTTTCTATTATATTGGAGACTTGGAGTCCCTCTGTTGATATTTAGTATAAACATGTACGGGGATAATCCTTATTTTCTAGTAGCATATCATGTAAGATCGTAATATTTCTGGGTTTACACCTGCATAATCTTTAGATTTGAATTAACAGTCATACCCTTAATATCATCCAAAGTGACCCGTGAAGGGTGTAACAACACTGTAGCTTTAGTGAAATTAGTGCTTGCTAATTGTGCAACCACCTTGCCTGACAAAAGAATTCAAGAAACCAAGATTTTAGCTGAAGTACTTTAGAAAGCTTCCTTTATCAATAAGCTAACTCAATAAGCCAAGCCAAAAAAGAATTAGAAGATCAAAAATACTATTAAGAAAAGATGAATGGATATCTCACCTCCCCAGCAAAACCCTGCTGCCCCAACTGCATGTATGCCTTCTTTTCTCAGAGATGCAGTTACTTTTTTAGCATCTTTAAACCCTTTGTCCTAAATCAGACAGTTAGGAGGAATATGATAGCATAAAGCTAGTATGATTTGAAAGCAAATATTGCGCACAGTCATGATTTGTAAGTAAGAAAATGGCAAAGAAATATTATTTACTGGATACAATAACTGTTTAAACTGGCTTTTTTTTTTTGAGAAGATGTTTAAACTGAAATTCATGAAAAAACAGATTTAAAAAAAAAAAAAGAAAAATTATTTATAAGAAATTCATGATAAAACAGATGAATATATTACGTTCAACTTTATTTGAGAAGAGTTAGGCACAAACTGTTCCATGATTTTTTGACCACTCTTCTATTGTCCTGGAAGAGTTCTGTACATAGGGATCTCCATAAAAGAAGTCGGGAACCACTGCATAGAATCCAGCTAGGGCAAGCCTATCAGCAATATCCCTTTAAAGTGACAGTCAAAAAGAACTCGGCATTAGACTTAAAGCAAAACGTAGACAATTATATGTATGTGGAATCTATGTACAATACCTATTCAAGAGAAGATAAAATGTTATTCCTCATTGTTTCTATAATTTAGGCTTAAGATGATTCTTAGAGAGTAATGAATATATAGGCACACACAACAACAGCAATAGAGAATTTATCACAATAAATAACGTAATCAAGCAGTGTAAAATACTGGGGTTAATTTGGAGCATGTTCTTCACGAAACAAAAATTGTCGTGAGCTGTGTAATAACAGCACAATTCAAATTTCCTCACTCTTCTGCCATTAAAATATTGAAATCATGGAAAGCTGAGGTGCCACTGCCAGCACCCTATGCGGAATAAAACTAACACATTATTTCAAAGGTTAGTTTATTTCTTAATATGAAGAGAGTCAAATGTTGAAGCTTAGTATCACATTCACATGTCAAATTTCCACATCTCAATTCCGCATCTAGATGGAAAATGTATCACTAGACATTACTACTGTTTTACAGGCTGATTTTAACAGCCTCCATTAATGAAATTCAAGGTCTTTCTTCTCAAAAAAGAAAAAAAAAACATGTCACTTATGATCTATTTGAGAAAATAGATATTTTCTTACTCACTTTTTAATGGGGTTTCAGTTGCTGGCTTACAAAATTCTTTCATTGACATATTATTTTTGGTAACTATATTACTTGATGCACCAAATGAATCTAGGAAATTTTCGAAATTAAAGGAAAATATTTATTTGGGATATAAAGAGAAGAATATAGACAATATTTATTTAATAAAAATAATAAATAAATTATATTGATTTTTTTATACAAAATTTACAACGGAAAATGTTATATCACATTTACTCAAAGAGTTGTTACAAAAATATTTATATCCCATTAACCCCCATTATCTTTCTAATTTATTTGTTATTATTTTGTGATTATAACATGATCATTTGTATTTTAGGTCTATATAAATGTGTCTTACCACTATTGATATCTATCTTATCTATATTAATCCTCTATATTATGAATGGTTATTCATTTGAGTGATTAAAATGATAAGTGATAAAATATACAATATTTGTTGTGAAACACTTTTATATAGACATAAAATACATATGGGTTATAATCACAATTCACAATATAATGACATTGTAGTTGAATTAGTACTTTTTCATGCACAAACTGCTTAGGAGTTTAGGGGAAAAATACAGTATAATATTTCATAATTTTTTTTTTTGAAAAGTAATATTCCATAATTTGTAACAACAAAATTAATACAATTATTATTATTATTAAAATACACCAAAAAGTATATATAGGTCCACATTATTTCTAGATTGTCTACTCTTTTTTTGCCATATTTAAATATGTTAACCAATCATAAAGAAGAAAACCTGTTATTAATCAAATTGTTAAAAAATATTGCTTTCATTTTTTTGTCAAATTAGGTAAACAAATAGCACCCATTTTATCTAATTACAGAACGGTTTGGACAAGCAGGGGATCCAGGACTGCATACTCATGTTCTTCTATAATAATAAAAAAAAAGTTTCATTTCATGTTATATCTACGAAGTTCTTTAAAAATCACATTAGAGGTAAAGTTGAGAAGTGGAAACACCTCAAATGTGGTGCCTCATATCCTGTAAAAAGGGCAAAATTGTGTTAGGAGAAAAATAATACCAAAAGAAATATAAACAAAACCAAAAACAAGATGATGAAATAAATTTGGGTACTCAATCATGATACAATTTATGTCAAAATTATCCCTCCCCTGTGAGTGAGAGAGAGAGAGAGAAGAAAACCTGAAAGGAAAATTACATCTAACACAAGATATGTTCTAAAAAATAAAAATTACTAATCACAATTTTCATGATGGTTAATCAATAGATATTATATAGGTGATCAAAAATCACCACCACACCTTTTAGTGACTTTTTCATGGCTCTGTCCATGAATATAGAACCTAATTACGTTGGAATTCTCTTCTCCCAACTATTGTCAAGGGAAAAAAAAATCCTTAAATCTTAAAGCCTAGTATGTAGGACATTAGCATCAAGCATCTTTATTTTGATTCAATTTAAATTTAGCCGGTAATTAAGGGAATTTAAATTTGAGAGGACGTAGAATATTACTAAAAAATATTCTAGGAAGCTAGAATACTTCACTTGAGATGTCGTATTTATTCTTATTTTTTACTCTTTTTTATTTTTTATTTTTTGGTGTTATACTCGTATTTGTACGTGCTTCTTAGATAAGGACTAATAACTTGACAAGGACAAATTTTTCTTCCTAGAAAATATTACATTTCAAATTTCAATAATTTTTTGTCAAATTTTAGAAAAAAGATTTTTTTTTTTTTGAGAAACAAAAGAAAATTTTCTTATTTGTTAAAAGAATGAATAAATTCCAAAAAAGTAAGCATGGAATACCTCAAAACCAGAAGTTGACAAATACCCAAATCTGAAAAATGCTGAAATACGAAACTAAAATAATTAAGTAAAATGTTAATAGTTGCTCTAAATGTATTAGTTTAGAAACTATTTTTAAAAATATTTAATGGTAAAATAATAAAATAATTAATTTTTTTTCAATAACTTTTTATATTCCCATAAATCTGACATCAAAAGTTTTCTAATATAATTTATTAACAATTATTCTAAAAACACCCGTCAATATGACCTAATAACCAATACTACGATCCAGTCCCAGATACAAGCTCAGATCAGAAAACAGCTATGAACCTAAAACACCAACACCATAACATACTGTGATACTGGAAGCTAAATATAGTAAAGAGTGTGTCATTAGTTATTAGTTATTACCAAAAATATCAGAAACGAGTAGGATTCCCCGCTTTGAAAGACCGCTAACATAAGCTTTGAGGCCTCCAATGTCTTTCACAAATCCAAATCCATGGTTTGGGTTAAGAGTTGGTGGGTTCTCCGAGCAATGACGGCCTAGTTTTTCTTGCCCAAGAGAAAGAAATACAAAGCTGGAAAGAGTGACAAAAAAGGCTAGCCCGAGCACAGAAACTGGAGCTACCTTAGCCATGAATGAAAGTACGTACGAAACTGACAATGGCACAATGGCTTTTGTAACTGCATGTGTCAGATTACAAAGGTTATATCTTTTTATGGTACGTGAACTGGATAATGCATGGTTGCTAATCATGGTCAGCCTGTTATAGAATGCTTGAATCGGCATCGTTGGAAATATTATTATGCTTCCTATTGCAGTCAACGCCAGCATTTTTGGTTCTTTGAATTTGATTTTGGGCTATGTTTAGTTCACACAGATGTGTTACACACATTTTGGCTAAGGATTGATTTTCTTCTGGTGATAGTTTTGTTTTGTTTTTGTATATATCCTCAATTTCTATATTTTGTACTAAATGTATATATCCTCATTTTTATATTTTGTACCAATTATTGGCTGAGGTTTGGTGTATTTCTTATAAGATGGGTTCAAATCACACATTTTTTAAACCATTGGATTTAAGTAGATTCAACGGTAAAAAAAAAAAAAAAAACTTATTAATGCTAATATTCTGATTAGGATCTCATTAATTATCCCTTATTTATTATATTTTATATCTATCTCTGAACCAAAAAAAAAAAAAAAAGTGTTATATTTGACTCTCTCTACGTTTCTCTCTCTATCTCCTTCTCCTCCACCGTTCCACCTCCATGCAAAGATTGCCGGTAGAAAAAGGAAAAAAAAAAAAAAAAAAAATTGGAACGAGGTTTTTGCTCATATGCTTCCGTATAAACAATTGAAGGTTTTAGAAACGTATTTTCGATCTCATATCATAATTGGGAATCCACAAGGTCAAGAGAGAAATAGGCACCAAATACACATCAATGATTACATTGATTAGCAAGCCATAGATTAGATTATGCAACTTCATTATTAGAAGAATTAAAGATAGTATTCAAATCCATCCGATACAGTAAGCAATTTTTCGAATTTTCAAAGTATAAAAGTAAAAAGTAGGGAGTCAATTCAAGTTAATCTCTATATTGCTAGACTAGTAAAAAAATTAAATGTCTCATGTACTCGGACTGCTATCTCTTTTGAATAAGTAATATAATTGTTACAAGTAATTAAGGGGGTGTTTGGTAGAGTAGTTTGAAAATTGTTGTTTATTGTTTTTTGAAATACGTGTGGGTGAAAAAGTGTGTTGAAATGCGTGAAATGCTGTTTAAAAACTAAAAAATGTTGTTTAAAATGCATAATCAAACAGGGCAATGTCTCATGTTATTTTTTTATTAAACACAGTAACAATTACGCAGTTATTTTTTTATTAAACATAGAAAATAAACCAGCTCCAACATTATGGCTAAAAGAGTAAATACCATTCTTTCTCAGATTGTTGTTTCAGCTTGGTTATTTTTTATTTTTTTATTTTTTTCCTTCTGCTAGCAACCTATAGAGGTGGAACAATGGTGGAGGAGACAGAGAGAGAGAAACGGAGAGAAAGAGGAACGTAGAGAGAGAGAGAGAGAGAGTGAGAGAGAGAGAGAGAGAATCAGACATTTTTAGGTTTAGAGATAGATTTAGAATGTAATAAATAAGAATAATTAATGAGATCGTAATAAGAATATTTATAATAATAAGGGTCATTTCTTAATCGTTGGATTTACTTAAATCTAATGGTTTAAAAAATGTATAACTTAAACTTATCTCATTTCTTATAGGAGAGAGTTTCAACTTATGGCGTCCACTCCTGATGATAGCTCTTTATCATCAGATCAAGACACCAATCAGTTTTTGGTGTAGGCGGAGATTGAACCCTAGATCTCTTATACAACCATCAAAGACTGGGGTTCAATCCTCGCATTTTTGAGCTTTTCTAAACGGATACAACATTTGTCTGGTGTCTAGTGCACTGATACATTATTTTGGAATATTGTTATATTTAGGACAGATCTACAAATAGTTTGATTGTGAGCCACACATCTTCAAAAAGATTTATGCATTGTTTTGGAATTTTCAGGTTTAGTTTTTGGAATATAGGTGAGCAAATCTAATCTTTGTGAGTGACAAATTTGCTTTAGAAGGTTTTGTGTGTTGGGGGGTGGGGGGGGGGGGGGTGTGGAAGAAGGGGGAGTGTTACACATCAATTCTTTAAGCGTGGAGTTACCACAATTGCACAAAATTTGGTGAATATAATAGGAGAATTGATTGATTCTGCTGTTGCATGTCAAATTACACCTTCTATGTCCTCAATGGCACAAAATTTGGGGGATATAATCAAATATAGAGATATGGAAGGTAAACTTTTTTAATATGCTATAAAGAAAGCATGTTTTGATGTCATATACCTCCCATTCAGAAATATTGTATACTTAAATGAAAGACACTCAAATATATTTTTATTCATTTCTTGAAACATGCAAACAGCTTGTTCGAATTTATCTTGGCCCCAAAAAATAATTTTTAAGGATCATACTGTTTATTTTAACAAATTCTGGGCTACAGATAGGATTCTAGTATTTTGACTGCTAGGAACATCAATGTTTCCTGAGATACTTGCTCAACCAATCCAACAAGTCTTTATGGGCTTCATTGGCAGCCTTCACAGTTGGTATATCAGTCTCATTGTACCTGACTGTCCATCCATGCTTAACCTTAGGAAATATCTTGATGAAGTTGTTAACCTGCAGAATGGCAGAATTAATTGGAGACTGAAAGTCGATTTTGGGAACCTACTTAATAAATATTTTCACAATATAATTGAAATTCTTGTTGCAAAACTCTTACATGACGATTGTTAATGAGATGTCATTTATATTTATCTCCAAAACTAATTGTCACATGACTCAATTCCAAGGCTAGTAGTCAAGCAGCATGAACTTAGATTATCTGAAATTTGGAGATCCTTACCTTATTTGCTGTTAGAGCCTCCCCAAACTGTTTGAGGAGTTCAGGTGGAGTGCCATTGTCTAACTCAGCAGCCAATATGGAAATTGGAACCTTGACAGCTGAAAAAGAAGAATTCTTCAGCATTTGTGAGTTATACAAGCATTTGTGTCAATAAATGTTATTGAAGTAAATAGGAAAGCCCAATTAATCGATGATCTTTCACTAGAAATTGAAGCAGCTCTCCTACAGCTATTTTGTATCAGATGAATTAGGCCCAAAAACAGGCAAATTTTCACCTCTATGTGTGTGTTTTGTGTATACTTATACAAGTCTAATATTCACATAAGACAATAGAAGTAAAGCACTTATCCTTCCTATTATCTTGAAGTCCATCTGTTGATATTTAGTATACGCATGTTCAGGGCTTATCCTTATTTTCTAGTAGAATTTCATGTAACATTGCAAGATGTCTGGGTTTACACCTACATAATTTTTAGATTTGTATTAATAATCATACCCTTAATATCATCCAGAGTGACCCATGAAGGGTGTAACAACACTGTAGCTTTAGTGAAGTCAGTGTTTGCTATCTGCACAATCACCTTGCCTGACAAAAGAATTCAAGAAACTAAGATTTTAGCCAAGGTACTTTAGAAAGCTTCCCTTATCAATAAGCTAACTCGATAAGCCAAGCCAAAAAAGGGTTAGAAGATAAAAAAATACTATTTAGAAAAGATGAATGGATATCTCACCTCCCCAGCAAAACCCTGCTGCCCCAACTGCATGTATGCCTTCTTTTCTCAGAGCTGCAATTACTGTTTTAGCATCTTCAAATCCTTTGTCCTAAATCAGACAGTGAGGAAGAATACGATGGCAACAAAATTAGTTTAATTTGAAAGCAAATATTGCATACAAATCAGGATTTGTAGGTAAGAAAATGGCAAAGAAATATTTTTAACTATATATGATGACTGTTTAAACTGAAGTTCATGATAAAACAGATAATATATTATGTTCAACTTTATTTGAGAAGAGTTGGGCACAAACTGTTCCATGAATTTTTAACCACTCTGGTATTGTCCTGGAAGAGTTCACTACGTAGGGATCTCCAAAAAAGAAGTCAGGAACCACAGCATAGAATCCAGCTCGAGCAACCTTATCTGCGATATCCCTTTTAAGTGACAGTCAAAAGAACTAGGCATTAGTCTTGAAGCAAAATGTAGACAGTTTTATGTATGTGAAATATGTTCACACCTTTCATGAGGGTAAAATCTGCTATTCCTTATTGTTTCTATAAGTTAGGCCTAAGATTATTATTAGAGAGCAATTAGTGAATATACGTACACAACAACAACAGAGAATTTATCACAGTAAATAACATAATCAAGCAGTGTAATTAAAGTACTGGGGTTTGGAGCATGTTCTTCACGATGCTACAATTGTCATGAGCTGCGTATCAGCACAATTCAATTTTCATTGACATATTATTTTATGTAACTACATTACTTAATGCACCAAATGAATCTAGGAAATTTTGCAAACCAAAGGAAAATATTTAATTTGGGATATAAAAAGAAGAATATAGAAAGTGTTGATGTATTTTAATAAAAATAATAAATTAATTATATTAATTTTGTTGTTACAAAAGTCACTATGTAATATTATACCTTTACTCAAAGAGTTGTTGAAAAAAAAATTTATATCCCATTAATTCCCCCACTATATCTTCACTATATTTTTAATTTGTTTGTCGTCGTTATATTATGATTATAACTCATATGTATTATATGTCTATATAAAAGGTGTCTTACTACTATTAGTATATCTATCTAGAATCTAGATTATAACAAGATATAATCAAGCCATATATATACCTGTGATATCTATCCTATTTATATCATATTATTATAAATCTATCTACATATGATAAATTATTATTCATTTGAATGATTAAGATGATAGGCGAGAGCTTGCTAAATTATTGTGATTTATTGAATTATTTTTAATTTTTTTACCATGAAACCAACAATGTTAAGCATTTTGCGCATTGTATAAGAATTTGGGCTAATTCTCTAGAACGCTAATGAAAGGGGTGGCGTGTTAGTGAACCCATTGCAACGGTTGAGTGTCTTCGATACTCTCCCGCAGTGGTGCCAAACACCTTAATATTGTTGGTTTCGATAGAAGAAAAATATAATAAATAATACAATAAATCACAATAATTGAGCAACCTAACAACAAATAATATGTAATTTGTCGCTTATCATCTTAGTCATTCAAATGAATAATCATTTATCGTATGTAGATAGATTTATAATAATATATATATATATATATATTTTTTTTTTTGAGGAAAAGATTTATAACAATATGATAGATGAAAGATAGATATCACCGGTTATGACTTGGCTGAGCCACAGATATCTCACTCTTTAGATAGATATCTCAATAGTGATAATTCACCTTTATATAGACATAGAATACATATGAGTTATAATCATAGCATAATGGCAATTAAATTAGAAAGCTAATGCTTTTTTTTTTGGTTGAGAAACTAGATAATGGGATATAAACATTTTTTGTAACAAATCTTCGAGTAAATATGGTATAATATTCCAACGTAAATTTTGTAAAACAAAATTATTATAATTAATTTATTATTTTTATTAAAATATACCAACAAAAGTATAAAGCTACTATAGGTAAAGGATAATCATATCAGCAGTGATATGACATTATCTCCTTGTTAAAGCATCGGTAATTTTCATTTATATGCAGGTTTGCTATTTCTAATTTAAAATTTTACTCTCCAAGCAGTCAGATTGATGATATAGGCCTTAACAAGATCAAAGATCACTTGACTTTGTTAATCTGAGCATGATAGTGGTTACTATACCATTAAAATCTTGATGGTTTTTATACACACATATACGTGTGTGTGTTTGCGCGCGCATTTTTCCAACCACAACACAAACAGCAAGGCAAACTTTGGATTCACATGTATCATAGGTTATCTACTAGATCAAACAAGCAATATAGAGCATGTCCGTTCAAACATGATCTTCTTTTTGTTACCCTTTTTCAAATGCTCATTGATGAACACAGAAAACACAAATTTTAAGGCAAATGGTTAAATTTGCTTATATTTGCTTATGAGGGTTATCTAGCCAAAGGTTGAAGGTAGGCTTTGGTCAAGACTCATGCACCAACTCTTTCAAAGAGAGAGTCATACACGCAGCCTCCCTTTTACAAAGACTCAATTTCTCGAGTGTGAATATGGGGCATACTTTTTTATTAGGTTGAAACTTGAAAGGATGTGATTTGTAAGGCCCAAATGTACCATTGAAGCTATATAGGACCACATCCAAAGTTGAAAACAAAGAGAACGTGCATCTGAACACCACTTTTTTTCTGTGTAGAAGTTATCAATCTTTATGATATAACAAGTCAAAGTAATTTGTAAAGTCGCCAGCAGCATATTCCTATTCAGCATGGTCCTGGCCCTTCTGCTTAAGCTCGGGCTAAAGACTAAATATGAGACTCAAAAGTCAAAATAGATAGTTCCACATTATCTCTGATTTTTTTTCCACCCCATATTTAAATATGTTGACAACTACTATTCAAATTGCGTTAACATATTGCTCTCTTTTGGTCAAAGTAGGCAGACAAATAGAAACCATTTGATCTAAATATAGAACAGATATGACTTGGAGGGGATCCAGGATTGCATACTAAGGTTTCATTTCATGTTATATCTATGAATATTTTAAAAATCGCAATAGGGTTGAGAAGTGTACATACCTTAAATGTGGTGCTTCATATCCTGTAAAAAAAAGTAAAAAAAAAAGGGCAAATTATAACACAAGGAGAAAAAAAAAAAAAAACAAAAGAAATATAAATAGAACCAAATACAAAGTGATGGAAATATATATGGGAACTCAATCTTAAATTCCACAAACACATGTACTCCAAGGTACTGATTGCTTAATCAATAGATACTAGATCTAACACAAGATATGTTCTATAAAGTACAAGTACTAAATTTCCAACGTTGAGATAGGGTATTAGATCTAACACAAGATATCTTCTAGAAAGTACTGATTGGTTAATCAATAGATACTAGATAGATGATCAAATTTCACAAACACATGTACTCCAAAGTCGTCTCTTCTTAAAATTGTCAAGAGCTTTGTGTTTTACGGTTTTAGTGAACTTATTATTGTTCTTTCTCAAATCCTCTTCCACCTCTTGTTGTGAGAAAAAAGAAATCCTTAAAATCTTAAAGCCTGGTATGAAGGACATTTGCATCAAGCTTCTTTACTTTGGTTGAATTTTAATTTAACCCATAATTAAGGAAATATTACATTTCAAACTTCAACAATTATTTTTTTTCATACTTTGATTGAATAAAGAATTCAGAAAAGAAAATCTTCTTCTTTGTTAAAAGAATGAACATGTTCCAATAAAGTAAGCATGGAAAAACTCAAAAGCACATGTTGAGTGTAACCCAGATCTGAAAAGTGCTAAAATATGAAAGTAAAACACCATAACTACAATCCTGGATACAAACCCAGATCAGAAAACAGCTCAAATGTGAAACTAAAAACCCAAACACCATAACATACTGGACGCAAAATATTTTTAAAAGAGTATATATCATTAGTTATTACCATAAACATCAGAAACGAGCAGGATTGCCAGCCTGGAACGAGTATGGCCACTAACATAGGCTTTGAGGCCTCCAATGTCTTTCACCAACCCAGCTCCATAGGTTGAGTTAGGAGTTGGTGGGTTCTCCAAGCAGTGACGGCTTAGTGTTTGTTGAGCTAGAGAAAGAGATACAAAACTAGAAAGAGTGACAAAAAAAGCTAGCTTGAGCACAGAAACTTGAGCTATCTTAGCCATGAATGAAACTATTGAGAAACTGTTGAAGGTAACACAAAATCACTGATAATTGGCACAATGGCTTTTGTAACTTTGTCAGATTATAAACTAAAAAGGTTTTGTCTTTTTATGGTATGTGAATTGGAGAACGGGTCCGCTTTTTATGGAATGCTTGAAACGACATCGTTGGAGATATAATTATGTTTCTTATTGCAGTCAACGCCAACCTTTTTGCCACTTTGATTTTGATTATTGCCCTGTAATTAGATAGGACAGAGACAATAGATCCGTAAAAAGTGGTCAATATTTTTACCTTATTTGAATAAGGGAAGCTATTACCATAAATTTTGCTACAATTTTCTTATGCGACTGCTTATGAATAGTAAAAATACAATAATTAGCCTATTTGAATTTATGATTTCATCATTCACAAATTACCATATAGTAAAGTTGTGACAAAACTATAAAAATAGATTCTTTTTGAAAAAAAATTGTGGAAAAATTTATAGCACTGCACTTAGGCTTTGAATAATTGATTTGGGTCATTCAAATAAAACTGCCGACACCCTCAAAAAAAATAATAAATAAAACTGCCCCCGTTTTCAGTTAGTAAATGTGGGGCCTGTGAGCTTGGTGACCTCGGCCCACTTCACATCCGGCCGCCCATGCCGAGGAAGAAGGATCGTCCGAGGACGATTCATGAAAGCCTAAGTTTTAAAAATCCCCGCCGATGATAACCCTGTCCTTGGTGGGCCGAGACTAGCTCCAGGTGGGGGAATAGGCCCAGGACAGGTTGTCACCTCCACACTAAATGCGCTCACTTAACCCTTTGGCCGCACTAATGGAGATGTAACTCTTGGACATGGCAACCTTGGTTATTGTGAATCACTTGAGTACTGATAGTGCAGCTGATGGGACGGACGGTCAGAGGAAAAGCGCATGGATGATCAACAGATGGAAGAGAGAGATGGGGGGAAGAGGACTATATAAGAGGAACCAACAGAACAGAGGAGGGAGGAGAAAAAGGAAAAAAGGGGAGAAGAAGGACAAAGATCAAGCTCCTCGGATCAGTGCCGAGGAGAAGCATTAAAGTAGAACTTATATGCTCTAGCCGTCAACGGTGGTGAATTCATCATTTGGGCTTCGTTCGTCCGCAAGGGCCAATTTCTTTAACCCACTCTCTAAAAATGTATTGTTTGGGGTCTTTACAAAATTGAGTCCCTACAATTGGCGCTGTCTGTGGGAAAGAATTTATGCACTAGCGGGCGCAACGGACAATCGTTCCTAAGTAGCTAGTTTACGGAAGGTTCGCAATAATGCGTTTGTAAAAAAAAAAAAAAAAACCAATGCAGAAAAGTAGAAGATTCAAAAGAAAAGAGAAGAAAAATGGCAGTATTTTATTAGATGAAAAGGAAATACAAGATACAAACAACGGCTCAGACAGGCTGGTTTTAAAGCCAATTCTACAAACAAAGGCCTGGACGGGCCTGTTCTAAAGCTAACTAAAGGGGTGGGGGCTGAGGCAGGCCTGTTTTAAGGCTACCAACAACGCCCAAGCCGGTGCGGTGGTGCTGGCACGAAGAGAGGAGCAGATGCAAGGGCGTTTGACGGCCCTTCCCCACGATGTTCCCTTGATTCTCTTCCAGCCCCATGGCGGTTGACCGTTGGAGACGGCAACACTCGGGCACCAAACATGACGTAGTCTTGCACACCTCCACCGATGTGGGTGCGCCCCGCAGAAGAGTATTATGTGCTTCAGGGACCTCCCTCTTGGCCGCTATGCACGGCACCATCAGGATGACGCCCAAACTTTGTAGCGCCGGAGATTTGATGCGGGTTATAGCCACAATGGCTCTTAGTCGAGTGAGGAGGACCTCTGGTCTATGTGCCCTCACTCCCATCCAAGGCCGTTCCATTTCTCCAAACTCTTATCACAATTCTGGCAGAGTTATTCAGGGGGCTCTGAAGGTTGAGGGGACATGTTTCCTGGTGTGGTAGAGGTTTCGTGGAGCGTAGAAGGACATTTCCCCCTATATAGCCTTAAATAGAGGGTGAAGATTGGTGGGAATTGATCTACGTAGAATTCGAAATAAGGATTATCGGCGACATTAATCCTGACCAAATTCCAAGGCGGCTATCAACCGTTCGATCTGCATCAATCCATGAGGATATTAATGAGAGCGCGCCTCGTGTGTCCAAACGTCAAAGCGCGGAACGCGAACAGTCCAGAGGCGCCTCGTAACTGATGAGGGCAGAAACTTCAACTGAAGGCGGCGTTACTGCCACGTGTAAGGTTAGAGTCCCAAACCACCCTTGCCTAGGGCACTGCGGGGTCAAGGGTCCGGTCCACAGGATGACCCACTTCTGACGAAGTAGGGCCGAGGCCATCATCACGCCAAAACTAATATGGCCAACGTTGGGTACTAGACAGAACCAAGGTCTTGCATGGTCCTCGAACCCAAACCTATGGGGAAACTAGCTACTTACAGAAGAACAGAAGTGTTAGACAGAACCAAGGTCTTGCATGGTCCTCAGACTCAAACCTATGGGGAAACTAACCACTCAAATATACCTGGGTACTAGACAGAACTAAGGTCTTGCATGGTCCTCGGACCCAAACCTATGGGGAAACTAGCTACTTACAGAAGAACAGAAGTGTTAGACAGAACCAAGGTCTTGCCTGGTCCTCGAACTCAAACCTATGGGAAAACTAACCACTCAAATATACCTGGGTACTAGATAGAACCAAAGTCTTACATGGTCCTCGGACGCAAACCTATGGGGAAACTAGCTACTTACAGAAGAACAGAAGTGTTAGATAGAACCAAGGTCTTGCATGGTCCTCGGACTTAAACCTATGGGGAAACTAACCACTCAAATATACCTAGGTACTAGACAGAACCAAGGTCTTGCATGGTCCTCGGACCCAAACCTAATGGGAAACTAGCTACTTACAGAAGAACAGAAGTGTTAGACAAAACCAAGGTCTTGCATGGTCCTCGGACTCAAACCTATGAGGAAACTAACCACTCAAATATACCTGGGTACTAGACAGAACCAAGGTCTTGCATGGTCCTCGAACTCAAACCTATGGGGAAACTAGCTACTTACAGAAGAACAGAAGTGTTAGACAGAACCAAGGTCTTGCATGGTCCTCGGACTCAAACCTATGGGGAAACTAGCTTCTTACAGAAGAACAGAAGTGTTAGACAGAACCAAGGTCTTGCATGGTACTCGAACTCAAACCTATGGGGAAACTAACCACTCAAATATACATGGGTACTAGACAGAACCAAGGTCTTGCATGGTCCTCAGACTCAAACCTATGGGCAAACTAGCTACTTACAGAAGAACAGAAGTGTTACACAGAACCAAGGTCTTGCATGGTCCTCGGACTCAAACCTATAGGGAAACTAACCACTCAAATATACCTGGGTACTAGACAGAACCAAGGTCTTGCATGGTCCTCGGACTCAGACCTATGGGAAAATTAGCTATTTGCAGAAGAATAAAAGCGTTAGAAGGAACTGAGTTGTGGTACGGTCCTCGGATACAAACTTGAAGGACAGCTGATTGTCTCATGAGACTAAGTCTAGAACGGAACCAAGGTATTGAGCAAAACATTAAAGTATAATGAGTCAAAGGAAGCACTAATCAAAGAGCCAAAAGTAAACTATTGAATATATAATTCAAATAGAAAATATGTAGTTTCGTTACAATGTCGCCAAAGCAAAAAACAAAATGAAATGAAAAAGAAAACGAATAAGCGTGTCCCATGCCATCGAAATGGGGTGACCCAACGAAATGGCTTACTCCCCCAACTCGGTGGGCAGCTTATCTTGAGGAGCCTATTGAAAGGTTTCGACTAACTCTTAGGGACCCTAACTCTAAGGGGCTACTTCAGAGGACCCTTCCACGGTAGGAGGGATCTGGGGGGCAGTGAGTGTGGCTTGGGAGTCAGCAGGAAGCCTCGTCGCATATTGGGGCGCTTCTTGACTGTCAATTCTAACCCCCTTCAACGCTCTACGGGGCTCAGCCTCCTCAAAAGGTCTGTCAGCTGAAGATGCGTCCTCAGCAGTTTTGGTCCGACTTTCACTTGCCTCTGTTGAGGCAGACTCTTCCTCAGAAGTAATGGGTATAACCTCGCGAATTGCGGGGGGGTAATACACTCTCGCTGCCCTCCTAAGGTCAGACGAGGCATCAACCCCCGCTTGGTTGAGGGCTTCATTCCAGGTCTGGGAACAAAAGCGCCTGCACACTTTAGGGACTTGAGCCTTGAAGGTAGCTTCAGTCTTGGCCATCCCCTCAGCAAAGGCCTCCTCCTCCGCCTGTTCTACGGAACGCTCGGCGTCTATTCTTGCAAACTCAGCCAATTCTTTGGCCCTCACGGCTTCGTCCCTGGCATACTCGGCAATACCCTTTGTCCAGACCGCCTCGGCCAACTTTTTCTTCAGGTCGGCGATATCCTCTTTGGTAGCCCGCAGTTGGCCCTCGACCTCCTGCAAGTGCTTTGTCTGATCCTCGGCCTGCTTCGTAGCCGCGGCTAGGTCAGAGGCCGCACTATCTCTAGCCTTTGTCACCTCCTTCAGATTTTTAATAGCCTTCTTGAGATTTGCCTCAGATCTCTTAAGGGTACTTGTAGCCTTTAAGAACTTGTCGCGTTCCTTTGCTAGAGCGTTACTCTGGCCGTCAACCTCCTCATCTAGCCTGAAAACCGCCTGGATAGCCTGCCAACCAAAACAGATACGCCATAAAGGGGAGGGGAGGTGCTAGGCAACAAATTCAAACGAAATAAATAAGTACCAGAGGTCCTACCATGCCCAAGTATCTCTTGAGGATGCCGGCAACCTCTGGCCCCCTCATGCTCCCAAGCTCAGCCATGTCAACGGGTAGGAGAAGGGTCCTCTCTAGGGCATCGGCTACACGAGCCCCCTCACCTCCTCGAAAATCCCGAATAGTAGCGTCATCCATCAAAAGTTTTCCATGGAGCATGGTAGCGGGTAGCCAGGCCTGAGGCTTGGACTGTTGAACTATTTCTTTTCCTTTTCGCTAACCACCCAACCTCAGTTGTTTAGAAGACCGTCGGGCTTCATCCTCCTCTGGAGAAGGATGGGATCTGTCCCCATCTACTGGGTCTTTGCCCTTGGAAGGCCTCTTCCTTTTTGGCTCAGGGACTCAGTCTGAGATTTCGAGATTGGTGGGATGTATGAAGACCTGGTCTGCGCAGGCGAAGGCTGAGAGCCGGGTAGAGGAGGCTGGGGTTGTGACTCCCTTAGCACCCCTTTTCCAGACTTGCCCTCAAGCAAGTCAAGAAGGCTGATTGGGGGCTGTCTCCTAGGACCCATCTCAGCTTGGGTACCAACCCTCGAGGGCTGAAGATCGGCTTCGGACAGGTGGGGGTCCCCTAGACCACCAGAGGGATCCTCGGGCTGATCAGCTCGATCAAATACACTGAATTCGTCCTTAGACGAGCTTAGTTCGACCACTTCCGCTCCTTCCTCCGAGCTCCCTTCCTTGGCCTCTGCCGCTTTATGGGACGAGGAAGAGCCCGCCAACGGAGTGCCTTCCGGAATAGAAAATCCTTCGGAAAGCGCAAAACCGTCCTCTACCACCGTGATTTGCCTAAGCTGAGGATCACGAGCCCTGATAACATGCTTTGGGACCACAAACGACCTCTGGGCTGGATTGCATCCAAGGATCTTGTGGATAGCTTTAATCTAATTGTCGGCCTCGTTCAGAAAAAGCTCCGCCCTAAGAATGGTTTCCAATCCTCCTGGTTGACCAGATGAAAATAACGCGCGAAGGCGCGCGGATCTGCAGAAAGATAAACAAAACTCCCATAATCAGTAATGAACTTCTCCATCATCTCTTCAGACTCAACTAACTTCTTAAACTTACCCATTCCTAGCAATGTCTAAAGGACCCGAGAGAGGGAAAGAGAGAAACAAACCAAAGAAAATTTTGTGCTACAGAAAGAAGAAGACTTACAGAAATGGGGAGATTCTCCTTGGGCAAGCTTTTTACGCTGGAAAGGGGCGCTTGTCAGAGTGGAAATTGGACCAAATTCAGAATATACGTACCGAAGTTCGTAAGTGCGCAAATGAGAAGGCCAAGCGGTTCAAACGAATAGTTATAGCCCCAATTAAAGTTAACCAAGTGTAACTTCCCGCCCATAAAAGCAGGAAATCCCCGCCAAGTGATCACCATCGCACCGTTGGAAATGGGGAATATGGAGCCTCCAAAATTTAATGCGGACGCGCATTGAGCCTCGAAACACCAGAAACGTACATTGGACAGGCAAAAAGACTCCAATGCTAACGTGGACCGAGGTTGGTGAATCATGTAGAGGGCCCGAGAGTATCAAAATCCTCCTTCCCATTTGAGGATACGGACAGCAGGATTTTGAGGGGCTATTGTGGGGCCTGTGGGCCTGGTGACCTCGGCCCACTTTACATCTGGCCCAGTGCCCATGCCGAGGAAGAAGGATTGTCCGAGGACGATTCATGAAAGCCTAAGCTTTAAAAATCATCGCCGAGGATAACCCTGTCCTCGGTGGGCCGAGACTAGCTCCAGGTGGGGGAACAGGCCAAGGACAGGTTGTCACCTCCACACTAAATGCGCTCACCTAACCCTCTGGCCACACTAATGGAGATGTGACTCTTGGACAAGGCAACCTTGGTTATTGTGAATCACTTGAGTACTAATAGTGCAGCTGATGGGACGGACGGTCAGAGGAAAAACGCATGGATGATCAACAGATGGAAGAGAGAGATGGGGGGAAGAGGACTATATAAGAGGAACCAACAGAACAGAGGAGAGAGGAGAAAAAGGAAAAAAGGGGAAAAGATGGACAAAAATCAAGCTACTCGGATCAGTGCCGAGGAGAAGCATTAAAGTAGAACTTGTATGCTCTAGCCGTCAACGGTGGTGAATTCATCATTTGGGCTCCGTTCGTCCGCAAGGACCAATTTCTTTAACCCACTCTCTAAAAATGTATTGTTTGGGGCCTTTACAAAATTGAGTCCCTACAGTAAAATTAATTATTATTTTTTTTTATCGAAATAAATTATGTTTTTATGTGATACTTCTAGATCTTTTCTATGATACTTCAGTTTTTCCATGATATCTCAAAAGTTCAAGTATTGTATTAATTTTCTATGATATTTCCTCAGTTTTTCTATGATATCTCTAAAGTTTAAGTACTGTATTAATCTTCTATGATACTTCAGTTTTTCTATAATATCTCTAAAGTCTAGGTATTGTATTAATTATTCAATTATGATTAGTGATGAAACAATGGATTATATGGTCAACACAGATAAAATTTAGAGAAATTTAATATCTAGGAAGCTAAACTTTTTTTTTGGGTACAAAGTTTAACTACAAAGTTTGATTAGATTTTGACATTTTGTTGTGGTTTAAGTAATAATAATTATAACCTTTGTGATGCTCATGTCTTTAATTATTTATTAGAACCCCGTCTCCATTTCTCCCTCCCCTCCACCATTATTTGTGTATCTCAAAAATTAGATTTGTTGAGCTTGTGCAATATAAGTAAAGTTTCGACAATATTTTTTGGGTTTGGGCAATATTTTTTGAAAAATGAATCGTTTTTCAAAAAATATTATTTAGTATGAGTTGGAAAATTGTCTTTTAACTTTTGATATTTATCTTTGCATGAGATAGAATTATTTTCCTTATTTAGTTTCAAATGAAATAGAGTTATCTTTCATAAAATTTTAGAGGAAAACAACTCTAGATCTCATTCTAAGCTAAATAAGGAAAATTATGAGATAATTTTTCTTTGAACTATTTTTTTTAGATTCAGATCTTCTAAATTTCTTAGGGTACTCTACCAAATAAATTTCCTTAAAGTTTAACCACTCTTTTATGATTTAATGGTCTGAATTTTGGCATGTCAGCATTCCACTAACAATAATCTTAATTGTTTTGTTTGCAATATTATTTTATTATTTTAAGATTACTATTAGTAGAATGCTGACATGACAAAATCCAGACCATTAAATCATAAAAGAGTGGTTAGGATTAAGGAAATCTATTAATAGAGTACCCTAGAAAATCTAGAAGATTTGAATCCATTTTTTTTATACTACCTAACACAAAAAAATGCGGAAGACTGCTTCACGTACATAAGGTTTTCCGTTGGAAAAAAAATGGAGCGAAATAGTATGTACTATGAACTAACTTTGACCTTTAGATTAACTGGCACGTCCCAATATTTTCAACGAAAACAATCCTAAATTGAATACCATGAGCTGAGGATTTCGTCTGTGTCAATTAAATTAATTTATTTTAAATATTTAAATCTTAGGGTTTTATTTATATTCATTAAGTATTAATGATAATGATTAAAAACACTTAAAAATATATAATTATAATCATAATGGATACTATTCCCTAAAGAAAAATATAGATACCTATGGTGGGCCTTTTGTGATTTTGGGCTGGACTGCCTCCTGTTGCACTAGGCCTGAGTGTTTTGGATAGGAGAGTTGGGATCGGTCTAATTGCAACTCACCTTGGTTCGGCTTGCGCACACACTATGCCCCGTTTGCTGAAATTTTAGTCACATGCCCATGGCAGGCGAAGTTGCTACAAAAGAGTTATGGCGGATAAATGTAATAAAACAATGATAATGGAAATATGTTACTATTAGACAAAATAAGTAAGAGATTCTTAATTAAAACAGGTGGAAAGGGCACGTTATAGGTGAAATTGCAAAGACATAAGAAGAAACAATAGCAACAAGTGGTAAAATCAAAGAAGTAAAGATCAGTTTATCGTGTTTAATTGTGTTACGAGCTAAAACCAAGGAGGGAACCACTTCCTCAATGTGGATAACTTCACAGGGTAATCCTGTCGTAGAAATTATCCACTTTGAAGGAACAGGCTTGGATGGCTTGTGCCCAAACAGATTCTTTATCCTCAATAGAGGGTAGACTTTTAGAGGGAGAGAATGGATTAACCTATTGGTGCATGCCTGCCGTTCTACACTCTTTATCTCTTTTCTTTCTCTTTTCTCTCTATTTTTTGTTACTTTGATTCTTTCCCCACTCCTTTCTTTCTTTCTCAATGCTTACTCATGTGGTATTATGGTGATGGTGGTGTAGTGATCCTCCTCTAGAGGTTGCTTTGGTTTTGGTTGTGATACTGTCCACAGCAAGGACCCTTTATATACTTCCTGTCGTGACTGTTTTTTACTATTTTAGCCTTTAACCACATTTGTTTGGTTTAGGTGTTCCTCTCGACCACCCACTGGTTTGTCAATTGTCCAGCCACCACCACTTACCTGTGCTAGCTGTGCCACTTTCCATTACTAGACAAATAAGACTATTTTGTTTGCTTGCTCACCGTGGCATTTGTTTTTTACTATGCCTCGTGGCATGCACCTAGTGGTTCCAACTCATCCTGCCTTCTTTTGGGTGGTATATCATCCCAGCAGGACATCACCCCTAAAAGAATATGAGCGGAACCCCAGAATAGGCCTTCCCTTTTCCCTACCGCCAGACCATACCTTTTCTTACCTCTGACCCATGACCCACCACTCCTGTATTGGCTGAGTACAGGCTGGTAGTGCCTGGGCCTTGTGCGTGCTTCACTTCCCGTGTACGTTGAAAGCTTGTCTGCTGCTCATGTGTTTGCCATGGTCTGAAGGCTCATTTGTGCATTCTGCCTCTCATCATTGACCTCTTATGGTGTGAACTATTTTCTGATCTTTCATTCTTTATTTGCTTGCTCCTTTCAAGGGCTGGGCCTTGCTTGATCGTGGGTTTTTCCCGTTTTAGCCCATTCTTTGCTCTTTCCATAGTCTTGTTGCCATTCCTGCCATACCACTCTGCCATTCCTGCCGTGCTGTTATTTGACCCGTGCTTGCTGGGCCTCTTTGGGCTTGCCACCTATTCTTTTCTCAATGACTCAATGTGGTCATTTGATTTATACTTATGCTACTCTGGGCTTTCTTAACCCATTACATTACTCATGGGGCTCCTTTGTCCCATTTCTTTCTTCTTGAGCATCCTTGGCCCATTTGCTTTCCTTAGGCATCCCTAGCCCAATTATCTTAATCTTCATCCTTAGGGCTCATGGGCTTTCCACTAACCCCTTACTTTCTTGCTTCATTACCTCGGGCTTGCTGTGACCTATTCTCACTTTTCTACATCTCATAATGCCCATGAGTTTACTACTTCTCTCTTTGGGCTCCTTTAGGCCCATTTGCTTTCCTCAAGGCTTATTTATTTACTTTATGGGCCTATAATTCATTGTTCCTGCCATTCAGGTTTAATGATTTTTTTTATTAATCCACCAACTCTATTCTGCCCATATTGTTGGGCTTTTGAGCTTCCAAAACTAGCATCAACAATACCGTAGAATTTTGCTACAAAAAACTGATGAGATGATTTTAAAACCTCCTCGTGCTTATGATACAGATTGGGCTTAAAAAAAAAAATCTTTTTAAATTGTATTAATTTGTTGAGACTTCAGAGGTTCCGTTCGATAGTTTAATATTATTACTAACCCAAAAAAAAGTATATATAAGTTTATGCCCAAATTATCATTTCCAAAAAAAAAAAAAATTTCTACTTGTTTGACTTTTATAGCATTATCATTTATCAGCCAAGATATCTTGCCCAAGAACCACACAAAAAAAAAAAAAAAAAATGTATATATATGAAACACCCATGCTCCAAAAGCAAATAAAGAATATCAGCCAATATATGCATGTCTATTAAAATAAAAAATAAAAAATTAGTGAGCTTCACAAAGATTTTTTATTTTTTGGTGCACTTTTATTTTGGCATAAATTAACGGAGCTTTAATAAACAAAAAATTATTAGGTAGAACCAAGCATTTAGAGGTCCATTTACGATAGAATATGGGCCGCTTCAAAAACTAATTTTTTTAAACCCAATAGATTCCCTACAGGCCAGCCCTTTCACTGGTTTTTGGAGTTCCACAATACTTTTTTTTTTTTTTTTTTTGCTGAATAAATACATTATTTATAAGAAGAAACAAAAGATATACAATCCAGGGAGGGCCTGTAACCATCTCTATCTAAAAGCTTAGCTAACATTGACGGCAAGTTAGAGATGGAAACTGGCACACTCCAATTCAAAAGAGCAGCCCATTGGGCTAGAAGGTGGACGGTAACATTACCATCCCTACATATAAAAGAAAATGATACATTATCAAAAGATTTGACTAAAAACAAAATATCCTCTAGAAATGCTTTAATTCTCCAATGAGGGACAACAGCTTTGTTCTTCAATGGCTCAATGACATTTAGTGCATCTCCTTCAAGGATAATTCTCTTGAATCCTTCATCAGCCGCCTTTTTGATAGCTAACCAAGCTGCTTTGGCTTCTCCTAACAAAGGCCCTATCTGATCCAATTGCTCTGTCCATGCTGCAAGTAAATTTCCTTTTTGGTCTCTTGCCACCACTGCCATTGAAGATTTATCTTCCCTTATTGCTGCATCAAAATTCAATTTTATCCAATTTAAAGGTGGGGGAGTCTAGGATGAGTCTTTTGGAGGTTTGTTGATTGATTTCTCCACGCATTCTTGTGCTTTTCATATGTTTTATTCACCCGCCTTGCCACATTTTTCAGACTTGTTTTGATTCCTTCTAGCCAAGCTTTGTTCCTTGTCATCCAAATTTGATCACATAAAATTGTTGTATATAATTGGAAGTCTTTAGCTTCTTCTCTCTCTAAACCCAGGCCATGCTTTGGGTTGATTATCATCTTCACCCAATCTGCTATAGACACATTGTGCATATGGCTCATATTTAATGGCCAAGGACCTGCAAACCAAATTTAGGCAACCCAATCACACTGCAAAAAAATATGCTCCAAAGACTCAATGGCATTATTGCATAAATAACAATCTATCGAAGATAGAGAGAACTTGGAATTTAGGACTGAGGTTGTAGGCAGAATCTCCTAAGCCATCTTCCACAACAAATTTTTGAGCCTGGCATGAATTTTTAGCTTCCACAACTCTTTCCAATCATTACTTTGCAGCAAAGGGTGAGGTGGATAATTGATAACCCTTAAGGCATTATATGCTGTCCTTACAGTGAATTCACCTGCGGGGTTAAGGCACCAAAACACTTGGTCTTGTTGTGACAATTGGGTAAGGTGGATGGCCAGAATCTTGGTTATTGTATTTGGCTCAAATAACTCATGAAGCTTTCCTCTATCCCATTGTCTAGTATCTTGATCAATCAACTCCGCCACCAGATGAGCTTCAAGACTAGCTCTATTTCTTCTTTGAGGGATTAGATTTGTCTCATTTGGAATCTAGGGGTCTTCCTAAATCCAAGTATTCAAGCCATTCCCTATCTTGTGGCACATCGCATTCAAAGATGCTTTGGGTAGCCCATGATGCCCCTTTAGGTGAGGACATTTTCATAAAGTTTCTATGCTTTACATATTTCTTTTTAAAAATCTAGACCCATAGTTTGTCAGCATTACTTGCTATTTCCCAAGTCATCTTTGCCACCAGAGCTTTGTTCATGTCTTCAGTTTTTTTTTATACCTAACCCCCTAACACTTTTTGGAGTGCATATAGAATCCCAGCTTTTAAGACAACATCCCAGCTTATTTTCATCTTTGAAACCCCACCAGAAATTTCTATTCACAGCATCAAGCTTAGAACAAACTTGTTTAGGGAAGAGTAGAGATGAAGCTTGATCAGATGGGAGGGAGGAGGCCACTGATGTAATTAGAGTGGTTCTACCTACTGGTGATAAAGTCTTCATCTTCCACCCTTGAAGTCTTTGTTTCACTTTATCAATAATTTCTTCAGCTGCAATCTTTCTATCTCTACCTGAGGCCATTGGGATGCCTAGGTACTTTTCTTTCCTATTTGAGGATTTTATTCCCATTGAGTTTGCTAGGAGAGTTCTTATGCTTTGTTACACATTCCTACTAAAAATGATCACAGACTTTAATAGGTTAACTTTCTACCTTGACCATCCAGCAAAAGTTTCAAGACAAGCTTTAACGCTCTCTATATTTTCCTCATTTGCTTGAGCAAATAGGAACAAGTCATCTGCAAATTGAAGGTGGGTGATAGGCATTAGATCTGGTGCTAATTTATAGCCAATGATTTTGTTATTTGAAACTTCCCTCTCGATAAGCCTAGCTAGAACTTTTGTTGCTAGGACAAACAAGAAGGGAGATAAGGGGTCTCCTTGCCTTACTCCTCTATTAGGCTTGAAAAGTTGAAGGGACTGCCATTGATTAAAATTGAGAAAGAAGTTGTAGTTACACATTGCATAACCCACTGTATCCAGATGCTTGGAAAACCAAAGGCCCGAAGAACTTTCTCTAAAAAGCACCATTCCAGCCTATCATGAGCCTTTTCCATGTCTATCTTCAGGCCCATCCAACCTTTCTTACCTCTTTTCTTTCTCATGTCATGAAGGATTTCTTGTGCCAGAAACGTGTTCTCATGAAATTTTCAGCTTGGAACAAATGCTGTTTGCCAAGGTGAAATCAATTTAGGGAGAATCTGCTTTAGCCTATTAGCCAGCAATTTAGAGATGATATTATATAGGACATTGCACAAACTTATGGGCCTATATTGAGAGACTGTTGCAGCATTACTCCCTTTAGGTATAAGAACTATAAAGGAGTGGCTTATTTCCTTCAACATATACCCCCTTTGGAAAAAGGTAGTGATGGCTTCAATAACTTCACCCCCAATTATATTCCAATAACGCTTAAAGAAATGTGTTGACATCCCATCAGGTCCTGGATCTTTATTTGACCCAATACTTAAAACAACTTCCTTAATCTCCTCTGGGGAAGGAATTTTAGATAGCATCTCTATATCCTCATCAAAAAGGCTTGGAGTTATAAGATTCTCTAGGTTGCTGGGAATTGAGGGGTTAGAAAAAGTAAAAAGGTTTGTAAAGAATTCTTCGAAGCATTTTCCAATTTCTTCTCTTCCCGAAACCCTATTGCTTTGTTGGTTTTTTAGAAAATCAATCGCATTTCTTCTTCTTGTAATAATAGTTGTGAGATGAAAGAATTTGGTATCCAAATCAGTTGTAGCAAGAAACTTGGTTCTAGACTTTTGTCTCCATAACATTTCTTGTCTTTGGAGTCATTCTTGGAGTTCCAAGTTAATATTAGCTTCTATATTCAGATTTTCCTGAGTTGGATCTTCATTCTGAATCTTTTCTATTTGGTCCCAGCAATCCATGATTCTCTTATGGATATTCCCAAACCATTCTTTGTTCCATCTTCTGAATTCCTTCTTGGTTTCTTTAATCTTCCTACATACTTTAAACAGAGGGGTACCATTCACATCAGACCTCCAAGCTTTTTCCACCACAAAGAAGCTTGTCTCATCTCTTGTCCAGGCCTCTTTAAACTTAAATGGCTTTTTGGCATATCTTTGTTCACCCTCAGTGAATAAGACAATGGGAGAGTGATCAGAAGTTGAGGCAGGTAAATTATAAACTGCAGCTCTTGGAAATATTAGCCTCCATCTTTCATTTGCAAAAGCTCTATCTAATCTTTCTTTGATATTTGCAAAACCTTCCCTTTTATTAGACCATGTATAAGGGTTACCTGAAAATTGGAGATCAATGAGACCTTTCTTGCCTATCACCTCATTTGGGCCACCTCTAGAAGAATTTGACACTGGTTTACTGGCTTTTTTGTCAGCTGGGAAAATACATGGTTGAAATCAACAATACACAGCCAACCCCCATTAAAAGCATCTCCCACCTTGTCAATAGCTTCCCGAAAAAGACCTATGTTACTGTGATTTGGAGGACCATACACAAAAGAAATCAGCCAAGGCTTATTCATTGGATCAAAAAAAAGTAATCCATTAATTATATTACTAGATTTGAAAGTAATTTCGATATCTACTCCAATCTTTCATCCAACCACTAGTCCTCCTTTTTTCCCTCTCGGATCAACACACTCTATATTATAGGAACCTAATAACATCAACAAATCACTAATTTTACTGCTAGGAATTTTTGTTTCTGATAAGAAATAATATCTGGACCAATATCCCTTATTAAGGCTCTGAGGGTTCTTTTTGCCGTAGCCCAAGCCAAGCCACGACAATTCCATGATAAAGTAATCATGGCTGAGTTGGGGGCATGTGTTGGCCCGCCTCCTCAGCCATTTTGGATGTAAGGGATTCATTGATATTTAAGCTCATAGATTCAATATATGTTACATCTTGCAGTAGGGAATTGGAAGCAAAGACTGATTGCTTTCTAGCTAGTTTCTTGAGTCTTTTCTTTTTGTCCATCCTGGGCCTTCTTGAGATTTCTTTTAGAATTGGTTGGTGGGGCAGGTTAGGCTGAGATTGCACCTTTAAGAGACCAGAGCCCACCTTGGTTAGTTTAAGGGCCCTTCCATTGAAAGTATGTTCCTCTTCATCAAACTTCCTTTTAGCACATAGAGGTTTCATTGTTGTATGATTGTTGTGGTTCTCTATAAAAGCCCACAGATGAATCACCTGGGCCTGATTTTTCTCCTTCATTATAGTATGCTGTCCAAGACAACATATTATTATGGGCCGTTAAGAGCCTAATAAAGAGAGATGGGTCCATAAGATTTTGGTCAGACAAGGTATTTTGCAGATTATTATTGGGTGAGGTTGAGTCTTGGGTAAGTTTGGGTTCCTCGGGTATTGGGTCATGGTCAAGTTGAAGGTTTATCTCTTGGTTATCTGATGGGTTTATTGAGTTGGTTTTTTTTTTTTGGGAGATGGGATTGGACGGGTATGGTTAGGTTAGTTTCATCTTGTCGGTCAGTTTCCATGGGTGTAAAGGTATTTGTGGCTGTGAGTAATAATGGTTGGTCAAAGAAATTTTGGTTTTTGCTCTTTGGTTGTATGTTTGGTTGGCTTTGTGTGGGGGTATCTGGAAGCTTCTCTAAGCTTATTTGCTTTGATGGGATGTGGGCTTCGAAATTTTCAAGGTTGGTCTGACAATTTTTAGAAACATCGACCTTAGCTAGAGGGGAAATAGTTGACCGTACCTTGGTACTTGCAACTTCTGGCGCATGTTCTCTATGCACATCAAGTTCCAATTGCAAATGTCTTCCTCTTTCTTCTTATTCTTCATCTTTGATTTGATCAGTTTCAGCTAAGAACTCCACCCACCGTGTGGTTCTTTTGTTCATTGTTTCTGCCTTCATCCAAGGCCCAAATCCAAATGGCTCCTTGAGATTTAATTGTTTCACAGAGTGATCTGCCCAAGAACATCTAGCTTTTAAATGCCCCAATCTACCACATTTAAAGCATATATCTGCAAGTCTCTCATATTTAAATTGGATCCACAGATCTGATTGTGGCTTTTTGTCAAGGAAAAAACCACTCCAAAGGGGATCTTCCACTTTCAACTCCACCTTTACTATTAGAAATTTGCTCATACATATTCCCCCATTACCAGTTAAGTCTACCTCTATTACTTCTCTAACCAAAGCTCCAATCTCCTCTACATTCTCTTTGGACATGTATTCAATGGGGAGATTATGAACCTAGATCCATATAGGAATACTCGAAAAATCCATGTCTTCAGTAGAAAAATTCTGATGCCACATCTTGATGATGAGTGGAAATCCTTCAATGTTCCAAGGTCCCAACTCTAGGATTCTCTTCTTGTCTCTTTGACAAGCAAACTTAAACAAAGATATGTTCTCCTTGAGGTCCACAATCTGGACACTTTTAGAAGTTCTCCATGCTTTTAATATGATGGCTTTGATCACATTTTTGTTGATGAGTCTATCTGATTGTTGAGGGTCATTTTTGTAAAACAAGCCCAACTCAGCAACGCAGGCAGCAAATAGAAGTGGCAAGTATAGAATAAAACCATTAAGCCGAAGCGGCAGGAATAATGGATCACAGGCCTATAACATGAACAAATGGGTCTTGAGGAAGTAAATGGGCCCAAAGGGACCAGAAAGAGAGAAATGGCACCCATGGGTAGTATATGGTATGGAAAAGTGAGAATGGGCTGCGGCAGGCCCAAGGCAATGTAAACAAAGAAAGTAGGGGTTGATGGCAAGCCCATGAACCCCAAGGATGAGAATAAGGAAATTGGGCCGGGGAAGCCCAATCAAGTTAGTAAAAGCCCATGGGAATACAGAGTTAGTGAGTGGGTCGTGGAAGTCCAAAGGAAGTAAATGGGCCGTAGGCCCAAGGGAAAATGAAAGGGACACTTGAGCCCATAAGTAAGAACACTAGTGACCATATTAAGCCATTGGGGGAAAGAATGGAACGGCAGGCCTGAAAAGAGGCCCAGCAGGAGCAAATCGCCACAGCAGGAAATGCCAAGTAATGTGATAGGAAGCCAGGGTAATTAAGAAGTAGGCTGAAAGAAGTAAGAAGTCCAGTACCAAGTAAAGCCCAGCCCCTAGAGGGAACAGTGAATTATGCAAACGGTCCACGTAAAAGAACAAAGAAGCGTGGCAGACTGTGCAAACAAAACTCCAGATCATGGCAAACGCAAGAGCAGTAGGCAGATTTTGAACATACATAACAGGAAGGCATGCGCAAGGCCCAGACACCACTAGCTTGTACCCAGCCAATATAGGACGTGGTGGGGCTATGGGTCAGAGGTAAGAGGTAAGGGGGGTGTGGTTTGGTGGTGGGGAGAGGGGAAAAGATCTATTTTGCGGTTCCTACCCAAGCCCTTTTGGGAGGTACGTCTTGCTGAGATGACAGACTACCTAAAAGAGGTAACGTTGAGGGGGGAACCGTTGGGTGCATGCCATGGAGAGAGAGAAAAAGCATTTACGCCATGGCAGGAGAGGGTGCCACGGCGGACTAACAAACAACACGAACCTGCCTTTGTCTGGCGAGGGTAAGTAGTTCACAGACGAGCCTCTGGGTGGTCGGCAAGTACATCCAGACCAGACAAAGGCGGTTAAAGGGGTAAGGTGGTAAAATCCAGTTACGGCAGGCCCTATAAAAGGACCCTTGCCATGCCCTGTAAAGGGGATAAAAAAACAGAGGTATCACAAAGTGAAAGAAAAACAAAAGAAAAAAGAAAGAAAAGAAGAAAAGATAAGAGAGAAAACAGAAAACAAAAAGAAAAAGTATAATGGGCATGCACTAGTAGGTCGGTTCCCTTCTCTCCCCCTCGAAATCCCACTCTCTTGAAGACGATTAAACAATAGGGATTACTTTGGACACTAATCATTTGGGTCCGATTCCCTCAAAGTCATTAATCCCCACGGCAAGATATTTTCCTGGGAGATTAGTTTCATTGAGAAGAAGCGTTCTTCCTCTTTGGTCTTTGCCACTACAGACCCAAACTTAACTTGATATTATTTCTTTGATTAATTCATATTATTATTTAATCTTTCACTTCTTTTGTAAAGCTATTACCATTACTGTGATTGTCATAAAAATAGAGATTACTTGGTTATTTTCCATCAAGGAAAGATCACTATATCCTGTTTTCTTTTGTTATTATATCTGCCTACCGTAACTTATTAAAAAATAGCTCTGCCTGCCATAAGTACTCTCCTGGCAGACGAGGTCAAGTTTGAACACAAGCCGGCCCAAGGTGAGTTACAGTTGGGCCAGTCTCAACTCTCCTACTCAGAATACCCGGGCCCATCACCGCAGGAGGCAGCCCAGCCCAAAGCACAACACAAGAAAAGGCCCCTACGTTAAATTGGCGACTCCGCTGGGGAGTTGAAAAACAGTTTAGGAACAAGAGCCCTCGCAAACAAATGCCTCCAAAGTCCAGGACCACGCGAAATATGAGTGTCGTTCCCTCACAAGCAGAGTATAGGCCAATGACGCCTCACCAAAACAGCCTAACCAGACAGAAGGTGCCAACGGAATGGGGGTTGGACCCCAGCCTCCACCAAGAATCCCCACAGACAATGCCAACACCTTTGTGGAGGTGTTGCAGGCTCTACAGCCCCCGCAGCAACAAATGATGGAAGAAATCCATCAGCTAAAAATAGACAGAACGAAGGAAAAAGGAAGTCAGCATGATCCAGAACATGCGGCAGACAAGGAAGAGACACCAGCAGGAAGTGTCCCACAGAATGCAGATCAACGTTTTATTACTATGGCAGAAGTAGCGGCTCTCCTGGAGCAAGAGAGAGCTAGAGCACCCAAGGAGAGATTCTACGCATGGAGACCTCCATACCCACTAAGGGTACTCAGTAAACCATACCCCGAGAGGTATGAACCGTGAGTTTTCGCACAATATGATGGTAGTAAGGGAAGTGCCATTGAGCACGTAAGCAAGTTCATTGATACGCTTGGCCCTTATGCCGCAGATGAAGACTTATGTCTTCGGGAATTTTCTAAATCACTGTGTGATCGGGCTTACACCTGGTACATTGGCTTAAAGCCAGGATCGATCTCGACATGGGATGATATGGTGGATGTATTTTGTACCAAATACTTTCACGGAGAGGAAACGATAACACTTGCAACTTTGCAAGCAACCAAACAAAGGAATGGTGAAGACTTGATGGAGTACATCAAGAGATTTAAGGACATAGCACTCGACTGCTATGACCATTGCGAAGAAAGGATGCTGGTAGAGATGTGTATAATGAATATGCTCAGGGAGTACAGGGCAGTCCTAGAAAACCTCGAGATCTCCCAGTTCGCATAGTTGTTGCAAAAGGCGAGAAAAACTGCCCAGTCAGTAAAACCAAGCACAGACAAAAAAAGTGCCCCACGAGCCGTGGCGGTGTCCACTGGTGAACGGAGGAGGAAGACCGATGGGAGAGAGTACGATACTCCCCCGCCAATACCATGGACCTCAAAGGAGCTAGACGTACTGCTAGACAAATGGATAGTAGATGGAATTTTCAAACCTAACTAGGTTGCTAGGAAGCCCACAGAGGAGGAATGAAGGGACCCACATTTTTGTCGCTTACACAATTATGTCCAACATTCTCCCGCAGAATGTTGGGCACTTCGCATACTAGTGCACCGTAGGATAAAGGAAGGGACTCTAGAACTGTCCCAGCAGGAAGCCCAAAGAAATCCACTCCCAAACCACAAAGGGAAGGGAGTAGTAATGGTGGTAATTTGCGCAGATCCCGGAGAAGACGAAGAAGAAAACTTGGCTTTGCTTGCAGCGGCCATTACCACTTTGCAACAGAGTTTCAAGTTCAAAAATTTGTTCGACCAGCTGGGAATCATAGCAAAGGAAAGAATGGTAGCCACGAAGGCTCTGATGAGCATTGCCTCCAATGAAGGAATAGAATGTCTATCGACAGAAATACCAGATGATAGGGCTCTCTTACAGGAGTCAACTGAAATCACTTTTAGTGAAGAAGATATGGAGGTAGGACACCCAGATCACAGGAAGCCTTTACACTTGGCGGCGTCCATAAATCAAATCCCCATAAAGAGAGCTTTGGTAGATACAGGTGCTTCTGTGAACCTCATTCCATTGAGCACTCTACAAGCAGCAGGAATTTCAGAAAGGAGGATTCAGGGGTGCCCAATGGAAGTGATAGGGTTCGGCGGAAGGGGCGAGTACACAGTAGGCCACATTCAGCTGTGGTTGAAAGTAGGCCCCATAGCCTCTTTAGCACGGTTTCATGTGGTAAAGACAGAAGTATCCTATCACGTGCTTTTGGGAAGGCCATGGTTACACAAACACCAATTGGTCCCATCCACCTATCACCAATGTGTGAAAGGAAGATTGAATGGCAGGATGATACGCATAGCCGTGAACCCCTCACCATTCGAGTAGGCAGAAGCCCACTTAGTAGAGACTATGTTCTACGACCAATGGGCTCCATCTGGGGAAGTTCAGTATCAAAGCCATGAGGTACCTTCGTGCCTAGGTGGGAAGATGTCTAGAATGACCCAGAACCCGATCTAAGGGAATTGTTGGCAAGAAAGAGGAAAAGGAAAGAAGCGCCCGCCACAGGACCTGATGACACACCCCAATGTGTCAGGATCTGAGGACTTGATGGCAGAATCGTATACAAATTATGAAGGCGCGTGGGGCCCACGATTGAAACACAGACGGGTCCCACCCATGAAAGGCAGCACGAGAGTTTGATGTGTTGCGAAGTCCAAGAGAGTTCAGAGGAAGAAAGTGATAAGGAGGAAAGTGAAAGAGTTGCGGCAGAAAAGGAGTTACAGGTTACGGTAGAAGAAGAAATGGGGGAAGTTGACCTGGGGTCTGCTTCACAAGGGCCGAGGCCCATCTCAATTAGTGCAAGTTTGACAAAAAAGGAAAAAACAGAGCTGGTACGGTTGTTGGAAGAATTCAAAGACGTATTTGAATGGGACTACAGTGAAATGCCAGGGCTAGACTCTGGGTTAGTTGCACATACGTTAAATGTGGACTCGCAGGCCAAGCCAGTAGCTCAGCCTGCCAAGATATTTAACACAGAAATACAAGGGTAGATAGTCAAAGAAGTGCAGAAGTTGCTGGCCGCAGGATTCATTAAGCCTATTCAACATCCACGCTGGCTATCCAACATAGTACCGGTAAAGAAGAAGAATGGCCAGATAAGGTGTTGCGTAGACTTCAGGGATCTCAACAAAACGTGCCCAAAAGACGAGTTCCCATTGCCAAATATGGATCTATTGATAGATTCTGCGGCAAGAAGTGCCATGTTCTCATTCATGGATGGTTTCAGTGGGTACAATCAGATCAGAATGACACCAAAGGACGCAGAGAAAACTGCTTTCAGAACACCCATGGGAAATTTCTACTACACTGTGATGCCCTTCGGGTTGAAAAACGCAGGCGCAACTTATCAACGAGCAATGACGGCCATATTTCACGATATGATGCATCAAGAGTTAGAAGACTATGTGGACGACATAGTGGTTAAGTTAAAGAAGAAAGAGGAACACTTCCATGTGTTAAAAAGGGTGTTCGAAAGATGCAGAGTCTTTAAATTAAGAATGAACCCTCTCAAGTGTGCATTCGGAGTGTCCTCCGGAAAATTCTTAGGTTTCCTGGTACACAGCAGGGGAATAGATGTAGACCCGGCCAAAGCCACGGCCATTGCAATTATGAGACCTCCAGCCACGGTGAAGGAACTAAAGAGCTTCTTAGGAAAAGTCTCATATATCCGGAGATTCATCCCTGGGTTGGCATCAATCACCGCAGCTTTCACCAAGCTGCTCAGGAAAGGACAAAGTTTTGAATGGGGAGAAGCGCAGCAGGCGGCCTTCAGGAGGCTGTAGCAGATCATGATGAACCTCCCCACAGTACAAGCCCCAATCCACAAGAAACCATTGCTACTTTACATGGCCACCAATTCAGATGCCATTGGTGCCTTAATCGCCCAAGAAGATGGAGGTGGCGTCGAGCAACCAGTATACTACATCAGCTGCGCTCTAAAAGATGCAGAAACTCGTTACCCAAGGGCAGAAAGGGCACGTTTGGCTATTGTGTATGCCTCACAGAGATTACGTCATTATTTCTTGGCCTACGAAGTATGGCTGATGACCAAGTCCCATGCCATCAAAGCTTTGCTACAGCAGCCAATCCTCTCTGGCAGGATATCCTAGTGGTTGTTACAATTGTCTCAGTATGACTTGAGAATGGGAGCTCCTAGAGCAGTGAAAAGCCAGGCTATAGCAGACTTATTGGCACAGTTTCCAGGAGAGGAAGAATTTTCGCTGGATGATGAAATCCCGGGGGAAGTAGCCATGGCAGAGGAGCTCAGAGAATAGTGGGTAATGAAATTTGATGGGTCTTCTACCGCCAGTCTGGAGGGGTTAGAGTAGTTTTGTATCATGAAGAAGATAAAGCAGTAGCATTATCATTCAAGTTGGAGTTCCCCTATTCAAACAACACAGCAGAATATGAAGCCTACTTAACTGGGCTGGCCACAGCCCTTGAAATGGAAGTTAAGCATTTGAGAGTATTGGGTGATTTGAACTTGGTAGTCTGCCAGACCAAAGGGAGTTTCTCCTTGAAAGAGCCCAGCCTAGCCCCGTATAGAGCAATGACCTAGAAAATGGAAGAAAAGTTTTTAACTTTTGAAATAGAACATGCTCCGAGGAACGAGAATCGGTTTGCCGATGCGTTGGTCGCACTAGGTTCGCAAATAATGTTTAAAGGTGGGAGCACCAGAGTAGAGGTCAGCAAGAGAGAAGAATCCATAATTGAGATGTTGAAAGAAAGGTTCCAAGAGGAACACTGCGAAGGGGATTGGAGGATACCCATGAGGGAAGCTTTGACGGGAGAAGAAGAAGCCATGGAACTAAAAATACTCAAAGATTACGCCCTGGTGAAGGGAGAAGTATACCGCAGGATGCCAGGTGGAGTCTTGTCCAGATGTGTGGGGCAAAAGAAGGCCCAGAGAAAGTTGAAAGAAGTACATGAAAAGACTTGCGGATCCTGCGGAGAGGTTAGCCTTTACCGCAGACTTTAAAGGGCACGCTTTTATTGGCCAACCATGGGTAAAGATGCAGACCAAGTCCAAACCTAGTGTGGGAACTGCCAACTTGCGACAGATAGAGAAGAAAGTTATGCTGTGTTTGTTAGCGAAGACTGGAGAAGCCCATTTATATAGTACCTGACAGAAGGCATCCTGCCGCAAAAGCACAGCGAAAAATATAAGCTCAGGAGGTTAGCAACACGTTATTTTTTGCATAATATGGTCATTTTCAAAAAAGGGTATGATGGAGACCCCTTGAGGTGTTTGGACCCTGAGGAGGCGAGAGAAATGGTAAAAGAAGCATATTCAGGAGAGTGTGGGGAACACCAGGGAAAGAAAAGGCTTTACAAATGCCTGCTGCAAATGGGCTACTATTGGCCTACCATGAAAAAGGATACCGGCAGAATTTGTGAAAAGGTGCCACAGTTGCCAAGTACAAGCCAATTTGATTCACACTCATCCGCAGAATTTGCATAGCATGGTCACACCATGGCCCTTCCACACTTGGGGGCTTGACTTGGTTGGATCGGTGAATCCGCCGTCATGAGGATACATATGGATACTAGTGGCTACAGAATATTTTACTAAGTGGGCAGAGGCAGTACCACTTCGTAAAGCCACAGAAGGAGCAGTGGCAAACTTTATCAAGGAAAACATAATTGTAAGGTTTGGAGTTCCCCACAAGATCATCAGTGACAACGGCACACCTTTTGTCAATAGTGATGTGAGGAAAATGCTAGAATTCTACCAGGTCAAGCATCATTGGTCATCGCCGTATTACCCTCAAGGAAACGGGCAAGCAGAGGCAACGAACAAAACTCTCATAAAAATTATCAGTAAAATGAGCCAAGAGCATACGGGAGAATAGGCAATGCACCTACCAGACGCTCTTTGGGCTTATAGAAGTTCACCTAAGTCAGCCACAGATTTTTCACCTTTTTCCTTGGTCTACAGAACTGAAGTAGTAAGCCCAGCAGAGAAAATGACCCCATCCCTGAGAGTCATGCAGATGCAAGAAAAGGAGAATGAAGAAGAAGTCTTTGCGGTAGAAAGGTGTGAAGACTTGGAAGGACTTGATGAAAAAAGAGAAAAATCCCAAGAACACAGCCGCAGATACAGGCAAAAAATGACTGAGGCCTACGGCAGGATGACTAAAGAGAGAGTGTTTGCGGAAGGACAACTGGTCCTAAAAGTGGCAGATTATGTTAGGAGAGGCCTGGTAGGACCATCGAAGTTTGCACTGAAGTGGGAAGGACCCCTTGTGATAAGAGAGACACATCCAAGTGGATATTACCGCTTGACTCAAATGGATGGCAGGGACTTAATGGATCCCATCAATGGGAAATGGTTGAAACGCTACTACGCCTGAGAAGAAAAGCCATGTGATTATCCCTTTCTTTTGTTGAAAAAACTGTTATGTTTCCTTTTACTTTGTTTTTCGTCTTTCAAATGACTATGTCACAAGACAAAATTTTGTAACTTGCTTTCTTGAGGATGCAATGAAAAGCACGAAGTATTTATTATCATATGTCATAGCAAAAGCAAAAACAGTAGCAAAGTGTACCATCATAAATGTAGCATCATAAGTTACAAACCCAAACTGTGGCAAACTAGCCCAAATAGGTACTATAGGAAATATAATGTACTAAACAGAGTAATAAGGTGAAGGAAACAACAAGACAAAGAAAAAAAACTGCATCATCATCAATCAAGTCCAGAAATGAGTGGCTGATCTCCAAAACGACTGGCCTTGCCTATGTTAGAAAGAAGGTGCTCACGACGGCCCTCCAAGTCTGTCACTTCCTTTCTCAGAATCTCAAGGCGTGAGTCGATAGCATCAACAATAGGCTGGAATCTCTTCATAAAAACAGCCCGGGCAATCTCTCGAAGGTGGTCTAAGATAAACTCCACAGCAAATCCAACACTGACGAGCTCCTGCACTGCAGGCTCCTCTCGGTGGAGACTGTGTCAACAAAATTGTGTTCAATATCGTTCAGTACACTCCCCAACATTTTCAAAAAATTCTCTCTAGAGGAGTGACCAAGTCGGAATCCCTGCATGAAATCCCCACGGTTGCTATAGAGTGTCACCAATCGAGAAGCGCAGTACTCAGGGATTCTAAAGCCATGGAAGTCTATATAAGGAGGTTCGGAGCCCCAGAAATCTGCAGGTCCAAGATCGTTGACTTCAGGTTGGTCAAAGCGTGCAAAAAAGGCTGCAGCCTCGTGCACAGGATCTGGAATGGTGCTGGAACCATTACCCACTTCAAATTGAGAAGGCACCATAGGAGGTGGACCTGTCAAAAGGGCACAAAGTTTGAAATGAGAAACCTTAGTTAAAAAAAAAAAAAAGATAGACCCACGGGGAAGAAGTGAAGGAAGAAAGAAGGAAGAAAAAAATTTACCAAAGCCAGCGGTAATGGGGGCTATGGGAAAGACAGAGATAGGCACAGAAGGAACAGCAGAAACGGACGCTGTAAATACGGCAGAAACTGGTACAAAAGATGTGGCAGGAATAGGTGTTGTGGGCATGGCAGGAGTAGCTACCGCAAACACCCCTACGTCTGCTGCAATTCCTAACCCCTCAAAGATTTCTGCAAACAGAGAGATAGACATGCAAATAAAGAGGAAGAGTGAACTTAGCAAAAAAGAGGAGAAGAGTGAACTTAGCAAAAAAGAGGAGAAGAGTGAACTTAACGAAGAAAGAAGAGAAAGGAAGGAAGAAAGCACATACCCATTGTCTCGGGTGGAACACTCTCCTCTTCCTCAGATTCAAAAATCCTCCTCCCCAGGATGGGCTCATCCTCAGGATCCTCAAAGATCTCCTCAGACTCCTCTAAGGACAAGTCAGCATCAGGCCCATATGTGGCAGAAACAGGAATGGAAGGAGTAACTATTAGCAAAGAACCGTCCTTCACAGCCTAAGAAAGAGCAGCAAATGGGTCACTGATGGAAATGACAAGAGGTGTAACAAGGGTAGCCTCGATCTGAGTAACAGCAGGAAGGGTGGCTTCCCTTTGAACAAACGGTGTCACAACAGGAGTAGGGGTGTCCTCACTAACCTCCCCAGTATGAGTACCCTCATCCATAGGTACCGGTCCAATGGGAGAGATAATAACCTCAGTAGGAACTCCACGAGCAGCTGCAGAAGGGGCAGGTGTTGCAAACTCAGCCCCACCGAGAAAGCCCTCCGTAGGTATGCCCATGGGGGCGGAAAGCTCCTCGGTAGTAGGGCGATATATGGAAAGAGGCTCAGGCTCATCCTAGAAGACAAGAAGAAGAAGATGTGAAGATAAAAAAAAAAAAAAAAAAAAAACCAACCATGCTAAGTCCATCAAGAGGTATGAGAGAGAAACCGTGACTGCCAACCAACTCTTACTCAAATGAGGTCATTACAGCCTGCCAATAGCCGTGCATAGCAGGAGTGCAAAGGCCCTCCCTCAGAGAACAAGGAACTGTGACTGCATTGAAACGCTGTCTCCAAAAATTAAAAGCAGCATGCCGCAGGAAAGGTCTAACTGAAGTAGGAGACTTTGCGAGGAAGGAAAGGTCATCAGGAATATCCTGATCCAGCCCGAATTGTCTCCTTACCCGATTGGTAGAATAATGGACAAACCTGACACCTTCATCTGCTAAGTAGGGCAACCATCCGACATTGGTGGCTGCCAGATAGGTAATACCAGTCTCATCAAAACCGGCTAAAGGGGTGGTAGTACCAACAATATCAACAACCGAACCCATTGCAGAATCAACACAGGTATAACCAGAACTTAAGTGTCTATAAGCTCTCCAAGAAAAACCAATACCTTCATCGAAGAACTCAACAACAGAATAATCGATGGGCTTCAAACTGGACCAACGAAAAGCCAGAGGAAAATCAGACTTAAATCTACCACAAAAATTAGTAATTACCTGCGGACAGGATTGGTACTTCTCTTTAGCAAATCTGACAGGCCTACACTTCACCAAATGGTGGGCACAGCGCTCAAACAACAACTGCTGCAGAATGGTGCTGTGTACAGAGGAAGTGACTATGTGGCAGGAGCCAGCTTGACTCTTATCACTCCGCAGGATATCTAGTTGAACATTCAGATGCCCCAAGAACATGGGGGCCGGCGGCAAACTCGCTCCAGCAGATATTTTAATGGCCAAACGAAAATACAAAGGCTTTATGGCATAATGGGGATGGGACCCAAAGACAAACTTGCAAAGCCAAAAAGCAATAAAAGCAGCACGGCGGGCAACAGCATAAAATTTGGAGGAAGAACTAACCTAGTAAGATAACTTAGCATCTCCGGCCATCCTTTTCTTCAACTCCACTTCGATGGCTTCTTCTTCCGGGGAAAGCTCAATGGTGGCAGGATCAACATCACCAAGGATCGGCAAAAGTAACTGATTAGCCACATCCTCAAGAGTAACTGTGAGTTCGCCGCAAGAGAAAAGGAATGTGTGAGTGGTGGCACACCACCGGCGAACCAAATGACGAAGGTTGTAGAGGTCTCGAAAATTGGAAAGACTTCGAGATAGGACGACGGCCTTTAGAACACCGGCCCTCTGAAGCAAACCTATGAAACCTGTGTCAGATAACTCGCTGTCAACCAACTCCTTCCAACCCGAGGCAGTGCCTGACCCAAACTCGAAATGGATGGGTATAGGAAGCGCGACGCCTTGACGAATGACCAGATCGGAGATGGAGGAAGACACCGGAACCCAAGAAACGTCAAGGTTTTGCCAGCAAAGAGCGAGCCACACGCGGCCCGGCGGCAGCGACACATAATCTCTAGGAGTTTTGGGGAAGTAGGGACTAATATTATACCAAGGATCGATCAGAGAAGTGCACTCACTATCTGGGTAACGCCGTGCCTCCTTCTCATCGGAGTGGTCCGAATCGGAGCGCATGACCTCTTCTTCTACTTCTTGTTCAACCGGAGGATCCAAAACGACCCATTTCCCTTTATGGCGGGAAGAGGCTTGAGTTTTCACCAGTGCCATGGTGTGAGGACTTGATCAGAGTAAAAGGGGAATGGGCGTTCGAAAAGAAGAAAACGGTGAAGGAAGGAAAACAGGTAGGATATTTTGGAATAGAAGGAGTTTATGTCTGCGTTGGAAAGGGACTCTCTTCTTAAATACCTGAGTTATTAATGCCGGTGTGAGGGGAGGTGACTAGTTAGCCATCGAGAAAAGAATGAAATTAATGAGGCGGCAGTTATGTTTTAAAGCAACTGCCATTTTGGGAAATTCGAAGAGTCACTACTGTTCATGGCAGGAAAAGAAATATATATGCAGGAAGGAGTCCATAGTTTAAAAAAGCCAGCGAAGAAAAAGAAAGAAGGAGAGTGAGATAAAAAAGACAAGAAGGTCCTTCATTCACATATGAACTGCAAGAACGCTCCATATGTTCAGGGGGCTAAATGTTGAGGGTCAATTTTTGTAAAACAAGCCCAACTCAGTAACGCAGGCAACAAATAGAAGTGGCAAGCATAGAATAAAACCATTAAACTCAAGCGGCAGGAATAATGGATCACTGGCCCATAACATGAACAAATGGGTCTTAAGGAAGCAAATGGGCCCAAAGGGCCCGGAAAGAGAGAAATGGCACCCATGGGCAGTATATAGTATGGAAAAGTGAGAATGGGCTGCGGTAGGCCCAAGGCAATGTAAACAAAGAAAGTAGGGGTTGATGGCAAGCCCATGAGCCCCAAGGATGAGAATAAGGAAATTGGGCCAGGGAAGCCCAATCAAGTTAGTAAAAGCCCATGGGAATGCAGAGTTAGTGAGTGGGCCGAGGAAGTCCAAAGGAAGTAAATGGGCCGCAGGCCCAAGGGAAAACGAAAGGGACACTAGAGCCCATAAGTAAGAATACCAGTGGCCATATTAAGCCACTAGGGGAAAGAATGGAACGGCAGGCCTGAAAAGAGGCCCAGCAGGAGCAAATCACCACGGCAGGAAATGCCAAGTAATGTGGTAGAAAGCCAGGGTAATTAAGAAGTGGGCTGAAAGAAATAAGAAGCCCAGTACCAAGTAAAGCCCAGCCCCTAGAGGGAATAGTGAATTATGCAAACGGCCCACGTAAAAGAACAAAGAAGCGTGGTAGACTGTGCAAACAAAGCTCCAGATCGCGGCAAACGCATGAGCAGCAGGTAGATTTTGAACATACATAACAGGAAGGCACGCGCAAGGCCCAGGCACCACCAGCCTATACCCAGCCAATATGGGATGTGGTGGGGCCATGGGTCAAAGGTAAGAGGTAAGGGGGGTGTGGTTTGGTGGTGGAGAGAGGGGAAAATATCTATTTTACGGTTCCTACCCAAGCCCTTTTGGGAGGTACGTCTTGCTGGGATGACAGACTACCCAAAAGAGGCAGCGTTGAGGGGGGAACCGTTGGGTGCATGCCATGGAGAGAGAGAAAAAGCATTTACGCCATGGCAGGAAAAGGTGCCACGGCGGACTAACAAACAACACAAACCTGCTTTTGTCTGGCGAGGGTAAGTGGTACACAGACGAGCCTCTGGGTGGTCGGCAAGTACATCCAGATCAGACAAAGGCGGTTAAGGGGGTAAGGTGGTAAAATCCAGTCATTGCAGGCCCTATAAAAGGACCCTTGCCATGCCCTGTAATGGGGATAAAAAACAGAGGTATCACGAAGTGAAAGGAAAACAAAAGAAAAAAGAAAGAAAAGAAGAAAAGATAATTGAGAAAACAGAAAACAAAAAGAAAAAGTATAATGGGCATGCACCAGTAGGTCGGTTCCTTTCTCTCCCCCCCGAAATCCCACTCTCTTGAAGACGATTAAACAATAGGGATTCCTTTGGGCACTAATCATTTAGGTCTGATTCCTTTAAAGTCATTAATCCCCACGGCAGGATATTTTCCTGGGAGATTAGTTTCATTGAGAGGAAGCGTTCTTCCTCTTTGGTCTTTGCCACTACGGACCCAAACTTAACTTGATATTATTTCTTTGATTAATTCATATTGTCATTTAATCTTTCACTTCTTTTGTAAAGCTATTACCGTTACTGTGATTGTCATAAAAATAGAGATTACTTGGTTATTTTCCATCAAGGAAAGATCACTATATCCTGTTTTCTTTTGTTATTATATCTGCCTACCGTGACTTATTAAAAAACAGCTTCGTCTGCCATAAGTACTCTCCTGGCAGACGAGGCTAAGTTTGCGCACAAGCCGGCCCAAAGTGAGTTGCAGTTGGGCCGGTCTCAACTCTCCTACTCAGAATACCCGGGTCCATCACAGCAGGAGGCAGCCCAGCCCAAAGCACAACACAAGAAAAGCCCCTACACTGATAAAAGCTTTCCCACCAAACTGGTGTTAACAAGCTCTTCTGCAGCCTTTTCACGGGCCTTTAACTTTATTGTCGTACCCGTGCATTTGAGTTTATTTGTTATTGTTTCCACCAGATCTATTTGTTTATCCATGGGTTTAGGTATAAAGTGGCTAAGGGAGAGACCCCTAGGCCACCTACAAAAGACAAAAACCACCTAATAGAGTTGAAAAGTGAAAATGAAGTTATTGGAGGATAGCAGATTTAGAGAGGGAGACAGTAAAAGTAACTATATTGGAGATTTAAAGTTTTAGATGGAGACGTGGCTTAGGATGAAATTTTGAGTGAGGATAAATGATATTGATTACAGAGAATAGATGGAACTTAGGTAGAGAAGTGGATTGGGGTGGGAATTTGGGTGAGGATAAAAGTGATTGTTTCTGGAAAAAGGGGATTGCGATTAATAGTGAATAGATTGCAACCTCGTGCCAAAGTACAGGCTAGGGAACCCGTTACAGTACAAGGAGAAAAAGTTGCCTAAGCAACGAGCGACCGTCTTATATATTCGGAGTTCCACACTACTTCCACTTGGTAATCATTTCACGTACCCTACTTGATACAAAACAGAATAGGAACTTCACTCATACTTAAATACTTCAATCGATGAACGGAAACGCCTAACAATCTGAAGTTTTATGCTTAAGGGAAGAAATGTTCTTGGTGGGATAGTGGTTATGAAATCAGTTCTGCATAAGATGATGAGCTCATGCGATAACTTTCTCTTTTATTGGCGGCCAGTATGACTTAAAAAGGTCAATCCATCCCCTACGACACCAAAAAAATCGGCCCAAACTTCTAACAGAATGAACATATTAATCAAACCATAATCTACTAGAACTGCACGAGATTTTACCAATTTGGTTTCGGATTTACCCTAATAAATTTGCATAATAATTTTTTTTAAAGAATATTAGCTACATGACAATATTTTGTAATTGTTGACACAAATTTTTATAATGGAAACAATATTACTTTTACCTGAATTCATTATTAACACTAATTTTATTACACATCATATTCCTTAACTTCCTTGACATAAGAGTGCAAAGATGACTGCTTGCTTTATAGCAATTATATTCATTTGGGTTTCAAAAAATCATTTCCATTCTTCCCCCACCCCCACACACACTTCATTGAATTCACTTTAAACTTGCTTTGGATATAAAACCTTTGAGTATCTAGAAATGTTTTCATTATTCCCAATAAGACAGCTACATAGGAAATCACTTCTTCCTAAGCATGCCCTAAATAAAATAAGACAACATCCACCTTGATAACGAAATTCTACTCATTGTTCTTCTGTTTTACCAAAAAAAAAAGAAGAATTTATGTAGCTGTTAAATAATTTATTTGAATGATTTGATAATCTATTATTCTAATAATGATCTATGCAACTATTCATTCCTTAGATTAAACTTCAACTATGCACAAAGAGTTAACTATAAATATTTCTTAGTTCATGATCACTCTTACCTAGTTGTAATAAAAAATAATAATATACCTGTTCGGTTTAAAATTGAAATGGGCTAGTGTCACACCCCGAACCCAAGTAAGAGCTAGGCACGTGACAACAGCCACACACTTATAAAGTTTACACCTTACAAGTGTGTAAGGCCCTCTTAAAAAATAAAGAATTATCCTCAAGAAAATTTTATCAATAAATTCAAAAATATCCTCAATAAAGAAATTCTCAAAAGATCTCCAAATAATAATCTTCCAATATCAAATAAAAATAAACTAAATCCTTTGAATCCAAAGGACAACACAAATGGCAATCTTAAACATAAAAGTTCAAGTCTTATTCCATTGATTTCCTAAACTTCACTCGTGCGCACATCCCAGCGGAAGCCCAAACATATGCTACTCTTTCTGATTAAAATCTGAAAGGAGAAAGAGGGGGGGGGGGGGGAGGGGGTGAGTTGACAACTCAATAAGTAACCAAAATCCGAATAAGTTCTATCTAGCAATAGATTTGTAAAGTAATAAGATGTAATATGAATCTTCAAAAGCTATGATATGCTATGGGTTTTCAAAAATAGCTAAAGAAGTTTCATAATCTTAAAGTAGTACGTTGCAAATAGATTACACACTTTAATCGTACAATTATATCGTAGATGGTTTAGAAAGCAGTTAATTTACCATATATTAAAAGCTATAACTTACAATAGGTTCCAAAAATACATAAACAATTTTAATGACTCAAAATAGTTAGATATTCAAATGTAATTCATATTCTTAACAATCTTATGACTATGGTCGCGCTCTATCCTCGTGACTGGGTATCAAAGTACCAATGAATAACCCCCATTGGTTCGGGTATCAGAGTACCAATGAATAACCCCCATTGGCTGGGTATCAGAATACCAATGAATAACCCCCATTGGCTGGGTATCAGAGTACCAATGAATAACCCCCATTGGTTTGGGTATCAGAATCAATTCATAATCAAATTGTCCATAAAAATAAATCTTATTCAAATACGCATATATATATATATATATATATAAAATCATATATTCAATCTCAAATATATTTGTGATATTTCTATACTCTTTACTTTAAATCAATATAGCTAAAAACAATTAAATAAATTACATCATATATTCAGTGATCAGATGTATTTGTGATAATTCTTTACTTGAAATCAATAATACAATAGAAATAAAATTGTAACAACTGTAACCAAATTTCAGTAGTTAAATTACGCAAAATAAAACCAATTAGGATAAAGTTACTTACCTCAACTAGCTCACCACAAGAACTTCTTCCTAACACTTTCTCTAAAATCCTTAGATCTCACCTAACAATTTATAAGCACAATTTACTTAATAATCAAAATAATAAGAATAACTTGCAAGTTACTTGACCAGAAGAGAAACTTCTAAAGTACCCAATAATTTCTCACTATTAACTCTCCTACGGTTTCTCTATGGTTATATTCCACATTCTATCATTTGTATTAACTCTATTTGTTTCACGCAAAAATTCCCAAGCACTGTGTAATATAAGACTCTCTCCTCACACGATTATTTAGGCTAAAAAGTCAAAGCATTTATAAAATTGAATACTCTGTAAAGCTGAGTAAAAATTTCAAACCAAAAAGTCTTTGTCTCTTATTATCACCATAGACTTTAAAGTCTAAAAGGCTATTGGACTAATGGTGGTCTAACCAATAGTCCACTGTTTCTTATAATAAATATTCACAAAGAGTAATATGCACCCAACGCAACTCCATGCCTAGCAAAGCACCAAAATTTAAGATATTACCCAGGAAGACATGCAATGAAAAAAGGGTTTTATCGCCTAATTCCAACCCTTCTTTGTTTACCCTTACATCGTAAAACCCATAGAAAATCTCTTCTTCTTTTTTTTGATAATTCCGCTTGGCCAAAAATACCAACATAAAATATACTCTAATTCTAAATAAAGTTTAGATTTGACAAGAAGAGATTTTGTTAGACTCTTACCTCAGTTGTACAGTCAAATCTTCTTTACTTCTGTATTTTGGGTAGTCTCCTCTCTCAAAACATTTGTCAGTATACGCTGACTTAAAATTAGACTATGTAAACTAGGGTTTTCAACCTTATTTTCTAAAAAACCCCTTAGTAATATTAATTATAAAAGTTGACCCCATAAATAAAATTACTTAAATACCCCTCATTTTATTTTATTATTATTATTATTATTTTTTTCCGGGTATTACATTCTCCCCCTCTTAAAAGAAGTTTAGTCCTCTAAACTTGACATACCTGAGTCTTCAAAAAGATATGGGTATTTCTCCCTCATATCATCTTCCAACTCCCATGTAGCCTCTCTCACAGACTGGTTCCTCCATTGAACCTTGACATAATGTATGGTACGACGCCTCAACTCTTGCTCCTTCTTGTCCACAATTTTAACTGGTTGCTTTTCATAAGTTAAATCATCTCTTAATTTTTGAGGCTCATAATCCACTACATGACTGGGGTCTGGAACATATTTCCTCAACATTGAGACATGGAAAACATTATGTACCCCTGATAAAGAAGGTGGTAAGGCGAGCCTATAAGCAACTTTACCCATCCTCTCCAAGACTTCAAAAGGTCCTACAAAACGAGGGCTCAACTTACCTCGAAAACCAAATCTCATAACTCCCTTTGTAGGTGAAATCCTCAAGAACACATGATCACCCACTTGGAACTCTAATTTCCTTCTTCTAACGTCTGCATAACTCTTTTGCCTACTCTGAGCTGTTCGGAGCCGCTCTTTAATCACTTGAATTTTATCTACTGTTTGCTGTACAATCTCAGGACCCAACAATCTTCTTTCTCCAACATCATCCCAACATATAGGAGACCTACACTTCCTACCATACAAAGCCTCATATGGTGCTGCTTTAATACTTGCTTGGTAGCTATTATTATATGCAAACTCCACCAAAGGTAGATGTTCATCCCATGAACCTTTGAAATCAATTACACAAGCTCTCAGCATATCTTCCAATGTTTGTATAGTTCTTTCTGAAAGTCCATCTGTTTGAGGGTGAAAGGCTGTGCTAAACTTCAAGTTAGTACCCATTGCCTTCTGCACGCTCTCCCAAAATTGAGACATAAATCTTCGGTCTCTATCAGACACAATGGATGCAGGTGCACCATGCAATCTCACTATTTCATTGATATACAATCTAGCTAACCTTTCGAGTGAGAAATCCACCCTAATGGCCAAAAAGTGTGCAGATCTTGTCAACCGATCCATAATCACCCAAATTGCATCTTTACCAGTAGGGGTTCTAGGCAACCCCATCACAAAGTCCATAGTAATGTCCTCCCACTTCCGTTCTGGAATGGGAAGAGGTTGCAAAAATCTAGCTGGTCTTTGATGCTCCATCTTGACTTGTTGACACACTAGACATTGAGCAACATATTGGGCAATCTCCCTCTTCATGTTGTTCCACCAAAAAGTCTCCCTTAAATCCCGATACATCTTAGTGCCTCCCGGGTGTATCGTGTAACTCGTGTTATGAGCCTCCTTTAGAATTTCTGCCTTAAGGTCTGGATCATTTGATACACAAAGCCGATTACCAAACCTCAAGGATCCATCCTCATGAATGCAAAACTCAGATTGAGAGACTAGATTTATCAAATCTCTTATCTTCTGCAATTGTGGATCATTACTTTGTGCAATCTTTATCCTTTCAATCAAGGTAGGCTGAACTCTAAGGTTTGCCAAATGTGCCTCTGCTTCATGAAACCGTACTTCTATCCTCATTTTCCTCAAATCTTCCAAGATGTGTTTTTGAGTAGTCAACAATGCTGCCAAATTTCCTGCAGACTTCCTACTTAAGGCATCAGCTACTACATTGGCTTTTCCAGGATGGTAACTAATAGTCAGGTCATAGTCCTTTAATAGCTCCAACCATCTTCTTTGTCTCATATTCAACTCTTTTTGAGTAAAGAGGTACTTGAGGCTCTTATGGTCAGTGAATATTTCACACTGTTCTCCATACAAATAGTGCCTCCAAATTTTTAGAGCAAAAACCACCGCAGCTAACTCCAAGTCATGTGTGGGATAATTTTGCTCATAAGGCTTTAACTGTCTAGAAGCATAAGCCACTACCTTCCCATGTTGCATAAGAACACACCCCAAGCCTTTCCTAGAGGCATCACTATAAATGGTGAAACCTCCACTACCTGAAGGTATGGTGAGAATGGGTGCTGACACCAACCTTCTCTTCAATTCCTGGAAGCTTTCTTCACACTTTCCTGTCCACTCAAACTTAGCTCCCTTTTGGGTCAAGCAAGTCAAAGGCATGGCTAAATGAGAAAATCCTTCAACAAACCTCCTGTAATAACCAGCTAGTCCCAAAAAGCTACGAACCTCTGTCACACTGTTTGGTCTATTCCATTCTACTACTGCTTCCACTTTCTTAGGGTCAACAGCAATCCCATCTTTAGATACAACATGCCCAAGGAATGCAACACTGTCTAGCCAAAATTCACATTTTTTAAGTTTTGCATACAACTTCTTCTCCTGCAATAGTTGTAGTACAAGCTTCAAGTGATTCTCATGCTCCTCCACACTCTTGGAATATATCAAGATATCATCAATAAAAACCACGACAAATTTATCTAAGAAGGGTTTAAACACCCTATTCATCAAGTCCATAAAGGCTGCTGGTGCATTGGTTAAGCCAAAAGGCATCACCAAAAATTCATAATGACCATATCTTGTACGGAAGGCTGTCTTGGGCACATCAGCAGTCTTAATCTTCAATTGATGGTAACCGGAACGAAGATCAATCTTAGAGAAAACCTGTGCTCCTTGGAGTTGATCAAACAAATCCTCTATCCTTGGTAAAGGGTATTTATTTCGCACTGTCACCCTATTCAACTCCCTATAATCAATGCAAAGTCGCATGCTTCCATCCTTTTTCTTTACAAACAACACAGGTGCACCCTAAGGGGAAACACTAGGCCTGATGAAGCCTTTGTCAAGCAGCTCTTGCAACTGTGCTTTTAATTCCCTTAACTCAGTAGGTGCCATTCGGTATGGGGCTTTAGAAATTGGGCCAGAACCTGGTAATAGGTCAATAGAAAACTCTATCTCCCTATCTGGTGGTAACCCTGACAAGTCTTCTGGAAACACTCTGGAAACTTTCTCACCACAGGAATGTCCTCCAATTTTGATTCACCTTGTTGTGTGTCTCTCACAGTGGCCAGATATCCTTTACACCCTTTCTTCATCATACGTCTAGCTTGTAAAGCTGAAATCACCCGCGGAGAAGTATATGCCCCACTTCCCACAAAACAGAACTCAATCTCACCAGGTACTTGGAAAATTACCTTCTTCCTGTGACAATCAACTATGGCATAATGGGCAGCCAACCAATCCATCCCAAAGATTATGTCAAAATCTCGCATCTCCAACAATGTTAGATTTGCTAGTAACTCTCTATCTGCTATTCTGACAACACAAGACTTGCAAACACTATCAGTAACTACTACACCCCCAACTGGGGTATCCACACATAATTCAGACTCCATAAGCTCAAATTTAAAATTATGTTTCTTTGCAAAATTAGAAGATATGAAGGAGTGAGTGGCACCAGGATCAAACAATGCATAAGCATAAGTTGTGGAAACCGGGATAATACCTGTTACCACAGCATTAGAAGTATTAGCATCCTGTTAAGTGAGTGCATAAACCCTTCCTTGGATCTTGGGCCTTTGGTTTGCTCCCTGGTTTTGTCCTGTTGTTGGCCTTGGAATGGTCTGAACCTCCTTCCGTTGGGGACACTCAGCAATCCTGTGACCCCTTTGGCCACATGAGAAACATGCTCCAGTATTGCAATGGCAATCCTTATCTGCATGAGGCCTACCACATCGAGAGCACTTTGGCAGTGCCTTGGTATCAACACGTTGTGTTCCTTGTTTCTTGGCTTGAAAGCTAGAGCTTTGCTCTCCTTGCCTAAGCCTCTTCTTCTGGTTATTATCTCTATCTGCTTGAGCCTCATTAAGCCCCATCTCCACTAGTAAAGCCTTACTCACCACCGCCATAAAGGTAGTCAACTCAAAGGGAACAACTCCTTGCTTAATTCGGAACCTTAATCCATCTTCAAACCTTCGAGCCTTAGTTTCTTCATCCACCACCATTGTAGGAGCAAATTTGGCTAACCTGAAAAATTCTGCTTCATACTGAGCAACTGTCATGTTACCTTGTGTCAGCTTGATAAACTTTTTTTCCTTTTGAAAACGGATGCTCTTAGGAAAATATTTCTCATAGAATACGGACTTAAATAGCTCCCAAGTCCAAGGCTCAGTCTCTTGGCCACGTTTGTCTTCTTCTAGCCGCCACCAGTCATAAGCATCTCCACGCAACATATAGGCTGCATAAACCACTTTCTCACCCTCAGAGCATTCAAGAACTTTGAATACTTTCTCCATCTCAATGATCCATTTTTCTGCTTCCATAGGCTCAGTAGTCCCCTCAAAAGTTGGAGGAGACAACCTCTTGAATTCAATCATCCCACCATGATGACCTCGGCGTTGCTCCATCATCCTAGCCAGGTAATCTCCAGTAGTGACCTGTTGTTGGACCACTCCAACCAAGGTCTGCATCATCTGGATCATCTCTGGTGGCTGGCCTTGGTCGTGCCTAAAGTCTCGGTTCCCATCTTGCTGATTCCTACCATTGCCAAAGTTGTTGGGAGCGTTCCCAGTATTTTTGCTGCGAGGTGGCATCCTAACCTCTGTTCATTATGCACATGACAAACTAACACGTTATCAAACTTCTAATATAAAAAAAAAAAATAGATCAAAAACTCATCTAGTATATATATCATACAACGTATACCCAAATGCCTAATTTCTACCCCTCTCACCATTTAGTTTCATAAATCATTACCTAAGGATCCAACCTAGAGCTCTGATACCATAAATATTGTCACGCCCTGAACCCAAGTAAGAGCTAGGCACGTGACAACAGCCACACACTTATAAAGTTTACACCCTACAAGTGTGTAAGGCCCTTTTAACAAATAAAGAATTATCCTCAAGAAAATTTTATCAATAAATTCAAAAATATCCTCAATAAAGAAATTCTCAAAAGATCTCCAAATAATAATCTTCCAATATCAAATAAAAATAGACTAAATCCTTTAAATCCAAAGGACAACACAAATGGCAATCTTAAACATAAAAGTTCAAGTCTTATTCCATTGATTTCCTAAACTTCACTCGTGCGCACATCACAGCGGAAGCCCAAACATATGCTACTCTTTCTGATCAAAATCTGAAAGGAGAAAGAGGGGGGGGGGGTGAGTTGACAACTCAATAAGTAACCAAAATCCGAATAAGTTCTATCTAGCAATAGATTTGTAAAGTAATAAGATGTAATATGAATCTTCAAAAGCTATGATATGCTATGGGTTTTCAAAAATAGCTAAAGAAGTTTCATAATCTTAAAGTAGTACGTTGCAAATAGATTACACACTTTAATCGTACAATTATATCGTAGATGGTTTAGAAAGCAGTTAATTTACCATATATTAAAAGCTATAACTTACAATAGGTTCCAAAAATACATAAACAATTTTAATGACTCAAAATAGTTAGATATTCAAATGTAATTCATATTCTTAACAATCTTATGACTATGGTCGCGCTCTATCCCCGTGACTGGGTATCAAAGTACCAATGAATAACCCCCATTGGCTAGGTATCAGAGTACCAATGAATAACCCCCATTGGTTCGGGTATCAGAGTACCAATGAATAACCCCCATTGGCTTAGGTATCAGAATACCAATGAATAACCCCCATTGGTTGGGTATCAGAGTACCAATGAATAACCCCCATTGGTTTGGGTATTAGAATCAATTCATAATCAAATTGTCCATAAAAATAAATCTTATTCAAATACGCATATATATATATATATATATATAAAATCATATATTCAATCTCAAATATATTTGTGATATTTCTATACTCTTTACTTTAAATCAATATAGCTAAAAACAATTAAATAAATTACATCATATATTCAATGATCAGATGTATTTGTGATAATTCTTTACTTGAAATCAGTAATACAATAGAAATAAAATTGTAACAACTGTAACCAAATTTCAGTAGTTAAATTACGCAAAATAAAACCAATTAGGATAAAGTTACTTACCTCAACTAGCTCACCACAAGAACTTCTTCCTAACACTTTCTCTTAAATCCTTAGATCTCACCTAACAATTTATAAGCACAATTTACTTAATAATCAAAATAATAAGAATAACTTGCAAGTTACTTGACCAGAAGAGAAACTTCTAAAGTACCCAATAATTTCTCACTATTAACTCTCCTACGGTTTCTCTATGGTTATATTCCACATTCTATCATTTGTATTAACTCTATTTGTTTCACGCAAAAATTTCCAAGCACTGTGTAATATAAGACTCTCTCCTCACACGATTATTTAGGCTAAAAAGTCAAAGCATTTATAAAATTGAATACTCTGTAAAGCTGAGTAAAAATTTCTAACCAAAAAGTCTTTGTCTCTTATTATCACCATAGACTTTAAAGTCTAAAAGGCTATTGGACTAATGGTGGTCTAACCAATAGTCCACTGTTTCTTATAATAAATATTCACAAAGAGTAATATGCACCCAGCGCAACTCCATGCCCAGCAAAGCACCAAAATTTAAGAAATTACCCAGGAAGACATGCAATGAAAAAGGGGTTTTATCGCCTAATTCCAACCCTTCTTTGTTTACCCTTACATCGTAAAACCCATAGAAAATCTCTTCTTCTTTTTTTTGATAATTCCGCTTGGCCAAAAATACCAACATAAAATATACTCTAATTCTAAATAAAGTTTAGATTTGACAAGAAGAGATTTTGTTAGACTCTTACCTCAGTTGTACAGTCAAATCTTCTTTACTTCAGTATTTTGGGTAGTCTCCTCTCTCAAAACATATGTCAGTATACGCTGACTTAAAATTAGACTATGTAAACTAGGGTTTTCAACCTTATTTTCTAAAAAAACCCCTTAGTAATATTAATTATAAAAGTTGACCCCATAAATAAAATTACTTAAATACCCCTCATTTTATTTTATTATTATTATTATTATTATTTTCCGGGTATTACAACTAGGATTATGAATTTATTATCTATAATTTGATGCTTAAGTCGATTCCATGATAATTACAAGTTCATTCCATACATGGACGAACCAAAATATGATTAGGTTATCTTATATATTATAATTATGTGAAGAGCTTATTCGAGCATATAATAAATGCTATATTTACATGTGGTCATAATTGAACATGCATCTCACTTGTTATTGGTGACTCTATCTATCTCTTTGGACTTCTATTAAATTGAGAAATATGTTTTTTTTTTTTTTTGAGAAGAAAATTGAGAAATATGTTTGATTGTCTATTTTGTGTATAATTACTAAGACTAACATCTTATACACCTCTTAATTTTAATGAATGGAAAACAAAATCTTTATTATAAATAGGACACTCTTTGTTTCAAAGCATAGGAATGAGATTATAGTCTCACATAAATTAGTGTCACTCTATAAATTCAACCAATGAAACTATAAATGATTGAAATTTAATGGACAAATCTAAGATACAAAACATAAAAAAGAATTTCTAATGGCCAAGTCTCGGGTTAACAAAACTTCGATATTGAGTTTGAGTCCTCCTAATCTTTACTAAAAAATGCATTGGTACCTAATATCCTTCGTATTGCCCTGGGCCCATAGCATAGGGTTGTCACTCTCCCCACTCGTATGGTTTATTTTATATATTTTTAATTTAATCTTTTTTTTTTTTTTATAATGACTTTTGTTAACAAATATCTTTAATGAACTTTTTTATATTAAGAAAGTTTTGATTTAAAAAAAAAAAAGAACCAAACTATTTTTTTTTTCTCAGTATCAAAATCTATATATTTATATTATATATATAACCCTAATTTTGCTTTGACTAATGAGTATGAGTGACATATCTGTGCTCTGATAGAATATCCAGCTTGACCTTCTTCAAGAACATTGTCTACTCATTCTTATCAAATTCCCGCCATTTTCAGATTCTTCAATCCAGGAAGTTCGTTTGAGAGCTTTCTTTCATCTCTATGGCCTTTGAAGCAGAATCAGACTTTTCCAAGCAACTAACCTCCAGGTCCCATTTTCTCTCTCCATCTCTTACACTTTCTCTAACACTAATTGTATGCAATTTGTGCAAGTTTTAAGGCAGTCTATTGCATGTTTTCAAATGGGTATGTTTGGTTCTCGAGAAAGGTGGAGAAAATAAAAATGTGAGCTTTGAGTTCTGAAGTTTCTTTGATTGTGTATGGGTTTATCAATTTGTTGATTAGTATTTTGCAAGTGGGTTCTCTCTCTTCTTTTATGCAATTTGTGTAGTTTTGAGGCAGGTTATTGCATGTGTTCAAATGGGTATGTTTGGTTACTGAGAAAGAGCTGGAAAAGTAATTGGAAATTTAGAGTTTTTTTAATTTTATTTTTTTATTAGTATTTTGCAAGTAGCTTCCAAATCTCTCCGTGTCTTCATTTATGCAGTTTGTGAGGCTTTGAGGCAGTTAATTCCATGCGAATCAAATGGGTATGTTTGGGGGAAATTTGGGTTTTAGATTTAAACAATATTTTGAAAACAAAAGTTGCCTTGGTTTTTCCGTTGGAACACTGTCATGTTTGTATCTATTTATAGAAATTTGTTAACTGTTATACGGTTCCTAGCTATGTTTGGTTGCTGAGAAATCCACCCCCACCACCCCCCCCAAAAAAAAAGAAGCAAAATTTAATTTTGATAATTCTTTTGCTCTTGCTTGAATATTCATGTACTGTTTTGTTTAATGTTTATCCATGTTCAGTAATGTGCTGGTGTATACTTTAAGGAATGTCTTTTGATTGCAAGGGGTCAGGGTAGTTGAGAAGGGTCTGGGTTAATGCAAGGAAGTGTATGACTTACTAAACTATATTTCAATATTGTTATAATTATCAATTGTAGGTTTTAGAATCTTTATCAAAGGTGAGGAACACAGAAGTGAGCTATTCTTAAAATTTTATAATTCTATTGGCCCTCCCTTTTGTGCTTGGTTTGTTTTCCTTTTTCCTATTGTTGCTGCTGTGACCTGTCTTAGAGCCTGTCCTTGCTGTATTTAGCACACCGAGGTAGAGTAGTATTTTAGAACTTGGAATATTTTCAACTTGCTTAGAGAATCTCATTAAATCACTACAAGTCTACATCTAATCTATTTATTTTATATTGTTATGCATTGCTTTATTTGAAAAAGTAAAAATAAATTTACATGATGTAATGTTTTAAAGTAAACCAAATCTCAATGGAACTCTCCTCCTAACAATATCATATGTTGCTATAATTAAGTTAGCCCCTCTTTGGACCAAACATCCTCTTATTCAAATATCATGAAATTCCGTAGTTCTTGCATATAAATAGGAAAACTGAGATTGTGAGGGCTTTACAACTATCAGGAGTTTTTAGTTGTTTTAAAGTTTTCATTTATCTGCCAATTTGATGGTGGTTGATTTCAGATTTCACATTTCGTATTTCTGTGCACATGTTTTTGAGGGGTTATCCAGCTAGCACTTCCAAACTTGTTAAAATGGTTGTAAGAAAGCCATACTCAATGCACAAGGACTTTTGTGTTTCTGGCAGGCGGGTTGGTAGGAGACCTACCCCAAATTTTGAAGAGGTACTTTAACACTAGTTGAAGATGGAAAATGAGGTTCCTGTTGTTTGATTGTATTTTGCGGAAAAATCGCTTATTGGCGGCCAGATCCTTTGATTCTTTTTTCTTGCATTGCAGTACTCCCCTGCATGGATACTATTCAAAATACTATTCAGTCTTCTGTCTTCTCATGTCTTGTGTTATAATGTCTCAAATTTGAACAAGTAACATGTCTTGACAAACTGTACAAATTGATGTTAACAAGTGAAGGATATTGCTGTGAGGTTGATTTTGTCTGTTGCTTATGTAACATATTGACTTGGCTCCATATGATTGAAGGATTTTTGACACACTTGTTTACAGGCACAAATGTTCTGCTTGCTTCAAGCAGTATAACAAAAAGGAGCATCTTGTTGAGCACATGAAGGTCTCATACCACTCAGTTCATCAGCCTAGATGCGGGGTGTGTCTGAAGCACTGTAAATCTTTTGAATCACTGAGGGAGCATGTTATTGGTGAGATATTATTTCATATGCATTCTGATCCAGAGTATTAGATGTTTGTATGGGTTTCCTAAGTTGCTTATCTCATATGTTCTGTATCATTTAGGTCCATTGCCAAAAGAAGATTGTTCAAGGGTCTTCTCTGAACAAGGCTGTAATCTTTGCTTGAAAGTTTTTGATAGTCCCATTTCTCTCAGTGAGCATAAGAGAAGTTGCCGACTACCTGCACCTAGTCCTATAGTAAGTTGATGAGTGTGAACTTCAAGCACCCCTAAAAAATTTAAAAGTTTATAATCTTCTGGTACTTCTGAATGCTCTTTTCCTTTGATCAATTGATCAATCAAAGACATTCATAGCAGCAATTGTATCTAGACATGCAAACTCAAATGGTCATATACTTTGTGTTGAACTGTTTCAGGGAACCATGAAATTGCCATATTCAGACCCAATTGTTGTAAGCCACAATGGCAGAGGTCCTGGAGCAATTGCCATAGATTGTGAAATGGTTGGAGGTGGAGATGATGGAACGTTGGACCTTTGTGCTTTGGTGTGTCTAATTGATGAAGATGAGAATGTGATTTTCCACACATATGTGCGACCTCAAATTCCTGTCACTAATTACAGGTACTTGTATGCTCTATATCGTCCTTGATTTCTTTAGAGGAATTATCATGAATTGGTCCACTTATAATTCACATGTAACCATAAATATTTTCAGATATGAAATAACTGGGTTAACTGAAGAGCATCTAAGAGATGCCATGCCACTAAAGTTAGTTCAAGAAAAAATTTTGCAAATTCTGTACAATGGAGAATCCATTGTGAAGGCAAGGATGCAGGGTGGAAAGGCTAGGCTTCTTGTGGGGCATGCATTGGAGCATGATTTGGATTGCTTAAGAATGACTTATCCTGATAACCTGCTGAGGTATTAGAAACTCTTTCTAGATGCCAGACTTAGTTTATGAAGCAAGCGCATCTTAAAATTTCATCTTGAGAAATGTACAAGATTGCAGTTATAATTGAATGAAACTATTATGTCATATCATATATTCTGCTCCAGGATCAGTATATGCAACTGGCAACTTAGTGGACTACTTATCTGCTACACCATATGAAGTAGTTGATATGGGACTTTCGTTATTGAGTTAGCCATACACTTCACACGTTTCTAGCGATTCACATGGCATCATCAAATGATACTAGTCTTGGATAAGAATCTACAACGCATTAGAACACCCTTGTTGACGATCCTTAACTCCGACAATTTAATTGTCTGTTTAAAAAAAAAATCATTTTCTTTCTTTGAAGTGTATTCCGATTGAGTATTTTTTTTTTCTTATAACCTTTAATGAGTCTCTTTTTTGTTATCACAGTATTGTCAATTTGTCATAGGATTTCAAAATATTAACAACATTTGCATTATCTTTATGGACCTGAAGTTTTGCAGCAAAGACTGGATTTTTACCTTCAATTGTAATGGAAAACATAGGAAATTATCCTTAAAAAAAAAAATCTTCATTTGCTTTCAACACATCTTAACTCTATATAAGATTAAAGATTGATAAGAGTATAAAAATATTATACTTCTACCCCCTTCCCTTCTCGAATATCATCCATAATTTCTAGCTTGCCCCAAAGTTTCTCTGAAATTAATGGTATCACTCTTCTTTGGTCAATATCATAGGGGCCAGATAGTCCACTTCTTTTTTCTTAGTTCAGCCAAAACTAGAAGTGCTGGGCCTCGATCATTGTAAATTTTTGGAGAAGCTAAGTAGTTTTACTAGCATATATTTAATTTAGACATAAAAGCTTTGCATGAAGATCAAAGTTTCTGAATCAAACTTCCAAGTTTTGGAAAGTTGGAACACATTATGCTATACTTTCACTTAGCAGATTTTTATTGGAGATTAAAGTTTGTTTTTGATGGTTGCCATTTTGTTTCTTTTAATGCAGGGATACGGCAAAGTACCCTCCATTGATGAAAACAAATCTGGTTTGCCACTCACTCAAGTACCTCACCCAAAAATATCTAGGGCAAGTTCTTCTCGGTTGTTTTATTGATAATGATCTTGAGTTTTCCTTGGTTTTCTAAATAATCTCTTTGGTTTTCAATGGTTTTTATCTGAAGAAGCTTGGTCATAACACTTAATTTTGTACTTCTTGTACTAGTGTTGTGCTTGTATTGCTTCCTTGATATCTTAAAACATGTTCATATTAGTTATATAATGGAACCACAATTTTGGCATATTTGCCCCATGGAACACTTGACGTTGCTATCATAATGCTGATGTTGTTGTGGGGATTTTTTTTTTTTTTAATTTATTTTAAATTCTAAACATATTTGTCCCCATACAAAGTAGAAAGAACAAAAATAATCTTATCTGGAAGATTACAAGGGACTTCAAGAAAGGATGAAGAAAGAGTCTCTTTATCTCTCTGAAATATGTTTCTTGTGGTAAACAACAATCTTGACTCATTCAACTTAATCTTCATCGAGCACAGTTGATTTATATGTGAATGATAGCAATCTTCATAAGGAACCCATGATTTGGTTTAGGGATCTCCATGATGCACTTTACATAGAATTGATACTATTATTTGTTTGAAAAAGTAGAACTTTGTGAGTGTTCTAGTTAATATTTAGGGTCACAATGTTTTGATTTTTCAGGTACAATATCCAGACAAGCTTTCATGATCCATATGTAGATAGTGTGTCTGCAATGAGATTGTACAAGAGAATGCGTGCCCAAGATCATCTGAATGGTGCTAGTGAGATATCAACTGATGCCTACAAATCCCAAAACGTTACCAGCAAATTTGATTCTTTAAGAGCTAAGGAACTTGAGCAGATGAGCCCAGATGAGCTTTATGAAATTTCTAGACCAAACTATAAGTGTTGGTGTCTGGACTCAAGCCAAGCAATACAGCCATAGCAATTGATTGCTTTCATCTATCAGACTTGTTGATCTTCTCAGAGCATGGAAGGCTATCATTTTTTTAATTACATTTTATTGAGGTTGGAGAGGAATATAGTTTCAAAGTAGCCCATTCTTAGGAATAGATTGGTGTTGGAGCTATAGTAGGAGTTCTACATATTCGGAGGGATCTTACTAGGGTGTTAATATTGTTTGATACTTTCCACTAGAAAAAATAAAAACGAAGAACTTGCTGTGTAAATTAACATTTTTTTTTCCAACAGGGTGTTGAAAACACTTGACAGATTTCTGTTTTTCCACTGAAATGCTCCTTGTACAGTGCTGAATTCCAACATCTGCAAATGCAGGGGAAAGATAACCAAGATGATGTCCTTAATCTTTCTCATTTTTATGTGATTTAATTTATACAATCTGTGTGGCCTCTCTATAGAAAGGTTTATGTTAGTCATCAAATGTACCTTGGAGTGGTCACCAGAATTCTCAATGGTAATTGGAACAATTTTCTTGGGTTATTTGTAGAAGGCGCAGAACTTAGCTGCAGTTTTGCCCTTGCAGAAGTTGTCAATAAGATGGATGGATGTCCTAATAAATTCAGTAGTCACTTCTTACTTCCTAAGATCACAGCTAGTAATAATTTATATCACAAGTTTTTATTGCTGGATTTGAAAAACTGGATGTTTGAAAATTTTAATTACCCTAAAGTTCTTATAAGATATATTTATGATTTTCATAGAAACTGTGAAATGAATGTTAGACAACTTAGAGTTGAAAACTAAATATTTATAAAATAAAAAAAAATAACAGACAGTTTTAGAATGTTCTGCTGTGTTACTCTCATGTTTAAAAGCTATTAATCAATTTGATCATCATATGAATGTAACAACTTCAAAACACGAAACGTTTAAAGGTTTTTCAGTTAAAGTTCTTTACAACTAAAATTTTTATAATAAAACCATACATTTTTATAACAATCCTAAACTGGAATTTAGATGCATTTCTTTTTTATGATAATTGAATTCAATATAGTTCAATATTAGCTCTTGAAAGTTTTTGTTTCAAGCAAAATTTCCTTAAAAAGAAAAAAGAAAAAAAAAAGTAGAAGCAAATTCTTCAAATTTATGACAAATCTTTTCTTATATTAATTTCTTATTCAACGATAAGAGACTTTACCAATTTAGTTAACTGAAACTCATTATATATGTAAATATATAGTATTATGATAAAACACTTGTTTTAAGGGTCATGAAGCTGGTGAAATTTCTTTCTGAGTAGTGTTTGTTTCAAGAGTCATCAAGGGTCATCAGGACCCTCGAAATAATATTTTTCACGATTTTTTCCATACTTTTTTCAAAGGTTTGGACCCTTTAAAAAAAAAAAAAAAATCAACCTTTTTGTAGTGGTGGTATTATAATATGTCGAAAACCAAGTTGAAAACTAGTCTCATGCACGCATTATGAGCCTGCTTGAAATTTTTTTTTAATATATATAATACTACTAAATAAATGTGTAGTATGAAGGCAGATAAGACTTTTTTTTTTTTAATTGACTATTTTATTCTAAATTTTCATTTAACCACGTGTCAAATACTTTTTTTTTTCGCATAATTAATATTTTGAAGGACATCAAAGGATCATTTTGAAAATAATATTTAGTCAACAAACTGAAAATCCTAAATATGCGCCATAATCAGTTCCCTTTCCTTTCTTTTCTTTTCTCAAAAAACCTTCTCCTTCTCATTTCTTCTTAAAAAAAAAATAAATAAATAAAAACACCAGGAAGAACTAAGAAGAATCTGAATGGCAGTGACTGGAAAGGCGAGTGAGGGCACGCCACCGCTATGGGATGGTGTGTTGGAGCTGATGAAGGCAGCGCAGGAGAGGAACAGGCTGTTGTGGACGGTGCAGCTCATAATAAATTTTCACATTGATTTATTTGAGGTTTAAGTTTTAATTATCCATTTTGATTTTTAGATTCACACTATAAATTTAATTTCTTCCTTCATTAAGCCCCATTTTTTTCCCCTTAACTTAATTCCTTAACCTGGGCGCACAAAAATGTATGGTTTTGCTTATTATTAGCAATTATTTCCATTTGTGTTCCTCCAAAAATCATTTCCATTCTGAGAATATATTGACATGATATTGTGCATATCTGATATCTCTCTCTACATATATGAATATGAGTACCTTTCTTTGTCTTTCGCAAAACCCATTTTCTCTTCTAATTTTTCTTTCTTGCAGATTTCTCTCTAACAAAGTTTTCTCGGATCAATCCCAGCCAAGAAGGTGCAATTTTTTTTTTTTTTCATTCTTCTCTCTTTGTTTTCTTTTTATTTTATTGTTTATTCATAACTGCATGTACTATTGCTACGTATTACAAAGTTCAGTTTTTACAGGGAAAACAATATTATTTTTTTTAATCGCAAATTGGTTTTTTGTTCTATATATTTACAAAGAAAAATTCATCCTCCAAACAAAAATGATTAAATTCTTCAATTATGTGGGTCTGTTTCATAGTAGCCAAATTTCAATCTGTTTTTGCGTTTTTGTTGTCTAAAATGTTTTGCATGCCTACAATGGATGGGGTTTTTTGTGATTGATGTGGTTGGATGAGTGGCTGTGAGAGAAGAAAGATTATATTCTTGTACGTGTGTTTATGTTCCAACTAGGGTTCCGTTAGTAGCATGTCAAAGTAGGGAGTGAAACTGTTGAGTTAAGAAGACTATCATATACCCTTGCTTTTGATATGAAGCTATATATTGAGACAATTTTTTGAATGGGGTAATATGGTCATTGTGTTAAACTAACACACTATAATCAGTGAAAGATAAAAAGGTCTCCCTAGCCCTTTCTAAGGAGGTCAATGTGTTTTAATGACCCTAAGATCAATACATGTATTTTTATTTTTTTATATAAAAAAAAATAGTAATTCAAAATAGTGGATGAAAAAATTATGGGAGCTTAGCTTATCCTTCTCCCCATTATACGTGTTTTTATTAATTGTAATAAATAATAAAACAAATTAATTACCAAAAATAACAATAAAAAATTCTATTTACAAACACCCACCTATTGTGGACCAGATATGACTATTCATCTTAAAGATGATAATACTTTTTTTTTTTTTTGAGGGTCAAAGATGATAATACTTAGTACTAATGAAGTGCTATTATTGTTATTGGTATGTTAATAATTACAATCTACTATATGCTTGAATTCCTCATGAGAAATAATAAAGCCAGGACCAGAGTGTGGTTCAATCTTTGAAAATTTCTGGCTTTGCTTTTTATTAATGACAAATATTTCCATTTAGGTTTCAAAAAATCTTTCCATTTGGGTAATAGATTGTGCATATCTCTCTATATTTCAAGGAATTTATATTCAGCGAAGACATTTCTCTTTGGTGAACTTTTTCTTTGTCATCTACAAAACAATTCTCTTTTCTCACCAATCAATCTCTCTGTTAGGGTTTTTGAGGCATATCTTGAAGTTCTTTTCAATGGAAGCCAACCGCCCTGTTGGTTCGGTATATATATACTCGTCCATTTTGTTACAAAAATACCCTATACTATTCATTTATCTTTTTTAAACTTCAGTAATTTGTTATTTGAATGATGTTTGATTTTATTTGCAGGCTTGTGTGCTGAAAGTGAATATTAATTGTTGCAAAGCATGTCCTGGGAAACTGAGAAAAAAGTTGCAAAAGGTCTATGGTATATATTCAATTTTCTATGAAATAATTCTTTAACTAGTTTATATTTTATTTTTACTTATAATAATATTGTTCTCATATTTATGGTGACATAGGAGTGAGTTCTATCCATATTGATGTAAAGCAAGGGCTGGTTAAAGTTACTGGTAACATAGAACCAACCAAAGTTGTAGAGGCAATAAAAAAGATTGGAAGAAAGGCAGAGCTTTTGTCCTATGAAAAGGACCCCCAAGTTGCACAAGAGAAACTTAACCACTTATTCACTAAGATACATAATAATCATATTGCTGATTCTGATTCTAATCTTGATGATGACGACGAAGACGAAGATGATGATAGTGATGATTTGCATGATGAAAATTGTGAATATGCTTGTCATAATAATCATAAAACAAAGCCTAGGCACGACCATGGACCAAATGGGCATCATCAACACCATCACAATGTGAATGACCAGAGAGAGACCAGAGGTACTCCTCTACACCATCACAATGTGAATGGCACAGGAGAGACTAGAGGCACTCCTCTACGTGGTGCAACCAAAGGGTATGGCTATGGTCTACCAAGGCCACCACCGGCAAGGCCACCTTATGGGTATCCAGCAATGCCACCACCTGCGAGACCACTATATGGGTATCCAGCAATGCCACCATATGGGTATCAAGGATATCACCATCAACAAGGGATGTATGCAAGGCCACCACCACCTCCACCTCCACTAGCGGCTTATTATAATCATCAGTATAGGCCAATGATGCAACAACCAAGGGTGGCGCCACCATTGCCTCCGTATGGTTCTTGCTATACTAGGGACGCACCAGTTGGCAACTCCGTCTTCCACTATTTTAGTGATGATAACACTAAAGGTTGTTCTATAATGTGAGCTGTTGCTGCAGTGCTTTGCTTGGCTTTGGGTTTTTCTTAACAAAGCTAAATAGATTCTAAGTATATTGTCTTTTAATTTTATTAGATTTTTCATGACACCTTTTTTTTTTTTTTTTTGTTCATTCAAAAACATTTGAGATGAAGTTACTAACTTACAGTTCTTCTAATTATGAAGTTGGAATATAATTACAAACTTAACTTCATAATTAATTTGTATATTTTTGAGTACCTTTTACAATTTTTTTCATAATTACTAACATGATATTATAAATAGAGCAACATTACTTTCATTTGCTAGGAAAAATTGTGTGACTCTAGACTTATTCCTCTTTGTTATATGCCTTGGGATTTGCAAACATGTGTGTTTTGTTTTGTGTGATATAGACAATGACATGATCTCAAGTATTTTTAGTGATGTGTTAATAACAAATTAAGGATGTTTAAGTTGGATTTTTTTGCTAAGCAATTTGCTTTGGATGCTTCTAAAACCCCAATATATTTAAGTTGGTGGCTCATTGGTTTTTTCTTACATTTTTTTTAAAGACACGGATATATCCTTCTTAAGGAACTGGCAAATGAAAGTGAAATAATGGATCAATTTATTTCAAGAACTTGAAATCACTCAATGTTACCTGTGATTGCTATAAATTTTTTTGTATGTGATATATGCATGGCTAAAGTTGACAAATCAATATACTAAAAGATAGAATATCCATAACTTACACCGACAACAAAGAATTAGAGATGCATCCATGCAATTTTGAAACGAATAATATTTTCAACTCATAGTTTCACTGCCTTAACCCGAAAGGGTAGAAGTGTAGGGTTTGGTTTGTGTGTATAGCTGAGTTGCTTGTGTTGTGCTGTGATGGGGTTTTATTGCTAGGGTTTGGTGTTTCTATTTCCTTCTTGGTGGTTCTCTACGGTTCTTCTAGGACCACATCATTTGTCACAACTTTTATGACAATTTGTAGAAGTGGTTGAATTAGTAATGGATAATCACTTTGACATAGATCTACCATTTTTTCTTCATCACTTACAATAGACCACTGTGACAAAAAATTTAACAAAAAAAATTATACCTAGACCTTCTTTTCTATTTAAACTTGGTGGAGTTTTAGTTATTTATAGCTGCAGCTGGGACATGCTAGCTAGGAAGCATGGGTGTGCCTCCAGGAGTGGCGTACCTACACCGAATAGCTCGTACAGATGCTGCGTGCGGCCGTCAACGCGGCTGCACGTGCGTTGTCGCGAGTCTCTCTTCTTTTTCTTTCCTGATTTTCAATTCAGGCTGGAATAGTCCCGAATCGGTTTGATTCGGGCCGAAACACGTGTTTAAAAAAAGAAGAAGTTAAAACACATGATAAAAGGCACAGTTTCACTCTATTTAAAAGGGGAAAAAAAGAAGAAGAAAAAACCTGAAACGCATCTCACTCTCTTTGTTCTAAGTGTTCTCTCTCTCTCTCTCTCTCTCTCAAACCCACGAATCAATCCCTCCATCTCTCCTCAAGCTCACTTCCTGGAATGGTTATGTATTTATGTATTCAGTATTCACTTTATTATTTACTATTACTCTTAAATTGATATATGTTTACCATTTTATAAAAAAAATGCTTAGCAATATATAAAAAATATAAATAAAAATATTTTTAATAATTTATTAATAAACATATCCCGACACACCCATGTCTTACCTTTTAAAAATTACCGAATTGTCGCACCGCACCTGCACTTGTACCTGAATCCGCACCCGTGCTTCTTAGCCTGCCAGGCAACTCTACTTGGCAGAGAGAAATAGCCATTAGCCAGCATGAAAGGTAACTGCCGGCACATAAGTCTAAAGCAAATAAACGTGTTTTTATAAAAAATTAAAAAAAATATATATAACAAATGAACGTGTGTGAAATGCAGGCTGAGGATGGGAAAGTGATTTGACCATGTGTGCAGTGTGCACAATCTAGGATTGCGAAGTGGCAGCTATTGGACCCAAATTGCATAATTTTTAAACAAATTAAAATACTGATTCTTCTATAATACTATTCAAGGAGTTGCACTTGTTTAGACCAGATTTTTTGTTCCAAAATACTCTTATTTTTCTAAGTTTAAGTAGAGATAAAACTAAAGAATAATTTGGTAAAATATATCTATACTATTATTTAAGGGGCTGTACCTGTTTGGGCCGGATTTTTTTATTCCAAAATACCCCTATTTTTCTAAGTTTAAGTAGAGATAAAACTAAAGGATAATTTGGTAAAATATATGTCTAACATGCACTAAAATATTTCCTACAAAATAGGAATACTCTCCCACTAACCCACTTTTATTGTTTGTTCTTTTTTTTAAAATACTTTATTATTAAAAGGAAAAAAAAAACACCCCATGTATTGATAGTTAAAAAAAAAAAAAAAAAAAAAAAAAAAAAAAAAAAACTAACACACGTACTGATAGTTAAAAAAAAAAAAAAACACGTAAGAGCATCTCCAGCAAATTTATCAAATTTTTGTACTGTTTGGAAAATGAACAGTGACTTTTACCTTTATCTACCCACTTTTTCAAATACACTTTCCAATAGATTCTCTATCCCATTCTCTATGTCATTTAAATATTATTTTTTCATTCATTATTTATTTTTTTTAACAACTATACATCTTTCAACATTTTTTTATTCAACACCAAATTATTATAATAGAAAAAATTATTTGAAGAACGAATAGTAGCTCATTAGACTTGATGGGCTACTGTTCATTAGCAAAAAAAATTTCTGGATATAGAGAAGCTGCTGGAGCATGAACAGTAGCACATATTCTCTATATTTTGGCTATGCATACTCTGTTGGAGATGCTCTAGATGTGGGTGTTCAAATACATCTACAATTATTGCCAAAAAAAAAAAAAAAAAAAAACCAGCCGCACACCCATATTTTGGTCACATACACAACTCCAAAGTGCTACCTAAAAAATTTAAATCTCCCCAACAGTTATAATGTTTTCAAATTACTTCCCATCTCTTCCGTTAAAAAGAAAATACTTTCCATCTCCATCCTCAAGTCCCTACTTTTTATACTAAGAGGAACAATAGTAATAGGTGACTACATGTTAGAGGAAGCCACTTAAAAATGTATTTACTTATCATTTTCTTTCCATTCATGTCAGATAATTTAAGTTTTTATGTTTTTCGAATCTCTATCACCAAATTCTATTTAATACCATTGTTCTCTCTTCTCTGTGGTGATTGATGAAATCTTGGGGAAATTGTCATTCAAAGATATTTTGATGACTAGACGGGAAATTGGAGTAGTAGATTTCAAAAAATTATGAGCAGTGTTCATTTCAATGGGTAGTTGTAGTAGCTCTTTTCACTACAGGATGCATTACAAAGGCCGGAAATGGTATCGAATGGTCTTCATAGGATTCTTTTGCATTTGTCTCTAATATGGCAGCCCGAATCACATAGGTGTTACTGATGTAATCTAAACTTGAGAAGCTGTATTTTCTTGCTAAATAATAGGATGGGTAAATTTACTAAAGTTTTATTACTTATCTATCATTCAAGTTAGATATTATTTCTTTCTCAAAAAAAAAAAAAAGTTAGATATTATTTTAACCAATAAATCTTATATGCATTTCTCTTATAGGAGATGCAAATGCAAGATTTTTTAAAGAAAGTATAGTTAAGCAGTACCAAAAATTGTGAAAGCCTAAAGAAGTAATGAGATTTAACAGAGCAAACTACAATTAATATGTATGTTGAAAAACTTAGCTAATGATTTTTTGTGGTGAGAAACACTATTTTTAAAGATGATTAGCCTCTGAGCTCGCGCGTGAGGCTCTTCTATTTTTTGAGTAGAGGTTAATAATTTGCATAAATTATAATTTGAGATTAATATATTTTTCAATCACAAAAATACCCAGGGATGTGATGAAAAATTATTTCACCTACAAATGTATAATACTCATCATGCCCCTAGGTTTTTTTGTGATTGAAAAATGTTTCTTTAACTCCCACTAAAACATTCCCTACAAAAGATGATCACTTTCCTAGTGGTTTTCAAATTGCTTTATCCATTTATAAAAAAAAATTAAAATTAAAACAAACACAAGTTTCTTGATTAAAAAAAAAAAACACATATGCCGTTATTGCCAAAAAAAAAAAAACTTTACACCCATGTTTTAGTCACACACAACTCCAAACTTCTACTAGCAATTTTAAATATCACCATTATCATTAAGCAATTATTATTAAGCACCGTTTTTTTTTTTAACCCCACGTTTTAGGTTATTGGATATAAACAAAAATTAAAACAAAAATTATCCTTATTTTCCTATCTTTATCACTACTTTGGATAACTGTCCTTTTTTTCTTTTCTTTTTTGTTGTTGTCTTTTTTCAGTTTTCAAAATAAAATGTTTGGTTATTTCATAACAATTTGCTCGAAACAATCACAATCACAAAATAAAACGTTTGAATAACTATCATTTTTTTTTTTCAATTTTCAAAATAAAAATGGTTATACTTATTACTCCATGGTATGCACTTCCATGTTTGCAGTTTTCCTTCTTTAGTAAAATAGTCAGTGTTTCTCTTTGTCTCTGAACGTTGCAATTTAAAAGATGGGATGGGTCATGCAATTACATATAAGAATGTTTTATGTAGTTTTATGGTAGTACTTATATTTACTTTCATTCCTACAATTTTATAAAGTTTTATGCTTGAAAACTATCCAATATTGTTCTATGATCTCACGTTTTGATTCAATGTGGTTCTTAGGAATGTTTGCTTGATTTGGTAAGTTATAGCTTTGGTTTTCTAATTTAAGGAATGTGTATTGGGGTGTCCATCTTCAAGATTTTTGTATCTATACTTCAAGGAATGTGCATTGGGATGTTGATCTTCAAGATTTTCGTATTCTTTGTTCTCTAACTCCAAAGGACTGTTTGGACTTTGGACTTGAAGTGTAGTCAATGGCAAAAATGTAAGTATCTTTGATCACCTCTATTTAGATGCCTAATATGTATTGGGTTCTCTGTGTTACGTTTGCTTTTATGAGTTGTCATTCAATATTTACTTTCTTGTATTTGGTTTATATTTGGTTTCTTTACTTTGTTATCATTATTTTTTTCATATCATTATCTTATCTTAAGAAAAAAAACAAAAACAAAAAAAACAAAAAACACGCTCACGTTTTCTTATATTTCCGTTACACTATCACGTTTTCTTATACTCCTATTGTTTTGTTCAAATATGATCATCATGAAAGCAAGATCAATTGTTGTTTAGCTTCTCTTGGAGATGATGGTAAAAGCAGTCGAATTTAATTTGTCGAGTGAGATCTAGCCAAAAAGGATATCAACGTAATGGTTATATTTTGATTGAGGTATTTGCTTTTGAAAATGGGTACATAAATAAGAAGAAGGATAGTTATCATCAAGTACAAGATGTTTTACTACTAACTAACGTCCATTCCTCCATGTTTTTTTGTTATATTCACTTATATTCACGTTTTCAAATATGATTCCTAGGAATCATATTAATTTTTTTAAAATAGGCCTATTTGAACTAAAATTAATTTTTTAAAACTCAAATTGATATTTAAAAAAAAAAAAAAATTAGTTGCATGCTAACTTAAAGTTTAGGGGGAAAAAAAAAACTTTATTCTTTTATCGTGATTTAGAGTCTAAAAGAAAGAAAGAAAAAATATTTTAACTCCCACGTAAAATACTACCTACAAAATAGGACCACAATTTTCTTTTTTAATCTTTTCTATTATTTGGTCAATTTGATGAGTGTTTGATATTTTATCTAACTAATGACTCTTTATTTTAGTGTGTGAGTTCTAAGTGGTGCTCTTTCTTCCTCCTATTATTTTTGTCTATTGTTTTTCTTACATTTAAGCCTCATTCTTTAATACTTTGTATTTTTTTTAGGGTGACATATCAACAATTTTGTTAGATTGCATAACAGTCATATTGGAGGAATTCGGGTGAACGAAGTGGTAGTCGATCTATCAAGTAGTTGTTAAAGACCATTTTTTGTAAATATCCTACCATTTGAAATTTAATATTGTCCTTTGTTGTGTCTTTTATTGCACATTTGATGATTTTGCAAGCAATTACTATTTACGTATATAGTTTTTTTTTTTTCTCTAAAAAAAAAACTATATACGTAAATCCTTTTTTTTTTTTTTTGAGAAACCTATATACGTAAATCTTGAAAAAGAAAAATGATTCTGGGGAAGTTATCTTTAAAGATAAGTTTTAAAAATTGTGGAAAAACCTAAAACGTGGGGTTTTTTTCTCTCTCTCTCTTTTTTCTTTAAAGATAAAATTATAAATTCATGGAAAAAAATGCTTCTAAATAATAGGCAAACTTTTAGAAATAAAAATACTTGGGTTTAAACACATTAAAACATGGGGTTTTTTTCCCCTCTTTTCTTTAAAGATAAAATTATATTATAAAATCATGGAGAAAATTTCTTCTAAATAATAGGTAAACTTTTAGGAATAAAACTAAGCGTGTGCTTAGAGACTCTTCTATTTTTTTGGGTAAAAGTCAATTGTAGGGACTCAAATTGGATTGGACCCAGAATAGGGATGAGTTTCTAGCCCAACAAGCCTAAACAATAAATTTTTAGAGAGTGGGTGAAAGAACTAGTTCCACTCGGTAGAAAAGGTCATGATCATTGTGCAGTAACAGACGCTTTAGACTAACCAAACGATAAAAACTCTCATCGGCTAGGTTTCAAGGAATATCTTTCTGGGTTCTATCGTTTTCTCCTTTTTTCTCAGTCCCCTTTAATGTCATCCACTTTCAGGTTATATACCACGTTCTTCACCCCATTTTCATCGTACACGTGTAGGTTCTATTCTGGGAATTCCTTTCTGTCCCATCCAGCACCTCCTGAAACTTTCGCTCAGTAGCCATAAGGCTGCTTAGTTAATGTTCAGGTATCACCTCCACATTAATGCGGCCAGAGAGTTAGCTGAGAAACATTTAATGTGGAGGTAGCAGCTTTAGAAGATATTTGTTATCTCTCCCAGTTCCTCATTTGTTCTATATTCACTTTCCAGTTTTAATACAACTTTGCGAAGTACCCTAAATAGTAAGATAGTTACATCCACCTCGGACTATGGTATCCGAAGTGGGTCTTATCCTTGGACGCGTTTTGGGCCACTATATATGACCTCTATCCCTTTTTCTTCTACTATTCCCACAATGTCTTTCTTTAACCATCCTCGGATAAGTGAATGTCCTTGGACTGGGCCGTTGGGCCACGAGCCCACTTCCTACGATATCCATATCACATTTTTGGATAACCGGCCCCACAATAGCCCCTTAAAATCTCGCTTTTTGTCACCTCGAAAAAAGGGAGATTTTGATATCTTGCCCTCACCCCTTTCGTGGATTTTCCTAATCTCCAGAACGCCTTTCTACTTGCCCAAGGCACGCTTCTGACGTTTCGACGTCAGGAGCACGCCATTATTAAATGATCACAGCTTCTGTGTCCCCCATGTTCAACAGTAAGATGTACATCTAACGGTGGAGGTCCTTCAGTATTTATGAGCGGGATTTTTCCCGCTTACAATTTCTACGCCACTATAAAGAGCTTTTCAAATCAACTCTCTTTCCAGTTACAAAAATCATATTATCTTAGTGTGTATTTATCGAACCTGTCACTCTTTCTCACCTCTCCGCGCTCTCATAAATACTGAGAGTCTATCCGAGTACCTCATTTTTCAAGTCCGTAAGTTTCCTTAACCTTCCTTAGCCTTCAATCCTTTTCGTTAATTTTTCTTCACGACTTTTAGGAAATGGGTAGGTTCAAGAGTCTGGTTGAGTCCGAGGAGAATATAGAGATATTTAGAGCTAAGTATAGGATTCCCCCAACAGTGGGCATGAGATATGCTTCCCCAGAAACCTGGTTAAACGATAGGAAAACAGGGGAAGTGGTCATCTCTATGATCGCCTCTATAGAAGGAAGGATGACTATTCCCATGGGTAGTCTCACTAGAAGTTATCTCAGGTTTTTTAGGTTATCTCCCACACAATGTGCCCCAAATATGTTCAGGGTGCTAGGGAGTATAGAAGCCCTAAATGCGAGGATGAACTTAGGCCTGACCCATCACGATGTGAACTGGGTGTACAACCTCAATCATCTGAAGGGTCAGGGATACTATCTTAAGTCTAGGCACCCTGAAATAAGGTTAATCCAATATCTACCTACATCAAATAAGGGCTTAAAAGACGACTTTCTTATTTTTTTTGGGGAATGGCATGATGGTTTACCCTATCCAACTAAAAAGGGAAAACCAGGTGGGGTTTTTGGGCTATAAGCCTATGTAATTTGAATTGTACTCTTTAGTTCAAGTTATCTTTATTTCTGACAAAGATTTTTTCTGTTTTTATGACTTTGCAGACAAGCACGCTACCATACCTCAGTTCAGATTGGTTAACAGGGAGAGTTTAGATAGAATCTTTCGATCCGAGGTGTATGTGAACCCATCTGACGGCTAACTGAGAGCAGCACACATAATCCTTAGGTACAAACCTATTTTCAAAGCATTTCAAGCTCCCAAGTGCGTGATAAAGGCCAAAGATCCTCAGTTTCACCACATCAGTGTAGCTTTTGAAGGATTTCTTGTTCTCGAGGGTGTTCCGATTCCTGAAGGTACCCCTTATACTCAGCCGTTATTTGTGGCCACTCTTTCTGTAGGAGTTTCGTCGTCGCGCTCCATTCCTCAGGAAGAGAAGGAGGAAGAGGAAGAAGAAGAAGAAGAAGAAGAAGAACAAACTTCAGAGGGAGTTGTAGAATTGTTCGATTTTGCAGACGAATTTGAAGTATTCAATCAACCCCAATCTCCCGAGGTGATTTCTGACGAAATGGGCATCCAAAGGAAGACCCAAAAAAGTTTAATGGAAGTGATCGAAGGCTAGCTTGGAAAGGGGGCACCGGGGAAGTCAACTCAACTCAGTCTTCCCCCTCCTCCTCCTCCTCAACCATCCCAACCACATGGGACCAAACCCAATGATCCAAAGAGGAGGAGAGAGCCGAAAGATAAGGAAGTGATGGAGACTGGGAGATCTTGTTCGACTTGCGAAGACGAGGTCCAACGAGCTGCGAAGCAGCAAAAGGTTACCCATAGGCCTCAACGAGTCGTGGAGAGGATAACCACTCAGTCCTCGGAACCCGAGGCTTGGCTCCCTACACCCATGCTCGGTGGTGAGCCTCTAAGAGAAGATGCATTAATTAGGGACTTCAACGGCGGAATTGGGTGCCGCGTCGCCTCGGCCTTAGAGGAAACTCTCATTTTGCCCAAGGATATGGCCGAGCTGAAAGGCATAAAGAGGAACGAAGTCTTCCAGAATACCAAAAGGTATATGGGCATGGTATTATACCCTTATTGCTTTTTTTTTTTTATAAATTATTACGAGCGTCGTGTACACGACTTTATGTATTGCATCTCTAACTCTTTTTCTTTTAGGCCGTTCAAGCCACCTTCAGGCTGGAGGAGATAACGAATGCTTGTTACCAACAAATAGACAATAAGAGGAAGAAGCGAGTAACAGCTGTGCAAACACTCACCATTGCTGAACAAACCAATGAACAGCTGAAGAAAAAGCTAACTGAGGAAGAACATGCTCGAAAGAGTGCTGACTTCGCTTTGGAGAGCGCCTAAAGGCAAGCCGAGGACCAGAGAAAACGTCTGCGGGATGCTATTGACCAGCTGGCTGCTTCCAAGGAATAGATATCAACTTTGCAGAAACAACTGGAGGAAGCTCAAAGGCTCAAGGACCAGGCTGAAGAAGCTAAAGCTGAGGCGTAGAAAGCAAAAGCTGAGGTTGAAAAAGAAAAAGACAGAGCCGAATAGCATGGATATGACATAGGCGTTGCTGAGACGGAGGATAGCTTCCGGGCTGAGGTGCCCGTTGTATGACGAGCATACCGTGCCCAGACTTGGCAAGAAGCTCTCAACCGAGCTGGGGTTGAGTCTTCATCCGAGCTGAGAAGACCAGAAAACATTTACTTCCCTCCGGCTATATGAGCCTCTAGCTCTTCTTCTCAACAGAAAAAGGCATCCTCCACAGTTGCTGATTTGGCCAAAGAAGCACAACCTCAGAATCCTCCCCTTCCCAACCAGCAGAAGCAACCTGAAGTGCCTGAAGTTGCCAAAGACATTTCCTCGGACAAAGCAGCAGAGGGACCTAAGGGGGGAACAGCTTCTCAAAGCTTTGAACAGGCTTTAGCTTCAACCATCCTACCTGCTGGAGAAGTTCCAAAGGAAAAAGAGAAAGATGCTCCTCCTGAGGCAACTAGCAAAGCTCCCCAACCCAAGCTCCAAATAAAATTAAAGCCATAGTTAACATAGTTAAACTTCTTTTATTTTTCAATTCTTTTTTTTTTATTGAGGATATTTTTAATTGTAAGGTATATTTCCCTTTTCAAATTTATATAAGATATTGTTGCTTTATCTATCATTTGTATAATTTTCTGCACGAATATTCTTTGTTTTTACATGATCCCAGGCTATAGAAGAACAAAAGCTGATACTATAAGGGAAAACTTGTAAGTTAATTAGAAACCAAAGCAGACTATAACAGTGAACTCCACAGCCCTACAAAGGCTTGCTTTTAATTTATTAAAAAGTAACCACATTTGAGAAAGTATTCCAAATGTTTAACCCAGGGAGGTACTGGGCACCTTAAAATGCTTTAAGTGATGCTCATGGAGTTTGCTTTGATGTACAGTTTTAGTCGTACGGACCTTACTTAAAAAGCATTGATTCCTACTAAGTTTGTTGTATAAACAATCTGTCATACCTTAGTTTTTGTTTAATACTTCACTAGATGTCATAGTATATTAATTTCCACTAAATTTGTGGTCCGAGGACCTGACATGACTTGGTTTCTCTTTAATACTTCACTAGATGTCATAGTATATTAATTTCCACTAAGTTTGTGGTCCGAGGACTTGACATGACTTAGTTTCTGTTTAATACTTCACTAGATGTCATAGTATATTAATTTCCACTAAGTTTGTGGTCCGAGGACCTAACATGATTTAGTTTCTGTTTAATACTTCACTAGATGTCATAGTGTATTAATTTCCACTAAGTTTGTGGTTCGAGGACCTGATATGACTTAGTTTCTGTTTAATATTTCACTAGATGTCACAGTGTATTAATTTCCACTAAGTTTGTGGTCCGAGGACCTGACATGACTTAGTTTGTATTTAATACTTCAATAGATGTCATAGTGTATTAATTTCCACTAAGTTTGTGATCCGAGGACCTGACATGGCTTAGTTTCTGTTTAATACTTCAATAGATGTCATAGTGTATTAATTTCCACTAAGTTTGTGGTCCGAGGACCTGACATGACTTAATTTCTGTTTAATACTTCAATAAATGTCATAGTGTATTAATTTCCACTAAGTTTGTGGTCCGAGGACCTGACATGACTTAGTTTCTGTTTAATACTTCAATAGATGTCATAGTGTATTAATTTCCACTAAGTTTGTGATCCGAGGACCTAACATGACTTAGTTTTTGTTTAATACTTCACTAGATGTCATAGTGTATTAATTTCCACTAAGTTTGTGATCCGAGGACCTGACATGACTTAGTTTCTATTTAATACTTCAATAGATGTCATAGTGTATTAATTTTCACTAAGTTTCTGGTCCGAGGACCTGACATGACTTAGTTTCTGTTTAATACTTCAATAGATGTCATAGTGTATTAATTTCCACAAAATTTGTGGTCCGAGGACCTGACATGACTTAGTTTCTGTTTAATACTTCAATAGATCAAGAAACACAAGCTGTAGAATTAGAGTAAGTTGTAGAGAGAAGTAAAACATAACTGTTCTTATTAATAGTAATACCTCTTTAGATTGCTTACATTCCATGGGTGAAGTACAGTTTTTTCATCTAAATCCTCAAAGTAATAAGCACCTATTCTTGCTACAGATGTGATACGATATGGTCCTTCCCAACTAGGCCCTAACTTTCCCCAGGCTAGATTTTTGGTAGTCCCCAAGACTTTTCTCAATACCAAATCTCCTGGGGCTAACGGCCTCAACTTAACATTGTATCATAACCTTGTTTTAGCTTGTGTTGGTAGTAGGCCAATTGAACCATCGCATTCTCCCGCCGTTCGTCTATCAAGTCTAGATTCTTCTTTAATAGTTCATCATTTCCATCTGAAGTGAAAGTACTGGTCCTTAGTGTGGGAAAGCCCGTTTCAAGAGGAATCACGGCCTCAGCCCCGTATGTCATTGAAAATGGGGTTTCCCCTATTGACCGCCAAGGTGTTGTTTGATACGTCCAGAGGACATGTGGCAGCTCCTTCACCCATTTTCCTTTTGCATCATCCAACCTTTTTTTGAGCCCAACCACTATGACCTTGTTGACAGCCTCGGCCTGCCCATTTCCCTGTGGATAGGCCGGAGTGGAATATCTGTTCTTTATTCCCAGATCAGAACAATACTTTCTAAAAGCCTTGCTATCAAATTGAAGACTATTATCCGAGATGAGAGCTTGAGGGACCCCGAATCGAGTAATGATATTCTTCCAGACGAACCTCTTGACATCCACATCCCTGATATTGGCCAGAGGCTCGGCTTCGACCCACTTCGTGAAATAGTCTGTGCCAACTAGCAGGTATTTTTTATTTCTTACTACTTTAGGGAAAGGGCCAACGATGTCTAAGCTCCACTGAGCAAAAGGCCAAGGACTAGAAAGAGGATTAAGAACTCCCCCTGGCTGATGGATGTTCGGGGCGAACATTTGACATTGATCACACTTCCTAACATACTCCTGTGCTTCTTTTTGCATGCCTGACCACCAATACCCTTGAGTAATTGCCCGGTGAGATAAAGATCTTTCTCTAGTGTGACTCTCACAAATCCCTTCATGTAACTTTTCTAGAAGTGCTTCTGAGGCTTCGGGGTGTACACAAAGCAGATACGGTCCAGAGAAAGAGCGTTTGTATAACTTTTTGTCCTCAGAAAGCCAAAACCGAGGAGCTTTTCTTCGTATCTTTTCAGCTTCCGATCTGTCCTCAGGCAGTATATCCTTCTCAAGGAATGACAGTATAGGATCCATCCAACTACGCGCCGAATGGATTTGATTGACCTGAAGCGAATCCCCTGTTATTGGGGTGGGTGTGTTTAAGTCTTCAACCATTATCACTCGGGGTAAGTTTTGCGTTGAGGAGGTAGCAAGGGTAGCCAAAGAATCCGCATGGACATTTCCACTCCTAGGGACATGGGTTACTTCAAAAAATTCAAAATTTACTTGCATACACCTTACCATTCTTGTGTCCCGAGCTTCCAACTCTCCTCTAACCTGGCCCACAACCAGTCTCGAATTCGAGAAAATCTCCACTGTTTTTCCACCTAGTTTCCTGACCATTGCCATCCTCATTAATAAAGTCTCATACTTTGCCTCGTTGTTAGTAGCTGAGAATCCCAACCTTAAAGACTTCTCGATAATGACCTTCTCAGGAGATACCAGAACAAGCCCCACTCCTGACCCCCGTTGGTTTGCTGCTCCATCCACATACACCTTCCAGGGTAAGGCATGTTGCGCGGAGATAAGGCCAATTGATTTTTCATCCATGCCACGCGGGCTTGTCTCTATTTATTCAGGGCCTTCAGCAAATTCGGCCACCAGGTTGGCGAGAACCTGACCCTTCACAGAGGTACGAGGCAATTACTTTATATCAAAAGCTCCTAAAATTGTGCCCCACTTGGCAATCTTGCCAGTGTAGTTTGCACTCCGAAGTACTGCTTTGAGAAGATACTGAGTTAGGACGACCACAGTGCGTGCTTGAAAATAATGGGAAAGTTTCCTTGTAACGTGCACCACTGCCAAAATGGCTTTTTCCAACGGCAGATAGCGTACTTCAGCCTCATGAAGCGACTTGCTCACATAGTAAACTGGCCGTTGTACGCCATTATCTACTCGTATCATAACAAAACTGATCGCATAAGTGGCTATCGCCAAGTAGGAAAAAAGGACCTCATCCACCTCAGGACTGGACATAATGGGCGGCCGAGATAGGTACTCTTTAAGTTGCTGAAATGCCAGGGTGCACTCCTCAGTCCATTCGAATCCTTTCCACTTATGGAGTAAAAGGAAAAAAGGTTTGCACCTATCCGCTGACCTGGATATGAATCTATTCAAAGCAGCGGTCATCCCAGTCAACCTCTGGACTTTCTTGGGATTCCGAGGTGGTTTCAAGCTACTTATGGCTCTAATTTGATCGGGGTTCACTTCAATTCCTCGGTGAGTCACCATGTAGCCCAAAAACTTCCCTGAGCTTACCCCGAATGAGCACTTAGATGCGTTCAGTCGCAATTTGTGTTTCCTTAAAATCTCAAAAGTGTTGGTGAGGTCTGTCACATGCTCGACCACTACCCTGCTCTTCATAATCATATCATCAATATAGACTTCGATGCTCCTGCCCAATTGTGGTTCAAACATCTTTGTTATCATCCGCTGGTAAGTAGACCCGCATTCTTCAAGCCAAAGGACATTACCTTGTAGTGATAATTTCCAGTGGGAGTGAGAAAAGCGGTCTTTTCCTGATCATCCAATGCCAATGGGATCTGGTGATAACCCTGAAAGGCATCTAGGAAGCTCATCCGAGGATGGCCCACTGTTGCATCCACCAACTGATCTATATGGGGCATAGGAAAAGGGTCTTTTGGACAAGTTTTATTAAGGTCCGTGAAATCAACACATACACGCCATTTTCCATTTTTCTTTTTCACCACGACCGTATTAGCCAACCATTGAAGGTAAAATACCTCTTTGATAGCCCCTGCCTGCTTGAACTTGGTCACCTCATCTCTGATAGCCTCGGCATATACCCTGGACGGACGCCGAGGTGGCTGCTTCTTCGGAGTAATAGAAGGATTAACATTCAAATGATGACAAATGAAATCTGAATCCACCCCTGGGGCTTCGTAAGCATCCCATGCAAATGCATCAATGTTGCTCCTAAGGACCTCAACCAATTACTCCTTCTCCAACAAAGGCAACTGTGCCCCAACCTGAAAGAACTTGTCTGGATCATCCCCAACACTCACCCTCTCCAAATTCTTACACTCCACTTCACTGGCAGAATTGTTGAGGAGGGTCGCCGAAGTCTTGGATTGCTATAAGTCATTCTCGGCCGTGGCCGAAGTGTCTGTCTCTGGCCGATGTTGAATAGCCGTTATCAAGCACTGCCTAGCCATGGCTTGATTTCCCAATATTTCTAGCACCTGGCCTTCCGAGGGATATTTTACCTTTTGATGGAGAGTAGAAGAAACAGCCCTCAAGGTATGCAGCCAGGGCCTACCCAAAATAGCCATATATGGAAAAAAAGCATCTACCACAATGAAATCCACCTCCACCACGTCTGAGCCAGTCTGCACGGGTAATCTAATCGTACCCATCGGAATGACCAACCTACCCTCAAAACTCACCAACGGGGAGCTATAGGCTGTCAAATCTTGAGGTCTTAAATTCAGCCCCATATACAGGTCAGGATACATCACCTCGGCTGCGCTCCCCTCATCAACCATGACCCTTCTTATATCATACCCCCCGATCCTAAGTGTAACCACCAAAGCGTCATCATGTGGTTGTATGGTTCCTCTCTTGTCTTCATCTAAAAAGCTTAACACTAGTGAGGTGCCCAATCTGGCTCTCTTCGGCATTGAACTGAAGCCCTCATCCGAACAATGAGACACAGATATTACCCTGGAGGGACAAGACCTTGTTCTTCCTGGGGTGGCAAATATAACGTTTATCATTCCTAGGGGGGTCCTGAAGAGGCATCCCCCCGAAATGTTGAACCTGTTTGACTTCCTCGGCCACTGGAATGATGCAGAAGCTGGGTCAACTTCCCTTCTTGGACCAACTGTTCCAAGTGGTCCCACAAATTTTTGCAATCCTCAGTAGTATGTCCATGGTCCTGGTGGTATTGGCAGTAAAGGTTTTGATTACGTTTCGCAGGATCCCCTGCCATCCTATTGGGCCATCTGAAGAATGGCTCATTCTTTATCTTCTCCAGAACCCGTTGTACTGGTTCTCGGAACACGACATCAACCACTTGGGAATTAGCAGATCCTGATTGCCCCCCGAAGTCCCTCCGAGGTCGGTTGTTGTTGTACCGGTCTGACCTAAAATCCCTCCTCTCTTGGGGGACTACCTTGGACTTTCTTCTGCCTTGCATCTGATCCTCCTCTACTCTTCTATACTTGTCAATCCGATCTATAAGCTGACGCACGCTGGTAATAGGTTTACCAGTCAGAGATTTCCTCAAATCATGCTCGGTTGGAAGGCCTTCCTTAAAGGTATTAATGGCCACGTCATCATAGACTCCATCTACTTCATTGAACATTTTCCAGTATCTATCAAAGTAGGCCTTCAGGGCTTCCCCCTCCTGCATAGACATGGATAATAACGATCCCAAGGGCTGAACAACCCTCCTGCAGGTGATAAAGCGGGCACCAAAAGCTTGGGTGAGCTTCTCAAAGGAGTCAATGGTATTCGCTCTTAGACCGTTGAACCATCTCATCGCCACTAGGCCTAGGCTAGATGGGAAAACTTTGCACATCAAGGCCTCATCCTTAGCATGAATGACCATCATTTGACTGAAATGACTAACATGTTCCACTAGATCTGTTCGACCATTATAAATGGTGAACGTAGGCTGATGGAACCGTCGAGGAAGATCTGCATCCTCAATGCGTCGTGTGAAGGGCGATTTGGAAAGTTGACTTAACGCTTTGTTCAGGGCGTCATTCCCTAAGCCTTGATGAGGCGGACTCTTATATTTTCGTTCATGGTGGTACTCCTCATCATACGAGAAAGATTCACTGGGTGGAGTTCTTGACCTCTATCTGTAACTGGTGTCATCGGACTCCTTAGAGGATTGCCCAGAGTTATGAGCCATACGTCATCGTCGCTCATGTCGCAATTCCCTTTTCAATTTGTTAATCTCATGCTGCATGTCCCCGTCGTTCCTTACGTGGGAAATATGGCTTTTCCCCCGAGAATGACTTCTATCAGTGTGAGTTGTTCGCACACTTCCCTCACGACCCCCTCTCTGTCCAAGGATTACTAGCGGATGACTATGCTGAGAGCCCCTGGACTCTGCCTGGTGTGGATTAACATCCACTTGCTGTGGGCCCACCACTGGCTGCTGCGGTGCTCCCTCTTCCATCACAACCGCTGCACTTGCCTTTCCCTACGAATAGATCAAGCTCTTCCCACAGGCGGCGCCAATTGTAGGGACTCAAATTGGATTGGACCCAAAATAGGGATGGGTTTCTAGCCCAACAAGCCCAAACAATAAATTTTTAGAGAGTGGGTAAAAGAACTAGTTCCACTCGGTAGAAAAGGTCATGATAATTGTGCAGCAATAGACGCTTTAGACTAACCAAACGATAAAAACTCTCCTCGGCTAGGTTTCAGGGAATATCTTTCTGGGTTCTATCGTTTTCTACTTTTTCTCAGTCCCCTTTAATGTCATCCACTTTCAGGTTGTATACCACGTTCTTCACCCCATTTTCACCGTACACGTGTAAGTTTTATTCTAGGAACTCCTTTTTGTCCCATCGAGCACCTCTCGGAACTTTCGCTCAGTAGCCATAAGGCTGCTTAGTTACTGTTTAGGTATCACCTCCACATTAATGTGGCCAGAGAGTTAGCGGGGAAACATTTAATGTGGAGGTAGCAGCTTTAGAAGATATTTGTTATCTCTCCCGGTTCTTCTTTTGTTCTATATTCACTTTCCAGTTCTAATACAACTTTGCGAAGTACCCTAAATAGTAAGATATTTACATCCACCTCGGACCATGGTATCCGAGGTGGGTCTTATCCTCGGATGCGTTTTGGGCCACTATATATGACGTCTATCCCTTTTTTTTTTTATACTACTCCCACAATGTCTTTCTTTAACCATCCTCGAATAAGTGAATGTCCTTGAACTGGGCTGTTGGGCCACGAGCCCACTTCCTACGATATCCATATCACCTTTTTGGATAACCGGCCCCACATCAATAATTTGTATAAATTATAATTTTGGATTAATATATTTTCCAATTACAAAAAAAAAAAAAAACCTAAGGTGTGATGAGTGTTAACTGTTTGTGGTAAAATAATTTTTTCATCACATCCCTAAGTTTGTTTGTTTGTTATTTATTATTATTATTTTTTTTTTGTGATTGGAAAATATATTAATCTAAAATTATAATTTATACAACTTATTGACTTTTACCCAAAAAAATAGAAGAGCCTCTGAGCACGCGCGTGCTCAGAGGCTAGTTTATAATAAAAAAGCTAATTAAAATATGGATCTTAGATAAAACAAAAAAACTATGAATGGTGGGAAGTACAATAAAAGTAGGGCAATCCAAAAAAATAAATAAATAATTAATTAATGAATGCTTTTCAAGGAAACTAGATTAGACATCAAATACCATATGGATGTTCATTGTTGTTCATTGCGGTTTAATGCCTTTAGAGCACATTCACATGAGACTCTTTACAAATTAACTAATTTGCAGTTTAGTAATTATACTACCAATCCAAATGTGGATGTTTGAACTTGTGCTTTCTATCTAGTGTATGTATGAACATGTGCTACCCATCGAATTGTGAGTGTACGGATATATCCCTTAGGGGCATTGCATCTGTCTTAATTGATAGTTGGTGGTTAAATTATACAATGCGGTGTTTGGACAATTTTTTTTTTGATAAACAAAAATGGGTAGAGGGGGGCAACCTACCCATTTTGTTACATCCCTAAGAGCATTGACATCAAATGTGCTAAAACTGCTATAAAAAAAATATTTTTAGTATTTCAAATACCAAAATACATGCTATATCAAAGGTGCTAAAGCTAAAAAAAATAAAATTTAGCATCATATTATAGTGCTTTGCTACCAGTAGCAAACCACTAATCACTATAGCATGTTGCTACAATATTTTAGTATTAGGGTCAATAACATCACATTATTTTCCAAAAAATTCATTTTATTGAACTGAACTTTTTTGTAATTCAAAAAATACCCTCACTAATAAACAATGACTTCTCTTAGAAATAGGGACAACAATGTCAAATAAAAAATTGAAATCACACGTTTTGTACAACACTAGAAATAAGGACAACAATGTCAAATAAAACTTTGAAAACAAAACGTTTTCTATAGCTACTATTGTTTTGAATTAAAAAAGAGAACTCCTAAAATTTAGGTTTTTTCATTTTTTTCCCCAAAAAATTTAGCCCCTTTTTTTAAATATCTTTTTGATAAGAATAAAACACCTCTAATACCTAAGAGAACTCCTAAAATATAGGCTTCTTTTTCCTCAAGTTCATCTTTTTCCCTAAAATTTAGCTTTTTTTTTTTTTAATTCATTTTTCATCCAAATACAACATCTCCAGCTTAAAAAAAAAAAAAAAAAAAAATTGTTAACTAATTTTGTTCCCTTCACATTGATTCCTCCTCACCCCCCCCCCCCCCCCCCCCCCCCAAAAAAAAACTAAAAAAAAAAAAAAAAAGCCCTTTGTTTTCCTTTTTCATCTGAATAAAACACTTCCAATTTTTTTAAAGAAATGACTCTAATGAGTAAGCAGAGCATGTGGATGAAGAAAGAAGATTATTAGCAGAGAAAAGGAAGAAATTCTATAATATTTAGAGCTTGAAACACGGAGAAATTATTTACTCCTATGTGAGGAATTCTTACTCCTCTTATAAGGTCCACACGCTTAAAAAAAAAAAAAAAAAATTAAATCCAAAAATACCTTGAAACCTGTACGCCGTTGTCTTAGTCTTCAAGAGCCACACAATGATGAGTTGTAAACCCAAACATCATAGGTTTCAATCCCCTATTTGGAGATTTCTTCATTTTCAAAATACTAAACTTTCTCACTTGACTACGTAAGGGCTATTGCATATGGAGTTCATTCCACATATGTGTCCAAGGAGCCCTTGCTTTAACAAAAGTCCATACCATAACAACCAAAAAAAAAAATGCCATAAAGTGGGTGTCTCACAAGTCACACTACGTGGATCACACACACATGTAGGCCTCATAAACTTGTGAGAGATTCACACTCCACATTAGACATTAACCCAATGAGTGGAATTAGATTAGGTCAAAAATCATAATGTAAAAGAAAAAGCTTAAGGAATAAGGCACTTGTGGTGTCAAAATACAGAAGAGAACAACACACTTTTTTTTTTTCCCTTTAAAAAAAAAAAAAAATTAAATTTTTTTTGCTTTAATCCTCTCATCTCACGCGTCCATTTTGCTCTTCAAAAAAGTCATTCCACCAGTCAACAAAAACAACGCGCATAGTATTTTTGCACAAAAGGATCCCTACAAGCGCGCCCTCCACGACTGACTATTTCTCTCTCTTTCTCTCGCTATTTGTTTGTTTCTGTCAGTCAAAAACACAAACACATACAGTGATTTATTATTAATTTCCTCTCCGTTTTTTCTCAATGAATCCATAGACAAAAGCAACAACGACGAAGAAGAAGAAGAAGAAGAAGAAGAAGAAGAATCTACAAGTACTCGATGTCGATGATGAGTGTACAGGCGGGTGAAGCCACGCGTCAGAGGCAGCGACTATGGGACGGAGTGTTGGAGTTGACGAAATCGGCACAGGAAAAGAACAGCGACCCGCTGCTTTGGGCGTTGCAGCTAAGCACGAGCCTGAGCTCGGCCGGAGTGGTCCTGCCGTCGGTGGAGTTGGCTCACTTGTTGGTCTCTCACATCTGCTTCGCTAATCACGTGCCTGTCACGTGGAAGTTCCTCGAGAAAGCTTTGACTGTTAAGATCGCTCCTCCTATGCTTGTTCTCTCTCTCCTCTCCACCAGGTCACGTGACTTTCTCACTCCCACCCTTTTTTTTTGGTTCTTATCGATTAAGGTATTGTACTAGGTGTGAAATACATAAATGTCTTGTTTAATGGTTAGAATTATGGTTAAAATGGCTAAAATTAACTGTTTAGTTAGCATGACTTTTTTAGGTTGTTGAAATTGGAGCAATGTCACTTTTTTCTAACATGGGTCACTCACTGATATCACTTTTATTTATGCAAAAAAGTCGTGGAAAATGTCGAGTTCCTATACTTTTTGAGTTTATTATGGTATCAAAGCAGTTGATTTTGAGTTCGAACCATGTTTCCATTCTTCGTCTTGTATTGGGTCCTGCATGGGCTCTTTGTTAAATATGTATGTATTTGTGTTTTTATGTTTAGATGTTTGTGTTAAATGTATGTATGTGCGTAGAGGATTATGTGTAATTGCCTAATTGGGTGCATGTATGAAGATTATGAAGCTTGAATTGTATGGGCATGTGAAACTAGTTGGGATATTTGGGGGCAAGTAATTGAAGTTTATGGTCTTTTAAAGGTTTTTATTTATTTATTAGGTAATGTTGCACGAATTATGCCTTGATAAATTTTGTTTTTTTGTTAGTAAGTTAGACAGACAGCCAATGGGTTTTGAACCTATGAGTCTATTACTTTACACTATCCATTCTTATGGGAGGAGGAAATGCCATTTTAGTCCAATTTCACTGGCTTCAAGTCTTCAACATTTTGGTTTTGTTTCAAAGATTTATGTACTTATTTATTTGAGAAGAGTCGTATATGTATGTTACATTGTTTTCCTTATCATTGCCATTTTTTTTTTTTTTGGGTGGGGGGCTTTCCTTGTGAAACAATCTTTGGGATATAGTTATTCTTCAATTGTGCTTTGTTTACTTGGTAGTACCATCTGGTAATTGACTGGCATTGAATATAATTTGTGGAGTGGTGGTAACGGAGTTTGCTTATGTGCTACTCTTTGATTTAGAAATTTTTTGTTTTCCTGGGATATTGCTGTGGCTTATGTCATAGTATGTCGAAGACTTAAACTGTGTCCTTTATTTTTGCCCCTAAGAACATTGCTGATCACCCATCAGACTATGTGCATCTTTTCACTTTAAACCTTGTTTTTATACAGGGTCATTCCAAATCGGCAGCACCAGCCTGGAGCATACAGACTATATATGGAACTCCTCAAGCGACATGCGTTGTCATTTGCATCTCAAATCCGTGGTCCAAATTATCATAAGTAAGGTTCAATTTTTTTTTTCCTTATTTTGTTGTGCAGAGATGACTTGATGATCTCTTGCTCAGTTTTATAGTCAAAACGTACTGTCACTGGGCCCATTATATGTTACAATATCCAAAAATAATGTTGGCTTAAAAGTTCAACAAAGAAAATTAATGTTTCATGATGAAGTGTTAAATTAGAAAGATTTTTGTGACTAATGTTGTTAGAGATTGCTAGTTTGCCAGTAAGGTGACTTGCCTTATGCAGCAGTGGCAATTTTCTAATGTCACGTACTACTAATATTTGTTTTTCATGAAAAACACGCTTCTTAAGAGGCTTGTTCTTCACAGTTTTAAGCCATACCCTATTAACTCTAATTATATTAAATAGTGCTATAAAGCACGCATTATTATAATGATTTATTATTATTATTATTATTATTATTATTACTATTTTTACGGTAATATTTCTCAGTACTTGATAAGTTCTTTGTTGATGGCTTGATGCTAGCTTGAACTATAATATAGTAAAACCCCCCCTCCCTTCTTCCTCCCACCACCAAAAAGGGATCCTTGAAGCCAAACAAAGGCAAAGTTCTTCGTTGTTTGGATGAGATGTCTTTGGCTTTCTTATCCCCTTAAGTTTTCTCTTAATAGAAAGAAAGGAAAAAAGACAAAAAAAAAAAAAACCAGTTAATGTTAGAGTTGTTCTTGTTCACATAAACGTACAGGAAAATATTGAAAGCCTCTCTTGAGCTTGGTTTTGAGTGGTCTCTCTTATGTTTGTTCTTTCAGATACTTTTTCTTCTATAGATTAATAAAATACTAAAATACCTTTTAATTGAAATTACAGGATCATGAAATCCATTGATGACGTTCTTCATCTTTCCCAGATATATGGCCTTCAAGTGTCTGAACCTGGGGTAATTCTTGTTGAATTTGTCTTTTCAATTGTATGGCAGTTACTTGATGCATCTTTGGATGATGAAGGGTTGTTGGAACTTACCCCGGACAAGAAGTCTAGATGGCCAACGAGGTCCCAAGATATGGAAATAGATGGTCATGATGGCTTTAGTGAGAAGAGAATAGAGCACAATGAAGGACTGCAGAAAGTAAATACCGTAATGGCTATTGAGATAATTGGAGAGTTTTTGCAAAACAAAGTGACTTCAAGGATTCTTTACTTGGCACGTCGAAACATGTAAGAACTTATATTTGCTAGTGATTTCCTCTTCACTTCTTGTGCATCTTAATGTTAATGTGTTTTGTTTGTGAGGGAGAAGAGAAAAGTAAGCAGTTTATTGAGTGGGTTGTCATGTTCAACCTAAGCCTAACATTGGTGCAGTTATGTGATTAAATAAATTCAGAGTTGCTAGTTAGAATTTTGAGAAATTTATTGAATATAAGGTACTTGAGACATAAATATTTCTCCCTTTGTAGGCCATCACATTGGGGAGGTTTCATTCAGCGACTGCAATTGCTTTCCGCAAAATCAGTGGTCTTGAGGAATTCAAAACACATAACTCCAGAGACCCTTCTGCAGTTGACGTCTGACACACGTCGACTTCTATCTAGAGAATGCAAAACAATGTCGGGGCAAGAGTTTCATGCAGTTATGGCTTCTGGGTCTCTGATATCTTCTGCTAATCAAGTTCATGGAACTAGTTTGTCTGCCCTTTGGCTCCCCATTGATTTGTTTTTGGAAGATGCTATGGATGGATCACAAGTGGCAGCAACTAGTGCTGTTGAAACTCTTACTGGTAGGAGTCAATTCTTGTATATGAGTGCTTTCAGTCTTTGATTTACCTGGAGTGGATGAGACTTAAGTTCTTCTAGCAACATTATTGAACCAGAATTACTGTTGCAGGTTTAGTAAAGGCTCTGCAGGCTGTTAATGGTACCACATGGCGCAACACATTTTTAGGTTTATGGATTGCAGCTCTTCGGCTAGTGCAAAGGGTAGGAATTAATTTGTAAAGAAATAATGTTTATCTTTGATCATTGATTTATTCTTTTTTATTGGAATTTTTTTTTGGGGGGGGGGGGGGGTGTGGTTTTGGGGTGACACTTACCTCATGGCTTGTACATATGTTGCACAAATTTGAAAAAAAAAAAAAAAAAAAAATCCAACTTCAAGCCATTGTAATACCTTAGTTAAACTTGCCCAGGAATTGGAAAATCTTTTGGTTTTGAATATGATTACTTGCTAAGAAATTAAAAATATTTTGATACCCATTTTTACTATTGAAATACATCACTTGTGTCTATTTCCACAAATCACAGCATTTAATGTATTTGTAAGGTAGAGTCAGAGACTAGAATGCAGTTGGATCTGAGAAAGAATAAGATTCCCATTTGGTTCTATATAACTTCTGTTTCTAGATATTTACATTGATCTGTCTTCATCTTATTTCTTTTTAGGAGAGGGATTCAAGTGAGGGTCCTGTGCCTCGCCTAGATACATGTTTGTGCATGTTATTGTCTGTTACGACACTTGCGGTTGCTAATATTATTGAGGAAGAGGAATGTGAATTTATTGATGAAAGTGAACACAGCCCTACCAATCAAAGGATAGAAAAACAGCCTCAGGGAAAACGGTGCAAGGAGTTAGTTACCAGCTTGCAGTTATTGAGCGATTATGATGGTTTGTTGACACCCCCTCAGTATGTTGTTTCAGTAGCCAATCAGGCTGCTGCCAAAGCAATAATGTTCATTTCAAACCTTCCAGTCAGTAATGGACACTATGAATGTGTGAGCGTAACTGACATGACAATGAACTGTTGTAAGTAATTATTACTTTTCAGCATCAGAATTTTGATTTTGTGGAGGCTTTTAGTTTGAAAGAAGTAATAGATGAAAATTTGATAAATATTTTTGATGGGCCTAATTTTTATTTATAACAACAATGTTTCTGGATGGCCCACCTTGGCATTTTTTTTTTAAAGCAAATGCACCTGATTGTTGATTTCTGCATTCTTCCTTGGAGTTTCCTGTAGAGAAGCTATTTTAAACTAAAAAATCAGATTGATCATGCTGAGTTGGATCACTTTGGTTGCACCTGAAAAAATGATGCTTCTCTTATTTTGTGTTCATCTTAGACACTTTTTTTTTTTTTTTTTTTTCCTCCTGAAATTTGTAGATTTCTCTTTTAGCTCAGTTCAAAAGGCTTATATTCTATTTTCATTCTTCCATTTTTTTTTTTTTTAATCTTCAGTGCAAATATGGTAAATTAGTTAAGGCTCCTCCCTTACCTGATGGTTCTTGATATTTGTCTTTGTGGTAAACCTGTGAGGCTTCTTATATTCCATTTCTTTTTCTTGCAGCTGGAAACATGCGACATCTGATTGTTGAGGCATTAATCGCAAGGAATCTACTGGACACATCGGCATATTACTGGCCAGGCTATGTCAATGCACGTAGCAACCAAGTACCTTGTAGTGTTCCTGGGCAAGTATCTGGTTGGTCATCATTGATGAAGGGGTCCCCTCTAACTCCACCATTGGTAAATGCTTTGGTTGCCACTCCAGCTTCTAGGTATTTGCCATTTTCTCTTATTTCTATAATTTTTCCTTTTTTTTTCTTGGAGAAAGAAAGGGAAATGGGAGGAAGAGGGGGATGGGTATTAGGGAAACTGAACTCAGATGCTATCATTTCTTTTTTTGATGCCATAAAAAACTATTATCAAAAGTGACAACTTATTTGTTAAAATCCAACCTCTAAGTCCCAACCCTGCCCCTCTTAGGAGATGCATAAATGCATATATGCAATCAGTCAAAAAAAGTTCCTTGCTTTTACCTTCCCAAAACCCCCCCCCCCTCCCCCCCCAATTTGTATAAATTAGTTTCAAATAATTTCCTCTGACATTGTAACCTTGGTTCTTGATTTTTGCCCCCACAGTACATCCCCAATGTACTCAGGTTGGCTTCTTTTTCAATAAATTTTTTTTGTTACCTATCAAAAAAAAAAAAAAAAATCCTGTCATGTACAGTATCTTTTGAGTAGCTGATCCCTTATTGAATTGAGGAGTAGGATTTTCGACTAATAGTTGTCTAGGTTCAAGACATCCTTCGTCAGACTTAAGAGTCACATACAACTTGCCAATGAGCTCAAATAGCACCTCCGCCCTCCATAATGGAGGGTGGAGGGTAAGGTCATGGATTCAAAACTCATTGGGTGTGTGTAAACTTCTTTTTTCCTTTTGATAAGTGGGTGTGTAAACTTACTAATAAAAAAAGTCATACACACAACTTATGCCCATTCATCATGAGCTGTCCATATTTTGTTGGGACAAGGCTTTCTTAAGCTGACTATAATGTTCCATATAAAAGAATACCTACATACCATAACTAGTACACACATACATTCATATGCATGTGTGTCGTGTAGTATATATATGTACATATATATGCTGAAGGTAGTAGCTGTTTAATTAACTATTATAATTCCTGACTATCACCTGGTCTTCAGTTAAACCCTTCTTTTTCCTGAAGTCAGGTGTATCAGATGCTCTTTTTTGTAAATTTACCCAGTGGTATGGCAACTGAATTTAAGCTCATGGATTTGATGGAAGCTTAGCAGAAATCGAGAAAATATTTGAAATTGCGGTCAATGGTTCAGATGATGAGAAGATATCCGCGGCTACCATTCTTTGTGGGGCGTCTTTAATTCGTGGTTGGAATGTACAGGTAGTACAGTAAAGGCCATATTGTTGTTTCATGGAAGAGCAGACTACTTATCTGCTTTATCGCATCATAAGTTTGTTCTCCCCATCACCCTTAGCTTTATCCATTGAAGTTATGATTTTATTTGTTTGCAGGAGCACGTCATTATTTTTATTACAAGCCTGCTATCGCCTCCAGTTCCTGCTGACTACTCTGGCAATGATAGCCATTTGATCATCTGTGCTCCATTTTTGAATGTTCTTCTTATTGGAATATCAAATGTGGATTGTGTTCAGATTTTCTCCTTACATGGCTTGGTGGGTTGCACTTTAAATCTTTCTACTGAGTATGTATTCGGAGACTGTATTAGATTAGTCATTGGAATTGTGTTCAATTGGAGGAAATTTTCTCCTTGATCTTGTCTGGTAAAAGGGGTGGGGTGGGACTTGGGCAGGTCTTTAGATTTGAGAGAGAGGAAGAGAGTACATGACTGTCTAAATACTTTATGATTGTGGAACAAAAAAAAACTTGGCCCTGCCCCCCCAAAACACGCGCACACACACACGCGCATACGCCCCTATGCCAATGGTTAGAATATTTGTTATACACCTCAATTCATTTGTATCATCATTTTAATGAACTTTTAGATAATAAATTGTTTGAATTGTTGACATGATTATGGTTTTAATACCTTGTCAACAATTTAGACTGGTACAAACTAGTTTTGCTGGAAAATTTAGTCATGTATTAGTTCCGGCACCTTCTCTTCCAGCAAGGCTAAATTCCTTCCTCTGCCCTGCACACACACACAGCGAGTGAATATAAATAAAGAAACTTAATCTAAACAAAAGAAGTGTAGCGTGAATGGACCATACAAAGAAATGAATAACTCCAATGCTTCATGTTCTCTGAACTGATGATGGTTTCCATTTATTGCCAGGTTCCATTGCTTGCAGGTGCATTGATGCCCATCTGTGAGGTTTTTGGGTCTTGTGTACCGATTGCGCCATGGACTCTTACAACAGGTGAAGAACTCTCTTGTCATGCAGTGTTCTGCAATGCATTTACACTTCTGCTGAAGTTATGGAGGTTTAATCATCCACCTCTTGAGCATGTGATGGGAGATGCGCCACCAGTGGGATCCCAACTATGTCCTGAATATCTCTTATTGGTTCGGAACTCACGATTGTCTTCCTTTGGAAGATTACCCAGGGATCGGATGAAAACCAGAAGACTCTCTAGATTAATAAATTTTTCTGTAGAACCTATATTTATGGAAACCTTTCCAAAATTAAAGCGTTGGTACCAGCAGCATCAAGAATGTATTGCTTCCACCCTCTCTGGTCTTGTCCCTGGGACTCCTGTTCATCAGATAGTTGATGCACTACTGAGTATGATGTTTCGAAAAATAAATAGAGGTGGTCAGCCTTTAACTCCTTCAGCTTCAGGAAGCAGCAATTCATCAGTATCTGGAACTGAAGATGCCTTGATTAGACTCCAACTGCCTGCATGGGATATTCTGGAGGCAACTCCCTTTGTACTTGATGCTGCTCTTACAGCATGTGCCCATGGAAGAGTCTCTCCCCGTGAACTTGCTACAGGTTTATTCAATTCTCTTAGAATGATTAAATGCTTTCAATTTTTATTCAATGTTCATGCATTAGCTTAAAGGAGGCATAAAAAGTATAACAAGAACTTCAGACTAACAAGTCAAGTGTATTATTGATGGGTTAGATGTGATTAATTGTAATAATGTGAGTTTTAAAGCAAATCTATATGCAAAATCACTGAACCTGGGTGTCTGGAGTTGAGCCTTAACTTCATTTTCCTTAGCTTTTTAATATTTATTTATTTACAAAATTTTGCTCTCAATCTTGGCAAAATTCATGGTAAATTTGCTAAAGTTGGTGTTTTTATGAAAAAGTGGGAAAAAAAGACAGAAAGAAAAAGGACCTTTGGGAATGGTTGCCTAGTCTTGTTTTTTATTTAAATTTTTGGATGTTAAGTGCAGTTGTTAGATTGTTGATTAAGCCCCTCACACTCTTTATCTCAGGACTCAAAGATCTTGCTGATTTTCTTCCAGCAACGTTGGCCACCATTTTGAGCTACTTTTCAGCTGAAGTAACACGGGGCATATGGAAGCCAGCTTTTATGAATGGAACTGATTGGCCAAGCCCTGCTGCGAATTTGTCTACTGTTGAGCAACAGATTAAGAAAATCTTAGCTGCTACTGGTGTTGATGTCCCAAGCCTCGCTGTAGGTATGTCCTTTTATTCTCTAGATATGTGGATTATCATTGTTATCTGTTGAATACATGTTATGAATAATCTCCATTCATTCTGCCCCCACGTCAAGATTAAATATTCTATCCTGAGTGTCTTTCAGCAAAAGTTGCAACTCTGGAGTTTGAGGTACATAATATGTCATATATTATATAAATGTATGGGTTGTATTGTAAAGGGTTCATCAATGATCAATATATTATTGTAATATGGGTAAACACCTATAATAATGACACAAAATGATCTTCTATTTTTCTGCAGTTGCTTGTAATTTTAATATATGTGGGACAGGAAATTTTGGGTTCAACAAATCAATCTGTTGACGTTAGATATCTCAACTGCTTTGTTTGCAGGTGGGAGCTCTCCTGCGACGCTTCCTTTACCCTTGGCTGCCCTAGTAAGCCTCACAATAACTTATAAACTTGATAAAGCCAGTGAACGCTTCCTCACAATGATTGGCCCAGCCTTGAATTCCCTTGCTTCTGGTTGCCCCTGGCCATGCATGGCCATCATTGCCTCGTTATGGGCCCAGAAGGTAAAGCGTTGGGGTGACTATTTTGTGTTCTCAGCTTCTGGTACTGTTTTCCACCATAACAGTGATGCTGTGGTCCAGCTTATTAAGACCTGCTTCACATCTACCCTTGGGCTAAATTCCTCCCACATTTACAGCAATGGTGGTGTAGGTGCTCTCCTTGGCCATGGCTTTGGCTCTCACTTCTCAGGTGGGATCTCTCCAGTTGCCCCTGGAATTCTCTACTTAAGAGTGCATCGGTCTATCAGAGATGTTATGTTCATGACAGAAGAAATTGTCTCTATTCTAATTCTCTCTGTTAGAGATATTGCAAGTAGTGGGTTGCCTAAAGATAAAGTGGAGAAATTGAAGAAGACCAAGTATGGGATGAGATATGGGCAGGTTTCTCTTGCTGCAGCAATGACACGTGTCAAACTTGCAGCTTCACTTGGGGCATCATTAGTTTGGATATCTGGTGGATCAAGTTTGGTGCAATCCTTGATCAAAGAAACTCTTCCTTCTTGGTTTCTATCAGTCCATGGATTAAGGCAGGAAGGTGGAGAATCTGGAGGTATGGTTGCGATGCTAGGGGGTTATGCGCTGGCATACTTCGCTGTGCTTTGTGGTACATTTGCTTGGGGAGTGGACTCATCATCGCCAGCATCACACCGGCGGCCAAAGATTCTCGGGGCCCACTTAGAATTTCTTGCAAGTGCACTAGATGGAAAAATCTCTCTTGGTTGTGATTGTGCCACTTGGCGGGCATACATGTCAGGATTTGTGAGCTTGATGGTTAGTTGTGCGCCAATGTGGTTGCTAGAGGTGAATGTGGACGTGTTAAAGAGGCTGAGCAAAGGATTAAGGCAGTGGAACGAGGAAGAATTGGCTCTGGCCCTGCTGGGAATTGGTGGGTTAGGTGCAATGGGTGCAGCAGCTGAATTGATTATTGAAACTGAGTTTTAAAGTGCTATACACATGTTTGGAAAAATGCCTGATTTACTTTTGTGTTTTATATCCTTGATACTACAGGTAGAGGCATTGTTTGTCATCTAGATTACATCATCCAATTAGTATAGCTTTCTGCAGAATCGTAGGTCATGTAAATTTTGAACAGGATATATAGAAGAATAGATTTTGTGTTTCTGTACATTGTTTGGAAAATTTTCATGCTTACTATTATTTTCATTCTCATATAAAAATCTTAGAGCCCAAGATTTCTAATCCTCATATAAAAATGAACGAGCCTGATCTTGGGTTTTTGAGAGAAAATTCTAAGCCTGTTTGAGACCCAATCAGAATTGAGACGCTCAATGAGTATTTCTTTTTTAATCCTCATGAATATAATTGTTACCCATTGGTTTAAGGTGAATAAAATCATTTGCTTACTAGACTTGCAAGAAATTTATTGCTAACTCCTGCAATTGTTTGAGGAGAATAAAGTACTTGTAATTGAAATGAAAATCTTCAAAAGCACTCATCTATGACTAAAAGAGCTTGTCTTGCTATCAATACCCTTATTCCTTAAGATATAATTTTATTTTTACACAATAATTGAAAGATCTTGTAATTTGTCCAAATTTGCCTTCGCAGTGAGCGACTACATCACTATCATAATTATTATTTTATTTGGATTGGAATAACAACCAAACATTTGTGTCAAAAATCTGTCCAAAGTACTCCATGAGTTAGCTCAACTAGTTTTGAGTTTTAAAAAAAGGAAAAAGAAAAGACCTAGCCTAAGTCAAGCTTTTAAGTTTTAGGTCCTCCCCCCAGTTTTTGGAGGTCCATTTTAGATTTAGAGATTAAAAGATAAGAGGCAACCTTATCTTGTAATTTATGACCCTTGTATAACAACAGTAGTTTCACCAGTTAGAAATTTAGGATAAATTGCTAGCAATAGCCAATAGGATTCAACTGTGTTCCATCAAATTTTATTTAGCTTATGGTCAACTCAATTTCTTAAAAATTGGATTTTCCAGGCTTGCTAATTTTTGAGGACAAATTTTTCACAAGACGTGGAATTTATTACATTGCCAACTCGCATCGCATCAACAAATTATGGATTTGGAAAAACCTCTTTTAAAGCCCAAAATAGCCATATTAACAAAATGACGCTGAAGCCCATGGTCCAAAACCCATGGCGATATTATCTCATTAAAGCCCATAGTTCAACCTCATGACACAACATCTCATTTTCGGCTCATGATCCAAGCTCATGAGTCTCATTGGGGGAATTTTGGGAGTCATGGTTTGGAGGGCCAAGAAGTATGTTCAGTAAAGCTCCAGTGGTTCAAAGTTGATAAAGGAAAACATGTTGCTTGACATATGTTGATGCTCATTTTTGGGAAGCCCAGTAGAAAGAAGAAACCCAGCAACACGGGCAGAAAAGAGTTAGTAAGTGGATAAAAAAACCATTAAGTCCAAGCAGCAGGAAGAATGGATCACAGGCTCATGAAATAAACAAATAGACCTTGAGGAAGCAAATGGGCCTAAAGGAGCCCAAAAAGACAGAAGTGGCAAACCCATGGGCAGTATATAATGTAGAAAAGTGAGAATGGGCCACAACATGCTCGAAGTAATGAAAGTAAAGAAAGTAAGGGGTTGATGGAAAGTCCATGAGCCCCAAGGATGAAGGATAAAGTAATTGGGTCAGGGAAGACCAAAGGAGTTAGTAAAAGTCCATGAGAACACAAGACTAGAAAGGGCCGAAGATGCCCAAGGAAAGTAAAATAGGCCAAGGATGCCCAAAAGGAAAATAGGACATAGGAGCCCTTAAGCAATGTAACCAAAAAAGCCCAAATGACTATACTGAGTCGTTGAGAAAAGAATAAGCAACAAGCCCAAAGAGGCCCAGCAGGATTGGGTTAGATAACATCACAGTAGGAATGACAGTGTGGTATGGCAGGAAAAGATAGCAAGGCTACGGAAGGAGTAAAAGAGTAGGTTGAAGGAAGGAAAGCCCACAGTCTGGCAAAGCCCAGCCCCAAAGGAAGTGAGGCATAAAGAATGGGAGACCAGAAAACAGTCCACGCCATAAGAAGCCAAAAATGACTGGCAGAATGTGCAGAAAGCCTCCGGATCATGGCAAACGCATGAGCAGTAGACAAGCTTTGAATATACATTGAAGAGGAGCACGCGCAAGTCCCAGACATCACCAGTCTGTACCCAACCAATACAGGATGTGGTGAGGTCAAGGGCCAAAGGTAAGAGGGCATGGTCTGGTGGTGGGGAGAGGGAAAAACCTATTTTGGGGCTCTTGCTTAGGTTTTTTTGGGGGAAATGTCCTGTTGAGATGACATGCCACCCAAAAGAAGCAAGGATGAGTTGGAGCCACTAGGTGCATGCCATGAGGGATAGAGAGAGAGAGCACCTACACCGTAACAGGTAGGAGGGCCACGGTAGACAAATAAACAAAATAGCATTCTTTGTCTGGTAATGGGAAGTGGCATAGCTAGTCCACGTAAGTGGTGATGGCTGAACGACTGACGAACCAGTGGTTGTCGGCAATGATACCTATACCAAACAAAGGTAGTTAAAAGCTAAAATAGTAAAAACCAGTCATGACAGACACTATAAAAAGGGCCCTTGCCATGCACAGCAAGTGGGATCAGGATCACGGTAATAGTAATCTCTAGGAGAAAATCATAAGACAGGAGTAAGCACTAAGAAAGGAAGGGGAAAAAGCAAAGGAAAAAGAGAGAACTTGGAATGGCAAGCATGCACCAATAGGTTGATCTCCTTTCTCCCTCTAAAGCTCTGTTCTCTATCAAAGAAAATGGATCCTCATTGAACATAAACTATTTAGGCCCATTCCCTCAAAGCAATTAATTTCTTTTCCTGGGGAGATTATTCGCATTGAGGAAGTGGTTTCCTTTCTCGGTTTCAAGCTTCGTAGCCTTACTTGGCGTGGCAGACTGATTATTCCTTCCTTGATTTAGGAAGCACGTTATTATTATTTTCCCATTTATTTCTGTTACTTTTGTGTACGGGGGTGCTTCTTGCCGCTTCCTTTTATTTTATTTTGTTTGGGATTTCTTGTGTTATCTTTATTATATCTGCTTGCCATAACTTCCCCATAGCAGCTCTGCCTGCCATGGGTATGTGATCAAAACCTGGCAAAAGGGGCATAATTTGTGTACAATCTGGACTAAGGTGAGTTGCAGTTAGACCGGTCTCAACCCACTTGCTCAGAATACTTGGGCCCAGTACCATAGGAGGCAACTCAGTCCAACATTGTAAAAAAGGCCCACTACATTAAATTGGCGACTTCATTGGGGAGTTGAGAAGCAGATAGGGACAGAAGCCCTCGCAAAAAAATGCCTCCAAAATCCAGGACGACGCAAAACATGAGTGCCGTACCCTTACAAGCAGAGTCCAGGCCAACAACGCCTTACCTACAGCAGTCTAACCAAATGGAAGGTGCCAACAGAATGGGGGTTGAACCCTAACCACAGCCAAGAATCCCTACTGACAATGCCAACATCTTCATTGAGGTGTTGCAGTCCCTGCAGCACTCACAGTAGCAAATGATGAAAGAAATCCGTCAGCTGAAAACAGACAAAACAAAGGAGAAAGGAAGCCAGCATGAATTGGAGCATGCAGCAGACAAAGAGGAGACACTAGTAGGAGGTGTCCCACAGAATGCAGAATAACGTTTCATCACTATGGTCAAAGTCGCGGCCCTCCTGGAGCAGGAGAGGGCCAGAACACCTAAGGAAAGATTCTATGCACGAAGACCCCCGTACCCATTAAGGGTACTCAGCAAACCATACCCTGAGAGGTATGAGTCGCGGGCCTTTGTGCAGTATGATGGTAGGAAAGGAAGTGCCGTTGAGCACGTGAGCAAGTTTATTGATACCCTTGGCCCTTACGCCATAGATGAAGACTTATGTCTTTGGGAGTTTTCCAAATTACTATGTGACCGGGCATGCACTTGGTACATCGGCCTAAAGCCAGGATCAATCCCAACTTGGGATGACATGGTGGATGTATTTTGCACTAAATTCTTCCATGGGGAAGAAACAGTAACGCTTGCAACCTTGCAAGCAACCAAGTAAAGAAGTGGCGAGGATTTAATGGAATATATCAAAAGTTTTAGGGACATAGCACTCGACTGCTATGATCATTGTGAAGAAAGAACATTGGTGGAAATGTGTATGACAAACATGATCAAGGAGTATAGGGTAGTCTTGGAAAAATTAGAAATCTCCCAGTTTGCACAGTTGTTGCAAAAGGCCAAAAAGACTGCCCAGTCGGTAAAACCAAGTTTCGACAAGAGGAACGCTCCACAGGCTATGGCAGTATCCACTAGCAAACAGAGAAGGAAGATTGATGGAAAGGAGTACGATACTCCCTCACCAATACCATGTACCCCAAAGGAGTTAGATGTGCTGCTAGACAAGTGGATAGCAGACGGAGTCTTTAAGCCTAATCAAGTTTCTAGAGAGCCCACAGAAGAGGAGCGAAGGGACCCACGTTTCTACTATTTGCACAACTACGTGCAACATCCTATCACAGAATGTTGGGCGCTTTGCAGACTAGTGCACCGCAGGATCAAAGAAGGCACTCTAGAACTATCGCAGTAGGAAGTTCAAAGAAACCCACTCCCAAACCACAAAGGGAAAGGTGTAGCAACAGTAGTAATCTGTGCAAATCCAGGGGAGGACGAAGAGGAGAATCTAGCCTTGCCTGCCGCAGCAATTACCACCTTACAGCAAAGCTCCAAATTTAAAAATTTGTTTGACCAGTTGGGGCTTCTGACAAAAGAAAGAAAGATAGTCACAGAGGCTCTAGTGAGCATTGCCTCCAGGGCAGGAATAGAGTGTTTATCAGCGGAAGTCACAAATGACAGGGCCCTCTTACAAGAATCAAGTGAAATCATTTTTACTAATGAGGATATGGAGGTGGGGTACCCAGACCACATGAGGCCCTCTACTTAGCAGCATCCATAAATCAAATTCCTATCAAGAGAGCCTTAGTGGATATAGGTGCTTATATAAATTTCATTCCATTAAGCACCTTACAAGTTGCAGGAATCTCAGAAAGAAAGATTCAAGGGTGCCCAATGGAAGTGACAGGGTTTGGCAGAAGGGGCGAATACACCGCAGGCCACATCCAACTGTGGTTAAAAGTGGGCCTCATAGCTTCCTTAGCTCGGTTCCACGTGGTAAAGACAGAGGTCTCATATCATGTGCTGTTAGGAAGGCCATGGTTGCATAAACATAGATTAGTCCCGTCTACTTATCACCAGTGCGTGAAGGGAAGATTGAATGGCAAGATGATACGCATAACGGCAAATCAATCGCCATTCGAGTAGGCGGAAGCCCATCTAGTAGAAACTATGTTCTACGACCAATAGGCACCATCTGGGGAAAGCTCAGTATCAAAACCACGAGGCACTTTCGTACCTAAGTGGGAAAACATCCAAAGTGACCTAGAACTTGATTTAAGGGAGTTGCTATCACGAAAGAAGAAAAGGAAGGAAGCACCCGCCGTAGAATCAGATGACACACTACAATGTGTCAAGATTCGGGGCCCTGATAGCAGGATTATGTAAAAATTATGAAGGTGCGCAGGGCCCATGTGTGGAGCACAAGCGGGTCCCAGGCAAGAGTGGTAGCACAAGAGTTTGGCATGTTGCGTGGCTCAAGAAAGTTCAGAGGAAGAGAGTAATAAAGAGGAAGATGAAAAAGTTATGGTAGAAAAGGATGTACAAGTTGTGGTAGAAGAAGAGTTGGAGGAGATTGACCTAGGTCTGGCTCACAAGAACTAAGGCCTATCTCAATTAGTGCAAGTCTGATAGAAAAGGAAAAATCAGAGCTGATACTGCTGTTGAAAGAGTTCAAAGACGTCTTCACATGGGATTACAGTGAAATGCCAGGGTTAGATCCTGAGCTAGTGGTGTATACGTTGAATGTAGACCCAAGGGCCAAGCCAGTGGCCCAACTTGCTAGGATATTCTACACTAAGATAGAAGGGCAAATAGTCAAGGAGGTGCAGAAATTGCTGGCCGCAGGATTCATTAAGCCTATTCAACACCCGCGTTGGCTATCTAACATAGTACCAATGAAGAAGAAGAACGAGCAGATAAGATGTTGTGTAGATTTCAGAATTCTCAACAGTCTGTCCAAAGGACGAGTTCCCAAAGATGGATTTACTAATAGATTCTACGGTAGGAAGTCCATGTTTTCATTCATGGATGGATTCAGTGGGTATAATCAGATCAGAATGGCACCAAGGGATGCAGAGAAAACTACTTTCAGAACACCCATGGGTAACTTCTACTACACTATGATGCCTTTCAGGTTAAAAAAACACAGGTGTAACTTATCAACGAGTAATGATTGCCATATTTCATGACATGATGAATCAGGAACTAGAGGACTATGTGGATGACTTAGTGCTAAAATCAAGGAGGAGAGAGGAACACTTCCACATGTTGAGAAAGGTATTTGAGAGGTTTAGAGCTTTCAAACTAAGAATGAACCCTTTTAAGTGCACATTTGGAGTATCCTCTAGGAAATTCTTGGGCTTCCTGGTTCACAGCAGGGGAATAGATGTGGACCTGGCTAAAGCCACGACCATAGCAACTATGAGACCTCTAGCCACGGTAAAGGAGTTAAAGAGCTTCTTAGGGAAGGTCTCATATATCCGGAGATTCATCCCTGAGTTGGCGTCAATTACTTCTGCTTTCACCAAATTACTTAGGAAAGTGCAAAGTTTTGAATAGGGAGAAGCGCAGTAGACGGCCTTTAAGAGGCTACAACAGATCATGATGAACCTCCTAACTATGCAAGTCCCAATCTGCAAAAAGCCATTGCTACTCTACCTGGCCACCAACTCGTACACCATTGGTGCATTAATCGTCCAAGAGGATGGAGGTGGCATTGAGTAACCAGTGTATTACATCAGCTGTGCCTTAAAAGATGCAGAAACTCGTTACCCAAGAGCAGAAAGGGCATGCCTGGCTATTGTGTATGCTTCCCAAAGGCTACGCCATTATTTCTTAGCTTACGAGGTGTGGCTGATGACTAAGTCCCATGAGATCAAGGCTTTGTTACGACAACCGATTCTCTCTGGCAGAATATCATAGTGGTTATTACAATTATCACAATATGACCTGAAAGCAAGAACGCCCAAGACAATAAAAAGCCAGGCTATAGCAGACTTGTTGGGGCAGTTTCTAGGAAAGGAAGAATTCCTGCTGGATGATGAAGTTCTAGGGGAAGTAGCCATGGTAGAAGAAGTCAGAGAGCAATGGGTAATGAAGTTTGATGGGTCTTCTACCGCCTAATCAGGAGGAGTGAGAGTAGTTTTATACCCTGAAGAAGATGAGGCAGTGGTGCTATCGTTCAAACTAGAATTCTCCTGTTTAAACAACACGGCAGAATACGAGGCCTATCTAACCGGGCTAGCCACGACTCTCGAAATGGGAGTCAAGCATTTAAGAGTGATGGGTGATTCGAACCTAGTGGTCTGCCAGACCAAATGGAGCTTCTCCTTAAAAGAACCCAGCCTAGCCCGATATAGAGCAATAGCCCAGAAGATGGAGGAAAAGTTTTCAACCTTCGAAATAGAACATACTCCAAGGAACGAAAACCGATTTGCGGATGTGTTGGCCGCATTAGGCTCACAAATAATTTTTGAAGGGGATAGCACTAGGATAGAAGTCAGCAAGAGGAAAGAGTCTATTATTGAGATGTTGAAAGAAAGGTTCCAGGAGGAATAGTGTGAGGGAGATTGGCGGATTCCCATAAAGGAGGCCTTGACGGAGGAAGAAAATACCAAAGAACTAAAGATATTGAAGAACTATGCCCTGGTAAGAGAAGAATTGTACCGCAGGATGCTAGGTGGGGTCTTGTCCAGATGCGTAGGAGGAGGCCTAGAGAAAGTTAAAAGAAGTACATGACAAGACCTGCAGATCCTGCGGAGAGGTCAACCTTTATTGCAGACTTCAAAGGGCAGGCTTCTATTGGCCAATTATGGGTAAAGAAGCAGATCAAGTCCAAACCCAATGTGAGACCTGCCAGCTTGTGGCCGACAGAGAGGAAAGTTACCCTGTGTTCACTAGCTAGGACTGGAGAAGTCCATTCGTGCAGTACTTGACAGAAGGTATCCTGCTATAAAAGCACACTGAAAGATATAAGCTTAAGAGGTTGGCAACACGCTACTTTTTGCATAACGAAGTCCTTTTCAAGAAAGGGTATGATGGGGACCCCTTAAGATGTCTGGGTCCCGAGGAAGTAAAAGGAATGATAAAGGAGGTGCATTCAGGAGAGTGTGGGGAACACCAGGGGAAGAAGAAGCTGTACAAATGCCTCCTACAAATGGGCTATTACTGGCCCACCATGAAGAAAGACACGACAGAATTTGTAAAAAAGTATCATGGCTGTCAAGTACAGGCCAACCTGATTCACACCCATCCACAGAACTTACATAACATGGTCACCTTATAGCCCTTTCACACTTAGGGGCTTGATTTGGTGGAACCAGTTAACCCACCATCGCATGGATATATATGGATCATAGTGGCTAAGGAATACTTCACAAAGTGGGCAGAGACAGTGCCACTTTGTAAAGCCACAAGAGGAGCAGTAGCAAACTTCATCAAAGAGAACATAATTGTGAGGTTTGGGGTGCCCCATAGGATTATCAGTGACAATGACACACCCTTTGTCAACAGTGATGTAAGGAAGATGCTGGAATTTTACCAAGTCAAGTACCATCGTTCATTGCCCTATTACCCTCAAGGAAATGGGCAAGTAGAGATGACAAACAAGATCCTCATAAAGATCATCAGTAAAATGAGCCAAGAGTATACAGGAGGATGGGCAATGCATCTGCCGGACGCTCTTTAGGCTTATAGAAATTCATCAAAGTCAGCCACAGGGTTTTCACCATTTTCCTTGGTCTACGGGATAGAGTGATGAGCCCAGTGGAAGTAATGACTCCATCATTGAGAGTAATGCAGATGCAAGAGAAGGAAGAAGAAAGGGAAGTCTTTGCGGCAGAAAGGTATGAAGACTTGGAAGGGCTTGATGAAATAGGGAAGATGCCCAAAAGCGCAGCCGCAGATACAAACAAAAGATAACTGAAGCCTATGACAGAATGACTAAAGAAAGAGTGTTCGCGGAAGGGCAACTAGTGTTAAAAGTAGCGGACTACATCAGGCAAGGCATGACAGGACCATTTAAGTTTGCACCAAAATGGGAAGGACCCCTTGTGATAAGAGAGGCACATCTAAGTGGGTATTAACGTTTGACTCAGATGGATGGCAAAGACTTGATGGATCCCATCAATGGGAAGTGGTTGAAACGTTCTTATGCTTAAGAGAAGAAGTTATGTAGTTGTCCTTTTTAATATTTTTCTTTTTATTTCCTTCAAGTGACTGTGTCACAAGACATGATTGTAACATGCTCTTATGTAATGAAAAAAGAAGTGTGAAGCATTATAAAAGTATACCATGTCATAGCAATAGCCGAAAGTAGTAGCAAAGTGTAGCATCATAATTACAAACCCAAAACTATGGCAGTCATATCAAATTTTCCAAAAAGTCCTGTAGGAAACATAAAGTGTGATGGATATGGAAATAAGCAAAGAAAGTAAAAGGGGAATTGCATCATCAACGAAGCCCAGAAATGAGAGGTTGATCTCCAAAATGGCTGGACCCACCAATGCTGGAAAGAAGGCACTCGCGACGACCCTCCAAGTTTGCCACCTCCTTCCTTAGAGCCTCAATTCGTGTATCAATGGCGTCTACAGTAGGCTAAACTCTCTTCATGAAAAAGGCTCAGGCAATCTCATGGAGATGGTCCAGAATGAACTCCATAGTAAAGCCCACACTAACAAGCTCCTGAATCACAGCCCTCTACTGAAGGATCCTCTTGGTAGAGATAGTGTCAACAAAGTTATACTCAATATCGTTCATCACACTCCCCAGCATCTTTAAGAAGTGCTCTCTGGCAGAACGGCCAAGACGAAATCCTTGCATAAAGTCACCACGGCTATTGTAGACTGCCACCAAATGAGAAGCACAATCCTCGGGAACTTTGAAGCCATGGAAGTCTACATAGGGAGGCCCAGAACCCCAGAAATCTGCAGGATCGAGGTCATTAACTTCAGGCTGATCAAAGCATGTAAAGAAGGCTGCGGCCTCACTCACAGGGTCCAGAATGGTGGTAGAACTGCTTCCCACCTCAAACTGAGAAGGGGCAGTGGGAAGTGGACTTATCAGGAAAACACAAAGCATGGTGTGAGAAATAATGAGTTAAGGAGAATGAGCTCGCAATGAAGAAATGAAGCAGGAGAGGAGGGAAAGAGAGACACCAGGACCCACAGGAGTAGGGGCTGTGGGGATAGCAGGAATGGGTGCTGTGGGAATGGCAGAAACAGGTACAGAAGGTACGGCAGAAACTGGCGCTGTAGGAACGGCAGTAACGGGTGCTATGGGTATGGCAGGAGGAGCGGCTGTGGGCATCCCTACTTTTGCTACAACTCCTGGCCTCTCAAAGGTCTCTGCAAACAGGGAAATAGGCATACAAATAAAGGGAGACCGTAGCAAAGAGGGTGACGCAAATACATATGTATAAGGAGGAAATGACAAAAAAGAGGGAAGAAAAACTTAGCCAAAAAAGGGGGAGGGGGGGGGGGGGGGAAGAGGCACATACCCATGAATTCGGTCTCGGGGTCATCACTCTCATCTTCATCAGAATCAGAAATCCTTTTCTTCATGGTAGGCTTGTCGTCGGGATCCTTAAGAACGTCCTCAGACCCTTCAGAGGACAAGTCTGCATCAGGCCCACGTGTAGCAAAGTTAGGAATGGAAGAAGGGGTAACCACCAAAGAGGAACCATCCTTCACAGCCTGAGATATAGTCGTGAAGGGGTTACTGGTGGAGATAACAAGGGGTGTGGCAGGAGAAGCAACCTCAGTTTGAGCAGCAGCAGGAAGAATGACTCCCTCTTGGGGAGTAAGTGTCTCGGCAGGAATGGGAGTGGTCTTACTAACCCTCTTAGTATGAGTACTCTCATCTATGGGTATCGGCTCAGTGGAGGGGATAAGAGTCTCAGCAGGAACTCCGTGTGCAGCAGCAGGAGGGGCAAGTGGTGCAAATACTACATCAGCCCTGTTAAAGAAACCTTCCATGGATGTGCCTATGGAGGTAGAAAGCTCCCCGGTCGTGAGGTGGTATATAGAGATAGGCTCGGGCTCATCCTAGAAAAAAAAATGGAACAAAGGAATCTGTAACTAGTAATGATGCTGAAAAAAGGATGAAACAACCAACGGCATATGGTAAGGAAATATGGGCAGAAGAGAAGAAAAAGGAGGAAGAAAAGAAGGAGACATACCTCAAACTTGGGCTCATTGGGTAATATGGGATACGTGGCAAATACATCCTCCTTATGCTTAGACTGCAAAAGAAAAGAAGACAGAAGATAGAAATGAAGAGATGGGTTAACAAGTGTACGAAGGTTAACTGTAGAAAAAGCCCTATATATATATAAAAAAAAAAAGAAAAAGAAAAAAAGAGAGAGGCAAAGTTAGAGATAACATACTCTCCGCTCAGAGGTGGTGGATGTAGGAGGAGGAGAGGTCTTTCCCTTACTGCCTCGTGTCCTATTGGAAGGAGTAGCATCGGTAGACGGTCGCGGAGTAGTAAATTTAGGCTTACCGGGGCGCACACTAGAACAGGTACAGGTGGAAGCAAGAGAAGTTCTCTCCAAAGCTATATTGCCCATGAGAGGGAGGCCACTCTCAAAAGGTACAATGTATGAATAAGCTTAAGAAGAATCACCACATTTTTTGGTGGATTTAGGCTTAGCAGAACCTTTCTTACCAGGTGTAGAAATGTTCGTCACTTTCACTTTCTTCTCCCAACCCAGAGGATAACCACTAGCATGCTAATACCACCCTATATTCTCCTTATCCCACTCAAAGATGGCAGACCGACTCTACTTCCTGGCATATGCTAACATAGACTTGGAGGGCAAGAGCAACCGAGGATTAGCCGAAATGACCGCACTGAGCCCATCAAGAGGAATAAGGGAGAAACCACGACTACCAACCAATTCCTGCTCAAACGAAGTCATCACAGCCTGCCAGTATCTGTGCATGGAAGGAGTACAAATGCCCTCTCTCAGTGAGTCTGGAATGGTAACTATAGTAAAACGCTGGCTCCAGAATTCAAAAGCAGTATGCCACAGGATTGGTCAGACGGAAGTAGGAGACTCCATAAGAAAAGAAAGATAATTGGGAATGTCTTGATCTAGCCTAAACTGTCTTCTCACCCGGTTAGCAGGATAATGCACAAACCTAATGCCTTCGTCAGCTAGACAAGGCAACCACCTAGCATTGGTGGCCGCCAAATAAGTAATCCCTGTCTCCTCAAAATCAGTCAAGGGGGTGGTGGTCCCAGCAGTGTCAACAAATAGACCCATATCAGAGTCTGCACATGTGTAACCCGTGCTTAAGTTCCTGTAAGCTCTCCAAGAAAACCCAACTCCTTTATCAAAGAATTCAACAACAGAATGATCAATTGGCTTTAAATCGGCCCAACGAAAAGCCAATGGGAAGTTAAACTCAAATCTGCCACAGAAATCGGTAATGACTCTCAGACACGACTGATATTTCTCCTTAGCAAAATGGACAGGCCTACACTTCGCCAAGTGCCTGGCACAACACTCATATAACAAGTGCTACAGAATAGTACTGTGAACAGAAGAAGTGATTATGTGGCAAGAGCCTGCTTGACTCTCATCGCTTTGCAGAATGTCTAACTAAACATACAAATGCCCCAGGAACATAGGAGCCAATGGCAGACTTATCCCGACAGATATCTTAATAGTTAATCGAAAATATAAAGACTTCACAGCATGGTGGGGATAAGATGCAAAGATAAACTTACAAAGCCAAAATGTGATAAAAACCGTTCGGCAAGCAGCAATGGAGATCTTAGAGGTGGAACTAACCCAAAATGACAAGTTCGCATTGCCACTCATCATTTTCTTCAACTCGGCCTCCACGGCCTTTTCCTCCGGAGAAAGCTCCAAAGCACCAGGATCAACATCACCAAGGATGGGCAAAAGCAACTGATTGGCTACATCTTCCAAAGTCATGGTGATCTCACTGCAGGAGAAAAAGAAAGTGTGAGTGGTGGTCCACCACCGTTGGACCAAATGGCAGAGGTTGAAGAGGTCCCTAAAGTTGGATAAACAGCAGGATGAAATGATAGCCTTCAATACACCTGCAGTAGCAACCCCATGAAACCCATGTCGGATAACTCCTTATGCACCCATTCCCTCCAACCCAAAGCGGTGCCTGACCCAAATTCGAAGTGAATGGGCACGGGGAGTGAAGTGCCTTGGCGGATGATGAGATCGGAGATCGAGGAGGCCAACGGAGCCCAAGAGATATCTGTGTTTTGTTGGCAAAGAGGAGGATCGGAGACAATCTCTTTTCCCTTACAGCGGGAAGAGCTTTGGCCTTTTGCCGGCGTCATGGTGTAAGGGTGATCGGAGTAAACGGGTAGGATTGTTTGAGAAGGAGAAAACAGTGAAGAAAGTGAAGCAGAGAAAGTGTTTGTGTTGGAAAGGGAGAAGATGTTTATGTTCGGATTGCGAAGGGATTTTCTCTTAAATACCAGCGTCATTAATATCGGCACCAAAGGATGCAATGGGTCAGCCATCAGAAGAGGAATGAAATTAATGAAACGGCGGCTGCGTTTCAGAATAACTGCTAAAATTGGGAAATTCGAAAAGACAACACTGTTCAGGGCAAGGAAATATATATATATATATATATATATACACACACACATATGTATAAGTTAGGGTCCATTGTTCGAAAAAGCCCATGAAGGAAAAGAAGAATGAAAGACAAAAAAGGTAGGGAAGTTTTTTATTCACGTATGAACCGTAGGAATGCTTCATATGTGTAGGGGCTAAATGTTAATGCTCATTTTTGGGAAGCCTAGTAGAAAGAAGAAGCCTAGCAACATGGGTAGAAAAGAGTTAGTAAGTGGATAGAAAAACCATTAAGCCCAAGCGGCAGGAATAATGGATCACAGGCTCATGAAATAAACAAATGGGCCTTGAGGAAGCAAATTGGCCTAAAGGAGCCTCGGAAAGAGAGAAGTAACAAACCCATGGGCGGTATATGATGTAGAAAAGTAAGAATGGGCCATAGCAGGCGCGAAGTAATGAAAGTAAAGAAAGTAAGGGGTTGATAGAAAGTCCATGAGACCTAAAGATGAAGGATAAAGTAATTGGGCCAAGCAAGCCGAAAGGAGTTAGTAAAAGCCCATGAGAACACAAGACTAGAAAGGGTTAAGGATGCCCAAGGAAAGTAAAATGGGCCAAGGATTCCCAAAAGGAAAATGGGACACAGGAGCCCACAAGCAATGTAACCAAAAAAGCTCAAATGACTATACTGAGTCATTGAGAGAAGAATAAGCAACAAGCCTAAAGAGGCCCAGCAGGATTAGGTTAGATAACATCACAGTAGGAATGGCAGATTGGTATGATAGGTAAAGATAGCAAGGCTACGGAAGGAGTAAGAGAGTAGGCTGAAGGAAGGAAAGCCCACAGTCCGGCAAAGCCTAGCCCCAAAGGAAGCAAGGCATAAAGAATGGGAGATCAGAAAACAGTCCACACCATAAGAAAACAAAAATGACTCGTAGAATGTGCAGACAAGCCTCTAGATCATGGCAAACGCATGAGCAGTAGGCAAGCTTTGAACATACATAGAAGAGGAGCACGCGCAAGGCCCAAATATTACCAGCCTGTACCCAGCCAATACAGGACGTGGTAAGGTCACAGGCCAGTGGTAAGAGGGCATGGTCTGGCGGTGGGGAGAGGGGAAAACCTATTTTGGGGCTCCAACTCAGGCTCTTTTGGGGGAAATGTCCTGCTGGGATGATATGCCGCCCAAAAGAAGCAAGGATGAGTTGGAGCCGCTAGGTGCATGCATGAGGGATAGAGAGAGAGAGCACCCGTACCGTAATAGGTGGGAGGGCCATGGCAGACAAACAAACAAAATAGCCTTCTTTGTCTAGTAATGGGAAGTGGCACAGCCAGCACAAGTAAGTGGTGATGGCTAAACGACTGACAAACTAGTAGTGGTCGGCAAGGACACCCATACCAGACAAAAGTAGTTAAAGGCTAAAATAGTAAAAACCAGTCACGATAGGCACTGTAAAAAAGGCCCTTGCTGTGCATAGTAAGGGGGATCAGGATCACGGTAATAGTAATCTCTAGGAGAAAATCATAAGACAGGAGTAAGCACTAAGAAAGGAAGGGGAAAAAACAAGGGAAAAAGAGAGAATTTAGAATGGCAAACATGCACTAATAGGTTGATCTCCTCTCTCCCTCTAAAGTCCTGCTCTTTATCAAAGAAAATGGATCCTTATTGAACATAAACCATTTAGGCCCATTCCCTCAAAGTAATTAATTTCTTTTCCTGGGGAGATTATTCGCATTGAGTAAGTGGTTTCCCTTCTTGGTTTCAAGCTCCGTAGCCTTACTTGGCGTGGCAGACTGATTTTTCCTTCCTTGATTCAGGAAGCCTGTTATTATTATTTCCCCATTTATTTCTGTTACTTTTGTGTACGGGGGTGCTTCTTGCTGCTTCCTTTTATTTTATTTTGTTTTGTATTTCTTATGTTATCTTTATTATATCTGCTTGCCATAACTTCCTCGTAGCAGCTTTGCTTGCCATGGGTATCTGCTTGCCATAACTTCCCCATAGCAGCTCTGCTTGCCATGGGTATGTGATGAAAACCTGGCAAAAGAGGCATAGTTTGTGCATAAGCCGGACCAAGGTGAATTGCAGTTGGACCGGTTTCAACTCCTTTACTCAGAACACTTAGGCCCAGTACCACAGGAGGCAGCTCAGCCCAAAATTGTAAAAAAGATCCAGTATAGCATGTCTTCGCCAATTCCCTAAACTCTGATGAGTCAGTGTGCAATTGGTAGCATCTAGTAAGCCTCTCATATCACATAACACTTAAAATGATAAAGCTCCCCATGCTTTTTGCATAAAAATTAATGTTCATCATATAATATAAGTTTAAAAATGCAATTATATTATTTCATATAAATTATATTATTATTTTCATTTAAATCAATCTCAAGCACATGGCTAAATCTATATTAATATCTCATATCTAGCATTAAATGCTCTCCTTGCTCTCTAAGATCTGGTCAAAACACAAAGAGACCATAATTACATCTCTAAAATTTCATCAAATATCAACCAACTAGTTTATTACTTACCAAAATTATATTGTAATAAAGCCATAGACTAAACATACAACTTTCCAAAAGAGGAAACTTAGCCAAAAATACTAGTAATAGTTCCGACAAAAACTGCCTTAACTCGAGTAGAAGATATAACAGCTCTAGCAGAAGCTGCAATAGCTCCTGCAGAAACTACAATAGCTCCAGCAGAGGCTGCAGTACCTCTAGCAGCAACTGCAATAGCTCCAGCAGCAACTTAGGTAGTTGACACATGTCCTAAAATGACATCACTTGCCCATTAATGGTCAATCTTGGCAACTACTTGCTATACCAAAAGAAGTAAGGATCCCATAAAAGAAATCCTATCATTTTAAGCTAAGATCCTTGGCCTCCAACTGCAGTACCAGATTTAGGAAGGTCCCATAAAGGTTATCTTACCATTTTTAGCCAAACCATCAATTTAATGCTAAATATTTGCCTCTAGTAGAAGATGTCATTTAGATGACATCATCCAGCAGTGTCAGCTGTTGCAGCAGCTACTGCTGTAGAGCTGATAGCTGTAACAGCAACTCCAGTAGCATTAAAGTCTCAGAATTTCTTCTTTTAGCTAAAACTAAAAACCAACTAAGGAAATCACTTGTTTTGCCAAAAATCTTTCCTTATTTGCTGATTTTTCCCTTCAACTAATTCAAACTTAGTTATATACTTGGCTCTATATAAAGAGGACCAAGCAACACATATTACAACACACCATTATACAACATCCATCCCTCTCTCACCCACTTATTCTGAAACTTCATTCATTTTGCTACCATATGCACATTTTCATACTTCTCTATCTCTCTTACAAAATCTCTCTTCTTAGATAACAACACAACACACATATTACAACATACCATTACCCATTACCCATCTTTCCCACCCTCCATTATTCTGAAATATCATCATTTTGCTGCTCATAAACACATCTCCATCTCTTTCTCTATTTCTCTTACAATACCTCTCTTCTTAGAAAGTAACATAACCAATGTCATAACACAAAAGCAACTCCATCAGTAACTATAAGCTCATGTATTTACTATATTTAACCTTCATATTACTATCTCATACTTCCATATATTTTACAAACACATTCCTCACAAACTTTCCATACATACTTCTCACATATATATTTCATCTATCTTACAAACACCATATCTCACAAAACATATATATCTCTTTCCATCTCCATACATCTTAAAAGGTATCAAACACTTCCAAAAACATATTACAGAAGCCCTTTCTCATGGAAGGCATATGAACATAAAAGACTAAAAGTCCTTCTCTTAGAAGTCACAATGATCTCATATTAAAGTCATTCTCGTGAAAGACATAAATTTCTAATACTAAAAGTCCTTCTTATGGAAGACAATAACACTTATATTTGACTAAAAACTAAAAGAGTATTACATGGGGAAAATCATTTAAGTGCATGATAAAAATGATAAACTTAACCAACCTATGCACATGGCTGGACATATTCTCTCTTCCTCTAGTTGCACCCATTTTTCCCCTTCAATCATGAAGTCACCATGAAAGGACTCATAATATCATATCGTATCGCTGGACTCATTTTAACATGCTGCTGAAATATTCTAAGTCCACTGATATTATATGGCTGGAGCCACAAACTGTTAAGATAAGTCATTATATCTTTAGCTCCAAATTTATATTATTGAGTATATTTTATTTTATTATTATTGTACTGCTGTACTCATATTATTATTATCGTTGGAATGTTATCAACTCACTAACTATACGGCTGGAGCCACAAATCATATAAAGAATGAAGTGCTGCTATACAACTGGAGTCAGAAACATAAAAGATAAGTCAATGTTTTCTCCATCTTTGAAATTACATTATTAAGTATATGTTAACTCATTATCATTGTATTGCTAGATGCAAATCACTTTAATATTATCTCACCATTTAATAAACATGGATTCACTAATGCTTCATTAATAAACACATATATTAATAAATTGAATCCATCTCACTACTGGACATGTACTATTCGGACATAAATCACCGTTGGATATATACCATTCGGACATGAACTACCGCTGGACATATATTATTTGGACCTGAAACACAGCTAGACCTACTAATTAACATATATTATTCGAACATAAACCACAACTGGATACAAACTGTTTGACAAACATTATTTATACATAGACCATTGTTGGACATACTTTATTATGTTGAACATGAACCATGAACCGCAGTTGGATATGGACTATTTTGGACTCATCCCATTACTAGACATATGACACTTAATTAATTAAATTCTAATGGACATCACTTAACACACATAATAATAACGTTCAACTCACCATTTAATCAAAGCTATTATGCTAAACATATTATTTATATATTTCAACCATTATCATGATTCTAAGACTTTAGGCTTTATCTATTTTGTAGGCTTAAAAAGCACCGAAAGCCATTGGTCTATGTGGCCTAATGTCGAGTTCCGGATTGGACTCCCCAAAACAAATTCGGGCCTAGCAAAGTCACACCTCCAGCGGAAGACACGTGGCTATGCGCAAAAAACCGCCCCCGACATTCTGGCAACTCCACTGGGGAGTCATAAAGTATAGCCTTATCATGCCTCCAAAAGTCTAGAATCACATATCATGAAGGAAATCTCAACTCCGACATATCACACGCTCAATATCCCTTGATCCAGCAGCCCACAGAGCTGAGTCATGACATTATTATGTTCAAGATGTTTTGTGAAATGCCAAGCCACCTATCTCTTAACTATTTGAGCTACCCCAAGGCTTGTAACCTGCTTATTCTAAGCTTATAGCCCCATGAGGTGAAGAAAAAAAGAAGAAGCTCTTATCCCTAAAAAAAAAAAAAGAGAAGTCTATCTAGCGGTAGCAGCAAAAAAAAAAAAAGGGGGGGGGGGGGTGGGTTTTCAAAGTTCCACAATAGAGGGTCTCATCAACAGAAACCTTTCTTTTTGTTGGAAAAAATTATTATTATCCATCATCCTCGCCACAGGGGGCTTCAACAGTAGAAACCCCTCTTACCGCTGGACATATTCGTTTCTCTAGCCACAGAGGGCATCAACACCAGAAAGCCAGAAACCCCTATTTTTGTTGGAATAATTTATTATTATCCATTATCCTAGACATAGGGGGCTACAGTAGTAGAAATCTCTCTTACTGCTGGACATATTTCTCTCTCTAGCAGTAGATGGCCTCATTAGTAGTAAACCATCATGCTGCCAAACAAACTCATTGTTATCCATCACTTCAGTATAAAAAGAGGGACCATTTCAACTGAAATCATTCCTATCGCTAAACAATAAATTTTCTTCTTCGGCAGTTTAATCAGATAAATTTCCCGCAAAAAAACTTAATCCCCTTACAAATTATTCCTATCCAATAGCATAAAAATATACACATGCCCATTTGATCCTATTTATCCACTCACCAAAATACTCAAATAGCCCTTATAAATATTTCTCATCCCATTACCAATTTAGTCCACAAATATTTACCATCTCATTACCAAATTGGGTTACGATATAACCATTACCATAAAGCCCAAAAACCACATATCTTACCCTATTTTTTCTTTAACAGCAAAGCCCAAAGCTCGCCCTATGAGCCCAATGCACAAATCTCATCCCTTCAAAGCCCAAGACAACATATACTTGGCAATATTTAAAAAGCCCATGAGTCAAGTCCATGGCAAAACTATTTTATCAATGGGTTTCAACCCCATAATCAAAGCCCATAGTTTAAACCCATGGCGAATTTATTTTATCATTGGAATTCAAATCCATAATCAAAGCCAATGGTTTAAACCCATGGAAAATTTATTTTATCAATGGAATTCAAATCCATAATCAAAGCCTATGATTTAAACCCATGGCAATTTATTTATCAAAAGCCTAATTCTCATTGGCAACATCAAAGGCCCAGTTCTCGCTAGCAACATCAAAAGCTCAATTCTTATTGGCACCATCAAAGCCCAATTCTTATTGGTAACATCAAAAACCCAAGCTAATTAATTAACACTATCAAAAGCCCAAACTAACTACTTGGCATTATTTTATCAAAAACCTTATCAAAAGCCCAAGGTTATTAATACTTGGCAAATATTATATTATAAATATTTTACTAAAAGCTCAAGTATTATTTTCAGCAAACCATCATTTCAAAAAATCCAAAATCACTTTACAAAAAAAGTTATATCTTACTCAAAGCCCAAAGTTAATAACCTTTGGCGAAATGGATTTTTCTTCAACAAACACATTATACTTAAAGCCCAAAGTTAATAACCTTTGGCAAATTAAATTTCATAGTAAGCATAAGCTCATAAATCATGGCAAATATTTATACAATATTATCTATCTTATATAACACCATTCATTTTTCCAAAACCCATGGCAAACATATATCAAGCCCATGGAGAAATGTGAGTGTGTGTCACTAATAATTAAGCCCATATAAATTATATTTAAAAAATATGGCAATTAAATTTATTTTACAAACCCACGGAAAATATTTATAAAAATCCATGGAAAATTATATTATTGAAGTAATTACTTATTCTATGATTATAATAATCAAAAGCCCATGGTAATTATCTTAAACCCCATGGCAATCATTATTTACCTTGCTATTTCACAAAAACACATAAAAGGCTCATGTAAAATCATATTATTTCATCATGATAATTATTTGTCTTATATTACTAAGCCCAAGGTTGTTAATACTTGGCAAATACTATATTATAAATATTTAAAACCCAATAATGAACAATTTTTTACAAATTATATGACTAAGCTCTTAAACTCATAGCTATAATTCATACCATATTATAAATCCATCGAATCTATTTTATAAAACCCATGGTAACTATTTATGTTACATAACACTATTCATTTTTCCAAAACGCATGGCAAACATACATCAAGCCCATGGAGAATATTGAATTTGTGTTACTAATATTTAAGCCCATGGAAATTATATTTAAAACCTATGAAAATTATATTTAATTATTTATTTTATGTAACACTATTCATCTTTCCAAAACCCATGGCAAACATATATCAAGTCCATGGAGAATTATGAATATGTGTTACTAATATCTAAGACCATAAATTTTTTATTTTTTATTTTTTATTTTTAAACATATAGCAATTATATTCAAAACTTATGACACTTACTTACTTCATATTTTATTATAAATCCATGGAACTTACTTCAACAAAACCCATGGTAATCATTTATCTTATGTTACATTATTTATTTGACTAACATTTAAAGCCAAAATGCTATTTGGCATCATCTTATCATAAGCTCAATACTATGTGGTAATATTTTAAAAGCCCAATATCATTAGGCAAATATAATTGTAAAATCTTAAAAGCCCAAGATTGATAATACTTGGCAAATAAATTATTACAAATATCTCATTGAAAGCACAAAACTAATAATATTTGGCAGCATAGATTTCCTAACATATATATATATATATATATATATGTACTTATCTATACCACAAGATTTATATAAAAACATAGTAATTATTTATCTTATGTAATACTATTCATCTTTCCAAAACCCATGGCAAACATACATCAAGCCCATGGAGACATATGAACTTGTGTTACTACTAACATTTAAAGGCCATATAAGTCATATTTGAAACATATGGAAATTACATTTATGTTACAAACCCATGGCACACATTTGTCAAAAGCCCATGGAAAACTATATGACTAGAGTAATTATTTATTCTATAATTACACTAAATAATAAAAGCTCATGATTCAAGTCCATGGCAAACCTATTTTATCAATGGAATTCAATCTCATAATCAAAGCCCATGATTCAAGCCCATGGCAAATTATTTATCAAAGCCCAAGCCCAATAATGCTTGGCAATATCTTATCAAAAGCCCAATACAACTTGGCAATATTTTAAAAGCCCATGATTCAAGTACATGGCAAAGTTATTATATTAATGGAATTCAATCCCATAATCAAGCCAATGGCAAATTATTTAACAAAGCTCATGCAGCTAAGAAGAAATAGCCAGCGGTTCAGCAGTGATACTTGTAGCAAATCTACCTCATACTATTTTACTGCTGGAACTCATACCAACCATACCTTCCTAAGAGCTTCCAACAAAGAGATGGAGATCCAATACTCTCAATTATCATCATCTACTCGACAACCATTAATACATTTAGCAAGTCACAAGGCCGCCAAGGAATGATGAACCATTTATTCAAATCAAGAAAAGATTACTCGAGCGGTAAATGAACACATATCTAGTAGCCTACCTGGACAAACAAAACAAGCTCTTTATGGCTGGAAGATCTCAACTATCCCTTTGCTACAAAAAATTGATCATCTCAACTGTTGGATATTGCCAAATTCTTTTTCACTAAGGGATCCAGCAGTAACATCCAAATCAGAACTCCAGCTCCTCATGCTCAGAAAACTAGCAATCTTGTCAATTTGACAAACACATCCAGTAGTCAGACTTTGACTAGTCAAGCATATTCAAGCAAACAACCATTATACAAGATCGTTACTACAAGTGCATGCACTGTTTCAAATATCAAAGTGCCAAGATTCCATCGCTAAACTTGTCAAGGTGCTTCCCACGTTCCAAATCTATGCTTATCCAACGCCTCTCTACACTTGGGGGCTTGATTTATGATCCAAAGGATTCCAATTCTCCTAAATATTCAACAAAAACTATTGCTCCATCTATGGAAGTTTCTGCTACATTATCCTACTACTGCTGTACTTATGAGACAGCCAATGTAGCCCACATGTCCAACAGCACCTATTTTATTACTCTAGCAGAACTATCAGCATGTTCCTATCAAACCTAACACATCACCTTTAGCGGCCAACAACCTTGGATTCGCTCATTTACAAAGTCTTCAGGTAATGTCTTCACTCGTCCATGCTCTTGCAAAACAAGGCCTTGCAAGACCAGCCCTTGCAAAGCAAGCTCATGCAAGCGGAGGGCTGAATGTTGAGGACAAATTTTTCACAAGACATGGAATTTATTTCATTGGCAACTCACACCACATCAACAAATTATGGATTTTGGAAAAACCTCTTTTAAAGCCCAAAAGAGCCATATTAACAAAATGACGCCGAAGCCCATAGTCCAAAATCCATGGTGATATTATCTCATCAAAGCCCATAGTTCAAGCTCATGGCATAACATCTCATTTTTGGCTTATGATCCAAGCTCATGAGTCTCATCGAGGGAATTTTGGGAGTCGTGGTTTGGAGGGCCAAGAAGTATGTTCAGTAAAACTCTAGTGGTTCAAAGTAGATAAAGGAAAATATGTTGCTTGGCATGCCTTCCCCAATTTCCTGAACTCTGATGAGCCAGTGTGCAATAGGTAGCATCTGGTAAGCCTCTCATATGACATAACACTTAAAATGATAAAACTCCCCATACTCTTTACATAAAAATTAATGTTCATCATATAATATAAGTTTAAAAATGCAATTATATTATTATTTTCATTTAAATCAATCTCAAGCACATGGCTAAATCTATATTAATATCTCATATCTAGCATTAAATGCTCTCCTTGCTCTCCAAGATTTGGTCAAAACACAAAGAGACCATAGTTACATCTCTAAAACTTCATCAAATATCAACCAACTAGTTTATTACTTACCAAAATTATATTGTAATAAAGCCATAGACTAAACATACAACTTTCCAAAAGAGGAAACTTAGTCAAAAATACTAGCAACAGTTCCAGCAAAAACTGCCTAAACTCCAGTAGAAGTTGCAACTGCTCCTGCAGAAGTTGCAACAGCTCCAGCAGAAGCTGCAGTACCTCCAGCAGTAACTGCAATAACTCCAGCAGCAACTTAGGTAGTTGACACATGTCCTAAAATGACATCACTTGCCCATTAATGGTCAATCCTAGCAACTACCTGCTATACCAAAAGAAGTAAGGATCCCATAAAAGAAATCCTACCATTTTAAGCTAAGATCCTTAGCCTCTAGTTGCAGTACCAGATTTAGGAAGGTCCCATAAAGGTTATCTTACCATTTTCAGCCAAACCATGAATTTAATGCTAAATATTTTCCTCCAGCAGAAGATGTCATTCAGATGACATCATCCAGCAATGTCAGTTGCTGCAGCAGCTACTGCTGTAGAGCTAACAGCTGTGACCGACAGCTGTAACAGCAACTCCAGCAGAATTAAAGTCTCAGAATTTCTTTTTTTAGCTAAAACTAAAAACCAACTAAGGAAATCACTTGTTTTGCCAAAAATCTTTCCTTATTTGCTGATTTTTCCCTTCAACTAATTCAAACTTAGTTACATACTTGGCTTTGTATAAAGAGGACCAAGCAACACACAACTCACCACACCATTATACACCATCCATCCCTCTCTCATCCTCAATATTATGAAACTTCATTCATTTTGCTGCCACATCTCTAAACATCTCCATATCTTTCTTCATCTCTCTTACAAAATTTATCTTCTTAGATAACACCTATAACACACACTACTACCCATCTCTCCCACACTTTAATATTCTGAAACTTCATCATTTTGCTGCCCAAAAATACTTCTCCATCTCCTTCTCTATTTCCCATACAAAATCTCCCTTATTAGAAAGCAACATAACCCATGACATAACACAAAAAACCACTCCAACAACAGCTATAATATCATGTATTTACTATATTTAACCTTCATATTATCTATCTTATACTTTCATATATTTTACAAATACATTCCTCACAAACTATCTGTACATACTTCTCACATATATTTCTAATCTATCTTACAAACACCATATCTCACAAAACATATATATATATTTCTAACTATCTCCATACATCTTAAAAGATACCAAACACTCTTCCAAGAACATATTACAAAAGCCCTTCTCATGAAAGACTTATGAACATCAATACTAAGGCGCTTCTCCTAAAAGGCACAAAGACTTCATATTAAAGTCATTCTCATTGAAGACATATATTTCTAATACTTAAAGCTATTCTTATGAAAGGCACGAACTTATAAAATTAAAAGCCCTTCTTATGGAAGGTAATATCACTCATACTTGACTAAAAACTAAAAGAGCATTGCATTGGGAAAATCATTTAAGTGCATGATAAAGGGGATAAACTTAACCAACCTATGCACACGGCTGGACATATTCTCTCTCCCTCTAGTTGCACCCTTTTTTCCCCTTCAATCATGAAGTCACCATGAAAGGACTCATAATATCATATTGTACCACTGGACTCATTTTATCATGCTGCTGAAATGTTATAAGTCCACTGCTGTTATATGGTTGGAGCTACAAACTGTGAAGATAAGTCATTATATTTTTATCTTCAAATTTATATTATTAAATATATTTTATTCATTATCATTGTACCACTCGACTAATGTGATTATACCGTTGGAATGTCATCAGCTCACTAAAGTGATGTTGTACAGCTGGAGTCAAAAACATACAAGATAAGTCAAAATCTCTCTATCTTCAAGATTACATTATTAAGTATACGTTAACTCATTACTATTGCACTGTTGGATGCAAATTACTTTAATATCATCTCATTATTTAATAAAACATGGTCTCACTAATACTTCATTAATGAACATACATATTAATAAATTGATCTACCACCGTTGGACATAAACCACTGCTGGACATATATCATTCTGACATAAACCACTATTGGACATATATTATTTGGACATACATCACCGATGGACATACCTTATTTGGACATAGACCATTGCTGGACATACCTTATTATATTGGACATGAACTGTACCACAGTTGGATATGGACTATTGGACTCACCCCATTACTGGACATATGACACCTAATTAATTACTTTCTAATATTGGACATCACTTAATAAACATAATAGTAACATTCAACTCACCATTTAATCAAATCTATTATGCTAAACATATTATTTATTTATTTCAACCATTATCATGATTCTAAGACTTTGGTTTTATCTATTTTGTAGGCTTAAAAATGCACCAGAAGCCATTGGTCTATGTGGCCCAATGTCAAGTTTCGGATTAGATTCCCCAAAACAAATACGGGTCTAGCAAAGTCACACCTCCAGCGGAAGACATGTGGCTACACGTAAAAACCGCCCCCGACACTAATTTATTATCCATCTCATGTATGAAAACAAATTTCACCTACAACAAGTTGAATCCTAGATTTCACATATTTTTATTGAAATACAAAAAGAATATCGTTTGATTATAAGGCTTACTATTATGAACACATAATATGGCCTAATTACTACTGTTATCTTTTATATTATGTGCAAATATCCTTGGGGATAAATGACACAATCTCTATTACTAGTCCTTTGCGTAATTTGGCATTTCTAATCATCCACTCATTTTTGCTAAACCCCCCCCCCACTCATTTTGCGCGCGCGCGCGCCCACACACACACACACACACACACATATATATTTTTTTTAATGAACTGGTATAGCGATGAAAGACAGAAACTTCCACATCTTTCACATATATTAGCATGCAATGAGACACGTGATATGATAACTATAAAGTTCAACAGTGCCAATAATTTATAGTAATAAAGAAGGGATAGGTTGGGTGGATCCCAATTCCCAAGAGCTAATTTTGGATAGTAGTAACAAAATAAGAGGGCAATTCCTCTAAGAGGATTCATAGTAAGAAAGCTAAAAAATATAGTTTTTAAAAACTTAAAAAGCTACTTTATCTATTTTATCAACTCACTTTACAATACACCCAACATTAAAACATCTATTTTTTAGCAACTCATTTAAAATAATATAAACAATTCATTAAATAATAAAAAACAACAACCACAAAAACCAATGGCAACAACACCTCCACCGTTGCCCCCACCAGCCACAACCACCAACCACATAAAAAAAAAAAAAAAAAAAAAAAAAAAAAAAAAAAAACGACAACCACAAACCAACAACCTTCCTCTTCCACTTCTCAACCCATAACCACCAGTAACAGCGAAAAAAAAAAAAAAACACCTAAATTGGGAAATCATGACCCATCCAGCTCGGCCCAACCACCCAAATCGGGAAATTGAAGCACCATCGCCGAGACTCACTATTACCCACGACCCAATCACCCAAATCGGACCAATGAACCATTGCACTGTGACCCACGAACCAATCGGACCACCAAAACCCACTAAAAATTGAGTGAAAAGGAGAAAAGGCTGGGCGAAGGTGACGGGAAGATGGGATGGGAGAAGGTGACTGGGAGAGGGAATGGGGACGGCAAGAGACTTAAGTTGTGAGAGAGCTTTGTGGGTGAGCAAAAAAAATTAGGGGAGGGCTCTATGGAGAGAGCAGCTTCTGTCTGTGTCTGCGTGAGGAAGAGAGTGATAGTGAGATAGGGTAAAATCAATTCACACGTGTGAGAAAGTGTCTAAGCGTGTGTGAATAAAATAATATTTCTAGCAAATAACTTTTAGCTACAGTGGGCTGTTATCTTTAGCAGCCTACTGTAGCAATGAGTCAAAATATTAAAGGTTTAACAACTTTGCTGTGGGGTATGTTTTTGGTGTTTGAGTTGCTAAAATGACTATTTAGTCATTTTAGTAATCTCACGGTGAATGCCCAAAGCAAACATCAATTATGCAATCGTACTTAAAAAAAAAAGTACATGTTCTTTTAACAAATGTTAGGCTGAGAATGATCCAATTTGTGATTTCCATGCTCTCTTGTATTTTCCACGAACCTATCTTTCTTTAGCTAAGAGCATCCGCATTAGTAGATGCAAAAATTTTGTAAATTTGCACGGAAAAAACCTATTTTTTCTATTTTACACTCCTATTTTAATAAAACATCCACATCAGTTTGTCTATTATACACATTTATTCAAATAAAATATTCATCTTCACCCACCATCAACAATCAATCCACACCCACCATTAACCCATCCAGCCACCATCATCAAGCACCATCACCCCAAAACCTACTGATCAAACAAAAAATCCAAAATTGATCAAACAAAAAATTAAAAAGGATCAAAACCCCAAAACCAACTAATCACTACCCCCCATAAAAACTAGTCCCATTTGGAAGATTCACAGTTGTCGGAGGCGAAAATGTTTTCTTTCCGACAAATAAGATTTATAATGGGTTGGAGGTCTAAACTGAAACTCAACGATGGGCTTGATGCACGGCCCAAAGGCTATCGGTGAAGATCCAAGGAATCCACTGTATTTTATGCCTTGGGGCTAGATTAGAACTGACAAGAGTAGCCCATAAACAATCCCTACAGCAGACACGTTAGCAGGATTAAAAAGCATACTGTAAGATGTGGCCCAGCAGTAAAACGTTTCTGCAGAAGATAGCCCAGTGGTAAGGTGTTTCTATAGAAAATAGCATAGCAGTAAAATGTTTCTACATAAAACGGCCTAGCGGTAAAGTAATACAAACATAATAAACTTCCAACTGTTAGCTACTTCACAAGTTAAGAGAAATGTCCATGTTTTTAGATTCATCATCTATTAGCTCTGGAGAAGAGTCTTCTAACGCAACAATATGGGGGAAAATTTCTATAGTGACAATTACATCATAACCATTAATAGTAAATGAATAAGTAAATATCATGGGTTCCATAATAACAAATAATGGAGAAAACTTAGTGTGGGATGAAGGGAGAGAGAGAGATCCCAGCTAGCGCAGCAAGATCATCATGGTGCCAAGACATGTTTGTGAATATATAGTGAGTAATTAGTAGAGAGAGTCATTTGTAAGTAGTATGAGTAATGAGTGTGTAGTATAAGTAATGAGCAAGAGTATAGCAAAGCTGATGGAGTGTTCTGCTGGGGTAAGTAGGTGTTTATAAGTAGAGCTATGAGAAGTGTTTGTGAGCTTGGAGCTAGGGAACTTGGTTCCTAAGCTTGAGACTGAGAACTCAGTGATTTTTCAGAGCTTAGAGAAGACTTTTTGCAGAGAGCTTGAGGAAAAATCCTGGTGTCTAGCTTAATGAGTTGGTTGTGTGTTGGTGAAGCATTAATGGAGAGTTCCATCTATATCTGGATTTTTAGGGGGTGATTAGCAAATAATCTTTGCTAAATCTTTCCTAATCTTCAGAAAATCCTTAGAAAATTGTTCTTAGGATTTTTAGCTAAGAGTAGTAAGCTCAACTTTTAGAAGGTTCTTGCTGTTTTGGGCAATAACAGCTGAGTTTCTGGCTTAGCATTGAATGCTGATTAGCCTTCGCTGATGGGATTAGAGCATGCTTAAGGCTAATGATCTTGGTTATGCTGCAACTAGAATCAAAGCCAGGTGTCAACCTTGGAGCCCTTGCTGGGAACTCTGCTGGGATCCCCTTGGTGCCCTCCAAACCACATTTCCCTAAGTTTCCCCATTTGGGGCTCATGTGCTTGGTTCATGAACCAGAGAATACATATTTTTGGTATGAAAATGAGCTGATTTTATGTCATTTCAGGAGCTTCACTGGCCTAGGCATGGCAGCTTTGAGTTTTTGACTGAATGAGTTAAAGAAGAAAGAAGTGACAGCTGGCTAAAGCTTTTTCAGCTTTCTATCACATCACCTTTAGCTTTATGTCACTTGAAGAATGATGGGATTTCAGCTTGTAGAGAAAGGATTCATCCTCTGGTGGACATGTGTCCCTTTTTGATCTGATTGGACAAATTGGGACCTGACGGGAAGGAGCTCCAGCTGTTCAATTGTTGTTGGAATTTGGCTGACCAGTTCACGTGTTTTCCATTTGCTGAGATTTGTGTGTGGGCTGGCCTGACCCAACTGGGCTTTGTAGATAAGCTTGCTTAGGCTTGGTTAGCCCTACAAAATGAGTAGTTTTGTCATTGGTGATATTCATGGGCTTTGTAGTTTAGTTGATTATGGAAATAATAGACATAGTTCCCATAAATTTTGTGGAAGCAATATTTTTGAGAGATGAGTAATTTATATTTCCAATGAGTGAGGGATTTAGTAAAAACAAATGTCAAAATAGTATTTGATTTTGTAAATGTGTGCCAAAATAGCATTTGGGCTTTATGAGATAGTTGCCAAAATAATATTTGGGCTTTATAGAATAAGTGTAAAATTAATAGTAGTGCCAAATATTAATATTTGGGCTTCGAGCTTAAAATAATTGTTTTTGCCAAAATAGCATTTTGGGCTTTGGAAAATAAGTGTCAAATTAGCATTTGGGCTTTTGAGCATAAAGTGTTTGTTTTTGCCAAAAATAGCATTTTGGGCTTTGGAAAATAAGTGCCAAATTAGCATTTGGGCTTTGTAAAAATGGTTTGAGTTTTTGTAAAAGATATTGCTGTGTAGCAACGGGCTTTTAGAGATGCCGAATCGTTCCGGGCTTTAGAGATGCCAGATCGTACCAGACTTTAGAGGTGCCGAATCTTATCGGGCTTTAGGGGCGCCGGATCGTACCGAGCTTTAGAGATGCCAGATCGTACTGGGCTTTATAGGTGCCAGATCGTACTAGGCTTTAGGGATGCCCGCCGGATCGTACCGAACTTTAGAGGTGCAGGATCATACCGGGCTTTAGAGGTGCCGGATCATACCGGGCTTTAGGGATGCCGGATCGTACCGGGATTTAGAGATGCCAGATCGTACCGGACTTTAGAGGTGCCAAATCGTACTAGACTTTAGCGATGTCGGATCGTACCGGACTTTAGAGGTGCCGGATCATACCGGGCTTTAGAGGTGCCTGATCGTATCGGGCTTGTACCGGACTTTAGAGGTGCCGTGTAGCAACGGGCTTAATAAATGGTATTGTTGGGCTTTTTGTGGAGATAGTGCAGTTTTGTGGCCCAATTTTGGTAGCAATATGGTGAGTATTATTTGTGAAAATTTTGAGTTGGGTAATATGTGGGATATAATAGGTAACATTTGTGAGAAGGCCCAAGGCAATTTATGGGCTTGTGTATGGAGCATTTGTGAAGGCCCAATAACATAGAGAATATTTGGGTAATATATATGGGAATATTTATGTGGGTTTTGAATAATGTGTGGACTCATGTGGGTATTTTTGTGAGTGGGCTAATAAAATCAAGGCTCGAAAATTTGTACCTCAACATTTAGCCCCCCGAGTCACGTGTGAGCAGTTTCTGCTTGGTCACATGTGTGCGTTTGAAATTTGGTGGTAGTTATGAATAGTGGGCTTCTGCAACTTTCCCATGTCTAGTACTCTCCCACGTTTAACACTTAGTGGGTCTTCAGTTACTCCTCAGGTTTATGGCATTAAATGCTGGTCTCTTCTCCATGTCTTGTCTTCTGTACCCTTCACATTTACCAGTAAAGGGGCGGCCTAGGCTATTTCTTCTTTTATTTTTTGCTTGGACCGAAAAACAGAGTGAGAAATGCAGAGAGCATTTTTTTTCTTTTTCTTTTTTCTATTTTCGGCTAAGGGTGAGAGAAAAACACCAGTTTTGGCCAAGGCAGAGAGAGAGTGATTGAGATTTTCGGCCAAACAGAGAGAGAAATAGAGCCTTTCCTTATTCTTTTCCATTGTCTTCAACCAAGAGTACGAGAGAGAGAGGGCGGCGGCCAGGGTTTAGTAAGGGATTGCATTATTTCCCTCTCCCCTTGTTGATTTCGACCAACTGAAAGCAAGACCCACAACTTTTTCTTGCTTCCCGTGGTGGTCGTGGGTATTTTTCTGCTCCTTCTCTCTTTTCTCTGAGAAACAATACCTCTGGTTTTGTAAGCCATGGCTGAAGGAGAAAAACCGCTGGGTTTTGGTGGTGTTAGCACTACTGGGGCAGCTATGCCAGAAAGAGATGCTACGGCTGGGGGCGTGGCTAAGGCAACTGCTGGGGGTGGTGTTGTGGAGGTTGGACCAGGGGAGCCCTTGCTGCCATTACAAGACCCATGGTACTGTTCATCCCCTCTGTTCCCAGCAGTTGGGGCCCTTGAGGTTAGTCCACCTGGGGTGCCAAAGAAATGGATCCTGAAGGGTGAAGCCCCCAGTTCAGAGACAATGTGGGTCCCAATTGCCGACCCCTATTCAGTTCTTGTGCCCTTGTGGCATAACTAGTGGTTGGTTTGACTGGGTGGAGCAAGAAGTTGCTGATGAAGGTTTTTGCCAAATTTTGAGGAATTCCAGAATATTCGAAGCCGTGGTCCTATCACGTGGATGGAACATGTATAGAGATGTGAGGGCACTTCGGTTCATGGTACGGCATTGGCACACTGATACCCACACTTTTTTCTTCTCTTGGGGTGAGATCACAGTCACACTTGAAGATGTGGAGATGATATGCTAGCTGCCCAGCATGGGAGATATCAATTCTTTAGAGTTGGAGTTGTCTGCTGCAAAATCTGAGATTGTTGGTAAATTGTTGGAGACATTTGGTGGTACCTCCGCTTCCTGGGGAGGTAATAAAGCACGGTTTTCATTTTGGATCTCTGAGGTTAGAAATTTTGAGAACGGTGATGTCAGAAGAGCTGCATTCTTGGCTTTATGGATAAGTAAGTGTGTATTCAATACAACCCTGGTTCAGTTCGTGAAACCTTTTACTTTTCCATTGGCTGTAGTGTTGTGTAGAGGTGCATCATTGCCTTTAGGTACCCTGTGTTTAGGCACCTTGTATTTTGAGCTAGATAGGCTACGTGGTGATGAGCTTAAGGGATCTCCTTATCATATCATAGAGTCTAGTATCAATGTGGTATTGCTGCAAACTTTCATGTGGAAGCATTTGAAGGATTATGTTGATGTTAGTAAAGATGTTGGTGATGTAAAGGCAAGCAATTGGGTGATCAGACTTACCAGTCTTGACGGTGAGCTTTAGTTTCTTGGGTTTGGGGATGGTTTACCCTTATTGATGAAATGGATGGGGCTGAAAGTGTGGAACCTCCCTTCCATTACACTGTAGGATGATGGAGGCCACTTTGCTTAGAAGCCCTACTCATATGTTGCTGCTAGGTTTCAATGCTCGAACCTATTTCCGAGTGCCAGACCTGGATCCCAAGAGTTTGGGCTGAATGAGAATAAGAAGATCCCCAATCTCCTGCTCATCACATCACCCTCATTTATTCCATACCCAAGAGGTGACAGGTTCAGTTTAACACAGTACAACCCACATAGGGTCATGAGACAATTCGGATTTGACCAGGATGTTCCAGACATTAACACCACAGTTTGTGCTTTGAGTGATGCAATGCAACCATTAGTGTATGGTATAGCCCTAGAGTATTGGGCTAATAAGATAGAGAGAATTTTGGTCTCGAGCAGGCATCGTGAGGGGTATGCAACCCCAAGTATGAACTTGTATTGGAATAAAGTGATGAGTACCTTTGAAGGTTATGTGAAAAGCCGAGAAATTGATGAGGTGGTGATAGGTCCTCCTTTAAGAGAGCTTTCTTCGAATGCCCAACTTATTCCAAACACAAAGGCAGCTTCAGCTTGGGCTGTTAGACAGAACTTGGTTTTTACTGAGTGGAGAGCTGATTTGAATGGTTGGGTGGTCCATGGGGGTGATGTTCTCGTGGAATGGAGTAAAAAGAATATTATTGCAAAAGCCCCCAAGTCCAACCTAGCCACTGGTGCACCCAAAAGACCTCGTGGCAAATCACCCTCATCGAAGATAGGCCCAAGAAGGTGAGATGACAAAGAGCAGGTGTTGAAAAGTCTAAGGTTGGTAGCCCCAAGCCCCTAGTGGTTGCTTAATCCAGCTCTAGTGCTACTCAGGTTACTAAGTCCAGTGCTCTAGCTGATGCCCCTGCTAGCTCATCATCACCAACAAAGCATTATAGAAGGAAAACCGATGCTGGCAGGGTACAGATCCTTGAAACTTCAGAAGAGGTATTTCTTTCGAAGCCCTTATCTTCTTACAGTCTTTCTATTCTACTTTTCTTTTTCTTTTCTTCTTTGCCTTCATTCTTTGGTGCTAACTGTGTGTTTTTATGGCTGCAACAGTCTAGTGAGGAAATGCAATCAGAGGGGCATGATTCTGAGGGTACAGCTGCTGATTTTGGTAAACTACTGTTCCTTGCTTCGGTTTCTTCTCACGTTTCCTCTGATGACGTCCTTTGTTCTCTAGGTCCAATTGATGAAGACATAGAGATGGCTAGTGAAAGCCCTACTGCTGTTGTCATTGCTGGAGAAGCTGTTGCTGGGGAATCCAGCGAGGAATCTGCTGGCAAGGACCTGGATGTCGCTATTACTGTTGGAGAAGCTGTTGCTGGTGTGCCCAGCCAAGGGCAAGTTGCTTCTCCAACCGTTCATGATGCACACCATGACAAAGAACCTTCAGGTATGATAACTTTGAATGGTCCATCTGAATAGTAAAATAAGCTTCTTGTTCAATTACACTTGGTTGTGTGAATGCTTTTCTGCTATTGCTGGGGATATAACCATGCCTCTTTTCTTTTGTAGAGTCACGGGGTGAGTCTTCTGGTGGTGTTGCTAAGGAAATGAGCCTTGAAGAATTTATAGAAGGATTTGTAGAAGATGAAGAGAATGAAAAAGTGGCAACTGACTTTCATCCTCTTTCAAATGACAATGCCACATTCCAACGATCAGAAATTCCGGTTGAAGGCCAACCACTGTTGGCAGAAATTATAAGGAAACACCCACACTTCATAGTTGGATGTAAGTTAGGTGCCTCTTTGAGGAAATCTGGCCTTGAATTGCTTGTTGCAGTGCTGCTAGACATGCAGCGTACGAAGCTCGATAGTTCAAACTTGCAGAGAGTACTTGATTGGAAAAATGCTCTTAAAGACTTGTTGTTTATGAAATTCAGAGTTCAATTTATCCTTGACAAGATTCGGGCTGCTGCCGAGGCTTGCATTACCCAAGATGATGAGTTCTCAAGGAAAATAGCTGATCTTGAGAGACAAATAGCAACAAAGAGAGCTGAGCTTGCACTGTTGCTGAGTCAGAGAGATGCATGGATGCAGTCATCATCAGCTGGAGGTGTTTCTTCCTTAGAGGGAACCTTTGGCGATGGCTTATTTGAATAACTTCTTTTTCTCTTTTATTTATCATTATTAGTAGTTGGTATTTTGGACAGTTTGTTTGACAATGTAGGCTGTATTTTGTGTAGAGGTGCACTAGCCATATAAACTTTGTGTAGTAACTCAATATTTCCCTAGTTGTGCAAGCTGTGCCTTTGGTTCATGAACAAGTACATGAATTTATCTTATGAAAAATACTTCATTCATCAAAGAATAGTATATTCAAGCTAAAATATAGTCATGGAAATCATATACATAGTTTTGCAAATATTTGTTGTGTTCATGACTATTTTGGTTCAAGATGCCCAGCCGCTAGGGCTATAACCTTATTCACAATTCAGAGTAAGCATATTTACATATGAAAAATAATATTGGAGTATTCGTAAGCATGAGAAGTTTGTGTTTAAGGCAAAAGACAATGCTTAATTCTTTATTGGCATAGTAGTAGTAGTGGTTTAAAACCATACAAAAGAGAGTTAATGGATACATACTTGAAAGTCGAATTAAGCATAGTACAACTTAAGCCATTTGCCATTGATAGGTTCCGTGAGACTTTCACCCTCTACTGTAGCTAGACGATAATAACCACTGGCATTGGCTTCCCTTATGAGATAGGGCCCTTCCCAACTTGGGGCAAACTTAGAGGGTGCTGAGAGATTCCTCTTAATATGATCTGCTGCCTTTAAAACCATTTGTCCCTTGACAAAAACCCTAGATTTCGTGGCCTTGTTGTAAGCATTGGCCATCTGCTACTGGTACTGCTGGGTGCGGTTATAGGCAAGATTTCGCGTCTCCTCCAAGGTTTCAAGGTCGATATTTCTGATTTCTACACAAGTGGCAGCATCTATGTCTGTTTCTTGTCCATGAACAACCCTTGGTGTGGGAACCAATAGCTCAACGGGAGATATAGCCTCGGTACCATATACAAGAGAGAATGGTAATAGTCCGGTGGCTATTTTGCTTGAACTTCGGTATGCCCACAGGGTCTCCAGTAGGTGTTTTGTCCAGCCACCCTCATATTCATGCATCATTTTGCTGAGAATTCTCAATAGCACTCGATTGGTAGCTTCCACTTGACCATTGCCTTGTGGATAATAAGGAGTAGACTTGCGGTTTTTGATATGGCGATGGTCTAGCAGTTTTCGGACATCTTTGTTGACAAAAGGAGTGCCATTATCAGTAACAATCTTGTGAGGGATACCAAACTTGTAGATTATGTGCTCTCGGATAAAATTGGCAGCAGCTGGGCTTGTAGCTTTCTTTAGGGAGATGGCCTCAACCCACTTTGTAAAGTATTCGGTGGCCACTAATATCCAAATGTGACCCTTGGATGGTCGATTGATTGGGCCTATTAAATTGAGCCCCTAAGTATGGAATGACCAAGGAGTCATCATGTTTTGAAGGTTAGTGGGGGTGAGTATGTATGAGATTCCCATGGACTTGGCAAGTGTGGCATGTCTTCACACATTTAGCTGCATCTTGCTTCATTGTGGGCCAGAAATACCCAAGATTGAGCAGCTGTTGGAGAAGTCGCCTTTTGCCTTGATGGTCACCACACTCTCCCGCATGTACCTTTTGCATAACCGATTGTGATTCAAGGGTCCCTAGGCATCTCAAAGGCTCCCTATTGAACCCTTTCCTGAAAAGAATACATCCTTCCATAAAATAGCGAGTAGTCAACCTTTTCAAGCAGTAGGCCTCTTCATGATTGTCGGGCAAGATGCCTTCTATGAGATACTCAAGGAAAGGTACACACCAATCGCTGGTAGTAAGAACTGCACATGATTCCATCTGATCAAAGACATTTTGGCAATTGGTACATCGCTTTTGGACAGTGGCAGCTAGTTTGCCCATTTCTGGCCAGTAATAGCCTAACCGTTGGAGGTGTCTGTAGAGACTGACAGAACCGCTGAGGCCACAAGATTTTTCATGAACTTCTTTTAATCACTTAATGGACTCACCAGGGCTCAAACATCTAGCTAGAACTCCTTCAGGCAGCTTTTTGTACAATTCCCTTGCCATTAGGGCGTAATCCTTGAGTACCTTCAAATGATCCTTCTCATCCGATGATAATAGTGCTTCTTTAATGGAAGACCGCCAATCTGTCTGTCCTAGCGGTTGATAAGAGAATTCTTCCTTTGGCATTTGTACCACTGGGATTGGCCTTTTCACAATAGTAACATCTGTAGCTGCACCTTCAAATCTGATTTTTGATCCCAATATGGCTAGAGCGTCGACAAAGCAATTATCAGACCTTAAGGAGTGTTCAATATTGAATTCTTTAAAAGATTCCTCCAACCTTTGAGCGATAGCTCTATATGGAGCTAAAGATGGTTCCTTAAGTGCAAAATCTCCTCTAGCTTGGCAAACAACCAGATTTGAGTCTCTAATTACTTGAAGACGTTTGGTACCCATTTCACGAGCTACCGCTAGGCCCATGAGATATGCCTCATATTCAGCCATGTTGTTGGTGCATGGGAAGTCAAGCTTGAATGACATACCTACTATTTCTCCGGTACTTTTGGATAAGACTATTCCAGCCCCTCCTTCAGAAGTGGTATAGGATCCATCAAAATGTAAAGTCCAAACTGCCCCAACTATTTCCACCAGTGCAACTGCTGGCAGTTCTCCAGGTACATCATCAATAATGTCCCAGCTGTCTTCACCAGGAAAATTCGACAACAAATTAGCGATGGCTTGACCCCTTACAGCTGTTGGGGTGATTGCTATAATCTCAAACTCAGAAAATTGCAAGAGCCATTGTGCTAGCCTTTTGGAAAGAACCGGTCGCCTCAAGAGTGAACGGATTGGATGAGATTTTGTCAAGAGCTGTACTGTGTGAGCTAGCAGATGATGGCGCAGTTGTTGGGTAGCATATATTATAGCAAGACAAGCCCTTTTCAGCCCTTGGATAGCGGGTTTCTGCATCCTTTAACTTTCTGCTGACATAATAAACCGGTCACTCAATCCCTTCTTAATCATCTTGGGCTATGAGTGCCCCTATTGCTTCGTTATTGGTAGCCAAATACAGCTTGAGTGGTTTCCTTGGTATGGGCGCACATACAGTTGGCAGTTTGGTCATGAGTTGCTGCAGTTGAAGAAATGCCTGTTGATATCTAGAATCTCAGCAGAAGGGTTTTCCTTTCTTCAACAGTGGTGCAAAGGTAGCTGTGAGGGCAGCAAGACCCGGAATAAACCGCCAGATGTATGAGAGTTTACCAAGGAAACTTTTCAACTGCGTAAGTGTTGCAGGTGGCTTCATAGTAGCAATGGCTTGTACTTTGTTAGGATCAACATCTATGCCTCTTTGGTGTACAAGAAATCCCAGAAATTTCCCAGCTGTAACTCCAAAAGCACATTTGAGTGGATTCATGCGAAGCTTGTAAAGTCAACACCTTTCATAAGATAGCAAGATGATCTCCTCTGGTCTTTGACTTCACAACAATGTCATCCACATAGTCCCTGATCTCTTTGTGCATCATGTCATGAAAGATTGTGGTCATAGCCCTTTGATATGTGGCTCCGGCATTTTTGAGACCGAAGGGCATGACGGTGTAGTAAAAGTTACCAATGGGAGTTCGAAAGGCTGTTTTGGCTGCATCTTTAGATAACATTCTGATCTGATTATAGCCACTGAAGCCATCCATGAATGAAAACATAGCATTCCCAGTAGTTGAGTCAATAAGCATATCCATGTTGGGAAGTGGAAATTCATCTTTAGGGCATGCTTTATTAAGATTCCGGAAGTCAACACAACATCATATTTGCCCATTCTTTTTCTTGACTGGTACAATGTTTGAAAGCCACTTTGGATACATGATAGGCTTGATGAACCCAGTTGTGAGAAGTTTCTGGATTTCTTGAATGATTTAAGCTTCAACATCAGGATGGAAGGTCCGCATGGGCTGTACTACTGGCTTTGCCCCTGGTTCCACGTTAAGAGCATGTGCTACTAGGTTAGGATCCAAACAGGGCATCTCATGGTACTCCCAAGCGAAGACATCAATGTACTCCTTTAATAGCGAGATAAGCTGAGCCTTTTCCAGTGGTGGCAAGGTTGCATTCACTGAAGTTGGTCGCTGGATATGAGGATCATTACTGAGATTAATGGTTTCCAGCTCTACATTAGGTGAGAAATTAGTTACCGCTGGGGGCTCTTTAGATAGTTCTGCCAGACTACTAGGCAGATTTTCTTCTACTGCTGGTGTTTCTTTTTCTTGAGTATAACAGCATGATAGTCTAGTGCTTGCTTCATTCAGTCTGGGACCTTTCTGTTTGAGATAGCTAGGCCCTGTGTACCGTCATAAACGATACCCCAAACGACCATCCAGCAGCCAGATTTGTACACAATGTGGCTGTGAGGCACCGCTGGAGTTTCCCCACGTTCTCTTTTCTTTTTCCTTTGATCAAGGAAAGACCTCATGTCTATTTCTAGATTATTCTTAATGTCTCGCTAGCTGGGTAAAGGGATCCCAATAGGCTTTGAAGTAGAATCTTCCCTACTTGGGGTGAGCTCATCATAGAAGGTAGCTTTAAAATAGTGTGCTTTGGATAGATTAAATGGTGTAGGATTAGCAGGGATGCGTATAGGCTTACCATTAAATCTTCCCTTGACACATTGGTGGTAGGTAGATGGCATAAGCTTGTGTTTATGGAGCCATGGCCTCCCGAGTAGAGCATGATAAGAAATGGATGAGTCGATAACGTGAAATTTGGTGAGGGCAACAATGGGCCCCACTTTGAGAACCAACTGTATACTCCCAATAGTGCATTCATGAATTCCAGTAAAACCAAAAACCTCAATAGGAGCCCCAACGATTTTGCTGAGTGGGATCCCAGCTGCTTTAAGTGTGCTGGATGGAACAAGATTGAGTGATGCACCAGTGTCGACTAGTGCTCTTCTTATGTGAACATCATTAATCTGAGCAGCAATATATAATGGCTTACTATGATCAGGGTGTTGTACCTCCCTATCCTCGTCGGTGAAGGTGATGACATTTGTAGTTTCTAGGAAGGCACGGTTGGCGTGAGCTTCAACTGTGAGGTAGTGTGTTCCAGAGCTGGCAGCGATGGATACAAGAGCTTCAGTTGTTGATATTCTTGACTTCTCTTTGAGCCCCAACTGGTTGAACAAATTCTGAAAGGTAGGGCTTCTTTGAAGAGCAGAGATAGCTGCTGGAGGCATGCTTGTACCGCTGGCAGTCTCACTCTCATCAACCCCATTATGAAAAAGTACAGCGGCTGTGGCTTTCCCTCTATGATGCTGAGGCAGTGGGTTCCGCTAGACCTCTTGCTTACGAGTGAGGTTCAAAGTGCCATCTGAAATTTTCCTATGAAATGTTCCTCGAATCGCTCTACAATTTCTAGTCCTATGACCCATATATCTATGATACCGACAATAGAATGGTTTTCGCATATCTTCTGGGGTAGGCTCACGGATAGGCTTGAAGGGCCTAAGCACTCCATCAGCCACCCATTTGTTATTGACATCATTCATTTCTTCATCGATGCATGGAATGGGAGGATACTCTTTCTCTTCTTCCCTTTTTCTTTTTTCTCCCACCACTGGTTCATTGGTGGAGACTGTGAGAGCTTGAGGGGCATTTTTCTTTTCTGACTTAGGCTTTTCAGCTGCAGAAGGCTTGATTGATACAACTGTCTTATGAGCCTTTTGGAGCAGCTGGCCAAACTGAATAATATCAAGATTCTCCAAATGAGCCCGGTACTCATGAGACATGTTGTCAATGCAAATCTCAACCAGCTCTTGCTCCTTGAACTGCCCATAACAATCAAGTGCAGCATCCCTAAACCGCTGGATGAAATCAAGGAGTCCTTTGGAGGACTTTTGCTTAGTGTTGTGAAGAGTGAGGATAGTAACCTTTTCCTTTCCATGAAAATACTTTGAGCAGAAACTTTCAACCATGTCATCCCATGTGGCAATGGAACCTGGCTGTAAAGTGGAGTATCATGTGCAAGCACGATCCGTAAGAGATTTTGAGAATTCCCTCAAGCAAAGATCACCATTTCTGGGAAAAGGTCCGATAGAATCAAGGAACTTGTTGACATGCTTGATTACATTCCCTTTCCTCCCATCATAAAGAGAGAAGGTGGGAGTCTCATATTTCTCCAGGTATGGCTTGTTTAGCAACTCGGCTGGGTAAGGTGGCCTACGAACGAAGTGAGGCATTTTACTCACTAGACTGAGGATTCCCAGTGGCTGATCCCCTCTCCTGCTATATTCTAGGATATGGTTCTTCATGTAATGGCTGGGGTGTTGGCCTTTGAGTCTCTCTCAAGACCCTTAAAGATTCAGCAAATTCGAAATGAGCTTGTTGCATTCCTTGTATTGTTTCCAAGAGGAAAGAGAATCGGCGATCAGAATCTTCTTGGTTGACCTCATGTTGGTCGGCTTGTTCTCCTCATGGAGCTTGACTGTGATAACTTTGTGTTGCAGGGTGACTGGTGTTTCTAGTCCCCTCTTACCGGCTGTTCCGCAACCTAGAAGGCATTGTGAACTCTTGGCTTCAGTAGACTCCCCAATGGAGTTGCCAAAATGTCGGGGGCGAAAAAGTTTTCCTTTCGACAAATAAGATTTATAATGGGTTGGAGGTCTAAACCGAAACTCAACGATGGGCTTGATGCATGGCCCAAAGGCTATCGGTGAAGATCCAAGGAATCCACTATATTTTATGCCTTGGGGCTAGATTAGAACTGACAAGAGTAGCCCATAAACAATCCCTACAGCAGACACGTTAGCAAGATTAAAAAGTATACTGTAAGATATGGCCCAGCAGTAAAACGTTTCTACAGAAGATAGCCTAGCGGTAAGGTGTTTCTGCAGAAAATAGCCCAGCAGTAAAATGATTCTACAGAAAATGGCCCAGCGGTAAAGTAATACAAACATAATAAACTTCCAACTGTTAGCTACTTCACAAATTAAGAGAAATGTCCATGTTTTTAGATTCATCATCTATTAGCTCTGGAAAAGAGTCTTCTAACACAACAATATGAGGGAAAAATTCTATAGTGATAGTTACATCATAACCATTAATAGTAAATGAATAAGTAAATATCATGGGTTCCATAATAACAAATAATGGAGAAAACTTAGTGTGAGATGAAGGGAGAGAGAGAGAGATCCCAGCTAGCGCAGCAAGATCATCATGGTGCCAAGACATGCTCGTGAATATATAGTGAGTAATGAGTAGAGAGAGTCATTTGTAAGTAGTATGAGTAATGAGTGAGTAGTATAAGTAATGAGCGAGAGTGTATAGCAAAGCTTGATAGGCCACAAACTGAATGACCCCTTGTGATTAAACCAATTAATTAATTAGCCAAGTTATTAATTAATCAATTTAACATGCAAATGCGTGGAAGCACAAACAAATCACCAATAAACTAAGTATGCAGCGGAATGAAATTAAATGACACGGTAATTTGTTTACGAATGGGGAAAAACCTTACGGCAAAAACCCCACCAGGTGATTTTCAAGTCACTACTCCCGAAACTCCACTATTATCACAAGCGGTTACAAGTAAAGGAATCCCAAGTACCTTACCAACTTACAGTTGAACCCTTACCCCAATACCTAATTGAACTTGTTCTATAGTGACAGTTCCCCCTTTGATGCACAGCTCCCAAGTACGTGACTAACCAATGTGCGGATCCCAGTACGTGACTTCAACCCCAACTGAAAGAGAGGTTGGCTGCAAAGTTTTTCAGTTCATCCTACACGATGAAGATCAAGAAGATGTTTGGTCACAAAACCCAAAGGTGCAAATACACAGCAACTTCTTCAGAAGAGATGAACTAGGGCAAGAACTTCGTCTCTAGTCACAGTTTGCTTCAACAGAGTTTTCTCAATATTTGCGCAACTTGTGAACTATTTGACGACCCTTAAAACAATCCTTTTATATGTCTAGGGTTAGAAGAAAAGAAGGCCCAAAGACATATTCACAGATCCCAAGAAATCAGGTCAGAATTTTGAATTTCTTAAATCTCAACAGATAGGAGGTGTCGAGAAGCTGTCGAGCAGGTGTCGAGCTTACGGGCTTGAGATAGCATTCTTTAAGCTCGATAGATGCTGTTGTCGAGCTAGCTATCGAGTTTTAATGAAATTGCACTATCAGCTTGTTTTCCTTGGACAGACTTGATGACTTCAACACTTGATCTTGAAACCTTATTTCTTGAAGTATTAAAAACACCTAGAACTACCCAATTACAAGTAAAGTGTGTTTAGTCAAAGGATTAGCCAATTACATAAAAGAATGACATATGTTCTTAATGAGTAAACTACATATGTCCTAACAAAGCTGATGGAGCTTTTTGCTGGGGTAAGTAGGTGTTTATGAGTAGAGCTATGAGAAGTGTTTGTGAGCTAGGAGCTAGGGAACTTGGTTCCTAAGCTTGAGATTGAGAACTCAGTGATTTTTTAGAGTTTAGAGAAGACTTTTTGCAGAGAGCTTGAGGAAAAATCCTGGAGTGTAGCGTAATGAGTTGGTTGTGTGTTGGTGAAGCATTAATGGAGAGTTCCATTTATATTTGGATTTTTAGGGGCTAATTAGCAAATAATCTTTGCTAAATCTTTCCCAATCTTCATAAAATCCTTAGAAAATCGTTCTTAGGATTTTTAGCTAAGAGTAGTAAGCTCAACTTTCAGAAGGTTCTTGCTGTTTTGGGCAATAACAGTTGAGTTTCTGGCTTAGCATTGAATGCTGATTAGCCTTGGCTGATGGGATTAGAGCATGCTTGAGGCTAATGATCTTGGTTATGCTGCAACTAGAATCAGAGCTCCCTCAGGCAAGTTGTGTCACCCTAAGCCAAGTGTCAACCTTGGAGCCCTTGCTGGGAACTCTGCTGGGATCCCCATTGGTGCCCTCCAAACCACATTTCCCTAAGTTTCCCCATTTGGGGTTCATGTGCTTGGTTTATGAACCAGAGAATACATATTTTTCATATGAAAATGGGTTGATTTTATGTTGTTTCAAGAGCTTCACTGCCCTGGGCATGGCAGCTTTGAGTTTTTGACTGAATGAGTTAAAGGAGAAAGAAGTGACAGCTGGCTGCAGCTTTTTCAACTTTCTGTCACATCACCTTTAGCTTTATGTCACTTGAGGAATGATGGGATTTCAACTTGTAGAGAAAGGATTCATCCCCTGGTGGACACGTGTCCCTTTTCTGATCTGATTGGACAAGTTGGGACCTGATGGGAAGGAGCTCCAGCTATTCAATTGTTGCTAGAATTTGGCTAACCAGTTCACATGTTTTCCATTTGTTGAGATTTGTGTGTGGGCTGGCTTGACCCAGCTGGGCTTTGTAGATAAGCTTGCTTGGGCTTGGTCAGCCCTACAAAATGAGTAGTTTTGCCATGAGTGATATTTATGGGCTTTGTAGTTTAGTTGATTATGGAAATAATAGACATAGTTCCCATAAATTTTGTGGAAGCAATATTTTTGAGAGATGAGTAATTTATATTTCCCATGAGTGAGGGATTTAGTAAAAACAAATGTCAAAATAGTATTTGATTTTGTAAATGTGTGCCAAAATAGCATTTGGGCTTTATGAGATAGTTGCCAAAATAATATTTGGGCTTTATAGAATAAGTGTAAAATTAATAGTAGTGCCAAATATTAATATTTGGACTTCGAGCATAAAATAATTGTTTTTGCCAAAATAGCATTTTGGGTTTTGGAAAATAAGTGTCAAATTAGCATTTGGGCTTTTAAGCATAAAGTATTTGTTTTTGCCAAAAATAGCATTTTGGGCTTTGGAAAATAAGTGCCAAATTAGCATTTGGGCTTTGTAAAAATGGTTTGAGTTTTTGTAAAAGATATTTTCGTGTAGCAACGGGATTTTAGAGATGCCAGATCATTCCAGGCTTTAGAGATGCTGGATGGTACCGGATTTTAGAGGTGCTGGATCGTACTGGACTTTAGCGATGCCAGATCGTACTGGACTTTAGGGGTGTCGGATCGTACCGGGCTTTAGAGGTGCTGGATTGTACTGGGCTTTAGGGATGCCGGATTGTATCGGGCTTTAGAGATGTCGGATCGTACCGGACTTTAAAGGTGTCGGATTGTACCGGACTTTAGCGATGCCGGATCTTACCAGACTTTAAAGGTGCCGGATCGTATCGAGCTTTAGAGGTGCCGGATCGTACCGAGCTTTAGGGATGCCGGATCATACCGAGTTTTAGAGATGCCGGATCGTACCAGACTTTAGAGGTGCCAGATCGTACCAGGCTTTAGAGACGCCATCCAGACTTTAGAGGTGTTGTGTAGTAACGGGCTTAATAGATGGTATTGTTGGGCTTTTTGTGGAGATAGTGCAATTTTGTGGCCCAATTTTGGTAGCAATATGGTGAGTATTATTTGTGAAAATTCTGAGTTGGGTAATATGTGGGATATAATAGATAACATTTGTGAGAAGGCCCAAGGCAATTCATGGGCTTGTGTATGGAGCATTTGTGAAGGCCCAATAACATAGAGAATATTTGGGTAATATATATGGGAATATTTATGTGGGTTTAAAATAATGTGTGGACTCATGTGGGTATTTTTGTGAGTGGGCTAATAAAATCAAGGCTCGAAAATTTGTACCTCAACAACAGTCAAATTCACCAAACTCTTTTCCCCCAAAACCCCATAATTCTTGAATTTCCACCTATTAGTGGCAATTTGAAAGAACATAGGGTCTTTAATTCTTGCTTCAGACTCAACCTTAGCTTCCTTAAACTTAGTATCCAATCTACCACCTGTGAACTCTCTTCGAGAAATCCCCGGCAACCCAACTTGATTCAAGAAAGCTCGGAACTTTGGGTGCTCCAAGCTCGAAAGAAAGACAGACCCACATGACTCAAACACCTAATCAGTGAGAAAATCAAGCGCGCAATCAATCTGAGTCTTACTTAGTGTTGGCCCAGGTGAAGTTTTCGGACTCTTGAGCTTCTTCACACTATCTTCCACCATAGCAAGAGGTGAGAGTGAGAAGCTGAAAATGAGAGAGTGAGGTGAAGGAGAGAGAAAAAATGTAAAATCTTAAATGCAAGAGTTACAGTAACCGTGCATAAATGCACGGTTACTATAGCACTTGTGCATTTATACACAATTTTCACCCACTGATGTGGGAATTCTTTTGGTCAAAATGTGTAAAATGAAGTGTTTTTTCTATTTTGCAAGCCTTTGTGGATGCTCTAATAAAAAAGAGAATAGATACATGTTGACTTCTTGTTGTTTTGGACCCCCGGCGTAGAAACAAATAATAATGGCAATTAAAAAAAAAAAAAAATCCCTTTCAAGACTCTTGGCGTTAGAGGTGATATACTACGAGGTGATATACCCTCCATCGGATGCATGTTTCTTCCCTCTCACATGAAAGTAGATTTCAGATGTGTTAGGTCCACCTTCATATGAGAGAGAGGAAACATGCATGCCTTAAAAGAGATTTATTTATTATTATTATTATTCAAACTTAGAAAGAGAAATGCTACGTCTACAACAATTTTACAATATTTTTACAACAAATCACGGGTAGTTAGTTGTTATTGGTTCAAATTTGAAACTAACACCAAGATTACTTTTTTGCCCCAACAATAATAACCAGTAACAACCTGCCATTTAGGATTTGTTGTAAAAATATTGTAAAATTGTTGTAGACATATCATTTCTCACTTAGAAATGGACTTATATGACTATCTGACAACATCATTTAATTAAAGATATTTTGTCAACAATTTCCCCTCTAAGCATCCACGTTGGTGGAGCTATAAATTTAGTAATATGACTCTACAAAAAATTACTTTATCTATTTTACCTACTCACTTTATAATACACTTATTATCAATGAATCTATATTTTTAACTATTTGATTAAAATAATATAAAAGAGATTTTATATTATTAAAACAGTGTGAACGCAAAGAGGAGAAATGTACAGGACAAATGAAACAGAGAGGCGAAACGGAGAAAAAGAAAGTAAAGAGAAAAATAGATTTTTTTATTTATTAAAAAGAAGTGTGAACACAATATTTAATAATATACTATATTTTTTTTCTTATAACTTTCCGTGCATGGCTAAAAGTAGCTGTACAGTATAACAGTAGAGTAAAAAAAATATGAATTTGACTCTACAAATATAGTCATATTTTAGTATTTATTGATGTTAAAAATAGCAATATAATTTTTTAGCAGCACCAATCATACTAGTGCTAGCAATAAAAAAGGGGAATCCACTTTGGCAATAATAATCCCCCAGATGAGGCGTCACTTTGCAGCACGATTGGTGAAAGGTACTTTTCATCAGTGCACGGATGAGAGAGCACTTGAAGAGGAAACGGGCACTTGAAGAAAGACAGGAAATTGAGTTAATGCCAGTGCTCATCTCAAGTGCTCTCTCATCCATGGTCTGAGAAATACATTTTCAGTGCCAAAAGAAATACATTCTCATCCGGGCACTTGAAGAAAGACAAGAAAGACGGATGAGATGAGCTAATGCCAGAAGAAGAGGAAAGAGGAAGAAGGTTCACGGCTCACTTACCAGAGGGCAGAGCAGAAAAGAGATGAGCGTGAGAGTGAGGGAGCTCAGGGCTTGACGGCAGAGCTGAGATGAGAAAGCGTGAGAAGCGTTAACTGAGGTATATATATCAGCAAGGGTAATTTGGTAAACAGGAAACCTAACGGATACATGATGCGCGTTTGCCTTTGTTTATGGACCTCTGAGCTCCATATTTGTTGCGCGTTTATAGGCTATTTTTTGCCTTGGCCCAAAACGCAACTTTTTTCAAAAAGTTGCGTTTTGGGCTGAGCCAAACGCAAAAAACTGTTTCAGCATTTTGCAAATGCGCATAACATGTAAAAGTGGACTCTAAAAGCCCAACCAAACGGGCACTTAGTATTTTCCAAATGTTCTCGACAATTTCCAAGCGTACCCACAATTTTTTTTTTTTTTTTTTAAGAATAGAAGTTAGTGAATCAACTGATCAAACAATAAATAGTAAATGATCTATGAAAAATATATAGAATGAAATGCCAAAAATATAATTGGATATTCATTGAAATTTAATTGATTTACAGTATTTCTATGGCAAATTAAAACCAACTACTTCCAAGCAACTAACAACCAAAGATATAATGATTTGATTTTTGTTTTTATAATTTCATAAAATATTCAATATATTTAAGTGTATATATATTTTCTTGGTAGTGTTTGTATGTAAAATACCAAATTAATTTATTTATCATCTCGGATTATTTAACTTTAAAACAATTTTGTTATTTAATTAAAAATTTATATACATGTAAGCGTGTGATATATGATTTAAAATTTTGATCATTAAAATATAGAACAATCTTAACAAATCAAAATAAAAAATTCAAGATTATGATCACAATATAAAAATTTGGATGTGCACTAAAAATAGTAAAACATAAAACTAAAAAATATTAGTTTCGAATTGAAAAAGATGTCGAGTACCATAGAATCAAGCATTCTCATCACACACACGGTATATGTTATATAATAATTTCATAAGATTTTATCAAAACCCAATTATTAACTATTCAATATATTTAAATTTTCTTAGTTGTGTTTTTGCGTAACAAAAACAAATTAAAATATTTATTGTCTCATATTATTACACTTTAAAAATAAATTTTTAATACATACACATATAAAAATTTGATCCTCAAATTATAGAGTTAATTTGATAAATCAAATGAAAAATTCAAGATCATCATAATAGCAATATAGAAAACATGGATGTTTAACAAGTAAAACATAAGACTAAAAATATATTGGCTTCTAATCCAAAAGGACGTCAACTCCTAAAAATCGAGCATTCTCATCATCCAAACACAACCACAACGGGCTATGATCAGAAATAATACTATCTAAATGGTGAACCCAACTAGGAGATCATGGATCTGTACTTGGAACAAAATCATCTTAAAGCTCACCGATTAGTTCGATTAATCATTTGACAATCGTTTCATAACAACCAAATCCTTATCAAAGAACCTTGGTCGTTCTCCCATTATCACTAAAAAAAAAAATTTATGCTCCTCTATATCACAAATTTGGAAGCCCTTTCAATTAGTTCTCCATAAAGGGTTAAAAGTTCTCACTAGCGCATCTAGATTCAATACCCTTCTATATATGAAGCAACAATAGCACATTGCGCTTTGCTTTGATGGTCAGATCAATTTTAAACCATTATTTACCAAAAAGGAAAGCTTTTCCCACTTTCTCTTTTTTTGCCAATGTCTCCTGCCAACACACCACATTCCAACTGATATATTATCAGACATACCATTCTCCTTCCTGTGATATTGCACAAAGAGAAGCAATTCTCCACCAACCAAGGAGAAATGTAGGTTCTACAAAAGCCTACTCTTCATGTACTATGTAGTACCGTTTTGACAGTTTGGCGCACCAAAAAAAAAAAAAAAGAGGATGATAAATGTTAACCTTGAACTTTAGGGGGTAAATTACAACTTACCCACCCGTGGTGTGACTAAAATTTAAATTACCTATCTGTGGTTTGAAATTTGACACTTTATCCACCCGATGTTAGCTTAGTTAAAGTTTTGTAACCTACTGGCCAAAATTGGGAATTAATATTATTTTTCAAACAATATAATTAGTAGGCACTGTTTTCAAACTATATTTTTTACTAGCATTTCGAGTTTAAAAGACTCGATTTAGGGCCTATACCCTAAATCGAGTCTCAGAAACTCGATTTCCATGGTCTGATCACGTCTGATGTGGCATTTTTTCCACGTGGCGTCTACCTAAAAATCGAGTCTTAGAAACTCCATTTGTATCTCCAAAAGCACTGAAAAGATTTTCACAAGTGTTTGGAGTACAAAACACAAGCACAGACCAGCCTATCAACCCACAAATTCGAGCATTAACCCAACAATTTAGCATAAATCCAACCAAATCCACCCCAACAACCACTTGAAATCCAGATTAAAAAAATAAAAACCCCAAAACCTGGCGAGCACAACGAAGAGAACCAAGTTCTTAGCCAAAATTTGAGCAATCGCAACCCATCGCGATTGGACCTGCTCAGGTCGGGTTGCGCCAACCTTGGTCCGACCTCGACAAACAGCCACGTTCGGGTTGTTCGGCGCTACGGACAACAATTTCTTAGCCAGGTCCTTCTCGCTGCTGCGAATGGAGTGGTGGCTTAGATTTTTGGAGTGCTTCTCGTCGGCGGTGGCTTGCGGCGGAGTGGCTTCGTTTGTGGTGGCGGTGCCGAACAATTCGATGTTGGTGGTTTTTTCCGACGCCACCACAGGACGGCGTCGAGCCACTGGGTTTGCCATTATAGACACAGTTGAAGCCAACATTTGATTTTGAAATTTTGGTACTCAAAATTTCAAATTTCCAATAAAATCTAGAAAGAGAGAGAGAGGGAGAGAAATGATGAGTGAGTTTTTCCAATAAAATCCGGATTCATGGAGGCCGATCGGCCATGGAGGCTTCAACAAAAGAGAGAAAACGAGAGAGAGAGAGAGAGAGAGAGAGAGAGAGAGATGCAAGCTTAAATCAAATGAAGGCTGAAGGCTTAAAACATTTTTAAGGGTCACCTTATAAATCGAGTCTTAGAGACTTGATTTCCAGGTGGACACTACGTGGAAAAAATGCCACATCAGACGTGGTTAGACTATGGAAACCGAGTCTCTGAAACTCTATTTATAAGCCCTAAATCAAGTCTTTTAGACTCGAGATGCTAGTAAAAAATATAGTTCGAAAACAATGCCTACTAATTATATTGTTTGAAAAACAATGTTAATTCCCAATTTTGGCCTAACCTACTTCTGTTAAAAACATGACTAAATATGCAATTTTACTCTACTTTTATGTTTCTCTCCTCCAAAAACACAAAAAATATAAACAGACAAGATTAAATAAGTTCAAAAAGAATCCAACAGAACACTTGCATTATGAGATTTCAAACCCCAGGTAGACAATTTAAATTTCAGTCAAATCTCAGGTAGGTAAAGTGTCAAATTTTAAACCACAAGTAGGCAATTTAAATTTTGGCCAAACCACGTGTAGGTAAGTGCTAATTTACCCCCAAAAATAGGCAAAATTTGCTCAACAGCATCTTTTCAAAAAAAAAAAAAAAATAGATAAATAGCATGCGTTTGAACTTATTTAATAAGTTTGACTGTTTTTAGAACTCAAATTTGACAAACTTGAGTTCCAACCCAAAATCGAGTTTCCCAAACTCGATTTATTCTTGGATAACACCTAATGTGGATTTTAAAAAAAAAAAAAAATGTAGAACACGTGTTTCCTACCCTCGAGTTTTATCTGGGTTATTTTTTTTAAAAGCATGGAACTTGAGTCTACTAAACTCGAGTTCCATATGGTTTTTTTTTTTTAATTTAATTCCACATCAGGTGTTATCCAAGAGTAAATCGAGTTTCTCAAACCCGATTTTGGGTTAGAACTTGAATTTATCAAACTCGAATTCCAAAAACAGTTCAACTTACTAAATAAGTTGTATGTGTTACCGAGTTTTTTCCAAAAATATACTATTTACCAAATTTTGCCCAAAAAAATATGATAAAACAAATAAAAAAATAGTATATTTTACCTAACTGATAGACTTCAAGTCAATGCCTCTTCTACTGTTCTACATTCTAATTCTAAACTGCAGTGTGAACAAAATGATATGAAAAAAGTCATCGTTCAGCTACTTCTCTCTCCAATAATTGATCAAATCCTAGATTTTCTCAGCAACCAAACATCAAAAAAATTTATCTCTACGCCGATCCTCTCGATAAATGGGACGAATTGTCTCTCCTAATTCTCAGCCGATATTTCCTTGTTGGGAGTCCACGTTAGCGAGTTCTTCTTCTTCTTCATCTTCTTTGTCTTGGTCGACTCCGACGATGACGACATCGACGTCGATTACAAAGACGGTGAATGGATCCCACAGGTTCAACATCTCAGGGTACTCGCTCGTGAAAGGTATGGGGATCGGAAAGTACGTGGAGTCCGATTCTTTCACCGCCGGCGGGTACTCTTGGGCGATCTATTTTTACCCGGACGGCAAGAATGTGGACAATGATACGTATGTTTCGCTGTTTATAGTTTTGGCGAGCGATGACACTTCTGTGAGAGCGCTTTTTGAATTGATGCTTTTGGATCAGAGTGGGAAAGAGAGGCATAAGGTTCATACCCAGTTCGGGAGGACGCCGGAAAGTGGGCCTTACACGATCACAAATCGCGGTAGCATGTGGTAATCGATTATTCTTTTTAAATTTGGGTCTTTTTTTTTTTTTTTAATGATCTTGATTCTTGATTATAATTGTTATGATTACGATAGTGTTTGTTGTGTTTATTTTTTAAAAGCCTTTTATTTTTTATTTTAACGAGAGGCTGCCGCATCATTTATCAACGAAATAAAATGTAGAGATTAAAATCTACTATCACTTGCTTTTGTATATTTAAAATAAAACAACATGTCCCGTTAAAAAAGTATTGAAAATAACATGAAATAAATCATGAAAGTTTTATTGAGAAATTAAAAAAGCTATAAAAATATTAATTATTTTTTTTCCTTAAAACCTTTTTAAAAATGGTTTACCAACATTTTTCTTTAATTAAATTCAATTACATGATTATTTTGATTTATATGGTCATTGGAAAAGATAAATTAAAAAAGTTGTCAAAATATTTTTTTTATTTAATTTTTTTCCATAAAATCTTTCTTAAAATGATTCACTAACTTTTCCCGTAATTAAATTTAAACACATGATTATTTTGAATTATATGGTCATGGGAAAAGATAGAATTGTTTGTGTTTTAGTGGATAATGCTATTCAATTGGGAAATCTAATGTACTGCAGGACTGTACATAAGGTACTGTACTTAAGTTCTCTCTAAAAGTGTTCTTTGTTGGATGATGTTTGTTTGAAATGGTACCCCCATGCTTGCATCAGTTACTTCATTTTGAATGACTTAATGACTCATGAAAAAAATATCATGTTGATTTTTTAAAAATAGGGTAAACTATATAATTGGTCCTTAACCTTTACTCTGTATCTCAATTTATTCCCTGAGATTTTAAATGTGATAATTTAATCCCTAACCTTTTGGTAATGTGTTAAATAGTCCCTATTGTTAAGTAATTAATGAAAAATACTGATGTGGCTAACAGCTCAAATAAAATAGTATTTTTATGCTATCTAAGATGCCACAGACTACCAACTCAACAACTAAAATCCCAACTCATCTAATATTTGATCAGCCACCCAGTTAGGTGAGATTTAAGCCCCTCTCCAATCATCACCGGTGCTGTCTTCTGCTCTCATGGCATCTCTCACTTCGCTGGCGAATGAAACAAGTTTCTCTTAAAGTGTTCTTCTTTCTTAGACTATTGAGAAACTCAACCCCAATTAAGCCGCAAAATTAAATAAATCTGAGTTTAGTAATTTTTTTTTTCTTTTTCTCAATACCCAAACAACGAAACAATCTTCCATAACCATTAATTTTGCTTCAACAATAAACAACTCATTTCCCAGATCCCAAAAATCATAATCAACCCATTTAAGAAAATTTTCATAACAAATTCACCCAAAAATTGACCCAAAAAAGAATTTCGAATATTTAAACGTCAATTCTGCACAAAGCATACCCACATATCTGAATTGGAACAATTGGAATGTCACTAAAATCCCAAGGCGGAGCCAATATGCGTAGCAAATCATGGGTGTGAGATCATACACATTAAGATAAACTTGAATTGTTCCCTTCTTTTCCTTCTTTGATAGCACTACCAATCTGCACAACATTCTTCAACAACCCACCATGCCCCAATATGCTACTTTCACAGAATTTTCCAGGGGCGAATTGGAAAGAGACGGAATGTGAGAGAAAAGGACAACACCGGTGATGACTGGGAGAGGGGCTTAACTGGGTTGCCCGTCAAATATTAGATTAGTTAGGATTTTAGTTGCTGAGTTAGCAGTCCATGTGCATCTTAGGCAGCATAAAAATAATATTTTATTTAAGCTGTTAGCCATGTCAGTATTTTCCATCCATCACTTAACGGTATGGATCATTTTAACACATTACCAAAAGGTTAGGGACTAAATTGACACATTTAAGAGCTTAAGGACCAAATTGACATATAACAAATAAGTTATAGTTAATAATAATTTGATTAAGTATAAGAGCAATTGCATGAATTGTGGACAGAAACCAATGGTAAGATTACAAATTTTTGAAGTAACAGTAAGTGGCACTCTTTTTTTTTTGTTGGGGAACTGAAGTTTTGAAAGAGGTTGATATGTACAAGTGGGTGGTGGTATGCTTGTTGAATTTGATAGGTAATGGTTTTCTATGGCTTGAATTTTAGAGCTGAGCTAGGATTGTTAATGCGAGAACCCCTTCTTGTTTATGTAAAGACGTAATTTCCTGGCAAACACTGTTCAAAATTTGTGTGGATTATTTGAATCAATAAAGCCTTTATTCCATATAATGTTAGCTTGCTGGATGAGTAACTTTCTCGACTAGTAGGGGTCTGCTACATGAACTCTTTTCCGCCTCCCAGCTGTATGACATGAGAAAGCCAAATAATGTATAAAATATATTTTTTGATAGGTATACAAATGATGTACAAAATATGAAGCAACAAGCATCTATCGTTAGACTCATAAATTTCTAGAGAGCTTAGCAACAAACAATGTTACAACAAACATATCCATGAGATTAAATTGAGATAAGTAGAATAATCTTATTATTCCATATCGCATTAGAATTAGATGGAACCAGACAGAGGGTGTTTTTCTGATTTATGAACTTTTTTTGAGTACCTGTAAGGAGTTTTGAACTCTCTTATATGTAATTCTTTGGCTAGATATATATAATTTTGTAGGATGAATACTTTGAAAATGTAGTGGCGTTAATGTTTATTTATTGTGTATGGTTTCATTTTGAGCTATTGAAGAGATTAATAGAAGCAAGATGTAATATTTGGCTCATCTAATTAGTTCACCATATATTGTGTTATGAATTTGTGATGAGAAAATCTTGTTGATTAGGCGTGATACCTGCCATGGACTTTTCAGGTGACAACTATGTTTGATTCAATGACTACCATATGCATCTTGTGGGCGTAATGTTTTTATGCTATCATGTTAATACTTATGACCTACATGCAATCATTTTCAATTGTATACCTTTGCTCCATTTCTCATTTAATGTAATTAAGTGGCAAGTGTGGTATAATAGTTTTGTATGTTGGATGTTGCAGGGGTTACAAGCGATTTATCAAAAGAACTGATCTAGAGACATCTGACTACCTCAAAGATGATTGCCTCAAGGTTCACTGTAGGGTAGGTGTTGTGAGATCATACAAAATCTGCTCTATTGCAGTACCGCCTTCTAACATTGGTCAGAATTTGGGGCAGCAATTTGAAACTGGAAAGGGAACAGATGTGAATTTTGAAGTTGATGGGGAAACTTTTGCTGCTCATTCTGTAGGGCATAGTTCTGATTATGAAGGTTCATCGCCTGAAAGGACTGCTTCTCAACCCTCTAGTCATGTTGAAGACCCTAGTGGTTCTTTCCTGGAGAGGTACCCTCAGTTTCCTCCATGATCATGCCAAGTGAAGAATCAAGATGGATCTATCAGATGTATGCAACTTGAAAGGCCGAAACAAGCTCCAAATGTTCCATGGACAGGCCCAGTATGTCTTGCATTCATCTAGTGCTTTCCACTTTTGGTGCATACCTAATAGTTCTCTTCATGCAGATTGGGGCTGAGCTTGTTGATGAGAGCATGTTGATGATTGAATCTCTTAAACAAGCCGTTTATACCCAATCGGACCAAAAGGTCTCTTCGGTGTGTTCTTGCTCTCTTGTCTTTTGTAGATTCCATGTTTGCAATTTGTGAAGTTGGGTTCTTAGATCATTTATCCTTGCAGAGGGCCCAGTTGGCAAGCTCACCGTCTCTTGTCCAAACTTTGGAGAAATGGTTTGAAAGGCTTATAGTTGGAGCTCGTCCAAGTCGATCACAACGGGATGATGAAGGAGGTTCTGGGAGTCGTGGTACAAGGAGGCTGTCTCGTCAGAGAACCCAAGGTCCTTGTGGTGAAGATGAAAACAATCAGCCCCGCCAATTCCTTGCAAAACACGGAAACTTGCTTTGTGTTGTTTTATTGTTTATTTATTTTTTTGTTTACTTGTTTTTTTTATTTTTGGGTCCGTGATCTAGGGGTGTTTAAAAAGCTGCTCTAACCACGGCTGTACTTGAATTAATTAAAACTGACTACCAAATGTGGTCACTGCAACGCCAACGGCGGTGGAGGTGTAAAAACTGCACAATGTGATGCGGTTTTCAGTTTTGTTTTTTGAAAATTGCGAATATATGGATTGTAGCTCTATTTTTTTTTTTCGCCGGGGGGGGGGGGGGGGGGGGGGGGTTGGCATGGCTTGTAGTGTTGTACATACGTTGCATAAATTTGGGGAGGAAATAAAAACAATTATTCAACATCAAGCCATTGCAATACCTTAGTTAAACTTGCCCGGGTATTGGAATATTCCTGGCTTTGAATATGATTTCTTTGTAAGAAATTAAAAATTCTTATGGTCTAGTAATCTAATTCGTGTAACAAATACTGTATAACTAATACTTGGAATGTGTATGGATAACGAGCAAGAGACCTGCGTACGTATTAAGCAAAGGAAAATGTTGAGAATTGATAAAATTGGCTATTTGGAAAGAACATTCATGCAACAGAAGTTGAGCTTTGATTTTTAGGACACTTCGCAGGACACTTGAAAATGATTGTGAAAGCCTCATTTGATTATTTAATAGGAAGTGCCTTTGTTTTTTGGTTGGAGAGATGGAAAAGTGATATGATAAAAAATGAAGAACGATAGAAAAGTGGAGAAATAGAAGATATTTTAGTTTTTTCCTATGGTGTTTGGTTTGAAAGTAGAAAAGTGGATGAAAGAAAAACTCTTTTGTTAATTGTTATGATAGAAAATATTGTTCACAAAAATTTACTCTTATGCTCCTATTAAATATAAATATTTTATTAGGGATAAAAAAAGGAGTTGGGTATAAAAAAAATCATATCAAATGTTAACTTCAAGTGATAAAAAAAAACAATGGGGGAAGGAGTGGGGACAGAATAGTAATTACCATCAACCTCTTCTCTTTTCCCATATTTTCTTTCCAAATTGGGGGGCTGAAATTTGGTGGGCTTAGAGAGAAAACTTTCCAATTCCACTATTTTCTCCAAAAGATTATGATAATGTACCAATGTACTTCTGGATATCCAGTAACAAAATAAGAAGACAACTTCTCTAGCTAAACATCAATTATACAATCATTTGATTATTTAATAGGAAGTGCCTTAGTTTTTCCGTTTGGTTGGAGAGATGGAAAAGTGAGATAATAAAAATTGAAGAACGATAGAAAAGTGGAGAAATAGAAGATATTTTAGTTTTCCTTATGGTGTTTGGTTTGAAGGTGGAAAAGTGGATGGAAGAAAAACTATTTTGTTAATTGTTATGATAGAAAATATTGTTCGTAAAAATTTACTCTCATGCTCCTATTAAATAATTTTTTTTATATAAATATTTTATTAGGGATAAAAAAGGGAGTTGGGTATAAAAAAAATCATATCAAATGTTAACTTCAAGTGAAAAAAAAAAAAAAAGGGGGGGGGGGGGGGGAAGGAGTGGGGGCAGAATAGTAATTACCATCGACCTCCTCTCTTCTCCCATATTTTCTATCCAAATTGGGGGGCTGAAATTTGGTGGGCTTCGAGAGAAAACTTTCTGGTTCCACAATTTTCTCCAAAAGATTATGATGATGTACCAATGTACCAGTACAATGAGAGAGAGAGAGAGAGAGAGAGAGCTTTTTTTTTTTAATTATAGAAATAAAATTGAGAGAGCTCGTAATAGATCCCAAGAGGTACTTCTAGATATCCATTAACAAAATAAGAGGACAACTCCTCTAACTAAACATCAATTATACAATCAATTTTTTTTTTTTTTTTTGCTACTAATGTTATCATACATATATATATATATAGACAATCATACTTTAAAAAGTACAATATTTTCTACCCTTTCAGTCATAAAAAAGAAAAGAAAAAGTACAATATGACTTTGCGACTAATGTTATCATCTTCAACCCCCCCACGGTTAGAGTAGAACTATTTTTCCAACACCCGCTAAAGATTATAATAATGTACCAAATGTACTAGTACATCAATGAAAGACAGAACTCTTAAAACTTCCAAATCTTTCATATATTAGCACGCAATGAGACACATGATAACTACAAAGTTCATAGTCCATGCATGTAAAGAACTTGGCTTATAGGCTGAAATGTTGTACAAATTTACTTTCACAAATGGATCCCAAGAGCTACTTCTAAATAGCAGCAACAAAATAAGAGGAAAATATCCCTAATCAAACATCAATTATACAATCACATTTAAGTAGTACATGTTCTTTTAACAGGTAAAGGGTTTGAGGAAAGAATGTCAGGCTGAGAATGATCCAATTGTGAGGCCGATGCTTTGCCTTTTCCACGAACGTCTTTCTAGAGCCAATAATAGACATTTGATGTCGCATAATGCATTGGACCCTCCCTCCGACTTAGAAAAAAAGGAAAAAAATAGTAGGAAAGAAATGTTTCACAAGGCGAAGGAAAGAAGAAGTAAGAAGAGATTTGGTGAATAGAACAAAAAATCAAGATTCAGAAAAAGAGGATGACAGGCTTTCATGGTCCCAATAAAGAACTTTGCTTATATAGGCGATATGATAAGTGTAAAGCTCGTAGTTCCAGTAAAGAACTTAGCTTATATAGGTGGAAGTGCTTTCACAATTCCTCTAACCAAACATCAATTATACAATCATACTTAAAAAATACATGTTTTAACAATGATGGGTTTGAGGAAATAATGTACAAAGATCCAACTGTGAGGGCCATGCTCGACTTTTCCAACCAAGGACATGTCTTTCTTGAGCCAAAAGAGTAGAATTTTGCTGTTGCATTGGGGCCCCTGACTTAGAAACAATATCCGGAATCGTTGAGGCCAAATTTGGCCTATCCATCTCAGCATCATCCTGAATTTCAGTAGTTATTGAATTTTATGGATGCCTAAGAACCAGCCATGGAAATTGGAATGTATGAAACACAGAACGCGGGGCATGTGAAAAATACAAAACACTGGAATTAAATGCTGGTGGGTCACTGAAACTGAAACAAAAGGACAGAAGAAAAAACAGAGTAAGACAGACAGGATAGAAATGTTTCACAAAGCGAAGGAAAAGAAGGAGAGAGAGAGAGAGAGAGAGACACACACACACACACACACACAAAAAAGAAAGGAACAAAGGCAGCGAAGATGAATAAAGCAGGGAACAAAATCGATGAGGATTCACTTGCCAATGGCTTTGAAGGGACGAAGGCTCTTGTTTGTTTGTACCAGTTGAAGACGAAGAAGCGTGCAGCCAAACCAAGAAAGCGGCACGCAACGCTTGAAGTTTTAAAGACAAGACTCTTTTTTTTTTTTTTTGGCCTTTTTAGAAGCTTTTTGGGGGAGAATCAAAGACGAAGACTTTAGTTAGAAAAAGTGTGGGGCCTCAGAAAAGTTGTCCAAGTTGCTAAACTCTTCAAACGGATTATGAAAAAATAATTACAAAAAAAAAAAAAAAAAAAAAAAAGCGAGTCCAGTCAGTAATAGTATATTTTGACGAGATGAAGCATGATTTTGCGGGATGATTGGAGAAGAGCCTTGAGCAGGGACATCATTCTGGCGATGGGATGGAGCGGTAGCTGAGTCCCCATTAAGTATTTTCCAAAGCATATCAACAATTTCCTCTATCAACTCTGACTCTGAACTGCAATTGCAATTGCAAGAGTACCCAAAATTAGAAGTTAGTGATCAACCGATCATAGAATAAGAGGAAATGAGCAATGAAAAATGGAATGTAATGCCAAAAATCTGATTGAATATTCATTGAAATTTATTTGATTTACAGTGTTTCTATGGCAATGAACGAACTACACTACGTCAGCTTTAATAGAAGTTATATACGATTTTATCATTTGATCATCAAATTATATGGTAGGAGTGAATTCTTGTTCTTGTATATCGGTGCTTCAGTCTTGATTACTGCAGTATATTATACAAGTTATTCTAGCAGTATTATTGAACTAGAATTATTGTTGCAGGTTTAATAAAGGTTCTGCGGGCATAATGGTACCACATGGCCCAATACATTTTTAGGTTGTTTATGGGTCGCAGCTCTACGGCTAGTGCAAATTTGTAAAGAAATCACGCTTACCTTTAGCCATTGATTTAATCTTTTTATTGGAAATAAAATTATTAAGGGGAGAGACCAAAAAAAAAAAAAAAAAGACACTAATTTAAGTCTCTTCTTCTTTTTTTCTTTTTCTTTTTTTTTGGGAGGGGAGGGGGGGATTTTGGGGTTTGTAGGGATAAGGGCCCAAAATTGTATATTGGGCCATAAGCTCTGTCTAAGGATGTTGATTGTTCTGAGGGCGGATAAAAAGTAATGAGGACATCAAGCTCAAAATCCTATGAGTAAGTGCGAGCAGAAAAGCTAGGAAGGTGGTCCGAGGAGGAGTATCTCCTCGGATGAACAGGGCACGAATCAAAGGTATACCCTGTCGACCAGAGTGACCTTCCAGGTTCCACTGGTGGGGATGAACGTGCAAGAGGGCAAAAGGCTCAAAGGTACTTAGGAAAAAACTGCTGCCACCACATTGAATGCTCTACAGCTAACTTTCTGGCCACATTTATATGGAGAAGACCCCTAAACAGTGATGCCTAGGCTATCCCAACTCACAGAAAGTCAGAAAGGATGTCTGATGGGACAAACACTCAAGTAATAACCTGAATGATCAACAAATGGAGGGCCACGATCAATCAATGGGGGATATATGATGTGGGGAACCCTTAAGGAAAGAGGGATCGGAAAAAAGAAGAGAAACACGGTAGCAATTAGGAACCAAACTTGTAATCGAGCTTCAAGAGCAATTGATAGGAACCAGTCTCCTAGGACATTGCTAAGGATATTTTTCCTTAAGTGTAAATTTGTTATCTTCCTTTCTTCGTCATCAAGATTTGTTTACTTGCTGCTTAATTCATTAAAGCCTAGTTTTCCAACTCATTCTCTACAAATTTATTGTTTTGGGATTTTTGACCCTAAGTCCATATACCTCTTAGGCTAGGAGTTCAAATCTGGTCCTTAAAATTGGCGCCGTTTGTGGGGAGATTACTTGGGTGATAGTGAGTGTAGCATTCAACCATGGTAGGTTCAGGTCCACACCAGGCAGAATTCATAGGATCCCAATGTGAAAATCCTTTTGTCAACCTCAAGCGAAGAAATGATCGGGAAGGGAGTGTGCACATTATCCAGTCCGGTAGGAGTTAGCCCCGGGATAAGAGTCATCTCTCTTGTGAGGAGGATACCAGAGCCCTACAACTAGAGGTTGACCATCTGAAGAGAAGGCTACGCCATGCACAGCGAAAGCGAACCCCCTTCAACTTCAACGTTTCCTCTGATGATGGAAAGGATGCCAGTTATAGACGAAGGTCAAGAACCCCACCCAATGAGTCTTTCTCCTACGATGAGGAGCACCATCACAAACGTAGGTATAAGAGCCCGCCTTGCAAAGGCCTGGGAAATGATGCTATGAGCAAGGTGTTGAACCAAATTTCCAAATCACCCTTCACACGCAGGATTGAAGGGGCAAGACTTCCTTGGCGATTTAATCAGCCAACGTTCACCATCTACAATGGTCAAACAAATCTTGTGGAGCATGTAAGCCATTTCAACCAAAGAATGGATATCCATTCCAAGAACGAGGCCTTGATGTGCAAGGTGTTCCCCTCTAGTCTGGGACTCGTGGCAATGAGATGGTTCGATGGCTTAAGGGCGAGTTCCATAAGTTTCTTCAAGGAACTCACCCAGGCATTTGGCTATCGTTTTATCACTTGTAGTAGGGTTCCTTGGCCTTTAAATTCCCTACTGTCTTTGTCCATGTGAGAAGAGGAGACTCTGAAAACGTACGTGGATAAATACTAGGAGATGTACAACGAGTTAGATGGTGACTTTGATGACGTGGCCATCAATACTTTTAAGGTTGGCCTCCCAACTGAGCACAATTTAAGGAAGTCTTTAATGGGAAAGCCTGTCACCAGCGTGAGCCAACTCATAGACCGGATTAACAAGTATAAGAGGGTTGAGGAAGACCAGCAGCAGGGGAAAGGAAAGGATAAGGTTATCCCTCAAGAGATGAGGGATTTCAGGTTAGACCGATACAACAACAACCGGCCTCGGAAGGACTTTGCTGGGCAGTTAGGGTCTGCTAATACTTAGCGGTTAACGTGGTGTTCCAGGAACCGGTGCATCAAGTTCTGGAGAAGATTAAGAATGAGTCATTCTTCAAATGACCAAATAAGATGGCAGGAAACCCCATGAGGCGTAATCAAAACCTCTATTGTCAATATCACCAGGATCAGGGACATACTATAAAAGACTGTAGAAATTTGTGGGACCATTTGGACCAACTGGTCCGAGAAGGAAAGTTGAAGCAGCTCTTGCATCATTCCAATGGCCAAGGGAGCTAGACTAGCTCGGAAGAGAGATGCTTCTTCAAATCCTCATTTGGGCACTATAAATGTCATCTTTGCCGCTCTAGGATGATCGGTTCTTGCCCCTCCAAAGTGATGTCTATGGCTCGGCTGTTCGCCAAGGACACCAGTCCGGAGCTGAAGAGGGCTAAAGTGAACATCTAGCTAGCATTGAGCTTTTCGGATGAGGATAAGGTTGGAATCATACAGCCCTATAATGATGTTTTTGTGGTTATGCTCAGGATTGGGTGATATGATGTGAAGAGGGTGATGGTGGACCAAGGCAGTTAAGTACCCCGACTTATACAAAGGGCTAAATTTAAGACCCGAGGACTTAACAACCTATGATTCTCCCTTGATGAGTTTTGATGGGAATGTTGTCATCCAGAAGGGCCAGATTAGACTATCTGTGCAACTTGGTTCCGAAGTAGTAGAGGTAGACTTCATCGTGGTGGACGTTTATTCTCCCTACACGGCCATTGTGGCCAGGCCTTGGCTCTATGACCTAGGAGCCATCTCTTCTACTCTGCACCAGAAAGTGAAATATCCGCTGGGCGGCCAAATTGAAGAAATTGTTGGGAGTCAATCCACGGCTAGGCAATGCCTAGTGGCCGCAATCTTACATCAGCCTGAAGCTAAGTCCTCGGCCTCTGTTGAAAGGGGCTTATAGCAATTAAGAGCTCTGGACTTGCTTGTCAATGGATCAACCAATGAGGCGGAATGCGAAGACTTAGAAAAGGTTATGGTCGGTGATGATTCGGAGAATTTTTTTCTGATCGGAACTCAGCTGCCCCCTCTAGAGAAGGAAAAGCTAATAGAGTTTCTTAAGAGAAATGTTAACGTGTTTGAATGGAGCACTTACGAAGCCTCGGGGGTGGATCCGAGCTTCATCTGCCATCATTTAAATGTCAATCCATCTGTCATTCTCAAGAAACAACCACCTCGGCCATCATCCAAGGATCACTCTGATGCTGTCAGAGATGAAGTGAAGAAGCTCAAGCAGGCGGAGGCTATCAAGGAAGTTTTCTACCCTGAGTGGCTGGCCAATATTGTGGTGGCGAAGAAGAAAAGTGAGAAATGGCGAGTGTGTGTGGACTTCAGAGAGCTAAATATGGCTTGCCCAAAGGATCCTATGCCTAGGATAGACCAGCTGGTGGACGCAACCATAGGCCATCCTCAGATGAGCTTCTTAGATGCCTTTCAAGGATACCACTAGATATCATTAGCCCTAGGTGATTAGGAAAAAATAGTTTTTGTCACCCCCATTGGAAACTACCACTACAAAGTGATGCCATTTGATTTGAAAAATGCAGGGTCTACCTATCAAAGGATGATGACTAAAATGTTTGAACCACAGTTAGGCAAGAGTATTAAAGTCTATATAGACAATATGGTGGTAAAGAGTAAGGTGGTGTCTGAGCACGTAGGAGACCTCAGGATCATTTTTGAAATTTTGAGAAAACACAAATTGTGACTCAATGCTTCTAAATGTTCTTTTGGGGTCGGATCAGGGAAGTTTTTGGGGTACATGATTACTCATCGCGGAGTTGAAGTTAACCCTGATCAGATTAAGGCAATCAACAGTTTTCAACCACCTTGGAATCCCAAGGAAGTCCAGAAGCTGACCAGAATGACTGCTGCCTTAAACCGATTTATCTCTCGGTCAACAGATAAATGCAGACCCTTCTTCCTATTAATGAATAAGTGGAAGGGATTTGAGTGGACTGAGGAGTGTGCTTTAGCCTTCCAACAGCTTAAAGATTATCTCTCTTGGCCACCTTTCATGTCTAGTCCTGAGGTGGATGAGGTCCTATTTGCTTATATTGCCATGGCCCCCCATGCCGTAAGCTTGGTCTTGATACGAATTGATAACGGCATACAAAGGCCAGTTTATGTTAGGATTAGTGCCCTTAAATCCTATTGTATGATGCTATGCATTATATTATGTATGACATTATGTATGACTTAATATTGTGATTAACAAAGTTGTTTTATTATTATCTAAAATAAAGGTAACATGAATATTCAGACAATATCATATAGTCCATGAGATGCATAGTATGTGATTTATGTGATTTAGTCATAGAAGATATAAGTCACAAGTTCTTTGTAAACTTAGAATTTTAGTTCGTAGTCGGTGATGAAATTGGACATTTCATCTGCGAAAATTATAACATATCAACTAAGATGATTTGTCTTGATCATGGAAGTGGAGACTTCTAGTTGATATGTTAATATGTTTTAAGAGTTAAGACATATTGAACTGGATCGCTTTGAGATTTATTATTCTCCTAACGACTGTCAATTGAATGATAAATCTCACGACTTATATTTACATGAACTCTTAATCCTGAGAGAATAATGGACCTGATCATGAAGTGTAGGTTACTTTGATATATCAGGAGTGAGATCTAAAGTAACGGTCAAAACCTCAGTATGTTAGGCAGCCACATTTAGTGTTGATGGAACATATATTCTCAAGATGAAATTCATAGTCTCTTAACGGAGATATAAAATATTCCCTTGAAATAAGTTTAATGGGTTCAGTTATTCAAAGAGTTAGGTCTAACCACTTTGGTAAGAAATTATTAAAGTATATATTTATGAAATTGGATTTCATTAATATATGATGAATAACTTAAAAGGATTAAACCGGATACTCAAGAATTAAGATGTAGTAATTTACAAAGTGACGGTATTCATTCATAACTTTGTATTACTACAAATATTTTATGAAGGTGTTGCATGTACAATAAAGTTTTGGAATATAATTTATTAATAAGGCATAGAGTTCAATTATATTTATATGGTGGTATTAAATATAATTAATGGTAATTTTGGACTTGTCAAGAGTTGATAGAAAAGCCCAAGGCCCATTGGAGCTAGTGTTTTATTTATTCCCTTTTTGATCCCACTTCAAGCCACATACTAGAACCCAATTGGAAAGACTCAAAAGGCTAGCCCAATTAGATAATAAGTTATTAGGAGAGAAACATACAGAATTTTGTAACAATCACAAGTATATGAAACGGTTTGTATGTGAGTGTTGGACACTCTTGAATTCTCTCTATAACATACACATATAACTGATTGAGAGACCACACATCTTGGGCGTTAGTGGAATTGAAGTGAAGATTGAAAGTGTTCTCGAGAACTTCTGATCTTTGGTTTTGAAATTCACCGCACCAAGGTACACTTTCTTGTTCTATATTCTGAAACTTACATAGTGCATGTTATCAATTGTGAATGAAGTAGATCCATTAATTTTCGCTGCGTACATTTATTTTTCAATAGTTTATTATGTGAGGAAGTCACTACATGAGGTCGAGGTCTGTTATCTACCACTGGAGAATGCCATTTTGGTGATAGTGCATGGTACACGTAAGCTCCCCCATTACTTCCAAGCACACGCCGTTGTTGTCCTAACTCAGCTTCCGTTCAGAACTCTACTTCGAAGCGCTGATTACACGGGGAGGATTGCTAAGTGGGGTGCAATCCTAGGAGCTTTTGACATCAAGTACATGCTTCGTACCTCTGTCAAGGGTCAAGTCCTCGCAAATTTGGTAGCCTAGTTTGTTGAATCCCCGTTGGAAGTAAAAACAAAGAAGCACGACGTGGAGGAAAATCGGTTAGCATGATCTCCCAACAAGATCCTTTATCCTGGAAAGTATACGTTGATGGTGCAGCAAATCAGAAGGGATTTGGAGTGAGGCTATTTCTAGTATCCCTCGAAAAGATTACCATTGAGAAATCATTAAGGCTGGACTTCTCGGCCACAAATAATGCAATTGAATATGAAGCTCTACTGATGGGAATAGCCATGGTTTGAAGAATGGGCGGAAAGACTGTAGAGATGTTTTCGGACTCAATATTGGTCATTGGCCAAGTGAAAGGAAAGTTTGAAGCCAAAGATGAAATAATGCAAGGGTACTTGAGTCAGGTTAGACGTTTGCAATCAGGGTTTGAATCTTTCAACCTATTGCATACCCCTAGAAGTGGAAACACACACGCTGATTCCCTAGCCACACTTGCAACCTTCTCGGCATAGAGCCTACCTCGGGTCATCCTTGTAGAAGACTTATGCTGCCCACAGAGGTGAACAGAGAGGTGGTTTATGTTCACCAAGTTAGAGTAGGGCCTAGCTGGATGGACCCCATAATACTATTCTTGAAGAAGGATATCCTGCCTAAGGAGAGGTCAGAAGCTAACAAAGTATGTAGAAAGGCTCATCGGTTCTAGCTGTCCGAAAATTAGAAATTGTACAAACGCTCATTTTCTGGGCCATACTTGCTATGCATACACCCTGAGGCAACAGAATTACTCCTTGAGGAGTTACATGAGGGGATCTATAGAAGCCATACTGGAGGAAGATCCTTGTCGCACAGAGCCATCACTCAAGGCTATTGGTGGCCAAACATGCAAAAGGAAGCACAAGAATATGTAAGGAAGTGCGACTAGTGTCAAAGATTTTCCCTAAACATACACCAGCCGGGAGAAGTCCTTAATCCTCTATCCAGCCCTTGGCCATTCGCTCAATGTGGCTTGGACATTGTAGGCCTTTTCCCCAAGACAGCGGGGAACAAGAGGTATTTGCTGGTTGGCATGGACTACTTCACTAAGTTCACTAAGTGGGTTGAAGTTAAGCTCTTGGCAAACATCAAGGATGTGGATGCTAAGAAATTTGTCTGGAAAAACATTGTTACATGGTTCAGGGTCCCTTATACCCTCGTCTTGGACAATGACCTTCAATTTGACATCAAATCTTTTAGGAGATGCTGTTGTGACCTGGGAATTACGAATCAATATTCTACCCCAGCTTATCCCCAAGGAAATGGACAAGCCAAGGCTGTTAATAAGGTCATAGTGAATGGACTTAAGAAGAGGTTAGACGATGCGAAGGGAAAGTGGGTGGAAGAATTGTCACATGTCTTGTGGATGTACTGAACCACACCTCACAAGTCAACAGGGGAGACTCCCTTCTCAATGACTAATGGAGCCAAAGCTGTTATCCCTTTAGAGACTGGCTTCTCAATGCTGAGAACAAGTTCTTTTGATCTGAGCAATAACAATGGATTGTTGGAAAAAAGCTTAGACTTGATTGAGGAGAGGAGAGAGAATACAATGGTCTAATTGGCATATTTCCAGCACAAGCTCAAACAAGGTTATAATGCCAATGTGAAGCTAAGACCGTTAGCACCTGGTGACTTGGTGCTGAGAAAGGTTCTAGGTACTGCAAAGAACCCAGCATGGGGAAAGCTAGGGCCCAACGGGAAGGGCTATACCGCATCACTTCGGTGGCTAGTATAGGAGTGTATTTTCTCGAAGACCTAGACAAACATGTAATACCACGACCTTGGAATGTAAACAACCTGAAAATGTATTATTATTAATGAAAGTTTCCTTTGTCATAAGCTCATTTATCATGTAAATACATCGTACTTCCCATTATTATCTTTCTAAATGTTTAAACAGAACCTTAGCCATGTCTAGATTCTTAGACCACATGCTTTGGGGAAATTAACACTCTATGACATCTTTCTAAGTGTTTAAACAAAACCTTAGACATACCTGGATCCTCGGACCACATGCTTTGGATAAATTAACACTCTATGACATCCTTTTAAGTGTTTAAACAGAACCTTAGCCATGCCTGGATCCTTGAACCACATGTTTTGGGGAAATTAACACTCTATGACATCTTTCTAAGTGTTTAAACAGAACCTTAGCCATGCCTGGATCCTTGGACCACATGTTTTTGAGAAATTAAACACTCTACAGCATGTTTAAACAGAACCTTAGCCATGTCTGGCTCCTCGGACCACTTGCTTGGGAGAAATTAAACACTCTACAGTATCCTTCTAAGTGTTAAACAAAAACCTAGTCATGACTAATCCCCTGGATCACATACTTGGGGAAAATTAACACTGTGATATGATCTGTTGGTCTTTTACTAAGTGTCGAAATAGATCCAGGGTTATGCCCAACTCCTCGAATTGGTGGCTTTGAATAAGTTAAAGTCCTTAGTTATTTATCTAAGTGATAAGCAGGATGACAGTTGTCTGTTTGTTTTTATTTTTTACAAAGTATATTATGCATCTCCATTATGTTCAACTTTCATTACAAAGGGTTCCATTTTCAATGCAGATATATGGTAAACCTCTTTATTGCTGGTACTTGATTAAATTGCTTAAATCGTTAGCAGAGTATTATTGTCAGTTGTTATTAAAGACACAGTGGCAACTGCTCAAGGCTATTTACGGTGATAAGGTTCAAGGCACATAAAGTAAAAGTGCAAGAAACAAAAAGAAAGGCATTTCCATTACATGAAATAAAAAGTACGTTATATACAATGACAGATTGTCATTATAGAAACAGAAACAACAAACAAAATAACAAAAGAAAATACAGGATGAATCCTAAGAGCTACTTCTTGGCCTTGGGGGTGTCTTCCTTTTGGCTCGGCTTGGAGGAAGGGACATCCTTGGGCTTAGGATCAATCTCTTTGGTCTTGGCCTCAGTCTCCTGTACTTTGGCCTTAGCATCGTCCTTGGCTTCAACAGAGGGCTTAGTCCCCTTGCCCTTACCCTTGTCCTTGGCACCCTCAGCCCCTTGGCCTTGATCACCAGCTTGGTTGGGTCCTTTCAAAGCCTCAAGAAAGGGGAGACCAGCTTGGATAGTTAAGGGCTGCTCTAAGGATTCAAGAGCAGTGGCAGAGGGAGATGGGAGAGCAACCGGGACTTCACGAATCTCCGGGGGTTGTAAACTTTCTCCGGTTGCCTTCACTCCGAGTCTGCAGGGACTCCTGCAAGGTTAAGGGCTTCTACCCATGTTACCTTGCAGTACTCCCTGCATACTTCGGCAAGCTCCTTAATGAGCCTAACTTGTGTTTCTTCTATGTCGAGGACGCTTGCTTCTCAGCCTTGGTTGCCTCCTTAGCCTTCCGGAGGTCTTCCTTCAGATCCAGCACAAGTTGCCTTGAGGTGGCTAGCTCTAACTCAGTTTGGTAAAGCAACTTATGCTGGTCTTCAGCTTGAGTCGCATTTTTCAGTCCTGCCTGAGCACTTTTCCTCTCTCTCTCCTCAACGGTCAGCTTGGAGTGCAGCTCTTTATTCTCTTCCTTTGTAGCCCCTAAGGCCTTCTCAGCTTCGAGGCGGAGGAAAACCTTGTTTTTAGCATCACTCTGAGTCTCCTTTACCCACTCCTCGACCACAAAGACCTCCTAGGTGATCTGCATAAGAATAATATAGCAATCCCATGTTAGTAGAAGAGAGATAAAAAAAAAAAAAAAAAAAAAGGGAAAGCATAGTAATACTTAAAAGGAAAATGCCAGACAGTATGCTTAGAGCATTGCCATCAGGTGTGTCAAATGCCAAATATTTGGCATTTGACACACCAAACACCAAAAACAGAGCATCATGAGATGTGCTATATGTGCTAAAAATTTAAGACATGCTACAGTACGCTGGTATTTTTGACACGGTACGGACTGAAATGCCATTTCGTTTATTATTATTTTATTCGTCTTTCTCTCTCATCCGGATTAAAATATGCCTTTCTCTTTTCTCTTTCACGTTCAGCCATTCCCTTTCAGCCTCACCATCTCCACTCTCCAACACCATTTTCTTCTCCCTTTTGCTATTTTCTGCTTCACACCGTCATCTTTCTCTCTCACATGCTCCCTTCAACTTCATCTCTACCATCACTGATCTATAAAAATCAGGTTCACCGGTTTTGTTTCCCCTTTTTTCCCCTTTTTTTTGCTCTCTTCTCTCTGTTTTATGATCTGATACACCAAATCGGAAGTTCATCTTAGAGTCATCGATTCCCAGTTCAATTTGAGCCACCACCGATTTACTCTCTACCATCTCACAAATTCCACCATCACTGATGTATAAAAATCTCCTTCAGCGGTTTTTTATCCCCCTTTTTTCCCCTTTTTTTTCGCTCTCTCCCCTCTGTTCTATGATCTCACACACCGAATCGGTTTAGTTCATCTCAGAGTCGCCGATTCGCAGTTCAAGCTCGGTATCGCCGATTGGATGTTTTTCTCGATATCGCCGATTCTCCGATCGGAAGTTCATCTCGGTATCGCCGTACAGGTATGCTCTCCATCTTCTCTGTGATTTTTGGTATTTCGATGTATATTGCTATTCTTGGTATTTCGGTATTTATTAGAGAAAAAAAATAAAAGGGCTGGGGTTTAGATAGTTTGTGTGTGGGAGAGAGTGAGGTGGGCGTATCGATGAGAGGAGAGAAGGGGCCAAAGGGAAAAGGTCCAAAGGCAAAGAACTGGAACCAATGCTTTATGCTTTTTCTTTTTGTTGTTTTCAAATACTGTTTTCGGGTTAAGCAGATTTGTTGTTTGTTGTTGCTTTTGTTTTTCCTCTTGTTTGCATATTTCAAAGACTTTCTTTCGTTTAGGGCCGTTGTGAAATTTGGGGATTGCATAGTTTAGCTGTGCATGAATATAGATATATAGTCTGCAACTCTATGTTGTTGTAACATTTACAATAAGGTAGTGGACCATATCTACTTCTTGTATAGACTACAGAGGCTGTAAGTTCATATGTGCTGTGTGCTGTGTTATTTGTTTTTTTTATTTTTTTCAATTCTAACCATAATTAATCTTAGTAACATATACTAAAATGTATTAAGAAACAATCATTTTTTGTCTTTTCGTTTGCTCATAGTTTGTTATACTAAATTGATGTTATTTTGAATTTTCATGAATTTATTTTTTGTTCATACTTCAGGCCCCTAATCGAAATCTTGGTTCTGATCCTGTTTAGGACTAGTTAATCAAAATATTTAACATGCATTGATGTCCCGCCAAATAATTGATTTACCCACATTATGATAGCTTTAGATGCTTTCTACTGCTTCTAGATCTTGAGTCTTCCTATTTGTAAAAGAAACTTCTATCTTATTTTGTAGAGCACTGGTCATGCATTGTTTCAGAGAATCAGTGGTCTGATATTAACTCATGTCGCGTTAATGAACTCAATTAATTCATTTATGTCAATACATTCATAAAATTAAAATTATAACAAAGCCCATAAATATGACTCTGAAGTTTGTTCTAATCAAAGCTTTGATTTAAATTTTTTTCATGATTTATAACCTATGGTGGTGCTTCCTGGTACCTTCAGCTATTTTGTACATGAATAATAGAAGAAGCATTTTAAGATTCTCCTTTGTCACCTTCTATGTCTTAACTCTTGACACTTTAGAAATTACCTCCGATAGAAGGTAAAGGAACTTACCCTTCTATGTAGTGAACCTTTGTATTGACAATTTGGGAGGATAAGTTATATCAGCTTTTATTTGGCTTTCTATGTTGAATAATAGAAGGTGCCTTATGCATTGGCATTGTCTAGAGAGTGAACAATAATATTAAAAGCACTATAGATTTTATGTTTGTTGTGCTTGTTTTGAAACTTGGTCCTGATGTACATTTTTGGCTGATAAATGAACTAAAGGAAGGACTGCCAATCATTTAACTATTGAGTTACTGATTAATCCGAATGTTTCTTTGGATTGAATTGGTTCAAATAGGAAGGGTTTAGAAGTTTGCTCATATGTTTTAAGCCTATAAGCTTTTCTCAATTGTTTTCTTGACTTTTCTGGCATTTCTAGCCCTGTAGTTTTCTGCTCATATTTGATACTTATAATTCCTCCCGGCATCAAGTTTGCTTTGATGTGTCCCTTTGGGTTAGATCTAAAAGTTTTCCCATAATATCTAATCACCCATTTTCTGACTTTTGTTGATATGTCATGAGTAGTTATTTAGGAATCCAAATCATTGGAAAAAACTATATATAACACAGTCTAGTGTGAAAATTTTCAGGCGAAAGAATGAAAGAATTGCTCTGTTTATTGATCTCCCCAACCACAGGGGCTATTCTCCTGGATTTGCTTGACTAGCAGCAGGACTGATTCTTATCACCAAGTTTAAATGTGCTACAAGTATAAGAAGTTCTTGTGCTGTTTATAACACAGTCTAGTGTGACAGGTTGATGTTATTTCAAGTATGTCTGTTTGTCTAAATTTGACAGGTTGATGTTATTTAAGTACCATTTGTGTTGTGTTAATTCAAGTATGTTTGTTATTTGACCATCTGTGATCAAGGAGTACCATTTAAGCCAACTATGTGTGTAAATTTGAGTTGATGTTATTGGATATGTGTTAATTCAGGTTGGCTTTTGGATTGCAGTTATATAAATATGTTTTTGCCTTTTAATATGAGTCTTGACAGGTTTTTTTTTGTTATTGGATATGTTTTTTTTTTTTTTTGAACGTACCAGGTTGAGTTTTTTTTTTTTTTTTTTTTTGAACGGATCAGGTTTTGAGTTCTTTTTTTTTTTTTTTTTTTTTTTAAGGTGACAGGTTCTAAGTTTTTATTTTTTTATTTTTTTAAATGTTAAATGGAAAATATGGATTTAAAAAAAAAAATGACAGTTGAATAGGAGTATTTGAAAATGTTACCGTTGATTGGAACAAGAATATTTGAACAAGAATTACCGTTAGAACAAGAGCATGGCTGTTAGGAACAAATAATAAAAAAAGAATAAAAAAGAGTTAAGAAATAATATTTAAATGAAGTTGTAAAAAAATAGAACATCTGATAAATGGTATGTTGTAAAATGATGTGCTAAAATGATAAAGTAGGTTTTTGGTGTGTCAAAATGGCATTTTTTATGAGAGAGCTGATGAGAATGCTCTTACCAGGGCAACTACTGAGATTGGAGCGTGGACACTTGAATGCCTATCAGGCTCGTCCTCAGCGTTCGAGATGAGAATTACTTCCACTCCCTGAGTCTCCTCCTCTTCAAAACGAAACTTGTCAATTTCTTTTTTGAGCAAAGAAATTGAGGAGGCAATCTTTTCTCTTGGTGTTGCTACTACTGCTTCAAGCAGAACCTGTTGGAATGGTTGTACGACCAGTGGAAGGTTCTGTTGGGGTGGCAGTGACCGGTGGAAGGTTGTCTCAGGCTAGGAAATTTGGTTGCGATACGTCAATTCGGGCTAGCCGTGGGTCACCTGCTCTTATGGCGTGGCCGATTTCTTGGTATATCTCCGAGATGGGCTTGAAATTCAAAATCAGGTGGATGGCTCACAGCTATCTGTCCTCACTTACAAAGATTTCAGATCTCACCAAGTAGTTAAGACCTGCAACGTTGGTCAGGCTGAGCCTAGGAGCTACTTGCCTCTTATCTACAGAAATAGCCGAAAAGCAAAACATGGTTAGAAAGTTAAAATCCATCATCAAAAGAAAGCAAAATGAAAGGGAAATAATGACATGGTTAGGGTTAAAGAATCTAAATTCCCCGCCGAGGGACCTAATCCTAGGGTACCCCACCTGGCTCTCCCTCACGAGTTGGGTAGTGAAGACCGTTGTGCCACTCCCCAGAGATGATAAGGTAATCATCCTTCAGGCCTTTGTCGGACTTAGGAAGACATGATACTAGTCTAACAATTTCAAATTGGGACTTGAGATAAAATCCCACACTTTTAAGGGAATGGCACTCGTATATGTGAATGACATCATGCCATGTGAGCCTAAATTCATCTACTCGTTTAGAGCATCTATACTCCTTAAAACTCTAAACAGGTTAGGGGCGCACTAGTAGGGACACAGTCTATGGTTGATTAGGTAATCTCTAGTTATCCTACCTATTGGAAGTATCATTCCTCCCTCTATGAAGGCGATCATAGGAATGACAACTTCACATTCTCTTCTCTCTGTAAGAATTTGGTCTGGGGCGCAATATCGCAGGGCTACTCCCTGCAAGATGTGATACTTAGCCCTAAAACCCTCCATGGCGGCGGGGGAATTTACTAGGTGCTTAAACCTACCCATTTGGTCAAACTAAGAGGAAATGGATGGAGTTTTCTTTTACTTTTAAAGGAATATAAGTAATTTATAGTAAATGTTTTTTGAAGTGTGATGGATGAATTGAACAATTGTTATTCCAAATAAGCTCAACTTACTCAACATATAGAACATGTAATTTAATGGTAGGATTTTCAAAATATGAATTCAATAACAAAATATTAGGTGGTGTAAATTGAACTTAACCTTTTATATATATATATATATATATATATCCATGCTTGTAGATAAATTTATTAAATCTTCTTCTTCTAAAAAAAGGATAAATTTATTAAGCACATAAATATATACTAGCCTCATCACACGCACTTCACGCGTGCAATGAGGCTTTTTTATTTTTATTTTTTATAATATCATTATTTTTCATTCATTCCAATTTGAAGTTTACACATTTTCTCATTAATATTACGCATTTAGAACTACTAATACAACCAAGAGTGTCATTAGGCTAGCATTAAAAAATGAACAAATATTACATGTTTATTTTGTAGCAAAAAAAAAAAAAAAAACCTCTGTTTTTATTTTATATATATATAAATATAATTTTTATTTTGAGAATCTAATTTATAAGTGGATAAAGCAATTTGAAAATCAACAAGAGAGTGACCCTATTTTTTAGGTCATGTTTAGACATGGCAAAACGGGTCAGAATTTTCTAACCCGACCCGACCCGACCCGAAAAATACTCGACCCGAACCCGATTTTTTTGACCCGAAGCAAAAACGGGTTAACCCGTGACCCGACCCGACCCGCGACCCAACCCGAACCCGAACCATTTTTTTAAAACTTTTTTTTTTGGATAAAAAAATAGTAAAACTAAGACAATATTGGTTTAATTGTTTATTGTGAACTTTAAGGAAACAATTAATACATTTACATAACTATATGCAAATTAATTGAAAGATAAATGGTTGAACATTCTGTAATGAGTAAATATTTTTAGATATCAAATAGCAAAGTACATGCCAAGATAATCTGGTTACAGTAGAGTTAAAAACATAGATTTAAAATTGTAGACATGTGAGAAATATTCACAAGTGTGAAAATAGTAAAGTTAAAGTATTAAATTAGCATAAATTATGAATACTTAGACCTATTTTTTAATAATTTATATCCAAAATAAACGGCTTTTCAAAATAAATTATGATATTTCCTAGAGTGTGTGTTGCTTAACAATAATATGATATTCATAAAAGAGACCATGTATAAATAAGTAAGCAATCAAATTTTAAAGTATATCTCAAATTGAAATAGAGTGTCAACCACAACTGATAATAGATTATAAAATTAATTTTCAAGATTGTAAATTTCTTATATATTTTTATTTTTTATCAAATGAGTTATCCAATAAGTCATTTGTAATTTTGTTTTATATTTGGAATGTTGATATTGTGTAGAAATAAAACTTGTGCATTTGTTTTACTTATCTTTGTGTTATTTTGTTTTAGATAGTAATGTTAGGATTTGTATAATTTTAAAATTGTTGAATAAGTATTAATAAGTTTAACTGAGTTCATTCTTGATATAAGTGGTGAATTCAAAATATTGCATTTTACATTAAGTAATTTGTTGCATAATTTTCCAAATGACAGATACATGTTGTTTTCTATATAATAAAAAAAAAAAAAAAAAAAAAAAAATTCATGTGAAAAATACGGGTCAACCCGACCCGACCCGACCCGCAACCCGATTGACCCGAACCCGATTTTGACCCGCTTAAAATGACCCGTTTTTGACCCGTGACCCGTTTGACCCGCAACCCGATTGACCCGACCCGAACCCGACCCAACCCGCCCGTTTTGCCATGTCTAGTCATGTTTAAGTGGAAGTTAGAGTTGTATTTTTACCAAATTGTCCTTTAGTTTTGTCTCTACCGAAACATAGGGGTGTAAGAGCATTTTTTAATTTTTTTAAAAAAAAATGAGGATCTCAAATAGGGAAAGCCCCTTAAATAATAGTATAAATAATTAATGTTCAGTTTACTTTATTTTTATTTCTTTTGTTATTGGTACTGATATATCAGTGGCATAATCTAAGGCAATATGCATAATTATAAATAAATAAAAACATACATTTTGTTTGTGTCAATAGTTATATAGGATTTTATATATTTCATATTTCTACCAACGTTAGAGCAATTAGCATAATAACATAGAATACGCTCTCAATATTCAATAATATATATATATATATATATATATATATATGCTCATTGCATAAAAACAAAGGATCACATGCTCATTACATAAAACAAAAATAAAAAACATGCTAACGAAGATAGTGGATGAACTATGTGATCCTTTGTTTTTATGTAATGAGCATAATCTGTGTTATTATGCATACTTCCTTTCACGCATGAGCCTTCTACTGAATCACTTATGGCACTTTAGTTAGTCTCCCTCTTGAACATAAACTTTTTTCTTGACAATCCAAGTGCCATCACCATCACGAATAGTGTGCCCTTTACTCAACCATGTGGCATGGGAGTCTTCTTTGCACAAATATGGGAATCACCAATATATAATCACCTTGACTCACCACTAGTAGAACCTCAACTCAACCATGAGTGGAGGCATGGGAGTCTTACTCGTTCTCCTCAATAGGACCCACTAACGAACACACTTGTCTTCAAACAATTAGCTTTGATACTACTTGTTGTGTGAGTAGTGTGATTGGTTAAGTAATGAAATCTCACATTGGGCTTATGCCATTTAGGTTAAATGGTGTTTCCATATGTTATATTAACTAGCAAAATGAGTATTGCCAAGGTGTTATCTCTCCAACGAGTAGTATTAGAGTTTTTGGTGGTGTTCGACAAAGGTGGTGAGGGGAGGTGTTCAATGTCCTTTTTCTAGTAGGAACAGAGCAAGCCTTAAGGGACCACACAGGCCTAACAAAGGAGTATCAACAATGAAGTTATATCATGGTGAAGCATACGGTTCTAATGGACGTGGATGTGTGAACCGGTTCTGTGGATAATTGTGCAGACTTGACACATAGTTCCCATGGATGGCATAAGAGAGGCCCGTGGATGACACGTTGATGATGGAAAAAGCCCATAGGCAAAAAGGAGCCGAATTTAGAGACTCACATGTGAGGAAGAGATTGTTGGGTATATACATAATCGTACACGATTTTCCACTACATTTGACATTATTCCCCAATCATTGAGGGGTTTTTACTTGGTGACGAATGTTTATGTAAATGTAAAAGGTGTATGACATCTGTACAACACTAGGACGAGTTTTGTGTGAGAGTGAACTTATTTACCTATATTTATTTTTAGGAGTCACCACCAACCATGAGAATTCTAAGGTGTAATTGGTCACTCAAGTATAATTGATTTTATTTCCTAAATCAACTAAGAAAAACACTAAGGACTCCTAAGCTAAAATAAATAAATAAATAAAAACAAAATATCTCGAACCAGAAAACATGGATCTAAAAGCTGTTGAGGTACAAATTTTCGGGCCCTAATCTCATTAGGCCACTCACTAAAATACCCATATAAGCCCATAAACTATTTGGGGCCCACATAAATATTTCCTACATACTTCCCACATATTACCCAAATATTTTCCCATATTATCACCCATATTGAGCCCCCACAAATATTTCCCATATAAGCCCCATAAATTATTTTGGATCCTTTCACAAATATTACCCATTATATCCCACATATTATCCAACTTGGGCTATCACACAAATACTTATCATACCACTACCGAAATTGGGCCACAAAATTATACCATCTCTACAAAAAGCCCAAACTCATTTACCTTGTTGGCAAAATCCAAAAAGCCCGGAGAACTCTTTTCACAAAGCCCGTTGCTACACGGCACCTCTAAAAGCTTGTTGCTACACGACACTCTAAAACCCGTTGCTACACGGCACTTCTTAAAGCCCGTTGCTACACGACACTTTTACTAATTTCGTTGCTACACGGCAATATTTTTTACAAAATCTCAAACTATTTACAAAAGCCCAAATAATATTTTGGCACCTATTTACAAAAGCCCAAATACTATTTTGGCACCTATTTACATAAGCCCAATAATATTTCGGCAACTTTTACAAAAAGCTCAATATTATTTTATAAAAAAAACCCAAAACTATTGGCCAAACAATTATTCTATTAAAGCCCAAAAAATATCATTTGGCAAAAACAATTGAGGACCTTGAAGAAGCATGAGGTTTTCTTGACCCTAAAAAGGGACTTAGCCATGGTAAGAGTTTCAACCTGTTACGTGTTTTGTTTCTTAAAAATTCTTCTAATTAGGAGTCTAACTCATTTTGTAACTTTATTTTTTGTAGGCAGTCTAGACAGCTCATATAGTTGAAGAGTGGGTGGATCACACCCACTCTAAGTTGAAAGATGAGGAGGCACACCAAGTTTCAGCTATTAAAAATCTTGCCATTGCCGAGAAGAAGAATAAAGACCTCGTCACAAAGTTGACTGAGGTAGATAGAGAGAGGAAGAGTGCTGAGGTTGCTCTAGCTGGTGCCGAGAAGCAGGCTAAGGATCAACGTCAACATCTTCGTAAGGCTGAGGAGTAGCTAGCTATTGCTCGGGAGAAGATTGATTCTCCGCAGAAAGAGCTGGAGAAGAAAGAGGAAGCTATGGCCCAAGTAGAGCAAGCTGGCTACGATGTTGGGGTGAAAGAGACAGAATATGCTCTAAGGGCCCAAGTCACAGAGGTTTGCCGAGGTTACTGCCTCCAGGTATGGACCAAGGCACTAAATCTGACTGGGGTGGATGCTTTCTCGGAACTGAGGAAATGTGAAAATATTTTCTATCCTCCAGCCTTGTAGATAGCAGCCCAACCAACCCCCGAGAAGACTGTTGCCCCTACCTTTCTACCCGCCAACCAACTAGCTGATGCTACTGTTGCCTCCTTAGAGCCTACTAAAGAAGCCGAGGTTGAGCACTCCAATCCTCCTCTAGCAGCTAACTGACATCTAGGAGATGTTATATCCCCTTCTATCTCTTGTTATCTTTAGGGTTGTTGTTGTTGTTTAAAATTTAAAAAAAAAAAAAAATCCTTATGTACTTTCCCTATATTAATAAAAATTTTATCTCGTTAATGAAAAGTTTATCTTGTGCTCATGGCTATCTCGTGCTCCTTCCTTTTCTTTTCTTTTTTTTTTTTTTTGGTTGAACTAAGGCAAAAACCTTACTTATCTGGGCAAAGTTTGATTTAACCCTCCTTTGGAGTGGAGGACCTTTTAAGACCATAAGTATGCCATTCACCTCATCTACCATGGCCCTAATATTCTCTTGATCTAATAGAGAATGCTTAGGCTTAACCCTAAGATCCTAGGAATCAGGTACCTTTGAGGCTTCAACTTACATCTAGCTATTCCAAAGGTTCAAACCCTTAAGAAAAAATGTAGGACCCACAAGACTGAACTCGACGACAACCTTCTTTCAACATATTTATATAGTCCAAAGGACCGAGCTTGACAATGTTTGATCTTGCCTGAACAAAGTTTAAACATTAACTCACTTTAGGTCTACAGTCCGAGATGTTAATTTACCTTCAATAAATTTTTCTTAACTCCTCAATAAACCATGAGTGCTAATTTACCTAAGGCATGTAGCCCAAGGAACCAGACATGGCCGAGGTTCTGTTCAACACTTAACTGAATAAAGAGTATTAATTTACCCAAGGCATGTGGTCCAAGGAATTAGGCATGGCCGAGGTTCTGTTTAACACTTAACCAATTAAAAAGTATTAATTTATCCAAGGCATGTGGTTCGAGGAACCAGGCATGGCCGAAGGTCTGTTTAACACTTAACTAAATAAAGAGTATTAACTTATTGGTATACCAACCTACAAAGAATTTTAACAATAGCAACTGAACCAAAAAATGGCAATGCTACCTTTCATTAATAGTAATATCTTCGAAGATTATTTACATTCCACAGACATGGCACAACATTTTCATCCAAGTCTTCCAAAAAATAAGCCCTTATACCAGCTACCGAAGTGATGCGATATAGTTCTTCCTAATTAGGTCCCAATTTTCCCCATGATGGGTTTCTCGCAGTTCCCACCACCCTTCTCAAAACTAAGTCTTCAGGAACCAATGGCCTGACCCTCATTCCCATGTCATACCCTTATTTAAGTTTTTGTTGATAATGCGCTCATTGGACCATGGCTACTTCTCTTTTTTCATCAATTAAATCCAAAATTTCTCGAAGTAACTGATCATTCTTGTCTAGATCAAATTGGCTCATCCTTAACGTCGGGAATCCCATTTCCAAAGGGATAACTGCCTCAGGACCATAAGTCATGGAAAACGGAGTTCCCTTAGTTGATCGATGAAGAGTAGTACGATATGCCTAGAGAACATGTGGGAGTTCATCCACCCACCTACCCTTAGCTTCATCTAACCTTTTCTAAAACCCATTAACTATGACCTTATTAACAACTTTGGCCTGCCCATTCCCTTGTGGGTAGGCTGGGATTGAATATATGTTCCCCAGCTCACAACAATATCTCCTGAAAGCCTTACTATCAAATTGGAGTCTGTTGTCCCAGATGAGTGTATGGGGAATTCCAAATCTGGTGACAATATTATTCCACACGAACTTTTTTGCATCAATGTCCCTAATGTTAGACAATGGTTCAACCTCTACCCATTTTGTGAAGTAGTCCATCCCAACGAGAAGCCATCTTCAATTCCCCACTACTCTTGGAAAGAGTCCAACTATGTCTAAACCCCACTGCGCAAATGGCCATGGACTAAATAGAGGATTCAACATGCCTCCAGGTTGATGGGTACTCAGGGCAAACCTTTGGCACTGGTCACACTTCTTGGCATAATCTTAGGCCGCTTTTTGCATACTCAGCCACCAGCAACCTTGAGTGAGAGCCCTATGTGATAACGACCTTCCTCCCATATATATGATTGCCATAGATTACTTCGTGTAGTTCTTCCAATAATGGTTCTACCACCTCAGGGTGGACACAAAGTAAATATGGTCCAGAGAATTAGCTTTTATACAGTTTTTGCTTCTCGGACAGCCAAAAGTGGGGCACTTTTCTTCGTATTTTCTCAGCTTCTCCCTTATCGTTGGGCAATACTCCATCCTTCAAAAATGAAACTAAAGGGTCCATCCAGCTCGGACCAACCCTTAATTGGTGCACTCTGACCATGGTTTGTCTTCGATCGGTAGGCATTAGTAAATCCCCAAAGACTATGACCCGAGGAAGACCTTGCTCCGAGGAGGTGGCTAGGTTTTGCTAAAGAGTCAGCATGAGTATTCTTGCTCCTTAGGACTTGTTGTATAGAGAAGGATCCAAAGCTAGATTGCAATCGCTGAGCTTTACTAAGATACCCTTGCATCCTCTGGTCTCTGGCTTCCAACTCACCATTAATTTGTCTAGCAACCAACCTTGAGTTCGAGAAAATCTCCACAGCTTTAGCTCCTAATTTTTTCACCATAGTTATCCCAGTTAACAGGGGTTCATAATCGGCCTCATTATTTATGGCTAAATAATCCAACCTCAAAGATTTCTCAATGGTAATCTTTTCTAGGGATACTAGGACTATTCCAATACCTGAACTCTTTTGGTTGGCCACCCCATCTACATAAAGCTTCCATACTAGTTGTCCAGGGATAGTAACTGCTGTGACCTGCATCCCTCATTGATTTGTTCACCTCGGCGGTAACCCTTTCAAGGCATTCAGTGAACTTTGCTACTAAGTCTACTAGCACTTGCACTTTAATGGCTGTACAGGGCAAATACTTGATATCAAATGCTCCTAGGATCGTTCCCCATTTAGCTATTTTTCCTATGTAATCAAACCTCTGAAGTAACGAATGCAAAGGGAGTTGGGTGAAGACCACTACCGTATGCGCTTGAAAATAATGAGGGAGCTTCCTCGTAGTGTGCACAATGGCCAAAATGGCCTTCTCCAATGGCAAGTAATGGATCTCTACCTCCTGTAAAGACTTACTCTCGTAATAGACCAGTTTCTGCACCCTGGCTTCCATCCTTACCAAAACTAGACTGACCGCATAACATGTAACTACAATGTAAGCAAAAAGAACTTCCTCTTTCTCTGGTCTAGAAAGGACAGGAGGATGAGATAGATATTCCTTTATCTCCTCAAAGGCAAGACTACATTCTTGAGTTTGCTCAAATCATTTCCACTTATGAAGGAGAAGAAAAAATGTCCACTTGTTAGGAAATTTAGACCCCGATTGATAGAATTAACAAGTTTTAAATCCAAGTTGTTAATTAAATTTATTATGAATAAAACTTGTTAAAACAAACAAACATCAATCTTATCTCAATATCATGTAGTGAAAAAAATAAATAAGATAAGATATGATGACCTAGGAAAACCAATGAAACAAATTAGTTTCACAGTAAAAAACTTGGGGGGAAACCTTCCCGAAAAGCAATCCACTATAATAAAGAGAAGTTTCAGATCTAGTACACAACCTTTGTCGCTAGACTCTACAATCCTCGTAGATGAACTTACAATAAAAACCTTCTACCGTTTCAGAACCTCTGAACTCTTCAATATATGAACGCCACCTTTTGATGCACGGATCCCAATATATGACTAACTCCTTTGCATGAATCCCAGTACGTGACTCACTCACCAACTTGAGGAAGAAGAATGTTGGCTACAAAATTCTTCACTTCATCAATAATGAAGATCAAGAAGCACTTGATTACAAAATCCTAAGGCGCAAAGACACAGATCGGTCACATTTTGCATATGTTCTCCTTGTATTCTCTTATGTGACGGCCTTTAAAATAAGCATTATATTATATCTAGGGTTGTGAGAAAAGAAACCCTACATAAATACATATGCATAGGCCAAAAATCAAATTTGAAAATCTGAATTTCGTAATTCTCTATAGATACCTCGATAGATAGTATCTGTCGAACCTCATTAAACCTCGATAGATAGTTATCTGTCGAGCAGCTGTCGAGTTTTAATGAATCAGTACTTCTTCACTTGTTTCTTGAACAGATTTGCATGGCTTCAATACTAGACTTGAACTCTTATTCTTTGAAGTATTAAACACATCCTAGATCTACCCAATTACAAGTAAAGTGTGTTTTGTCAAAGGATAAAATATTGACATATGTTCCTAACATTGAATCACATATGTCCTAAAAATCTCCCCCTTTGGCAATCCGTGACAAAACTACAACAAACAAATGAACATATGAGAGAAGTCATAAATCACTCAACTCATACTCACTTGTTGAATACAATAAAATCTATCCTAACACAAACTCTTGAAAAAATTTGCAAGAAGAGAGTTTATGGCAAGAAGACTTTGACAACTTGTATTTCTGAAACACTTTAAACAAAACTTATCAAGGCATCTTAGTGTGAAACAGAAATAAAAGATTTGCATACAATAAAGAAACATGTGTATAAAGATAGAAAAGAAACAACACATATAGAGGTAGGTGAAGAAAACATACATCATCACATATATATATCAAAGATAAGCATAATGTATGTAAACATGGTCATAAGACCAGTGTACAAGAAGAAGGAGGTAAGCACTCCCCCTAACAAGATGAAACACAACTCCCCCTTACAAAGGCATGTATTTTTCTCCCTAACATGTAGAATCTTAAAAAGAAACCACATTTTCTCCCCCTTTTTGTCATGATTTACAAAGGGTACAAGAAGCTAGAAAGCTTCATCCGAGAAATATAAAGATGATCAAAGATGATCAAGGGGGTACAAAGAATCCATATAAATGTATGAATGTGATGAAACAAGATGCTATGGATGACAAGATAAAAGAAAGATGCAAAACATGTGAAAAACAATGCATGCAAGAGGAACTCGATGGATCGAGAGGTGTCGAAAAGCTATCGAGCAAACCTCGATGGATCGAACAGCTATCGAGAAGCTATCAAGGAGACAAAAACTTTCTCGATGGATCGAGAATTTGTCGAGAAAGCGATAAAAAGAACTGACGGTCTCGATAGATAGCCTAGCTATCGAGACGTGTCCATTAGCTATCGAGATTGCTTAAAAATAGTTTTTCAAGAAGAGAAAAATACAGATATAAATGCAATTAAGCATGCTACACAACCAAAGATCCAAATAGCATTTTAAGCTCTTAAAAACATCTCTCAACAAAAAAAAAAATGTTAAGCACATAGATCCAAAACATATACACACACATACACACTAAACAAGTCTAACCAATTTTATATTTCAAAAATAAGTTAAGACAGTCTAGTGAGCATATATTAACACATGTATTCCTTGTGATGGCCAAATCACATTGTACTTGCTCATGTATCAAAAGTAGCAAAGAATATTGCGTGTTGTGTGTGAAAAACATCACAAGATTGCATAAGTGTATACATGTTATGACGATTTGAGATATGAGAAAATCACTTTAACTCACACACAATCATAACTGTTTAATGGGGACTATCACCTTCGAGGTACATCCTATAACTCCCACATCTCCTAGAATACATGCTTGCAATCATATATAAAGCATTTTGATCTTTTTGCTTTTATTTTTCTTTGCATATTTTTTCTTTTAAGCAAATCATGCACGGGCATATAAGAGAGAGAAAAGAAATACCCAATGATGTTAAGCATTTGACATTGCACTTTTGCTATGCGAAGCATACGGATGTCATTTCATGATTGGTGGGCAACAATGGTGAGATGGTTATTTATGCCTTTCTCTTAGGATTTTCTAGTCCTTCCCGTCAAAAAGAGTGATATAAGTGTTAAGTACAAAAGATTACTTAACCTTACTCATCATAAACATAAGTCACAAAGCTCACTTGCTTAGTTGTGCATAGAGATGCTCATCTAAGCTACAAAAGATACAAAGTTTAGAAAATTTTGTTTCAATGACCATCCAAGGTACACAAGTACCAATGTACACAAACACACTGTTTTTGTATTTTTCTGATTTTTCCTTTTTATTTTTATTTTGAAAACAAAGCAAAATAAAAACTAAACAACCAAACAAAAACAGACAAACAACATGAAAGCATGAAAGAAATATGCATATGCATGAAGGCATGATAGAAGGGTGCAAATGCATGAAAGCATGATTCCAAAAGCAGATAAGAAATCAAGCAAAAAGAGTCCTACTTTAGATAGAAAGAAATAAAGTAAAGGACAAACAAAAAAGACAATTAAGTCTTATGCTCCTTTCTCACCCACACAACGCAAATCTTTGGTTGTGAAGATGAAAAGGCACGTGTCCTAGTATGTCTATTAAAGGACATAGAAGAATTAAAATTCTCCTGAAATTGAGTTAAAAAGTTCAAAACTTTTAATAATTCTCCAAACAAATGTGTAGGTCCTTGAGAGGAAACCTGTAACCGTTTGGACACTTGCTTTTGAGGATACAAGTTAAAGCAATTAAGACGAATGTGTCCAGAAACACCACAATGGTGACAACCATGAGGTCTAACAAATGATTTAGAATTAGTGGAATCAATTTTGGATTTCATACCTTAATTACCTTTCTTAGATTGGGGCACAAAGACAGTCCTTGATCTAGAAGCCGTGGAAGAGGAGGGGCCGGAGGAAAGAGTGTCATGACCCAAACCTATACTTCAGAATTTAGAGCATGACCGGCATGTTAATATCAAGTTTAACTCAATACTAACACGAACAAACTAAAGCTGAAGGTGCTTATCCAAAATCATTTCTCGTATTCCTTTTTATTTCCTTGCATAAAAGCCATAATATACAAAATTCATAAATCTTTGAAACTTCATTACTTTCGAACTTTGCAATATTCCAACTTGGTTTAAACTTAAGGTATTCGTGTAAATATTACATAACTAAACATATAGCCAAACTCTTATTTACAAACCTAAACCCAAAGACATACAATTGGGGGTTCAAAACAAACAAAGGTTCCAAAATACATCCATGCTCAAAAGGATCAAGTACATCTTGATTCCTCCTATAAAACAAAAGAGCTAAACTTCTATATAACAAAAGAAATATACAGTCTAACAAACGAGAACCATAGATTCCTTGCCACCTCTAATACTCTTGCTGCTTCCAGGAAAGAACCTGTGCACTAAAATATAATAGGATGAGCTGTGAAGCCTAGTAAGATCTTAAGTTCCATTTTCATATAATAATAAAAGGACATAAAAAGGAACTTAAACATAATTCAGTAACCTTATCTTTAAGTAGACTATAAAACATCTTATCATAAAATTTCCATCAGACTTATAATACATTCAACATATATTTCTTATCATCACACTTTTCATATAAATTCAAAATAGCTTAATAACTCATTAAGAACATATTAGTCAATCCAATTGTAAATCTGTCACAACTTTTATAAAGCTTCTAGCATATTGTGCCAGTCATCCAGCATTCCCCATAATGTTAGGAAATCCTAGGATCATATCAAAAATATCACGCCCCTTTCGGTGTGCTCAGATCATCAACCATGGGAGTCGGTTGGTATCCTCCACAAGTTGGTATTTTCCAACAAGGGTAGGTACAACATAGTCCTCACCACTTTTAATGACCAATCAATATCCAATACTATAACCCCCACTGACTGAGTTCATATCATAACAATGGAATAACCCGAAAACTATATATATATATATATATATATATATTTATTTATTTATAATTATGCTTTTACATAAATATTTCATAACAGTAGCATATCAACTTCATTCTTAAATATTATGTTTGTGATATTAGTAGTAGCATCAATATGCTAGAATTATCATATATATATATATATATATATATAAGATTCAACAATTCATGAACATACATCTTTACTTAAATCATGATTATATGTAACATCTCTAATTAAAAGGTTTTAATGCATAATAAACTTTCTAAACAATCCTTATACTTATCAAACGCATATGTTACATATCCTTTGTCTGAAAGCAGAAGACACGAGAGATTTTGATAAGAGGAGCCTAAGTGTCCACGTTCTCGTTCTCGTCACCTAAATGAAAGACCAAAACTTATTATTAACAAATCTTCCTAAGTATTTAAACTTATACATGAATCACAACCTAACTCTCAAACTTAAAAAAATCTTAATTCCTATCTCAAAAGGTTCCCACAGCAACGCATATAGATACATATATATATATATATATATATATATAAATCAAATGATCAAGAGAATTATTTTGCTAAAGCAGTAAAATCCATAGACTAAGTTTTGAATTATGAAGCTTCTGCCACACCAAGCAACAAAACAGAAAAATCTCATAGCAACATGTTGTTCAGGTTATAATTATAAGCCAACAATAAAACTTAGAGTCTGTTTGGGATCCGTTTATTTTGCTGAAACTGAAAACATTTTGCTGAAAGTACTGTAAATAAAGGTAAAAGTTAACTGAAATAGTACAGTAGGACCTATGAATAGTACCAAAAAGTGCAATGAGGTCCATGAATAGTAACAAAAATAAGCTGAATAGTAAAATAAACTGGCTTTTTAAGCTGGAGCCAAACACACACTTAATCAACTAATAAATAAATTCCATAGTGAAATAGCATCATTACATAATAAACCGACATACAGAACAGCCTTTACAATCCTTAATCCATTATCTCAACTCACAGTTTTCTAGGTAAAATAAATTAACCATAATATCTTCAATATTTCAAATTGCTAACACAAAATCACAAATTCCAGCTTCTAAAAATCAAATTAGAGAATATAGAATAGAAAAAATAAAGCAAGCAATTATACCATTAAAATTACCCAAAACAAGGAAATAATTTTTATTTACTTACCACAAACTAAAGCTGAAACTTTAGCATGTAAGTGTTTGATTTCCATTTTAGAGAGATATATCTATTATGTTTCGGTGAGAGAGAAGGTGAAAGAAAGAAGGGGCTGTTGGTGAGGTGAAGGATGGCCGGTGCATGAACAAGGAAAGAGGAACAAAGAAGAAGAAGAACATATTAACATTCTAGTGCAGCAAAGAAAAGATTAAGAAGATATGGTAGGGCACGTGTCTTGCTAAGGGAAAAATGGGTTGATGACTCACCCATTAGACTTTTCAAAATCTATACATAGCACCCCTACATAAACTTATATTCTAGAAAGGCCCAATTGATAAAATAATTTTACATATATACCCTATGGGAGTAAATGATCCGATGACATTCTAAGGCCATGGGCCCTGAAAACCAATAGCCCAGAATATTAATTTAACCAAGGTATATGGTCCGAGGAGCTAAGCATGACCAAAGTTCTATTTAATATTCAAACCAGTAACTAACGCAACACACAGTGTCATAAATGTAAACATGGCAGAGCTGCCTTTCATTAATAATAGTACATTTACATGTTATTTACATTCTAGGGTCGTGGTACAACATTTTCATCTAAATCTTCTAGGAAGTATGCACCTATGCCTGCTACCGAGGTGATACGGTATGGCCCTTCCCAATTAGGCCCTAACTTCCTCCATGCTGGGTTTTTTGCAGTACCCACAACCTTTCTTAATACCAAGTCCCCAGGGGCCAATGGTATTAACTTCACACTTGAATCATACTCTTGTTTGAGCTTCTGCTGATAGTACGCTAATTGAACCATGGTATTTTCTCTCCGTTCTTCAACTAGGTCGAGGCTCTTTTCTAGTAGGTTGTCATTGCTAATTGGAGCGAATAAGCTTGTCCTTAGCGTCGGGAATCCAGTCTTCAAAGGAATCACGGCTTCGGCCCATAAGTCATTGAAAATGGTGTCTTCCTCGTCGACCTACGATGGGTAGTCCGATATGTCCAGAGAACATGTGGAACTCATCCACCCATTTGCCTTTTGCATCATCCAACCTCTTTTTGAGTCCATTCACTATAACCTTATTGACAGCCTCGGTTTGCCTATTCCCTTGGGGGTAAGCAGGAGTAGAATACTTGTTCGTGATACCCAATTCACAACAATACCTTCTGAAAGCCATGCTATCAAACTGAAGTTCATTGTCTGAGATGAGGGTATGAAGAATCCCAAACTGAGTGACAACGTTTTTCCACACAAACCTTTTGGCATTCACATTCCTAATGTTTGCTAGTGGCTCAACTTCAACCCACTTGGTAAAGTAATCAGTGCCAACCAAAAGCCATCTCCTGTTTCTTACTGCTTTAGGGAAGGGCCCCATAATGTCCAAACCCTACTGAGCAAAGGGCCAAGGACTAGATAGAGGATTAAGAGCGCCCCCTGGCTGATGAATTTGGGAGCAAATCTTTGACATTAGTCACACTTCTTCACGTATTCTTGTGCTTCCCTTTTCATGTTGGGCCACCAATATCCCTAAGTAAGGGCCCTGTGAGACAAGGATTTGCCTCCTGTATGGCTTTCACAAATCCTTTCGTGCAACTCTTCTAGGAGTGGCTCCACTGCTTCAGGGTAGATGCATAGCAAATATGGCCCAAAAAAAGAGCGCTTGTATAACTTTTCGTCCTCTGATAGCCAAAATCGTGGAGCCTTTCTTTGCACTTTATCAGCCTCACCATTTTCCTCGGGCAAGGTGTCATCTTTGAGGAATAGTACAATAGGATCCATCCAACTAGGTCCAATCCTAATTTGATGAATCTGGACCTTCTCCCTTTTCATCTTCATAGGCTTATATAGATCCTTCGAGGTAGACTCTGCATCGAGGAGGTTGCAAGAGTGGCAAAGGAATTAGCATGTGTATTTCTACCTCTAGGATTTGCTATAAGGAAGAAGAGTCAAATCCTAACTACAAGTGCCTAGCCTGGTTCAGGTACTCTTGCATTCTCACATCCCTAGCCTCCAGTTCTCCCTTTCTTGGCCTACAACTAACCTCGAATCTGAAAATATCTCCACTGTTCTTCCTCCTAATTTCTGGACCATAACCATTCCCACCAACAAATCATCATACTCAACCTCATTGTTTATGGCCAAGAAGCCCAGTCTTAAGGATTTCTCAATGATGATCCATTCAGGGGATACTATAACTAGCCTCACTCCTGATCCCCTTTGGTTTGCTGGCCGCCGACGTACACCTTCCAAGATAGAGGTTCCTGTAAGGAGATCGTCCCAACTGATTTTCCATCTATGCTCGGACTTTCACCGTTTTCTTCTAACGAAGGCTCAGCAAACTCAGCCACCAAATTTGCAAGGACCTAGCCCTTTGCAGAGGTGCGAGGCAGGTATTTAATATCGAAAGCTCCTAGGATCGTTGCCCATTTTATAACCCTCCATGTGTAATCAGCTTTCCAAAACAGAGATCAAAGAGGGAGTTGGGTTAGAACCACAACAGTGTGAGCCTAGCAGTAATGTGGGAGCTTTCATGTAGCATGTACTACTGCCAAGATGGTATTCTCCAGTGGTAAGTAGCAAACCTCTGCCTCATGTAATGATTTTCTCACATAATAAACTGGTCTCTGTACCCCATCATCGACCTGTATTAGTACCAGACTCATCGCATGTGAGGCCACAGCAATGTAACCAAATAAACCCTCCTCATTCTCAGGCTTAGACATAATAGGCGGCCGAGAAAGGTATCCCTTCAATTACTAGAAGGCCGAGGAACATTCCTTTATCCATTCAAATCCCTTCCACTTATGCAACAACTAGAAGAAGGGCCTATACCTGTTGGCCGACCAAGAGATGAATCGATTTGAAGCGGTAGTCATTCCTGTCAGCTTCTGGACCTCTTTGGGATTTCGAGGAGGCTGTAGGTCATTAATTGCTCTAATCTGGTTAGGGTTAACTTTGATTCCGCGATGGGTAACCATATAACCCGAAAACTTGCTAGAGATTACGCCAAAAAAACACTTAGCGGCATTAAGGCACACTTTGTGTTTCCTTAGTATCTCGAAAATATTCGCGAGGTCATTTATATGCTCGGACTCTACTTTACTCTTTACCACCATATCATCTATATACACCTCAATACTTTTCCCCAACTGAGGATTAAACATCCTGATCATCATCCTCTGATAGGTAGACCCTACATTTTTCAATCCAAAAAGTTACCTTGTAAGGGTAGTTCCCTATGGGTGTAAGAAAAATAGTCTTTTCCTAATCGTCCAGAGCTAATGGTATCTGGTGATAGGCCTAAAAGGCGTCCAAAAAGCTCATCCGAGGATTGCCTGCAGTTGCATCCATTAATTAATCTATCCGAGATAAGGGGAAAGGGTCTTTTGGGCAAGCTTTATTTAAGTCCATAAAGTCTACACATACTCGCCACTTCCCAGTTTTCTTTTTCACCACCACTGTGTTAGCTAGCTGTTGAGGTTCAAAATTAAAAGGCCACAAATAGGCCCAAAGAAAGTAAAAAACATTGGGCCCATTTCACACAAAAATAAATGAGTAATAGAAAGGCTGAGCTCTCACAATAAAGAAAAGAAAGAAAGAAAGGGGAAGAAGCCCAAAGGATCTGATCCAGAGATCCACGAAAAAGGCCCAAGAAATAGACAGAATCAGCGAACCAAAGAAAGCCCAAAAAGAAGAACTAGGTCGGGATCCCAGAAGCCCCCCAGAGGCAGGGGATCCCTGGATGCGCGAAGTGAAATTGAAGCAGGATTCAAGAGAGAAAAGAGACAAAAAGCACGCAGACCTTATGCCCCAGACACGCAGTGGAAGTACAAAGCAAAATGCAAGAGCTTGGTTCCAACCATTTGGAGAAAGAGACAAGGAAGAGTACAACTGGGAAAGCTGGAGCGCTGAGAAGAAAAAGCCAAAAGGCCTCAGGTCAGCCGACGGAAAAATCTGGAAATGGAAAGCTAGCTGAGGGACTTTCATCTTGTCGCAACAAAAAGCAAGAAACTATAGAAAAAGGGAAACGACATGACCCTGAAGCAACCTGGCACGGCACGGACTCTAAGGGGCAAAAGGGAGAAATCGTTAGTACCCCAGAGCCCGAAGCTATGCTATAAAAGGAGGAAGGGGTCCATGCTACAGGGGATTCGGATTTGGAAGGAAGAGATAGAGAATTCATTGACAATTAAAGGCATTAACAATTGCCTTCAGTAGTCTCATAAAATTGTAGAAAACACTCTGTAAACATAAGAGAAAACAGAGGAACCATTCCCGATATCCCAGAGACAGCCACTACAGTACATGCTTGGATTCAACAAGTTCAAACTTTGCAAGTCTTTGAAGCCTAAATAGCTATCAAAGTCTGTAACTTTTGAACTCAGTTGAACCTTGCACCACGTCTTAGTGAGCACTGTAATCACAACTAAGGAAAATTAATAAAATGCATCTCACTAATTAGAGGATCCCTAACTTGTTCTTACATTATATTTTACTTATTGTGTATTCCTTTACTATTAAAATGTCGTTCAATATGGATATGCTTTCTTTGTTAGCTATTTTTATTGTAGGAAGTTTGTTCTGTGCACCAATCGATTCTTAAACAACCCTTTAGCTGCGGTGAATCGAGCCCAGTCCACCAAGAACATTTTCATTCGGCCCAGGATCCTTGGGCCATAGTGCTGAAGAAAAAAAAGGCACTCTCACACTAGCCACTCAGGGTAAAAACCTCGTTTATGGCCCCAGCCCGCTTGAGCTTGAGCACCTTCTCCTTGACAGCATTAGAATGTTCCCTAGATGAGCACCGAGGTGGTTGCTTCTTGGGGATGGCCGATGGATTGACGTTCAAATGATGGTAAATGAAATTTAGGTCCATCCTAGGGGCCTCGTAGGCTCTCCACGCAAATACATCAATATTTTTTCTTAGAAAACCTATTAGCTATTCCTTCTCCCAAGGAGGAAACTAAGCTCTGACCTAAAAGAACTTCTCCTCATCGTCGCCAATAACAACTTTTTCCAATTGCTTTCACTCTACCCCTTCTACTACCACATCTGAGGGCAACACAGGTTCCTTTAATTGCCATGAATCCCGCCCGACAGGGGCCGAGGGCTCACCTCTAGTCTGATGTCTAATCGCAGCCACTGTGCACTGTCTGGCCATAGATTGGCTCCCCACCAGCTCCTCAACTTGATCCCCGGATGGATACTTCACCTTCAAGTGCAGAGTGGAAGAAACGGCTCCCATAGCATGAAGCCAGGGTCTTGCCACAATGGAAATGTAAGGGGAGTAAGCATTCACCATGATAAAATCTACCTCTACCACTTCTGATCCTGTCTGCACAGGTAATTTGACTTGACCCTTTGGGATAACAGTTTTCCCATCAAAACCCACCAAAGGGGAGTTGTAGCAGGTTAGGTCCTCTAGCCTCAACCTCAGCCCCTTGTATAAATTAGGGTACATGATCTCTGCACTGTTGCCTTGATCTACCAGCACCCTCTTCACACCATATTCCACAATCCTCAAGGTAACTACTAGGGCATCATTATGTGGTTGCGAGGTTCCAATTTTATCTTCATCAGAAAAGCTCAAAGCTGGTCGGACCTCTACTCTGCTCCTCTTGGGACCAAGGGCCAAGTCCTCAACAAATGGTCGATCTATAGACATCACCCTAGATAAAAAAGAGCCGATTCTCCCTGGAAAAGAGTCGATTCTCCCCAGAGCAACGAAGATCACGCTAATGGTACCCAATAGGGGTCTTGAGGAAGCATCTCTTTGCGCTCTTGACCTAGTCTGACTACCCTGTCCATTGGGCTGATACAGAAATTGCTTTAACTTCCCAACCTTAATCAATTGCTCCAAATGATTCCACAACGTCCTGCAATCTTTAGTAGTGTGCTCTCGCTTCTGGTGGTATTGGCAGTGAAGGCTTTGGTTGCGCTTCATGGGATCTCCTCCCATCTTGTTTGGCCATTGAAAATATGACTCATTCTTAATTTTCTCCAGGATTTAGTGTACAGGCTCTCGGAACACAGTACTGACTACCTAAGTAGTAGTAGATCCTGAATGCCCCATAAAATCTCTCCGAGGTTGGTTGCTATTGTACCTATCCAACCTAAAATCCCTTCTATCCTGAGGGACCACCTTAGCTTTCCTCTTTTCCTATTGTTAATCCTCCTCGACCCGCTTATACTCATCAATACGATCCATGAGCTAACGCACACTCTTGACCGATTTCCTGGTCAAAGACTTTCACAGATTATGCCCAGTGGGCAGGCCGACCTTGAAAGTCCTTATAGCCATGTCATCAAAGTCCCCATCTATCTTGTTGAGCGTCTCCCAGTACCTGTCATAGTACATTTTCAAGGTCTCCCCCTCTCATATTGCCATGGACAACAAAGAGTCCAAAGGTCGAGGAACCCTTCTACAAGTAACAAAACAGGCCTAAACGCCCTAGTAAGCTCTTTAAAGGAGTTGATAGAGCCTTCCTTCAAGCCGTCAAACCACCTCATCGCCACAGGCTCCAAACTGGATGGGAACACCTTGCACATCAAGGCCACGTTCTTGGAATGCACAGCCATTCTTTGGTTGAAGTGGCTCACATGCTCTACCAGATCCGTTCTTCCATTGTACATGGTGAACGTTGGCTGAGTGAACTGACGAGGAAGCTTTCCTTTTTCAATTCTAGGTGCAAAAGTTGACTTGGAAATTTGGTTCAAAGCCCTGCTCATAGCATCATTTTCTAGACCTTTGTGAGACGGGCTCTTATTTTTGTGCATATGTTGGTGATCTTCATCATACAAGAAAGACTTACTGGGGGGAGTCCTTGATCTAGGCCTATAACTGCCTTCCCTATCATCATCGGAAGAAGGGACAGAATTTTAGGGAGTCCTTCTCCGTCACTCGTAGCGTAGCCTCTTGCGAAGACGGTCAATCTCCAATTGCATGCTTCTGGTATTCTCCTCATGAGAGATGTACCTCCCGCCTTAAGACTAGCTCCTACTAGTATGCGTGGTGTGCACATTAACCACGAGGTCCCTCATTCGCTCAAGGTTGAGGAACTGGTCTTGACGTTGGGAACCAATAGACTCCTCCTGGTCTTGCCCTAATCCTACCATGGTTGGACATTGAACTCACTAAAGCTCAAGCTTCCCCACAGATGGCGCCAATTATAGGGGCACGTTTTGGTTCTTAAGCCCAAAAGATGAAGGGATTAAAGCTCGTAGAGCCTGATACAATGAATTTGTAGAGGGTGGCTTAAAAGCTAGGTTTCAATGGATCAACAACAAGCACAATGAATCAAAGATAGTAAGAAAGTAAAGAAAAGCAAGCTCTGTTCAAGGAAAACCTTTCTCGGCAAAATCCGAGAAGAGTGGTCCTTATGTATATTTCTTTTAAACTGGGATGTATTTTTAATTCTTACTACTCTAGTGTTTTCTTTATAGATTTTTCGGTCCCCTCTCCTTGGAGGGTCTCTCACATTATATAGCTCCCTCTAGATGATCTTGGCCCTCCATTTGTTGATTGCCTAGGCCATTACTTGAATGCTTGTCCCATTAGACACCTTCCCAAACCCCTTATGAGTTGCCGCAGCCAAGGTACTGTTCAGAGGTTTTTTCCACATAAATGCAGCTAGGAGGTTTGGTAGGATGCATTAAATGTGCTGACAGCCACCATCCCTTCAGTCATGTCAGGGCTACCTTTTCTCCAAAACTCTTTCTCCACAGTATGACCTCCTCTGGTAATATGCCATTGACGTGGCCTTACTATTTGAGGATGTGACCTCCTTGACACGGTAATGGCCCCCTCGGCCATGGGTATGACATGTGGCACAATTACCTTATTGAAATTCCTGTACCCCACACTTATAATGAAAAATCCTCTAAATGAAAGAATTTTACAACGAACACAACTATAAACAATTGAAAACTAAAGGGTACTTCTTAAAAATACTAACATCTTGGCAAATGGCCTAATGCTTATCAACGAGTAAATTGGACATCACACATGGTAGTCCAACTGTCCAAGCTTCAATCTCAACTCCTTGATCTCCACGCAATCAATATGAGTGGCAAAGTACTCCCCTAGCACCTATGATTGGGTTCACAAATGAAGGATATATAACAGTTATTAAAAGTAGTTTACATGAAGGGAACTCTCTCACGTAAGTTTTTTTTTTTTTTTTTTGGAATTTTAAAATCAAATTTGCTACTTTGTTAAACTAATCATCAACATGTAATTTTGGTCAAATGAGTTTTTTGATAAGTCAAGTGACTTGCTTAAATAATAGTACATGTTAATCTTATAAATAACCACATAATAAGTGTAGGGACCGGGTTTGAGCACTTCTACAGGTTGAGAGAGTGGACCGAAGCCCAGTTTGCCCCGCAATGAATTTATAGAGAATGGGCTCAAGAACTAGGCGTTAGTGAGAAGTGCAACGACCAAGCATGGTTGCATGTGGGTTAGATAACCTGAACGTGAATTGGGATACGTAATAATGCTCCTCGGACTTGTTCTCCAATTGATCGTGCCAGCAGGCTGCCCCATGGCGGTATCCCTCCGTGGCTCCTGGTACGTTTGGCCCTGATGATTATTGGGATAGTGCAGTAGGTGCTTCAGCTTTCCCTCCCAAACTAGCTGGTCCAGGTAGTTCCGGAGGTTCCTGTAGTCCTCCGTGGTATGTCCGTGGTCCTAGTGGTATTGGCAGTAGCGATTCTGATTGCGCCTCTCAAGTTCCCCAGCCATCTTATTCGGCCACCTGAAGTACGGTTCGTTCTTTATCCTTTCCAGCACCCTATGTACGGGTTCTTGGAACACGGCGCTGACAGTTTGGGCATCGGTTGCTCCAGATTGTCCATCGAAATCCCTCCTCGGGCGGGTGTTGTTATACCGGTCCAACCTGAAATCCCTCATCTCCTGAGGGATAACCTTATCCTACCCCTTGCCTTGTAGCATATCTTCCTCTACCCGCTTGTATTTATCAATCTGATCCATCAACTGCCGCACGCTGGTGGCGGGCTCACCAGTTAAGGACTTCCTCAAGCCGTGCCCTATTGGTAGTCCGTTCTTGAACGTATTGATGGCGACATCGTCGTACTTGTCGTCCAGCTCATTGTAAACCTCCCAATACTTGTCCGAGTAAGCCTTGAGAGTCTCCCCATCACGCATGGATAGGGACAGTAACGCGCTCATGGGCCAAGGAGGTTTGCTATTCGTGACAAAACGGGAACCAAAAGCCTGGGTTAGCTGTCTATACGAGTCTATGGAATTCGTCCTTAGGCCGTTGAACCACCTCATTGCCACAGGTCCCAAGTTGGATGGGAAGACCTTGCACATCAGCGCCTCGTTCTTAGAGTGGACTGCCATCCTCTGGTTGAACTGGCTCACATGCTCCACGGGGTCCGTTTTGCCGTTGTAAACAGTGAAGATTGGTTGTTGGAACCGCCGAGGGAGCATTGACTCCTCTATTCGACACGTGAAGGGCGACCTAGAGAGCCAATCCAGTGCCTTGCTCATGGCGTCACTCCCTAAGCCCCTAGGAGCTGGGCTGTCATGCTTACGCCTCCGGTAGCGCTCATCCTCGTGAGAGAAAGTCTCGCTCGAGGGTGTTCTAGACCTTTGCCTTTATTCGTCGTCACTTTCGTCGTCAGAGGGCAGGTCAGGGCTGGGTTCGGACCGTCTTCGCCGTGCACAGTGCAGCTTTCTCTTCAAATCATCTATCTCGCGCTGCATGGCCACCTTATCATCCTGTCTCTGGGATGCGTGGCTATGGGCCTCCTCTGATCGCGTGGCATGGCCATTGTCGTGCTTCTAAGGCACGTGCCCGTCCCGGCAGGTATGGCTTCCGCTAGTTGTTGAGGTATGCACGCTTCTCTCTCGAAATCGTCCGTTCTCCTCGTTTTGATCGCCCTCGGGGTCGCCATAGCTACCCTGGTGCCGGGATTTGGCCGGTTCAGGTCGATGGGGACTTCCTTGGTGAGGGCCTGATCCCACCATGCTTGGCTGTTGTCCTTACTAACGCACGAGTTCTTCCCACAGACGGCGCCAATTGTAGGGACCGGGTTTGAGCACTTCTACGGGTTGAGAGAGTGGACCCAAGCCCAGTTTGCCCCGCAATGAATTTATAGAGATTGGGCTCAAGAACTAGGCGTTAGTGAGAAGTGCAACGACCAAGCATGGTTGCATGTGGGTTAGATAACCTGAACGTGAATTGGGATGCATAATAATGCTCCTCGGACTTGTTCTCCAGGGCTTGGAGTTCTTATAATTTCTTTGAAGGGTGATTACAAGGTTTTCTCAGAGAATACAGGTTGCTACAGTACTCCTTAGGTCATATCTTTGTCCCCTCCTTCAGGAGGGGTTCCTTACATTATATACCCCTCTCCCAATCGATCCTAACCCTACATTTGTTGAGGAATTAGGCCATTACTTGAGTGTCTGTCCCATCAGCCGCCTTGCCATTCTCTCTGTGGATTGCGGCAATCAAGGTGGCACTGTTGTGGAGTCCTTTCCTCATTAATGCGGTCAGGACGTTAGTTGAGGGCATTTAATGTGGAGGTGACAGTTCGTCCTGAACTTGCTCCTCCACCATGCTTCCATTGCTGGCACGTGGTGCTTGTTCTCTGCTCTTTAGATAGTCAGGAGGCTTCCCTTAACGGTGTGTTGCCTGTTTACTTTATGGTGTCGGATGTCCGAGGACAGGATCGTCCTCGGCGTGGTTTATTGGGCTTCTGGGCTTCTTACTTTCGTCCTCGAACTTTGGACACCTCCTCGGCTCGGGCCTTCGGTCTTGGAACGAAGTGGGCCGGGGCTGTCTGACCTGCTGGCCCCACAATAAGCTAGAGGAGATTCTTTCAACTGGATTGAAAAAGACATCATTGTCTTCTTATAAGTGTCTTACGCAACAATGAAAAATCAAATAGCTCTATAAAGGTGAAGTGTAATAGAAAATTTGTAATTAGGAAAAACTAAGGTCCACATCTTTAGCTGTACTATTTTAGGTTTTACAATTGAAATCAAATATATAATTGTACCGATTAGTATGGAAAAAGCAGTGGTATCTTTTTTAAGGAAAATTAAATTTGACTATGAGGCCTTTGGTCAATGCAATGACATTGTTGAATTTAAGGACACCTCTTTTTTTTTTTTTTTTTTTTGGAGAAACAAAATTTAAGGACACCTTGTAACTAAGTTTTACCCTGTAATTAATTCTTTTTATTATTATTATTATATAAAGAGGAATGAAAATCCTCACCATTCGCTATGCTCCATTTCATGCTTCACAAATGATAATTAGCTATGTGTGCTTTTCTCTCTATTTTTCCTATTTACTAACGGAAGCAGCGCTATTGATATTAACGAATAACGACTCAAGACTTCCCGTTAACCTTAAAAACAGTAAACAATGTTTTATTTTTCTACTAAAAAAAATTAACAAAATGGCTGCTATAATTCTATAAACAAAAATTTTTCTTCGTAGTACTGCGTAAAACATAGAAAGGAAATAGACCCAGAAATAGAAACACCCATAAAAGTCAAATTTTACTGCGAGATCGATCTCAAATATATTTATTTAAATTTTTTTCCTAAACCAAAATCAGCTACTTGATAAGGATAAACACATATCTGCTTGATTCAGCTATCACAAAAATCTCAAAGTCCAAGGACAGCATGGTAATTAGCTACGATGCTCAACAAATTGGATGCTTGATTTCACTCTTTTTATTATAGGTAAAGAAATAGGATGTATTTGTGATGAAATTCGGAAATTTTAACAGGTTTTGGTACGTGAAATATTTAAAGGATTTTTTTTTTTTTTTTTAAATTAGAAAAATCCCAAGCCCGACTCGTTGCTTAACTTCTCTAAACAAATTTTATTTAAATTATGCATATTTTTTCTTTCTAAAAATTGTCTAATTTGACTTTTTATTTCTTCATACATAATTAAATATATACTCCCTCCGTCCCATATTTCTTGTCCTCTATTTCATTTTGGGATGTCCCAAAATATTGTCCTGTTTCTAAAAATAAAAGTTATTAATTTATTAATATTCCTATTATACCCCTATTTTATTTTCAAAACTACTACAGATAATTTTTTAAAAGATAAATTAATGTTCCTATAATTTAATTTTTTGATAAATTTATTTAAGGGTAGTTTTGGAAATTTATATATTTTTAAAAGATAGACAAGATAATAAATGATGTTCCCTTAAAAAATTTGACTTTTCAAACAGGACAAGAAATATGGGACGGAGGGAGTATATCATAATAAGGGTAATTTTGTAATATTGATAAACTTGTCCATATTAAGTAAAGGCGACGGTCCTAATGAACTTGTCGGCCGAACTTGTACGTTCATAAACAAACAACGAGTATAAAGTTGACGGTTCCACCTCAAAGCTAACGACTGCACCTTGAGGTTAACAAACATCTGAACGAGACGACTAGAATATGTAGATGGGATAAAAAGTTGATGGAAGGAAGCTGAACACACATGAGTATATCAGGAAATATCTTGTGCCCCACAATTAACCCTAATCAAGGGGAGTCCTACAAGGAAAGGATTCCACAAGATATGCAAATTAAAGAGGATCTTTCCCACAAGGAAAGATCTTCTAAGCCAAGGAACGAATGTCAACCCTATGTTACTAGAAAAACTCCAAAACCCTCACAAACCAAGATACGCATAATTGACTCCAGCTTTGGCACCCTAGAGTTGTGAAAAAGTTCTCTAACTTGACCTTCGGAGGGTATTTGGCCGGTACCACACCGGTACTCTCTTGAGGTTTTCTTTTTTCTGTGTTGCGCAGGTATTGTTTTGAGCACGTGAGGACTGTGTGACTCACTGACGATTTTTGGCATCATCAGTTAGAGCCGTTTGTGGGGAATTTGCGACTTGTAAGCCATACTATCGCTTCCCAGACAAAGAGTTGCATGGTACTTACTTGCTCGATAATGACCACCAATAATGTTCAAGGAGACAAACCACGCACTACCGCCCTCGAGAGATAGGTTCAAACTCTCGCCGCTGCCGTAGGGCGCCTCACAAAGCAGAACCATGATCTAAAAGAGTAGTTGCGCCAAAAGAATGCAAGGCTCAACATTCAGGAGGAGGACCAAGAAGGCACTAGCGCTGAGAGTAGGGACCAAGAAGGGCCGGAAGGTAGCAACGCCCTACGCAGACCAGAGCGACAGGACACGAACCGTCCATCCGCCGCAGATGCGGCTCCACCTTACAGGGTGGTGGAGATGCAAATGATGAAGGAACAAATGGACTTCATGATGAACGCCCTCAAAGGACGGGTGTCGAGCGACCTCAATGACCTGGTCCATCGAACTGATTTGTCATTCACCACATCCGTCACTTCATTCCCCTTTCCACCGAAGTTCCGTATGCCGCATTCACGAATGGGTGTACATAGAGGAGTAGCGGACGACAACCGAACCTGTTGAAAAACTTGAGGAGATGCTTCTCGACAACTCTAGGCCAGATCGAACAACAAGGATCGGTACCCTTACCGGCCCGATGATCCGCCAAGCACTCACAACTTTTCTTAAAGAAAATCAAGATGTATTTGCCTGGAGTCATGAAGACATGCCAAGAATCGACCCTTCGATCATGGTGCACAGGTTGAATGTGTCGCCATCCTTTCCACCCATCCGTCAGAAGAAGCGGGTGTTCACCCAAGAAAGAGACCGAGCTATCACAGAGGAAGTCTGTAAGTTGCAAGAAGCAGGCTTTATCAAGGAAGTTTACTACCCTGACTGGCTGGCAAATGTGGTGATGGTCAAGAAAGCCAACAGAAAATGGAGAATGTGCGTGGACTTTACAGACCTGAACAAAGCATGCTCCAAGGATAGCTACCCCCTCCCGCGGGTTAACATCCTAGTAGACTCTATAGCCCAGCACTAGTTACTGAGCTTTATGGACACCTTTTCAGGTTATAACCAGATCAAAATGGACGAAACGGATCAGGAAAAGATTTCGTTTATTACCAGCCAAGGCCTCTTTTGCTACAAAGTGATGCCATTCGGACTCAAGAACGTGGGTGCGACATATCAGCGGCTTATGAACAAGATTTTCGCACATCATATTGGAAGAAATGTCCAAGTCTACGTTGACGACATGTTGGTAAAGAGCCAAAGGGAGGATGATCATTTGGATGATCTTAAGGAAACCTTCGACAGCCTTCGCTCTTGTAACATGAAACTCAACTCGAGAAAGTGTGCATTTAGGGTAACGGCAAGAAAGTTCCTAGGGTTCATGGTGTCTCAGAGAGGTATTGAGGCCAACTTGGACAAGATTCGGGCCATAATAGAGATGACACCCCCAAAGAACGTAAAAGAAGTACAAAGTCTCAACGGCAAGGTAGCCGCACTGAATAGGTTTGTGTCAAGGGCAACGGATAAGTGTCTACCTTTCTTCCGCATGCTGAAGAAGTCTTTTGAGTCGACAGCCGAGTGTCAGCAGGCATTCGAGGATCTAAAGGCCTACCTCTCTTCCCTACCACTGCTGAGTCCCTCAAAACCAGGGGGAGAATTGTTCCTCTACTTGGCTGTATCCCCAACCGCCGTCAATGCAGCCTTGGTTAGGGAAGAAGACAAGGTGCAGAAGCCCGTGTACTAAGCCAGCTGGGCACTTCATGGTGCAGAGGAGAGGTACCCACCGATGTAGAAGCTTGCCTTCGCTTTGGTTACAGCAGCTCGCTCTCTAGAAGGGGACGGTCCATATTAGGCAAAGGCGACGGTCCTAATGAACTCGTTGGCCTCACTTATATGTTCATAAACAAACAACGAGTATAAAGTCGACGGTTCCACCTCAAAGTTGACGGCTGCACCTTAAGGTCAACAAACATCTGAATGAGACGACTAGAATATGTAGACGGGATAAAAAGTTGACGGAAGGAAGCTGAAAAGGATAAGCAAACCTTTGACGAGTTTGACATGGCCTTACTTGGCCTCCACGCATGAGTATATAAGGAAATATCTTATGCCCCACAATTAACCCTAATCAAAGAGAGTCCTACAAAGAAAGGATTTTGCAAGATACGCAAATTAAAGAGGATCTTTCCCACAAGGAAAGATCTTCTAAGCCAAGGAACGGATGTCAACCCTATGCTACTATAAAAACCTCAAAACCCTCACAAACCAAGTTACACATAATTAACCCCAGCTCTAGCACCCTAGAGTTGTGAAAAAATTCTCTAACTTGATATTCGGAGGGTATTTGGCCGGTATCACACCAGTACTCTCTTAACGTTTTCTTTTTTCTGTGTTGCACAGGTATTGTCTTGAGCACGTGAGGACCGTATGACTCACTGACAATTTTCGGCATCATCATATCATATATAATTTTTTAAAATGTAAAATTTCAATTTATTCTACAAATTCATTTCATGGAGATGATGAAAGAGGATAATCTTGAGTCATATATCAAACATCTAACAACAATAAAATTAAGAAAAATGTTAGGGTAAAATATCATTTTCGTCCCTAAACTATCACAAAAGTTCGTTTTTCGTTCCTAAACTTTCAAAAATTCTATTTTCGTCCCTAAACTATCACAAAAGTTTGTTTTTCTTCCTTAAACTTTCAAAAGTTCTATTTTCGTCCCTAAATTTTCAAAAGTTCTGACGGAGTGCTGACGTGGCTTGACAGAGTGCTGATGTGGGAGGGACGAAAATCAATACGTTTGGAAAAGTTTAGGGACGAAAATAGAACTTTTGAAAGTTTAGGGACGAAAAACGAACTTTTGTGATAGTTTAGGGACGAAAATAGAACTTTTGAAAATTTAAGGACAAAAAATGAACTTTTGTGATAGTTTAGGGACGAAAATGATATTTTACCCAAAATGTTATATACACAATACTTTCACAATAAATTTCAAGTAAGAGATTGTTATTTACGGGTACTAGTAGGAAAGAAAGTAATTTTAGTGATATGTTCAAATTAAAACCAATAACAACTTACTACTTAGAATTTATTGCGAAAATTTGTAAAAATATTGTGAATATAGCACTTCTTTAAAATTAAAACATACCTCTATTCTTTTTACTTACTACTAATACAATATAAGTTTAAGGATACAACATTTTTTTAATTTTTACAGCTATTGTCATGTTTTGTTGTGATCATTGCATGATAAAAATAATTTTGTTGCAATTAGAAAGTGACATATTACTTGTTTGATTAAAATGTGAATATATTGACCTTATTTTAGCCATGGGCCAAGTACATGCCGAAGCGCTTGGGCCTATTCTGTGTGATGAAAGTCTTGGGCCAAGCACATGCCTAAACTACATTCTCCATTATTAACATCTCTGACCCACTGAGCTCTCTCTAGCTATCTCAACAGAAAATGGAGGCAAATGTGTTAGCACTAACGTGCTTCGCTCCCCCGCCATTACCAACTTTCTCTGTTGCCCTCGCAAGGCTTCCAATAATTCCTCACCCTTCTCCCTTCAAGCCCAAGCACTCACACTTCTCAGGTTAGTCCCCACCACCACAAACACCATTTGCACTTTCAAAAGTTTTTGTCTTTGCTAATTTTAAAGTTTTTGTTTTCGTTTTTTTGGGTTCTTTGGTTGGGATTTGATAACCAGTTCTGAGGCGGTGTATGAACAAGGATGAGCCGCTTATAGATGGGCTTCCAAAGGAGTATTATGATGATGTATGTATGTATGTAGTTGTTGATATGTATCAGCTATGGCATTCTTTGCACCTTTTCTTAAATGGGTGTCTCTTATTTTTCTTGTTTTGCTATATTAACTGGATGATTGTTCGTTTTTGATTATTGGGTATTCAAATTTATTGATTTCCTGAGATGGGTCAATGGTAGATTTGCCATATATGCCACTAAATCATTAATCTGTATGTGTGTGCATATATATATATATAGGTATAGTGTTTGTGAAATGGTTTATGGCAGTCTCCGTGTGTAACTTTGCTAAAGGAATTTATTAGAGTGGGTCTTATTGATTTGTTTTCGAGCTGATAACTAAAGGCCCACTGATTCTGCTACGCTTAGTCCTGACTAGAGTGTTTTGGAATTTTTAATACAAATTAAATACAGTAAAAGATTTGGCACCATACCAATAAATGGTTTGGTATGTTTTGACAGTGGTCACATATTTGAGATTTATGTGTGCAAAATTACATCATGCAGGGTCATGTTACACTTGAGCCTCTATTACTATGAAAAATATTAGAATAGCTTAAGAAGTTAGGCTTGACTCAATCTCAGTCAATTTGAAGTGCTTTTCTATAACAGCTTTAATGGAATGCCTTCATAGCTTACAAATTGAGCAATCTGAGTTTATTGTTTGTGAAATTACAATTGACATGCAAGTTAAAAGACGAACCTCTTTCCACAGTTGCCTGTTACCAGTTAAGAAAAATTGATTTTGAATTATATTGCATTGTCCATGTCCTCCAGAATTAAATTTGATTTATAGCATTACTGTTTCCCGTTTTATTAGTTTCATATATAGCTTAATCCAATGTTATAATTTTCTTATTCTTGAAATATTTTGTTCAGATTATGATCACTCCCTCAATTGAATGGTTTATTGGTCCTGATTGATGGGTTTTGGGGCATCGTGTGCATTCTGTATATAACAATATGTTGCCTAAATGTAAAACCCACATTCTTATTATGTTGAACTCATGTAACCTCTAAGATATGCACTATTTGGAAAGTTGCATTAACCTACTCTAGGTTAGGAATGGCAAGCACGGCAACGGGAAAAGACAAAGGAGCTTCATCAAAGACGTCAACAGGAAGAAGAAGAAGAGGAAAGAAAGATTGAAGAGTATCGTGAAATTGGCACACGCTTGAAAGGGTATCCGGAAGAAGATGTCAGAAAAGCACGGAGATTGGTTTCGAGCTTGATCAGAGCTGCTGAAGAAGTTGAAGAGGTAATCATAAATTACAGTATTCAAGCCTCACAAATGGCTTAATCTGTCAAGAGATTAAGACTTTAAAATTATGAGAATGTGTTCATTTCTAAAGAGTGCTTTCTGCATACACACGGGTCGATAGAAGTCCTTCTGAAAAGTAAAAGCCCTTTCCTTTTTCCTTTTTTGGCTGCTTTTGTTTTCTTTATGAAGGAAATATTTATGTCTTATATCTGAGGACATCTCATTTCGTTGCTGTCCATAATCATACGTCCTTTGTAGCTTGTAGCATTTTCCATAAGTGGGAAGCTGAGTCAAACTATTCATGTAGGATAATTGTGACTATTGATTAACTTTCTTATATGCAGGAAATTGAGAAAGCTGCTGAGAAAGGAGAACTCAATGAACTTGTTCTAATGGTCATATGGAATCGCCTTGATCTTGCTAGACGTGACGTAAGTTAGTCTTTTGTTGTCTCTAAATTTTGTGCAGCATCTTTTCTTTTAATGCAATGTTGTTGTAGTGTAATGTTTTACAAACTTTTTTTAGTGTGCCAATGTAAATGTTTGCAATCACTGATTATTGTAATGTTCAAACTTGATAGCTGCCTTTATTAATTTCTCTATAGGTTTAGGAGTGTTTATTGCTTTTCAGCATTAGTTTCATAAGTCTCAAAGATTTGTAAATACTTATAGAACCATTTTTTGTTTTGTTTTGTTTTGTTTTTTTTGTTTGTTTGTTTTTTTTTTTTTTTTTTTTTTTTTTTTTTTTTTTTTTTTTAATTTAAAAGAAAGTTTGTTTTTACATGAGTTTGAAGAAAATAATATGTATCATAGATTAGAATCTGGAATTTATGAGTATCAAATTCTCAACTAATATTTCTCATGAAGGAAAAGTGATGAAGTTACTATAATTAGCTATTTCTTATAAGCAAGGCATCCATGTTGATTAAGGACTCTGATGACCAAAGTTACTCTAAATCGCATATTACTTATGATTATTTGGAGAAAAAGAGAGTTCAAGGTCTTCTTTAAGGAGGCTTCTCTTACTTAGAAAAGAATAAGGTATCAAACAAATAGAGAAATTAAAGACCATTGAACCTTCAATGTCAATCTGATATCCAACACAATACCTGTAACTTAAGGAAAATCAAGCTCATACTGGTCATGGGTTGAGAAAGGGAATTTAAATCAATATCTAATTTCTCATTGTTCCTTAACAACTCAATGGTAAAGCAGTTGGTTGTTAGCTGGCTGTTCATAGGTTTTACTACATATGTCTAACAAATAAATTTGCTCAAGTCCTCTTAATTTGTATTTTTGTTTTAAGGCAAGAATTGGGAACTTATTTTTCCTTTTTAGCATAAGGCTTTGCCTTGTCTTTTTTTTTTTTTTTTTTTTTTTTTTGGTTCCTTGTAAATCTTAATAGTATGAGTTCAGTAGAACTTAATATAATGCAGTCTCTTTATCTCTCTTTCTAGTGTTGATTTAGATATTTATCTCATTTTCCAGGAAGAAAAGGATGCTATAAGAAGTCTTGATCTGTTATATAGAAGGGTTGAGGTATACACTACTTTTCATATAATCGTGCCAGGCTTAAATTCAATTTGTTTCAATACACAGATGGGTTTTAACTTTCAAAACCAAATGCTGAACATTGTTGAATCTTGTCTGAAATCGTGCTGATTTTTAGTAGAATCCTTACATAATTATTCCAGCCTAGCACATCTTGCACCATGATACTCCTTTAGGCCCTTTTCATTTTGTAGTTTCCTTTCTTCATTGCCTTACTTGGGAGAAAATAAAATTATAAGCTTTGAATTTTACTTAATATTTTAGACTGAGATTTTGAAACGGGAGGCTACTCCTGCCATGAGACTGCTCAACGATCTTTTGAATATGCATGATGGGTTTGATGATGAAGGCTGGATGAAGGAATGCAAAAAACGCATGGTTGACACCTTTCCAAGAGAGGATCCATTTAGCATTCTTGTTCCAGCAGGATTTGACATTGATAAGGTATGCTGCAAATATACAAATTATATTTCCTATGGCTTTGATTGAACTACATGATAGCCACAACTAGCGTGTTTCTTGTAGAACTCACGGATCTTTTCTTTTTTTCTTTTTTATCTGTATGATGGTGCCTTTTCTTTTAGCTGTACCGAAGAAATCTATAAGGGTGTAGAATGACATATTGGTCATTCTGATAGAAACCTCTCTTGCATGCACACATTCATGGAATCAGGAGTGGCATCAGGCCCACTTAAGTCAACTAGGACAATCTCTGCATGTAGGGACAAGCGCATAACCATTCTTTTTGTGAAGGCATAGAATGAAAAATTATAGGAGTTGGTATTGATTGTAGGAAGTACCTAGACTAATTAAAGGAACATTCACATTTCTCCTTCTTGGGCGGTAAAATAAAAGCATGGCTCTATTATATCCAAGATAATGGAATATTTTTCTAATGGGAGATCATTTAATGGTCAAGATAAAACTAACCAGTCTGGGATTGCTTCATTCAACTTTGGAGCAGATGATATATGTCACAACTAGATCTAATATAAACACTATATCCTATTGGTCAAATTAATTTGTGTTTGATTTAACTTCATAACGGCTTACTTTTTCCCCAACAGCATCAAGGGCCACTTCGACCTCCACTTGAAGCTGATGATACACTTTTAAGGGTAGACTTTGTCAGAGAGGTTAATGCATTGCTACAAGAGGTCCGGTATCAACAAACTGAAGCACAGCATGCACAAGATTCGTTTGATCCTGAATCTGTTGCGAGTAGGTTGAAGCAACAGGAGAAACAAAGAGCCATACGCCAAGTAGAATCACTGCTGGACCTGGCCATAAATTTGAAATGGTAGCCATACTTTGTCCCTTCTATTGCTAATATGGGGTTTTGGAATCCCAGTTTGCCACATTTGTATGTTGTGCCCGTGTTTATTGTAGCATTTGTATTTATATTAGGACCTTTGTGCGCTTGTATTACAGTTGATCTATAAAAGAAATTATGTTTTGTTGTGCACAATTTCAAATTGCAGGTTTCTTCTCCTTTCCTTTTCTTCTTTTTTCAATGAATAGAAGTTTCCTTCAACCAAACTGGAAAAATACATGAAAGCTTCCAGCTGCGCAAATCTCATGCAGTTAAAGAACGTACCATGATACAATGAACTCAAGTAGTGGTTACTTCTACACTGCTATAAGAACACTGCCAACTCATGCTAAAATTTGTAGTGGCACCCAATGCAACTAAGACAACGCCTTTCTCTCCAGTATTCACATATGAAGAAGCAAGCAATATCAACATGACAAAAATAAAAAGGTGGGGGCGGAGGGGAAATGAAAGAAGTATCGAGTGGACTTATCTTTTGCCCATTAAAAATAAAAACAATCCCAATTCCCCTCTCTTGACTGGGCTTATGTCCATCTAATATTGAACTTATTAGTGGTAGACCAAAAATGAGGCCTATAACTTGAGGCTAAAAGGGTATTTTCCTGTCTGTAAATTATCCTAATTGTCCAAAGATTAATTCACAAAAGCTACCCTTCTCAATGATTGCTTCTTGCATCTCTAACTGAAATCAAATTCTTCCTTCACCAAGCAAAATAAGGACAAGTGCATGAGTTTGTGTTCCTTAAATTGAACACAACTTATAGTTGAGATTAAATGAACCAAACTAAAGATGAATAATTGAGTTAGTGGTTAATTACTATTATCTTTCATGCAAACAAAGCCCCAATCTTGAGAAATTGAGGCAATTTATAGCTATGGCTGATTTAGTTAATGGGTTACAATAATAGAGAGTTAAAACCTGCTATTATTGTTATGCAAGCGAAAATAGTAGTAATACACCACATCCACATATAAGAGTATTATCACCATCTTCTTAGCTGTTAAACAGAGTCTTCCAATCACAAAAGCTCCCCTTCTCAAAACCATATTGCTTCTTGCATCGTTACACTGACATCAAATTCTCCAATCACCAAGCAAATTAGGAAAAGTGCATGGGTGTGAATTAAATTGAACAATACTTATATAACATGAGCGTCCAAAAGTTAAGATTCAATGAACTAAACTAAAGACGAATATTTGAGTTAGTGGTTCATTACTATTGTCGTTCATGCAAAAAAAAGCCCCAACCTTGTGAAAATTGAGGCAATATATAGCAATGGCTGGTCATTGCTTTTAGTTGATGGGTTACAATAATAGAGAGTTAAAACTTGTTATTATTGTTATGCAACAAAACCTCAATCTAAGAAAGATTTTCTGTATGAATGTAACCAGAAAATTGATAGTCCAAGCAAGATTGAAAATATGCACATCACTAAACTATGAAAACAGTGCTTTGACGCCTTCAAGCGCAGATGGACATGCATGTGAGATGAATCCATATAAAAAATTTCTATCATTCAGTTAAATTTTAAAATAAATTTTTTTTTAAGTAATTGAATTTTGAACTGCTTGCTATAGTTTACACAAATGTTTCTACAGCGTTAGGACTTAGGATTTAACATAACAAGAATTGATTTTATAATCTTAATTTCAGAGGTTCTGAAATTAAGGCTACATCATGCTTTGATTCCAGATGGATGTTAAACATCGTGGCGGAGCTATAGCATGCCCCCCAAAATTTTAAAAAATTATTTTATATTATGTATAAGTATTAAAACTTTAAATATTTAGCTACAAAAATAGAAGTTAGCCCCCCCAAATGTTTAAGTTAGTCCAATAATGCTCTTAAAAACCAATAGAATTTGTCACTTGGTCTCGTAGTTATAGAGACAATATAGTTTTTGTTTTCTCTAATTCGTTTTTTGAACATATTTAATATCAAACTAGACAGCTTTTGTATACTCATTGGAGTTTAAAAGATGATAAGTTCCCCTAAAAAATTATCTTGCAAATATATATATTTTAAAGTTGTTAATTTTATATACAATATATTTATAAATTATGATCTACTCTAGTATCAAAATATTAATGTTTTTATTTGTGTACGTATGTTTACACGTGTACGATAGTTTATCTTGCCTCAAAACTAATATAATAATACCAAAATTTGGCCCCCAAACAAAAAGTCCTGCTCAGCTCCTAAACATCGAACTTAGGAAGTTGCAATAGAAATTAAGTAATGACCAACAAAGACAAGAAAATATTTTACATCAAGAAAAAGGTATTATAAAAAATTATAATCTATAATATTTTTTTTTCTTTCCTTTTGGAATGGAAGATACTAAACAAGAAAATAGAATCTCTCTTTTAACTTTAGAAGGCATAGCATCAATCAGAGAGGTCCAATAAAACTTACTACTTCGAAAAAACAAAAACGAAATGACGGTTTTAATCAAACAAGTGCAAGGGTGTGATTAAATTGAACACAACTTATATAACATGATCATCTAACATCAAGCTAAAGATTCAATGAACAAACTAAAGAAGAATAATTGAGTTAGTGGGTAATTACTATTATTGTTCATGCAAACAAAGATTGAGGCAATTTGACTATTATTGTTATGCAATCAAAGCCTCAATGTAGGAAAGATTAGCAAATTTTACTATAAATTTCAGGCCTCTGTTTCTCTCTCTCTCAAGTCTCAACTCACCCATCTTCTTCTTTGCATTCTCCACATCTCCATTGTGAAAACATGTCCTCAAGTGAGCCAAACTTGGGTGGCAGGAGCTTCTTCCAAGCTAAAATTGACAACAATTCCCACACTACCGCAGAAATCTTAGGTGATGATACAGGTGCGGTTGTCCCTGAAAACAAAAAAATTAGTACTGAAAAGAACTCTCAAAAGAAGCAGCAAGTTTCATCTTCATCATCAAAGAAGAATGATGAAGAATGTAGGAGTAGTAGTTTCCCAGCACCGTTGAGCTCGAGTGCTGTGCTGCGTATTGTGCCTCATAGAAAAGGTGGTCGCCTCATTCTTCAAGCTGTGCCTATCCATGAAGAAGAAGAAGACAAAGCTGAAGAAAAGTGAATTTTAGTAATGAATTAAAGCTAGCTCTATGTAGTATAGTCTAGTGGGTTCATGTGAGAAGAGCTTCCTTGTTATGTTTAATTTTCTAGTTTGTTTACTTAAGTTATGATGTATTATCTGTCAGTTATGGTATTGTGTTATTATGGTTACTAGCTGCGGACCCGTGCGTTGCGTGTGATAATTATTTTTATGGTGGTTTATTAATTTTTTTTTTTTTACAATTTAAACTAATCTAATAATGAGTAATGCATTTCGTAATTATATTTTTATTTATTATAAGAACAATCATATATGTAACATAGGAACAATCTAAAATACCAAAAAAATGTAAACTAAAAAAAATTAATAAAACTTAACAATAATTAATTGAACCAATATTAGGATAAAATTTTGTTTTTGATAATCTATTAAAGTTATTTTCTTTGTAGAAATTATAATTTTGGCCACCCAAAACATATTATCAAATAAACAATTATTGTATATATACAAATTTTAACTTTTGCAATTTGTCACCTATCCAATTATTTTCGTTTGGCTAACCTTTACTTTTCTTTAAATGAATAGCATTATAGAGTACTTCTAATACAACTATTAAAAGTACTTTGTCCACCACAAAGGATTAGAAAATAAACAAAAATTAGTAAAGTCTTATAGTTTAACATTCTAATTGAGCACCATAAAAAATCATGTTATGTAACAAAATAAATACCAAATTATCCAAGTCATGCTATGTAATAGAATAATATTATATTTTTATACGCTATATTTAATTCTTTAGATCGCAATAGGATAACATTTAACAATCATAGAAAATAAAAAATAAAATAAAAAACAAGAACAACAATTTAAAAAACAAAACTAAATTGCATTAACCCAAAATAGAGTTTTAAAGAATATAAAAAATTATCAACCTAAAGTAGAGATGCAATAAAAATAAAAAAATCCATCAAAAAATTTAGAGAGAGAGAGAGAGAGTACCATTTTTTTTGTGAGGAAAAACTATATATAGAATAGAAGAGATAGTGACAAATTTATAGTAAGAATGTGTGAATAAGAAGAGACAAAAATAAATAAAGATGAAGCGAAAAAGGAAGAATGATATTAATGTAGAGAATAGTGGAGAGATGAAAATGTGAGGGAGAAATATTGAAGAAGTAGTGGGGAGATGAAATGGTAAGGGAGAGAGAAAGGTTGGAGAAATGTAAATATTAAAAAAATAAATGTTAAAAACAATTATGGGAAAAAAAATAAAAAATAAATAAAAAATAAATAAAAAACCTAAAGGTTGAAAGGCTTCAACGTTTATTTTATTTTATATTATTTTTCCTTTAAGCTGAAAAGGCTCACACAAAATCCTAAAGCTGAACTGAAAAGGTTTTGGGTTAGACTTGATAGTGGAACTAAATAAATAAGAGATGGGCTAGATTAATTATACAGATTTATTATAGGGTAATAGTAGAAGTAAATAAATAAAAAGTGGGCTGGATTTATTATAGGGTGATAGTGAAAGTAAATAAATAAGTAGTGGACTATATTTATAAGGTTGAAAATTGTAAAAATCATTTTAAAATTGTAGGACAAATTATATATATTTTTTAAAAATAATGTGGCAGCTGATGTGGCGCAACATGAGAGCAGCAGTATTAAACACTACGCTTCAGCTTTTAGTAACGTATAGATTTGACATAGCAGTCAAAATTGTCGCCCATGTATTAATGCACTGCAATGCTCTGGTTTTGTACTCTAAACAGAGCAAATTCTCTGTTCTGTTCTGTAGGAGAAGAGTTCTGCAATAGACTTAAAACGACACCATTTCAGTTGAACATTAGTTAAGTAAGACGCGCGGCGTGGTAAATTTAAACAGAAACAGCATTGTTCAGCTGTAAATCTCTTCATTATTTGCAATTCTGCTATAAGCCTAAAGGACTAAAGCTGCGGTCACTTCTACTACACTTCTTAAAGAGTTCAGAGTTTAGTGGATGTGACAATTAATGGCCTATCCCAAACTCCCCCATAATAAAAGTTGAACTGGTTCCATGATGCTACACCATCTCTACAACACAAATGCTAGTAACAAGTTATGTTTGAGTGCTTACTGTATCATGATTTTGGTAAAACTGTTAAAAAGTACTTTTTGAAAAAGCTGAGTGTTTGGCTAACACTTATAAAAGTTGTAATTTGAGGGATAAATTACCAAAAAGGACAACATATATATAAGAGAGTTTATTTCATACTTTTTATTATTTTTTTTTATGTGAGTTTATTTCATACTCCCTCCGTCCCTTTTTTTTTGTCCTGTTTGAAAAGTCAAACTTTTTAAGGGAACATCATTTATTGTCTTGTCTATCTTTTAAAAATGTATAAGTTTCCAAAACTACCCTTAAAAAAATTTATCAAAAAATTGAATTAGTAAATTAATAGGGGTATAATAGGAACATTAGTAAATTAATGACTTTTATTTTTAGAAACAGGACAATATTTTGAGACATCTCAAAATGGAATAGAGGACAAAAAAATGGGACGGAGGTAGTACTTATTAATATACTTACTAAATAATAATAATAATAATAAATATATATTATTGGTATTATTTTAATAATGTTTGGGCAATTTTCCTTTTTTAGTGTCATAATTATTTGTTATTACCATTAATGACTTCTTATTAATATTAATTAAATCTAAATAATTTTCATCATCATGAAGCACAAAATGAAAATGTAAAAAGATGATAAAATATACACCAATAATCCAAGTTTAAATTGTAATACATAAAAATGTAAAAATATATAAAATACATATCAATAACCTAAGTTTAAATTTTACAACACAAAAATGTAAAAAAGATAATAAATTACATACCAATAACCCAAGTTGGCTTTTGTACTACATGATATTATAAAATAAAATAAAAAATAAGACAACTTTTCAGAAGGAATATAAAAGCTGGGACTCAGCTTTTCAATTATGGAGCTACCCTGATCCATTTTGGAAACGCACATATCCTGAAGGAATATAAAAGCCAACTTTTCAGAAAAGTTGGCTTTTATTCTCACCAAACGCACATTTGGAGCCAGCGTTTTTGAAAAGCCAACTTTTAGGCTTGAAAAGTTGAACCAAACGGGTACTTAGTCAAGGGCAGTTTTGTAACTCCACAGCCCAACGGATATAAAAATAAAAGCTGAGTCCCAGCTTTTCAATTATGGAGCAAAAGGCATTCATTTCCAAAACGCGCAAGATGTGAAGGAATGTAAAAGCCAACTTTCAGAAAAAGTTGGCTTTACTCTCACCAAACGCAAATATAGAGTCAGCATTTTGTAAAAGCCAACTTTTAGGCTTATAAAGTTCAACCAAACGGGCACTAACAAGGAGCACGTAATGAATCAAAACTCCTAAACCATCATCTGCAATTTTTACGTAGTAGTTCATTTTTCAAGCTTCATCTAATAAATAAGCTTCAATTGCCTAATGATTAATTATGCACAAGCGAAGAGATTTTCTAAATCATCCTCTCCAATCAAATTCACTTTTATTCATTTATTGGAACCTTTCTAAAGAAGAGCTTGCCTCTAACCAATAAAACCAACTGACAACTAAATCCACCTGACAAAACCATTTGCCAGCTAATCTAGGGGCATTCACTATGCAGTTTATGTTCATGCCAAATCAATCATTCACTTTAACACAAAACATCACCTAGTTCAGCACTTTGAGCTTTATTTAATCACACAAAACCGAACACATCCTCATACACTAAACTAAACACAGTTCTGCTAAAACCAATTAAAACATGGAATGAAAAACAAAACCCATTAGTGAGAGCACTGCCCTTCATTGGGCCTATTGAGAAAATATGTATGGGTTCGCCTGGTGTGTACTGAACCCAAGCATACCCAACACAGGCAACCAATATTCAATTCTTTTGGCTGAGAATTCTTTAAAGGAAAAGAAATTGAACAAAGAAAAGGTCTGTTGCTGCATAGAATAGAAGTTTTGCCTCCATAGTACAGGTTTGCATGACTAAACCTTGAAATGTTGACTGAATCGGTTTTTCCACATAACGTACAACCATGTGTGATTGTGAACATGTGTTGGAACTGTGTATATTGGTGAGAGCACTTTAACCCAAGCATGTCCATGCTTAATTTCTGAACATAATCACTTGAAGCAGCTTAAAAAATTATAGGGTAAAATATCATTTTCGTCCCTAAACTATCACAAAAGTTCGTTTTTCGTCCCTAAACTTTCAAAAGTTCTATTTTCGTCCCTAAACTTTTCCAAATGTATTGATTTTCGTCGCTCCCACATCAGCACTCTGTCAAGCCATGTCAGCACTCCGTCAGACGGAGGGACGAAAATCAATACGTTTGGAAAAGTTTATGGACGAAAATAAAACTTTTGAAAGTTTAGGGACCAAAAACGAACTTTTGTGATAGTTTAAGGACGAAAATGATATTTTACCCAAAATTATATCTTTAACATAAAACTAAATGGGATTAATATAATTGTCACATCCTTTGGTAAAGATAAAAATAATAATCTTATTAATGAATTTACACAGGTTTTTTCAGCAGCTATTGACTACTAAAAGAACATTATGATCTGCTGCACTTCAATTTTATTATTACATTATTATACAACAAAGGGGTTCAACCTCTCACATTAACTAACTTTGCATTGTGGAAGGGGAAGAGTAGGTCTGGGAAATTTTCAGTTACTTTTTAGGCTGCTGCTAGCTTCAAATAGAGCACAACTGTGAGACTTCATCTCATAAGCAACTGATTCTGCCATCTGCTCAGGAAGGGTTTCACCACTGGTTGAAAAAAACCCTGGGAATGGAAGAGCTGTGTCAACCAAACAGCGCCATGACATCCCTTCTGGGGGTTGGGGTAGAATAACACTCTCTGAATGGTCAGCTGCATTGAAAGCAATAAATAAATCACCCCTCCTTACATGGGAAGAAGATTCAGAGTTCAATGGGCTCTCCACTTCGTCAGCCCTCAATGTCATGGCCAGGAATCTGCAGGATGGATCTTCCCATTTAGGAGGAGACTGGTCACTTCCACGCCACTCAATATTTTCTTCTTTCAGGAAATTCCTTTCCTGAAGAAGATCACTTCGCCTCATTCTCAACGAACTCAAAAATGAGATGAATTGTGAGGTTTGAATACTAAAACCCGTTTTTAGAGTATTCCAATCAAGAGGTTTTCTACCACTATATGCAGGGGAACCACCACAAGATTGGCCACACTCATCTCCCATGTTAAGAATAGGAACACCCAATGAAATATACAGGACAAAGAGAAAATTACGGATTTGTTTAAGCCGTCTTTCAAGGACAGTGGTGTTATCTGTAGGTCCTTCTTCCCCACAATTCCAACTTAACTGTGAAGCTAATGCATCATTACTGAAGCTGACTAAGTCCACAAGAGTTAATCCAAAATTTCTAGCAATGAAATTGAAAGAGAATGCTGGGCCTCGTCCATCTGAAAAGATATCCCCACTCCCACAAAGCCGTGTCGCAAGGTCACTTAGAAGACCCTCACCCCTCCAAAAATTTCTCACATCGTTACAAAATTTTGTATCAATTTCTGCCCATCTCTTCCAATGAGGAAAACGAGTTTCCTTTGGTAGCATGTCATGTGGATCCCAGCAATCTGCAATGATTTTGGTCTTTGAGAGTAGTGGATCAAAAGCAATTGCTTCAACCAAGGGAGGGCGAGACAAGTATTCTCCATGAAACCCTCTCAACAAAGATGAAGCATTTATGAAACAAAATCCATCAATATGAAACTCAGTCACCCAATGTTGCAGACTATCCAAAATCAATTGTTGCACAATAGGATAATTACAATTCAAATAATTTGTTGCTTCCAAATCCTCGCCTTCATTCACATGATAATAGGATATATCATCAATGCCTTGCAGTGATCCAGCCACAGCAGTATGAGTAAAAACAACTTCCAACAAAACTTCTATCCCGTTGGCATGCAATTTTTTTACCATCTCCTTCATTGAGTTAATAGCAGATACAGAACCACCAGAAGGTCCATACAGATTCATGGGTGAAAAGAAATGACAAGGAAAATACGGTCCATTTTTCTCATCAAACGAGAAAATTGGCTCCAGTAAAACAGCATTCATGCCCAGATCTTTAAAATGCTGCAACTTCTCTGTCAAACCAATGAAGGTCCCAGCTACATCAGTAGCTAGCTGGCTAGATTTGTGCTCAGTAAAGTGCCTCACATTTAACCGGTACACCACTAGTTTTTCCATTGGTAAGTAAGGATGAGTATCATCACCCCAGTCAAAACCAGGTTCCTTGCATAGTCGTCCAAGATACTTCTGAGATCCATCACTACTAGGAATAGAATTTACAATAATCTTAGCATATGGATCCAAAATAATTTGCCCTGCATCAAATTTATTATTGTTTCTCTGAAGTAGAGACCCTTTGCACCGATAACCATAGCTCACAAAAGTCCATGCACTTTCAAATGAGGCATGCCAGATGTCACCAGAACGATTGATGTATGGATCTAGATCAAGCTCTAAAGCAGGTTCATCTGCTTTTGCATCATCATAGAAGCATAAAATTACACCTTCTACATTTCTTGAAAAAATTGCAAAGTTCATGGAACCATCAGGTGAAAAGGAGAGACCCAATGGAGCTGGATAACCTTTACGAAAACCAACTGGCACACAAAATTTTGTCTTCCTATGACTTCTAATTTCTGAGCCACGGAAGCCAGAATCTGATGGTAATTTTAAAATAAATGAGAGATAGAAGGGAATTTGTTTTGCTTCAAACTCTAACTCAAGTGCAAACCTGCCAGCAGAGGTCTGTATGAATGGGGTTTCACTGGTTGAGGTTCTAGAATCTGGAACTGAACTTTGAACATCCAGAGGTATGAAACTTGACGAATCAGCTCTGTACCTGCCCCAACTTGATATCAGTCTATCATCGCTGCTTTGTAGTTGTAACGATGAAACTTCAATATTCACAGCATATTTGACACTTGTTTTTCTAACAAAAACTTTCACCTGACCACCAACTTCTGTCCAAAATAGATAAGTTAATAATGCCTTTTCCCGATTATCAGCTTCAGTAATTGTACTGACTTTCTGTTCAATTTCCTCAACCAAAACTCGTGATGTAGCAAACACTCTGGAATTAAGATGCCGGCAAGAAGATTTCACCACATTCTGTGAAACTTCATCACAAATTAGCCTTCTTTCCAAATCCATTTTTTCAAAGCCATATCTAATGTGGTTTCTATATATATAATGACAGGCAGGTGACGATTTAGAAACATCACTGATTCCACACTTCAAATAGCAGGACTGTATTGCAAGTGATGGTGGAAGAGTTGCCATCTATTGTCCAAAAAACATATCCCAAACAAGAAAGAGGGTAAGATGTTTGCAAGCGTGAAGAAGATTATCCTCCTAAATTTGAAAGTTTTTTTCTGTTCAAATTTCAAAATAGTAAGAAATTAGTTTTTGAATAAATAGATCAAACAGAACATTTTAAGTATTGTGGCCAATTTCCCTAATATTAGTTTATACCAAGAAACAGACTAAAGAAATCATGTTGGACTTGCATGACTTAGCTGCAGGACCAAATTTAAATTTTAGAAAAGAACCGGGTAGTTTCAAATGAATTACAAAAATAATCTGGCACATCCTTTTAACCAAAAAAAAAAACAAAAACTTTGGTAAATCCTATTAAACATTGGTTCTAAACAAAATCAATGACCAAAAATCAACCAGATAAACTACAAATCCGGTCTAAGAGATTAATCACAAATCAAAACAAATAAATCCACTCAAAACCCTAAAAATTTTACCTTTCTCTCTAGTCTCCAGTCTCCACTGTTCAGTCTGTTCTCATCTGCTCAACAGACAACAGCTCAAGGCAGCAAGCTTGAAGCTCCTCCGCCTGGACTCTGATTCTCTGCTCTCCGCCTCTCTCAAGTCTCAACTGCTCACCTCACCTCACCTCAGGAATCAGGTATAAAATTATAAATATTTGGGCACAGCCTAGGGCACTCCATTTTATTTGTTAACAACTTAACATAACTTTGTTTATTTGGGCCCTCCCTGTCCCTGGCTGCTTTTGTAACTTTGTTTATCACTTATCAGTTTATCATTATGCCTGCCGGGACCCTCTCTAGACTGGGCGTTAAGTTTGGATATGAAAAACTGGATTTTTTTATAAAATAATTATAAAATCCAAACAATATTATTAATTAGCTAACGTTTCAAACATATTGCATTTTTAACAATTCGGCTTCAGAGGAGTCGATTTTACTGTTCATATTGCTTATTTTTGTGCCACGTAGATAAAGAAATCGATTGCATTATACTCAATTTTAATACATAGAAATCGACTTCAGCGAAGTCGACTTCAATGCATAGAAAACGACTCCACTGGAGTCGTTTTCTATGCATTGAAGTCGACTTCCCTGAAGTTGATTTCCCCAAAAACCCATCTCCTCCACTGAGAACCCAGCGACAGAAGAATGGGACAGCTTACCCAGCGATGAAGACGACTTCAGCGGCAAAACCCAGCGATGAAGACGACTTCAGCGGCAAAACCCAGCGATGAACACAACGCTTCGTTCTTCGTTCTGTAAAAAACCCAGTCACCGTGACTGACGAACGAACTCAGGCGCCTGGGTTTCTTGCCGACGAACCCGCCGATTCTGACCGACGAACCCAGCACACCAAACCCCGACGAACGCACACCAAACCCCGACGAACCTGGACACCGACGAGCCTAACACGCTCGGATCGGATCAGTGGAGGAGAAGAACACGCTCGTCGGCACCTGGGTTCGTCGGCACCTGCGTTCGTCGGAGCCTGGGTTCGTCGGCACCTGCGTTCGTTGGCGCCTGAAGTGTTGCTGGGTTCGTTTTGGGTTCCTGTGGGTTTTTTGGCGTGGGACTTCTGTGGGTTCGTCCGTGGGGGGTTTTTTGGACAAAGAAATCGACTACGGTTGAGTCGTTTTCAATGCAAAGAAAACGACTCCACTGGAGTCGTTTTCTTTGCATTGAAAACAATTCCTTTGTGGTCGATTTTTGTGTAGAAAAATTGAATATAATGGACTCGATTTATTTATCTACGTGGCACAAAAATATGGAATATGAACAGTAAAATCGACTCCTCTGAAGTCGAATTGTTAAAAATGCAATATGTTTGAAACGTTGCCTAACTAATAATATTGTTTGGGTTTTATAATTATTTTATAAAAAAATCCTGAAAAACTTACAATAAGAAAAAAAAAAAAAAATTAATTGAGTCTAAAAAATGATCTATGAGTAAATTTGTTATTAATAATAAATAAAATATAACACAAAATTTAGATGAAAATATTACAAAGAGCAAAAAATTCACCAAAATAATTTAGAAGAAAATGATGTTCAATTTTGCAATACAACAAATCTTGATAATGAACTTCAAAATAATTTAGAAGAAAATAAAAATAATGATGAAAAATATAATATAAAAATATTAAATAAACATTAATTTAATTAATAAATAAGTATAAAAAACGCCATATTTTTAGTTCTTACCTTAGGCCCCAAAATGTCTAAGGCAGCCCATGTTTCTCTCTCATCCTCTTTCTGCCTCAACCCACGTCACACCGTGCTCCATGACTTACCACCAAGCTCTCCTTCTAAACCTCCATGGCCAGAGCTTTTCAAACTCATCACCTCCAACCACGCACCACTGCCGAAACCCAGCCAAAATCAAATCACGACCACCACCATGGTCAAAACCCAACCAAAATCAAATCGCAACAAAAACCCAGAAGCCTACCAAATCACAAATCAAATCACACCCACTGAAATCAAAGCACAAAACCCACAAAATAACCAAAATCACAAAATGAAAACACTGAAAGTGAACCCACCGTTAAAAAAACATATATTGGTTTTATTATTATATTTTAGAAGAAGAATCATCTTGTTGAACTAATTTTAGATCCAAATTAATCAAACACATACCACAAGCAAGAATGATAGACTGAAAGCAAAGCAAAAAAAATGGTATTTTCCAGAAAAGTGTTGAGAGGAAGAGATTTTCATAGTCTTTGGCTCGGCAACACAATCTTCGATTTCCTTTCTTGACGTGGCTTTCGCTCGCTCTTCTCCCGTCAGCTTAGGTGACGTATAAAGAGAAATAAAAGGAAGAAGAACAAAGCACCGCGTAAAAAAGAAGAAAAGAAAAATGGTGAGAGAAGAAAGACAGACTGAGATCAGGTGCACTGTCATAGGTATTTTTTTTACATTTTTTACTCTATTTTTTTAACTTTTTAACTCTCTTTTAATATATTTTATTTAATTGTTGAGATTGAAAGTTATTTTTTCAACTTTTAATCTCAGCCATTAATTACAATTGCATCAAGGTATTGCACCTGAATCTGAAAAAGACAAAGAGACCTACACATACACATACAAATACACATACACATACACATACACGTACATAAGTACACATACACATACATAAGCACGCATAAACACATACACATACACATAAACATACATAAATATAAGCACGCATAAACACATACACATACACATACATAAGCACACATATACACACATACACATACACATACAAATACACATAAACATACATACACATAAACATATATACACATACACATAAATATACATATACATAAACATAAACACACATGCATATAAACACGTATAAACTCACATAAACGTAAACATACACACACATAAACTTAAATATAAACATAAACAGAAATAGATGCTCGATTTAGCACACCAAAGTAACTAACGAAATTGTTTGAGGATTAGTGTTAGTTTGCAATTTTTTCTAGTCTATATGAGGGTTTAATTTTTCTCAGTCTATATGTGTGTTTATGTCTATATATGTTTATGTTTATATGTGTGTGTTTATGTTTGTTTGTTTTTGTTTATATTTGTTTATGTGTATGTGTGTTTATATTTGTTTATTTTTGTGTATGTTTGTTTGTGTTTGTGTTCATGTATGTTTATGTGTATGTGTATTTATGTTTATATTTATGTTTATAAATATAAACATACACAAACATACACACATACATAAACATGCATAAACATAAATGAACATAAATATAAACACGCATGCACATAAACATAAACATAAACATACGCATACATACACATAAACATATACATACACACTCATACACATACACATACACATACATAAATATAAACATAAACACACATGTAAATATAAACATACACATACACACACATAAACACACATAAACATACACACACATAAACTTAAATATAAACATAAACACACATAAATACTCAATTTAGCAAACCAAAGTAACTAATGAAATTGTTTGAGGATTGGTGTTAGTTTGCAATTTTTTCCAGTCTATATGAGGGTTTAATTTTTCTCAGTCTGTATGTGTGTTTATGTCTATGTATGTTTATGTTTATATGTTTGTTTGTTTTTATTTATGTTTGTTTATGCGTGTTTATGTGTATGTGTGTTTATGTTTGTTTGTTTGTGTTTGTATTTGTGTTTATGTATGTTTATGTGTATGTGTATTTATGTTTATAAATATAAATATACACAAACATACACACATACATAAACATGCATAAATGAACATAAACATAAACACACATGCACATGCACATAAACATAAACATACACATACACATACACATACACACTCATACACATACACATACATAAACATACATAAATATAAATGAACATAAACATAAACATACATGCACTTACACATAAATATAAACATACACATACACACACATAAACATACACATACACATACACATACACACTCATACACATACACACTCATACACATACACATACATAAACATACATAAATATAAATGAACATAAACATAAACACACATGCACTTACACATAAACATAAACATACACATACACACACACACATACACACACACACACACACACACACACACTCATACACATACACATACATAAACACACATACACATACACATACATTTTTAGTTCTCGCATTAGGCCACAAAATGTCTAGGGCCGCCCCCAGTGTTGCAGAAATAAGCCAAAATGAAAAGTTTCAATTACATACATTAGCAGAAGATAACTTCACATATAGTTAAAGCAAAACACGGGAGAAAATTGTATCAACAAATCACCAAAATTATTTCCAAACAAGATATCGATTTCCCTAAGATGTGCTTATGTAAAATAGTCATTCACAACAACGTATAGACTCATTTTAAATGCTATCATTGAAAACAAAGTAATCATTTTTAAATTCCACATAATGCAATTAACCTATTCAATGCCCACAAGATGCCGAGAAAATGCATAAAATTTATTTGACAATGAACTGGACCATCATTAGATTATCGAGACTAGAAAGATATACAAAATAAATAAGCTCGTAAACACTAAAATTGAATTACACCAAGTTGAGAAAAAAAGCTAAAAGTATAGAATAAATACTTCAAATCATCAAAACAATGATACCCAGAAGCCAAAACCAATAACAAATTCAAATCATGAAAACAATGACACCCAGAAGTCAAAAACCAAGAACAACTACTTCAAATTATCAAAACAGTAACACCCAGAATCCAAAATCAAGAACAAATACTTCAAATCATCAAACCAATGATACCTAGAAGCCAAAATCAAAACTTTACATTCAAACACAATCAAACGAAAGAGGGAATGGAACTTACATCATGGGGTTTCCTTAGTGTGAGAAGCTGACATTTTCCATTAGATGAGAAAGAGAGTCAGAGAGGGAGAGAGAGAGAGAGAGTTTGCGCTATCACCGCACAACGGAGCTAAGCTGATAATGATAGAGATTTGGAGAATTTTGATGGAATTAGTGCACGAGTCACGAGTGTTTGTTAATGGTACTACGCTTTTGTATAGGTTACTTAATCCTCACCATTAGATCTGACATGTTGAGAAACAGTTTTTCCTTTAACGGGTCAATATTGTACTTTTCTTTTTCTTTTTAATAAGTGACGCACCTTTAATTAATGGTATAAATGTATTTTTAGTCTCTACATTTTGATTTTTTTTTTTTCATTTTAGTCCTTACATTTTATTTTTACCACTTTTAGTCCCTAAAGCAATTAACGCCTTTCATTTAAGTTCTTGAAGCACCATTCCGTCACCAAACTTACGGGGAAACTGACGGATCAATAAAATATTATTAAAAAAATTATTTGGCATTTTTTAAATGCCAAAATTAAAAAAAAAAAAAATTAATTGCTCAATTTTTTACAAGTTCTTCCCAAATCCAAGAAATAAACCCAGCACCCAAACCAATATATGACAAATCCCGAATCTAAATCCAGCAACCAAATCGTTTTCAAAAAAAAATCCAGCAACCAATTCTAATCTCTATCAAATCCAGAAAAACAAGAAACAAATCAAAGAAACCAACAGTGCATGTCGAAGAGAACAAGAGCAAACCCAGAATCAAACTTCACCTTCTCACAATCAAACCCAGAACAAGAGCAAGAATACCCAGTAAACTTCAAGTTCTCACAATCAAACCCACCACCACCATTGATTAAGAGCAAGTCAAACCCAACCAAACAAACCCATCTTTTAGCAACCAAACACAGCAACAAGTAACAAAAAAACTCAAAGAAAAATTCTATGGTTTTTGGGTTTGGAGCAAATCCAACGGCATCATTTCTGCCTCCTCAAATCCAACGAAATCGTTTCACACCACCAATCCTAACTCCACCAAAACAATGCCGTCAAACCCCACTGTTTCTGCCTCCTCGGCCACTCCGTCAAACGACACTGTCTTGACAAACAACTACCTCGTCATCGTTGTCGTCCTCATCAATCGAAGAGAGAGTTTGGCCTCATCGCATCGTTCTCTCTCACACAGGTTGAGTTCGTTTTTCCGGTAAAATCCATTGTTCCTATCGTTTTCTCCGCATCAAGAGAGAAGCACAATCTGCTCGTCATTGGTCTGCTTGTGAGCTCCGGTGCGTGGTGGAGAAGAAGGCTGAGTGAGCTTCGACGATGGACCTATAGTGGAGAGTGAGAGATTCTATCCATGGACGGTGAAGAGAGAGAGAGAATTTGAGATTGATCTTTGATGAGAATTTTTAAGAAATGATTTTAATTTAAATTAGATTTAAGGTTTTAAAAAAAAATTAATTTACTTTTTGTTAAATGATTTTATTTTTTAATTTATTTTCTTTTTAATGCTGACGTGGCATAAAAAATGCCAAGTAATATTTTTATTGATCCATCAGTTTCTCCATTAGTTTGGTGACGAAATGGTGCTTCAAGGACTTAAATGAATGACGTTAATTGGTTTAGGGACTAAAAGTGGAAAAAATAAAATGTAGGGACTAAAATGGAAAAAAGTCAAAATGTAAGGACTAAAAGTGCATTTACACCTTAATTAATCAAAGAGGTTAATCAGCCTCAAGAACATGAAGAATGTACAGTGGTACATCTTTCCATTTAGACAGTTAAATTGAGTGAATTAATTGCCCATCTAGCCACCCCATGGGCTACATTATTTCCTTGTCAATGAATATGGGTAAAGCTAATACAATCAAAAGAAGAGACTAACAGTTTTACATCTTGAATCAAATGTCCGTGTAAAGCTAAAGATAAATCTGAGTTGATCAGCTCCTTGTAAATGGTGTTCGAGTCTCCTTCTATAGTTGTAGTAGTGATGCCGAGCTCCAAAGCAAATTCAACTGCTCTTTTTACCTCTATAGGCTCTACCTGAGCCACAATTGCTAGAAGGGGAATTTGCTGTGACAAAGAGGCCATAACAACTCCTTTCGAGTTGCAAATCACAAATCCAATTCCAGCTCTTCCTTGCTCTAAGAAAATAGCTTCGTCGTAGTTTACTTTAAAACCACCTAAGTCTAGCGGCTTCCACCTAGTGTGCTTCTGTGTAGCAGTTTTGAAACGGTTGGATGAGTGCGTCGAAACTCAGCCTTCCTTTCCTTCGCCAAGTTGAGGATTTTGTTCAAAGGAAACGTAGCTTCCTTGAACCGAATCTGATTTCTGCGGTTCCATACAGCCCACCCTGTGAATGCCAGTAGTGCTGTGTCTTTGTTCTCGGAGAAAGCATGTGTAAAAATATCTATCACGGGTTTCCCTTCCAATGCCGAGATCTAGCTCCATTATGGGTCTAATTTCCATACCTCCTGCACATCAGAACAAAAGAAAACAGCATGTGAACCATCCTCATTCCTCACCTTACAGTTTTCACACAGGGCATCTTGGACAATTTTCCTGCGACACAAGTTGGCTTTTGTTGGAAGAGCTTTCCTACAAGCTCGCCAAACAAAGTTTTTTACTTTGTCAGGAACCTCCAATCCCCATACATTTTTCTAGAAAATCGATTCTTGGGCTATCAACTGATTCGGTGCAGCACCCTTATGCAAGAAACGATAACCTGATTTGACAGTGTGTGGGCCTGTTGGAGTAAAAGGCCATATTAGAATGTCTTGTTGATTGGATGAACTTAGGGGGATGCTTTTTTATAACTTTTGCTTCTGCTGCTCCAAACACATAGTCAATAACATCAGTTTGCCATCTTCTTGTAGATAAGTTGATCAAAACTGCCACTGAAGAGTTTTCTTGTCCATACAACACAGGTGAGGTGATTTTGGCCTTATTTTTAGATGGTAACCAATTATCTCCCCATATTTTTATTTTTTTCCCATCACCCACTCTCCAAAGTGCACCCTTAGAGATAACATCTCTTCCCTTGAGTATACTTCTCCATGCATACGAGGCCGAGGATGAATCTTTTGCCTCAAGAATAGACCCTCTAGGAAAAAATCTTGCCTTAAAAACTCTATAAAAGAAGGAATTGTCATCATGAAGGAGTCTCCGAGCTAATTTGGCTAGCATTGCCTCATTAAACATTGTGAGATCCTTGAAACCCATTTCTCATTGATCTTTATGTTTTCACATATCATCAAATTTCACCTAATGGATTTTTCTTCTATCCCCCCTTTATCCCCACCAGAATTTCCAAATGAGCAATTCAATTTCATAACACAAGGTGACCGGAAGCTTAAAACAACTCATGGTATACGTGGGGATTGCTTGAATCACTGATTTAATGAGAACTTCTCTTCCTGCTTGAGACAAAAGTTTTCCTTCCCATCCCTGTTATCTCTTCTATACTCGTTGTTTCAATTGATCAAAACTCGCTCTTTTATTCCTCTCCACCATGGCGAGCAAGCTCAAATAATCTTCATATTACTTCAATTCTATAACTCCAAGATCACCCATAATCTAATTTTGCATATCAATAGGACTGTATTTACTAAAAAAGAGAGTTGTCTTGTCTCTATTTAGTCTTTTCCTTGAGACCTGTTCATAGGAAGAAATAATCTCCAACCTTTTGATAGTCATGGGTGGTAGCCCAACAAAACAAAAGACTATCGTCTACAAAGAGTAAGAGTGTTAGTTTTGGGCCATTACAACAAATAGATACACCTTTGATACCACCATTACAATTTGCTTTTTGTATCAATCTATGTAGGCCCTCCGAGCACAACAAGAAAAGGTTTGGGGAAAGTGGATCTCCTTGGTGAATACCTCTACTTGGTTAATTGTTTCCATTGGGTTCCCCATTAATCAAAATGGAATATGTCACAGAAGTGATGCATTCCATGACTAGAGCCACCCATCGATCATTAAACCCCATCTGCAACATGACATCTTTCAATAAAGACCATTCAACCTGATCATACGATTTACTCATATATAACTTGAGGGCCATAAAACCCAAACTCCCTGAGTTATGATTTTCATATAATGCAGTGTTTCAAAAGCCACGAGGATATTATCAGTGATCAAGCGACCCTTCAAAAAGGCATTTGATGTTTGGAAATGATATGGGGGTAACACTTTCTTCAATCTGTTTGCTAATACTTTTGAAAAAAATTTGTAAAGTACGTTGCAAAGGCTGATGGGTCTAAACTTAGTAACCCTCTCTGGATTTTTTTTTTTTTTTGGAATCAAGGTAATGAATATATGATTTAATGGATTAGGCAAAAAACCTGAATTCAAAAAATTCAAAATAGTGTTGATAACATCACCTTTTACCAAGTCCCAAAAATTATGATAAAATAGGGGAGGCATTCTATTCGATCCCGGAGCTTTGAGTGGAGCCATTTGTTTCAAAGTGGCCTCAACGTCCCATGCTTGAAATTCACCTGTTAGAATATCATTCATGTTTTCGATTACTATCTAAGGAATGAAATCTAAATCTGCTGTCAAGTCTTCTGGATTTGATGAAGTAAATAACTGCTTATAATACTCCAAGAAACTTGCTGAAATCTGATCTTGCTGGGTGCACCATTCATTGGCCTGGTTTCGGATTCCAACAATGCAGTTTTTTTCGTTTTCTTTGAATGGCTCGGCAATGAAAAAAGCAAGTATTTCGATTCCCATCTTTAATATAAAGTGTACGTGATCTCTACCTCCACATCCTCTCTTCTTTGTCCATAAGCGAATTTATTTCCTTCTGCAATTGCACAACCCAAAATGAACCTCCTCCCTGTAAAGCTAATCTCTCAACCTGTGTTAGTTCTTTTCTTTTTTTCGCCAGCTTTCTTCGAATATTGCCAAAACAATTCTTGCTCCATCTAGTCAATTCCTTTCCACATTTTTCCAATTTCCGAATCACCTTTGTATTTTTAGCCCCATCATAGCTGGCTTGCCATACCCCCTTCAACTATTTCACCATAGCCTTTATCAGCTAGCCACATTTCTTCGAACCTAAACAATTTTTTCTTTTGCTGAAATTCCAAGTCCAATAAATCAACCCTTAACAGTTTATGATCAGAGGTCATGCTGTCAATATGATGCACTCGAGTACTTGGAAATTCTGTAAACCACTCATGTGAAGCAACTACTCTGTCCAATCTTTCTCAAATTGACACCCCACTACGATAATGTTTACTCCAAGTGTAAGGGAAGCCTTTGAACTCCAAATCCATAAATTCACATTCTTCTAAAACTTCTCTAAATATCTGCATTTGGTTGTGTGGTCTTAATCTTCCTCCTAACTTCTCAGATTACTTGGTAATCTCATTAAAATCTCCAGCGCAAAGCTAGGCTAAGGAGTTTTGACTATGTAAATGATGAAGAAGATCCCATGATTCATGTCTTTTATGTGTTTCAGGCTCACCATAGAAACCAGTGAACCTCTAAGCTTTCCCAGAATTTTTATTGACCGTAACATTAATATAATTTAGTGATGAGGACTCTACATCAATGTTGATATCATCTTTCCAAAACAATACCAAACCTCCACCTTTATTAATTCTTTGAACAAAAAACTTCTTATCAAAACAAATACGATCTCTTACGTAGTCTAGCCTTGCTTCATCTGCCAATGTTTCGGCTAAGAACATGACAAAGGGAGCTTTTTCCTTCACCAATTCTACAAGCTCTTGAACTGCCAGTTGGTTCCCAAGCCCTCTACAGTTCCAAACTATGCAACTCATTGCTCTTGGTGGGGCTGGAAGCCAACCTCTGCCAATACAGAGTAATTTTCTTTGTCATTGTGTGAAACCAAAAATTCTTGCTTGGTAACTCACTATGATCAATAACCATGTCCATGGGCCATTTGGAACCAACAGAATCATCTATGGTGCCCATTTGGCCTGGGCAGTGCCATTAGGGGTATCAGATACTTGCAAATTATTGGAAATATCGTGAAGGGGTGTAGCATGATTCTAATGGAGTGGAGGAACTAGAGTTGGAGCACCTGACATACTCTGATTTGCATCTTGGTCATCCCCTAACGTGCCCAAATCAAACAGTGGAGATTTTTTCTTACGTGTTTTGGTAATTGTGGCATGTGCTAAATTCAAAGGATCCTCATAAATCTCAAGATCATCATCAATATCCTTTAGTTGCTAAGAAAAAGAAACTCCTTTATTTTCGAGATCTTGGAAAACAAGATGTGAATTGTTTTTTAAAACTATGGACTCGTGGGATTTTAAATTTGGAAATTCCACAAAATCCACCTCCATATTAGAATTTTCCTTATCTATTTGATTCACTGTTTTTGGTGGTGGCACCGGAGTCGGACCTGACTTGCTTGCCCTTCGCTGCTGTGTCGAGATATTTTCCCTCCTGTCTTCATAGTACCCCGAAACCCGAACCACGTTCTTCCTTGATAAACCCATCGGAATTGCCCGAATCCATGACCCAAATTGTTGGGAAGTTGTCTGGAGAGTACCCTTACTCTGAATCTAGAGATCACACTCCTTGTCTCCATGATCAAGACAGCCACACCAATAGTAGATATTTGGTAATCGTTCATACCTAAAATTGACCCAAATTTTCTCTTCTTCATCAAGCTTGATTATCCTTCCTCGGTAAAGAGGCTGGAAAATATCCAGAGTCACCCTTACTCGGATGTAGCTTCCCCCTTCACTCTTCGAATCTTCAGTTGAACAGTTGACCACCCCCTCACAAATTCTCAATAGTGTGACATACTTTCCCCACATAAATCTTAGGATAGATTTTACAAATTTTGGGAGGTGGGATTCCTTAGAGAAGGGAAGACCATCTGATCGGGGATGATCCATTAATAATGTCTTTTACGCAAATACTAAATATTTGGGTGAGTTCGGCCCTCTCCCGAAAGAATTATCAATGACACTCCGATGATAAAGTCAGTAAATGAGAGCTTAAGTTATGAGATTACATTTTCATACTCGTATCGTTTAACCCTATTTATACAAGCTAGTTATTCTCTTTTTTTCACCCAAAACTAAAGTATTCCCTAAACTCAGGTTTTTGAGTTGATTTGATGGTTGTCATTAAACGTGTGGGTCAATAGGATACAAATGGGCAGCTGTTGGTTTGCCCCTAAAAGGGACATACCAAATCACATTAAATGTGATGTAAAGTTGTTGGGGCACAATAAATATGATTCTGATCATGTCTTTATGACATTCCCTGTTAGGTGATGACATCGGTCCCACATAGATTTCTTTAATATCACTTGGTTCCTTCTCTAATTAGTGCCCTTTAGACCATCCGCATCCGGTTTTCCTATCTCATCTTATTTTACCATCCCAAAAAGCTACTTTACCAATTATACCATAACATTTTTCAATACACCCAACATCCCAAAATTCTATATTTTTCCCCATTTTATTTAAATATTCTATTTTATTCTTTTTTTTTACTATTTCTCTTTTTCTATTCCTTTTCCTCTCTTTCTCCCTCAACCTCTAGTAGACTAGCACCAGTTTCAGCACAGAGCCACACACAGAGACCCATGATACATCTATCCAAACTCATCACCACACACACAGAGCCACATTCACACAAACACAGGAAATCACTCTTTTGAAACAAACTATTTCATTCTTGAAAAACCACAACAAAAAAGATTAAGAATCAAGATTCATAAGTTTCATTTTCTCTCTGTTCTTCCTCAACTTTCTAGGAAACCAAACAGTTCGCAAACAACAACAAAACCCAGAACGCAAACAACAACAAAACCCAGAACCTTCTCTTATTTTCTTTCATCTTCACACTAAACAAAAACAGAACACAATCCAAGAGTTTCAAACCCAAAAAAAAAAAAAAAAAAAAACTAATCAAACATGCAAACCCAGTCAAACCGATTCAAACCCACGATCTCACACTGATTCAAAACCCACGATCTCACACCGATTCAAACCCTTCACACCAAACAAAAACAGAACACAATCTAAGAGTTTCAAAACCAAAAAAAAAAAAAAAAAGGACTAATCAAACATGCAAACCCAGTCAAACCGATTCAAACCCACGATCTCACACCGATTCAAAACCCACGATCTGACACCGATTCAAACCCAGTCAAACCCATCAGAGCCCTCGTCGGAATCACTACCGGAGCCATCGAAGCTCCGATTCAAACCCATCGGAGCCTCACGCCGATCCAAACCCAGACCACCGACCCATCGTCGTCAAAACCCACGATCTCCATCGTTGTCAAAACCCACACCTCCAAAGAAACCCATCACCGATGCTCGTCGGAATCACTGTCGGAGCAATCGGAGCTCCGATTCAAACCCATCGGAGCCATCAGAGGCCTCACGCCGAGCCATCGGAGCCATCCGATTCCACCGTTGAGGAAGCCACAGGGTCTTGGTCTGAAGAGAGTAGAGAGCAGAGGAGAAAGAGAGAAGGAAGAGAGAGAAAGAAAGAGAAATAATGAGAAAGAGAGAGAAATTCCTGGGTTAATAAACAGGGGAGGGAGTATTAAAAAATTATTATTTTTTATAACATTAAGCTACAGTACCATCTTACAAATAAGATGGTACTGTAGCAATATCTCAAAAAAATTTGGCATTCCCAAGTTTGGCCTTCCGGTTGCTGGGCATTTATTGGGCTTGTATGCCAAATGTATCTTACATTTGGCATATGAGAAGCCTAATGCTGATGCTCTTAGGGGTGGCTTCTATTCGGTTTACACTTTGTGACAATGCATTTTGTACAACCCTTCACACAAATTTAGTCCCAAAATTATTTGTTAAGTCTTTATTTTGCATTAATTTATTTTATACAATTTTGGAACAGTTTTTTTTTTTTGGGATCTTTTGAGATAAAGTTTAATGTTGTTTCTAGTTCCATTTCTTTTCAAAAATCAAGTGATGTCAGTAAGATTGTTTTACAAATTTGAGTAATTCGACCTGTAAATATCTTTTTTTGAGCAAAAAAAAGAAAGAAAAAAAGACATGTAAGTATCTTTGGTTCTTATAAATAATTTTTTTTATTTAAAAATTGAGTAGTTACAGTTAGTTTTGACAGCGAGAAGAGGCCAGGAAAAAATTTGAGTTATGACACATAATTAAAGGATCAAAAGAATATTTTCACCTAAAGTTTTTAATCAAATGTAATAAAGTGTCTCCAACAATATAAAATGCTAAGAGAGAAGAAAAAGAGAACCTAGTAAAGTATTTGGAGTTTCTGAAGCAATCTGAATACCTTATAACAGGATTACGGGTTTAGAGTTTAGACCCATTAATTTATGTAAGGTTTGAAATAAAATCGTCTTTTTTTTTTATTAAAAAAAAAAGCTTGCGGTATGATAAGAAGATTCCCTTCCCTTCTTCAATAAAGAAACTTGTGTGCCCAAGAAATATTTCAAATTCCGAAAGTCTATAAGTTGGAATTGTTGTCCCAAAATTTTCTTAATCTCCTCAATTTGTTCTAGATTGTTTCATGTTAAGATAATGTTATCAGCATAAGTGAGGATCACAATGAGGCTATGTCCTTGATTAATTGATTGTATCCTTGAACCCAAAAGTGTGAAATATTAATTTGGCAAACCTTTCCAAATATTTAAGTAATGTTAGAGTTGCAAAATTTTTAAAAACGGCTGATGTGACAAATTCTTACTTGTTTTTTTTTAAGCATATTATTAACATCAATTTTTTTCTTACTAATAATCACTTACAACGTCAATAATTTGTAAAAAAATTTGTAGCTCTAAAATGGGAAAATCAATGATCACTAACTAGTTTTTTTTTTTTTTAATTGAAAGTGGGTAATTTTTTATTTAGGATAAAAATAAAAATAAAAATTTACATGGTACTTGATATCAGTTACCATGTAAAATTTCATTCGTCTTTCTGACGCTTATCTCTCGTCTCTCTGGCTAGTTTCTCATTTCAGCTTTGGCAAAAGAGTACGGCACCGTCTCTTGTAGGTACATGCTTCGTCTATGCTTCCAAATCTATGCCATGGACTCATTTCTAGTTGCACACATCATTGGAAAACAGAAATATATATATATATATATATATATATATATTTTTTACTATTTGACATATGCGGAAAAAGATGCTAGCCAATGTAGTCAAAGTTGTAACCATTGACAGGAGATTAGTGGGTCTAGCTTACAGAATATATAGAATATTAGTACTTGTTTCGTTACAGATTTCCTGGACTTGTATATGAATTAGTTACATGCTTCTGTACTACGTTTCATCCTTTATCTTTTCTTTCTGAAATTGCTTCTGCATGCATTCTAATGCTCCTTTCATTCCCTTATCAAGCTCAGATGTATGTGTTCCTAACTTTCCATCAGAATTGTTGTTTCTATGTGACTTGATGTATCTTTATTTATGTATTTATTTCTCTATTCTTAAGGCTGAAAATGGTGTTCAATATTGGGTTCAACGTTCCTTAGACAGAAACACAGGGTCACGTGCATGTGTCTACTGCAACTGTAGCCATAATGCCAGAGGTAGAGTGCATTTGGTGTGCCATTTACATCTGGGGTTTTGAATAATATTCATGTCAAATATTTTAAATTTCAAACTAGAATCTTCACTATCAGGAAGTAGTGGGAGGGAATCAAGTTTTACTGGGTTTTTATTGTCTAGTCTAGGGGAAGGAAGAAATTTTCTACTTTGAAAATTTTGCATGCAATTGCTCTTTGTTAAAATGAATTGCAAATCCTTAACAATGCCCCCATAATGTTGATACTTCATACTTGGATCCATATATAGTTGCTGACTGCTTTAGAAAACATTAGTCTAAGGCTGCTACAGAATCCGGATGCTTGTTCTTGTGGCTGTGATGTTGTTAATGCTGTTTGTCTTGTATTTTATTTTCTCTCCTTGATGTCTATTTATTTAACTATATATATCCTTCGAGCTTATGCTAATTCTTGATTTAGGTGGATGAAGTTGAGGTGGTAAAGATATTGAACTGACAACAGGGAGGTCTGGGTTGCAGGAGATATAAATCTGCAAAATTGAAAAAAATGAATATTTATATAGTGATTTGCTTTTCCATGCTTCATTTTCCATTGTAAAAACTTCTAGAACACTCTCTCTAAATAAAACTCAGATTTTATTGAATACAAGCAACTGAGTTATAATATATAGCATCTAATCCTATATATGTACTGTCTAAACAAGCAAAGAAAACGGAAAAACTAACTTCCCTATTTTGGAGGGAAAAGCAGTTATAAGAAAAATCCTATCTAAGTATTACACGTGGAGCTCAATCACTAACTGCCTTCTAACTTCCTAAACCACGTGGCATCAGCTCTTCAAAGGAATGGATGAACTGTTCACAGTATGGCACTGCTTCAATCAATTCTAACAACTTGCTAGCCCAAATTGACTCTGCCACTACTGCTTGATCATTGCTCTTCTCCTCTGTAACTTGAACTTTACTATGATGCTTTGGATTTTCCTCTTCAATTTCAACATCCATCCTCCCTCACGCTGTGTGTGTGTATATATATAGGATCTTTAGAAAGCGTGTTTCAAAATATGTGAAGCATCCCATTGCATGATCATCTGCGATGGCTTGGCTCTTAGAGCTTGAGGTGTCCCCCCCAACAACATTGCTTTTTCCATTGTACTATTTATGATATCACCAAAAAATGCTTTTGAGTTGGATCATCATGTACAATTAAACAAGTTTTGGCTTGTATTTTGTAAGTTGAATAGAAAAATATGGAAGATTAGAGTTTGGTGGGAAGAAAAATGAACAAAAAGAGAGGGATTAGAAAATAAGTTTCGGGCTTAATTAATTAGCCCCCTCACCATAGCAGCCTATATATTTATATTGGAGTGAATGATCTCATTATAAGAATACCGTTAAACTAACATACAAATAAATATAAAATAATATTGTTAACTGTTAACTGTTCCTCTCAACCTGGAGCATACAAATCAAGCACACCCCTGCCCAGCTTGAAAAACAAATACTGGAAGGAGGCAAAAATTAACAGCTTTATAAGAATATCACCTAATTGATCATTCCGGCGAACATGGGGAGTGACAATGTGTCTCCTCATCAGTAAATCCTGAATGGAATGATAGTCAATCTTGATATGTTTGATGCACTCATGAAAAATAAGACCATTCACAATAAAAATGGTTCCTTGATTATCATAACACATCCACATAGGAGTAGCTGAGTAGGAACATCAACATCAATGTCCTGAATGAGGGAATGAACCCATAACATTTCTGAACTAGTATGAACTATAGCTCTATACTCAGTTTCAACATTAAAGCGCTCAATAACATTATACTTTTCACTATGAAAAATAATAAGATTACCTCAATTAAAGGATCAAATACCTGAGATAGAAAGCTTATCAAAGAGAATACCAGTCCAGTCAGTATTAAAACCAGTCACAAGAAGTAGAAGGCCCATATAGCAATCCATGGCCAAAAGCACCCTTCAGGTAACACAAGTTATGAAAAAGGTTTCATAATGAGGCTGACAGAGCATGTATATATTGACTAAACACAACAACGGCATAAAAAATTTCAGTACAAGTAACAATAAGATAAATCAACTTCCTAACCAAGCACCGGTATCAACTGACATCAATATATAGTTGTCCTTGCTCAAAATCAAGTTTAACAGTAGAGCCCATAGGATTATCAACAACATAAGAACCCAAGAGCTGATCAATTTCAAACAAAAGATCAAGGATATATTTCCTTTGAGTAAGAGAAATGCCAACAGAAAGCAAATCTGAACGAAATTGAGACTGGCTACTAGAGAGGTCTCTAGATGGTCAACACCATATGTTTGTGTGTGCCCTTTGACAACCAATTGTGTCTTAAGGTGCTCAACAGATCCATCAGAAAAGTACTTAACAGTGTAAACCCAACAAGGAAGAAACTCCTAGGTTTGATTCTTATAAATAGCACTCATTTCCTCTTCCATAACATGTAATCTGGATGAAGATAAGACTTGCTTATAAGATGATGGAATAGAAATAGAGGATATAATACCAACAAAGGAGTGCAGGTAAGGTGAAACACTGTATAAAACACAAAATAAGCAAGTGGTTGGTAATCAAGATATAAAAGAGAAAATGAAACTTATAATTCAGAATAGCAGAAGGCATATGATTAATGAAATGGCACGCAGTGAGAACGTCACCCCAAAGTCAATTGAGAACCTGGGTATTGAACAAGGTGCAAACTTCTAACAAATAGCACTACTTTCGTTCAGCAACATCATTGTATTTAAAGGTCTGTGCATAGCTAGTTTGACGATCAGCCAAAAAAGAATTTATAACAGATTGTGATTTATCGTAATACATTACCAAATTGAAGAATCTTAATGGGATTATCAAATTGAATAAAGATTTCTCAATAAAATTTAGAAACAATATGAGATAACTTGGATCCATCTTTCAATAAAAACAAACGTGTCATTTGAAAATAATTGTCAACAAATATAATAAAAAAAAGGAAACTCAACATAGAAGAGTGGGAATGAACATATATGTCCGTGTGTCAACATTGAAGGATCGAGACTGATGACCATGACCACGGGTTGAAAAAGAGCTATGGAAACTGACATGCTTCGCATTCTAAATTAAAGACATCACTTAATGTAAGATTTGCAGACATGAGTTTGGCAAAAGACGAGTGATCTATAGAAAGAGAGTAGAAAAATCTGAGGTTTCCATTTGTTTGTGCACAATGACCTTAAAAGACCCCCAAGCTGCTTTGATGTACACTGAACAAAGTTTTCTTTAGGCCCTCCATGTCATGTGCATCTGCATATTTCATTTCCTGGCAATCCAAAATGTTCCCCAAGTCTGATTGAAATTTAAAAATGGATGCAAATTACTCTTTCTATTCCACCAGAATGCCAATTGAGAGATTGCACAACCTCAAACAGTCTTCTTAGTTCTTACACACAGGTTTCTTGGAAGAAACAATAATTAAAGCCAGCAAATAATTTCCCTGGTAAAAACAAAGCTGTCACAGAGAAGTTAGCTTTCTACCATGCCAAAAACTCAACATATTTTCTGCTAGAAATGATATCATTGAAATTTAAAAAAGGGAAAGTTTTTGGTCAAGAGGTTACCGGAATCCTCAAGAGGCAATACCACTGTGCTTTCTACAAAATTGTCTGTCACTTCGCACTTATGAGCATTCATGAGGAGTGACTTTTATCATGTACCTATTCAATTATTGAAAAAAGATTATTAGAATCCCTGTGCTTATGGAATGACTATATGATTCTTTCCTAATATCTCAAAGATCAGCTTCAGAACTGACATCAAAACTATGAATACTACTCTGACGAGAAGTCCTCTTTGTAGGAACAAGTGGATTGTTCTCTTCTTCATCAATGGCTACTGGTATATCCAACTTGCTGCCCTTGAAAACTGGGTGTATGTAAGCATCCTGAAGATAGGCTTTCAAGTTCAGGTTTGGTTCAGTAGCCCTTTCAAGCGTATCCTTCACCATGGCCTCCTGTAAAAAAATGTTATACAAAATCTTTTCAAAAAATTATGGCCAAGGAAAAAGAACAAGAGTCAGCTTCCTGTACATTTTTCATCAGTAGCTCATACTAAGGTGGTAGGCTGTACATTGTTCAAGAGACATTCTCTTTATGAGGACACCATGGGCAAACCATCAGGTGTATCAGGGTAAATGGCATTGCATTCATAAGAAATATAGTGATTTTTGAATGCATACCACCCATTATATTTAGTGTTGAAAGTACATATATGTTTCCCCTAGGTACAATGCAGAAAGTTCTATGTCCATGTGTGATTTGTCTCGACATGTAAGGGTTATTTGTATGGGTTGGGATTGTGTCTAGTGCATCAATTGCTTTGGACACATGTCCAGTTTTGGACAAGTGTCCGAATCCCAACGTGTCCAGTGCACTAATGCACTGGACACAAGCTGTGTCCTATTTGTATAAATTGAAGTTTATTTGAGTTGGGGTAGTTTGTGCCTGTAATACTATGTAGAATTGTCTAAGAAGTTGTGTAGCATAAATAGTCTGGTATTTAGAACACAATGAACTCTTTTATGGGTAGTTGTGAATAGGAGGTCACATGTGGCAATCTCCCATCTATGTTCTGTATTATCACTATCTGACAAAGTACAGAAGAAGTTTGGAATACAAAACAGTTCATAGGAGGATTGGGCTTTCCTCAAACCATGACTTCTTTCCACAGCTGGTCCTAAAAAGAAAAAAACATGTGAAAGAATGCTGGTTTTGATTTTAGCATTTAATTTAATAAAAAATTATAAGAATGGTCCTTTTTGCAAATATAAAAACTTAAAGAAACCAGAATAAAGCTGACACCTCAACTTCAGGATATGTCAATGATCTCATCAAAAATCCATTACTAAAATTTTGCCATAATTTTATGAATCCACTAATCTCATAAAGATGGAAGACAAATACAGCTTAACATATAAAAATAGCTCTTCACCAAATGTGTTCCTCACTAACCTGCAATGGAAATCTCACAAAAGCAGATTCAAAACGCCCCTTGCAAAATATATGAAACCAGAGTGTCAAAATCGGCTGTGCAATGAGATATGGTGTTGTCGATTTGTCAGCACCAGAAGCACCCAACAATCCCATATGAATAATTTGAGCTATTATCAAGCCAATAATTATGCGCCGATGAACATCTGGCCAAAAGGATGCCCCACTTTCATACTTCTGGTCATACACATTGATAATCTTGCAAAAAGAAATCAAAAGCCGTAACACCAATCAGATAATGAGGTTTCTGCAGGACATTTTGTCTATTGAGTTTTACCAACTCAAGGTCCAAGAAAATTAAAATATAAATAGTGAAAATGTGTTAAGAAAATTTAAAGAACTGAAAGAACACTTCACGGCTAAGTTGTCATTGCATGTGTATCACTCATTTCAAGGTGCGTGGAATGCATAATTTAAGGGTTACACTTACAACTTGACTAATGTGGCACTGCCACATAGGGAGCCACGACATTTTCCCTTTTTTTTTTAATAGTATGCTAGAACTCATAACATATAAAGAATTATTCTATTAGGTATAATGTTGATTGGTTAGAATAAATATAGAAATTTATGTTATAGCTTGAAACCGTAAGAGAGGCATGTCAGTTGCCAGGGGTTAAGTGAAAATAAAAATGAACTCTTAACTGCGAACATATTGCACTAACTCTCAATACACATTCATTTGATTTTTTTTTTTTTTTTCTCTTTTATCTTCTCCACATCCTAGCTTCTATCTGATGCATTTATACACGTGTTAAAACATTTAAAGATGACAGCCAACCCTATATCTTGATGTACCTGATGACGGAATATCAAAAAGGAAAAGGCAAAGAAGGCAACTATGAATGGAAGAAGTACGGGTGTGATGACAGAATAAACAAGCCCCAGCAAGATATACAACTGTATCCGAGGTTCAGAAGTAGCAAAGCTCAAAAAACCAGGATCCATTGCCTGCTCCCTATCTCGCTCTGTCTTAACCAAAAATGTGTTCTTAAGGTGGAATATAACTAATGGAACCATTCTGAGGATCTCTGCAGCAATCCCAGCCCATCCATCCACCATTATATAGGTGATGAAGAATGTCGCTTTCATTGGGACAGACATACCAATGGTTTTGGCAAACCTGCATGAGCAGCAGAACCTTTGATGTTGGATATTCTCATTTTCAGTAGTACAATCTGTAATGATATGGCACAAGAAAAGGAACACTAGAAAGAATCCCAGGACTTCAAAATACAAGCATAAAGTACTCATATTTTTCAATAAATATTTTATTGTAATTAACACATTGCATCATAAATAAATCCAGATATGAATATTATGAACACAAGCATGCTCTGCAGTTTGGAGAGAGCAGGTCCTGAGTTTAGCTCTTTGGAAACTATATTCAATCACATTAATTCAGGGTAGTGTATGATTTATTTCTCTGAAAATGTTTCAAATGGAAATTGAGGATTGAAGGGATCTTCTTGACACAAAATATTGATCTCAACTATGCTTTGCCGAACAAAATATTATATTCCGTCCTCTTCCTATTGCGTTGATGGAAAAGACTAAAAAGTAACATAATGTACTTGTTCTTAGACCATTTTTACAAATGAGCAAACAAAGGAGCAACATACTCTCCAGCGGGGGCATCAATAAACTGATGAAGTTGCTGAAGTGCTGTTCCTGTGACAACACTTCCAAGAAACACATTAACTAGTATGAAGAGATGATATTTTTGAGCAGATCTCCTCTCCAATGATGAAAGTGATGTAAATCCTTCTATTTTGGACATAGTCATAAGAATTTTTGGAAGTACAATAAGAAATATCTTTAATGCAATGCCTGGGAGAAATCCTTGGATTACAGACTTGACAACTTTCCTGCACAAATATTTCAAGCCTCAGTTATAATTGATACACACGACAAGAAAATTTGATGTGCTTTTATACTGTAGGAAATAAGAAGAAGATAAAAGAAGTATATTTTTCCTAAATTTCAGCATATGAATAGGAATAAAACATATAGACATTGAAATCATTAAGTAATATGCACTTTCTCCTTGTCTACATCCTACCACATTCTTTCCATAAGAAAGCCAGTTCAAACATGAGCATGAATTTGTCAATATTGTTAACTTATAGTTGCAGTGTGCCCACTAATATTAGTATAATAATAATATCATGATTCTCCTTTTAGCTTGGAAGGCTCACAATTTTGTTTGATGATGAAACCAAGAAAATAGCACAGTAAAAGCCAAGAGGTTCAGTATAGCATTTTAAAAAAAATGATTCATTCAATTCAAGAATAGAATGGGTTTGACATACTGAAAGAAGGCATTTAATAATAGAAGGAAAAGGTTCCTACTTTTCTATTAGTGGCTTCAAGAAAGGAAGAACCTTCTCAATGCCCTCAATGTTGGCCAGAGATTGAACGAACGCTATCGGTATCATAAAGAAGAAAATAAGGAAAAATAGACCAACAGCCATAAGCAATCTACGAATTGTGAGTTCAAAATATGGAATCGCAAGATTGTCCCAAAAGACATCACGTGGCTCAGGAGCCCAATCTGTCAACCAAATTGTAGGGTCTTTTGATTGTTGAGTTTGAGCACAGACAGCTGCTCCCCATCTTGTTTTGAATGAAACAAATGCTGCCGGAACTATAGCCTTGGGATCAATAATTACCCTTTCTCTTTCTGCATCTTCCTGAATGAAAGTAACATTGTTAAACATCTAAAGGAGAAAAAAGAGAAACATCCTTATCAATCAGTTTCATTTTTCAGAAAAGAAGAGAAGATCTAGAGGCATCGATATGAGGACTGCATTGCCTAATATAAACAATGTATAATAATAGCTAATTATTAGCACATTCTGTTATATCATTATATGTCAAGAAGATATACAGGTATTAAGAAGGTTTAACATTATTTTATCACTTCTTATATATCAATGTCATCCTTCTCCAAAGACACTGTTTTCAAATAGCAAACAGAATATAGCCTGAGTAACATTCTGCCACTAAAGAAAAATTGCAAATCTCTAACCTGTGTTAACAGGGACATTATTCAAACATTCTTAACACCTAGCCATTCCCAATCTCCCCCCACCAAAAAAAAAAAAATTGTAGTTCCAATAATTTAAACCAAACTAGTAAGAAAACAGAATTTGTCCATATTTTATAGTATGATGCTGGCAACTCTTTAATTTACTCTTAAATTTTCTTAGATGTTATCATAAAATGTTATCAGGCCTCATCATGTACTTTATGATGACAAACATACTAGCTGAGTTTGAAAAAAGGCTGTACTTTCTACCATCAACATGGAGAATGAAGCAGACCATTAACCATGTAAACACAATCACTTGAGCAAATAATGAGGTGGCAAAGCAAAGGACATAAAACAAATAATAGCAAAGCCACAGTAACAACAATAATAACAATAAAAAAGAATAAAGTTCTTACAGAAAATAACAAGCCTACAAGAAATAGGACACTAAATGTTAAAAAAGAATCTAGAAAGATGACACTAAACCTCATTTGCCAGTTCAAAATCAAGACTTACTTCTTCACTCAACTTTGCAATCTCATCAGTGTAATGGTCAATAGCATCCACTCTACTTCCCCAAAGTCCCCAGAAACCTGTCTATATATAAATGGATGTCAGATGAACTCAAGAGTCTTAAATCACTATGAAATTTATTATCATTTTCATTTTATGCAAGTAAGACAAGGGGCTCAATTAGAAAGATATCTAATTCAACAAGAACAAAAGCCAAATTTTACCATTCGGAGAGAAGTACCTTTATAGTAGGCTTATTCACAGGATTTCTCTCATACTTATTTTGGTAGTAGACAAGCCAGTTTTGAAAGCTATTCTTTTTTTCAACCAATTTTGCAAGCTTAACTGCATTGTGTACAACCTACAAAATTTAAAATACATGGAGCTTCACGTAACTATATGCTATTGCCTGCACCAGTCAAACTATTAACAGAATTTGATACAGTTACCCACTTGATGTGTCAGATAATGATCAGGATGATTTACGCAAAAGAAATGTTCAATGTACTCACTAACTGATTCATCCGGATCTGGGGGAACATTTCTCACGAGAACCTACAAAAGGACTTAAGAGTCAATATTATAAACAGAAGGCTAAAATGAAAATCGTATATAAGAAAATGCTAATGGGAGCAACAAATGGACACACATACACATTTTTCTTCAGATATGCTAGTGGCAAGAATATAGAATAACTATTAAATTACCAATTCTTCCAAAAGTTTAAGCTATTAGGAAATGGTGAAGTTAATCATTTAAACATTATTCTAACACTCCCCTTCACGTATTGGCCTAGACTCTCTCTAAATAAATGGGCCCCAAAAAATGGAATTTTTAACCTTTATATTGGGAGGTAGAGTGGAGACAGGGTTTAAACTTAGGGCCACCTACTTTGATACATGATAAATTCTCAATTGTCCCAAAACCTTAAGCTATTAGCAAATGGTGAATTTAATCATTTAACCATTATTCTAACAGATACCAAATTAGGAGCATCTTTGTCACCAATAAATAAATTGGTTGGCCAGCTATATGTGAAGGTATATGATGAAGTTCTCACAACAAATTTTGAAGTGTATGGTATACAAATGCAACATGTTAATGAAACTCTTTGATAGTTGAGATTGCATTAAACAAAATTTCACAAGGTATGGTTTAATATAGGTAAAACAAGGGTTATATGCTACAAATTAATGAGCAAGTATGCGCACATGCATGAGAGAGAGCTATGTAAGTGTTTGCAAGTTTTCATGAATTCTAATTCAAATGGACCACTGAATTAAATCAGGCAAAATTATTTTTATTTTTATTTTTAATCCTGTCATTAAAATGGAGTTATATGCCATACATGCAGAAGATTGATATCTGGAACCAGAACAATGATGACAAATAATTTTTTTCTTTAAATCTTTAGATGCGTTATTAGTAGTCTGTAGTCTTACGTGGAATTTTTTACTGTTTGACTGAATAATTTTTTTTTTTTTTTTAAATAGACGGTATAAATTCATGGAGAGATAATATGATACAGGAAAGCAGAAAAAACATTCTAATCACTTGTGAATAACTCCATTTGAATGATATGGTATTTCACTTTTGAAGACTGGCACTTTTTATTCATGTGTTGGAGTGTAGGTTTTAGATAAGCCCTCAACTTTTGAAGCATTATAAGGGTAATTTAGAGAATTATTAATAAAAAGCAAGAGATTAGTTTATCTAATATCATTGTGCACAAGTGAATGTTTCTCTATAAAATTCTACGTTTTCCGCAATTGATCAACATGGATAAGACCCATAATCAGATAAAGATTGAACTTGGATTGAAGGTTTAGCATTTCCTAATATTCATCTATGATAAGAGGCTATAGTATCCCTCCTATTAATTAGTATTTCCATACATGTAATTATTCTATGAATCATAGTACTTGATTATTCGATTAATCATAATTTGCCCCTTATAGAATATGTCTACAAGCCTGAAGAGACAGAAAAAACCATAATGTAAGACAAGTTTCTAAAAATTTACAGTGAATTGATCTGGACGACGACATTCAGATGCCAAAAATTCCAACCTCATAGTAGCTACTTTCTTGTATTCCTTGTAAAGAACATAGAATGTCCAAAATGAGCAGACATACGACATTACAAGATGAGCCCAAAACCTGGAAGAGAATAACACAAAATTTCTTAGCAGTATGGACCAACATTTCCAAATTGGACTACGGAAAAAATAAAAATAAAAAAACAAAAAAAAACAGAAGAACATATTTTTCAAAGAAATCAACAAGACAAACTCAAGTACTCACTCACTAAATTGAGAAAACCCAAGAGTATGCTAAAAATTAGGATAAGAGCTGTTAATGGTGTTTTGTACCATTCATGAGAAATCAACATTCAAGAAGGTTCCTCCAGGATACCATATTTCAATATGGAAACTTAAATTATGAACAGTTCTATGATTTCAATCTTAGATAAGTTTTTCCATCAGTAGTGACAACAAGTAGTACAAGTAATGTAGGTGTAAAGTTTGAGATATTTCAAACTATGTCAAAGTAGAAATAGCATTCTAAATCATATAATTCCATTCAATTTTCAGATTTAATAGTGAAAAGAATTATGCACCTTCATTCCACTGAACCATAATGAAATTATCACTTTTAGCCCTTTGTACTTGAAGAAAAATAATGTCAAGAAAATTTAATTATCAAAAATAAGAAAACAGAAAATCTGCAATAGAGAGAATTGTTACATAGCTTTACAAAATAACCGAAAAAAGCTTATAAGCCTATAAGAAAACAACATACAAATTGAGAATCTAAACTGACTATATACATGTTTGTGGAACTAGATCATTTCTCACCTTTTCGATCCTGTAGGAATATTGGATATTGAAAGCTTGTCGATATTGCTAAATGTAAGATTCTTAAACTTTGCTAATTCTAGTGTCTTCCCAGTCCAGTTTACGGGTACCAAAACCACAAGAGTAAGAATGGTTACAGGGAAAAGAATTTTCAAACTGCAAAAAATAAATAAATAAATAAATAAATGGAGTCTTCAAATTAGTTGATCCATCAAAAGTAAAGAACAAAATCAATAAATAATAGCGCAATCATTTGTTAATATGCGTCTGCTTTAAATTGCATAACCCATCAAGAATTTAAACACACACACAAAACTGAGTCAGCTCTGTATCAGTGATAACATAATTAAAAGGAAAAAAAAGAGTAGTCACAAGGATTAGGATACCATGCACAGTGGAAAATACAGAGATACAAATTCACAGGAACTATAAACTATAAACTCACCCAAGAAGGTAGATCCTAATATATACAGCAGAATCAAGCCCTGCATGTTCAACAAGCTCAGGTTCTGGCATCTTCAATGCAGCAGGCATCCAATTCAAAAACCTCATGTACATTTTGAAGTCCAAGTTGACGAATCTGCCTAAAGCCACAGAGCTCTTTGGGCTGCTTCTTAAACCCTTGAGATACCATTTTGGGAAGTAAACTCTATCATTGACAGGTTGTAGCCGCAATATTGCAAACGCCACAAGAAATGCAAATGCAGACAGAATATTAATAGCAGCTGCAACACAAATATCTTGAAGGGTGGCCATCTGTTTCCTTGAAAATTATTGATCTGCTAGATTCAGCATAAACAAAAAAGGAACATCTCAGTTGCTAACTACCAAGGAGCTATAGTTGTGAGATATATGGTACTATGATACCACATGTTAGATTTTCCTATCTAAAATTTATTCAACCCCAATGCCACAATGCATGTTTCAATGAGTTTTTACTTTGATACCAAAAGTTATTATGTAAGAGTTGATATCCTCCAGGGTATATTACTCAAGTAATAATGCAAGAGTTACTATCCAAACTCCAAACTAAAATTTTTCAAAGCTCATTTTTCCCACAACAACCAGTTACTCAAGCTTATTTCACCAAATTTTGGATTTATGCTCAGTATAGGAAAAATGCTGTACGAGGTAACACAGAAACAAGAAAATCAACAACAACAAAAAGGTGCCACAATATATAAATCAAGAAATCCTCTTTCTTTGACTGGAATAGAAGGGACATAAGTTACAAATTTGCAATCTACAGTCAGAGAATATAAACTATCTTTGTCATTCCATTTGTTTGCAACAACCAGGACATATTGGAAATTTTGCACCAGAGAAGCAGAACTATAGTAATACGACCATCATTCTTCCTTCATATGTGTGTGTGTATTATATGGTTGGCTCAAATCTTTGGAAGAAATATAATGTGATGGATTGTGGGTAAATTTTTCATAGTCACTGAATGATAGTTGTAAAAGTCTTGTAGTCATAGCTTTGTAATGTGACTTATCAAATATATGGCAGGCCATGGCTATATATATAGAGGTAAAAATTAGGTATAATTCCTTAGGTATTGTATCTTTTGGTCTGTTTGGATTGAGGGAAAGGGAGGGGGAATAGAGTAGAGCAGAGTATAATTGGTCCAAAATTAGCTTATTTTCAGCCGGGAATAGAATAGAGCAAAGTATAATTAGCCCAAAATTAACTTATTTTTAACCAACTCTACTCTACTCTCTCTCCCTCCCCTCTCAATCTAAACAAGCCCTTAAAATCCCTTCAATAAAATTCAGCATTGTGTTTGCATTGACCAACAAATTACATGGTTGAATTTAATTTTCCTTTTGAGTAGATACCATTGTTTTTTCTGTATTAATCAATACAACCATCTCGTTAAATTTAATTAGAGAACCTAACATACATCACCTAAGCAACTATACCTAAGTTTAACCCTACACGCACAAAACTTTTTTTTTTTTTTTTTTTGGAGATAAACACGCACAAAACATGATTAAGAATTCAACCACTGGTTCTCTAATTCCTGAAAATAAAATTATGGGTAAAAGCATATGTTACATACTTGTAAAGATATTATCTTTTAACACATAAAAATACGAATATACCACATACTTAGCAAAATTCACCAGAAAAAAAAAAAAAAAAAAAAAAAAAAAAAACTAGCTTGATAATAAAAGAAAATAAAATCAGAAAACTTTGGTCCCTCTGTTTTATTATATATAGCTCTAGTTTCAAAAACATGAAAAGCTCCGAACTTGTAAGTCTCAGCAGACTAATCTTTCTCGTTCTTATCATATTCATGCCCCCCAAAGAAAACCCATATCGTATTTTCATTCACTTTCCCATATTTTCCCTGGAAACAAACAGAATGTAAAAAAAAAAAAAAAAAAAAAAAAAAAAAAAAAAAAAAGAGGCACAGGAGATTCTCAGGAAATAGAAATACCTGGAGATTTGGCCACCCCTGTGAATGCTCTTTTTTTATTGGGGTGGGTGAGATTTGATTTCTTGAGAGGGATTGGATTTCGATGCATAAATAGGATATTTATTTTGGTTTTCTTTTTTTGGGAATGAGAGAGAAAGAGCAGCAGCGGTTGGAATGGCGGCAACAAGCTCGGAAGCGTGTCCATGGTTTGGTTGTTTTATGTACTCCATAACGACTAGCAAATAGTACTATATTTGAATCTCATATCATTACCAAACTGCCCTTCTGTATTCTTTTTTTGTTTAATTGTTTGATTAAACAGTAGGAGGAATTTGGAAATTAACCAATTTACACACCATCTATGATTTGAATTTGGAAGTTTTTAAGCTCAGCCCAAGGGGAAAAAAAGACTTTTTTTATTTAATAATGAAATTTGGTTGATCTCTCATTATATTTTCATTATAAATTGAGTCATTAACTCATCATAAGTCAAAATAAAATATAAATAGATTATATCGGGATTCACCACAATTCACAACAAGATAATTATGAAAATGTTGTGAGATTTTGTTGTGTTATCGTAATTTTTCGCACCTTTTCTTTTGAAGAGTAGAGATTGGTTTTTCCCAACGATTAACAAACTCTCTTTATTTTTTGAGGAACTGTTTTTGCCCTTTAAACATTTGCCTAATCATACAATAGCATTTGAAGACTCCCCCAACTTAGCTATATATATATTGTATTTGTTGCAATGTATAATAGGCATTTTTTTTCCAAGAACTCCCCCTAACATTTCTATTCCAGATTAGCACATCCTTAGGCCTTCTCTCTAGCTTCATGAAGGAAGGAGGCGATGAGTTTATTTGTAAAACGGAATACTCTTTATAATAGAAACATCACACACGAGAAAAATCTCATCAATAAGTACATGGTTCCAATTTTGTGTACCCAGATCAATGAGAGCACGTACACACATCAATCTTGGTGAGACCACCTTATAAGTAGTAGGTAATTGGATCCATTTATTTTTCTAAATTTGAATATATTCGATCACCCATATATTCCTACTTTTCATTGTGTGCTAAATTCTCTTTTTAATTAATAATATGACTAATTACAGCTTAATTTTTCTTGCGACATAGTCAATCTTATATAGGATTTAATTAATTTTAATTTTTTATTAAAAAATTATTTCCATAAAACAATTGTACGTAATTAACAAGTATTGTTAGTAATCTTCAAGAAATGATGATACATACATTTGAAAAATAGTCTATTATTTTTATATAATTTCTACTCATCTATTAGACCTAATTTATCAAAGCACTATTACAACTTCACTTAACAATAAAAAAAAAATAAATAAACCAAATAACATCCTTAAACTTCAAAAGCAAATATAAAATTTAAATTCACTTAAAATAAAAGTAGTACAAAAACTCTTCATACCAATTATATATAAATCATAAAATATAAAATAAACTTATTTTCTCTATAAATGTCACTCTTAAAAATAAATTGAGTATAAGAAAAAAAAAGGGTGGCTTTGATAATGATTTTTTGATAAAGGGTTTGATAATAATTAGTTGATAAGAGATCCTTCTATATAATGAGGAGAAAAAAAAATCATATATTTTGCTATTCATCAATCACCCCAATTTTCTTCTTCCGTCACCTTTGCTTGATGTAACCTATATTTATCTTTCTTAATAGGGAAAAACATATTGCACAAATATGTGGATACACAGTTTGAGATACTCTATAAGTCTCTTTTGGCCATATTTAGGATTTTAGGTATGAATAATATATTTTAATAATAAAGGGTCTGTTTGTTAACATTGTTTAAACAACAGGTTTCAGTGTTTAAACAACATTATACGTATTTTTGCATACTTTTTCATTTACACGTATTTTCAAAAAATACAAACAATATTACTATAACAACATTACTAAACGGACCCAAAATTTTCTCAGAACTATTAATTCTAATTTTAATTTGGATAGAAAAAAATTGAGTAATTTTTTTTTATATATTGTAAGGACAAATAATCAAGATATTCTATTGATCACCGGTCGTTAAAAAAAAAAAAACAAAAAACAAAATTGTGCTAGGTGAGAGGCTTATTGTTATTATTATTATTATTCTGCAAAACTTTAAAAAAAAAAACGTTTTTGCAGTATACTACTACACAACCCTACTACTAGGACTAGGATAGAAGTCATAGAACTGGTTTCACTTCACCGTTTCAAATTCGGAAAGGAAAAACTCTACAGCAATTTTTTAACCCTCACTCTCTATATATAGCTCCCCATTAGCCCACTTTCTCTCACAGTCATACTCCCAAGTCCCAAGTCCCGTCGTTGTTGTTATTTCACAGTTTCGCTTTTCCAGCTTTCTCGTTCTTCAAGTTTATCAGTCTCTCTTTATTAGTATTCTTCAACAACATGTCTAGTAGTACTACTGAAGCACAATTCAATGGCAAGAACGTTAATGCATCGATGCAACAATTGCTACCACCATCAGATTTGCAAGTTTACATGCCTCTCATTGGTCTAAATTCACAGGGAGAAGAGGTTGTTTTTGAATTTCTTGTATCCTCGTCTTCAAGACTCTCTGACTTCGTGTTTCACATTACTACAGAAGAGTCACACACCATGACAGAGACGGAGACGGATACGACAATAACACTCATTGAAACCATGTCAGACAATGCTGTCGGGGAAGAAAAAGAATATGATGATGCTGGTTGGTTGGATTACATGGACGATGAAGATTACATGGAAGAAGAAGATTATGATGATGAGGAGGAGGAGAGTGATGAAGAGGCAGTGAGGCCAGCGAGTGAAGAATCAATAATGGGATTGGAGGTAGTGAGGATTGAAGAACGGTCGGTGAATTTGGCTGGTGAGGCTTGTGCAGTGTGTTTGAGTGAGTTTTCTATTGGCTCTGAAGCTAGGCGTATCCCATGCTCACATACCTATCATCAAGACTGCATTGTTCAGTGGTTAGGGAGGAGTAACATGTGTCCAATGTGTCGCTACAGGTTGCCTTAGGTTTGAGTTTGATCATAAATTAATTTGTGTTTCTAGCTTCTTCTTCTGATCATTTATGCAGTCTTCTATTGTTTTTTTTTTTTTTTTTTTGGGTACAAACATGGATCAACTTGTATGCCTTTTAAGGCTTTTTAGTTGTGTATGAGGAAAATTTGTAGTTAAACTTACCTGATCTGATTAATTGGATTCATCTTTTTGTGAGCAAAAAGTATGTTTCTTATATTTGTTTTGTTTTACAGATCGAGATATAATTTTTTTTTTATCTCTTAACGTTGTCGTAGAAAATTATGACTACATTAGTCTCACTGAAAGTATTGTATATTTTCATCTAAGACTTCTTTTTTATTTTTTTGAAAGTATTAGATCATAGTTCATCTAAGTTTTACGTACTGTGGATTTTGCACAAGACGCACAGATTAGAAAGAATTTAACGCCTCTGCATACCAGTGCCTATAACACCTATAGAAAAGCAGCCCCTAAATATGTGATGCTAGTTTTGCATTTTTAGTTCCTTGTTTATATTACATGGCTTTCAGACTATTTTCAATGTTGACGAAGGGTAATAATATTTAAGTATATTCGCTGAAAAATGGCATGAATATTTGTTAGATTGCCCTGTCATTAAAGAGCAAGTAAGGTTTTATCATAATGAGATCTGCATTTTTTTTTTTTTTTTTTTTTATATTTCTATGACTAAGGTGGTAATTGCATTGGTGGGGCTTATCTTACTATCATTTTATGGTATGTCTAAGAGTGTGATTGCATAGGCAGGCTTATCTTTTATTGTGGGTTTGCCGAGTTGGAAATTATAAGTTTTTCTGCATTCAACCATCATCGTCCTGATTTTTTTTTTTGGTTTAAAAGGGAGAAACTTGTTCTTTAGTCCCTCTATAAATCATAAGCACAAAATCCAATTTTTTGGCTAACAAATTTTATAATATTATTATTCCCTTCTTTGATTATTAATGTTATATCTCATGTTCTATCATAGCTCTCTGGAATTTATGATTCAAAATATGGTGTCTTTGGTTCTCTGCCTGTTTCCTAGACCAGTTGAGATTTAGCTGATGCTTTCTTGGTCCAAAAAATTGGAGAAAATTGGAAAGTTGCATGAAGTAAATGAAGCTTTGAAAAAGGTCTTATTTTAACTTGCTATGCATCTCAAGAGGGGGCATCCATGGCACATTGGAGGAGCCTTTCATAGATGTAGCGAAGAGTGCTGGTATGGTCAATTTTTCTTAAGAAAATAGCCATTTCTATAAGAACCTAGATGTTTAACTCTAAATCTAATTGATATGGGACCCACACATTATCTTTAACACAAAAAAATATACATATTGCATGTATTTAAGAAAATATGCACATATGTTTGAGTTGATATAATTAAGAGAAAAAATAACAAATTATGTAATTTTGCTAGTATAACATAATGTTGAGTAATTCGAATAGCATCAAATTAAATGTGCTATTTTCATATCAAAATAGTGTTTGATTTTTCTTTTTTTGTGTCTTCTTAAAGTTATATTTTTCTCTCATCATCATAGTCATTAATTTAACTTCTTCTTTTTTATGGTTCTCAAGTTTTTTTTTTTTCTCTCAAAGGCTTTTTAAATATATATATATATATATATATATATATATATATATATATATATATATATATTTTTGGGTTTAAAATTAGATGCCAAATAGGATATAAACAACATAATTTTATTAATAATATAAGGGATATTTCTAAAAAAAAAAATGGTACATCTTAATTATTATCTTTTTATAGATGATTAACTTGACAGGGATTAGTAAATAATTTTTATCTTTTTATTTATATTTTTTAACACTTAATAAACATTATTATTATTATTATTATTATATATTATTATTATTATTATTATTATTATTATTATTATTATTATATGTGTGTATGTATTAATTTATATCTTTGTATAACTCCCATTTTTTAAAGGATGATTTTTTTTTTTTTTTTTGGGTACATACTTGAAGATAAAAACCCTGGCTTCATCCTTCCACGTCTGCTACTTTTTCAAAAAAAAAAAAAAAAAGCAATAGATGCATGTGAGATCTATCTTATTTTGAATTGATATAAAAATATAATATTTTTTTCCACTTGGGATCTCAGGAAATGCCTATTTTGATTTTTGAATTTAACAAACGATACCAAAAAAAAAAAATGTGAAAAAAAATGTGGGTATTTCAGAATTCTTGGAGCCAAAGAATAAATAAACCCTAGCTAGGATAGAACTGTTTTCACCCTACACCAATTTGTTTTGCTCTCTCTCTCCATATATAAGCCGACTTTCTCACTCTCCCAAGTCTAGATCTCCGTCATTGTTGTTATTCACAATATCTTTTTTCTAGTTTTCTCGTTCTTCAATTCATTTTTGTTGATTAGTCTCTCTTTTATATCAGTATATTCTTCAAAAACATGTCTAGTAGTAGTACTACTACTGAAGCACAAGCCGATAACAAGAATGTTAATGCATTGGATTTGGTGCAAGAATTGTCACCACCGCCGCCGCCAAATTGGCAATATAACATGTCGTTATTTGCCTTGAATGCACAAGGAGAAGAGCTTTTTTCGTCTCTTGAAGTCCAAAACTCCTCGCCACCTTCAAATTCGGTTCTCTCTTACTTACCGTTAGAGAGAACAACACCACCCAATGAAACCATTTCAGACAATATTGCTGAAGTGGAAGAACAAGAACATGATGATGATGACGGTGTCGTTAGTTCTGATTACATGACAATGGAAGATTCTGTTGATGATGATGATGATTCTGATGATGATGAAGAGGGAGTGAGGCCAGCCAGTGAAGAATCAAAAATGGGATTGGAGGTGGTGAAGATTGAAAAAGGGATGGTGGGCTTGGCTGGTGAGGTGTGTGCAGTGTGTTTGGATGAGTTTTGTGTCGAGTCAGAACCTATAAAAATGCCATGCTCACATACCTATCATCAAAACTGCATTTTTAAGTGGCTAGGGAAGAGTAATATGTGTCCAATGTGTCGCTATAGGGTGCCTTAGTTTTCATTTTGATCACAAATTTATTTGTGTTCTTAGCTTGTTCTGATCATTATATGTTGTCTTCTTTTTTTCTTTTTCGTTTTTTCCAATCATGGATCAATTTTAGTTGCGTTGAAGGACAATTCGTAATTGACATTACCTGATCTGATTAGATTGATCTTTTTTTGTGAGCAATAAATATTCTTTTTTTATATTTGTTTTGTTTTGTTTTATGGAGATAAAAGGTGTCTTTTTGTTTTATGTTGTCAAGTGAATTGAAAGAAAGTAGAAAACTGTGTCCCAAGGTTTTGGATCCTGTACTTTATTGGTTCAACAATGCTACATATCATGTAATAGACTGGCAATATTATCCTTTGCAAGGGTTCTAAAATTCTGAAGGGGAAAGAAACATATATGAGTTTCTTTGTTTCGGGTTTAATACTGATATTTTAGCAACAAATGCAATAAATCTAAGTGAAGTGCTCAGTCTATTGATTTTTTTGGGAAAGGGAGTGTGTGCAATCTATTGTCTCCAGCTATTGGGAATCTCATTTTCCTACCAACCCAAGATGTGCTTATTGGGCTCTATGTATTAACGAGTGGGAATCACCAAGGTATTTGTGCAAATAGGTATAATCAATGAGTCTGTGCAAATAGGTATAATCCATAAATCGCATAAATGATCAAAATGAAAAAATTGATGCCAATAGCTATAAGTATACGAAAGAAAAAGAACCATTTTTTTTGTAATTCCTATGATGCAATTGGAGCTTATTGTCAGAAAAGAAAAAAAAAAAAAAATATATATATATATATATATATATAACAATTTAGATAATACTTTATGGCTCTGGTGGCAAAAAAATCAACGTGTTATTGCTTCAAGAAAAGCTCCTATTGAAGTTCACTATGAATTTATGAGTACTTATCATGAGATTTATGAGCACTACTTTTAATAGTAAGAAGTTAAAAAAAAAATTTTAAAAATCCTGCTGTTGTATATCCTTGGCTTAATTCTGCAGGAAGCTATTACTTGCGTTGATGAATCATGCTCGAATTTGAGCAGTTTCAAAATAATCTATTTTTACATTGCAACTTTATCTTCAATATATGTTCCCTCCTACCATAGATCTTAATGGATTGTTCCTCTATCGGCCCTCACTTTTATACCTCTCATGCTGACATTATCTAAAAACAACATATTTTGGGTTATGAAATCCAATGAAACAGAAATACACAACCATTTGGAAGAATACTATAATATCTTGGCAGATCCAAATATATGTAACATATTATCAAGGATTCAGTACAATACACTGATAAAGCAATAAAATAAGGCATAACAAATAGGAAGAACCAAACCAAATTATTTAACATAATATGCTTCCAAGAAGATATAACCTGAGAGAAAGACAGAGCCATAGACAGAGTAGGCTTAAGCCCAAGCACAAGAATGCAACTGGGAAGAAAACCAAACCAACATCATTCACCAAGAGTCCAAGGCCTTTATGTAGTAATAGTAGAGGCTCTTCGGTTCATTTGAAATGGTCTTACTCTAATTTGAAGGAGACGTTAATTCCTTCCATTTCCAATACCTGATGTAGTTCTGATCTTCACCTTGGCACGATTAATATATTCCGAAAAATGATCATTAGCATGATCCTTTTTCTTTGTATCATAAGCATCATCTCGTCCAGAGGTATTGTGCCTGCCACCAACATTTGTGACAGTCCTGATGATCTTCTTTGCTCGATTAATGTAATCAGAAAATGTTTTATTATCTACTCCTGGATCCTCACCTTCTTTTTTAACTTGTTTCTCCATGTTCACAAAATGATGTTGCCCCTCACCATTGAGTGCTTTTGCAGGTGCCGCTAACTTGGGCTTGTGCTTCTCCTCAACTACTGAAGTAGCCTTGACTTCTTTTTTAACTTGTTGCTCCATGTTCACACCATGATGTTTCCCCTCACCATTGAGTGCTTTTGCAGGTGCCTCTAACTTGAGCTTTTGCTTCTCCTCAACTTCTGAAATACCCTTGACTCCTTGGCCATTATTTTGTCTCTTAAGCATGGGGTTCTCTTGCACTGGAACAAGGGGTGGTTTAAAGTTATCCTCTTTCATTGGAGAAATTTTTCTCACTGGACTGATGTTTTGAACAGGCAAATATGGTGTTGCTGACCTCCCTTTCACAATTGGAGAATGCAGGCCAGAATAATCAAACTCAATAGGAACCTCATCTGCTTTGGTCTTTTCATGAGCTTTGAGGTGTTGGGAACCTTCTACCAACTTGGGATGTTCATGAGCAGCCAGTGTGGTTTGGATATCAATGGTTCTCCCTTGATGATTTTGGGTTGGGAGTGAAGGATTTGGAATAGGGGAGGCAGGACTAGAATCTCTTTGGCGACTTAAGAAGCGACGAATTGGACAATCACTCATTGCACCGCGGATTTTCTCACACACACCTGTAGATTTTGAGCTATCTTGATTGTTCTCCATAGATGTTTATGTAAAAATTGAATGAGTTTGGTGTTAGCTTTGGTTGAGTGACAGTGGAAAGCAGTGCTCTGTGAGGGCTTGGGAAGCCTCCTATTTATTTGACAACTGAGAAGATTGAAGAGACCATAGAAACAATATAGTAAGGATGGTGCAATTAAAATTTAGGGGGCACCTTTGCGTGATCCTTGTGTGAAACTAACTTTCATTAGTAGCTAGGGTGATTGAGGAAGTTTGGCTAAGATTCCTGATCAATGAGAAATCCCATATTTTCCAACTGATTTGATGTTTGGGATCATATTCCCAACCTTTCGTTGCTCTCATTTTCTCCAAAAAGAGGAATCTTACGAGTACCACTGATACACACAAGCCATTACGTGATTCGAAAATCGCTAGCTGTTTTACACAAGTCACAACCACAACTTAATATGGTAAAAAATTTGGTTTGGATCAGGTGAAACTGGAATTGGATTCCATTACTATTGAAGTTTGACAAATAAACAAAGCTTTGCTGCTATCTTCTTTGTTTGTTATGCTACTACACCAAAATCCTTATTCCACAAATTATTATTGAAATCTGAAAAGAATCAAGAAACCTATTTGTCAAAATGCACCTCTCTGTAAGTAGCTTATGGTCTGGAAAGGAAGGGAAAAGATACTTCAACTGGAACTCGCTTGAAAACTTTCTAGCTCAAAGCAATATGCTTCTTAGAAATCACATAATATAAAATTATTAGAGCCGACACAACTAAAGCAAAAGTTCCACAACTACAATGTGAAATCTTATACAGATTATAAACACTCTAATTCATTTTGACGAAGTTTAAGTTGATATTTCATTTATTTTATTCTATTCCTTATTTGCAATATATCAAGATATTATATTGATCCTTAAACACCTCAAAAACAGATAGTTATATAGTCTTTCGGGAGTAATCACATTAATTAATTAAATTCATGGTAAGACTCATTATTCATATGAGATGGGAGAGTACAATATTATTATGCTCCCAAAACATTATATAATTTTTCCTTTTAGCTAGGGATGTCAATAGGTTGGGTTTGAAAATTTTTCATTCTGTTATTAGTTTGCAGTTTTACTCAATCTTAATCACCAAATTTCCTTCATCTTCGAAGTTATGATTATCATGCTTGACCTTAATTTTACATCTAGTCCTGAAATTTCAATTGCATAAAAAGATCTATATCTGAATTGTTCAGGCTCACAAATCAGCTTAATACAAGCACGATGAATCATTACAGATAAACAACGACGAAGCCATTACCTCGTGGATTGTTCTCTTGGCATTTAAAACTGTCCGCCAGAAGGATTTTTCAGTGTCAAGATAAGTCCCAACTCCCAAAGTCCAAATTAGGTTTGTTTCAGTTATTTTAGTTAATAAAACTCACTGAGAATCTAAATTGAAATGATTTTGAAACTATAAAGTAACATTTCTGCAATCAGAACTTCATGATAAATTTAAAACTATTGTCAAACTTCAGGTGTATTATGTAATTACACTATATTTATGTTTTTAATAAATCTCATGCTGTTAGCAACATCCATCCTCTTGGTGAAAATTTTTCGCCCCCCACCCCCCCACAAAAAAAAAAAAAATCCTCTTTGTGACAAAGACAGACAGACAATTTTGGTATATTACTTTACTCGTATAGTTAGACCGTGCTTCAATCGTATATATTATAAAAATAATAAAAATCCCAGACAGAGTATCATGTACTTGGGCATCATGGTAAGGTGGCCGCAAAAAAGAGAGGCACAAAGTAACTATGGCATCTCCATTGGCAGACCAAAACAGAGACAACAGTGAAGACATAAAAAATTCTATGAATCACATCAATTTACAGGGTTGTCTAGCTGTAAATTATTTACAATTCAGAAGAGCCCAACAATATGCTTATCGATGAATAATCTATGTTGTAATCACGTGGGGACCATTTCTCCGAACAGATGTAGATTTCAAACTTGCTAACAGAAAGCTGTAGAGAAGGCTTATCACAATTTTTACCCCATTTAGCAAAAAACTCTCATGATGAAGGAAAATTTAGGCCTTGAGATTCCTACATGTGAACTACTATCATTCAAATCTGAGCATCTGGCATGGTTGCTAGAACCTCAATGGCGGAAAGTCTTCACTACCTGCTCAATTCGCCGCCGGCAAAGAGGACAGTTGGTCAAGTGTGAAGAGCATGTTATACAACAGCACATATGACCACACCTGGAAATTATAAGCAATAGGTAATTTGTTAAATTTGATTTTTGAACTGTCAAACAAGTGAAACAACACTAAATAAGGATGAGGAACATAAGAATTTCCAAGATAGCAAAGCTAAATGTTGATTTGGTCATGTCTTAAATATGAGTCTAGATCATTTGATGCACTATACATCACATTCTAGAGGCATTCAGTTTGTTGAGAGCCATGTGCTTTTTATATTCTTGGCAACCTTGCTTTGTCTTCACAAATAGTAAAAATTTAATCTTTTGTTACATAAATAATTATATAGACTATGGAGACCATATTGTGTGAAATATAATCAAGTTCAAAAGTACCACCCCCCACCCCCAACCCCACCAAAAAAAAAAAAGGTGGCCAGCTCAACATACTAAGAAAATGTGCATGGTATCCATCCTCCCACAGCATCTGTGGTCACAGAGACAGAACAAGCATAGGTAATCATGTTTTAGACAAACCCAGACAGTCATGCATGGTAATGGTCCACCTAGTCAATCAGACTTAATTGGGATATGAAAGTAATGAATTAGCAACCAATCAAGAAATTGTTCATAAATTGATGTAAAAGCTTGCAAAGAAAAGTGGCCACTTCCTTTTATTCTCAACATCACCACATCCATCATTAAAAGATTATAGGATAGAAAGAAAAATATAAATGGCAGTGGCTCACAGAAGATTGACATCTAAATAATTCCTTTTTGCCTAAAATAAGGAAAAAATATTTGGTTTTCTTACGGAACAAAAACAGCATTGTACTCCTGCTCGAGACATATGACACATATATCTGGCATTAGACGGTCTCTTTTAGCACCATCTGACTCATTGTCAGCCTTTTCATTTAAACCTGAAATGAGTTGCAACTTTCAATACCATATTGAAACAAGAACAGAATATGAGTAAGTTACATGGTTTAGACAAGCAACACTTTTACCTTCATTTTCTTGCCCTGATCTCTTGGCAGCGGCAGCAAGAACCCTGCATGTTCAAAATTATAACATTCCCATTGGACATGAATTGATCAGTCACTCTAAGTTGTTTTCAGTTTCCCAATAAAAATTATAAATACTAGTACAACATACCTTCTCTGCAATTCAGAACGTCGCCTTCTTTCCATGAAATATTGGATAGTGCGCTTAGCAATGAGATAGAAACCAAACACCGTCAAACCCATAGATGCATACTTATACCACCTGTTAAGTAAATCTCTGTTAATTAGATTAAAATAATTAAAAAGAATGGGGGAAAAGTGTGCAGGTATACACAGACAGAAACACAACCTTGCCCACTTCCCAAGATTAGCTATGAGCTGGTCAATAGATTTGGGAGAAACATAAAATGGCCCTTTATGGGGTCGTTGAATGCGTATTGTTCCAACATCATCTTTTACAGCCTGAAAATCAATTAAAACAACAAATAAATAAATATAGCAGCATAAAATCAAATCCATCAAAGCACACCATCCAAGACCACAAGATGTCTAGAATGGGTTCTCATCTATGATTTGTAGATCTTTTCTTTGCACAAGTATTAATGGATTGTGTAGGTCTGTTCCTATTTGCTTTAAATTTCATGCTCTAATGTGTTAGAATCTAAGATTCGTGAGTTTTTCATTTTTTTCCCTTTTTCCTAGAGGATCAGACTCATGAGAAACAAAGTATTCTGCTGCACATTTTTCTGATAAGATTATCACAAAATAGTTCACCACAAAGGGAATGAAAGACCCAAGTTTACCATGTAAACAATCACTTTGCCAAGTGCTAGCACATGCATGGAACCATTATTTAGCCATTTGTGAAAACATGACAATGTTTCTTTAATATCATAGAATTAATAATACATGCATTATTGTATAGCCACGTGTTGACTAAGCAATCTATAAGAGCCACCAAATTGAAGCAGATTGATTTAAACTGAAAACACAACTTAGAAGAAACAAATAATGCAATTCTATCACACACAAAAAAGAGAAAATTCTAATTGGAAAAGAGAGAGAGAGAGAGAGAGAGAGAGAGAGAGAGAAAGGCTCAACTATTCATCTAGTTCTTGAGTACATAATGATATAATAGAATCCTTTTTTTTTATATATGTAATAGAAGTTTTATTGATAAGAAAAGTACATTGTGTTTACGATGGTAAACCCATTGCACTTGAAACAAATACAACCAAAATCAAAGAGAAGAGCTAACATAAATAAAAAAATCAGACTTGGTAATACAATGCGTAAAACAACTGAACCCTAAGTTGACAGTGTTTATCTCCTTCAGTTATTTTTTTATTGATAGATAACGAAAAATTTTATAAATAAAAAATAGCCAATCTGAGTACACTAGGGATGTACTATGGGGGCAAAAATCAAGAACCAAAATTACAATGATCAAGCAAAACAGGAAGGGAAAAACAAGAAAAATGCAACAGGGCCACACTCCAATCAAGGAGAGTATGTAAGAATTCATAATTATATTCTAGTGCTCATACCTCACCAACAACAGTCAAGGAAGTCCCAGTTGGAAGTACTCGTTCAATTCGCTTGACTCCAAGCATCTAAAAAATGTAAACTTCATCACATTAATTGACCCAAAATTTTGCCGGTGTCCTCAAGCACAAAGGGATAAATTGGTGAACAAGGCATACCTTTAGGCCTTGGAGATAGTCTAATGTTCCACGTACCAGGGATCTTCCTGACTCTTCAAAAACCTCACTTCCAACTGGTAGTACAAACCCTGATGCATTTCGAGCCCCCACCACAAATACACGACCAGTTCCATCATCCTGATAGATGAACCAAGGAGCCACCAAGAAATAAAGTAAGTCAAAACTTAAATTTTAAATTGATTGTCAACATCCTTTAACAGAACAATTAAGGCAAAATAAACTTAGGAGACCGAACCACACACAAAGATGCAGCGTTAGGGGGAGAGAGAGAGAGTCTATTACCAGATACCATGGAACCTCTTTACTCATGGACAGCATCAAAGCAGAATCCTGTATCCATGACCCAGCATCATTGTGTTTCAAAAAATGTTGTTCTGCCTGAAATAGATATCAATATGATTGTTACATATGGATTACAAATTGAGAGACAAACCTTAATTTTCTTATAAAATATATGTATGTTATGATCTTTGAATTAATAAATGTGTACCGTTTCCTCTACAATAACACCCCGTAAACCACTGAACTCACAGTTGACCGGGGTTTCAGAACCAACTCTTCCAGAAATTGTGACAACCAAAGGTAATATACACTCAGCATCCAATAACTGAGCTGAAAAGCATAAGAACACAGAACTCATCATTAAGGAACGTATCAAACCAGACTAATCACATTAGTTATGAAATAAATCAACCCCAATAGAAGTTCAAAACCAGAGCACATTTAAAAGACTATATCTTAAGTCCTCAGCAACCTAAGAAGACAGCAAGAAAACTCATCATTAAGGAACATATCAAAGCATACTAATCACATTAGCTATGAAATAAATCAACCCCCATAGAAGTTCAAAACCAGAGCACATTTAAGAGCCTATATCTTAAGTCCTCAGCACCCCAAGAAGACAGCAAGAAAACTCTCATATTTTCTTATTTATTTATAAAATTAAAGGTGCACATGCATGTAGTGGGTTTTGAACCCAAGACCTCACCCTCCACACATTCTTAAGGGAGAAGGAAGTGCAATTTGGGCTAGAGCATATTGGCAAAGATTGTTGGAACAAGTCACAAATGATATGGTTGAAATTACAAAAGAATCATAATATTATACTACAATTAAACATCACCAAGCAATCTCAGTAATTCTTTCTCAAGGACAACAAACTTATTCTAAGATGACTTGTTAACATAACCAGTAATCACTTACCCAAAAAGCATAATTAATAATCACCTTTTCATGTTCTTCACTAAAAGACATCATACTGTAGCCCAGCAAATAAATAAAGTGGGAGTAAGAGTGTGATTGATGCAATTCAAAAAATACTTTGAAGGTCTAATGTGCCTAAAACATCAGTGTGTAATATTACCCAAAGATTGATAATCTCAATCAAGAGATCACTTCTTCTTTTTTTATCAGTTCAACAGATCACTTCTACAAGAAGTTTATTTATTTTTTTGCATCATATATAAACATATACATACATGCAAATGGCACTTATAACATTTCACTGTAGAAAGGCATAAAGGACCAACAGAACTTGTATAGACACAACTAAGTTCTCATATTTTATCACAAAGACGTGCTATCTGCATATCATGAGCAAAGTTCCAACGTTATATAATCCTCACAGAAACTAATTGGGCAACAGATTCAATGAGTAATCTTGACAAATCTACTTCACAACAAATCAAAAAGAACAAATGAGCAAATCCACAAACATGACATTAAAATGAATAATTTTTTTCTGAACCCACTCATGTGGAGGGAGGAAATGCCATTGAGTTAGAGCTCACCGGTAGCTTGGAAACAAATTCTATTCTCATTGAAGGTTTGGAAACCCAAAATACATCAATCTAACACACTAGCAGTTTGTTTAGATATTTCCATTTAAATAGGAGGATTTAAATTTCAAATTTTAGTTTAAAGGACTTGAATAGAATATGAAATGACAAATCTTCTTCTTCTTCTTTTTCTACTATCAAAATTTATTTATGAATTTGAGCTTTATTAACATGACAAAACTACAAACACAAAAATCTTCACCACTTGTTAAGATGGCACACTGTGATTAATGCAAAATCATTTTCACTTGACCACCAATAACATCACTTTCATTGTACACCAATCACAACCTACCACCTCAGCAGTTATGAAATATGTTGTCTTCAGACTTAATTTTCATTAACATGTGGATATAAAATGATTAGATGTTAGATAACAATTCAAATTCATAATATCACACAATTGATTTTGTCTGAACAAAATCACCAAAACCCGAATCATCATGTTGTTTAGTTATATCAACCAATTTACACTAACAACTATACTTCAAAACTATTGATTTTAAATCCTCAAAACTCAAACACAACCTAAACAAATGTAAATTTAACATCCACAAGAATCATTTATCTAATTCAAAACACATTGTAACAACAAAATCAACATAAAAAAATAAACCCTCCAGTTTCCAAAAAGGCGCATACCCAATTCCCTCAACTGATTCACCCGAGCCACTGACTTAAGAAGCACTGCATCCCTATCATAAAATACCAAAAACAAATGCATCAAAAACCACATTTTAAAAAATAAAATAAAATAAAATAGAAATAAAGAACACCCATTACAAGCAATTGCCAAATTAAGTAATGTATATGAACAAATTAGCAAAACCTAAACTAATTATTGACTCTAATTATTTTCAAATTTGAATAAACAGATAAAACAATTAGGGCTAGAATTAAGCATGTACCTTCCACTGCTTCTTCCAAGAAGGTACAGAGCAGCTGCACTCAAACAGCAACTGATTCCACCCCATGGAATCATCATCTTCAATCAAACGAAACCCTAATTTCACCGCACTTTCACCTAAACTTATTCATTTCACCGTAAAATAAACGAAAAGCAGAGAAGCACAGAGTGGCTATTAAGAAATTTCTTTTCGTTTTTTTTTTTTGTAGGTTTCTGTTTGTTTCTCGGGAAAATTGAGAGAGAGAGAGAGAGAGAGAGAGAGAAGAGAGAGGGAGAATTGGATGCGAGGAGTGAAGTGGAGGAGAGGGAGAAGAGTGAGTGACAGTGCTTTGTTGCGTGGGCGTTACTAAGATGCGCCGATTTCGTGTCCACCACTAATCCTGCGCACACTTTTTTTTTTTTTTTTTTGGAGCGCACACTCTTGTTTTGTTTGTAAACTACGGTCGTTAGCTGCAATACTCTATAAATACATTTTTAGGGTTAAAACGATAAATTTAAGTGATCTTTTTTTAATATTTAAATATCAATTTAATATTATTTATTTAAAATTCTATTATATATTCTTTGTCTAAAATATGTTCTTGTTTTAACAGTGTAAAATTATTAATTAAGTTTTTTTATTTAGGTTTTACTAACATATTTTCACTATTGTTTATAATTAATCCACTATACGACCTTACTCGGTAAACTAATGACAGCTTTTTTGTTAAAAATTTTAGCATTTCAATTATGTTTGAGGTATATATGTATTTTGACCTTGTTTATATTATGTTGTTTCTTATTGGTTTTTATATATATATATATATATATATATATATATATATAATTTAATAGTTGGAGATAAGATATTTAAACCGTCATTTTTGTTAAAAACACTAGAACATGCTAGCTGAGAAATACCGTTGTTGGCTTTATTAGAACACAGTCCTCAAATCCATCCATCTCCCCATTAGTATCTTTTTGTGGGGGTAGTGATAATGGCATGTTAGGTTTGCAATTAAACAATAAAGATCTTTTGCAATCTTAGGAATGGAGGTCTTGACAATGTCTATTAGGCAATCTGCTATATATCGACCTGAGTCACAAAGTTGTGTTAAGTATTTAAGATAAAATTATCTGGCCTTTTCCTTCTTCTTTTTTTTGATAAAATTATCTGACCTTTTCCTTTTTTTTTTTTTTGATAAAATTATCTGACCTTTTCCTTTTTTTTTTTTGATAAAATTATCTGACCTTTCCTTGACATATGTTCTAAGATGTTTGAGATTAACATTTCTTCCCATCTATTATCAGTCACAAAGTTGTGTTAAGAATTTGAGATAAAATGATCAAATCTTTTCTTGACATATGTTCTAATACATGTTGTGATTAACGTTTCTTCCCATCTATTATATGTTTGAATGATGCATTCAGCATGGACTCTTTCTTTTTTCTATAATCTACGAGACTTTTTGGGAGTGACATCCATGGCATACTCCAAGGTCCAGACTCTCATTGACTAATCCATATTTTCTCACCAACAGGTAATCAAAGAGTGAGTGTGTGTGTGTGTGTGAGAGAGAGAGAGAGATCTTACAACACATGGAATCCATTGATGGAACTAAAGGAAAGCTAAAGACACAAAATTCAAGTGATGCTCAGCCCACTTTGCATGCGCTAATGTCTTATACTTGAGAACAATTATCTGAGTTAAGAGAAATGGAACAGGACTTCTACAAATGCATCAACATGGAAATGAAAATACTGGAATGCATAGAAGTGAGATCCAAGCAAAAATTAATGAATTAGGAGTAAGAACAGGCTTGCTTATTAGTGAATTTGATATTTAACCAAATAAAAATTACAAGAATCAAACAATGTTGTTTTACAACTCGAATGGTACATAGATCGTGCAAGTTTATATAAGTCAAAAACAACTCTTCTATTTTTTTGGGTAAAGATTAATAATTTACATTTATTATAATTTGAGATTTCTACATTTTCCAATCACAAAACAAAAAACAAAACAAAAAAAACCTAGGGGTGTGATGAAAAATTATTTCACCACACATAATACTCATCACACTCCTAAGTTTTTTTGCGATTGGAAAATGTAACAATCCCAAATTATAATAGATGCAAATTATTAATCTTTATCAAAAAAATTGAGCGCGTGCTCAGAGGCTAGTATCACTCTTAACTATATCAATAATTGACAAATACATAACACCACTTGACAAACGCAAAAAAACCCAAATTTAAATGAATCAAATTTTTTAATTATTCTTCATCACATCCCTAGGTTCTTTTTGTGATTGAAAAATGTAGCAATCCCAAATTATAATCGATGCAAATTATTAATCTTTACCTAAAAAAGCACACACGTGAGCGCGTGCTCAGAAGTTAGTATCACTCTTAATTATATCAATAATTGACAAATACATGACACCACTTGATAAATGCAAAAAAAAACCCAAATTTAAATAAATTGAATTTTTTAACATAAACCCAAAAAAGAAAGAATATATATGGATTTTTTTTTTCTTTACAAAGCATTTCCCAACATTGAGTGCATGATCAGAGGCTAATATCACTCTTAACTATATCAATAATTGAAAAATACATAACACCACTTGACAAACGTAAAAAACCCAAATTTAAATAAATCAAAAATTTAGCCAACGGGGCTTGGCTCAGCTGGTAAGGTTCGAACGCTTCGTCTAACCCACCTAGGTTCGAGTCCCGCTGCCAGCAAGTTTCCGTTGGTGGGTAAACTTAGTGGTGAGGTGCACTCAGAGATGAGGTGACTCCCACACAGTGGTACAGTCGAGCCCCCGAGATCGGGCTACCTCGGCCGAGGCCACTGGCTCCCTGCCCGGGGGTGCAATATGACCATAAAGACCCCCATTTTTTGTTTCTCAAAAAATAAATAAATAAATAAATAAATCAAAAATTTTAACATAAACCCAAAAAAGAAAGAATATATATATATATATATATATATATATATATGGATTTTTTTTTCTTTACAAAGCATTTCCCAACATTTAGTCCCACCCTACATTTCCAATCTTAACAATTAACCCCCAATACATTAGGTTTTGGGAAAATTACATAAGCTTCCCTTGCGATTTTTCGTTATTACGTTCATTCCTTAAAGGCTTTTCTTTGTTTCTTGTTTTTAAATGCAAATACTTTACAGCTTTCACAAATGCATAATATTATTGGACAAATACATAAAAGTCAATATATTCTTAGAGCAACGCAAAGCACATGCAATAAGTTTTGTGCCCTAAATGTTTCTTTTTTTTTGAGAATGTGCCCTAAATGTTTCTGTTGGATAAAATATACCAATGCTTGGATTTGTTTTTCCCAATGATATGCTTTTATTTGTAAATAATGTGGACATCATTTGTCAGTAAAGAATATTAAGTTTAAAAGATCAAGATTTATATTTTTTACCAAAAAAAATGAGTCAATTAAAGGGACAACTCCAAAGTCCAAACGTCTCATCTACAATAAATCTTTTTTTTTTTTTTATACAATATAGAATTTTATTCTAGTCTAATCTAAGTGTATATGTATGTGAAATTCCCTCCTGCAGACTTAAATCCCGACACTTACCTCCCACACCCCACAAGCATTTATACTTGTGGAGTGACCACCGCACCAAGGGTACGCGGTGGTCTACAATAAATCCTAAAACACAATCAATTAAGGACTACTATTTTTCTTATAAGAGGATTACTAAAGTGACTTAAAAGTGATTTTTTAAAAAACTTTTAATAGAAATGAGCTATCAATTCGTGTAAAGCCACCTCAAAGTATTCTTTTAAAAACAATTTTATGTTAACTTGAACTAAAATTTGTACATTTAATTCAATGCAATGTGAAGTATCACTCAATACAACAACTAAAATAATAGATCTAAATTGACGGTGTGAATACATAATCCAAAGACAAACTTAAGTAGAAATAGAGAAACTTAAAATGATACAAAGTAACTCAAAAGGTACTAACAGCACAAAAAGATTAGGGGCATTAAGCAAATGAATGCCCAATTTCCACACAATTATAGCCGATTCTCATCCATGCCATGGTCTTATCCTTCTTATTAGGGCTATCTCATCATTCTTATTGGGGCGATTCTTGACTGCCCTTGATGCCGATAAAGTAATCATATCTGCAAGCATCATATAACATAAAAAATCACCATTATAAGCTGACTTTATGCCATAACAAAACATTTTCCATTTCCAATAAAACTTCAATTCTAGATATATTCAATCGCTCACGCGCGTGCTTAGAAGTTCTTTTTTTTTTTCTTTTTTTTTTGTTAAGTTTCATAATTTGCATCAATTATAATTTGAGATTGATACATTTTCTTATCACAAAAAAACTTAGTAGTATGATGAGTTATGCATTTGTGGGTGAAATAATTTTTTTCATCACATGATATGTCCATGCAAAGCTAGAATTATTTTAAGAGTTCATTAAAGATATGGACATAAAGCCTCATAATCCGTTGGAAGAATATGGAAATAGATTAGCATGGAGTTCAATCTTCTTCTTTTTTTGTGGAGATAAATACCCTTTATTTTATCTCTCATCCTTCTTTTGGCTTTTTCTCTCCCCATTTCTTCATGCCTGTAAAAAAAGGATTAGATTTAGGAAAGGATTATAGTTAAACACTATAATCCTATCTCATACTAATATTTTTCATGTACACTAACCACGTTAAAGAGTTCAAATCAAATACAAACAAATAATACCATAAATTTTTGTGTGGAAGTTAATTTTTTTTATTGAAATGGATTTAAGATTGTTTACATCCGTGGCTAACACAACAACAAAATACAATGAACATTCATAGCCATACATTAATCCCGAATCGTATATTAATCCTGAATTTGGCCAATTGATGAGACATTCTAGAAAAAATTACTCTAGAAAAAATGTATGAAGTGAAGGCATAATGTGATCAGGACCATCAGACACCCTTGAATAATAACAACAACAAAAAAGTTCTGAATTATAATTACTGCAAATTGAAAGGTGTACTAATACCCTTAATAATGCTTCTAGCAAACAAAGTATCATAATCTCCTAAACCCACAGCTGCAATCTATCCAGTAAACCAAAAATAGAGGATAACGATGATGACAATCCAATGGAATTAGTGGGAAAATGTCTGAATCCAAAAACCTACCCCCGACCTTCCTATTGAGGACCAACAATGACCAAAACACCACATTGGAGCCACTATTAAAGCCTTCACCCATTTTAGAGGCCTACCATTTTGACATCAAAACATGTATCAGTTTATGAAAAGGATTTGAAAAAACTGTGAAGACTTAACAAAGTGAGAGTGAAAGATGGTGGAAGAAGATTGGGTGGATGATGGAAGAAGAAACTAAAGGAGAAGGATAATATTGTGGTGGATGTGAGAACGTGGTTTTTTTTCTTTTTTTTTTTGGAGAATGAACGTGGTTTTAAATTTCATAATGTGAGATAGGGAGATGGAGATGGGGAGTATTTTCTTTTTTATGGAAGAGATGGGAAGTAATTTGATAACATTATAACTACTAGAGAGATTTAAATTTGTTAGGTAGAAGTTTGGAGTTGAGTGTGTGACTAAAATGTGAGTGTACAGCTAGGTTTTTTTTTTTTTTTTTTGTTGCAATAACTATAAATGTGTTTAAACACCCCCATTTACGTGTGTTAGTTTTTTTTTATCTGTACATGTGTTATTTTTTTTTATAACTAGACGTGGAGTGTTTTTTTAAAATAATAATAAAGTATTAAAAAAACAATAAAAGTGGGTTAGTGAGAGAGTGTTCTTATTTTGTAGTCAATATTTTAGTGCAAGTTAGACATGTATTTTTTCCAAAGTATTATTTAGTTTTATCTCTACTTAAACCTAGAGAAATAAGAGTATTTTAGAATAATAAAAAAATCCGGTCCAAACAGGGGAAACTTCTTAAATAATAGTATAGATATCAGGTTCTTATGCAAATGTCATTTAAAAAAAAAAAATTATAATCCTTAGAAGAAAGCAATTTTAGTCATTTACTAATGCAGGAAGAGGGAACTTGTTAATTATATTGATTTGGTCATTAAGGCTTCTACATGGCATGTCATGTGGGGAAAAATTATTGTAAAAGTATTTAGATTTTAGACTGCCACTTCAATTAAAGTATTTAGGTAATTATCTCACATTACTTAAGAGAGTGTGTTGTGTGTAGTATAACTTGCCTTACCTCCCTTAAAAGTTACCATGGCTTTTGAGAGAAGTTGTGGTATGCCTTTGTGTTAGAACCCATTTCCCTCTCCTTTGTGTGTGTGTGTTTGTTTCTCAAAAAAAAAAATTAAAGTATTTAGATTGTGTTTGAAAACTTAAATTTGAATTTGGATTTGAAATTGTTGAAACTAAAAAAAAATGTGTCATAAAAAGTGTCATAGGTACATACACGGTGTGCATGGGTCAGGTTGGGTCGGGTTAAAGTGATTTTTTGACCCAACCCACCATGGTGGGTCAAAAAAAATTTAACCCAACCCAACCCACATGGGTCGGGTTAAACCCATGGGTTTGACAAAAATTTTTTTTTTTACTATTAAATTCAGTAGAAAAAAATATAAATATTAATATATTAAAAAAAAACCCAAAGATTAGTATCAATGTAACTCCTTAAAGACAAACAACACTAATGACTAAATAACAATAGTAATTTACTAGGGTTTGTGTGAACTAATTGGCTTTTATATGGGATAAGAAGAGCAGGTTATTTTAAAAGATTTATTAATTATATAATATATTATAAATATATATATATTAAATTAGTATTAGTAGGAGGAACCGAGGAAGTGCTACTCTACAATTGTTTTTTTTTTTAATTATTAAATATATAATATATATTTATATATATATATATATATATATATAAGTGCCCTACAGCTAGTTTTAAAAAAAATTATTAAATATATAATATATTTTAAATATATATTATATATGGGTGGGTCGGGTGGGTTTGTGATTTTATGACCCAAACCCAACCCGACCCACTATAAAAAAATTTTTGTAACCCAACCCAACCCACCAAACCCTAAAAACCAACCCAACCCAGTGGGTCGGGTCGAGTTTGGCGGATTGATGGGTTTTCTGCACACCCCTAACGAATACACCTACACGGCAACACAAACAGCAGTGACACTAAGGTGCTGTTTGGATTTTGCCATGCTCATATCTCATATCTCAAAAAAACTGAGTTTTGTTAACTCATAACCCAAAAACCGGTGGGCCCCACATGTATATGTCTGTTTGGCTTATTTTTTCGGATGTTAACTCAGTTAACAAAACTGAGATATTTGGGTTTTGAGTTATCAAACTTGTAAACTCCTCCGGGCTGTTTTCAGTTTTTTTTTTTTAAGTTTTGAGTTATGTTAACTCAGTGGCAATAAGCGTAAATTTTTCCAAAAAACGGGTCCCACAGCAGTGTATAGTCCCATCAGTGCTGGCTGAAGCTCCAACGGGTATTACTTTCCCAACCACCCATACACTTGCACTTCATCACTTTCCCTTTTCCTTCTCCCAAACCCACAGCACAAGCACAACCGAAGCTCCAGTTTCGCCGATCACTTCATCACTCCAGTTCTGCCGATCAGCTCCACGCCCAGCTCCAATGAAGCTCCATTCACCGATTCCATTTTCCGTTGAGACCCAAACGCTCCCCCTCCATTACAATCTAGCAAACCCACATTACAATCTCTTTATTAAACAGCCCCAAAATTCAAAACACAAACTAAAATCAAAACCCGAAGAAAAAAATAATGAAAACCCAGAAGCAAATTCAATCTTTTAGTCCAAAGATGCAAATTTTAGTATCAAAGAAATCAGATTAAAAAAAAAATCATGACCTGCAAGAACTATTTGGCTGTATCGACCGTTGAAGAGAGTACCCCTTCCATTGTTTCTCTTATGGGTCTTCTTTATTTTTTTTGTTAACTCAAACGCTGAGCTCTCTTTCTCAAAGGGTTTTTTTTTTTCACACACAGAATGCCATTTTTTTTTTTACTATCTATTTATATCTCTTTAGATCAGACAGAGAGAGAAACTCCGAGGTGGGTTAGGAAAGTTGGGAGTTATTTTTGGAGAGTGTTGTAGGTGGAAGATGATTCTTTTTGTGCTTGCTTGAGATGAGAGACAATCAGACTAGAATGAAAGGCTCTAATAATACCAAGGTTTGAGAGTAGCGGTGTGAATGGGTTTGAGGTGTTTGAGAGGAGAAAGTGAGAGGAGATGAGTTTGTACTGCACAGTGAAAGAGGAAATGAGTTTGCCCAAAACAATTTTGTTCAATCCGCGGGTAACCTAACGGTGTGCACTGCACAGTGGTCAGCCCGTGGGTCCCACAAAAGGTGAGTTTTTGTGAGTTTTTAGGCAAATATCAGAACTGAGTTTAGTTGCCAAACAAGGTTAGAGTGTTTTGGAGATTTTTAAGATATGAGAAATGAGTGATAAGGTGATGAGTGATTAGTGAGGGAATTTGAGTGATGAGTGATAAGTTAACTATCACCCAGCAACCAAACAAGGCCTAATGCTGTGCACTAAATTATAGAATGAGACCAATATATATATGTGTGTGTGTGTGTGTAAAAAAAATAGGGGTCCACGTGAGGCTGAAAAGCAACCTCAGTCTGCCATTACCTATAAGAAAGGAGTAAGAAGAGAAAAATAAGGAGCTAAAGGAAAAGTAGGCACAGCATTATGAAAAACTAGTCGGCCATTATCCAAAAAAAAAAGGAGAGATAAAGACTGAAAAGGTGGCCACCGCAGGAACAAAAATAATAAAAAAAATTGAAAAGCTGAAAAGTGGGTGATAGCATGAACACGTGAAAGAAGTTAATGGTCCCGGAAAAATGCTAGTGCAATATTGCACTTTCCTTGCAGTTTTGGCCCATGAATTGATCAGTTAAGAGAAAAAAGAGGAGAAAAGGGTTTCTCAATTCCTCAATAAATTAAAGGGACTTCAACAAGCAAAAAAAAGAAGAAGCACGCAATAGAAAAAAAAAATAGACAGCAAAACAGAAAAAAGGAAAAAAGAAAAGAGAGAGATGGAGACACACAAACAGAGATAGAGAGCAACAAGTAGAGGAGGAACACCTAGTATCAGCATTAGGTTGGGATTTTATCAGTCCCTTTCTTCTCTAAATTTCTCCCTCTTCATCCTTTTCAAAACTGAATTTTTGTTTGGTAAAACAAATAGTGTTGGGTTTCATGAGAAGTTCCTAGCTCCATGCATGAAGCTTTAAGTCTCTGACCCGTAAATCCTATTTAAAAGTTATCAAATAAAAATTCTCTCAAGTATGATTCAATATTTTCTCAACTAGAGTCCTTGACTCCACCAAAATCTCTCTCTCTCTCTCTCCCACTTCTTCAAATCTGAATTTTTGTTTGGTAAAACAAATAGGGTTGGATTTCATGAGGAGTTCCTAAATACAAGTCTCTGACTCGTAAATCCTATTTGAACATTACCAAATAAAAATTCTTTCAAGTTTTGGTTCAGTGTTTTCTCAACTAGAGTCCTTGACTCTACCAAATCAAATTCATCAATGAAGTTCTTGACTCTATCACATTTTAATAAAATCGTTGACTCTACCAAACTAACAAAGTCCTTGACTCTACCCAAATAATGGAGTCCTTGACTCCACCAAACTAATGGAGTCCTTGACTCTATCACATCTTAACGGAGTCCTTGACTTTACCACATTTTAATGAAGTACTTGACTCTACTAAATTAATGGAATCCTTGACTCTACCACATTTTAATGGAGTCTTTAACTCTACTAAATTAATGGAGTCCTTGACTACCAAACTAATAGAGTCCTTGGCTCTACCAAATTAATGGAGTCCTCGACTCTACCACATTTTAATGGAGTCCTTGACTCCGAAAATTATTTTAAATAAAGTGGGGATTCTAATTCCTTCAAATTCCAACATGACTAATTCTTTGGAACTCCTAATTTCTTAATCAAGATTGGAGTTAATAATTCACAAAATAAAATGACCATAAAAATTGATTTGAGGAAATTTTTCAATTCCCAATTCCTAAAACGTGTTCATAAAAAAATAAAATTGCTTCAATGGAGTTTTCTTTCCCTTAATTAAATTTGGGAACCTCAATCAAAATATCATTAAAATTCCTACAAAAAAGCAAATGAAAGAAAAGGAAAATTGCTTGGACATTCAACTTCTCAAAGAGAGAATCCTTGGTTCAATTTCCATAAAAACATGGTCTTTGACTTATCCCTGAAATTAAAATTAATTATCTCACCCCAAAAAAAAAAAAAAAATTAAGTCGATGCTTAATTAAATACAAAGTATTTGACTTAAATGTCCATTATTTAAATTGGGCAAAGTCATATTTGAGGATTTTAAATCTAAAACCTCAAATTAAGAACTACGAATTTACATGATCCTCGCCAAGGGTACGTAAGCAACCTAAATAAATCATTATGTGCAGCCACAAATAGATAAAAAAACACATTTCCCCTTAAAGCATGAAAATAAATAAACTTATGTACAAAGACGACGTGGTTGGAATCAAATAGTCTTCCCTTGAAATAAGGGATTGTAATTAAGAGATACATTGTCTTGAATTGGCACTACTCACATGAATAAAACTCATACGCCAAAAGCCCTATGGGTGAATTTTTTTTTTTTATACAAGATAGAATTCTACTCTAGCCTAATCTAAGTGTATATGTGTGTGAAACTTCCTCCTGGAGACTTGAACCCCAGCCTTTACCCCCCACACCCCACAGACACTTATACTTGTAGAGTAACCATCGCACCAAGGGTGTGCGGTGGTCCTATGGGTGAAATTATGTTTGATGAATTTGACTAAATAAAAATTCGTGTTAAACATAATTTAACAACATTTGTTAAACATAATTTAACAATGTTTGTTAAACATAATCTAACAATTATTGTTAAACATGGGTTAACAATTTTCGTCAACAAGAATCAATAAATTTAAAACAAGCTTGTAACTCATGCATACTGCATGTGATACATTAACAAATGAGCATAACTAAATACTTATTAACTTTTTACCAAGTTGATATATATAATGCTTGTATATTTGAAAATATAAATGAGTTAGTTATAAAATAAATATAAGTTTATTTTTAAAAAAATGAAAAAAAATCATTTAAATTGTTATCTATTAAATTCTCAATTTTAGTTTGTCCAAGCACTATTTGTATAATAATAATAATAATATATAAGAAAAAATATATATTGATAGCAATTTTTTTTTTAATAGTTTACATTGATCTAAATTTGGTCTCGATGGGAATGAAACCTAAGTTGAAGCGTAAAAGTCCAACATAAATATAAATTCATTTTTGTTATTTATTTATTTATTTATTTTTCTCCAAACCTTTCTTTTTCCTTATCAAAGTCAAACAAAGACTTTTTTTTTTCCTTTTTTTTTATTTTTTTTTTACCCCTCAACTTTTATACTAATAACTCACTTTGCACAAAAATTAGAAAATTATATAAACATGTGACACAAATTTAGACTTTGTTAGGTTCATATTTTTATGTAATTGGCATATCCTATGACAAAACGCACTTTACTTGTTTATTATTTGTCATTGTTTTCACATGGTGTGCATAACATGTTTGTTAAGTACTTTCAGGAAAGACAGGTATGAAGCCAATTAAAACAGTCAATTCTAGTTCATGCTATGGTTTCTCAGGGTTGGTTGTTTTTAGATAGGCTAGTTTATTTGAATATAGCGGGTTCATTCATTGTATTCAGGTTATTAATGTATTGGGCTTACTCTTGTACTTAAGGTTTTGTCATGGATTGACAAAGGGGGAGATTGTTAGAGTCATGTGTTTTGGTATTGTCAACCATGCCAAATTATGTGTCTTTTATTGAGTTTTGACGTGTCTTAAAGTTGTAATTAAAGACCAAGTTAAAGACATAAAATTTGCTCAAGAAAAATACATTTTTAGCACATTTTTAGCATGAACCTCGATAGTAGTCTCGATAGAAGCTTGAAACCTACTACCTCATCGATAGAAGTCTTGATACCTCTCGATCGATTGAGCTTCGCGGATTAGCAAAAATCAGCAATGTGAAAAAACCCATAACTTATTCGTTTGAAGCTCGAATTGAGACCCGTTTGAACCGGTATTTAAAGGACATCATAAGCCATCTATTAGAAGGCTTTTTAGAGAGAGAGAGAAACACTCTGTTTATGTGGCTAGGGTTTTGTAATCAAATTTTGTCTATTTTACCAAACCAAAGAGTTTCAAAGTGTTGAGGGTCATTTTTTTTTTGTGAAACTCGAATAGAAGGAAAGAAGCCCAACCCAGCAACATGAGCAGCAAAGAAATGGCAAGTATAGAGTAAAACCATTAAGCCCAAGCGGCAAGAATAATGGATCACAGGCCCATAATATAAACAAATGGGTCTTGAGGAGGCAAACGGGTTTAAAAAGGCCCGGAAAGAGAGAAATAGCACCCATGGGCAGTATATGATGTAGAAAAGTGAGAATGGGTCACGGCAGGCCCAAAGCATTGTAAACAAGGAAAGTAAAGGGTTCATGGCAAGCCGGTAAACCCCAAGGATGAAAATAAGGAAATTGGGCCGGGGAAGCCCAATGAAGTTGGTAAAAGCCCATGGGAATGCAGAGTTAGTAAATGGGCCAAGGAAGCCTAGAGAAAGCAAATGGGCCAGGGATGCCCAAGGGAAAACAAAAGGAATGCTAGAGCCCATAAGTAGGAACACCAGTAGCCATGCTAAGCCACTGGGGGAAAGAATAAAATAGCGAGCCTAAAAGAGACCCAGCAAGAGTAAGTCATTACGGCAGGAATGACAAGTGATATGGTAGGAAGTCAGAGCAATTAAGAAATGGGTTGAAAGAAATGCAGATCCCGGTACCAAATAAAGCCCCAGTCCCTAAGGGAATGGGAAATCAAAAAAGCAGCTCATAAAAGGTCAGGAATGAACGGCAGACTATGCAGACAAAGCCTCTAGGCCATGGCGGACGCATAAGCAGTAGGCAGACTTCGGACACATACGGACAGAAGGCACGCACAAAGCCCAGACACCACCAGCCTCTACCTAGTCAATATGGGACATGGTGAGGTCATGAATTAGAGGTAAGAGGGCATGGTTTGGCGGTGGGGAGAGGGGAAAACCTGTTTTGGGGTTCTTGCTCAAGCTCTTTTAGGGGATATGTCCTGCTGGGATAACATACCTCCCAAAAAAGGTAAAACTGAGTTGGAACCACTAGGCGCATGTCATGAAGGATAGAGAGCGAGAGAGCATTAGCACCGTGGCAGGAAGAGGTGCCACGGCAAACTAATAAACAAAATAGTTGTCTTTGTCTGGTAATGGGGAGTGGCACGCAGACGGAACAGTAATGGTCGACAAGTACACCCAGACCAGACAAAGGTAGTTAAAGGGTAGAATAGTAAAATCCGATCATGGCAGGCACTATAAAAAAGAAGCCTTTGCCGTGTATAGATGGGGATATACAGACACAGAGGAAGGAAGAGGAAATACAACACAAAGCAAAAAGGGGTCCCTTCGGGCATTAACCACTCAGGTCCGTTTCCCTCAAAACAATCAATTTCCACAGCAGGATTTACCTGGGAGATTGATTGTGTTGAGAAGAGGCGTTCTATCCTCTTTGGTTTGCTCCTGCAGACCAGATTAAATTTAATTTCTTTTTCTCTTCTGATTAACTTGTATATTACTTTGCTCCCTTTTGTTCTTTTTGTAAAATAATTATCATTATGACAATTACATTGCTTAAATAGGGATCATTTGGTCATTTCTTGTTCAATATCCAGAGTACTCTATTTTGTTATTATTGTCATATTTGCCTGCCATAGCCTGTCTGAAACAACACTGCCTGCCGTAAGCATACTTCTGGTAGACGAGGCATAGTTTTTGCACAAGCCGGCCAAAATTGAGTTGCAGTTGGACCGGTCTCAACTCCCTTACTCAGAAAACTTGGGCCTACTACCGCAAGAGGCAGCCCAGCCCAATTCAACAAAAAAGGCCCCCACACAAAGTAAATATGAAGATTCTATTGGTGAAAAAGCTGAAGTCATAGCAACCACCACAGACTTGCTACTATGAGGAAAACCTTCAAGAGGTTCTTGAAGTCAGTTGGAGGTTCCAATTGTGATTATGGGTGGAGCGTTTATATATTGAAGAGTTCAGAGGTTCTGAAGCGGTAAATGATTTCTGCTGTAAGTTCATCTACTGGGATTGTAAAGTCTAGGGACAAAGGTTTTGTACTAGATTTGAAACCTTTCTTTATTATAGTGGATTACTTTTTAGGAAGGTTTCCCTCTAGGTTTTTTATTGTGAAACTAGTTTATTTCATTGGTTTTCCTGGGTCATTATATCTTATCTTATTTACTATTCCATTGTGCATGATATTGATATTTGTTTGCTTGAATAAAGATTATTCGTAATAGATCTAATTAACAACTTGGTTTTAAAACTTGTTAATTCTATCAATCGGTGTCTATATTTCCCAACAGACTCTAATTGAAAATTTGATTTGATTATATATATATATATATATATATATATGTATGTATGTATGATATCTTGATTTCAAATCTATTGAATTTATATATCATTTCAAATTCAAGGATTTTAAAGGGTTAAAATCTTCAGTAGATGTGGTAAATCCAAATCCTTGATCTTTTAAAACTATCCAAATTAAACAAGGTATTTGGATTTTAATCACTCAAATCTAAATCCATATGCCCAAATCTTGCTATCCAAACTCAACATTAATTCATTGATGCACTTGGAATGGTAGGGTTAAAGACAACCTAGTTACCTACTCAAAGCATATGGTAATGAGCATTTTAAACTTAATTAGAATATGTATAAAAATTGTAAAGCCTCATCAAAATTTTATATGGCACAATATTTTTAGGTTAACCAAAAGTTAAACATTTTCAATTCTATATTTGTTTAACTCAGTAGCCCATACAATATACTGGAAATTTTTACAAATAAGAAATTCTCTATTTTCTTTTCTTTTTTTTCTAAATGTGAAATTTGATAATTATAGTAGTTATTTGTCTAACAACACTTTACTTCTACTTTCATTTTTCTAATTTTTTTTTTCAATTTAACATTAATGCTCGATTGGATTCAATGGAAAACCTTATGTGAAGATATTTTTTCTCATTTTCTTGTGTTTGGAAAAAAGATGGTTAAAGGAAATTGGACAAAGTTTAGCTACAAAATTGGTTATAACTTTAGACTACAACCTTACTCAATATCTTTTTATTGGAGATGAATTTTGACAAATCCATCATTGGATTACATCTTCTTCTTATATCCTCTATGCTTGCAAAATTTCTAGAAAATTAAAGATCAATAGCTATCTCATCAATAACTTCTTGTTGATACCCATTTTCGTAACACATTCTTTACAAGCCCAACTTTCTTGTGGGCTCAATTTATGTATTATATTATATTTTATTCTTTTAAGCAAGGCCTAAGCCCATGCAACATATGGGGGAAATCGAGGAAGTGTAATTTGGAAGATATGGGTCAGTTCCTTTCGGACCTTTTGCATGAGCCCAGCCCAGCCCATGCGTGCTACCAAGTGGGCAAGGGACACTGGTAGCACCTCAGGCTCATGGAGAAGGTCTTGGACCCAAAATTTCCACCTCAAAAAAGTTTTTATGCTCTGGCTGACTGTGACCCAAAGTTTCTGCCCTAACCTAATTTTGCTACCATATTTTCTTTTCCACCCAAAAAACATAGCTGACCCTAAACTAATTAGCTAGCTCATTGTAGCCACCAAATGCAGCTGTCAAAACCCTACAATGACAAGGAAACAACAGCTAATGAAATCAGCCACTTTATTTCCAAAATCATGCTAAAAGCATGTAAAACTCTTCCCTAAACAAAAGCAACCCAAGCCAAAACACCAAATTAATATAATGGGGGATAAAAGCCTCTTCCACTACTCAAAAAATAGTCATTAGCAACACTCCAAACTCTATGTAAAACTCTATCTTCTGTTCAAAACAAGACCAACCACGTTTTTTCTATAGAGCTAAAACTTGAAAGCAAAAGTCCACTGAGCCAGGAAACATTCTCACAATTCTGAACCTTAGGAGTGGAAATATGGGTACAGGGGAACCTTCCTTCTGTTCCTCACAACCTCTCTCAATTTACTCTTCTCGCTAACTGTGGGTCGAACTTTCAGACCTGTTATGTTTTTATGCTATTTCTGCACTTTTGTTAAACCCATTTAGCGAGCTAACATTCTTGCAATTCTAAAGCATAGGGGTGGAAATATGGGTATAGAGGTACCTTCCCTCTCTTCCTCACAACCTCTCTCAATTTCCTCTTCTCGCTGACTATAGGTCGAAGTTTCAAACCTATTATGTTTTTATGCTTTTTTTGCACTTTTGTTATTAGCATTTTGATTCCCTCTTGTCAAAGCACCATTAGTCATTTGTTCATTATACATTTGGAATTTTAGGCTTGATTCTCTTCAATAAACACTTCTAAAGAACCCAATGGGAGATCTGGGCCGTTCTCGCGTTTTCAGCCCTTGTCGCAAAAAGGTCCCCAACAATTGTTTAAATTGCAAGTTTTTGTAGTTTAAAATTATGAATAAAATATAAGTTTATAGATCATATAGTAAATAATATCCGATTGACACAAAATTTGACATGTGTACTAAGAGCGTAAAGAATATATAATTCAACGGTTAGATTTTCAAAATATATAGTATTGTTTATTTTATTGAGTAAGTACAATCAATTTTGTGGCTTAACTTTGTCCAAGGAAATTATCTCTTAACTTCTCTTATTTTAGCTTAACATGAGATATAGTTATTTTCTACTAACATTTTTTGGAAAATAACTATATATATCTCATGCAAAGCTAAATAGGGAAAATTACTCCTTCTCATGGAAAGTCAAGAAATAGTTTTCCAACTCATTTTAAGGTTGCCACCAAACAAAAGAAAATGAGATAGTTTTCTTGAAAATGCTTTTTGAAAAATGATTCATTTTTCTCAAAATGTTAATGTCGAAACAAACAGAAATGTGATATAGAAAATCAAATCTTCTATAAATTTTTAAAAGAGAAGGGCATGCACATTTATTTTTGATAGGGGTATTACATAAGTAAAATGCATAATCGGGAGAGTCCAGATATATCCATGCAAGTCATAAAATCCAAGCTATTCCCAAACCTTCTAGTTTCAAATATTTGAAATCAAAACCACCCCCATTAAAAAAGATTGATCAAACATTCAAGTAAAGTACCATGCATCCCTACAAAACCTAATAGGTTTTGCTAAGAAACTGACCAACAATTGCCACACTTGGTCCAGCCACGAGCTCATTCCAAGCCTCATCAGATTCTTTGCCTTTTTTCTTAAACACTTGTGTAGCATCAAGGCGGTGAATATTCCATCCCTTTATATCTCTGAGCCTATAAATTTTCTCCACTTGACGACATGCTAATTTGTATGTATTTTCCTTCATTTCACTTATTGCCTTTTGGATTAACATCGCATTGGTTTCTTTGTCTAAAGAAGATTCATTTCTAAAATATTGGTCAAATTCAGGAACCCCAATTGACCTAAAAATCCCTTGTGAATAATCCACATTGGGATCAAACATTTTTCTCAACTCATCTACCATGCCATTTTCAATCATTTGATCAACCCGCTTTGATAAAAATGGGTCAAGCACTAACACGGGCACATCCACCCAAAGGAAGCAACAATCATACTTTGATCTAAACTTGCTATCTTCATCATCAATTAGGGCCTCGATATAGGTATTAGACCCTCCAACAATGATTGGAAGGTGGCCGCGACTCACAATTGACTCAATGGCACGTACGACCATGTCACGAAAATGGTCTACTGTAAAATCAGCATAGGGATCGAGTATTCCCAGCAAATGGTGTGGTATACCACATTGCTCTTCCATGGTGAGTTTGTTGGTGACAATGTCGAGTCCCTTATAAACTTGCATTTTGTCTGAGTTTATGAGTTCTGCCTTATAATGACTAGCTAGATGAACAGACAATTTTGACTTGCCAGTTCCAGTTGCTCCCATGATGATTACCACCTTTTTTTGTGTGTTGTTTCTGACTGATTTTCTTTTCTTTAGACCAAACATCTTGTTGGGTTACAAGCTTGCAAATGGTCCTGATCAAGTTATTGAAAAAAACGAAATTAATATAGACAAAATTGCTAAATGTCCTTTTTGGGCAAACTAAGCAACGTTTTGCCCTATTTTTCAAACTAATTAGAAAAATGTCCCTCTTTTGAAAATCGATTTTCTCAAAATCGAGTTAGACCCTATAGCGGCGTTTTTAAGGAGCCTATAGTGACATTTTCAGGACTTATAGTGGCGTTTTGTAACTCGATTTATATGAAATCGAGTTATAGGTAAAAAAAATTTTTTTAAAAATTGCCTATAACTCAATTTAATGGAAGTCGAGTTACAAAACGTCACTATAGGCTCCTTAAAAACGCCGCTATAGGGCCTAACTCGATTTTGAAAAAATCGATTTTCAAAAAAGGGGCATTTCCCTAATTAGTTTGGGAAATAGGGCAAAACGCTGCTTAGTTTGGGAGAAAAAGGCATTTAGCAATTTTGTCCAAATTAATATAAATAAAACTATAATAAAGTGTAGAAAACAAGAAGTGAGGTTACTTTCGAAATTGACCAAAACACAAGCAAAACTAGAAACAAAGAATAGGAACATGTGTTGGATATTTTTATAAAAAATATGATATTTATTTTAATACTCATTTATGTGAATTGAGGAAATCAATTATCCCTTAATGTCAGATACGTTGATTGCTAAATTTTGAAAATTCAAATATAATTCAAAATTTTAATTAGGAAATCTCTAAAAATTAGTGTGAATTTTAATACCATATATTGCCAACTTTTAGTATACTTTCCTTTATAAACTTTTGCTTTAAAACGTTTCTTTTAATATATTTAATAGCAACGTTATAGATAGAAAGTATACAGCTATATATTTATATAATTTACTGTTGATGGGTTATAGCATTATATATTGCTTTCCATTCTTGGTTATAATTATGGTGTATAGTCAAAGTTTCAAAGAAAAGCATTATTTGACAGCTTAAACACAGACACGTTAGAGGCTGTAAATTTTGTTTTAATGGCATTATGAGTAGCTAGATGAACAGACAATTTTGACTTGCCAGTTCCAGTTGCTCACATGATGATTACCACCCTTTTTTTTGTGTTGTTTCTGACTGATATTCTTTTCTTTAGACCAAACATCTTGTTGGGTTACAAGCTTGCAAATGGTCCTGATCAAGTTATTTAAAAAAACGAAATTAATATAAATAAAACTATAGCAAAGTGTAGAAAACAAGAAGTGAGGTTACTTTCGAAATTGACCAAAACACAAGCAAAACTAGAAACAAAGAATAGGAACATGTGTTGGATATTTTTATAAAAAATATGATATTTATTTTAATACTCATTTATGTGAATTGAGGAAATCAATTATCCCTTAATGCCAGATACGTTGATTGCTAAATTTTGAAAATTCAAATATAATTCAAAATTTTAATTAGGAAATCTCTAAAAATTAGTGTGAATTTTAATACCATATATTGCCAACTTTTAGTATACTTTCCTTTATAAACTTTTGCTTTAAAACGTTTCTTTTAATATATTTAATAGCAACGTTATAGATAGAAAGTATACAACTATATATTTATACAATTTACTGTTGATGGGTTATAGCATTATATATTGCTTTCCATTCTTGGTTATAATTATGGTATATAGTCAAAGTTTCAAAGAAAAGTATTATTTGACAGCTTAAACACAGACATGTTAGAGGCTGTAAATTTTGTTTTAATGGCATTATGAGTAGCTAGATGAACAGACAATTTTGACTTGCCAGTTCCAGTTGCTCACATGATGATTACCACCCTTTTTTTTTGTGTTGTTTCTGACTGATATTCTTTTCTTTAGACCAAACATCTTGTTGGGTTACAAGCTTGCAAATGGTCCTGATCAAGTTATTTAAAAAAACGAAATTAATATAAATAAAACTATAGCAAAGTGTAGAAAACAAGAAGTGAGGTTACTTTCGAAATTGACCAAAACACAAGCAAAACTAGAAACAAAGAATAGGAACATGTGTTGGATATTTTTATAAAAAATATGATATTTATTTTAATACTCATTTATGTGAATTGAGGAAATCAATTATCCCTTAATGTCAGATACGTTGATTGCTAAATTTTGAAAATTCAAATATAATTCAAAATTTTAATTAGGAAATCTCTAAAAATTAGTGTGAATTTTAATACCATATATTGCCAACTTTTAGTATACTTTCCTTTATAAACTTTTGCTTTAAAACGTTTCTTTTAATATATTTAATAGCAACGTTATAGATAGAAAGTATACAGCTATATATTTATATAATTTACTGTTGATGGGTTATAGCATTATATATTGCTTTCCATTCTTGGTTATAATTATGGTGTATAGTCAAAGTTTCAAAGAAAAGCATTATTTGACAGCTTAAACACAGACACGTTAGAGGCTGTAAATTTTGTTTTAATGGCATTATGAGTAGCTAGATGAACAGACAATTTTGACTTGCCAGTTCCAGTTGCTCACATGATGATTACCACCCTTTTTTTTTTGTGTTGTTTCTGACTGATATTCTTTTCTTTAGACCAAACATCTTGTTGGGTTACAAGCTTGCAAATGGTCCTGATCAAGTTATTTAAAAAAACGAAATTAATATAAATAAAACTATAGCAAAGTGTAGAAAACAAGAAGTGAGGTTACTTTCGAAATTGACCAAAACACAAGCAAAACTAGAAACAAAGAATAGGAACATGTGTTGGATATTTTTATAAAAAATATGATATTTATTTTAATACTCATTTATGTGAATTGAGGAAATCAATTATCCCTTAATGCCAGATACGTTGATTGCTAAATTTTGAAAATTCAAATATAATTCAAAATTTTAATTAGGAAATCTCTAAAAATTAGTGTGAATTTTAATACCATATATTGCCAACTTTTAGTATACTTTCCTTTATAAACTTTTGCTTTAAAACGTTTCTTTTAATATATTTAATAGCAACGTTATAGATAGAAAGTATACAACTATATATTTATATAATTTACTGTTGATGGGTTATAGCATTATATATTGCTTTCCATTCTTGGTTATAATTATGGTGTATAGTCAAAGTTTCAAAGAAAAGCATTATTTGACAGCTTAAACACAGACACGTTAGAGGCTGTAAATTTTGTTTTAATGGCATTATGAGTAGCTAGATGAACAGACAATTTTGACTTGCCAGTTCCAGTTGCTCACATGATGATTACCACCCTTTTTTTTTGTGTTGTTTCTGACTGATATTCTTTTCTTTAGACCAAACATCTTGTTTGGTTACAAGCTTGCAAATGGTCCTGATCAAGTTATTTAAAAAAACGAAATTAATATAAATAAAACTATAGCAAAGTGTAGAAAACAAGAAGTGAGGTTACTTTCGAAATTGACCAAAACACAAGCAAAACTAGAAACAAAGAATAGGAACATGTGTTGGATATTTTTATAAAAAATATGATATTTATTTTAATACTCATTTATGTGAATTGAGGAAATCAATTATCCCTTAATGTCAGATACGTTGATTGCTAAATTTTGAAAATTCAAATATAATTCAAAATTTTAATTAGGAAATCTCTAAAAATTAGTGTGAATTTTAATACCATATATTGCCAACTTTTAGTATACTTTCCTTTATAAACTTTTGCTTTAAAACGTTTCTTTTAATATATTTAATAGCAACGTTATAGATAGAAAGTATACAACTATATATTTATATAATTTACTGTTGATGGGTTATAGCATTATATATTGCTTTCCATTCTTGGTTGTAATTATGGTGTATAGTCAAAGTTTCAAAGAAAAGCATTATTTGACAGCTTAAGCACAGACACGTTAGGGGCTGTAAATTTTGTTTTAGTGGCATTATGAGTTATGGCACTACAAGACAAACTTGATTTGTCTGGCCAAAATGGCCAAATACCACAATTTTTAGAAATAAACAGCAAAAACACACTGTTTCGGAACTATATAGGGAAATACTACTTTTCTAGAACTCGAGTTCTTAGAAGTTTTGCCACCGTGGCACTGCTGAGGTGGAAATTGGGCGATTAAAAAAAATAATGCGGTACTCAAGCTTGGTATACTCGAGTACCATGCAACACAATACTCAAGTATACCAGGCTCGAGTACATTTTATTTGTCGATAATCCAAAAAAAAAAATTTACAAGGTACTCGAGCTTGTAAACTCGAGTACCTTGTAACTTTTTTTTTTGGGGGGGGGGATTATCGACAAATAAACATAAACATAAAAATAAGTAGCTTTTTTATGTTTTTATTTATTTAAATAGAAGTATTGTAAAATATAGAGATTTTAATTTGAGCTCGAGTACCTTGTAAAAATTTACAAGGTATTCGAGCTTGTAAACTCGAGTACCTTGTAACTTCTTTTTTTTTTTTTTGGGATTATCTACAAATAAACATAAACATAAAAATAAGTAGCTTTTTTATGTTTTTATTTATTTAAATAGAAGCATTGTAAAATATAGAAATTTTAATTTCAAAATATGAATTTAATTTCTACATTAAGTAAAATTATTCACTGTTTTCTCGTAAAAATTGTTCACTGTTTTCTGCATAAACTATTTCTAGCATTCTGCATAAAATTATTTTCTATTCAGCATTATTTAAAAATTTGTTCACTCTCTTTTCTGCGTAAATTATTTTCTGTTCACTATTTAAAAAATTGTTCACTGTTTTCTCATAAAACATCTAGTGAAATCGTGTTTTCTAAATTTAAACGCCAAATCTGAAAGGATTTTCATGTTTGAATTTCACAACAATCGAATCTATTTTTCTGTATTGATAAAATCTGTTTCTACATTAATAAAATTTGCTCTCTACACATCATGCTTACTGTATATTCGAAGCTGCTTACTGCATTCATAAAATCTGTTTTCTGCATTAAGTAAAATTGTTCACTGTTTTCTCATAAAAACTGTTCGTTGTTTTCTGCATAAACTGTTTTTAGCATTGGCATAAAATTATTTTCTATTCAGCATTATTGAAAAAATTGTTCACTCTCTTTTCTGCGTAAATTATTTTTTGTTCACTATTTAAAAAAGTGTTCACTGTTTTCTCATAAAACACCTAGTGAAATCGTGTTTTCTAAATTTAAACGCCAAATCTGAATGCTTTTTCATGTTTGAATTTCACAATAATCGAATCTATTTTTTAGATTTGGCGTTTAAATTTAGAAAACACAATTTCACTATGTGTTTTATGAGAAAACAGGGAACAATTTTTTAAATAGTGAATAGAAAATAATTTACGCAGAAAAGAGAGTGAACGATTTTTTAAATAATGCTGAACAGAAAATAATTTTATGCCAATGATAAAAACAGTTTATGCAGAAAACAATGAACAATTTTTATGAGAAAACAATGAACAGTTTTAATTAATGCAGAAAACAGATTTTATGAATGTAGCAAGTAGATTCGAATATACAGTAAACATGATGTGCAGAGAGCAAATTTTATTAATGTAGAAACAGATTTTATCAATGTAGAAAAATAGATTCAATTATTGTGAAATTCAAACATGAAAAAGCATTCAAAGTTGGCGTTTAATATAGAAAATACGATTTCACTAGGTGTTTTATGAGAAAACAGGGAACAATTTTTTAAATAGTGAACATAAAATAATTTACGCAGAAAAGAGAGTGAACAATTTTTTAAATAATGCTAAACAGAAAATAATTTTATGCCAATGCTAAAAACAGTTTATGCAGAAAACAGCGAACAATTTTTATGAGAAAATAGTGAACAATTTTACTTAATACAGAAAATAGATTTTATGAATGCAGTAAGCAGATTCGAATATACAGTAAGCATGATATGCAGAGAGCAAATTTTATTAACGTAGAAACAGATTTTATCAATGCAAAAAAATAAATTCGATTATTGTGAAATTCAAACATGAAAAAGCATTCAGATTTGGCGTTTAAATTTAGAAAACATGATTTCACTAGGTGTTTTATGAGAAAACAGTGAACAATTTTTTAAATAGTGAACAGAAAATAATTTACACAGAAAAGAGAGTGAACAAATTTTTAAATAATGCTGAACAGAAAATAATTTTATGCAGAATGCTAGAACTAGTTTATGCAGAAAACAGTGAATAATTTTTATAAGAAAACAGTGAATAGTTTTACTTAATGTAGAAATTAAATTCATATTTTGAAATTAAAATATCTATATTTTACAATGCTTCTATTTAAATAAATAAGAACATAAAAAAGCTATTTATTTTTGTGTTTATATTTATTTGTCGATAATCCCAAAAAAAAAAAGTTACAAGGTACTTGAGCGCAAATTAAAATCTCTATATTTTACAATACTTCTATTTAAATAAATAAAAACATAAAAAAGCTACTTATTTTTATGTTTATGTTTATTTGTCGATAATCACAAAAAAAAAAAAAAAAAAAAAAAAAAAGTTACAAGGTACTCAATTTTACCAAGCTCAAATACCTTGTAAATTTTTTTTTGGGATTATCGACAAATAAAAGGTATTCGAACCTGGTATACTCGAGTATTGTGTTGCATGGTACTCGAGTATACCAAGCTCGAGTACCACATTATTTTTTTTAATCGCCCAATTTCCACCTCAGCAGTGCCACGGTGGCAAAACTTCAAGGAACTCGAGTTTCTTAAACTTGAGTACCATTTGGAACTCGAGTTTATGAAACTCGAGTTCTAGAAAAGTGGTATTTCTCTATATAGTTCCGAAACAGTGTTTTTTTGCTGTTCATTTCTGAAAATTGTGGTATTGGCCATTTTGGCCTGATTTGTCTACTAACTTACCTCACCTCAACGTACACTTTGGCAAAAGGTTTGACCGGTTTATATATAATATATGTATAAAAAGAAAGCTATTCATGACATTGATTTCAATAATTTTATGACCATTTAAAGTTTTAAAAGTTGGCAAACGTTTTTATTTTTTGGCTAAGGACAAGCAACGGGTCTGGCTTTATATATATATATATATGGAAAGAAATAAAAGTTTAAGACACATTATTTTTGAATTACAAAGCTAAAAAACTTTTCAAAAACAATTTTTTATTGTCCTAAACACTTACCATCTATTGCTTTTTTACTACTCACAAAAATATTCTATCTTTTACAAAATTTTCTGGGAAAAGAAAGTACTATAGAGAGCTTATATCCTACGAGCAGTGTAGGCTCGCAAGGATAATCAGCAAAGGTGGCTGGGCTATTGTATCCTGGGGGCAACGTGCAGAAACTATTTGTCTAACTACATCAGAAATACCGTAGACGGCACGATTTGTCTCAAGACAGTGACTTGGTCCACGCCTTATCTCTGCCGCCTCTTTTTTGGTAATATCAAATTGTGTAATTTCCAAAGAAAATTCAGGTATTATCTCTCCTTTATTTCCAACAACATGCAAATGCAGCATACCTAAGGAGTCCTACAAAACATTTTGTTATGTATATGAGGCCCAACATGACTGTGTTCAAAGAATGCCACTGAGTCAAAGGCAAGGCAAGGGGTTGGCTTGTTAATGTGGAGGAAGCAAAATGGGGGTGGTATTAATTAATACTACTTTTGAAAGCCTTTTTAGTCACATGATATTAATGTGAGAAAAAATCAAGTTGCAATTACTCAATATCCCGATTCTTACGGGGTCCAGATTTGACCATTGAAAAATAATTCACTTTCCAAATTCTCAATTTATTTACCATTATAAAATAAATAATGTTACAAACACAAATTATTTTACAACATTTTTATAAACTGTTATTGTATCCAATTTTTATTGTTTTTCACCAAGACCTAACACTAACATCATTTTTTTCATTTATCAATATTCACTCACTATATTAACAATTTGAAAAACAACTTAAAAATATGTATCTCTAGTATTTTCCTTTTGAGCAAATTTGATTTCTTCTCCCCACCCTCCCCCCTTAATTTTTTCTTATTTATTTTTTCACCACTATGCACCCTTGGCGTGATGGTCAATAGGGGGCAAGGGCCAGTAATCAAGTCTCTAGAAGGAAATTTCATACACATATATACTTAAATTGGGCTAGAGTACATAAAATTTCTATCTTATATAAAAAAATTTATTTTTCTTTTTGAGTAAATCATTATATACAAAAAAAAAAAAAAAAAAAAAAAAAAAAAAAAAAAAAAACAACAACAACAACAACAACACACGCACAAGAGAGAATGAAAATGAGAACCATGGGAATCTCCACTCTTCAATAAAACCATTATAACTGCATGAATATATGCATTTTGGTGCACTATAAATACCAAGTACTTGGGAAGATTAAATTTTTGTTAGATTGGGATGTCAAATTACAATAATGTCTGTTATGCGGAAAATCTATCTATATATATTGTAATGTTGGAACCAATTAGTGTAACCAAAAAAAACTACTAAATGTGATATTAGTATGATCATGTGTGACATTGGTAATGCCCAATATGACATTAGTACCATTCAATGTAATAATTTGGTGACTTATATAGCAAGTTGACTACCTAGAAGAACCATACCTCGCAAAAAAGTAGGGTACCATAGAATTTCTTGTTTGATTGAGATCATCTAGATATTTGAGGATAATTTTGTTAAAGATTTCTTGGGATCTCTTAATTCATGATAAAAATTCATGATTAAATCAATAAATCTAATTTTATTATATCATCAACATTTAAACAAGTATTGTTTAACACTATTTTGGTATCTATCATTTTTGAACAGAGTTCCAACTTTTTGAAAAGAAATCTGAGTTTGAAAAGAAATACGATTGTTGCTCATGTCTGGGAGGAGTTTTCTCTCTGAAAACTTTTAACAGGGTGTGGCACTGTTGTCCCTTCCTTGGAAGGTGAGAGTGTCCCTTGCGATAACACTGTTATTGCAAGGCTAGGGGTTCTGTTCTTTCTAGGTTTTGGGACACACTGAGTGAGTATCCTCGGGTTGTCTTCTGCTTAGTATGGAAGACTTGACAAAACACTGGAGCTCTCTATCTCTATCCGAGAGAAAGGGCCACGGTCTATGCCTAAAGAGCGACCAAGCCATCACTAAACATGGAATTTTGGCAAGGTTCCTAACTAAATGACCTTTAAACATCGACGCCATCGCCAACACTTTCAACCCTCTCTGGAGATCCAAATCGGGGTTCAAGGTTAAGCTCTTAGGTAACCACCTTGTCCTCTTTTCGTTTGAAAGTTACACTGAGGTTGACCGTATCCTCTTGTCGGAGCCATGGAGCTTCGATAAGCATATTATGGTTCTCTCACGCTACGATAAGGACATCTCAATCAAAGAGTCTGAACTAATAAAGGTTCCTTTTTGGGTTCAAGTTTTCGATATTCCGCTCCGTTTCAGGAACAGAGTGATTGGTGAGCAAATATGTGAACCAGTGGGTGAAATACTAAGCCACAGCGAAAATGAGGAATGGGACGGAGGCAGCTTCATAAGGGTTAGAGCACTGATCAGTATCTCTCACCCTCTGTGCAGAGGAAGGCTTATAACTCTAGAGGACGGTAAGGATCACTGGGTCTCCTTTAAATACGAACGCCTTCCCAACCTCTGTTATTGGTGCAGTTGCCTAATGCACAATGACAAGGATTGCGAGGCCTGGATCGAAAGCGAAGGCAACCTTAATCCAATGGAACAACAGTTCGGGGCTTGGCTCAGAGCTCCTCCGTTCACAGTAACAAGGAAAAAAGTTATCTCAGTTCCGGGCTTCTTTGCAAAGAAAAAGTCTGGTAGCTCCTCCCACCCCAACTCCAACACACCAAACCGACCACCAAGAGAACATCAGCATAACGCAAACCATACTCCCTCAAAAGTGACTGATGTGACTTTAGATAACCAAGACGCCAATGCCGTTTGTGTGAAGGGACTCTCTTCCCAAGGTATATCTGAGGGAAACAAGTCAGTTCCCCCCACAAAAGACGTGTTGCATGATGACTTTGAACAGCTAATTCAAAATTTAGACAGTGAGATCAATTGCTTTGACAGGGAGACGGATTCGCAAGGTAGTATATGTGAACTTAAACAGGATTTAGTGACGACAATCTCATCTCAAGTGGGCCCACAATTAGGCCTAAGCATTAAAAATTCTAGTCCGCAGCACCCTAAGCCCATTCCCCACTGCGATTTATCCAAGATGGACCACGATCTTGTGCAAAACAAAGCCCACTCGGATGGTAAGTGGTTGCGCATCCAAAGGTCGACCCACCTTAAGGAAATTCAAAATTTAGAAGTTAGTTTGGGTAAACGTAGTCCTCTCAACAACCTGGACTCCCCAAAACCTCCTAAACTCAGAGCTCATGTCGGCGTTGTCTGTGATGAAAATTGCCCACCAACAGCGGAGGCTGATCTTCAGCCCTGCCGAGGAAGATGAGTTGGCTTTGCTGGAACGTGCGTGGGCTTGGGAACCTGCGCACAATCCGAGAGCTCGAGGTAGTGACTCGAGGCACAAGACCCCACTGCCCTGTTTTTGGCCGAGACGTGGGCAGGAGAAGTTAGACTGAAGCAATTGTGTGGTGAGTTAAGGTTTGATCATTGCCGGGTTGGACCTAGCGCTAGTAAAACAGGGTGTTTAGTTCTATTGTGGAAGAATTCGGTTAAGATCAAAGTGGTTTCATCTTCTCCCAATCACATCGACGCTGTCGTTGGGGATGTCTCTGACGCTCAATGGAGATTCACGGGCATTTATGGTCATGCCGACCCTTCCAAGAAGCATGAATCATGGTCTCTTCTCCGTGATCTTCACCGTCAGTTCTCTCTCCCTTGGCTGTGCGCTGGGGACTTTAATGAAATTTTGTGGTCACATGAAAAGCTTGGTCTGAGTCCCAGAAAAGAATGTGTGATGAGGGATTTCCGGGATGCTCTTGATGAATGCGGGCTTATGGATCTTGGCTTTGTAGGCGATAAGTTCACTTGGAGAGGTAAACGGGCTGCTAGGTTGGTCCTTGAAAGGCTTGACAGGGCTGTGGCGGACAACAGATGGTTCGCACTCAATCCGGGCACTAAGGTACAACACATCCTCACCCATTCCTCTGATCATAGAGCTATAATTGTTAAGCTTGATAGGATAACCCCCTGCCCAAACCGTCCCTTTAAGTTTGAACAAATGTGGCTCCGTGATGCGGGTTGCAGTGCTACTGTAAATAAGGTTTGGGGCTCCCCCTCTCCAAATGCTTCAATGGTACTTACAGCTATAAAAATCAAAGCATTTGGTGATAGTTTACTATTGTGGAGTAGGCAGTCGTTTGGTAATGTCAAAAAACAATTGGAAATCTTAGGAAAAAAGCTCTCAAAAGCCAAAATAGGGGCAACCAATGGGTTTCTAGACTTTGAGGTGGTTAAAGGTTTAAAATCCGAAATCAACGAGCTTCTCGACAGAGAAAGCCAAATGTGGCAACAAAGGTCTAGGGCCCTCTTCCTTCAATGTGGTGATCGCAACATGAGTTACTTCCACAGTAAAGCTTCTCATAGATTCCGTCGAAATAGAATCAATGGACTTAGGGACTCCTCCAACTCCTGGTGTACTGAGGACCACCAAATAAGGAAAATAGCTTGTGACTACTATCGTTCCCTGTTCACATCATCGCATCCTTCGGAGTTCTCTGAAATTATGGAGGCAGTTAAACCAATTGTCACTGAGGAGATGAATGCACAAATCCTCAAGCCATTCCTCAAAGAAGAAGTAGAAGAAGCCATCAATCAGATGAAGCCAAACTTTGCACCTGGCCCCGACGATATGCCCCCTCTATTCTATTAGTCCTTTTGGTCTTTGATTAGTGAGGATATTTGCTCTGCTGTGCTTGATTGCTTGAACAACTGCAAAATCCCTAAAGTAATTAATTGCACTAACATCACACTGATCCCGAAAGTTAAATCCCCAGAGTGCATCACAGACTTTAGACCGATCAGCCTTTGTAACGTCATGTATAAGATTGTTTCGAAGGTCTTAGCAAATAGACTTAAAGTTTTGCTGCCTGTTGTGGTGTCAGAGAATCAAAGTGCCTTCCAAGCTGGAAGGGTCATCACAGGCAATATCCTTATGGCTTTTGAAACTCTTCACTACATGAATCACCATCATAGTGGTCGAACAGGCTTAATGGCTCTGAAATTGGACATGAGCAAGGCCTATGACCGGGTTGAGTGGAGCTATCTCGAAATTATTATGAAAAGACTGGGTTTTGCTGATAGGTGGGTGGATTTGATTTTAGAATGCATTACAACGGTCAGTTACTCCATCCTCATTAATGGCGAACCGTCGGAGGTTGTCCATCCAACAAGGGGATTACGCTAGGGTGACCCACTATCACTCTACCTCTTCCTCGTTTGCACTGAGGGCCTACACAACCTCCTTCATCAGGCGGCGGAAGCTAGGCAGATCCGGGGGGTTTCTATCTGCAAAAAAGGGCCTAGACAGACCCATCTTTTCTTTGCGGACGATAGTGTGGTGTTTTGTAGAGCCTCCCTTGATGAATGCAAGAAAATTCAGGCCTTGTTGGATTGTTATGAGAAGGCCTCGGGTCAGAAGCTGAATAAGAACAAGACCGGTTTGTTCTTTAGTAAATCCACCCCGGCTGCTATCTTGGACCAGATTAAAGTTGCACTTGGGGTGCAAAGGATCAAACAATATGAAAAGTACCTTGGGCTTCCATCTCTAGTGGGCAGGAAAAAGAAAGCAAGCTTACTATACATTAAAGAGAGGGTTGTGGCAAAGCTTCAGGGGTGAAAGGAGCAACTGCTTTCCCAAGCAGGTCGGGAAGTTCTTCTCAAAGCAGTAACCCAGGCTATCCCTACTTTTGCGATGAGTTGCTTCAAACTCCCGATCTCCCTTTGCAATGATATTGAGGCTTCGATCAGGAAATTCTGGTGGGGTCAGAGGGGCAATCAAAGGAAAATACACTGGGCCAAATGGAGCTCTCTCTGTCAGCCTAAAAGCTTGGGAGGCATGGGTTTTAAAGACCTTCAGAACTTTAATGACGCCATGTTAGCAAAGCAGGTTTGGCGGCTGCTGGACAACAAAACCTCCCTTTTCCATAGATTCTTTAAGGCAAAATTTTTCCCAAAGGGCTCCATTCTCGAGGCTAAAGATGGTAATGGGTCATTTGCCTAGAAGAGCATCCTAAAAGGCAGAGAAGTGATTAGAAAAGGTCTACAATGGCGGGTGGCTAATGGCTCTTTGATTTGGATTTATCACGATAGCTGGCTTCCAAACCCTTATAACAAACGAGTGGTGTCTCCGAGGGACTTCCTTGGCAGCAACGCATTGGTCTCTGTTCTAATTGATAGGGACCGACACAACTGGGTTACTAATGCAATCGACAACATCTTCCTGCCCCACGAGGCATCTTTAATCAAGGCAATCCCGCTCTGCCTTAATGAATGTGAAGACAAGATTTTCTAGCCCCATAATGGTGATGGTTCCTATTCAGTTCGATCCAACTATAGACTCCTCTCGAAGGAAGAAATCAAAGACTCACCTTCAGTGTCAGACTTGTCACCTACGAAGAGGCTATGGAAAGGTATTTGGGGTTTAAAAGTTCCCAACAGAGTTAAAACACTTATGTGGAGAGCCGGGACTAATTCACTTCCTTCAAAAGCGAACTTGATGAAGCAGAAGGTACTTAGCAACGATCTCTGCCCAAACTACAATTTAGAAAGTGAATCCTCATTTCATGCTCTTTGGGCTTGCCGAGTAATAGCCCCTGTCTGGGAGTGCAAGTTTGCATGCCTGCGTAAGCTTTCGGTCAGGTGTAAATCGTTCCTTGAAGTCATCAAGCTCTGTCAGGACCACAGTGGCCTCCTGGACCTGTTTGCAATGACCAGGTCTCTGCTTTGGACACATAGGAACCAGCTCCGTGTTGGTGAGAAGGTGATGCAGTTGCAATCGATTAATTCCATGGCTTCATAAATCTGCTTGAGTTTCAAAATGCTTCGGCATCTCCCTGCCCAGTCGCAAAAGTTTCAGTCTCGACGAGGTGGCTTCCTCCACCTAAGGACTGGGTGAAAGTCAATTTCGATGGAGCCACTTTTCAAAAGGAAAAGTTAACTAGTATGGGCTGTATTGTTCGAAACGATGAAGGTCTTGTTATAGCTGCCTTTACACAAATTATTTCGCTGCCTACTTCATTAGAGATGGTGGAAGTGCTGGCGGCGCGCAATGCCATTGGTTTTGCGCAAGAACTTAGTCTAAGTCAGGTGATTCTTGAAGGAGACTCGGACACGATCATTAGAGCCTTATCCAATGGTGGTTTCGACTCCTCAAGCTTCGGGCACATCATTAGGGACATCAAATTACTTTCCTCTGTTTTCCAGAACCTATCTTTTTGTCATACACGTAGGCAAGGTAATAGAGTAGCTCATAGGTTAGCAAGATCAACGTGTAAGTTTTCGCATTTACAGATTTGGATGGAGGACTTACCCCCTGATATTGTTTCTGTGTACCATTCTGATCTACCTTAATATATTCCCCCCTCGTTTGGGGTGGCTTCTCAAAAATTATGTGACAAAATATGAACAATTAATTTAATGAGTAATGGTTGAAATTTTGAGAAATCTATGATTCAATTATCCCAATTTTTTTTTTTTCTTTTGAAAGGAAAAACTTTATTGAACCAACTAACAAATACAAAGGAGCTCCATTAACCTTACAAGCTTAGCCTCCTCATAAATCACATTTACAAGAACTGAAAAGTCATGCCCTAAATTATAAGAGTCAAAGTAGCTATTAAGCATTGACCACCGAGCTAAGGTATAAGCAGTTATGTTTGCTTTTCAATCAATGTTGTTAAAAGTGCGCCTACTGAGCTAAGGTATAAGTAGCTATGTTTGCTTCTCAGGGTGAGTTTGGTTCAGCTTTTTCATATTGTGTTTTTTGAAAAAGTTGAAGTTTTAAAAAGTGCGGTATGAAACTGCGCTATTTGAAAAAGCTGAGTGTTTGGTAAAAATTGTTAAAAAGTATTTTTTGAAAAAGCTGAATGTTTGGCTAGTACTTATAAAAGTGGTGGTTTGAATGAAAAATTACCAAAAAGGACAATGTATATATAGAGGAATTAATTTGAACGTACTATTAAAATTATTTTTTTCTCTTTCTAAAAAAATTATTTTTTTCTCACCAATATTACCTAATAATAACACCACTTAAGATTTATTCTAAAAGTATTGTGAAAATATTGTGATAGCATTTCTCAATTTTAATTTCTTATTCTTTATTTTATTTTTCCCTTATTTATTTATTTATTTTCATCCATATTTCCTTCTTTTTTCCTTCTTTTTTTTTGCCCCCTCTTTTTTTCTCCTCCATACACGTACCCTTACTCTTTTCTTTTTTTCCTTCTTTCCTCTTATTTCCCTACCACTTCCTCCACACTTCAGAACATTCCACAGAGCTCTCTTTCTTCCTCTTTCTTTTTTTATTTTCTTTCTTCCTTTCTCCCTTTTTTCTTGCCACTTTGTTTGCAAGTTTCTTTCCCTCTATCCCATCAAAACACACAAACTTAAAGGTCACACACAACCACACCATTTGATTGTCATCAAACGAAGATAGAGAGATGGGTCTGCTGATTGGTCGTCTACGTCTTTCGCCTCCGTCGTCTCCGCCTTTCACCTCCGTTGTCTCCGCCTTTCGCCTCCATCGTCTGCAGATTTGCTCTGCCTTCACCGCCGCCTGTCTTCCTTCCCACTGTTGCTTGATCTCTTCCCCACTGCCAATGACATGTGATAGAAATGGGTCAGATCGGTTTTTTATTTTATTTTATTTTTTGGTTCTTATTTCATTATTGGGTTTCTTCGTAAAATTGTGTTATAAACAAAGGGATAAAATTGGGTTTTTAAGAAAAACTAGTGGGCAATTTGGAAAATTTGTGCAACTTCCAACAGTAATATTGAAACGCACTTCAGCGCTTTTTTGCAATGGAGCAAGGTGCAGCTTTCACGATTTGGGGTTTTCCTTCACAAATGAAAACGCAACTTTTTATAAACTAACCAATTGCACATTTTATTTTTTTGGTTTCAAAAAGCGTGTTTCAGATTGTAAAAGCTAAAACAAACAGGCACTCAATCCATGTTGTTAAAAGCGCACCTATTGAGCTAAGGAATAAGTAACTATGCACCTATTGAGCTAAGGAATAAGTAACTATGACTGCTTCTCAATCAATGTTGTTAAAAGCGAATAAAGCATGTTTAACCTCAAAGCCTGAAACCCTATACTCTCAACACTTCGTTAGGCCAAAAAAAAAAAAAACTCATTTAATGAATCACACTTTAAACACATTTTTTTGGAGCTTTTTGAAGAAGCACATAGCATTCCTAGATAGCTTTTTTATTTTATTGCTAAAAAAGATATGGATCATCAAAATTAATTGCTTGATCTTGAAAGAAATGATATGGACCAATGATTTACTACATAACTACTATCCTTAGGTGTTGAATTACACAAACAATTTTTTTTATTTTTTATTTACATGTCATATAACATATGAACAAGGTTAATTTATCATTCTTATGTTTTTTGGTCTTTGAATTTTAGATATATGCTAATTGAACCATACACATTATTTGATTATAACTATCATGGTTATGTTATTTTATAAAGTACAAGAGAATTATACAAAATATGTTTAAACTATCTATGACTAGATCATTATGATATTAACCATTAATAATTGTTATTAATTTACTATATAAAAATTTTAAGAATTGAAAAACTTAGGTAAAATTTGAACTTACAAACATTATACAATTTTTTTGAGAAACAATTATACAATTGCATCTATCAAATAGGTAAAATATAAAAATTTTGAGTTCTTATTATTTTTATTATATGTTACCAATGTTTCTATTAGAAAATAGTGCTCTTTACTTCAATTTGGCACGTGCTTGCGCTTTGCACTTAGGCTCCAAGAGGCCTATGCGTGCTTTTACCAACATCAATCATTATATATATAAAAGCAAAGACCTCATGTGAAAAAACATGAATTTTTGCCAAGTAGCACTTTCTATGCAAAGAGAATTGAAATATTCTCAAGTGCCACATCAGAAATAAGAACAAATTAAATATTGATTTTTTTTTTTCATTTGGATCAATATTTCAAGACTTTTCTAATTAAAAAATAAATATTTTTCGTATTTTTTGGTTCAATGTTTCAAGACTTTTCATCTCACATACATACACACAAAACTCATTGCATTTTTTTTTTTTTTTTTTTGAGAAGGAACTTAAGGAATTTTATTAAACTTGAAATGCCAAATTGGCTACATCTTGTTCTGCTACTGAGAGTAAAGAGTGAGGAACTTCCTCCATCCATGCTGAATAATTAGAAACATGAATCGAAAATCTAGCTAGATTGTGTGCTAGTTTATTGTCATCTCTTCTACAATGAGAGTATAGCAATTTCGTGTAAAACTCTGAAAAAATAATAGCATCCTGTATGAAGGGCTCCACTGAAGCCAAGGTTGCTCTGCCTGTTTTTAAGGAGTTTACAATCAGCTCTGAATCTCCTTCAAGAACAGCTTCCGTGAGTCCTAGTTCACGTCCAAATTCCACAGCACGTGCCGCTGCAATTGCCTCAATCTCTGCTGGTTGAAGTGCTGGGGTTAAACTCTGAGCTAGGGACGCAAGAACCGCACCTGTATGATTACGAAGCACCACGCCAATACCACTTCTATTCTCATCCCTGAAAATCGCGCCATCAAAATTAATTTTGACTAAACTTGCATCAGGTGGCTTCCATCTTTCTTTTGGTTTCGGTGGAGCTGAACGAATAGGTGGGAGAACTGCTAAAAATTCTGCCAGCTTCTATTTCGCCTGCAACGTGAGCTGATCCGAGGTGCAGCATGGTTTTCGGTTTCGAACTTGGTTTCGCTGGTGCCAAATTCCCCAGGTGACCATAGCGAAGAGCTCCCTGTTTCCATGGTTCGTGAGAATCCATGACAGCAGTTCCTTAAAGTTCGTCACACCTGAGGTTTGGCGAGAACTCCAATCCGTCTGTGTCCGTACCGAGACGAGTTCGTTGTCCACAACGCATGAAGCGCTGTTTCCTCCTCATTCCAGCACCGTTCGCACCGAGTATTTTCCGTAATGTGTCTCCGCTTCAGGTTGGCTTTTGTGGGGATGGCTTCGCGATAAGCACGCCACAAGAAGTTCTTAATTTTGTTTGGAACTCGCAAACCCCAAATGCTACACCAAAACACCTTATCTCCGTTCTGCACTTCCTCAGCCCCATCCTCTTCTTCCTTAAACTCATTGCATTTTAATTCACCATTTTCATCTCTTAGACTTCCACCCTTTTATATATATATATATATATACACACACACCCATAGCTCTTCATGCCATCCCATGTCAAATACACACAAACCAAAAAATAATATCATTTACCTTCAATCTTTCGACGATACCTACCTAACTCTAACATTGTTGTTTCATCTAATTCTAACTTGTATGAGTTGGTTACAACTAAGAAAGGAAGGCTAGCATTTTATATTGAATGACAACGACAATTACGATTTTGATGTTAAGGTTAGATGTTGTGGATTTGTGGGTTTCGTAAATGATGTGGTTGACTGTGAGTGTTTGAGATGTGTATTTTGTTTTAGAATTATGGAAAAAGAGAAAGACACATTACTAATAGATTTATGTGTGCAATTTATAATTATTGCCTTTTATGATGGACTCATTACTAATAAAGTTCTATAATAATTATGCTATAATACATATCCAACATTCTCTAAAACCATCTTATATAAAACATTCCCCTCAAAAAAAAAATCTTATATAAAACATTACAATATTATTCGTGCATCGCACGGATAGCTTACTAGTTGTTCTCAATTGACCTAGCTCACATTAGCATCATCAAAACTCTACAATACCATTCTGGCACCATCATCAAAGTTTTTAATTGTCCAAGAAATTGAAGAATCGTGGCTTCTTAGACTTCAATACAACTGCTGAAGTCCCCTTCTATGTATAACCAACCTTCCAAGATTAGCTTAGGAAGCCAGTTTTAATTCTCACAGGATAGCCCCAACTTCAGCTAGGATAGGGGTGATGGTGTCCAATTTCTTTGTAATGAGTCTAATGACAAACACTAGTTCTCCAATCTCTGGCTACAACAACAATAGAAGAGTTTTAAGACCCCAATTGCTGCATCACAATTAAGCTGATTGCACTTGATAATTAATAAATTAAAATAAAAAGAAGCTTGATTGCACTTTGTTGTTGCTTGACCAGCTCATAGATCTCCATTTGGAGAACTATGAGAGCCTAGCCTTGTCATAGTTCAATGCTCTTGGAAAATCTTCATAAAACTTCTTCAAACCTGTTCATAGTGCAGGCCTTTGTTCTCAAATACAGTCTGGTTTTTGCACTTCCAAACCCACTCAAAGACTAGTGCACCATATAACAAGAACTTGCTTCTTTGCTCCTCATCAGAATTAGGAATCCAAGGGGGTCAAATAGGATATCCATCCATTGATCTAGAGAAGAAACCTGAACTTCATCAATTTTAATACTTCACCCGTTCCCATACCATAATGCTCTTACCAAATGGCATTGCAGGAATAGGTGAGAGGCAGTCTCTTGTTCACAATCGCATAAGAGGGCAGCTAGGATCAGCTTCTCTAGAAAACCTGTTTAGCTTATCATTCGTGGGTAGGATGTTTGTTGAAATTCTCCATAACAATATCTTGTGTCTCTCATGAAATCTGGACCTCCAACTTTGTCATAATGCCTAAGAAATACTCTTCAAACTTCAATTTCAATATGACCTTTTTGCAGTGAAGAATAAAGAGAGACGAAAACGAATTATAATCTTCTATCACTACCTTTCTATTATCATTGCAAGCTAGATAATATTCCAAAAAACAAATTTATTAATAATGAAGTTAAAGTATAGACACATCTCTGCTGTCAAAGCAGCAGAGAAACATCTTGACAAATCAAATGACATATATTTGAGGATTGAGCACTTAGCAAATTTTCATTTGTTTGTTTACAATAATTATGGTACATATAATAATCATATAAGCTTTTATACATCCTGACTTTCTTTAAAAAAATAATAAAAAAATCTCAACCCTCCAAGGATCCAACCCCATATTCTCCTGACAGTCCACATAACTGTCAATACTGATTATAAAGAAACACTACAAATGTCAATTTGTCATCAGAAAAACAAAATTTTTAAATTAAAATCCACTTCAATATCACATGAACAACATTTTTTTTTTTTTTTTGATAATAAGAAATCTTTATTGAACAGAAGAAAACTAAGAACTGGATACAAAGGAAGCAGAACCAATCACATGAACAACATAACAGCATGACTCAACTCATACAAAAAATGAAACGTAACAATATAAAAGTAGGGTCAAAATTAGGTATGGTAATTTAGGTGTAGTATATTTAGTTTCCCAATTAAATTCAAAGTTTCAAACACCATTTATATTTCATTGGCTAATGCAACGACGTGTTTGATGACTTTAGTTAAGAAAAATTATTGGTAGTCCCGGTGCAATCTTTCGAACTCTCGCAGTGGGACTTATCCTTGTTATAAGAGTCTGAAGCATTATTCCGGAACTACTCAATTACCCTTTTGTTAAAACATCTACTAATATACTACACCTTTGTTACTGCACATAAATTTGCCCATATCCGAAACTCATTTATATTGATCTGAGAAAAGTTAAGGTAACCCAAAAAAGTAGCACACCGGGAAAAAAAATTCTCAAAAAAAAAAAAAAAAAAAACTAAAAACCCAATATTCCACGTCAACCTAACTCCAAAATCCAAATCATCCACTCTCCGTGTCATCATTTCCCACCAAATCACAGAATCAAAATCAAATTCAAAGCCACCCCCTTGCCACGTGGAAGCAACTGAAGTTAATTTTCCTCACGTGAACTCGCACTCCCACTAACCACCATGTGATCAACCTCGTGGGCCCCAGTTTCATCCTCTTCATCACCGTCCACGTCATCATCAAGATCATCATCATCGTCATCATCCTCATCGGACGACAGAGGGACGAGCCAGCACGTACCATGCAAATGCCCATTAACACAGACAAAGTACTCCAATCCACCGTGATGTGAGCCGAGCCGCCGAGCCGCGCTTTTAGGAACAAGCCGAGCCGAAGTCATGCTCCACACTGGGGCCCCACAATAAGGACACCTCACCTTTTCCTCGAGCTCTACCCGCCGTCCGATCAAACACGCTCTCGTCCTCGATTTCAAGAATCCCTTAAATACCCCTCTATAAACCCCCAAATCATCTTCCTTGCCACCGCCACTCGGGTTCGGGTGCTCACACGGGTCACTAACGTACAACAAATCGCCCCGGCATTTCTTGCTCAGAAAACTCCGACCCGAAGTTTTCGAAAACCGAGAGGCCTTCACGAAGTGACCCGGCAAGTCCCGACTCAGCTTGAAATTCCGAGTCGACTCGCTCCCGCAGCAGAAGAAAAGGAGCTTCGCCAGCGCGTGCCATCCACCGCCGATCCGGTTGTTGGTCGACCCGCTCGCCAATCTGGATACCATTCTCGGAGCGCGATGAACGCAGAGCTCGCGCCAGAGAAGCCGGTTCGCTATGGCCCGGAGCTTCCGGTTCACTGAGGAAGTCGAACACAGAGTATGTATGTCCCATTTGATCGACTCGAAGATCAAAACCAGTACTCGCTCGTTGATAATACCTGACTCGTCCGACTCGGAGCCTTGACTCGGTCGGAGCCGCGTGTTAGCGTTGGCACTCATCCTAATCCTAATCCTAATCCTAATCCAAGTTTTCAACGGTTTTCTTATTTCCTAACGGGCTTCCTATATAGATATACGGTTATTTTAGGGAAAATGTGGCGTGCGTGGATTGGTTCGTACAGTGCCTTAGATACTGGTTTAGGAAATACTAACGTGTCGATTTTTTATTGGCTTAGGGACGCGTGTTGGTATTGTATTGCTGAGACACTGGATAGAGAATCGAGGAGTTACGTCAGGGTTTGGATTTGAAGGCGGAGAATCGTGGACACGTGTCCCACTGGGGGCTCTGATTCGAAAAAGATCTTTTTAAGTGGCTCAAAAATATCTCAGGTTCTAGTTCTACGTGTTGGACTCTTTTTGCGCGTTTTGACACGAGTCCACTTGAATTATCCGCTTTTTTTTTGGCTCTACTAGTAATATTCCACACGTGGGAATACGGTTGGGTTACACGTGTAATTCCTAGATTAAATTTATTACGGTATTTTAGTTGATTGTCTTTTGCACTTTTGGTAGTGTTTTTTAGATACACAACGTTTTTCTCGGTTTTTTCTTATGAAAAAAAAAAAAAAAAACACCATATAGTTTAGCTTGTTGGTTTGGCTGTAACACTGAAAACATTTTTGATGAAAATATTTTTGAACAGTTAGTGTTTATTTGGCAATGATTATTTTTGCCAACTTATTTTACTATTCAGTTTATTTTTATTACTATTTATAGATCTTATTGTACTTTTTTGTACTATTTATGAGTCACTATTTTAGTTAACTTTTATCTTTATTTACAATACTTTCAGCATAAAATTTTTAATTTTAATAAAATAAACAGATCTCAAACAAACTTTTAGTGTGATATACGAATATTTAAGTACCATTAAAATTGTCGTCTTCCCAACTATTGTTGTTTGTGACAGTTTAGTCACCGACTGGAGAGGGAACAAATTCATCTCCGTATGACTAACTTGCAATTATTGTCTTCCAACAACCATCGATGGTGGCCGGTCTAATCACCATACGAAGAGGGAACGAATTCACCTCTGCATGACAAGCTTGCAGTCACTAATGATTTGAGAGTCACACTTTCATTTTTATAAAATGTTTTACGAACTACGAAGGAGAAACTTTATTTTAATAGTTTTTTTTTTTAAAATGTTGTTTTACCCACTATTATTTTTAGATCATAGCTGCTAAATTCTATTTTTAGTATGGTGACCAGGTATTCTTGATTTTTTTGAGTCTAATGTTTAAATTTTCTGACATATTCCATGATTGAAGTTATTTGAATTCATAGTAAACGCTAATTTTTTATTACGTACCAATCGAATTTAATTATATAGCAATTTTTTTGCGAAAAATATACTAAAAAAGAAAAAAGAAATGTTCCTAAACATATGGTAATTTTATTAGTGTCTATCACGTGGTTAGAGTATAAATGAAAAATTCAAAAAGTGAAAGGGTCCATTTAATGTGTATCTTTAGAATACACATTAACTCATTTATTTTTAAAAATATTTTTTTGAAAATTAAAAAAGGTTATCAACGCTTTTTTAATTTTTTAAAAAAATAGTTTTTAAAATAATTAATTATTATGTTCTAAAGCACACATTAACAAAATTTAAAGTAAAAAACGGGCAAAAAGAGTTTGGAGTTTGGTAAACAACAGTATGGGTAGGTGTGCAAAAACCAACGTTTACTTTGTCAGGAGACTCATGGCTTGACCTCAAAAAGCTGCCTAATGATCAGTTTAGTCTATTGTAGATTTTTGAAACTCTGATCTGATGTTGGCCTTCTTCGTTTCGATAATACGCGATAGAATCAAACTTACATCATTGGCCCGCGTGTCCAAAAAAAAATTGACCCTTTAGGAGGCACGTGCAGCACCAGTATTTCTCGTCAAAGTCATGCTAACGAATACTTTTATTATATTGATTAATAATTTATTTTTAAAAAATTTTAACACTATTTTTATAAAAAATATAAAATTTATTAAAATATTAAGAGAAATAATAACGAGTGTTCTTAGGATACTGGTTAATAATCCATTTAAAGAAAATTTTTATAGAAAATAAAAAAAATAATTAATATTTTGACAATTTTTTTCATTTTCCATAAAAGTAATATCAAAACTTTCTTAAAATTGATTATTAATGAGTGTCTTAAGGGCACTCGTTAGCATGACCTTATTAAAATAACTTTATGTTATGGACTGAAGTGATTAATTAAATTAATTAATTAATTATTAACCAATGCCTTCAGCGTCGGTAGCATTTCTTACGATGTTATGGACTGAAGTGATTAATAAGTGCCTTAAGGGCACTCGTTAGCGTGAACTTATTAAAATAACTTTATGTTATGGACTGAAGTGATTAATTAAATTAATTAATTATTAACCAACGCCTTCAGCGTCGGTAGCATTTCCCACGATGTTATGGACTGAAGTGACTGTGTGTTACTGTGTTGTACTTCGGAGGACACGTGGTGGGCAACGAAGCTACCCATTAGACTTTGTCTGGACACGTGGCTAATTTTTTAATTTAACAATGGACCACTTTTTTATTCGATTCTCAGCTTTTTTTCCTATTGAGTATTGACTATTGTTGTTGGGGTTGGGAAAACACATACTCCTTTCGTTGCTTTTGTGCGATCAAGATGGCTACAAAGTGCATCCTACACGTGTCCTGATTATTATTGGTTTGGTATGAATGACCACTTTCACAACACAACAAAGATATTGAAATAAAAATCTTCTGAGTTCTGGAAGTGGATTAAAAAGATTCATTAGATTAACATTTCAATGTCGACTCAATTCATTATTTCGAAAAAAAATTGTTTAAGCAAGCAATGCATCATCAAGCAAACCAATGTTTGATCCCAATGAATATTTAAATTATAGCTAAACATTGTACAATGTTTTGGTGAATGACAATTCATAACAAAAATGTCCAAACAAACTAGTTTATGTAACATTGAACAAAGTAAAATGATGATGAAGGGTCTGAAAATAATAATAAAGTGAGCCGAATAAATGGGTTAGATAAGTTGGCTAACAAAAAATAAATTAATTAAAGTTCAGTGTTGCAATTTTAGAGGAAAAAAAATGGTGATACAAATTTCCATTAGTTAGGTTTGAGCTTATAAAATTTGGAAATGCTCTTGAAGATTGGTTATTGGTATGAATTATTGTGATTTTGACTCTTAGCGCATAAGAGATTCTCCTAATAGAAGTTAAGATATGGTGAGAAGATACGAATACAGGAAGGCTTTAGCCATATAACCACAAAACATGATATCTGTTAAGTGACAAGATTCTACAGTATTGTTATACTGTTATGTGAACTCAATCAAGTTCCATGATGCCAATATAGAGCTGAGTGTGTGTGAGAGAGAGAGAGAGAGGGATGGTCCGGATGGATTTGGATCCCATACAATAAGAGCATGTTTGGTAGACTGTAATAGACACTGTAATTTAATAGCTATTTCTATGGTTTAACTATTCAGTATTTTGGTTATATTTTTATTATAGAAAATAGGCATTCCTTGTGAATAACTAATCTTTAAAATAAGGAATAACTATTACTCTTTAGAAGGGTTGTAATAGTTATTCTTGTGTGTGTGTAATAATTTCTAAAATTAATATATTTCCAAATTAATATATGCACATAATAATTATGGAAAGTAAATCATCAAAAAATAAATCATCTCTCTCAAATTTAAAAACATACTATTTTCTTGAAAATATTAATCGTTTGAGTAAGATATTTCCTAAAATAGATTTTAAATTTTATTCTAATGTTACAACTCACAACCGAACTTATGAATAGGTTTAGTTATTCATTACAATACATTTTATTCCTAGTAATAAATATTATAATTCCAGTCATAATCCCCATTCAATATACCAAACATGCCCTAAATTTAATTACACAACGCAATTGTGGGATATAAAAGTTTGGAAGGTAAAAAGTAAAAATTAAATAAAATTTGAAATGTTAACATTTTTTTTTTCTATCCAAGGGCTGAGATTAATAGAGAATTTGAACTTTCAAGTCTCACCTATTGAATCACTATTGCATGGTGCAACAGTCTATTGCACCAAATGTAGTTCAAAGCAAGGGAGTCAATACCGTACCGGAGGCTGTACCGGTTTGGCCAGCGGTACGATATATTTCGGATACCGGCCAATACCGGTGTACCGTTTCGGGTTTACCGCTATTTTTTATATTTATAAATAAATAAAGATATATATGTATGTATGTATGTATGTATGTGTGTGTGTATATATATATTATAATAAATATAAAAGTTTATCATAAAACATTTCCTCAATTCAGAACTAATTATTCATGATTTTAGACTTTAGTATCAATTAAAAGAAAAAAAAAACATAATATAAAAAATAGAAAGATTAAAAGTTACCATTACATACTAAGAAAATAAATAATACTAATAAGTTAATGCAAATAAGTTACCATTCTATCCTAACAAAAATTCAAAAATTACAAAACTTAAAAAAAAAAAAAAAACTTTTTTTGTACCGGCCGGTACGCCCGGTACCGGCCGGTATTGACCGAAATTGGCCGGTACGGCCGGTACGAGGCCGGTACGGCCGGTATTTTTTCCGGTACGAAACAGAGGGGTATTCGGTACCGGATTACTGGCCGGTACGGTATATTCCGGCCGTACCGGCCGGTACGGTACGGAATTTGCTTCATTGGTTCAAAGAGCAACTATTAAATTCAAATCGGCTTATTCATTTTTGCCTTAATTCCTATATGTCTGCTAATAGTCTCTCTGGCTCTCAATTTTGTTGTCTTAACTCTCTTTTTATGGTGGTAAAGGCATAATCATTATGCAAGAAAAATCATATGTTTAAATCGTACATTTTATTTTCAAGAGTCTTGTAACTTAATTAACTCAATTGGTAAAGTCTCTAATGGTTGAATAAGAGATTTAGAGTTCAATCTCCACCTATACCAAAAACCAATTGATATCTTAGTCTGATGGTAAAGAGCTATCATCAATAACAAACGTCATAGGTTGAAACTCTCTAAAAAAAAAAAACTTTTCTTTCTTTCTCAACAAAAAATTAACAAAATGCGACTATATATAATATAATTAAAACAATTTTCTATTGGGGAATCAAGCTTTGGATCTTCCTAATAGAAACACCAAAACCTTGTTGGGGCACTATTTAGGCAGTAATATATGCTAAATGCAGGTTGAGTAATTGTGAGACTTAAAAAAATAACAACACAAAAAAACCATTTAATGTTGTTTAAATTGCTAATTAGTAACTATGAAAAGAACTAAATTAAAATATATGTATATATATACACAGACACAAAGATAAATAAAATTAATAGTTCAGATGCTGTTTCAACTTAAACCTCACATCTTTCTTAAGAGGGGAAAAAAAAAAACCGTAAACCTCACATTTTCAAAAGTTTTTAATTAAATAATATGCTTTTAAAATATTTAAAATTCAAACCACAAATTCAATTAGCAGGGGGAGATTGGATTTGGGGTGCTCCATCCCTTATTTTTATTTCTTACTTTTTTAAAAAGTGCAAGACAAGTCAGGGGCAAGGTAGGTTAGATGTATTTTGGTTTCCTAATAATTAAGGTGGCTTCAACATTAATAAAATCAAAATGAAAGAGAAATGGAAGGGGACAATCACGAGGGTGCTAAAAGAGAGAGAGAAAATAACTATTTAGAGATCTATGTTATCTATAAGAGGATTCCTCTCTTTGAATTGGATTTTTTTGTGGTTCAAAAATAATCTCATTAATGAAATGTAATTTCTCTTAAAAATTGGATCATAAATGTTGTAGGGTCTCGTTTTATAGTCCAAGCCCAAATGATATAGGATATTTGCCCAATGAGCCCAGTGCAATAAATTTATAGAGAGTGGGTCAAAGAACTAGGCTCTCTATGAATTTAACAACGGCTAGTATGCATTTAAAAGATGATCAAGCAAAAATCATAGCACATAGTACTGAATAAATTCATTGTCCGAGGAGGCAAATTTTGGTGTAAATCAACAGAATTGATTACAAATGCAACTTTGATTGCTACAGTGTCTTTTCTCTAGTTTTTCTGATCCCTTCCTTATGGAGGGTCTCTCACATTATATAGCTCCCCTTTGGACCATCCTGACCCTACACTTGTTGATCATCTAAACCCTCACTTGAGTGTCTGTCCCATCAGACATCCCTTTTAGCTCTCTATGAGTTGTGGTAGCCAAGGCATCACTGTTCAAGTGTCTTCTCCACATAAATGCAGCCAGAAAAGTAGATGCATTGTATTTAATGCAGTGGTAACAGTTTTTTCTTAGATATTTCTAAGTTCTTATCGTTCTTATACGTGTATGATGCACGTCCTTATCGTGGGAGCCTTCTGGATGGTCACCTAGGTTGTTGGAATATAGATTTGAACCGTATTCGTCACATTCGAGGAGGAGTTACTCCTTGGACCACCCTCCATCTGTTCCTTCCTTACGAGACTTTAAACTTGGAACCTCTCACGGTTATTTGCCCCTCCTCGGACAAACCCACGTCCTCGGATGAGGCCCAAGATCCAATATACAATTTTGGGCCTTTATCCCTACAAATGTCAAATAAAAATTTAAACTAACGGTTAAACACACACACACACACACAAATAATTACACTCTTTCACTAAACTCAAATAAATTTCGTTTTGAAATCAAAAAGATAACACCTAAAATTTATGATTTTTTTGTTCCCTAAAATTTAGCCATTTTTATTCATTTTTCATCGGAATAAAAGTAAAACACCCCAAATTTAAAAAATATATAATAAAAAACTAAGAGAACTCCTAAAATTTAGCTTTCTTTACTCGCACATTCATCTTATTTTTTCTTCCTAAACTTTTCTTTATATCACTACACCACTTTTAAACACACATTACTACTTATCTTTAAAGTTTATCATTTTTATTCGTTTGAAAATTTTTTTTAAAAAAATCCTAAATTATAATAAATGCAAATTATTAACTTTTATCAAAAAAATAGTAGTAATAGAATACGTTGTTAACCAAAAATACTTAAACAAAATGATCAAACATGGTTATATCAACACTTGTGATCAGTGGTGAAGTCAGGATTTCAGTTTGGGAGGGCAAGATTTAAAGAAAATATTAAACAAAAATAACCTTAAAAAAAATCAATATCAATAACCAAACGAATAAAAAGTTGTAAACAACTGTAATTGTCATACAAAATTTAATATAAATGTAAATGTAAACTATAATTTATTTTTCATTCCAAGTTTAATTTATTGAATAGCCTTTGACTTCTTCTTCTTCTTCTTTTTTTATATATATATTTTGAAATTGTTGCATAGTCACTAACAAAGTAAAAAATTAATCTAAATACATAAAGTTTAAATGTCTAATTTAATTCTTTAAATTCAATTGAGAAAATAGATCAATCTAAATATGTTAAGAGTATAGCAATAACCTGTAAAATTGTATACATGTATGTGAAAGTGACAAACAATCAGTCATAGTCTGTCATATAGGATAGTTGTGAAAAAATTGTATAGCATTAGTTGACGTTGTAGAATAACTCAAATGGTTGTGAATATAAATATATATTTTTTGGAGTTAAACACTAAAGTGCAGTGTATGGTAATTATCAAATTGACAACCTGGACAATTAAAAGCTTAAAAAAGAAAAGTTATATTACTATGATAACTATTAAGTGGCGTGAATTGTAAAGCTTTTCCTCTTTTTATTTTTGGAACAAAGTTTCTCGGCAAACTAGTTTGGAGATAAACTTTTCAAACTTTTCATATATCTTTTTTTTGGGTGTGAATTTTGAAAATCTAACCGTGGAATTTCATGTTCCTTATGTTCTTAACATGCATATCAAATTTCGTTCAAATTAGATATTATTTACTATTCGATCGATAAACTTATTTTTTGTACACAACTTTAGATCATAAAAATTTGAAATTTTAATATTTGTTTGATGAGATAGCAATTGATATTTGACCGTCTTGAAATTTTACATGCGTGAAGAATATAATAAAAACATGCAATTTAACGGTTAGATTTTCAAAATTCACACTCAATATAGAGATATATGAGGAGTTTGTAAAGATTCTCTCTAAAGTAGTTTGGAGAGAAACTTTGTTCTTATTTTCGGATGTCAGGGCTGTTTTTCTATAAAAGTACAAACTACTCTTTTTATTTTTTTCCCTATGTCAGGCAAAGCATTTAAGAAAGGAACATAGATGCTATAATACCCATGGGACTTTTTAGGAGGAATAGGGGGGCAATGCCCCCCTAGCCTCCTCCCCCCCCCCCCCCCCCCCTCTCTGGCTCCGCCCCTGCTTGTGATTGTTATATATAAAAATGATTTCACTCTATAAGCGGTACAATGTTGCTTTGTTTAAACATTTCTACAAACAGCTTGATGTGAAATTAATTTATAGTTTGAATGAGCCTTTTTGACACTGTGGGCCTGTTTGGATAAGCTGTTTCAAAATGTGCGTTTTAAAAACGAGCGTTTTTAAAATGAGCGTTTTGAAAACTCCATTTTAAAAACCACAGATAAGTGTTTGGTAAAAATGTAAAAATATGCGTTTTCTATTTTTAAATCCATATTAAACGTTTGGATAAGCTGTTTTAAAAATAGCTGTTTTTAGTGTAAATTCCCAAAAAGGACTTAACTATTTTTTGAAGCTGTTTTAAAAAGTGTATATTGTCATTTTTCTTGTGATTAGTGTTTTTTTTTTATTATTATTGAAAATATGTAATTAAGCTTAACAATTACATTAATAATAACAATAATGATGTTTTCGTTGTTGAAATTCATGGAGAGAAGTTTATCAAATTTAAAATATTAAAAATAACTCATCAAGAAAAAGATATTAAACTGATTAGGAAAATAATTATATTAAAATGTTAATTGCCAACAATATCAATACTAGACAATCCATTATAATAATAAAAAAGTTCTTATCCGAAAAATTAAAAACCAAAACACCAAAACAGAAATAATAAAAATATTGTTTACAACCCGCAAATGGATCGAGCTATTTTGTCACGAACAAATTTCATCTCCTCATCTTGTATATTTTCAACGTTTGCCTGTCTGCTACTACCTTCTCCACTACTATTGCTTCTTGGTCTGTCCAAGCTATGTTCATCCCAATTGAATCCCTCATCTTCCCTATCATGTTTTCTAATGAAATTATGCAAAACACAAGTAGCAACTATAATATTTCTTTGGTGCTTAATGTCATAAGGTGGCATTTGCTTCAAAATTTTCCATTTATTCTTCCACACTCCAAAAGTTCGCTCAATTGCACTTCTAAGTGATGAGTGAACATAATTAAACCTCTCTTCTATGTGATTCCCTCGACCAGCTCGTCGAAAATCTGAAAGATGATACCTCTGTCCCTTATAAGGTGGCAAATATCCTTTCCTTAAGGGGTATCCAGCATCAACTAAATAATATTTTCCTAGTAAAAGAAAAAAAAAATGTAAGATGTACATAAATAATATCTTTCATACATATTTAATATATAAAAATTTTATATACCTGGTGGTGGTTTTGGAAAGTTGACAGATTGTCGACGGATAGCATCTAAGAAAATACGTGTATCATGTGCTGCACCCTCCCATCCAGCCATAACAAATGTGAAAAGTAAATCAAAATCGCATGCTGCCATCACATTAAAAGATGTCACGCCCTTTCTATTATAATATGAAGCTTTCTTGTCGTCTCCAACAACAACTTGGATATGTGTACTGTCAATGGCACCAATGCAGTCCTAAAATAGAATATAAAGTTTAGATACTTAGGAAATAATCCTAAAAAATATTAGAAACAAATTAGAATGTATGAAATGAATACCTGAAAGTGTGGCATGTACAATGGATTCTTCTGTATATGTCTTGGAACTACACTAAATGCAAGGTCAGAAGGCTTCAAGATATCCATTGACATTATGTTAAGGCGTTTCAGAACTCTATGAAAATGTCTATGTATAGTCTCATAGTGCAGCAGCTAGTGCACCAGGTGATGCAGCATCAACTGTCACATTAGTGTAGCACAGCATGCCACCCAATGCAGCAGCTCATGCATCAAAGCTGCCCAGACATGCACTGAACCAAGCCAGACAAGAAAATCAGTTGCCAAATGATACAAGAACAAGTGAAACTCAGATTGAAGCTTCAAGTAGAAGTCCAGAGATCTTGCCTTGTGTTTTAGAGTATATATATAGTTGTATAGCTATTGAATCAATCAATGAAATCATAATTTTCAGCTTTCATCAAAATCAATTTCTCATACTCAGTTCAGCTTGGAAGGTTTTCAGTTCCTCAAAAGACTTGGCAATTAATAAAACAACAAAATATTAAAAACATCTCTCTCTTCCATAAAACATTATTCAAAAGATAAAACATAAAACACCCTAACTGCCAAAGTAGTGACCTCCCTAACAGCCACATTATTCAAATGATAAAACAATAAAACATTAAACATCTGTCTTCCATAAAACAAAAAACACCCTAATTGCCAAAGTAGTGCCCTCCTAACAATCTTGCCTCCTCTTGTAGAAACTTAAGTTGTAAATATGGTTCTTCCATCACGACAAACATCTCTCTCTTCTCTCGTTTTTGAAAAATACGTGCTGCCATGAGGTAGAGTTCGGAACCCTTCTCAATGCCATCTAAGGAGCATACACGTTCCATGACATTACGAATGGTACTACTTGGCTCCACTGAAAAAGCTGAGTTCCTTAACTCCACAACATCACAGATACGACTAAGCTGTTGTGTCAACTGTAATGCCGTTCCTCCTTTCTTCCCTTTGCTCTGTGTGGATGATGGTAAAACTCGCTTCTTTCCTTTCTTTTGTGTTGGGTTAGGTGGTTGTGTGAGGTTAGGAGTCTCGTCTTCATGAACGTCATCATCATCATTTGGAGAAGATGAGTCAGCAGAAGTATCACCTAACCCCTCCTTAGGTGTCTCAAGATCATCAGGTAACACACCTGAAGTGGGGGCCCATGCTAAATCTCCTGTGGCCGCAATGTCCTTAAACATAATGTCTAATAAGTCAATATTCTCCAAACCTTTCTCTCGAAATTTTGCAGCTTCAGGAACCTCCTACAATTTTGAATATTTTCATTAATAACTCAAATAGCGTGGTTTTCCTACTAATACAAAATATGTACAATGGGTTATACAAAACATACCATTAGTTTCCTTTCCCACCACTCATCAGTTGCAGCTATTGTTCCTTTGGCTGCATCCCATCCCAATCCAGTTTCACTTCCCTTCAACTTATTCCAAAGTACCAAATCTTTCTTCAAACTATCCCATTTATGCTTATACTTCGCCCTAGGATATTCCTTTCCAGTTTTCTTTTCAAAAGTTGCTATAATATTTGTCCAACCCTTTTTACTAAAGTGGGTATTAGGTCGATTACCCTTAAATACCTCATCCACACAAGCTTCACAAAAGATAGTTGTTACTCTTGATGGCCATTGAGCTCTAACATTTGAGCTATTTTGGGATGGCTTACCCATCTAAAAAAAACATAAGTTTGATACCTTATTAGTTATAAACATAGAAAAGAGGTTTAATACAAATGAGCTATTTACAATAACTGTTTCTATGTGATAAAATATGGTTAATACAAATGGTCTGTGTGATGACTGTCTATTTACAAATGGTCTGTGTGATAAAATATATAAGCTCAAAAGCTTTGATAAACAGAGAATGGTGACAAAGTTAAAATGGAGAGAAATTCTTTGGCTGTGTTTTGTATTCCTGAATCAGACAAATTGATAAGTTGGTCGATGAGTCAAGACTAAGATTATACGAAAATGTGATTTTTATTTCCAGTACTATTAGCAAGGGAAGAGACATGTGAAGATGATTGCATAAGATTTAATACACACAATGGCAACAGGACACCAAAAACTTTAACTTGTGTTAACATCAGAACCATAAAACTCTAATTTTTATCACAGCCACTCAATGCACAAAACCCAACCGAATTTCCCTAATAATCACTCAAAAGGAAAAATTCAACTGAAATGCAAGACAGGGTAAGCAATGCCATATTAGAATCTAATATATCACTATGGCCACTAAAATTTGAGTGTCCAAGCAAAGTTAAGATGCATGAGCAAAAGACAACACATGAATTTTAGTTCATTTTATCTTTTCTAAAAGATTATTCTGAGGCAAACATTCAAAAACTAGCAAACCAAAGAGGGCAGTGTTCCAACATTTTCTTCTGAGGCAAACATTCATCGTACTATGTAATTGCTATTATCTAATGCTAAGAAGACAAAATCCATATCTCCTTTGAACATCAACTAGAAATTTGTCCCTATCTACTGAGATTTTGTAATGGGTGGATCAGAGCGACGATAAACAGAGCAGAGCGAAAATAAAAACAACAACAACAAATCTCTGAATTCTAATATTTTGAGTTCAAATAGTGTAAACCAACATGCCAAAAGCCCAAAACTATATCATAAATTCAAAGATGAGTAATGGAGAATAGTTACCTGGAATTGCGATGAAGAATGACGATACACGGAGCAGAGCAAAAACGTTGAAGAGAGAACCAATCCCTGAGAAGCTGATGCGTTGAGGTAGAGGACTGAGGATATATATGGTGAAGGGAGAGGACTGGAGACGCAACGGTAAAGGAAGAGGATTGGAGGCTATTTTTGGTTTTCAGCAAAAAATATTGGCGGAATCACGATTTGCAAATCGCGCGATATCGAAATCGCATCAGAAAATTGCCTTTCCTGAAACGTGAAAATCTGCTGATTCAAAAACGCAATCCCACAAGTTTCGCCCAGCCGAACGTATCATGATTTCTGCGATTTCTGAAACGAGCGTTTAGCTCTCCCAATACACCTAAACAAACGGGCTCTATAAGTTTAATTGAAACTTTTGAAAATGAATAATTTAATTTAAAACTAATTCTAAAATGTGGTACTTAAAATGTAATTCATCCTAAACATAATTGAAGAAGAACAAAAAATCTAATTAAGCATTGACTTCGTCCTTTGTCAAACACGATTCTTCAAGAACGCCGGCAAGAAAATTCATCTCCTTCAACTTCTCATCCATATTTCCACCATTACTTATCAAATACTTAATGGGTTTTTCCAAGAACTTGCTAACAATATCTCTGCTCATATTTTCCACCAATATGCTTTGCTCACATGTTACATCTCCTTTGATTTTTCTATTGAACTTTTGTATCTCCAATTCTATGACACTCTCTACAACTGTTTCCAACCTCTGAATTACATGACCTACCTTTTTATCTAGCCCTTCGTGACTTTCATTCACACCATTTGGATCAGAAAACCAGCTTTGACAATCACTCTCACTAGTGTCTTTCGCCAAAGTTGGGTTTGCAACCAGCTTAATTTGCCTCTCAGAGAATTCTTGAAACGTGATGCTTCTAAATGAGTTGCTGACTAGCTGAAGATTTTTGGTTGTTGAAGCTACATTGACATGAGCTAGGCTTCTTCTCCCTGTAATGACCAAACTAGCCTTGGAAATTGGCATATTTGGATGCAACTTCATGGAATATGGCATGGGCAAGACTGCCATATTTGCTTTAATTAGTTACTTCTTTGCAATGGCACTTCTTGTTCTAAATTCTAATGCAATGTGTGGAGCAGAATCAGATGAGGAGATTATAGGGGTTTGAACTTTTTGAAGTTGAACAATAGCTTTCTTTGAAAGCAAAGGAGGGGAGGGATTAATCTGATTGTGAAGAGAAAAAGGTTCTACGAATATATATATACAAGAAATTAATTGAGTTTGTTGACTGGGTACGTACGCGTTTGGACTTTGGATTTTGATTTTTAAGAGTGGTCCACTGTCTGACTTTTTAGACCACGAAAATGATCAAATGTGACAATCAAAAAAATAAAAAAAAAAGAAGAAAATGATCAAATGTGTGTGTCTATATATACACACAAACTTTTAAGCACGCACGTGTGCATACTCATAAGTTTTTCTATTTTTTTAGATAAAAGTTAATAATTTGCATTATTATAATTTAAAAATATATTTTTTTATTTTTCAAACAAATAAAAAGAATAAACTTTAGATATAAGCAGTTGTAAGGACTCCGAAAGTGTTGGACCTGGAAAAAAGATGAGTTTCTGGCCCAACGAGCCCAACAATAAATTTTTAGAGCGTGGATATAAAAACTGGTTCTATTACACAGGGAAAGTCATAGTTACAGTTTGATAAAGGATGCTTCAAGCTAGACTTCTGGGTCACAACTCTTCTCGGCTAGTTTTTAGAAGGTATCTCCTTCAGTTTTCTTTCTTTTTTCCAGAAATCCTCCTCCTTTTTTATGTCACCTGCTTTCAAGTTATATACTGTCTTTTTTCACATTCCCACCATACACATGTAATTTCTATCCTGGTAACGCATTTCTGTCCCATCCAACATCCCCCGGACCCTTTGTTTAGTGGTCATAAAGCTGCTTGGTTACTGTTCAGGTATCACCTCCACATTAATGCGGCCAAGGAGTTACCTGGATAGTATTTAATGTGGAGGTAGCGGCTTTATGGGATATTTGTTATCTTCCCCGGTTCTTTCTGAGGTTTATACTCTCCCTCCTGTTCTAATACGACTCTGTGGGTTATCTTGAACAAAGAGATAGTTACCTCTACCTCGGACCACGGTGTCCGAGGTGAGTCCTATCCTCGGCTACATTTTGTGCTTTGCATCTGTGATTTCTATCGCACCACATCTATGTAACCGTCCTCGGACAAGCAGATGTCCTCGGACTGGGCCTTTGGGCCCCAAGCCCGTTTCCCCTGATTCCCCCATTTTTCTAGATAACAGGCCCCACAATAGCCCCTCAAAATCTCACTTTTTGTTACCTCGGAAAAAAGGGGGATTTTAATATCCCTTCCTCACATTATTCACGAGTTTCCTCAGCCTTCAGGGTGTCTTTCTGTCTGCCCAAGGCACGTATCTGACGTTTCAGCGTCAGGGGCAGGCTCCCATTAAATGACGATGGCTCCCTTGTCCCCCACGTTCAACGGTAGGATGTGAATCCAACGGTGGGGGGTTTTCCATATTTATGGGCGGGATTTTTCCCGCTTACAATTTCTGCGCCACTATAAAGAGCTTTTCAAATCAACCTTCTTTTCAGTTACAAAAATCGCACCGTCTCAGCGCATATTCATTGAACCCACCTCTCTTTTTCACTACTCCACGCTCTCATAAATACTAAGAGTCTGTCCGAGAAGCTCATTTTCAAAACTTGTAAGTTTCTTTAACCCACTTTAGATTTCCATCTTTTTCGTTTGTTTTTCTTCACAACCGTTATGAGATGGGTAGATTCAAGTATCTAGTTGATTCCGAGAAGAAAATAGAGGCATTCAAAGCCAAGTATAGGATTCCTTCCACGGTGGGTGTGAGATACGCTTCCACAGAGACCTGGGTAAATGATAGGAAAACTGGGGAGGTAGTTATCCCAATGATCGCTTTTATAGAAGGAGGGATGACTATTCCTATGGGTAACCTTACCAGGAGTTACCTTAGGTTTTTTAGGTTATCCCCTACTCAGTGTGCTCCAAACATGTTCAGAGTGCTGGGAGTATAGAAGTCCTAAATGCCAAGCTGAATCTAGGTTTGACCCATCACAATGTGAATTGGGTGTACAATCTTAATCATTTGAAGGGTCAGGGGTACTATCTGAAATCTAGGTTCCCTAAAGTAAGGTTGATTCAATGTCTTCCCTTATCGAACAAGGGCTTAAAGGACGATTTTCTCATTTTTTCTGGGGAATGGCATGATGGATTGCACTGCCCAACTAAAGAGGGAACACCAGGTGGGGTTTTTGGGCTATGAGCTTCTATATTCCGAATTGTATTCTTCAATTTGTGATACTTTTGTTTCTAACAAAGTGTTTCTTTTGCTGCAATGATTTCGCAGATAAACGTGCCACCAAACCCCACCTCAGACTAGTTAACAGGGAAAGCTTAGACAGGATCCTTAGATCCGAGATATACGTGGACCCAGCGACTGGACAATTGAGAGCGGCCCACATAATCTTTCGGTACAAGCCAACCTCCAAGAGCTTTCAAATCCCCAAGTGCGTGATAAAGTCCAAGGATCCTTGGCTTCACCGTATTAGTGTAGCCTTCGAGGGGTTCATTGTTCCCAAGGGTGTTCCAATTCCAGAGGGAATTCCTTTTACTCAGCCGTTACCCGAGGCTACTCTTGCTGTAGGAGCCTCGTCGTCACATTCTACCCCTTGGGAAGTGAAAGAGGAGGGAGAGGAAGAAAGGGAGGAGGCAGGAGAAGAAGGAGAAGAAGAAGAAGAAGAAGAAGAAGAAGAAGAAGAAGAAGAAGAACAGCCTTCACGAGGAGTTGTAGAGCTGTCAGATTCAGCAGACGAATTTGAAGTTTTCAACCAACCTCAATCATCCGAGTCTAACCCTGAAGACATGGGCATTCAAAGGAGAAGCCAAAGGAGTTTGAAGGACGTGCTCGAGGGGCAACCTGGGAGAGAAGTGCCAGAGAGGTCAGCTCAATCCAGTATCCCCCCACCTCCTCCTTCCCAGCCATCTCAACCTCATGGGACCGAACCTAGTGACCCAAAGAGAAGGAGAGAACCCAAAGATAAAGGAGTGGTGGAAGATGAGAGATCTCGCCCGACCCACGAGGCCGAGGACCAACGAGCTGCGAAGCAGCAAAAAGTTACTCATGGGTCTCAACGTGCGACAGAAAAAGCCACCATCCAGTTTCCGGAACCTGAGGCCTGACTCCCTGCTCCCATGCTCGGTGGTCAGCCTTTGAGGGAGGATGCCTCGATCAGGGACTTTAATGGAGGGATTGGGTGCCAAGTTGCCTCAGTTTTAGAGGAAACTCTCCTCCTCCCCAAGGATATGGCCGAACTGAGGAGACTGAAGAGGAACGAAGTGTTTCAGAACGCAAAAAGATACCTTGGCATGGTAAGATGTCTTTACTACTTTGTTATTACTGTTTTTCCTTTACATTTAAGAATTTAAGTGTTGCACTTCTAATTCCTTTCCTTTTAGGTTGTCCAAGCCACTTTCAGGCTGGAAGAGATAACCAATTCTTGCTACCAGCAAATAGATGATGAGAAGAAAAGGAGGGCCACAGCTGTGCACACACTTACAGTGGCTGAACAGACTAACGTGCAGCTGAGGAAAAAGTTAGCCGATGAAGAGCATGCTCGGAAGAGCGCTAATTCAGTTCTGGAGGGTGCTCAAAAGCAGGCCGAGGACCAGAGAAAACTCCTGCGTGATGCTAACGCCCAGCTGGCCACCTCCAAAGAACAGATATCGTCCCTGCAAAAGCAACTGGAGGAGGCCCAAAGACTTAAAGATCATGCAGAACAAGCTAAAGCCGAGGCTGAAAAGGCAAAAGACGCGGCCGAGCAACATGGCTATGATGTGGGTGTTGCTGAGACGGAAGAAAATTTCTGAGCTGAGGTGCCTGTCGTTTGTCACACCTACTGTGCTCTAACTTGGGGAGAAGCTCTCGACCGAGCTGGGGTAGAGGCTTCATCCGAGTTTAGGAGGCCTGAAAGCATTTATTTTCCCCCAGCTATTCGAGCTCCAGGTCCTCCTGTTCAACCAAAAGAGGTAACCTTCACCGTTACTGAATCAGCCAAGGAAACTCAGACTCAGGGTCCTCCCTCTCTTATTCAGCAAAAGCCAGCTGAGGCGCCTGAAGTTGCTAAGGGAGTCTCCTCGGATAAAGACCCAGAGGGGCCTAAGGATGGAGCGGCTTCACAAGGCTTTGAGCAAGCCCTAGCCTTAACTACCTTACCTGCTGGGGAAGACCCAAAGGCCAAGGAGAAAGATGTTCCTCCCGTGGCCACTAGCAAAACCTCCCAGCCCAAGCTTCAAATTAAGTTGAACAAGTAGCGGATGTAATCAATCCTTCTTTTATTTTCCTTTCTTTTTTTCTTTTTTTTTTTCTTTTTTTTTATTTTATGGTTAAGGACATTTCTATTTGTATTAAACGTTTACCTTTTCGGATTTGCATGAGACGCTGTGATTTTACCTATAACGTGACTAATCTCTCGTGCGTATATTTTTACCTTTATATGACCCATGCTTATAGAGGAATGAAATGTGGCACTATAGTGGAAGATTTAACGTTAGATATGCTTGTTAGGAATCAAAACGAACTGTAGCAGTAAACTTGCCTTCCACAGGCCTGTTTTAAATTTATTGAGAAGTATTCACGCTTAAGATAGCGTTCTACGCGTTTAGCCTCGGGAGGCCCTCAACGTTTTACAATGCTTTAAGTGATGCTCATGGACTTCGCTTTGATACATAAGTTTAGTTGCACGGATTCCACCAAAGAAACAATTTATTGTATAAACAATTTATCACGTTTTAGTCCTTGTATAACACTTCAATTGATTTCATAGTGTATTAATTTCTACTAAGCTGTGGTCCGAGGACCTGACATAACTTAGTTTCTGTTCAATACTTCAATAGATTTCATAGTGTATTAATTTCCACTAAGCTGTGGTCCGAGGACCTGACATAACTTAGTTTCTGTTTAATACTTCAATAGATTTTATAGTGTATTAATTTCCACTAAGCTGTGGTCCGAGGACCTGACATAACTTAGTTTCTGTTTAATACTTCAATAGATTTCATAGTGTATTAATTTCCACTAATCTGTGGTTCGAGGACCTGACATAACTTAGTTTCTGTTTAATACTTCAATAGATTTCATAGTGTATTAATTTCCACTAAGCTGTGGTCCGAGGACTTGACATATAACTTAGTTTCTGTTTAATACTTCAATAGATTTCATAGTCTATTAATTTCCACTAAGCTGTGGTCCAAGAACCTGACATAACTTAGTTTCTGTTTAATACTTCAATAGATTTCATAGTGTATTAATTTTCACTAAGCTGTGGTCTGAGGACCTGACATAACTTAGTTTCCGTTTAATACTTCAATAGATTTTATAGTGTATTAATTTCCACTAAACTGTGGTCCGAGGACCTGACATAACTTAGTTTCTGTTTAATACTTCAATAGATTTCATAGTGTATTAATTTCCACTAAACTGTGGTCTGAGGACCTGACATAACTTAGTTTATGTTTAATACTTCAATAGATTTCATAGTGTATTAATTTCCACTAAGCTGTGGTCCGAGGACTTGACATAACTTAGTTTCTGTTTAATACTTCAATAGATTTCATAGTGTATTAATTTCCACTAAGCTGTGGTCCGAGGACCTGACATAACTTAGTTTCTGTTTAATACTTCAATAGATTTCTGTGGATGTGAAACAAATTTTAAAAAGAAGTAAAACAGGACTTGTTAATAGTAATACCTCTTTAGGTTGCTTACATTCCAGGGATGAAGTATAGTCTTTTCATCTAGATCTTCTAAGTAGTAAGCCCCTACCCCTGCTACAGAGGTAATACGATATGGCCCTTCCCAATTAGGCCCTAGCTTTCCCTAGTTTGGATTTTTGGTAGTTCTCAAGACTTTTCTCAACACCAAGTCTCCCGGGGCTAACGGTCTCAGCCTGACATTCGCATCATAACCTTGCTTTAGCTTCTGCTGATAGTAGGCTAATTGAACCATTGCATTCTCTCGCCGCTCGTCTATCAAATCCAGACTCTTCTTCAATAGTTCATCATTCCCGTCTGAGGTGAAAGCGCTAGTCCTTTGTGTTGGAAAACCCGTTTCAAGAGGAATCACAGCTTCGGCCCCATACGTCATTGAGAATGGGGTTTCCCCTGTTGACCGCCGAGGTGTTGTTCGGTAAGTCCAGAGGACATGTGGCAACTCCTCCACCCATCTGCCTTTTACGTCATCTAGCCTCTTCTTAAGCCCCCCTACTATGACTTTATTGACAGCTTCGGCCTGTCCATTCCCTTGTGGATAGGCCGAAGTGGAATATCTGTTCCTTATACCCAGATCGGAGCAATAACTTCTGAAAGCCTTGCTCTCAAATTGTAGACCATTATCCTAGATAAGAGCATGAGGAACTCCGAAACGAGTGATGATGTTCTTCCAAACAAATCTTTTGACATCCACGTCTCTGATATTGGCCAGGGGCTCAGCTTCCACCCACTTTGTAAAATAATCTGTACCCACTAGCAAATATTTCTTATTTCCCACAGCTTTAGGGAAAGGGTCAATGATATCTAAGCCCCACTGAGCAAAAGGCCAAGGACTGGAGAGAGGGTTAAGAACTCCCCCCGGTTGATGGATGTTCGGTGCAAACCTCTGGCACTGATCACACTTTCTGACATACTCCTGCGCTTCTTTTTGCATACCTGGCCACCAATACCCCTGAGTAATTGCCCGGTGAGATAAAGACCTTCCACCGGTGTGGCTCCCACATATCCCTTCATGTAACTCCTCTAGAAGTGCTTCCGATGTCTAGGGATGTACACAAAGCAGATATGGCCCAGAGTAAGAGCGTTTGTACAACTTTTTGTCTTCGGACAGCCAAAATCGAGGAGCTTTTCTTTGTATCTTTTCAGCTTCTGACTTGTCCTCAGGCAATATATCCTTCTCAAGGTACAATAGTATAGGGTCCATCCAACATCGGGCCGAGCTGACTTGACTGACCTGCAGCGAGTCTCCTGCTACTGGGGTTGGTGCGTTTAAGTCTTCAACCGTTATCACGTGGGGTAAGTTCTGCGCCGAAGAAGTAGCAAGAGTAGCCAATGAATTCGCATGGGCGTTCCCACTTCTGGGGACATGGGACAATTCAAACAACTCAAAATCCGCCTGCATACGCCTAACCTGGCTCAAGTAAACCTGCATTCTGGGGTCACGAGCTTCCAACTCACCCCTGACCTGACCAACGACAAGTCTTGAATCCGAGAACATCTCCACTACCTTTCCACCCAACTTTTTAACCATCGTCATTCCCATTAATACGGCCTCATATTCTGCCTCATTGTTAGTAGCTGAGAATCCCAGCCTCAAAGACTTCTCAATAATCACCTCTTCAGGAGATATTAGTACTAACCCCACTCCTGAACCCCTTAAATTTGCTGCACCATCCACATACACCTTCCAAGGAGAAGCAGGTTGCGCCGAGATGAGGCCAACTGATTTTTCATCCATGCCACGCTGGCTTATCTCTATTTCTTCAGGGCCTTCAGCAAATTCAGCCACCAGATCGACGAGAACCTGGCCCTTGACGAAGGTACGGGGCATATATTTAATAACAAAAGCCCCTAGAACCGTACCCCATTTGGCAACCTGGCCAGTGTAGTCTGCACTCCGGAGCACTGCTTTGAGCGGATACTGAGTTAGGACCACCACCGTATGTGCCTGAAAATAATGGGGATGTTTCCTTGTGGCACGCACCACTGCCAGAATAGCCTTTTCCAAAGGTAGATAACGTACCTCGACTTCATGAAGAGACTTGCTCACATAATAAACTGGCCGTTGTACGCCGTTATCCACCCGTATCAGAACGAAACTAATCGCATAGGTGGTTATCGCCAAGTATAAGAAAAGGACCTCATCCACCTCAGGACTAGACATAATGGGTGGCCGAGATAGATACTCTTTAAGCTGCTAGAATGCCTGAGCGCACTCCTCTGTCCACTCGAATCCCTTCCATTTGTGGAGTAGCAGGAAAAAAGGCCTGCACCTATCCGCCGACCTGGATATGAATCTGTTCAGTGCTGCGGTCATCCCAGTCAGCCTTTGGACCTCCTTAGGATTCCGAGGTGGTTGTAAACTACTTATGGCTTTAATTTGATCAGGATTCACCTCAATCCCTCGATAAGTAACCATATAGCCCAAAAACTTCCCTGAGCCAACCCCGAAGGAGCACTTGGACGCGTTCAGTCGCAATTTATGCTTCCTCAGAGTCTCAAAAGTGTTGGTGAGGTCTGTCATATGCTCAGCCACTACCTTGCTCTTCACAACCATATCATCGATATAGACCTCAATGTTCTTGCCCAACTGCGGCTCAAACATCTTCGTCATCATCTGCTGGTAAGTAGACCCCGCGTTCTTCAAGCCAAAGGGCATTACCTTATAGTGATAATTCCCAGTGGGGGGGAGAAAAGCAGTCTTCTCCTGGTCGTCCAGCGCCAATGGGATCTGATGATAGCCCTGGAAGGCATCTAGGAAGCTCATCCGAGGATGACCCACTGTTGCATCCACCAACTGGTCTATGCGGGGCATAGGAAAAGGGTCTTTTGGACAAGCTCTATTGAGATCTGTGAAATCAACGCACACGCGCCACTTTCCATTTTTCTTTTTTACCACGACTGTATTGGCCAACCACTGAGGGTAAAACACCTCCTTGATAGCCCTTGCCTCCTTGAGCTTAGTCACCTTATCTCTTATAGCCTCGGCGTGTGCTCGGGACGGATGCCGAGGTGGCTGCTTTTTTGGCACAACGGAAGGATTAACATTCAAGTGATGACAAATGAATTCCAGATCCACCCCCGGGGCTTCGTAGGCATCCCACGCGAACACATCAACGTTCCTTCTAAGAACCTCAACCAATTGTTCCTTCTCCAACACAGGTAACTGTACTCCCACCTGAAAGTACTTTTCTGGATCATCACCAACACTCACCCTCTCCAGATTCTCACACTCCGTTCCTCCAGCGGACGTACTGAAGTGGGCTTCCTGAGTCATTGATTGCTATAAGACCTCCTCGGCTGCAGCCGAGGTATCCGTTTCGAGCCGGTGTTGAATGGCCATTATCAAGCACTGCCTAGCCATGTTCTGGTTTCCCAAAATTTCTGAAACATGACCTTCTGAGGGATACTTCACCTTTTGATGGAGAGTAGAAGATACAGCCCCCAAGGCATGTAACCAGGGTCTTCCCAGAATAGTCGTATATGGAGAAAAAGCATCCACCACTATAAAGTCCACCTCCACCACCTCTGAGCCAGCTTGCACGGGTAGTCTAATCATTCCCACCGGAACGACCGACCTGCCCTCGAAACCCACCAACGGGGAGCTATAGGCTGTCAGCTCCTCAGGTTTCAAATTGAGCCCCCTAAACAAATCAGGGTACATGACCTCAGCCGCGCTCCCCTCATCAACCGTCACCCTTCTCATGTCATAGCCCCCAATCCTTATGGTAACCACTAGAGCGTCATCATGTGGTTGTATGGTTCCTCTCTTATCCTCCTCTGAGAAACCTAACACCAAGGAGGTGCTCGACCTGGCCCTCTTCGGCCTTGAACTGGAGCCCTCATCCGAGCACTGGGACACAGACATTACCCTGGACGGGCAAGATCCAGTTCTCCTAGGGGCAGCAAATATGACGTTTATTGTGCCTAAAGGGGGTGCTGAAGGAGCGTTCCCCCTGGACGTTGAATCTCCCTGGCCTCCTCGACCGCTGAAATGATATAGAAGCTGAGTCAACTTTCTTTCTCGGACCAACTGCTCCAAGTGATCCCACAAGTTTTTGCAATCTTCAGTAGTATGTCCATGGTCTTGATGGTACTGGCAGTAAAGGTTTCGATTGCGTTTCGCAGGATGCCCTGCCATCCTATAGGGTCATCTGAAGAATGACTCGTCTTTTATCTTCTCAAGGACTCGCTGCACTGGTTCTCGGAACACGGCATTAACCGCTTGGGAGTTGGCAGGTCCTGATTGCCCCCCAAAATCTCTCCGAGGTCGGTTATTATTATATCGGTCCGGTCTAAAATCCCTCCTCTCCTGGAGAACTACCCTTGACTTTCCTCTACCTTGTATCTGATCCTCCTCTACTCTTCTATACTTGTCTATCCGATCCATAAGCTGACGTACGCTAGTAACAGGCTTACCAGTCAAAGATTTTCTCAGTCCATGCTCAGTTGGGAGGCCTTCCTTAAAGGTATTAATGGCCACGTCGTCGTGGGCCCCGTCTACTTCATTGAACATTTCCCAATATCTATCGGAATAGGCCTTAAGGGTTTCTCCCTCCCGCATGGACATGGATAATAATGATCCCAAGGGCTGGACAACCCTCCTGCAGGTGATAAAACGAGCGCCAAAGGCTTGGGTGAGCTTCTCAAAGGAATCGATGGTATTCGCCTTCAGACCGTCAAACCATCTCATTGCCACTGGACCCAAGCTGGACGGAAAAACCTTGCACATCAAAGCTTCATCCCTAGAATAAACAGCCATTCTTTGGCTAAAGTGGCTAACATGTTCCACTGGATCTGTCCGGTCGTTGTAAATGGTGAACGCAGGCTGGTTGAACCGCCGAGGAAGACTCGCATCCTCAATGCGTCGCGTGAAGGGCGATTTAGAAACCTGGCTCAAGGCTTTATTCAAAGCGTCATTCCCTAAGCCCTGACGATGTGGACTTTTATATCTTCGCTGATGGCGATAATCCTCATCATACGAGAAAGTTTCGCTGGGTGGGGTTCTTGACCTCTGCCGGTAATTGGCATCATCTGACTCCTCAGAGGATTGCCCAGAGTGGTGGACTACATGCTTCCTCCGCTCATGTTGTAAATCCCTCTTTAGTTTGTTAATCTCACATTGCATGTCCTTGTCATTCTTTATGTGGGAAACATGGCTTTTACCATGAGACTGACTTCTATCTATGTGAGTGGTTCGAACACTTCCCTCACGATCCCCTCTATGCTCGTGAACCACCAACGGATTATTGTGCTGAGAACCACCAGATTCTGCCTAGTATGGATTAGCGTCCACCTGCTGTGGGCCAATCACTAGTTGCTGCGGTGCTCCTTCCATCACAAACACTGCACTTGCCCCTCCTTGCGAATAGATCAAGTTCTCCCCACAGACGGCGCCAATTATAAGGACTCCGAAAGTGTTGGACCTGGAAAAAAGATGAGTTTCTGGCCCAACGAGCCCAACAATAAATTTTTAGAGCGTGGATATAAGAACTGGTTCTATTACACAGGAAAGTCATAGTTACAATTTGATAAAGGATGCTTCAAGCTAGACTTCTGGGTCACAACTCTTCTCGGCTAGTTTTTAGAAGGTATCTCCTTCAGTTTTCTTTCTTTTTTCCAGAAATCCTCCTCCTTTTTTATGTCACCTGCTTTCAGGTTATATACTGTCTTTCTTTCACATTCCCACCGTACACGTGTAATTTCTATCTTGGGAACGCCTTTCTGTCCCATCCAACATCCCCCGGGCCCTTTGTTTAGTGGTCATAAAGCTGCTTGGTTACTGTTCAGGTATCACTTCCACATTAATGCGGCCAGGGAGTTAGCTGGATAGCATTTAATGTGAAGGTAGCAGGTTTATGGGATATTTGTTATCTTCCCCGGTTCTTTCTGAGGTTTATACTCTCCCTCCTGTTCTAATACGACTCTGTGGGTTATCTTGAACAAAGAGATAGTTACCTCTACCTCGGACCACGGTGTCCGAGGTGAGTCCTATCCTCGGCTACATTTTGTGCTTTGCATATGTGATTTCTATCGCACTACATCTATGTAATCGTCCTCGGACAAGCAGATGTCCTCGGACTGGGCCTTTGGACCCCAAGCCCGTTTCCCCTGATTCCCCCATCTTTCTAGATAACAGGCCCCACAGCAGTAATTGTAATTTATTTTTTGAACGTGAAGGGAAAAAAAATCCTAAATTTTAGGAGTACTTTTCTTTTTGAATTCAAAATGAAATTTATTATTTGACATTTATGATCTTATTTCTAAATGAAGTTAACCTTCATTAATGAGGGTATTTTTGAACCACATAAAAGTCCAGTTGAAAGAAGGGAATCCTCTTATATATATATATATATATATATATATATATATATATATAATACTAGAGAAATGCCTTTCATATTTCCTTGAAAATTCAGAAGAAGGAAAAAAAAAAAAAAAAAAACTTTGACATACCACTAACGTAACTACATATATAACTATTTAAGTTATCCATAATATCTATTTCTTATTGATAACCATAAAATTTACAACTAGCGAGGGAACATACAAAGTAATAAAGAATAAATGAAGGAAGAAAAAAAGAAATGAAATCAAACATCAATTAATAACCGTTATTTGGAAAATAAAAAGGTAGTCAAGATGAGTAAGAAATAAAATAGGGATTGCTATATAGAGGACATTGAAAACTTTATAGTGCAATAAAATCAACCATTACATTCACTTAATTAAATAAATAATCAACAATTAAATATAATAAAAGATTTAGAGTTCAATCCCCACCTACACCAAAAACCGATTGATATCGTTATGATAAAGAGCCATTAGGAGCGAACACCATAGGTTAAAACTCTTTCTAAAATAATAATAATAATAATACAAACTTAAAACTTAAAACTAATCAAACTCTAACTAGGGAAATTATATTTCCTATCATAACTAAAAATACGATGTTCTTCAGTAATTTAGAAATTATATTAGAAATAAAGTTGGAAACTTTTATAATCTCATTTTTTGACATTTCATAATCTTCATACACCATGATTTAAAAAATTTTAATGAACAATTCTACCTCTTATTTAATGTCTATATTATGCAAATTATCAACCAATAAATATATGATAATGGTAAAAAATGTTATAGACAAGATTATGAAAAATATGATAAAACTATTTATAAAAAAAAAAACTTTTTATAAAGTCTAGGAACTAAAATAGTATTTTACCTAAAAAATTATCACAAGTAACGCGCGGGTCTGCAACTAATAAAAATAATATTGCAATAGATAAATGAAAAAAATATTACATTCCTAACATTAGAGCACTCACAGCAGTGGTGTTATATAGGTATAATGGTATTTTTTTAGCTCACAACCACAAAAAACCATCATGCAGCAGTGGAGCTAAATCTTCAATCACAAAAAACAATCATGCAATAGTGGAACTAAATCTAAAAGATTTAGCTCCTCAGCTACAGTGCACATCTATCTTTAGATGCGCACTGTAGCTCACAAGTAAAAAAAAAAAAATTTATTACACCCTCTCTCTTCTCTCATTAAATTAACATTTCCCATTCTCTTTCTCTCTCCAGCTTCTCTTCTTTCTTCTTTCTTCCTCCACTTTCCTCGTCTTCTCTCTTCTTCCTCCATCGCCAGCCCAGCTTCGACCCATCACCGGCACTGACCCATCTCTCCGATCTCCCCACCCATTCCGCCAACAAACCCATCTCGCCGATCAGACCCAAGCTCTGGATTTCGTGGGTTTCATTCGTCGATCCAAGCTCTAGGTTTCATCATTGAAGCCGCCGCTTTCTTCCTCCGCCCATTGCCTTGGTTTTCCGTCAATCTAAGCTTTGGGTTTTTTTTTTTTTTTTTTTTTTTTTGCATTGCGTGAATTTGATTGCTGTGGTGTGGGTGTTGCCTGGTGGGTTGGGTGGGTGTGGGCTTGGTTGATTGTTTTGTGGTGCTGTGTTGGTGGTGGTTGTGACGTGTTTTGTGGTGCTGTGAGTTTTTTTTTTTTTTCTGCTGTGGACTGGTGGTGGTGGTGGTGGTGGTTGTTGCTGTGGCTATGGCTGATGGTAGAGTGGTTATGGGTTGATTGTTTTGTGGTGCTGTATTGGCGGTGGTTGTGCCGTGTTTTGTGGTGCTGTGGGTTTTTTGTTTTTCCTGCTGTGGACTGGTGGTGGTGGTGGTGGCGGTTGTAGGTGTGGGTGTGGCTGATGGTAGAGTGGTTGTGGTTGGTGTTTTGGTTGTTTTTTTTTTTTTTGGTAGTAGGATATATTATTTTATTGTAGTGATTATATTATTTTATTATGATGTGTATATTATTTTATTGTGTTGAAAGTTAAAATAGATCCACTGCTGCAGCATGTGTGTAGGTAAAATAGATAAAATGACTTTTTGTGTAGCTAAATAGCTAAAATTTTGCCTCCACTGCTGTGAATGCTCTTACTAAATGAATAGCTAATCAATCCAGTGTTCATTACAATTTAAGATAGATTAGTAAATGCATCTAACACATATCTTGTTTTAATTCCAAATTAGTCTACTACACTGTTTTCTAAAGAAAAAAAAAATGTCGGAAAAAGGGTACCGCCTGGTACAGCTACTGTACGTTTGTTTGGTGTAGTATGGATTTGATCAATTTTTTTTTTTTTTTTGAGAAGGGAGGATTTGAACAATTTAGTTATACTAGTTAGGCCAGAATGTACCATGCACATGCTTGCTGTGAAATAAGAGTAGTGATTAAAGTCAATTCTAAATTTTATTTATATCACAAAACAAAGAAATAAATCATTTGATTTTTAAAGTACATAAAGATTTACATGAATCAAAAGAGACATTAATTTTAAGAATTTTAATAACTATATCATAAAAAGTTAATCTCATTCGTATAAGAATTTTGATCACATACAAAGTTAGGGTAGTTATTTAACATATAAATATCTATTTTACTATATAATAGTTTTTTAGTACCTATTTGCTAATTAAAGGCAATATATCTACTCAATAAAAACTTCTAAGAATGATAACAAATATCATCATCTTCCAACAATAAGCAACTGAGTTTTGATAAGAAGAAAAAACAAAAAAAAAAACAAAAGGCATGTGTTATTGAATTTTCCATGAGATAAATTAAAAGTTTTGAAAATTTAAACCTAAAAAATCAATGTTCTTTAGATAACAAATACAACACTTTATATTATCATTCCAACTTTCTAAACATTACTATCATCTAAAACTCAAAATACGTGAAGAAAATTTTTGGGATGTTAAAATTTAGTGGGAGTATTTTAGACATTACACAATTTTTTTTTTTTTTTAAAGAATCATAAGTTTTCATTAGGATTAACTGAGAGAATCACAATATAACATATTTGCTCTTGTCCAAAATATTAAGGGAAAAATTACTCGATTTTAAAGTTAAAATATGAATTGTAAACTACCCCAAACATAAAGGACGAAAAGTGTTTTTATCCTAAGTTTTTGTTTGTTTGTTTCTTGTAAAACTATGCATTCTTACTTAAAATAGTGCGTAAAGAAAAAAAGTATAAAAAGTCAACCTAAGAAAATTGTATGTGAAACTATGAATTTTGGCTCAACAATGTTAATCAAACTAATAAAAAATTTCTAGAAACACAATAAAATGGCATAACATTTTCATAATACCTTTAAAATTTTGTTATATTTTATTTTGACTCGTAAAGAATTGATAGCTCAACAGTTTTAAAAATATTGTGACGACAATAAGATGTCTTAACAATTTCACAAAAGAAATGTTATGTCTATGACATTTTCATAAAAAAAATATAAGTAGTAGGTTGTTACGAGTTGTTATTTGTGGGTAAAAAAGTAATTTCATTAGCAAGTTTAAATTAGAACCAATAACAATATACCACCTATGGTTTGTTATGAAAGTATTGTGAAAAATGTTGTAGATGTAGCACTTTTTTGCACAATAACTTTAGTTTTAGCTGTGGTTAGTTCTAATATGATATTTTATTATTTTATTTTGACCTATAAGAAACTAACATCTTAACAATTGTGAAAATATTGTATCAATTTGTTGTGTTAATATTTTATTATTTTGTGAAGCATTGTGAATTGAACAAACCAAAAATAATGTAACAAAACTACTACAGGTTTACGCATTAAAAAAAAAACAATTGCCGGTGAAATAGTGGATGTTGAACAAACCAAAAATACTATAACTTCAAGGCTATATAGATAATATAATATAAAACAAAAACAAACCGGTGTACTTGAGAAGAAAAAAAATCCATCTCACCAAATTGACCAAATGCCTAATGAAAGGTTTTTTAATAGCATTAGAATTAGTCTAAAAACTTGACTAAACCAAAACGCCATTCCTACTACTATTCCTAAGCTTACCGACTCACTTTATATAGTTAATAGACTTACAGTACGTAGACGCAGTCAGCCCAGCCATGCAGTCAAAAAACATGCTAGTGACTAGTGAGCCAGTTGCCTTTTACAAAGTCACATATTTGAATAGTATCATGTTCATTAATTTCTTTTTGGAATATCCGAATATGTAATAAAATAGTATATAGTTTGTTCATCAAAAAAAAAAAAAGTATATCGTTTGGTTTTAGCAAAAAAAAAAAAAAATAGTATATCGTTTATTTACATGCGTTTAAAACTATGACCTTCTTAGAGCTTTCAAATTAAGGAGATCTACATCCTCGTTTAGTGGGATTTTTTTTTTTAGTTAAGAAAAACTCTTTTAGAAGGAATATAGGGATCTTTAGGTTATATATTTGATAGCCGTTTTTGTTTTTTATTTTCAAAAACTTATTTTAAAAAATATAAAGAAAAAATAATTTTCTTGTATTTTGAAATAAAAAACATGTTTGATTATCTAAAATTAAACAGATAGTTTTTTTGGAGGAAACAATAAAATATGTTATTATTAGAATTTAAACTCTAATGCTAACTCATTAAATGAGACAGATTTATTAACTTAAATGCGTGTTTTCATTGACTTTTAAAAATTAGAAACTAAAAACAGCCTTTTACATATTTTTAGTTTTCTTCACAAATTGAGTTTTGAGAACAGTTTTTGTTTGCTGTCCATTTTGAGTTGTTAAACAAGTTTTTTAGTTTTAAAAATAGAAAATTGTTTTTAGAAACAGAAAATAAAGGAAAAAAACAATTACCAAACATACCTTTATAATCTTTCACACTATAAGAGAAAAAATTGCATGCAGCACGTGCAGCTATATATATGTGTGTGTGTGTGTGTGTATGACTCAACATAAGTTTGTATAAACTATTGCAAACAATATTTTTTGTTTAAATGAGCATTTGTAAAAAAGTTATAAAGAGTTGTTATGAAATAGAGTTTTAAGTTTTAAAAATGTAATTTTAGACTTCTAAAACGTCTAATCAAACACACCTCATATATAGGTAGGAGACTTTTGGTTTCTGGCAAATTTGATTAAAATTATCCTATTATCAATTTTTTTCAAACACCGTAATGAGCGCAATTAAAAATGTTACCCGGTTTCTTCTTCTAATAATAATAATGTTACCAGTTGTGCAAGTGAATTGTTTAGTTTTTAATATTTTACGTACACGTGTGATGAGTCTAGTCTATATTTATCTTCTATCTATACTATATATAAGAGGATTCCCCTCTTTCTATTGGACTTTTATGTGGTTAAAAAATAGCCTTTATTAATGAATGATAACTTCATTTAGATGTAGGGTCACAAATGTCAAATAACAAATTTTATTTTGAATTCAAAAAAAGAATTCCTAAAATTTAGGATTTTGTCCCTTCACGTTCAAAAAAGAAATTACAATTACTGCTTATCTCTAAAGTTTATCATTTTTATTTGTTTGAAAAATAAAAATTAAAAAAACTATTTCTAAATTATAATAGATACAAATTATTAACGTTTACCTAAAAAAATAGAAAGAGTCTCTGAGCTCACGAGCACACGCTTGAGTGCATGCTCAAAGGCTTATATATATATATATATATACACACACATACACTAGTTAAAGGCCTGTGCGTTGCACGGTTTTATGATAAAATTTATAGAATATATGTAAAAATAATTATTATATTTTAATAATTATTATATCAAAATAAATAATTCTTATTAGTTGTGTTATAATATTATTTTTAGCTACATGTATCAAACTATTTGCATGTGAATTTTGCATTTAATGAATCTACATATGATTACAAACCTTTCTTAGAATATGCTTGAAATCTTTTATGACAAACCTTTAAAAAAAAAAAAAAATAAAGAAAAAAATTAAATTGAATAAAAAAAAATAGAACCATATAAATTGTAAAGTTGCATATGAGTCTATGATGGCTTTAAAATAAAATTTAAAAAAATAGCTCATTTCAACTTTGATTTTACTATTTTAGTCAAATAAGTTCGATAATTGCAAAGGAAAAAAGCCATATTTTATAGTGATGGCTCAAGAGTAAAAATAATCAAGAATGATGACTTTTTAAAGATTATGAAAATTCAGGAATTAAAGTTCCAAAATTTTAAAATTAAAAAAAAAATGATTAATGAAAACTTGTTGGGAATAAAAAATTATACTAATAATTAGCAAAAAATATTAATTAATGTTGCAAACCAATACATAATACTATGCATACTTTACATAAATAAGTATTAAGTGATAAGATTCAAAATATAAATATAAAAAAGAAAAAGAAAAAGAAAAAGGGAACACCATGAATAAATCCAATTTGAAAAACTAAATTTCATTTTGTTTAAAAAAATTATATAAAAAATCCTATTAACTTAATAGTGGTGTATTTAAATGATCCAAAAAAATAAATAAAGCATATACTTTTGTGCCTAATCACATCTAGCAAATAATAAAGCATTCAAAATATTGAAAGGCAATTTAAATTCATGTATGCTTGCATGAGATACATACTTGTCCACCATTGCTGGAAAAAAACACAAAAACAAAGAAGAGAAATACATACCTGTAATACTTTGGATAGTAGGTTTGATAAAAACTTCTACTATGGATTTCACAGACATCAAATTGCCTAAGTAATAAGAAAAAAAAAAACAAAAAACAAAAAACAAAAAACAAAGGAGAGTTAGATTTTTAAACAACATAGAAATTATAAAAGAATGAGAATTATTAATAGTAATAATGGGGGAGAGAAAAGAAGAAGAAGTTGTTATGCCTAAGAATATAAAAGAATACACGGAAAAACAGAATATATATAGAAAATTTTCAGTTGTAAGGAAGTTAGATTTCTAATCACTCTAGGAATTATAAGAGAAGAAGAGTTAATTTAGGATATATGTTTTATCCACAAAATAAAAATGTCATATAGATTGAATGAAAAAAAAACGTTGACAACAATGACATGAACATAAGTAATAATAAAAAATAATGAAAAAAAATAATAAAAAGAAGAAGAAGAAGTAAGTAAACGTGAATGATGCTAATAAGGAAATAGGATAGATTTTTTTTTTTTTTTTTTTAAAGTTAGAATCAGTTTAGAATTTTAAAGTTATATAAAGAAGAAGAAGAAGTAAAACTCAATGTAACTTATTTTTTAAAGTTATCTAAAGATGATTTATTTACCATTTTTTTCAAAAATATTTCAGGCACCTAATCTGAATTTTTTTAGATAAAAAGGTGTCATCTATATCAATTAACGTAGGCCTGGGTCTCATGTGTATCAATTAGTTAGAATTCTACATGAACGTTAATCATAATTCTATATTAAATTTTAGTGTTTATCCAAAGAATAAAAAAGTGAAGGAAGGGATTGAATGAAGAGTTTGGATTGTAATCAAATTAAAGTTTTTAATCATTAACGTAAAAATTATAGGAGAAGAAGATAACAACAAAAAGAATTTATATTTATTAGCTAGATTGATATTAGTTTTTTTTTTTTTTTTAATTCTTACGTGAAGTAGTAATTTTTTTTTTTTTTTGCAGTAATTTTTTTTTTTAGAGATAAAAATAAATTAGAGTCCTGATTTTTTGAATTAGAGATAAGAATAAATTAGAGTCCTAATTAATCTACTATTAATCTGCAATTTTTTTTAGACATGAATTAGAGTCCTGGTAGTATACTATTTCTTTTTAGTTATTTAAAAATCTAAAATTTTAATAAAATTTCTGTAATTTGGTGAAGTCACTTGGCGCAACCACGTCTTCTAAACCCAACTTTTATTATATAGTATATGATATGCAAATGCTGTGTCTTTGAGTTGAATCAGTTGAGGATGAGTGTTTGGATTGTTAGAAACTCTTATCTCACTTCTCTTGGCTTACATTCTCTTACTACTTATCTGATTGTTATTGTTGTTTGAATAAAACTTGGTTGGATTGAACTGTCACCCTCTGCATGCAACCATTACGCAACCCATATAGCCCAGGGGTTATCGGAAGTGAAGAAAAAAACGAAACCATCCAAACCAAAACCAAAAAAAAAAAAACCCGCAAAAGGTGTAGAAGTAGAACAATTTACATATTTTCCAAAGTCATTGTATCCAGATTTCACTTTGCATATAATCTTTTTGTCAAGAGTCTAATAAGTATACTAGCTTCTTCACACACACAATGCAAGTGTTCTTATGCTTTTTTTTTAATAAAATTTAAACAATAACAGCAAGTAATACTAATAGTTTAAGTATAAAATATGTGTCTTAATTTTATAGAATTTAAATTTTAGATTTCTCAATTTACCTTTATAACCTTAATTTATCTTATTGTTAAATCATTCTCGATTAGATAATATGGGTATTGATTCTAAAAAAAAAATAAAGATAATATTTTTATGTGATATAATTCAAATCCATAGTATCCACTTTATAATGGTTGACTTTCAAGTTTTTATCACCAGGCTAAGATTAATTCCTATTGCCAAACATAATTTGTTATACAAATTATCATCTAACTTAGTCCTATTTCTATTCCTATTCAAGATTACTATAGCCACACATTTATAGGAATGAATATTCTTCTATATGTTTATTTATAAGAAATGTTATATTCATAATATTTTTACAACAAATTCTACGTGATAGGTTATTATTAGTTGTTATGTATGGACAAAAATATAATTTAATTTATGAATTCAAATTAAAACTAATAACAACTTAACATTTATAATTTATTGTAAAAATATTATGAAGATGTTGTAGACGAAGTACTTCTCTTTATTTATAGGAAAAATATGTGAATATCCTTGGGACCTTGGGTGAGGTTGAGACTAGGTTATGGCTCAACCACTGAAAGGAGCACTCGTAGATCCCTCATCGTCTAGACACCTTAGGAGGAATATGCATGGACACGAGAAATTCAATTGGGTCCAAACCACTTTAAAATTAAGCACTTTTCCAAATCAAGCCCAGATTCCTATTGCCACACATAAAGGGCCCAAAAGTTGGTGAAACAAAAGTTCTTTGCCAATTGCCACTCACGTTTCATTTGAGCCACACAATCTACACAGTAGCCCACAAGTGCAGGTCCCATTATGAACCTTAAGTGGGCCAAATAAACCCAAGGACTAAGCCCACACTTCTGAAAAGTATATTCTATAACATTTTCATTTCATTCAAAGCCTTAGATCTTTGAGTTTGAAAGCCCATTACAAGCACGGGGCCTCTTAGATACACCATAAGAGCAAAATAGAAAAAGTGGTAAGTTTTATACATTTTTATTCAAAAACTATCCACATTAACTTCCTTATAGCATTGTTTATATACATTTCTGCTACAGTAAGAGCACTTGCACCAGTCCCTTTATAATAGAAAAAGTGCATTATTTTACACATTTTTGCTCAAAATCTACCTACATCAGTTCCTCTATATATATATGGTTACTGTACTTTTTTATTTTTTTTCTCTCTCCTCTATCCTCTCTCATCCGATTCTCTCTCTTCCTCTACTCTCTATCTCCTCTATCTCCTCTTGAATCCAACAACAAATTTATACAAATAATCAAATTCTTCAAACTTATTCTAAATCTAGATCCCAAATTCATCAAACCCTCCCATAAAAGAAAGAAGAAGGGGAATGAGAAAAAGAAAGAGAGAGTCTGTTTAGAGAAATAAAAAGTGGACTTGGAGTGTGTTAAGGTGGGTGGGGCTCGTGGGGTAGGTATGAAATAATAAAGAATAGTGAGAAAAATATTATTTAAATAAAAGATGGTGTATAATAGATAAAGACAAAGTTTAGTTATAAAATTGGTTATAGCCTAAAATTATAACCTTACTCAATATCTTCTTATTGGAGGTGAATTTTGAGAATTCCACCATTGGATTATATCTTTCTCTTATATCCTCCTTACTTGCAAAATTTCTAGAAAATTAAAGATCAATAGCTATGCCATCAATAAATTATTTAAATTACTAATTTTTGTAGTTTAAAATTATGCATAAAATATAAACTTATAGATCATATAGTATATAGAATCTATTTGGGAACAACTTATTTTGCTGAAATTGAAAATTTTTGCTAAAAGTATTATAGATAAAGACAAAAGTTAGCTAAAATAGTACAGTAAGATTCATGAATAGTAGTAAAAATAAGCTAAATAGTAAAATAAGCTAACTTTAACCTCTAATCTCAAACGCAACCATAATATCCAATTGACACAAAATTTGACATGTATATTAAAAGTGTAAAAAATATGCAATTCAACGGTTAGATTTACAAAATATGTAGTAATGTTTATTTTATTGAGTAAATTTGTAACCTTAGGTTACAACCAATTTTGTAGCTAAACTTTGTCCAATAGATAATCCAATGTGAGTGTTTTTCCAAAGTGGTTGTGTCAAATAGAAAAAGTAAGTTGTTATGGTAAAATAGATGAAAAGTTTTAGATGGACTTATGTGAATACTCTAACTGTTATATTTTTACGGTTATTGTAGTTTTGTACCTTATTTTTATAATAATTTTTTCTCTCATGTGAATACTGTGACATTTATAGAATAAAGATTCTTACACTCACATATAATTCATGCATCATTAGGTGAAATTGAGATTAGGTTATGACTTAACTACTATTAGGAGCACTCATGGCTTCCTTATCTTTTAGACACCTTATGAAGAATACACATAGCCAAAATTAGGCTCTTAGTAGTAAATAATGAGATCTAAGTGATAATCTAGGGGTAATAATATCATTTGTGATGTACCGTATGTGTGGTTCAAACTTCAAACCTCATCTCCCCCATCCCCTATCATTTAATTGGGTCCAAAGTTCCAAACCAAGCCCAGATTCATATTTCCACACACAAAGGGCCCAAATGTTGGTAGTGAAACAAAGAAGACCATATAGGCCACACAATATACACACTGGGCCACACATATGAACCTTATGATCAGGCCCAAGGACCAAGTCCACATATCTGAAAAGTAAATTCTACAACATTTAAAGCTGAGTCAAAGGTGTAAGTTATTTTGAGTTTGAAAGCCCACTCCACTAGAAACACGAGGGGTGGGGGGGGGGGGGGGGGGGGGGTCTTAGATTTTGAAAAAAAGAGACAGGTAAAGTAATAAGTAGGTCACACGTACATTGCACACAACACAGTATCTAAAAGCCGTAGAAGATTGATGATAGATTCATCTACACACTCAAGAGTGCGCACGTTAACCCCACAATTCCTGTCCTCAGTTCAAATCATTATCCTACACCCCTAGCGCACTTTAACTTGCCCCCTACCTAACCAACTCTCTCATATCCCTCTCTGTGAATCCGCTTCTTCCACAAAAATACATCCAAAAAAAAAAAAAAAAAAAAAAAAACTCTCTCTCTCTGAGACAAATTAGGGTTTCGTCACAGACTGAGAGTCTCTCTCTCTCTTTCTCTCTGAGAGCTTTGCGTGATTTCAATGCCTGGGAATCCATTCCCGGAATTCCGTGCAGTGTGCCGAACCGCTCAATTCCAAGGGCTGTTTGGGCGTGAATCTAGAATCTTCTTCTTCTTCTTCGTTGTTGTGTTGGTTAGCGGTTTGGCCTACCCGATTCGATTTTGATTGGGTAAGGTTTTCGAGTCCGATGGCGCCGAGCCGGAGAAAAGGCTCGAGTAAAGCGGCGGCGGCTGCGGCGGCTCGCCGGCAATGGAAGGTCGGTGATCTTGTGCTCGCTAAAGTCAAGGGCTTCCCTGCCTGGCCTGCCAAGGTATAAAGTTTTGATCTTTATTGTTATTTTTTGGTTTTTCTTCGTTTTTTGGTGGTTTCTCTGTTGAATGGATTTGCTTTAGTTAGGGTTTCGGATAGCATGTGAATGTATTCTTTGATTTTGTGTACGATTACTGGTGTGGAGTTTGCGATTTGAATAAAAAAAGTTAACTTTTATGTGTTTTTTGGGGGTTTAATTGGATGATTATGGATGTGATTGTTTTGTAAATTTGGTAAAGCTTCGGTATTTGTTTCCCTTTATATTTTAGGTTTATACCATTGTACAGAATTTCCAATAATTGAGATTTGTTAATTTAGAATTGAATTTGGGGGTGGGTATGTTGATGTTCATTGTGTAATTTTCTATAAAAAACTTTTTGATAAGCGATGAAATTTCACTATCCTAGGGTATACGTAAGAGTAGCTAAAGAATTCAAAAGGAAAAAAATACAGCAAGATTAAAATCTAAAAAAATGAACCATTGTGGAAATCCATAAATCAAAAGAGTAGAGAAATGGATGTTTGTTGATGTACACTCCAATAATATCTTGGGGAAAGAAAACTTGAGTAGTGTTACATAGTGTTGTTAAAAGCATCAAGCACACACCTAAGTGCATAGGCTTCTTGAAGCCTAGTTGCGCCCCAATTGAAGTAAAACACACATTATTCAAATATTATATATAAAACTGTTAATTGAAAGATTCATAATATAATAAAAAAGTTAATGCACTCAAAATAGTAATATTTTTTCCTATTAGCTAAAATGAATAGTGCGATTGCACAAAGCATGTTAGTTATTTCAACAACAACAACAGGAAAGCCTTACACCCATATTTTTGTGGGTGGCTATGGATTCTCAACAATTTAGTGATTTACATATGTTATTTCAATTTCTTAAAATTTTTAGATAGTAAATTTGAAAATAATTATTAATGGATGATAGTCATGATACGATTATAATCTAGTCATAAATAGTTTAAACACAACTTTCTATATAATTATCTTGTGCTTTATAAAAATTACATAGCTGTGATAGCTATGATCAAATGTATAATATAGTCCAATTTAAATATATCCCAAAGGCATAGCCTAAAAAGCACAGGAATATTAAATTTATCATTGTTCATGTGTATAATAAATTAATGGTCCGTGTCATTTCATTAAGATTGAGAAGTTAATTTTTATGATTTATATATTTTTATAATGTCTAGATTGTTGTTTGATTGGTCTAGGGCGTGGGGTTTTACTAATTGTTACTCCATTCCCGAGTGTTTAGAATCATTTTCCTCCTGTGCATAACATTTTGTAATTCTTTAGGCAACTTTTTGTAACATTTTTCCTTGTAAATGAAGTAGGCTCATTTTATAAATTGATTATTACTAACTAAAAAAAAAAAAAAAATGAAAGCACTCCTAGGCGTGCTTTATGCTTCTTCAAAAAGCTCAAAGGCGCACTTCACTAAATGAGCTTTGCTTTGGCCAAGTAAAGTGCGAAGACCTTGGGATTTTGAGCTTTAAGCATGTTTAAGTGTGCTTTTAACAACATTGGTGCCACTAATAACTCCTTTCCTTTGAAAGTATGATTATCTCTCTCTCTCTCTCTCTCTCTCCCCACAAGCACCATAGATGACATTAAGGAGCCACCATCCAAATCTCTGCACTATTGAGTTTGCCAAATTCCCCATCCAACTAGCCAACATAGCAATTATTGAATTAGGCATGACCCAACTAGCTCCAAATTGGCATAAAAGCAAATTCATTAGCTCCTTAGGTATGGTGCAATGTATAAGAAGATGATTCATTGATTCCCCTTTTGGTTTTCACATAAAACACCAATCTACAATTTGAAGTATTTAGGAAATCTTTACAAATTAAGGATGGGGTTGCTGAATATTCAATTTTGCTTATTAAGTTGATTGCTAATGGCAGGTGGGAGAGCCGCAGAGTTTGGGGTTTGCAGCTGATTGGAAGAAAGTAGTGGTCCACTTCTTTGGAACCAAGCCAGAACAGATGTAAGTACTCCAGGCCTGGAATATAAGGCATCAGTATGTTATGTTGTTAAATAAATAAATATATATATATATATATATATATATGTATATATTTTGATTTTTACTCTTTTCAATTGTGTGTAATGGAAACTTCTTTTGAATGGAATTATAGATTTTAATTTTTTATCACTGTTAATAAGAGTTGAAAGAGGTTGAAACTGAAGTGCAGTATCAGCATATGTTGCTATTTATGCTGTATTATGACTTTTCTTTTTCCCTATTTCTGCTCTTTTCAATTATGTGTAACGAGGTTTGAAACTTCTTTTGATAAGTATTTGAGATTTAATTTTTGTCACTGTTAAATGAGAGATAAAGGAGGTTCAAAACTGAGGTATAGTAGCGGCATGTGTGCTATTTATGTTGTTGACTGGTTTCCTTTTCTTTCTTGTTTTCAAATTTTCCGATTTCTTCTTTTTTCAATTATGTGTAACATGGCTGAAAATTTCTTTTGGGTATACATTTTAATTTTTATCACTGTTAAATGAGAGATTAAAGAGGTTCGAAACTGAGGTGTAGTTTGGGCATCTGTTGCTATATATGTATGCATCTGCATCTTAGAAAGGAAATGGTGATTAAGATTAACTGCTTTATTCTAGGCTTAGGACCCTCGATCTCACCTTTATTGAAATGAATGGGGTTTTATATATTAGAATAAATTGAAATGAATGTGTTATCCTGAAGGTACCATGGTACTATTTATATTGTTTGTAGTTTTTTAATTATGAAAAGGTTGGTTGTTTCCTTGGCTTAAATAAGCGTAATTGGTTTCTACAACAATAAAGATTAGTGATATGGTTTGCCCTGTTTTACTTCTAGTAGGAAAAATAAATGGACATTGGTCTTGAAGTTTGTATTGATAGTATTTTGTCATTTGCCATTATTCAGTCTTTACGGAAAGGGACCTTTTTTTTTTTTTTTTTTTTGGGGTGCGGCTTGGGCAGGATCTGAATTGGAAGTTACCGATACTTGTTGAGGTTGGGGTATAAGATACTGTTTTGACTTTTGAGTGACTTTGATTATGAGAGGGGTCATTAGTGGTCCTTGGGCAAGTAGTAAATGGGGAGGCTGTTTTCCTTCTATTGATGGTTTACTTCATGGTACTGGGGTGGTGAATGGTGAAAGTCTCTTTTAGAGCTCTACAGGGTTTCTCTTTTGCACATTTTAAATGATGGTCTAAAACACTTTTGTGTTTCAGTGCAACCGAGAAAATTTTATGGTGTTTTTTTTTTTTTTTTTTCATTAGTTAAGTACACACTTCATGCACACAGGATTGAACCATTACCTCACCTTCCGCCCCTTACTTCCAAGGACCATTGTCACAAAAACACATCTGCGTTTTTGTTTTGTTGCTCATCCTTACATGCTATATGGGATGGCTGATAATCCTTTCATCTATTATACTTAAAAGGGGGATTCTTCTCTTTTGCTGTCCTCTTCTCTAAAATGCCAAAAATTCCCACACATCTTAGTTTGAATACATTTAGAAGATACGAAGGGTTGTAGTGGTAAATTACCTCAACTTGACTTCCTAACTCATGTTTCCCACTTTTAGCCACAATAATCTTTTTCAGCTTCCTCCTCCCTCTTCCTTTCTCTTTACAAGCCAACTAGTGTTGGTAAAAGCGTCAAGCGCACAAATGTCTTAGAGAATAGGTGCGAATAGGTGCTAAGCGCAAAATTGCACCCGATTAAAGTGAAGCGCAGATTTTCAAATATAATACATAATAACATCTAAAAAGAAAGATTCATTGCCAATTGATCCTCCAGTGATGTGAGTGATGCTGTGGAGGCTAGTGGATGTGGGTTGTTTGAGGTGGGGTTTTAAAGGTGGTTGAAGGGATGGTTGGGCTAGGTTAGGCCAGTGTTGTTAAAAGCACGCTTAAGATCAAAGCTCGAAGCCCCAAGGCTCCAACGCTTTTTGCCTCAAAAGCTAGGCTCATTCAAAGAAGCGCGCTTTTTTGCGCTCTTTCAAAAAGCTCAAAGCGCACTTTTTGGCGCTTTTTTTTATATTTTTTTAAAAAATAAATCAAAACTGAAATAAAACATTAGGATCTTGACATTATTGATATAAACCATTGATTTGACATGTTTTTAGTGTAACTTACTTATCAAAAAAAGATATTTTGAGTGTAACTTGTCCTAAAAGGCTAAAACCCAGCCCACAACCTCCCCGTTCTTCCCAATTTTTATTTCTATTTTTTCTTGATTTTTCTCCTTGAAACAGTAACCCACCCAGCTTCTTCTTCTTATTTTATTTTTTCCCTTTTGGATATATGCTTGGTACCAATTACCATGTCGCTGTGTCATATTCTTAGCTCATTCATGGGGAAAAAAAAAAGTGCGATATAATATATTTGTGGTAATTGTTTAGTTACTCTAGTGGTTGATGTTGAACATAGCAGACTAATTCCTATAGAGTTACAAGTGATTAAATTATTAACTAATATTACTAACTAGTCATAGGGCAATATGGATATTGGAGATTTAAGAAAGGATATTGCATGGAAGTACTCACATCTAGCTTATCCAAAAAAATAAAATGACTTGATTTGCAATTTTTGTGTTAAAATTGCAAAAGTAGGGCTTATCTAAATGTTATATGAATTATATATATATTTTTATTTCAATTTCTATGATAATTTGATCATTTGATTGTTGCATTTCTCACTAATAATTATTTTTAAATTTATTAAATTATTTTTTTTAAATGTGCGCTTCACTTCAATCAGGCACGCGCTTGCGCTTTGCGCTTTGCGCCTAGGCCCCAAGAGGTCTTTGCGCTTAAGTGCACCTCTCGCTTTTACCAACACTGGGTTAGGTTAGTGGGTGTGGGTTATCTGACGTGTGGGCTTAAAGGTGTTTGTGGATATTTGAATGGTAGATTGTGGGCAGTAGCCTCAATTGAGGCTCAACGGCACTGTGAGAGCATTGAGGTGCATGGGTTTAGGACTGTACTTCAGGGTGGTTTCTTCATCCACTGTAATTTTTAAGTATATAACTTGTGGGGGTCATAAGTTTGGATGTAATGAACAGTTTTGTCTTAGGCATATTCAATATGTGAGGTAGAGTGTAGGGGTGGGCTGTGTGTACTGTTTTTTTTTTTTTTTCATCATTTTCTACCCAGGTACAATACGAAAAAATTAGTATATTCTTTTAACTATGTTTTTATTAGTAAGCTACACACCTTGAACCCACAACCTAACCCCCCATCTCATTATTATGGGAGGAGGAAGTACCGAAGTACCATTTGAGCTAGAACTCATTGGTGATTCTTTTTACTAATGCTGGTTGGATACCTTTTACACTATTTTTGTATCCCCAATTCAAATATCATGTTTATATTACTCACCATGTTTGCGATGATGATTATGTTTGTTTTGGGTGGTTCAATTTGTACTCTTCATTTATGTTTTGAATGCTTTTGTGTTCCCTCACCTTATATGAATGTCATAATCCTTAAATGTTTAGAATTATTAGGACTCATTGGGTATGTTATGGTAATAAGTTGGTGCCTTTTTTTTTTTTGATTCAGTGCATATGAAGGTCTGACCCTCCTGATTTATAATCATCACTTGCACTTTCATTTAAGATTTCTTTGTGTGTGTGTGTGTGTGTGAGAGAGAGAGGATCAATTTACATTTGGTGTAACATTTGCTTAATGTTATGCTACTCAATAACTTCTTATCAAATTAATATTTTGAAGACCCAAATGTTAGATTGCATGTTCTTAATATTCTCAAGTCTTAACACGCACCCTAAATTTCATGTCAATTGGATATTATAGGATTTAGACTTGCCTATTTCTCCTATAACTTTTATAAGTAGAACCAGGGTTTGAATCCCCCCTCCCCACTTATTGTGACAATTAAATTATAAGATTTAGACTTGGACCATATATATATATATATATATATATGTATGTATATACACACACACACACACATATATGTGATAATGTCATGATGCCATTTACACAAAAAACCTTATATATGTTTTTTTTTTTTTTTTTGATAAGTAAAAAAAAAAAACGAATTTAAAAACCTTATATATGTTATTATGTGTTACGTTTGTTAATAATTTTTTAATTAACATTTAGACATTTTAAAGTAATAATTTAAAAACGAAAAAAACTCTAAACAAGTGCAAAGTGCATGTGAAGATAGTCTATATTGATTGGATTTGATATGAATTTGGTTCTGCGGGACCTTTGTTGATTATGGATCAAATATTTAACTTCTTATTACTGGATGAAAGCTGATTGTGTTTTACTTGGAGAGTGTTCTCTTTAGGACTTTAAAAAAAAAATATTCTGCTTATGAAAGAAATTATCATCTTGTTCATCGAATAGGCATTGCCATTATCCTACTCCCTGACACTGCCATAGGAGCTATGAAGCACGGTGCGTTTCCGGACTCGGGTGTGGGTGCTGGTGCGGGACTCGGCAATTTTTGAAAAAGTAGGATGCGGGTGCGGCGATTAAAAAATTATTAAAAAATTTTTATTTATATTTTTAATATATTGCTAAGTATACTTTTTCACATTATATAAATATATACCAAATTTAAGAACAATAGTAGATTATAACTAAAACATGATGAGTAATAACTATTAACTAAATAAAAAATCATACCCAAGTCACAACATTATTACATTACTGCTTATATAAAAAATTAAAAAAAATCAGATCACAGACAAATTGAGTAATAGTTAGAGCATGTGAGAGTATAATGATTAATGAGCTTGAGATTGAAAAACTAAGATTGAAAGCTTTAGTTTGATACCTGAGCTTGAGACTTGAGTTGAGTTGAGACTTGAGAGTGGGTCGGTGAGGTTGTGAGTGAGTTGAGAGTGAGATTGTGTGAGAGGGGAGACGGAGAGCAGAGGCCAGAGGTAAAGAGCCGTGGAGCACAGAGACCAGAGAGTGAGAGAGAGCTGAGGATGAGAATGAGAGAATGAATCGGTGAGAACTGAGATAGAGATAGGGTTTTGTTATTTTTTTCCCAAATGGTGCGTTTTGCACCTTCTTTCTTTCTTTTCTTTTTTTTTTTTTTTTTTTTTTTTTTTTTTTTTTTGAATTTTGGCCTGAATCGGCCGGTTTGGCTCCGGTATGGCCTGTATTGGTGGTTGCGACCGATATGGACTGATTCAGCCTGAATCGACCTGATTCTGTGCGCGTCGGCCCGACTCGGCGCGAATTGGCGCATATCGCGCTGAAGGGGGGGGGGGGGGGAAGGGACACGGCACTGATGTGCAGGCAGCGGCATCGCCTGCTGCACCCCGTGTTGGATGCGGGTTCAGTGGCCAAAAGGCCGTGTCGGTGCATTCCAGCATAGGCGCAGTTGATTAAATACCATTGGCCCACAGCACCAATGGAATCCATGGAGATTTTTGCAAGCTGTGTGTTTAGAGCTCCAATTCCAAAATAGCTTATTGACATACATGCATTTGTTTGATCTTTTCAATTAATATGCTGCAGAATTAGTCTCTATTTAGTTTTAAGTTCTTTATGTGGTTGTAACTTCTTAAGGATATGTTGAAACCTGTTTGTAATCTCCTAAGTTCATGAATGCTATTCCATGAACTTCCTTGAGTTTCTAAATATTTTGAATTTGAGAAATCAATAATTTTTCCTTTCTTTTGTTATTTTAAAAATTAATTTATTCAGTTTTGCATTTGGATTTTCTTTTTATGAATTGGTGAGCCAAGATATCGAAAGCACACACTCATTAGTTTCCATCAATCCCTTTTTCCTTTCAACCAAATGGGGGAAATCTGGATTATCCAGTCCATTTTCTTTCCCCTCGTTTCTTTTTACCCCTAAAATCTACCCAACCAAACACACTATTAGTAAATCATCTTTTTAAGAGCTTCCCTTTATTTTCTAATAAATTTCCATATTACATTCCCTTTATTTTCTAATAAAATTCCATATTACTTACAAAAAGGAAAAGAAATTTTCTAGGCTTTGAGCTTATTTGTTGATCAATTTATCAGTTGATTGTTAGGGATGTGGTTGGACATTGGGCTTATTATTTGGTTACAGCTGAAGCTACAGCTATGCTGACTTTTTAAAAATCTGTTTGGATTGACAGTTGGTCATCTGAATATGAACTTTAAGGCTTTTCGAGTTCTATAGTTATATGGTTGTTCTCTTTGTAGTTGGTGGACCATAATCGTGTATTGCTTTGCCCTCTTGTATGGAATGGAGTCTTAATTATGTTGGTCAGAGAGGATTTGCTAAACCCCGTTTGACCTGCCCTGTTCCACCCCACATGGGAGGTCAGGTTTTCACCCTGAGTGTATGCATCTGTGTGTATCTTATTTAACATATGTTTTAATTGTTTATACATAACCTATTTATACAACAAGAACCCTTTTGGTAGTTTTGTTTAGTGGTTGTTTATTTGATTGGTCTGGACCATGGGGAGTAACTGGTAATAGATCCATTCCAGAATTTATAGTCATCGTTGTCGCTATGTACATAGTTTTTTTTTTCCTCTGTATTCTTTAGGCTCCTTTATGTCTTTTTTTTTTTTTTGTGCAATAAAACTTATCTTATAAAAAAAAATGATTCTATTTATATTTTAATTTTTTATGCATATTTTATTATCATCCCAAAACACTTGTCTCTCAACACTCTGACGTCACCCCTCCTTTTTATTATCAGACTCTGTCCCATTCCATTGCCCTTAATTATCTGTGAAACGTTAGAGTGCAGAATGTTTTTCTTTAATTTTTATTTTTCTAAATTACCCTATTTTATATTGAAGTGCAGTTGTTGGGATATGGAGGTTTTAACTTCATTGGATTGATTGAAGTCTGGAAAGACGTAATGATATTAAATGACCTGGAGTTAGACAAATAGTTTATTAATATACTTGTTCTTTATATCTGTATCTACTGATTAAAAGTACTATGGATGTGCTTGTATGTCTTCAAGGTCAGAGTTGCAGCTCAAATGTGGAGTTGTAAATTTTCCCTTCAATGGGAGGTGATAAACTTCCAATTTTTCATTGGAAAACTATAGCCATTGGCTTCCCTTCAATGTTCAAGGCCAGAGAACTTTTTACTCTTCCTTCTGCATTTTTCTTTTTCTATGATATTTTCTTTTGAGGGAAGCAAGAGATAGCATACAAATCTTTTACTTTAAAAGTTAAAACATTGTTACATAGTCATCTGTGTATGTTGTATGGTCTTGACATATTGATTGTTCGTTTCATGTTGGCGTTATGTATTGTTTCTTTTTGAAATGTAGCATGTATAAATATGGCATCTCAGTGTGTTATACTAATAGTTATGCCTTCCACTTCTATGTTCCAAGTTTTTTTACTAATGTGTGAGAGTTAATGCAAGATGGATTTTGCTCTTCAAGCTTGGCTTTGTTCTGGTTCCACTCACTTTATATCTTTATGTTACTTTGTTAACATTTTCTCTTGTTTGGATCCATTGTGGTGATAGTGAATTCACTTGTTTGCTATGGACATCAATTGTTTTGGTTTATTTTACTCAGTGTTGCTCTTGTTTTTCTCTAAGTGTGCCTTATGAGAGTTTAATTTGAAGTTAGCAAGCAACTTAACCTTATTCTAATAACAATACCTTGTCATTCAGAGGCTTCTGCAATCCTGCTGATGTTGAAGCATTTACTGAAGAGAAGAAACAATCTCTTCTGGTCAAACGTAATGGCAGGAGCGCTGATTTTCTACGTGCTGTCCAGGAGATTATTGATAGCTATGAGAAATTAAAGAAACAGGATCTAGTCAATGATTTAAACTCTGCTGATGAGGTTGCACCTGCAAAGGGTGGGAATTCAGCTGACTTAGCAGCCAACTTCGAATCGAATGATCAGACAGAAACTCCTGAAATAAATCAAAATTCACAGTTAAAAACTTCATTTACCACAACAGATAAAAATGACTCCGGTGTTCTTGTTGAGGATGCCTTAGCTGCAGCACCTGCTGATGCCTTGCTTGATAAAGAGGCCTTAGGGGAGGAATCTATTGATACTGCACCGGTTACAGCAACACCTTTGCTAACTACTTACTCTTCAAAAAAAAGATCCAGTCTTATACAGCCACAGAGCTGTGCCACTCATAGAAAGGCTCAAAGGTCTAGAAGTTCATCAAGGTTGGAAACCCGTAGATCACGAACCTTCACATTGTCGTGCAATGATGGTGGCAATAATGCTGGAGACAAATCAGCCAATGTAGTTCGGGAGGGTTCTTTAAGAAGGAATAAGCGAATCAGGAAGTCACCTGATGCATCTGAGTCGGATGATGTTGATTCCGCTGCTTTTGTTTCAAATGGCAGTGTTGAAGAAAATAGTTCTGAAATTGCCACAGTTGATTCTGACACCTTTAGTCTAAATGAAGGCAGCACGATTGAGTCTTGTTGTAAACTTGAGCACTCTGATACTGTTGTTGAATGTTTGGATGGAGATGTTGAGTTAAGCAAAGGGCTTGATCTCGAAATAAAGGCTATTGTCATCAAGAAGAAAAGGAAACCAAGCAGAAAGCGAGTGACTAATGATTCAGCTGTGCCTCCTGCCACATTGGACAAGGAGATGGGTTTGGAGGCTGGGGTGCAGAATACTAGTATAAATTCACAAAGAGATTTTGAAAAGATGAATGAGAGATGCTTGAAGGAAGATGGAGATGAGCACCTGCCATTGGTGAAACGAGCAAGGGTACGGATGGGAAAATCATCATCTGCAGAGGAGGAATTCAATAGCTCTTCACACACAGACGAGAGAACCATAAAGGAATCTACGGTTAATCCATCAGAGCAGATCGGCATGCATGAAAAACATGATGATGATAGTGTTACAGACAGAAGCTCGCTTGTAGTGAATGGAGCTCTGGATACTGTATTGTCACCTTCCAAGCATTGCACTCAAGTCTCAATGAATAGACCTCAGCCTTGGAAAGTTAAGAAAGAACAATCATTTGGCTGCTCAATGGATGGTGAAGCAGCTTTACCTCCATCTAAACGCCTTCATCGTGCTCTGGAAGCTATGTCAGCTAATGCTGCTGAAGAAGGTCAAGCATGTAATGAATCATCACCAACCTTGAAAACTGTAGTTAGTGGTTGTTGTATTTCTCCGATGAAACGAAGCCCTCATGTGACTGTGGAAAGCAAAGCAAGGACTTGTCTGGGACTGCCGAGTATGGGTTCTCTTGGCAATATTTCTTCTCAGGTATGTGGTTCTGGATTTTCTACAAGTCGAAGCCCAATGATCTCAGAGGAAAATTGTAAATTGTCAATGGAGGTGGACTTGTGCAATCAACCAGTTGAATTTTCAGAGATCCCAAAGCATGAATTTTCGGAGGATGTCTTCCCTGATGCTAGGGATGATGTTGATGGCAAAGATATTAGTGGTTCTTTTGATAGTCATGCTGTTAGAACTGCAGACCCAACTCAAAGTGCATCATATGTGTCTCCTAGTCTTGATGAAAGACAGGCTAACCTCAGTTTTAATGGGACTTCAATTGATCCTTTGTTGCCTCCAAAGGATGAAGGAGATGTTGAAAATGTTGAATTGACCAATTGTAAAGCTGAAATTTCTGATAAAGAAGTTGATAATTCAGATAAAATGGGGATGAGTTCCTGTCCTGCCTCCTGTCCTAATGAGAGTCATAAAGTTTCACCTAGAAATGATACCATTATGCATCGGTACAGTGCAGATGATACTGGTTGTGAGGATAAAATGTGTTTGTTGATGCCTTCAGTGGATGACAAAAGCAAAGTAAATGGCATGTAAGCACACTTTTAATACTTTACTGCAGCTTTACAACAATATAATAGATACTATCTTGTGCTACTAAGCCACAAAGGTTGAATCCTTGCAGTTTCTTTTTCTTATATCCATGCGGACTCTTGCCATAATCATTAAGCAGGTTGTCTTCCACTGTGGCCTCAATTGTCAGGGGTCAACAGTGAGAAAAAATAGAAAATGAATAGTTGAGAATTGATTGTTAACTTCTTGGAAAATGAAAATTTTAAGTGGACAGTTTTAGTAGTATGTAGTGTGTAACAAATTTTAAAAGGCTATCTGAACCCTTTGTTTCTTCCTCGTTCTTATAACTTAATTTATAGTATGTTCTGTTCTAATTGTTCATTACTATTATACTATTTTTTTTTTTAGGTGTGAGGTTGTGAAAGAGGTCAAACATTATCATACACCAGAGGGTCCAAGTTCGGATTCTTTTTCTGATGATCACCTTGGTGAAAAGGATATCTCTGTCATCAGGTCAAGTCCATCTCTAACCGATGCGGGAGATTCTCTTGCTCAGGCATCTCCACCTCACACCTCAAACTGCCACATGTCTACTTCAGATAGTAGTAATATTGTTCAAAATAATGGCAGTTGTAGTCCTGATGTGCATTTACACCACAAGAAAACCTCTTTTGCTCCACTTGTTGATGAAGAAGAAAAACTTGAATCAGCAGTAACTCAAAAACCAAAATCTATAGGCAGACATGGGGAAGCACATGTTGCTCTATCATCCTTTGAAGGACAGCTTGGAAATTTGACAAGGACAAAGGAGAGCATTGGTCGAGCAACACGCATAGCTATTGACTGTGCAAAGTTTGGTGTTGCTGCTAAGGTATGATAATGTCATTTTAGATCTCCTATCTAATTTTTAGTTCAGTACTTGGTTAAATTGTGGATATTTTAAATTTAGTAAGAAAAGGGTATTTTTAAAATTGTCTACTTTGTTTTCTTCCTTTTCCTTTCCTTTTTTTTTTCCTCCCTATCTTATTATTATTATTTTTTTTTCATTTCTCTGTTAACTCATGTAGGCAATTGACGGAATAGGATCCTCTCCATTTCAAGTGAAATAAAGAGAGGGTCCATTTCACGGTTAAGATTTTAATTCTTGAATCGACAATGTAATTAATGTCATGTCATTCAAAATTTTAAATGATGTGGCACTAGATACGTAATATTTAATCTAAACCATGAAATGAATCCATTTCAAATGGAGAGGATCTTAATATGCAATTGACACCTTTTGTAAGGTGGCAAATTGTCAGGGATGAGGTAAATAATATAAAATTTTTGTATAATGGCTTTTGCCTTGAAAGGGTTTATGACAATTCTCTTATTACCGTGTCTACCACCTTTAGAAATTTTGTATGCACAGTAATTAATTCAGTCTATCTTTTGCAAAGTTCTTTCTAGACCGAATTATCCATTTGCAATTTTTGGGAGAGACTATTTCCTTAATCGGTAGAACTTCAGAGGGGCTAGTAAACTATGCTCCTTCTTGTAAAGTTGCTGGCCGGTTGACAAGAAATATAAATAGTATGATTATGTGAAAATATTTGAGTAATTGCTAAATTGTGAAATATTTTATTTTGGTTAAATTTGAAAAGCAGAATAAATTTGACATTTTGACTTGTTATATGGGTCTTTGCCAATAACTTAAAAGATTTGAGGAGTGCTGGTTTCATACATAGAAAAATTTGTTTTTTATACCCTTTTTTGATGAGTAAAATTAAATTTTTTATACCTTTTTGTTTGTATTTTAATGTTTCTTTAGTATCAATTTGTTGGTCAACAGTAGTATCTCTGTTGAAGATTCACTAATTTTTTTAGATAGGATTATCCTGACATACAAGGGAAGGGAGATTCCAAAATTTTTCAGGATAGAAGTTTAGTTTTAGCAGGCTATGATAGTAAAATGTCGTGTTTATGTTTACATGACTTCAACCAGGGGTGCTCATATGTGAATTGCATTCGTTGTAATGTGGACTATCTTTTGTTTCACTTACATCTATGGTAATATATCCTCTGTTCTGCTACACTGTTAGTCTCAGGGAAGTTGATCAGTTTGGTTTTCTTTGTTGAGGGTGAATTACATGATGCCTAGGATGATTCTAGTTCTGTTGGAATGTAGGAATTGGAGGTCTGGGTTGCAAAGGAATTGTTTTGCTTGGGACATTATACTTTTTGTTGGATTCTATTTTTTTAAAAAGAAAAGAACAATGTTCTGTGACTAGTTTTGGAGCGTCCTTTAGGCTTAAAAAGGCTTTCTGTGGATTCTTTCCTTTAGGCTTAAAAAGGCTTTTTAAGTTCTCTATTCAAGGCATGGTTATCAAAAATGATGATTTCTTGGATACGTTAAATCTTAGTAGTTGACTTGTGGTGGTGTTGGGATTTATTTAATACTTATTGTATTCTTCAGGTGTGATTTCCTTTTGTGTGTGTCATTTTTTCCATTTCATGGTCCATTTTCACTTTGGATTTTAATTGCTTCCATAGGTTAAAGGAGATTGGTTTAAGACCATAGTAATTTGCTAACCTTAACCTGTGATTTCCATCTTTACCATCGAGAACTGGATATAAACTATCTCGATTTGGTAAACGCACTACCATGACATCTCTATGGACTCATTCCACAGTTTGGAGATAGGCCTTCCACTATTGTGACTGAACATCTCTTTTTACGGAGCAACCAATTGCAATTTTTATACTTGAATATCTTTAGGTATCAAATTTGTGCTTTGTTCAGTCCACCAGAACAATGGACTCAATTCAGTAGTGTTACATCTTATAAAATTTGTCGTTTCCTGCAAAACATGGAAATCCTTTAGAATAGTGAAGATATTTTGCATGGTCTTTCTTTCCATTTTAGGCTGCATTTGAAGTATAAGCATTTGCCATGTGTTTTTCTTTGATGTATCTTTATTTTTATTTTCTAAATAGGTGGTGGAAATTCTTGTCCGTAATTTGGAAACTGAGTCAAGCTTACATCGGAGGGTGGACTTATTCTTCCTTGTTGATTCTATTACTCAATGCTCTCGAAGCTTGAAAGGTAATGCATCTGTTATCATGTTGTGATCCAACGTATGAAAGCTAGTTAACAAAATGTGAATTCACTGATGTTAAAATTAAGTTTGAATTTTTCAGGTGATGTTGGTGGTATCTACCCTTCCGCTATCCAGGCAGTGCTGCCACGGCTATTGTCAGCTGCTGCTCCACCTGGAAGTACTGGGCATGAAAACCGCAAGCAGTGTCTTAGGGCAAGTGAAGAAACTTTCCTTGTGAAATAAGGGGAAAAAATGTTATTAAATTAATATCCTTGTCTACTTCGTAGTTTTTCATTATTTTGGTTTAGTGCTTAACCCTTCCTCTTTTTGGCTATAGGTTTTGAGGCTTTGGTTGGAAAGGAGAATCCTTCCAGAATCCGTTGTTCGTCACCATATGCGCGAATTGGACTCCCTAAGTGGTTCATCTTCTGCAGGTCCCTACGCTCGTCGCTCAGCAAGAACAGAAAGGGCTTTAGATGATCCTGTTAGAGAAATGGAGGGTATGCTTGTCGACGAATATGGAAGGTTTGAATTTAATTGATCTGCTTTCTTTTTATCTCATTTTCTTTTTTTCAAATACCTTTTTCTTGAGACTTTCGACATTTTGCAGCAATTCAAGTCTTCAGCTTCCTGGATTTTGTATGCCCCGCATGCTTAAGGATGACGATGACGGAAGCGATTCTGATGGAGAGAGTTTTGAGGCAGTTACTCCTGAGCATAATTCTGAAGCCCGTGAAGAACATGAATCAATCCCATCAATTGAAAAGCATAGACATATATTGGAAGATGTTGATGGTGAGCTTGAAATGGAGGACGTTGCTCCTTCTTGTGAAGTTGAAACAAGTTCATCTTTTCATGTTGCTGAAGTCAACGCCATACAGACTTCGAATAATCAGTGTGAACAGCATGTTCCTCTGCCCTTTGCTCCGCCACTACCTCAGGACGTGCCACCTTCATCCCCGCCACTGCCCTCATCCCCTCCACCTCCTCCACCTCCTCCACCCCCTGTTCCTTCTGCTATGTCAGATTCCTACGCCAATGGTGTGGATAAACATGTGCGTCCTCCTTTTATATTGCCTTCTCTTTCTTTCTTTTTAGCATCAATGTAGAAGAAAGAAACTCATTATGTGCATCCTTTTGATTTTTGTGTTCGCATGCAGAATATGCGAGACAACATAGTTCAATCTGTGGCTCAGGAGCCCGTTGCACAAAGAGTTGACCAAACAATACGATATCGTTCTCCTGAATGGAGAGATCCTTCAACACAGATGGCTGAGTCTGCTTCTTGCTCGTTCAGCAATTTCTCTGGACAGGCAGTGAATAATGGTCGACAAACTAATGGTGCTACATTGCATAATAAAAACTATGGTTTACGGCCGCCTCATCCTGCACCATCAAATCAGTTCTCATATTTTCATGGGGACCAGCATGTAAGGCCTCATAGGGATGCCCCACCACCTTCCTACTCCAATAGATTCCACTTTGGGCAGAATGTTGATAGAGAAAACTCTTACAATAATCATGAGAGAATGAAACCACCCCCATATGAGCATCATGATCAGTGGAGGTTTCCTGCACCTCCCTTTTCAGGTAAGTTTTATAAGTACAGTTGCTAAAAAAAAAAATAGCTGGGTTCTATTGGCAATGCCATTGTTTGCTTTGTTACTATCTTGTCACATATTTTTTAATTAATATTTCATGTTTTTCTATCCACCTAGGTCCAAGATATCCTGACAAAGGCAGAACGTCTTATACACCTGGTCCATATGTTGGTCCTCCATGTGAGCCCACAAGGTTACCAGGCCAAGGATGGAGATTTCCCCCCCGTACTATGAATCATAGAAATGCCATACCTTATAGACCTCCATTTGAAGGTCCAATTCCAGTGGCAGGCAGAGGTGTGTAATTTTTTTCTTTGGAACTTTTATTTAATGAGTTGAGTAAATTAAAAAAAAGAAAAAAAAAAAGAAAAAAGAAAAATCCTATATAGCTTAGGTGGCCAAAGAATTGGGGTTGGGGGGGATGGGGAACATTTGGTTCAAATCTTACCAAATAGAAAAATTGTTAGCTCTCTCTTCTCTTCTCCCTTAGCTATTTGATCTAGTATTTATATTTCTGTTTCGGTTCTTTAGTCTCCTCTATACATGTCCTGTGTACAGTGGCTGTACTATTTTTTTTCTTTGATTGAATAAAGCTTTTCATTTACCTATTAAAAAAATTCCGTTTAGGTGCTGTTTAGGCACTATCAGATTAACCTTAAATAAAATTTGGTGCTTTCAGATTTATTGTAATTTTTTTTTTTTTGCTGAACAGATTTATTGTAATTACTCTGCTCTTGTATTGCATTGTAGGTAGGTTGCTAAATTCTAGGCTAAGAATATCCTGTGTCATGTTTCAGGTCCAAGCTTTTGGCAGCCAAGATGAGATTTAACGTAGCTACTAGGACCGGTATGTCATTGTCATATCTCAAACTCTATAAGTATCCTTAATTTTTCTAGAAAGTTTCATCTTTAACTAGGATATCCTTGGAATGCTAAATTTTTAATAATCACATTGTTGGTCCATAATTGGCAGGTATGACCCATTTTTTTATCTGGGTTATGCTGCTTGTTCAATAGCTTCAGTTATTTATTCTGGGCCGTTGTTGTTTACGCTGCAAGGCACTGATCTTCAGAAGAAGAGGGTTTGGCACAGAAGAATGGCATGTTGGCATGCCAGATTTGTATATATGCATTTTGTTCTCTCTTCTGCAAATGCAGAGCGGGAAGACGGTCATTGTAGAGACAATTGAGAGTTGTAACTTACTAGCTGTGATTTTTTTTTTTCTTCTTTTTTTGTTCGTTTAAATTTTCTGTTCAAATTTTTAGTATAATTTTTTCCCTGGAAGATAGGAATTTTATCAATATATATTTCTGGGGCAGTTGTTGAAACATTCTCTCCAATGCAATCGTTTTTGGGTATTTCAGATTCATCCATTTATGCTAGTGCGAATTTGATAGTAGTACATTTTTTAGACTTTTGAGAGTAATAGGTTGCAGGAGACCAGGGAATGGTTCGCTCGTTTTTTTTAGTGGCTGTTACTTGCACTAATCAATTTATTTAATATAGCAATAAGCCAATTATAATTTTCAATTATTCTGTATGTAAGGATTTTCTATGAATAAATTCAAGTCGGTATACCTAACTTCCAGGAGCTTTATATGCTTGACTGGCTTAAGTTCTGGCACCTGCTTTAGGATGGTCTCCCACCACCACCCCCCCTCTTTTTTTTTTTTTGAAGTGTCAGCATCTCAATGTTTACAAGGGATTCTGGTTGGTTCTTGACTTTGTCAAATTTTATCTTTGATCTTCAAGTCATTTTCCAATAAATAGTTTTAACATCACATACACTGAAGCTGAGTGATCAATAAAAAAAGTACTAGGGAGTTAGTGGACCAAAATTTCCATCACCCACATTTATTTTATATTGCAAAATGGGAATGATTGAACTTCCTATTTTTAACATGGGTGTAAATGTACTTTTAGTTTTTAGATTTTGGTCTCTACTTTTTTATTTTATCGCTTTTAGTCCTCAGAATGAAAAATGCAGATTATTTTGGTCCTTACTGTTAGTCCACTAATGGAAATTGCTTCAGTGGCAAACTGAGTGTACTATTGCTAGCACATTAAACGCTGATGTGACTATTAAAAACTATTTTAAAAAATAATTTTATATCTTTTAAATGCCATGTTAGCATTTGAATTTAAAAAATTAAAATTAAAATAACTCCTTAAAAAAAATCATTTTTTCATTCTTTTTCTTCTTTCTTTTAAAATAAACCAAAAAAGAAAACTTAGTGTGAGTTTGGATACAATTGAAATCCAAACTTATCTGCGTTTGCGTTTTAAACAGTGAGTTATGTGCACTATTCACGGGACCGGCAAGTACAGCATTCGGCAAAATCAACTTTAAAACTGAGATCCATGGTACTATTTATACATTTAAAAATTATTTTACTACAGTATTTTCAGTTTTCAACAATAAGAGGTATCCAAACAGATTCTTATTATCTCTCTCACTCTTTGGTGCGTGTTTGTGTTTGTATCTTTCTCTTCTTTTCAATTTTCTCTTCTTTTCTCTCTCTCTCTCTCTCTCTCTCATTTTCCTATATGGGTTTGATTTTGGTTAGAGAAAGAGAGAAGGGCTAAAATCGGTGGTGGTGGAGGTAGTGGTTACAAATCGGTAGTGAAGGTGGTGGTGGAGGTAGTCGAGGAGCTTAGATTGGTGGTGGAGTTGGATAGAGGAGCTCAGATCGGTGGTATAGGTAGTCTCAGTGGAGATCAGTGATGGAAGTGGAGAGAAGGGCTTATATCAGTGGAGATTGACAACGAAGGTGGCGAGAGAGGGTTGGGTTGGTTGGGTTTGATGGCTGCGCTAGATCGGTAGAGGTGGAGATAGTGGTGGTTGGGTCAAATCAGTGGTGTTGGTTAGGTTTTTTTGGGTCGCAAGTAGTGGGTAGCCGTAGATCTGGGTTTTCTAGGTCCATTGGTGTCCACAAAGGTAGGAATTTAAGCTTAGAGGCTAAAGATTTTGAAATTGAAACCCATTTAGTTCTTGAGTCAGTTGTAGCTGAGCTTCATATGCTATCATGGATGACTGTTAGCCTTGCATACTTAAAGCGATGAACTGCATTACTTTTCCACTATGACATGGCTTTAAGACTCAGAAGGCTACTTCATTTTGCTGATAAAGAGCTCTCTCGGCAGCCAAAGAAGTCACAAGTGTAGGTTATAGTAGAAACTAGAAAATGAATTTGGCTGGTTTATTAGTGGAGATTCTATTGGAGGATGAATACCTAAATTAGTGTGTAGGTTACTAGGGTTTAGTTAATGGGTATCAAGGCTTAGCCTAACATCGTTTCTCTGTCGCTAAGAAAGGGTCTACGTTTTCCCTTCACTTAGGCTGTAGAAAGTGTTGTCCCTTTTGTCTGAAGGTGTGTGCGTTCTTGAGAGGTAACAAGCTTATCTCTTGAGCTAGTGGTTTTTCATCCTTTCTGGGGGTGTGGGAAACAGTTTTTATCTTTTTTTTTTATTTTTTATTTTTTTTTATTTGTGCCTGATATGGAGGACTTGACTAGATCCTAGAAAAAGTTGAGTCTTGATGAAAAAGAGGGCTCCAGGTTCATCCTTAAAAACCAACTTCGATCATCAGAGTGCATTCTTGCAACAAAATTCCTCACAAAACGTGTCCTGAACATGGAAGCAGTGGCCAGAACGTTTAGGCAACTATGACGCTCCACAAATGGTTTTAAGATTCACAATCTTGAGGATCATGTGGTTCTATTTGTCTTCAAGAATCAAGATGATGTTAATCGAATCCTTCAATCTGATCTATTGTGTTTTGACAAGCATCTGGTGGTTTTTCAAAAATATGATTAGGACATCCCTATTAGCGATCTCAATTTCCAGAGGGCATCTTTTTGGGTCCAAGTCCACCATTTACCAATCAAATTCATGACAAGGGAGGTTGCTGAGAGTATCTGTGATACTTTTGGCACGATCTGTCGTTCTATAGGTGGAGTAGATGAGGATGGTGGCAGATTTATGCGTGTCAAAGTCAACTTGGACATATCTTTACCATTATGACAAGGTTGAGTAGTGTCTTTAGAGAAGGGTGCCAAGACCTGGGTGAGTTTTAAATATGAATGGCTCCCTAATATATGCTATTGGTGTGGAAGACTTGATCACGGTGACAAGGATTGTCCCATGTGGATTCAAAGCAAAGGTTCACTAATGGCGGAGCAATGACAATTTGGTCAATTCTTATGCGCTTCGCCCTACATCAATAAGCCCATTATCTTTGTTCTGGGTTTTTACGATAATGTCGCTACAACTTCTGTAGCTAGTGAAGATAGAAGACGGGGTGGTTGAGATGAGGGCTGTGATAGCGACACAGGCTTGCCGCCAATGAACCCAAATCCTATTATGGAAATGGACACCCATGAGGAAGTTATTAATGCAAACTTAAATGCCCCCTTTCAACGGCATTTCCTGATTTTGTGTATCCAGCTAGTAATGACCTACCTCTGATGACAACTGACTCTGTCCAAAACAGGTTTAATGAAGTCATTCTGGGAAACTACAAACCCAAAACTAAAGGAGGGAATCACGGAGAATCATCTTCGAGTGCATGTTGTCACATAGCGGCTAAAAATCCAGGTACGTTTGCGGATGGAGATCCTTTCCTAACGAAACTTTAGGAAATAGATTGTGATCTCATAAAATTTGATAGAGTGCCAGCAAAGATTCTACAAAGCACGATTTTAAACGAGGAGGGTACAGAAGCTTTGAACAGCCCGCTTAATCAGACATATCTGAATGATGGGCTTGGGCCCAAGGTGGTGAAGGTATGCAGCCAAAGTGGGCCTAACCCAAACCCGAAAAACCCTCTTAAGGACATTTCAAATACTATGGGTATAGCAACTAAAGTGAGGCCTAAGCTGGGCAAGAGCCCAAAAACAAATACAAAGGGAGAATTAGTTGTAGTTAGGGTAAGAAACATGACCTGAAAAGATCCCTCCCTCCTTACGATGAAGCCGATACTCAATCTCAGAAGAAAGGAGTAGTGTCTCATCCCTTCACCTGAAACCATTCTGGTGGTGGTTGCACCTCAGTCCTGTCGCATCCAATGAACTGTTTGAGTTGGAACTGCCGTGGGCTTGGGATCCCACGGTGAGTTCGTGAGCTCTCCGACTTAGTGAGAGTAAAAGGACCCAAGATTAGGTGCTAAAATTCCCCTCGGTTAGGCTCCACCACTTGTCGGGTTTCTTCTTGGACCACAAACCCATTTGGCTTTGCTTCGATGATATACAGAGTAGATTTTTCAGACCTCAACGACCATTTAGGTTTGAGGCAATGTGGCTTAAGGATGAACGTTGTGAAAGGGTGGTTCACGAGGCTTGGGACATGGTTTTTGCAAGTGATCCAATGGGTAAGGTATTACTGAAGGTTAGTAACTGTCAAAACCTACTTAGTACCTAGAATAAAAAAGTATTTGGTAATGTGCGTTTGATGTTGACAAAAAAAGGGAAGGAATTGGAACAGGCCGAATTTTTGTCTATGTCTGGAGGAAACCACTTTAGAGTGAAACAACTAAATGAGGAAATCCAGAAACTTGTTGATATGGAAGAATGTATGTGGAACCAACAGGCAAAGGCAAATTGGCTTTGGGATAGGGATCAAAATACCAAATACTTTCAGTGCAAGTCCACAGAGCGCAACAAGAGAAGCTATATCTCAAGTTTGGAGAACGAACTTGGGGAATGGATAGAAGAGGAAAGTCAGATTGGTAATTTGCTTACCCAATATTACTCTAATCTTTTCACCCCATCAAATCCAACACATTTGGAGCCAATATTGGAGGGGGTTGACCTGAAAGTTTCAATGGAGATGAATGCAGAATTGCTAAGGCCTTTTGAATCTAGCGAAGTTTAGGGTGCACTAAAGCAGATGGAGTCAGGCACGACACCTGGTCCAGATGGTCTCCCACCATTGTTCTATAAGCAATTTTGGAGTAAGGTGGGGCAGGAAGTCACAAAAGTAGTTTTCGCAGTTCTAAACTCAGGTACCATCCCAAACAACCTCAATCACACTTTCCTTACTTTTATCCCCAAATTTTAGAGTCCATGTAAGGTTTTTGATTTCAAACTCATTAGCCTTACTAATGTCTTGTACAAGCTTGTGGCCAAAGTCCTAGCAAATAGACTGAAGCCTTTCCTCCCTAAGTCGATCTCAGATACTCAGAGTGCCTTCATGTCAGAAAGGTTGATCACCGACAACATTTTAATAGCTCACAAAGCACTTCACTACTTGAAGACAAAAAGAACCGGGAGAATGAGATACATGGCTCTGAAACTTGATAAAAGGAAAGCGTTCGATCGGGTGGAGTGGGTGTTCTTAGAAAAGATCATGTTAAAATTGGGGTTCAATACAAGATGGGTTAACCTTATTATGGCTTGCATCAAGTTAGTCTCCTTTTCCATTGTATTGAATGGACAACCTCACTGCCTCATTGTTCCAGGAAGGGGGCTTCGCCAAGGTGACCTTCTTTCCCCATATCTCTTCTTGCTAGTAACAAAGGGACTGCATGCTTTGTTTAAGAAGGCCGAAGATAATGGTGTTATAAGGGACAACCTGTTATTTTGTAGGGAAACTATACCAGAATGTGTTCAGATACAATCTTTGCTTCATATGTATGAACAAGCATCTAGTCAGAGCTTAAACAGGAAAAAACAAACATTTTCTTTAGTTCAAACACTCTGTCCAAAACTAGAGAAGCCATTGCAACCTTCCTTTAGTTTAATGAAAGAAAGGATTTGGAAAAAATTAAAAGGTCGGAAAGAGAAGCTACTTTCTCTAGTAGGCCATGAAATCTTGATTAAGGCAGTAATCAAAGCGATTCCTACATACACAATGTCATGCTTCAAGCTACCAAAAGGGTTGATAAGCGATATCGAAACTTTGATAAGGAAATTCGGGTGGGGTTATAGGGGTGATCAAAGGAAAATTCATTGGGTGAGTTGGGTGAAGCTTTGCCTTCCAAAGAATGAGGGTGGAATGGGTTTTAGAGAGTTGGATAAATTCAATGACTCTCTCTTGGTGAAATAGATTTGGAGATTAAAGACTTGCAAAAACTCATTGTTCTATAAGGTGTTCAAAGCTAAATTCTTCTTGGATTGCTCAATCATGGAATGTGCTAACGCTAGTAACGGGTTGGAGAATTGGGAATGGGGAGTCAACACTAATCCGATCTGATAAATGGCTACCAAAACACCCTCTAGCAAGGATTGTCTCTCCTCTTGTGACTTTACCTCTAGACTCTAAGGGAATGTGCAAACGCTAGTAACGGGTTGGAGAATTGGGAATGGGGAGTCAACACTAATCCGATCTGATAAATGGCTACCAAAACACCCTCTAGCAAGGATTGTCGCTCCTCTTGTGACTTTACCTCTAGACTCTAAGGGTTCGTTTGGTTGGAGGGGTGGAAAAGTGGGAGGATGAAAAATTGTGAGAGGATGAAAAAGTGGGAGGATATAAAATATTTAGTTTTCCCTCTTGTGTGTTTGGTTGGAGGGGTGGAAAAGTAAGAGCGTGCAAAACTCTTTTGTTTGGTTGGAGAGAAAAAGGAAAGGATGGAAAATATAAATTATATAAATTGACTATTATACCCTTGTTACATAATAGTTAAGAAATAGATTTATTTGTACTAATAAATAATATAAAATTTACCACATTATATATATAAATTTATGTTATGATTTTTATTATTATAATGTAAAAATTACAATAATGTATCAGGTCATACGTTGAAAAAAAAAAGAGAAAAAAAAGTGAAAGAAGAGAACTTGGACTGCTAGATGTTAGTGTGCTGTGAAGATAAGATGAAATGAGGCAAAAGTGATAAAAGTGACCGCATCAGTCTATTTAAAAAATTCCATCTATTTTACACAAAAAATTTATTTTTTCTATTTTACACCATCATTTTTACAAAACATCCATATCAATTTATCTATTATACACACTTTTTTTATTAAAATAATATTTCCCTTCTCTTTTTCTATTATTTCCCAACTACCCCCACCTAACCCTTCCTCCTTTTTTCTGATTCATAAATAACACCTTATCTCTTTCTCCTCTTATCTCTATCTAACACCTTGTCTCTATCTCCGCCTCCCTCTCTTCTCCTTCTTTTTTTTTTTTTTTTTTTGGGTGAGGAGTTGGGGGTGGATGGCCAAATGGAATTTGGACTAAAGTTTTTAGATGAACATGGGTTTGTCAAAAATAAAATGATTTCTGGGTGTTTTCTTTTTTTCTTTTCCGTTGGCTTTTGATTGAAGATTTTGGCCCAGGCTCGGGAGAAATTGTGAAGTGAACGAAAGTGTTGTGACTTGTGATTGTAAGAAAAGGGTGATTGACGGTAAAAATTTTGTTTTTTTTAGAATCTTTTTCTTTCCTCCTTTTCTTTTACAATTTGAGTTTTATGCTTTTATTATTGATGATGATTTTGGGTTGGGTTTGATTTTGGGCAGTGATTTTGAGTTGGGTTTTCTAATTGCTTTTCCGTTAATTTTGGGTTAATTTTTTGTGCTAGGTTGCGATGTTTGGTGGTGGTGCTGGGTTTGGTGGTTATTTTCTGCTTCCTTCTTCTTGCCGCGTTGGGTTGTTGTAGACGTTGGAGAGGACATTTTTGTAAAAGTGCTGTGAGAGCACTTTCTCTCCAGCGTTTTCCTCCCAATTTGGGAGGATGAATTTTGTGGGCCCGGGAGAGAAAATTTTCTCCCGGTTTTCCTTCCTTCCCCATTTTTCCTCTTTTGCCAAATAGGGGAAAACAATGTTTTCTACCCTATTTTCCTTCTTATGTTCCATCCCACCTAAATTCACCCCAACCAAACACAGTGTAAGGTGAGTGTTCTTATAGATGAGGTAATCCATTCTTGGAATTCTGCCCTGATCAAGACTAAGTTCCTGGCTCATGAAGTTGACTTGATTCTTAGTATCCCTCTAAGTTGCCAATCCATCCCAGATGAGCATGTATGGTTCCTCACCAAGAACGGTAAATACTTAACTTGTAGTGGCTACCACTTAATTGCTGGTGTAGAGAGAAACTTGAATCCAACCTGCTCTAATTCAGAGATGAAGCATAGGCTATGGAATAGCATCTAGGGCTTACAAATCCCTCAAAAGGTTAAGCATATGATATGGAGGGCATCCCATAATGCCATCCCTGCCCTCTGCAATCTGTGGAAAAGAAAGGTGGTGAATTCAGTTCAATGCTCAAGATGTCTGACGGGAAGTGAAGACACGGTTCATGCCCTCTGGAGCTGTCCAGCTCTATACGTTATCTGGCAAGGTAACGAGGTCTTGACAAAATTGTTGAGATATGAGTTTGATACTTTTAGTGATTTGATGGGGATGGTTTTTCTATTGAAAGAACGTGTTAATACTATTCTATTGGCTATCATTTTCTTGCTGATTTAGAGCAAAAGAAACTCAGACAGATGTGGGGATAAATTTGTGAAGATTACGCATATCAGGGGTTGAGCTAATACCCTTATGCAAGATTTTCATGCTACACAGAATCCTCAGTGAAGAGGAAAAAATCTAGGTTGACGGATCTCCATGAAATGGGCATGACAGTTCAACATCCATGGGCCGATAGAGGACGGGCCCAACGAGTGCAAGGTCTGTTATGGACGGATCCTGCATGAACGAATGCAATAGGGACGGATCGAGCATCCACATGGCAACTAGAAACCCTAGATGGAAAACCCTTGCGGCCCACGCTTGGCCATCATAGAATCCTAGTATAAATGGAATTTTGACAGAAGGAGGATTCCGGAAGATATGCGCATTTAGGAAGATCTTCTCCATAAGGAAATGTCTTGCTCACCACGTTTGGACTACTCAAGAGGATTCCTATAAGGAAAAAAACTTCTACACTAAGGAAAAGAGGTTAACCCTCTACTACTATAAAGCCCCAATACCTTCACAAATCAAGGTATACATAATTTACCTTTTCTCTAGCACTCTAGAGTTGTGAGAATAGTTCTAACTTAACCTTCGGAGGGTATTCAATCGGTACCACACCGGTGCTTTCTGTTAGGTCTTCTTTCTTTGATTGCGCAGGTATCGTTACGAGCGTGAGAAGATCATGTAGCTCACTAGTGATTTTTACGGTATCATCAGTTGGCGCCGTCTGTGGGAATTGTTTGCGATTTGTAAGCCATATTAACGCTTCCCGGACAAAAGAGTTGCATGGTACTCACTCGTTCGATGGCAACCACTAACGACATTCAAGAAGAGGAACCACCTATAATTGCCCTCGAGAAACAAGTTCAAACTTTCACTGCTGTCGTGGAACGTCTCACTAAACAAAACCATGACCTGGAAGAACAGCTGCGCCAGAAAAATGCAGCACCGAATAATCAAAGAGAAGATCAAGAAGGGACCAGCGCTGAAAGAAGGAACCAAGAGGGGCCTGAGGGCAGCAACGCTTCGAACCAACAAGAACGACAGAAAAACATGGTTGTGTCTGAATATTCCTCTTATTAATCAAAAAACCATGCGTTTGTAGAAAAGTACCTGCCCCCTTGGGCTTAAAAAGAAACATATTGTAGCAAAAAATTGTCTAAGTAAAACTAGTAACCGTAGTAAAACTAAATAAACTGGGAAATTGGGGAGCGTCGTTGTTCTTCATATTATCTCTACTGGTAGTATTTCCGTAGGTACTCCGTCTTCCATGGGTGCTGCAGCTTTCGCCCGTCCAACGTCTCGAGGTGGTAGGTGCCCTTCCTCTGTCATGATACGATCTTGTAGGGTCCTTCCCAGTTGGGGCCGAGCTTTCCTTGCGAGTGATCTCTATTAGTGCCCATTACCTTCCATAGTACAAGATCTTCAACCTGAAAGTCTCTATGCCTGACATTGGAGTTGTAGTGTTTCGCCATGAGGTTCTGATACCGTGCCAACCTTTGTTTCGCCGTCGCTCAGACTTTGTCCACCAGGTCAAGCTGAAGGCGCATGGCCTTTTTGTTCTTATCCTCGTAGTAGTTCTCCACCCGATAGCTTGTGAGCCCTACTTTCGTTGGGATGACAACGTCACTTCAGTATGCTAGTCGAAATGGCATTTCTCCAGTGAGTGTTCTTGCTGTAGTTCGATATGCCCATAGAATGCTTAGTAACTAGTCCGGCCAGATACCCTTTGCCCCCTCAAGTCGGGTCTTGATGATCTGGAGCAAGGATCTGTTCGTGACTTCAACTTGCCCATTGGCCTATGGGTGTGCGGGTGACGAGTAGTGATTCTTGATATCTAGCTCTGAACAGAAGTCCCTAAATGCGCTGTTGTTGAATTGCTTTCTGTTGTTGGAGACAAGCACTCTGGGTATCTCGTACCTACAAATGGTATTCCTCCAAACAAAACTTTGAATGTTTTTCTCCGTGATAGTGGCTAGGGCTTCTGCTTCCACCCACTTAGTGAAGTAGTTGATACCAACTACTAGAAACTTTTGCTGCCTAACTGCGGTCGGGAAGGGGCCCATGATATCCAGTCCCCATTGAGCAAATGGCCAAGGGGCCGTCATGGGGGTTAGCTCTTCAGACGGTTGCCTGATGAAATTACTGAACCTCTGGCACTTGTCACAGGCCTTGACATAAGCTTGTGTATCCTTTAAATTGTAGGCCAATAGTATCTTGCTCGGATTGACTTGTGCATTAATGATCGTGTCCCCGAGTGGTTTCCGTAGATGCCCTCCTGGATCTCTCTCATTAAATAATCTGCTTCCTCGTGGCTTAAACATCTCAGGTACAGTCGAGAGAATCCTCTTTTGTATAAGACATCTTTTATCAGCACAAATTGTGATGCTTAGACCTTCAACCTCCTAGCTGCATATTTCCCGTCTGGTAATGTGCCAGTTCTCAGGTAGGATATCAATGGCGTAGTCCAATTGCTTTCAGAATCTACTTCCTGCACATTCGTTCTGTCATCAATAAGTGAGGTGACTTGAACAAATGACAATACATGTTCGGGGATGAGCATAAATTCTACTGAGGCGGCTTTTGCTAGATGGTCGACACATTCGTTTTCCTCCCTTGGGATTTGAACGAATCTGACTTCGAGGCTGTTGATTCGATTCTTCACCTCTTTTAGATACCTCTTCATCCTTTCATTCTTACAAACTTTCTGTGGGCTACTTTTTTGTACTCCCAAGGAAACTATTTGCGTACTCCCTGGGAACTTTTTTTGCAGTCCCACATCGAAAGAATCTCCTCCCACTTTCTGCCTTATAAGCGTGAAGCCGAAGGAGTAGTGTACCGAGCTACCAAGCGTTCTATGGCCATACCAAACTACAGCAAGAACACCCACTGGAGAAACGTCGTTTCGACTAGTAGGGCTCACAAGCTATTGGGTGGAGAACTACGACAAGGATAAGAACAAAAAGGCCATGTGCGTTCAGCTTGACCTGGTGGACGAAGTCTGGGAGACGGTGAAACAAAGGTTGGCACGATATCAGAACCTCATAGCGAAACACTACAACTCCAATGTCAGGCATAGAGACTTTCAGGTTGGAGATCTTGTACTACGGAAGGTAATGGGTGCTACTAGAGTTCATTCGCAAGGAAAGCTCGACCCTAACTGGGAAGGACCTTACAGGATCGTATCGTGGCAGAGGAAGGGCACCTACCACCTCGAGACGCTGGACGGGCGAAAGTTGCAGCACCCATGGAATATGGAGCACCTACGGAAATACTACCAGTAGAGATAATATGAAGAACAACGACGCTCCCCAATTTCCCAGTTTATTTAGTTTTACTACTGTTACTAGTTTTACTTAGACAATTTTTTGCTACAATATGTTTCTTTTTAAGCCCAAGGGGGCAGATACTTTTCTACAAATGCATGGTTTTTTAATTAATAAGAGGAATATTCAGACATAACCATGTTTTTCTGCCTGAATTCTTAAAAGTCCACAAATTGGACGGATCATCCCTGAAGGATAAAAATTCTTACCGTCCAAAAAGTAGGTGGGTATAAACTTAAGTCCACAAAGTGGACGAATCATTCCAGGAGGGTGAAAACTCATATTGGGTCCAATACATGGACGGATACAAATTACAGTCCATGAAATGGATGGATCGCCCTAAGAGGGTGAAAATTATTAGTCCAAAATGGACAGATACAAATTATAGTCCATAAAATGGATGGATCTCCCCAAGAGGGTGAAAATTCTAATTAAGTCCAATAGGTGGACGGATGCAAACTAAAGTCCACAAAGTGGACGGATATAAACTGGAGCCATAAAATAGACGAATCACCCCAAGAGGGTGAATATTCTTATTGAGTCCAATAAGTGGACGGATATAAATAAAATCCAATAAGATGGACGGTTGATCCCTCAACGATGGACGGGACATCCCATGAAGGTGAACTTCCAACAAATCCGCAAAGTGAACGGGTTTATCAATTAAGTCTATAGTGTACTACAACCAGATAGACTTATTAGTTAAGTTCTCAAAATAGACGGATTATGAATCAATCAGATGTACGTTTTGACAAAGCCTAAAATGGACGGCTGTCTCAGAATGACAGAACGGCCTTAACTGAGGCTCGTTAAAAAATAGTCCACAAAGTGGATGGATGAATTCTACAAAGACAAAATGACAAAGCATTATAATAGAAGGATTAAACCAAAACGATAAGTAATTAAAGCAAAATAGTAGAACGCCCTTAAGGGGAAGTGTTTACATACTATCCACGACAGATAAAAATTGTTCAAAAAAAAAAACTAAGGCTGGGGGGCATGTTCAACATTCTCCAGAACAACATTATCAAGTTAACGAACATCATCATTGATGGTCTAAACTTGGCCTTGCGGAGGGGCTGACTCACCGTCACCAACCGCATCGTCAGCAAAGAGGCCCTCCGTGCTGTCAGAGGCGACGGGTTGTGCAATGGTTTGGGCTCGGTTTTCAATATTAAGCATTGAGAAGTCAAGATCAGGATATGCTCTCTTGGCCTGATGCACAACATCATCAAATCCGTCTACGTAAGAACTAGCGAGCTCCTTGATAAGGGCCTCGGAGTCACGATACTCACGGATTACTACTTCTTTTGGTTGACGAAGTTGATCTTTGGCACCTTTGATCTCCTTCTCCTTGTCCTCTAGAACCTTTTTCAAGGTCTCCATATCAGTCTCAAGTTCTTTTCTGGCCATCTTAGACACAGTAAATTTCTTATCCATGCCCACCTTCCAAGCTTTGAGACCAACCAACTCATCCTCCGTCTCATTGGCCTTCTTCCTAACATGGTCTAATGTCGTCTCATGGTTCAGACACAGTCCTATGAGTCCCTTCATTATAACCATGGCCTGAAATGAAACAATAAAACATAAAGAATTAGTTTCAAAATAGCAAAGGAGTATAGACGGATGAATAAAGGACGGGCAGCTACTTGAGCAATGCTAAACAGCCCTGTCTCCCACATCGCCTTCGTCAAATGGTTGCTTAAGTCTTCATAATCTTCAGAGGTCATGATGGACGAAAGCCTCTCCAAGGCATACTTGGAGTCCTCTCGGATGAGAACGAGTGGTTTCTCCTGTTGTGCAAACAGACCCTTCATCAGGCCTTTCCTTGCTCCGTGCTTTGCAGGAGTGACTGTCTTCGAACCTTTCGCCATTAGCCCTACGACGGGCTCCAAAGGGACCTTGGGTTTCTTGGGAGGACAGTCCCCTTTGGACGGCTGCTTCCTTTTTGTGGACTGATTGCTTGAGCCCGTCCCCTGGGGATCCACATCTCTGGTCTCCTTTTTCTTGGCAGCCTGTGCCTTAATCAATGCCCTCCTCTTAGCGTCGTCCATTTCTATAGAGGTGAACGGATGAAGTTAATTAATAAGATAAAAATCAAAACCGTTCAAACAGAATAAGGACGATGGACTTACGTTGGCGAATTCGGGCGTCGTATTTGATGGCTGCTGGCGTTGGTTCTGGTCCGTCACAATACCAGTGGATGGTATCAAGTGTGACTAGTTTGGCCCAAGTCCTTTCCTCCGGCTTAGTCTTGGCAAAGATTCTCTCAAGAAAGTTGAACTCCTCAAGTTCAACTTGTGGACGCCGTCGAACTGCAAAGAAGAAGACAAATTAAAAGTATTGAAGAAATTATAATAAACTGAATGGTTATGTAAAGGATTCACAAACTAGGACGGGTGCATACCGGACGGAGGCAATATGCCCCAAGTCATGTCGACGGGCATGTGTTTTGTGTCCCTTGGACGACACATCCATTCGTCACCCTCTAGGAAGAAGTAACGGTTCTTCCAGTTTCTATTGGAGTCTGGGGTTTCAAATATAACCTTCAACAACAGACTCCTAGGCACAAAACTGTATATCCCCCTTGATTTGTCTATTTCATTTGGACAGTGTAGCAGTGAAGGAATTCCCGCACCGTTAGCCTCCTAGCATTATTTGACATAGCACCATACAGGATCTCCATTGCTATGAAGACCCTCTAGGCGTTTAGGGATACTTGGTTGACGGATAGGCCCAGGTATTTGAGAAGCTCACGGTGAAGGGAGCTTAGTGGAAACCTAAGTCCTGCCTTCAGCATCTGTTCGTACACCTCGACACCTTCTACGCCTTCATAGTAGCATTTCTTTGACTTATAGGGTAGACGGATGGGGATGTTATCTGGAATTTGGTAATTGGCCCTAAAAGTTTTGAAGTGTTTCTCCTTGATGGTGGAACTAAAATCATTCACCGTCCACTCCAGTAGCATGATGAACTCCCTAAGTCCATCAGCACCTACGACGGACTTTATCGGTTGATCCTCACCGCCATCAGAACCCTCCTCTGGGTCGGCCATCTCCATATCCTCATTTGTTAAGGACGAGGGAGAGGCGGACGGACTCCTCTCTTCGCTTGGACTCTCTTGGTCTTTGTGACCTGACGGGAATACTTCCTCGTAATCCGCCCCGTCACGGACAACTGATTGGTTACTTGACGCACTAGACATTGCCTACACGTGACGACAAAACCTAAGACTCTGACGAGTCTAAAAGGGGTGACGGGGGTATAAAGTCTAGGAAAATTAAAAGAGTATATCTGAAAGTAAAAAGAGACGTGAAAAAAAGAGTACTTACCAAGTTAATGAGCGAATGGAGGAAGGGCGTTGATGACGGATAAAGCAACTGAATGGAGTGGTCTTTGACAAGGATGACGGATGCGCACTGACAATTTGTTTAAGCGGAAAGTAGAGAAATGAGAGAAGAAGAGTGTGATATTTATAGAGGAAGTGCATGGAAGACGAAGTGACGCCTCGATCCGAGAAAAGGACCATTAGAAAGATGACACATGTCATGTATCATAAATGCCCTCTAGACAACCTGTCAGGGGGTGGGCACAGTTCATGGAATCCGTATTGAACTGTCATCCCTTGAACCTTGAACCATCACCCTACGGGTCCTTCTGCTCTAAGATGACGGACCCATGGGATAAGGGGGAACTAAAGAGGAAAAAATCGAGGTTGACGAATCTCCATGAAATGGGCCGATGGTTCCGCATCCGTGGGCCGATAGAGGACGGGCCTAACGAGTGCAAGGTCTGTTATGGACAGATCCTGCATGAACGGATGCAATAGGGACGAATCGAGCATCCACGTGGCAGCCAGAAACCCTAGATGGAAAATCCTTGCGGCCCACGCTTGGCCATCATAGAATCCTTGTATAAATGGAATTCCGACAGAAGGAGGATTCCGGAAGATTCACGCATTAAGGAAGATCTTCACCATAAGGAAATGTCTTGCTCACCACGTTTGGACTACTCAAGAGGATTCCTATAAGGAAAAGACTTCTACACTAAGGAAGAGAGGTTAACCCTCTATTACTATAAAAGCCCCAATACCCTCACAAATCAAGGTGCACATAATTTACCTTTTCTCTAGCACTCTAGAGTTGTGAGAATAGTTCTAACTTAACCTTCGGAGGGTATTCGGCCGGTACCACACCGGTGCTCTCTGTTAGGTCTTCTTTCTTTGGTTGCACAGGTATCGTTACGAGCGTGAGAAGATCGTGTGGCTCACAGGAGATTTTTACGGCATCATCACTTAGTATCAACCCAATATAGAGTCGGTCAAAGCAGTGAGATGGATCCCCCAAATATTGCCTCATTACAAAGTTAACTTTAATGGAGCATGCTTCACGACAAAAGGAGCAGCAGGTTTGGGAGTAGTGATCTGTGATGCTTCTGGTAAGGTGTTTTGTGCTATAGCCCAAAGAATAAAAAATCTCATCTCAGCAGCAACAATGGAGGCCCTAACATGTCGTAGAGCTATGTTTCTCGCCAAGGATGAAGGTGTTTTGGACTGCGTTTTTGAGGGGGATGCATAGACTATTATAAAAGCTATACTAGCCTCAGCCTCGTCACATCCGGAGTATGGACACGTGATTAATGATATCCTTCAATTATTTGTTATATTCTCTTACTACAACTTTTCTCGTGTAAAACGTCTAGGCAATTCAGTTACTCACTTTTTAGCTAGATCATCTAAGTCTGGTTGTGAGCTTCAGGTTTGGCAGAATTTTGTACCTATGATATAGCTCCCCTAGTCACAAGTGACTCTTTGTAACTGTTTTTATCTTGTTTCCACTAATACAGGACTGCATGGTTTGGTTTCTCAAAAAAAAAAAAATGTGTTTAGGTTGCTGAAAGTGGGCCAGGTGTTTTATTCCAATGTACAATATTTGTAAGAGCATTCACAGCAGTGAAGGCAAAATTTTAGCTATTTAGCTACAAAAAAAACCACTTTATCTATTTTACCTACACACACGCTGCAGCAGTGGATCTATTTTAGCTTTGAACACAATAAAATAATATAAACTCACAATAAAATAATATAATCACTACAATAAAATAATATATCACCACCACCACACAGCACAAACATCCACCACCACCACCGCCACCAATACCACCACTAGCAGTCCACAGCCAAAAAAAAAAAAAAAAACCACACCCAACGCAGCACAAACATCCACCACCACCACCACCACCACCACCACCAGCAACAGCAGTCCACAACAGAGAGAAAAAAAAAAAAAAAAAAAAAAAACCCAAATCCTCAATCCAGACCAAACAAAATCACCAACCGGAGACAAACCCAGCACAAATCGGAGACAAACCCATGTGTCGATGCTGCCTACGCTGTCAACATCCTCGTCAATGCTTTGGTTTCCGATTACGCCACATCGGAAAGTGACGGTGAGAGAGGAGAGTGACGGTGAGTTTATCGGTGGCTTGGGACGATTGGGTCGGGTCGGCGGCGGTGAATGAGGGAGATTGAGAGTGTGACGGTGAGAGAGGAGTGACGGTGAGTGATTTGGGGCCTTGGGACGGCTGGGTCGGGAGTGACTGAGAAAGGACGAGAGCTTGAGAGAGTTTTGGGAGAGTGAGAGGGACGGCTGGGTTGGGAGTGACAGAGAGGATGAGAGCTTGAGTGATTTGGGAGAGAAGGCTGAGTGATTTGGAAGAGAAAGAGAGGCACGGAGTGAGAGCTGAGTGATTGTGATTTGGGAGAGGAGGCTGAGTGATTTGGGGGAGAGAGAGAGGCACGGACTGAGAGAGAGAAAGAAATAATTTTTTAACGGGTGAGAAGAATAAAATAATATTATTATTTTTTGCTTTCATGAACAGTGCACATCTATTTATAGATGTGCACTGTAGCAGTGGAGCTAAAATTTTTAGATTTAGCTCCACTGCTGCAGCAACTTTTTTGTATTTGTGGAGCTAAATTTTAGCATTATACCTATATAGCACCACTGCTGTGAGTGCTCTAACATGTGATCTATATATGTAGTTTTAGTGTCCAATGATCCTCAGTTTTGAATTCCTAGAAAGCAATTTAACAATCTGGGTAGAAAATCCAGATCTACACTTTTTTATAAAAAAAAATTAATTAGATTTTAATTTTTTTAATTAATTTTTTTTCAAACTTTTTTGAGAATTTTTTTAAATTAAAAATGCTGGTCTCAAAAAAAAAAAAAAATTAAATGCTGACATGGTAGTTAAAAAATGTAAAATTATTTTTTAAAATATTTTTTTAATAGCCACATCAACGTTTAATGTGTCAGTAGTGCATTCAATTGGTCACATTAGCAATTTTCGTTAGTGAGTTAATGGTAAGGAACAAAATAATCCGCATTTTTCATTTTGAGGACTAAAAGCGGTAAAATAGAAAAGTAGCCTTGCAAGTCAAGCGGAACCAACAAAGAAATGGTGGTCGATTTTAACTTAATTAATCCCCAAACTTTTCAAATTGTTGGAAATTTTTATGTAAGGAACGCTCTTTTTCTTAAAATAAAAAATAAAAAATCCATTTGGGATAAAATGTCCAACCACCAATGAATCAATGATCTTCCAAATTATATTTGTAAAACAAAATAACCATATATATATATATTTATATATATATGTATCATTCTTACCTTTCAATGTTAAAAACTTGGTGATATTTTGATAATATTACCTGAAAGAATAAAAAGGTTTTACAAAAAATATATCAATTCTCTCTAATGCTGTATTATTTTTCTTGTATAAACTAAAAATTACGTTAAAAGTTGAAACCCCCTTTTATTTAGTCTAAATTTATTTCATCGAATATTTTGTACCATCCATTAAGTCATACTCGCCTTAAATAGGTAGGTAGATAGGCAAATCATTATTAATGGTTCTATAATTGTAATTGAACTGTTTGTTGTTGTTGTTATTCTTTTTTATTTTTATTTTTTTGCATTTTATTAGATTAAAGCACAGTTTTTTTTTTTTTTTTTTTTGAATCTAAGCACAGTTTTCAAGAACAAACAGAGAAAGTATTTCACGTGGCATGACCCGAGTCCACTCATATAAAATCAGGATTGTATTTTTCTTTCCTTGCTAGGGCATGAGCCACTGCACTTCCCCTGCCTACGAACATGGGAGAATGGAAACCAAATCCAGATCCCAAAGATAAAGTTTTATGTCATTAAGCAAGAAGCCAATTAGTGCCATGCAAGGTGCTACTTACTATAGCTCAAATACAAAAGTTTTCGAGTCACATTCGAGTAGCTCGTCGAAGACTCATATTCTTGTTGAATTGTGTCGCTGGTTAGACATAAAGTCTTATAGTTTAGTGGTATTATATAAAAAAATTACAACATAACAATAAACTAGTGAGAGAATTATTATTGAATTGTTATTATAAAATGGAAATTAAGAAAAAAATGCTTACAAAATTTTATCACACATTATACAATTTTGTGTTACTTAAAATCTTATCTTCCATTCCTATAGATTAAAAAAAAAATTAAAATCAAATCATATTGGTATTTCTCAAATCAAGACGATACAATGATTTTTATAAAATTGGTTTTGACTTATTCTTATTAATTTTTTATAAATCATTGTTTTAGTTAAATTTAGGTAAACAAGTTATTTTCACACATATTTTCACAACTTATCAAAATGAGATGTTATGATTATTGAATTTTTATTATAATGAATTCCATATATTATAAATCACAATTTACAATAAAACCTCTTTTTTTTTTGAAATCGGCAAAAGAGGTCAGAGTTTGTTTGGTTTTTGTTTGTTTTATTTTTTCTTCAAATAGAAATCTTACTTTAAACGAACTTGAGCGTAATCTAACAAGAGATGTTATTATAATGAATTCCAAATATTATGAATCACAATTTACAAAACAACCTCTTTTATTTGGAATCAGTAAAAGAGGTCAAAGTCTGTTTGGTTTTTTTTTTTTTTTTTCCCCTCATATAGAAACCTTAATTTAAACTAACTTAAGTGTATAATTTGACAAAAGGTCAAAGTTTGTTTGGTGTTTTTTTTTTCCCCCTCAAATAGAAATTTTACTTTAAACTAACTTAAAGTGTAATCTAACCTCAATTGTGGTGCTTCCGCAATATTTTCATAATGTTTTTATAATAAATCTTTAAATAATTAGTTATTATTGATTTTAATTTAAATATATCACTTCAATTATTTTTTTATCTATCCGTAACAATCATTAACAACCTCATGTTTAAGATTTGTTGTGAAAATACATTTGACTTGGTATTTCTCTGGTTCTCAAAAAAAAATAAAAAAAAAAGACTTGGTATTTCTCAAAACATAAAAGATAAAAATGAAACCATTAACCGACCCATGAGGTCCCAAATAAGTAATAACAACAGAACAGAGCAAATCAAGCTCGGCCTCTGCCGTACGTAAGACAAACTCGTTTGAAACCACTGCTTCTTCTTGGTACTCAAAATAAAAATAGGAAAACCTATTTTCTGTTTCCATCAAACTCAGCAAAATGGGAGGTAATCAGTCTGTCCCAGAAAAATCTATCCATGAGTTCACTGTCAAGGTAATTTTTTGTTTTGTTTAATTCCATTCCATTCAATCACAAAAACTGATCTTTCTCTGAAAATTCTGTTTTATTTATTTATTTATTTATTTATTTTTTGGTTGTGGGAATTGGTGCAGGATGCTAAGGGCAAAGATGTGGACCTTAGCATTTATAAAGGCAAAGTGCTTCTTGTGGTTAATGTTGCTTCCAAATGGTTCATAAACTTTTCCTTGATTTACTTCTTTGGGATTAGATTTTTTGTTTTTTTTTTTTAATTAATTGGGAGGTCTTTGTATAACCAAATAACTAACTAAGTTTCAATATTTGCTCATGGGGTTGTTGATTTTGAATGAATAGTTCGTTTACAGACTCGAATTACACCCAGTTGACTGAGGTTTACCGCAGATACAAGGACAAAGGTTTCGGCTATTGTGCTTTTCTATCAATTTTTTCGATTCCTGTGTGTGTGTGTTTATGTACTTACGTGTATGAAAATGAGCTTTGTGATCCACCTGTTATTGATTTAGTTGGAATTTCCTATTTATATGATGAATTAAATCTCAAAAAAAAAAATTCTGCTTTGTTACCTTCGTTCTTTGTCGTATACCCATGTTGGATTTTTCTGGTTACTACTGTTATCTGCGGTCTTATGAAATAGTACCGATCAAAATGTTGTTGTTAATGTTTTTGCTTTTTTTTTTTTGGGTCATTGTTGAAGGGAAATTACAGTGTGATGACAGTCTCATAAATAGTTTTTGATATGGCTTGTTTAATATATTCAGTAGTGATTTAGCTTTGTAATTACCAGTTAAGGCACAAGTCAATAATTTTAATTTTATCCATGAGTGTTACAGTTGACCATATGTTTTTGGGTGATTTCAGGTCTAGAAATCTTGGCATTTCCATGTAATCAATTTTTGCACCAAGAGCCTGCTACAAGCCAGGAGGTACAAGAATTTGCCTGCACACGATACAAAGCTGAATATCCAATATTTCAAAAGGTAATCTGATTTTTTTTTTCCTTCTTCATTATAATGGGATTTTCTGAATTCCATATAAGACATCAGTATTACACATGCATGGCATGTGCGCACACACACTCACATTCACTGTTTAGGATCTTGTAATGTTTGGAGTTCTTTCGCATGGATTGCAAATTGAAGTATAATTATTGCCTTTTGGTGTCATGTTATGTTCTCTGTCAGAAAGCAATTTTTGGAACTTGCAAATTAAAAACCTGTAATAGGAACTTGTGCTTTTCTCTGCAAGATGCTGCAAGAAACATGAATTTATTAGTCCATGTGAATAGATCAAGTTGTTAGCTTTACTCTCCGGAATTTCTTAAAAGAGGATGAGTTTAACTAGTTAGAATGAAATGGAGAGGGAAGTGGTTGCTAGATCCCTTGCTGCCTCATCATTCCCCCAGCAGTTGGAATGTTCTGCGGTTTCTGTTTTTTGAAGAAGCACATCATATCTCAAAGTATCTTGAGGGGCATGATTGATACTGGTCAATTCAAATATAGATGTGAGAATGAGAAAAAAATTCATTCTAAGAGTATAAGTTCATGTTATGGTTAATCCAGAGAACCATTTGGGAAGTTAAAAAATAAAGATCAGTTCATATTCTATGTTAAGAATTGTCTAGAATTTTGAAAAATATTGGATTCTTTTGGGTTCCAATTTTGAATGAAGCATTGGAGGTAATTTTGGGACTCTTGGGTATGGACGACAATGTCAAGTTTTCTTGGGAGTTGATAATCTGGCTCTAACTGAGGTTGGAAGTGACGGGAAACAGAATAGAAGTTGACATTACATCAGAGCTACATAATTTTACCTTTCATGTATACTGTTGCTTATACCCCATTTAAATAATTGCACTATGTTTGTTGGCTTTTCATCCATAAATATCGTTTGCCAAGTAAGTCAGAACTTTTAAGATTGACTATTTCACAATCGGCAATCTACCTAATAGATCTCTGCTTCCCTTTATATCTAGATACGTTGCAATGGATCGGATACCGCGCCTGTCTACAAGTTCCTCAAATCAAGTAAAACTGGATTCGCAGGGTCTAGGATAAAGTGGAATTTCACCAAGTTCTTATTGGATAGGGAAGGCCGTGTCATTCAACGCTATGGCTCAACCACTTCTCCTTTGTCCATTGAGGTATCATTTCTTGCTCTCTCCAAGAGAACATTGTTAGCTTGCTTTCTAGTATTCTCATTCCTTCCCCCCTTTCATTTGTATGTTTGACGCAGGGTGACATCAAGAAAGCATTGGGAATTGCATGAGACTAGTACTCAGTTCTGCTAGTAAGAATAAATTTATTCAAAGCTACTACTAAAATAGCATATACATTATATTGGTGCCAGAAATTTTTGATGGTAATTATGTTTTAGGTATTCCTGAGTCTATATATCTGTATTTCCCATATAGGAATTTCACTTCCTTTGTCTTGTGTTATTGTAATTGCCAGTTTCTGTGCTTATGTATCGTTAAATATATATTGGTGGGATGTATTGTTAAAGATTTAGTTGTTCAATTGAGTGAATCACTATGTGCGGTTGAAAAAACGTTGAGAAGTATATATATCCATTTTTAGAGGGTTTTTTTAAGAGCTTGCACGCAAAGCTCACCTCCACCTTAATCACATGATTTGTATTTCGAAGTGTCACAAGAATGTTTCAATTAACAACCTGCACCTTTATTTTTTGGCTGATACTGTATTGAATCTAAGACCTAAGGCTTTCCCTTGCTTTTAAGAAGGGCAGTATTGGATTAATACCTGATCGCAGGGGCCTGATCGGAGGGAGACTCTGGCTGCTTTTATGAACTTAAATTTTAAATTTTTTCACAACAGGTTGAGTTGATAAGTTGTGATTAGTAGGTAATTAAAATGGTCGCTGTGATGGGATTGTGAAACTGGTGACTTATAGCCACCAATTACAACTTCTCAATGTCACCTCAATAAGTAGTGAAAAAGAAGTTATTCCTACTTATCAATATTACCTAAATAAGTTATAAGTCTAAAAAAAAAAAAAAAAAAAAAAAAATTATTCCTAGTCGAATTGTTGAAACATAGGGTTAGCTAATTGGGTCAATTACATCTTGACGTTGGAATGCATGCATTTACGATATATTGTCTTTCTTTCCATCAAAAAAAGAAAAAAAAAAAAAAAAAAAAGAGAGTTGTTTTTCTTTAAAAATTAAAAAAAAAAAAAAATTAGTGAGTGTGCAAGTATATGAACCATAGGAAAGAAAGACAATATATAAAAGTTTGATGGAAAATTATAATCAAAGTTAAAATAAAAGTTTTCATTAATAATTAAAAATTGACAACAGGCTGATTTGCAACTTTTTCCCTGTCCATTTGGCTGGCAGTTTTTACTTTGGTAGTTTGGTTTCTAGTCTTTTGCCATTTATCTCCACTTTTTAGTTTTTGGAGCATTCCCTTGCTAAATGGACTAAAAGTCAATTTAGCCACCAATACTCTCAAAATGCCTTGAACAACAAAAAAGTTAAACTCAAAATAATTTGACTATCAGCTCCCGCTACAAGTATCTATAGCAGCCCACTGTAGCTTAAAATTTAAAACAAAAAATAATTTTTTAATGTGTGGTGTTAAAAAAATAGTATTTTAATGTGTTGATGGTTGAGATTGTTATTTATTGTGTTGGATATATTATTTTATTATGTTGTTATTATTATTTTAATGTGTTGAATGTAAAATAAGACATTTGATGTTGGGAGTATTATAAAGTTTGGTGTTAAAATAGATAAAATAGTGCTTTGAGTTGCTAAAAGCTATATTTTTTAGTTTTCTTATTGTCAATGTTCTAACCAAATAAGCAACAAAAGTACAAAACTAATTTTTATCCCTTTTTTTCCCCTCATCCTTAGCAAATTAACTGTCAGAAATTACGGGATAGCAATCCCACTAGATTTAATCACCTGGAAAATATTAGTTATAGATTGTGGTGGGCCTTTTTGTAATGTTGGGCTGGGTTGTCTCCTGCCATGCTGGGCCCATGTGTTCTCGATCAGGGAGTTGGGACTGGTCCAATTATAACCCACCTTGGTCTGGCTTGTGCACAAACTATGTCCTGTTTGCCAAAACTTTGGTTACATGCCCATGATAGGCGGAGCTGCTATGGGAAAGTTATGGCAGGTAGATATAATAAAGATAACAAAAGAGATACATTTGCTACTAAGACAGAAATAAATAAAGGGCAGGGACAAGAAAATGCCCTTTTTCATGAAGTATCAAAAATAAACGAGGAAGAGATAGCAACAAGTTTATTGAATCAAAGAAAGAAACGTCAGTTTGTCGTGCCAAGTTATGTTACAGGGTCAGAGTCAAGAAGGGTACCATTTCCTTAATGCGAATAATCTCCCTAGGAAGAAATTAATTGCTTTAAGGGAGTGGGCCTAAATAACTTGTACCCAGAAGAATCTTTTGCCTTTGACAGAGAGCATGGGCTTTAGAGGGAGAGAGGGGATCAACCAATTGGTGCATGCCTGTCATTCTATGCTCTCTATTTTATTTCATTATTTCTAATTCTTTTTCTTTTTCTCTCTTCTTTTCTCACTATTTGCTTCTTTGTTGCGATTCTCTCCTAGAGGTTACTATTACTGTGTTTGTGATCCTCCATCTGTGCACGGCAAGGGCCCTTTATATAATGTCTGCCGTGACCGGATTTTACTATTTTAGCCTTTAACAACCTTTGTCTGGTATGGTTGTCCTTGCCGACCACCATTGGTTTGTCAGTCGCCCAGCTACCACCACTTACCTGTGCTGGCTGTGCCACCAGACAAAGAAGACTATTTTGTTTGTTTGCCATGACACTCTTACTTGCTACGGTGTAGGCGCTCTCTCTATCTTCCTATCCCTCATGTTATGCACCTAGTGGTTCCAACTCATCTTTGCTTCTTTTGGGCGGTATGTTATCCCAGCAGGACATTTTCCCCAAAAGAGCCTGAGCAGGAACCCTAGAATAGGTTTTCTCCCTCTCCCCACCGCCAGACCATACCCTCTTACCTCTGACCCATGACCTCACCACTTCTTGTATTGGCTAGGTACAGGCTGGTGATGTCTGGGCCTTGTGCGTTCTTTACTTCTGTGTATGTCCAAAATCTGCCTGTTGCTCATGCGTTCGCCATGGTTTGGAGGTTCGTCTGCACATTCTGCTGCCCATCCTTGGCTTCTTATGGCGTAAGCCATTTTTTGACTTCTCATTCTTTAGGGCCTGCTCCCTCCAGGAGCTAGGCTTTGCCTGACTGTTGGCCTTTCCTCATTCAGCCCATTCTTTTGCTCTTTTCTACAGTCATTGCATTTCCAGCTGTACCGCTCTGCTATTCTTGCTGCGGTGTTATTTGACCCAAGCCTACTGGGCCTCTTTGGGCTTGCTGCTTATTCTTCTCTCAATGACTCAGTATAGTCATTAGGCTTTTTGATTACATTGCTTACGGGCTCTGTGTCCCATTCATTTCCTTTTGGGCATCCTCGGCTCTTTCTAATTCTGTGTTCTCATGGGTTTTTACTAACTCCTCTGGGCTTTCCTGACCCAATTACGTTATCCTTCATCCTTGGGGCTCATGGACTTTCCATTAACCCCTTACTTTCTTTACTTGCATTACTTCGGGCCAGTTGTGGCTCATTCTCACTTTTCTACATCACATACTACCCATGAGTTTGCTACTCTCTCTTTCTGGGCTCCTCTAGGCCCTTTTGCTTCCTCAAGGTCCATTTGTTTATTTTAGGCGAAAATGCACTTTTGGTCCTTACATTTTGGGCCGATTCTCAATTTGGTCCCTAAATTGATTTCACTCCTAGGTCAGTCCCTGATTTCAGAAAATTGTTTTTATTTTGGTCCCTGCCGTCAACCCGATAACAGAAAATGCATACGTGGCAAACAGAATGCACTGTTTGCTGACATAGCCAATAAAATAATAATAAAAAACCACATCAGCATGCCATGTCACCGTCCAATTTAAAAAACTTAATTTATCAATTTGAAAAAAATTATAAAAACATAAAAACAAAATTAAAAACATAAAAATACATAATTTCAAATTTGAACGTGAATACACAAGAACTCATGAACATGATCCCAGATCACAAGATCTCAAGAACACAAAATTCCTGGGCATTCAACATCTTTCCCAGAAAATTTCACCAAACAATGAAAAAATTCACATTTACAAAGCTGATGCCTAAGATTTTCATCACAACATTTTCTTTCCACCCAAAATCAGAAATTTTCTTATGAAACAAACACACACAAACCCAGAAAATCATCAACATTTTCCCTAGAAAATCAAGATTTTCTTTAAAACCAAACACTAATCACACCTCATCACCGCATCAACACTTATCTCTCCTTCTTCTCTTTTCTCCTTTTTCTCCTCAATACCACAACATCCCCATTCACACCATGACCAACATAGATTCATCCATATCTTGCCGCCACCACCACCATGGGCGACTTAACGGACACTTTGATGCTGTCAATGACTCCTCCGCTTCCAACCATAGCTTTAACTGCGCCTAACGCTGCTACTCCGCAATCCTTGAGTCTGTTACCTATCCGCGAAGATTGTTGGAGCGAGGACGCCACGTTGACACTCATCAACGCCTGGGGCCGTCGTTACATGGAGCTTAATCGCGGGAATCTCGTTCCTCTAATGGAACCTTGACTTCATCGTGGATTTTCTTCGATCGTCTTGACTCTTTGATCGGATCTAATGTGACGGTTAAGAAGCCGACTTTGACTCTGACTCCGATTCAGATTCAACATCCTCTGTCGTTGTCTTAGTCTCCTCCAGTGGGGGTTTCGTTGTATCAACATCAACTACCACCGATCTCGGCCCATCTCTCTCAAAACCTAGATCAAACCCTCATCCCAAAGAAAAAGCCGAAAGAGAGAGATCTTGATCTGAGGAAAAGCCGAAAGAGAGTGAGAGCTTCAGACTTTTGTAGAAAGAGAGAGGGAGAAGAAGCTTGATCTGCTCGCCGTTGGTTTGCTTGTGAGCTCTGGTGCGTGGTGGAGAAAGAAGGCTGAGTGAGCTCCGACCATGGACATTGGAGAGTGAGAGATTGAGCGTGAAGAGAGAGAGAATTTGAGATTAGTAATTAGTGTAGGGATTTTTTTTAAGCTGATGAGGTTAAAAAATTAAAAAGATAATGATTTTTAATTTTTTAAGAAATGATTTTAGTTTAAATTAGATTTAAGGTTTTTTTTAATTTAATTTTTTTTAATTTTCTGAGTTGGCTTTTTTAATTAATTTAAATGCTGACGTGGCATTTAAAAATGCTAAATATAAATTTTTTATTTTATTTTATTGGCTACGTCAGCAAACAGTGCATTCCGTTTGCCACGTATGCATTTTCTGTTACCGGGTTGAAGGCAGGGACCAAAATAAAAACGATTTTCTGAAATCAGGGACTGACCTAGGAGTGAAATTAATTTAGGGACAAAATTGAGAATTGGCCCAAAATGTAGGGGCCAAAAGTGCATTTTCGCCTTTACTTTATGGCCTTATGATCCATTATTCCTGCTGCTTGGGTTTAATAGCTTTTCTATCCAATTACTAACTCATTTCTGCCCATGTTGTTGGGCTTCTTCCTTCTACTAGGCTTCTCAAAATTGATCACCAACATTTAGCCCCCTGAACATATGAAGCGTTCCTGCGATTCATATGCGAATAAAAGACTTTCCAATCCTTTCTATCTTTCCTTCTTCTTTTTCTTCACGGGCTTTTTCGAACAGTAGTCCCCAACTCATATATGTGTGTGTGTGTGTGTGTGTGTGTGTGTGTGTGTATATATATATATATATATATTTTTTTTTTCCCTTGCCATGAACAATGTTGTCTCTTCGAATTTCCTAGTTTAGCCGTTATTCTGAAGTGCAGCCACCGCTTCATTAATTCCATCCCTTATCCAATGGTTGACCTGTCACATCCTTTTGTGTTAGTGTTAATGATGCTGGTATTTAAGAGAAGTTCCCTTTGTATTCCAAATACAAACACTCTCTCCCCTTCCAACACAAACATTTTCCCCATTTCCCTTTCTTCACCATGTTCTCCCTCTCAAACACTTTCATCCATTTACTCTGATCAACTGTTGCACCATGACGCCAGCGAAAGGCCAAAGTTCTTCCCGCCGCAAGGGAAAAGAGATTGTCTCTGACCCTCCCGCCACACGCGATGTAGGCGAAGAGGCCATGTATTCCAAATCAGACCATTCCGACGAGGAGGAAGCGCAATGCGCCCCTGATAGTGAGTGCGCTCCTCTTATAGATCCTTGGTACAATATCCATCCCCATTTCCCAAAGGTTCCCGGTGATTACACATTGCCGCCACCGAGCCATGTGTGGCTCGCTCTTTGCCGTCACAATACATACGTTTCTTGGGCTCCATTGGCTTCCTCGATCCTTAACCTCGTCATCCGCCAAGGCATTTCACTCCCCATGCCTATTCACTTCGAATTTAGATCGAGCATCGCTTTGGGTCGGAAGGAATAGGTGGATAGGGAGTTGTTCGACACGGGCTTCATAAGGTTGCTACAGCAAGCCGATGTATTGAAGGCTATTGTTTCATCCCGCTGTTTATCTAACTATAGGGACCTCTTTAACCTCCGCCATTTGGTCCACCAATGGTGTACCACTACTCACACTTTCCTTTTCTCCTGCGGTGAGATCACCGTGACTTTGGAAGATGTAGCAAATGAATTGCTTTTGCCCATCCTTGGCAATGTTGGTCCTGGCACTTTAGAGCTTTCCCCAGAAGAAGAGGCCATGGAGGCCGAGTTGAAGAAAAAGATGAGTGGTAATGCAAAGTTGTCGTTTTGGGTTGGTTCCTCTTCTAAAATTTCCATTACTGCTCGCCGTGCGGCTTTTATCACGTTCTGGCTTTGTAAGTTTATCTTTGGCTCTCATCCCCACTATGCTTTGAAGCCTTTATATTTTCGATTAGCTATTAAGATATTTTCCGGGATAAGTCTGCCATTGGCTCCTATGTTCTTAGGGCATTTGTATGTTCAATTAGACATTCTACGAAGCGATGAGAGACAGCCAGGCTCTTGCCACATAGTCACTTCTTCTGTTCACAGTACTATTCTGCAGCATTTGTTGTATGAGCGTTGTCCTAAGCACTTGGCGAAGTGTAGGCCTATCCGTTTTGCTAAGGAGAAGTATCAGTCGTGCCTGAGAGTAATTACCAATTTTTGTGGTAGATTTGAGTTTGACTTTCCATTGGCTTTTCGTTGGGTTGGTTTAAAGCCAATTGATCATTCTGCTATTGAGTTTTTTTATAAAGGAGTTGGATTTTCTTAGAGAGCATACAGGAACTTAGGTACATGTTACACATGCACAGATTCTATTATGGATCCATTTGTTAACACTGCTGGGACCACCACTCCATTGACTGGTTTCGAGGAGAGAGAGGGATTACTTACTTGGCAGCCACCAACGCTAGGTGGTTGCCTTATCTGGCTGACGAGGGCATTAGGTTTATGCACTATCCTGCCAACAGGGTGAGAAGACAGTTTGGGCTAGATCAGGACATTCCTAATGATCTTTCTTCCCTTATGGAGTCTCCCACCTCCATTTGACCATTCCTGCGGCACGATGCTTTTGAGTTCTAGAGGAAGCATTTCACTGCGGTTACTATTCCAAGCTCGTAGAGAGAGGGTATTTGTACTCCTGCTATGCACGGATACTGGCAGGCTTTGATGACTTCATTTGAGCAGGAATTGATGGGTAGCCAGGGTTTTTCTCTTATTCCTCCTGACGAGCTTAGTGCGGTCATTTCAGCCAACCCTTGGCTGCTTCTACCCTCTAAATCTGTGTTGGCATATGCTAGGAAGCAGAATCGGTCTGCCATTTTTGAGTGCGTTGAGAAGGATATGGGGTGTTTATGGCATGTTGGTGACTACCCTGCGGGTTGGGAGAAGAAAGTAAATGTGATAAACATTCCTGTGCCAAGTAAGAAAGGTTTTGCGAAGCCTAAGTCTGCCAAAAAGGGTGGTGACTCTTCTAAGGCTTGCTCAGATGTTGTACCTTTTGAGAGTGACCTTCCTCCCATAGGCAATATAGTTTTAAAGGGTTCTCCTCCTCCTTCTACCTGTACCCATTCTAGTGTGTGCCCTGCTGCCAGTAAGCCTAAGTTCACTGCTACGCGACCGTCTACCGATGCTCCTTCTTCTAGTAGGACACGAGGTAGTAAGAGAAATACCTCTCCTCCCCCTGCGTCCACCACCATTGAGCGGAGAGTATGTTATCTCTAATTTTGCCCTTTTTTTTTTTCTTTATATATAGGGCTTTTCCTGCAGTTAACCCCCATACACTTGTTAACTCATCTCTTCATCTCTGTCTTTTGCTTTATTTTCTTTTGTAGTCTAAGTATAAGGAGGATGTGTCTGCCACCCGTCCTATATTACTTGATGAGCCTGAGTTTGAGGTATGTCTCCTCCCTTTCTTTTTTCTTTTTCTTCTCTTTTGCATATATTTCCTCTACCATATGCCGTTGGTTGTCTCATCTCCTTTTCAGCACCATCATCAGTTATGGATTCCTTTGTTCCTTTTTTTTTTTTTTTTTTGCTTTCCAGGATGAGCCCAAACCTATATCTGTATACCACCCCACGGCTTAGGAGATTTCTGCCTCCATGGGCACACCCATGGAAATTTTCTTTGATGGGGCTGATGTAGTGTTTGAGGCTGCAACACCTGCCCCTCCTGCTGCTACACAAGGAGTTCCTGCTGAGGCTCCTATCCCTTCCACTAAGCCGGTACCCATAGGTGAGGGTACTTATACGGAGAGGGTTAGTGAGACTACTCCTGCTCCTGTTGAGACACTTACTCCCTAAGAGGGAGTCATTCCTTCTACTATTGCTCGGACTGAGGTTGCTTCTCCTGCCACACCTCTCGTTATCTCTACCAGGCCATGAAGGATGATTCCTCCTTGGTGGTTACTCTTTCTTCCATCCCATGCTCTGCCACACGTGGACCTAATGCAGACTTGTCTTCTGAGAGATCTGAGGATGTTCTTGAGGATCCTAATGAATGAAAAAGAGAGTTTCTGACTCTGAGGAGGAGGAAAGTGCTGAGCATGAGGCCGAATTCGTGGGTATGTGTCTCCTTATCTTGTTAAGTTCCCTCCTCCCTCATTTTTTTTTCTTATTATCTCCGCTTTATGCATATGTATTTGTGTCACCCCTTTACTGTGGCCTCCCTTGATTTTGCCTATCATTTTTTCTGGTTGCAGAGACCTTTGAGGAGCTAGGAGTTGCAGTAGACACAGATATGCCTACAGCCACTTCTCCTGCCGCACCTATAGCACCCGTTTCTGCCATACCTTCAACACCAATTTCTGCCGTACCTACTGTATCAGTTTCTGTTATTCCCACAGCTCCAATTCTTGCTGTCCCCATAACCCCTACTCTTATGGGTTCTGGTGTGTTTCTCTCCCTCCTCTCTTTCTTCACTTCTTCATTGTGAGCTCATTCTCCTTAGCTCATGGTTTCTCACACCATGCTTCATGTTTTCTTGATAGGTCCACTTCCCACTGCCCCTTTTCAGTTTGAGGTAGGCAGCAGTTCTGCCACAATTCCTAACCTTATGAGTGAGGCCGCAGCCTTTTTTGCTCGCTTTGATCAGCCTAAGGTTAATGACCTTGATCCTGCAGACTTCTGGGGTTCTAGTCCTCCCTATGTAGACTTCCATGGCTTCAAAGTTCCTAAGGATAATGCTTCTCATTTGGAGGCGGTCTACAGTAGCCGTTGTGACTTCATGCAAGGATTCTGCCTTGGCTGTTCTGCCAAAGAGCACTTTTTGAAGCTGTTGGGGAGCGTGATGAACGATATTGAGCATAATTTTGTTGACACAGTTTCTACTGAAAGGATCCTGCAGTGGAGGGCTGCGATTCAGGAGCTTATTAGCGTGGGCTTTGCTGTGGAGTTCATTCTGGACCATCTTCGTGAGATTGCCCGAGCCTTTTTTTTGGAGGGTCGTCGTGAGCACCTTCTTTCTAGCATTGGTGGATCCAGTTGTTTTGGAGATCAGCTCCTTATTTCTGAGCTTCGTTGATGATGATGTAGCTCCCCCCGTCATTTTTTTTTTTTTTGTTCTCTTATTACCTTGTCTAGTACACTTTATGTTTCCTATAGCACTTATTTGGAAAATTTGCCACCGTTTGGGTTTGTAACTATGATGCTACACTTTGTTACTGCTTTTGTTATTACTATGACATAGAATGTTTTTATAATACTTCATACTTTTTCATTACATACTCATGAAAGCATGTTACAATCTTGTCTTGTGACATAGTCACTTGAAGGAAAAAGGAAACATAAAACTCATTAAACAAAAGGGATAACTACATAACCTCTTTTTTTTTTTTTTAAGCATAATAACGTTTCAGCCACTTCCCATTGATGGGATCCAGCAGTTTCTTGCCATCCATCTAGGCCAGACGGTACTACCCACTTGGATGCGCTTCTCTTATCACAAGGGGTCCCTCCCATTTTGGTGCAAACTTAAATGGTCCTGCCATGCCTCACCTAACGTAGTCTGCTATCTTTAACACAAGTTGCCCTTTTGCGAACACTCTTTCTTTAATCATTCTGCCATAGGCTTCAGTCATCCTTTGCCTATATTTGTTGCTGCGCTCTTGAGCCTCTTCCCTTCTTTCATCAAGCCCTTCTAGGTCTTTATACATTTCTGCTGCAAAGACCTCCTTTTCTTTTCCCTTCTCCCACACCTGCATAACTCTTAAGGACGGAGTCATTACTTCTGCCGAGCTCATTACCTTTGTCCCGTAGACTAAGGAAAAAGGTGAAATCCTATGGTAGATTTTGGCGAATTTCTGTAGGCCTAGAGAGCGTCTAGCAGATGCATTACCCATCCTTCGGTGTATTCTTGGCTCATTTTGCTGATGATCTTTATGAGGGTCTTGTTTGTCGCCTTTACTTGCCCATTTCCTTGAGGGTAATAGGGTGATGAACGATGGTGCTTGACTTGGTAGAATTTCAGCATCTTCCTTACTTCATTGTTAACAAAGGGTGTGCCATTGTCACTGATAATCTTGTGGGGTACCCCAAACCTCACAATTATGTTTTCTTTGATGAAGTTTACTACCGCTCCTCTTGTGGCTTTATGGAGTGGCACTGCCTCTGCCCATTTGGTGAAGTATTCTATAGCCACTAGGATCCATATGTACCCATGTGATGGGGGATTAACTGGTCCCACCAAATCAAGCCCCCAAGTGTGGAAGGGCCATGGGGTGACCATGCTGTGTAAGTTCTGCGGATGAGTATGGATTAAGTTAGCCTGTACTTGGCAGCTGTGGCATTTTTTTACAAATTTTGCCTTATCTTTCTTCATAGTGGGCCAGTAGTAACCCATTTGCAGTAGGCATCTGTATAGCTTTTTCTTCCCCTGGTGTTCCCCACACTGTCCTAAGTGCACTTTTTTTATCATCCCTTTTACTTCCTCGGGACCCAAACATCTTAAGGAATCCCCATCATATCCTTTTTTGAAAAGGACTGCGTTATGTAAAAAGTAACGTGCTGCCAACCTCTTAAGCTTGTATCTTTCACTATGCTTTTGTGGCAGGATACCTTCTATTAAGTACTGCGTGAATGGACTTCTCCAGTCTTCACTGACAAACACAGCGTAACTTTCCTCTCTGTCTGCTGCAAGCTGGCAGGTCTAGCATTGGGTTTGGACTTGGTCTGCGTCTTTACCCATACTTGGCCAATAGAAGCCTACCCTTTGAAGTCTGCGGTAAAGGTTGACCTCTCTGCAGGATCTGCAAGTCTTGTCATGTACTTCTTTTAACTTTCTCTAGGCCTCCCCCACCTGGCATCCTGCGGTACAATTCTCCTCTCACCAGGGCATAGTCGTTTAGCACATTTAGTTCTGTAGTGTCTTCTTCCTTCATTAAGGCCTCCCTTATGGGAATCCACCAATCTCCTTCACACTGTTTCTCCTAGAACCTTTCCTTCAACATCTTAATTATAGACTCTTTCCTCTTGCTAACTTCTATCCTGGTGTTATCCCCTTCGAAAATTATTTGTGAGCCTAATGCGTCCAGCGCATCCGCAAACCAGTTTTCGTTCCTTGGAGTATGCTCTATTTCGAAGGTTGAAAAAGTTTCCTCCATCTTCTGGGTCATTGCTCTGTACGGGGCGAGGTTGGGTTCCTTTAAGGAGAAGCTCCCTTTGGTCTGGCAGACCACTATGTTCGAGCCACCCATCACTCTTAAATGCTTGATTCTCATTTCGAGGGTCGTGGCTAGCCCGGTTAGATAGGCTTCATATTCTGCCGTGTTGTTCGAACAGGGGAATTCTAATTTGAATGATAGTGCCACAGCCTTGTCTTCTTCATGATACAAAACTACTCCCACTCCTCCTGATTGGGTGGTGGAAGACACATCAAATTTCATTATCCATTACTCTTTGGCTTCTTCTGCCATGGCTACTTCTCCTGGGACCACATCATCCAGCGGGAGTTCTTCTTCTCTTGGAAACTGTGCCAACAAATCTGCTATAGTCAGACTTTTTACTGCCTTGGGCGTCTTCGCTTTCAGGTCATATTGTGACAATTGTAATAACCACTGGGATATTCTGCCAGAGAGAATCAGTTGCCGCAACAAGGCTTTAATTGCGTGAGACTTAGTCATCAGCCACACCTCATAAGCTAAGAAATAATGGCATAGCCTTTGCGAAGCATACACAATACCCAGGTATGCCCTTTCTGCTCTTGGGTAACGTGTTTCTGTATCTTTTAGAGCACGGCTGATGTAGTAAACTGGCTGCTCAATGCCTTCTCCATCCTCTTGAGCGATCAATGCACCTATGGCATACTAGTTAGTGGCTAGGTAGAGCAACAATGTCCTCTTGCGGATTGGGGCTTGCATAATAGGAGGTTTATCATAATCTGCTGTAGCCTTTTGAAGGCCGTCTACTGTGCTTCTCCCCACTCAAAGCTTTGCCCCTTCTTAAGCAATTTATCGAAAGCAGAAGTAATTGATGCAAATCTAGGGATGAATCTTTGGATATATGAGACCTTCCCCAAGAAACTCTTCAACTCCTTTATAGTGGCCGAAGGTTTCATGGTTGCTATAGCCCTAGCTTTGGTCGGGTCCACGTCTATTCCTCTGCTGTAAACCAGGAAACCCAAGAATTTCCTCGAGGATACTCCGAACGCACACTTAAGAGGGTTCATCCTTAGTTTGAAAGTTCTGCACCTCTCAAATACCTTTTTCAACACTTGGACGTGTTTTTCTCACTTCTTTGGTTTTACTACTATGTCATCCACATAGTCCTCTAATTCTTGGTGCATCACGTCATGAAATATAGCTGTCATTGTCCGTTGATAAGTTACGCCTGCATTTTTCAACCCAAACGGCATCATTGTGTAGTAGAAGTTGTCTATGGGTGTTTTGGAAACAGTTTTCTCCACATCCTTTGGCGCCATTCTGATCTGATTATACCCATTGAATCCGTCCATAAATGAGAACATGGCACTCCCTGCTGCAGAATCTATCAGTAAATCCACGTTTGGCAGTGGAAATTCGTCTTTCGAGTAGGCCTTATTGAGATTTCTGAAATTCTTATCTGCTTGTTCTTCTTCTTCACTGGCATTATGTTGGACAACCAGCGCGGGTACTGAATGGGCTTAATGAATCCTGCGGCTTGGCCTCGGGATCCACATTCAGTGTATGCACTACCAGCCCTAGATCCAACCCTGGCATTTCATTATAGCCCCATGTGAAGACATCTTTGTATTCCTTCAGCAACAGTATCAATTCTGACTTTTCCTTTTCTGACAACCTTAAACTGATTAAGATGGGCCTTGGTTCCTGAGAGTTAGACTCAAGGTTAATTTCTTCCAACTTTTCTTTTTCCACAACTTGTACATCTTTTTCTGCCACGACTTCTTCATCTTTTTCTTTATTACTTCCTTCCTCTGAGCTTTCTTGAGCCACGCAACATACCAAGCTCTTGTGCTGCCGGTCTTGTTTGGGGCCCACTTATACTTCACTTGTGGGCCCTGCGCACCTTCATAATTTGTATACAATCCTTCCATCAGGGCCCTGGACTCTGACACATTGTGGTGTGTCATTTGATTCTACGGCAGGTGCTTCCTTCCTTTTCTTTTTTCGTGCTAGCAACTCCTTTAAATCAGGTTTCGGATCACTTTGGATGTCTTCCCACTTAGGTACGAAGGTGCCTCGTGGCTTTAATACTGAGCTTTCCCCAAATGGTGCCGTAGAACATAGTTTCTACCAAATGAGCCTCCGTCTGCTTAAATGGCGAGGGATTTGCTGCTATGCGTATCATTCTACCATTCAACCTTCCCTTCACACACTGGTGATAGGTGGATGGGACTAATCGGTGTTTGTACAACCATGGCCTCCCCAACAACACATGATACGAGACCTCCATCTTTACCACGTGGAACCAAGCTAAGGAAGCTATGAGGCCCACCTTTAACCACAATTGGATGTGGCCTGCAGTGTATTCGCACATTCCTCCGAACCTTGTCACTTCCATTGGGCACCCCTGAATCTTTCTTTCTGAAATTCCTGTCGCTTGTAGAGTGCTCAATGGAATGAGATTTACAAAAGCACCTATATCCACCAAGGCTCTCTTGATGGGGATTTGATTTATGGATGTTGCTAAGTAAAGGGGCCTTCTGTGGTCTGGGTACCCCACCTCCATATTCTCATTACTAAAAGTAATTTCACTCAACTCCTGTAAGAGGGCTCTGTCATTTGTGACTTCTGCTAATAAACATTCTATTCCTGCCCCAGAGGCAATGCTCACCAGGGCCTCTGTGGCTATTTTTCACTTCTTCGCCGTAAGCCCCAATTGGTCAAACAAATTTTTGAATTTGGAGCTCTTTTGTAAGGTGATAATTACTGCAGCAGGCAGGACTGGATTCTCCTCTTTGTCTTCCCCTAGATCTGCATAAATTACTATCGCTACTACACTCTTCCCTTTGTGGTTTGGGAATGAGTTTCTTTGAACTTCCTGCTGAGATAGTTCTAGGTCCCTTCTTTGATCTTGCGGTGTATTAGTTTGTGGAGCGCCCAACATTCTGCGGTAGGATGTTGCATGTAGTTGTGCAGTCAACAGAAGCATGAGTCCCTCCGCTCTCCTTTTGTGGGCTCTCTAGAAACTTGATTAGGATTAAAGACTCCGTCTGCTATCCACTTGTCCAGGAGCACATCTAACTCCTTTGGGGTATATAGTATTGGTGGGAGAGTATCATATTCCCTTCCATCAGTTTTCCTTCTTCGTTCACTAGTGGATACTACCATAGCTTGTGGTGCGTTTCTTTTGTCGGAACTTGGCTTCACCAACTAGGCAATCTTCCTGGCTTTTTGCAACAACTGCGCAAATTGAGAGATTTCTAAGTTTTCCAAGACTGCCCTGTACTCCCTAATCATATTTGTCATACACATTTCCACCAGTGTTCTTTCTTCACAATGATTATAGCAGTCGAGTGCTATGTCCCTGAACCTTTTAATATATTCCATTAAATCCTCACCATTTCTTTGCTTGGTTGCTTGCAAGGTTGCAAGCATTACTGTTTCTTCTCCATGGAAGTATTTAGTGCAAAATACATCCACCATGTCATCTCAAGTTGGGATGGATCCTGGCTTTAGGTCGATGTACCAGGTGTATGCTCGGTCACATAGTAATTTGGAAAACTCCCGAAGACATAAGTCCTCGTCTGCTGCATAAGGGCCAAGAGTATCAATAAACTTGCTCACGTGCTCAACGACATTTCCCTTCTTACCATCGTACTGCGCAAAAGCTCGTGGTTCATATCTCTCGAGGTACGGTTTACTGAGTACCTTTAGTGGGTAAGGAGGTTTTCGTGCATAGAATCTCTCCATAGGTGCTCTGGACCTCTCTTGCTCCAGGAGGGTCGCTACTTTGGCCATAATGATAAAACATTGTTCCGCATGTTGTGGGACACCTCCTGCTGGTGTCTCCTCTTTATCTACCGCATGCTCTAGGTCATGCTGACTCCCTTTTTCCTTCGTTTTGTCTATTTTTAGCTGACGGATTTCTTCCATCATTTGCTGCTGTGAGTGCTGCAGGGACTGCAACACCTCAATAAAGATGTTGGCGTTGTCAGTGGGGATTCTTGGCTGTGATTAGGGTTTAGCCCCCACTCTGTTAACGCCTTGTGTTTGGTTAGACTGCTATTAGTGAGTCGTCGTTGGCCTAGACTCTGCCTGCGAGGGCACGGTGCTCATGTTTCATGTTGAACTAAATTTTGGGGGCATTTGTTTGCGAGGGTTCCTGTCCCTATCTGCTTCCCAACTCCCCAGTGGAGTTGCCAATTTAAATGTGGTGGACCTTTTTGTAATGTTGGACTGGGCTGCCTCCTGTCGTGCTGGGCCTAAGTGTTCTAGATCAGGGATTTGGGACTGGTCCAATTGTAACCCACCTTGGTCCAGCTTGTACACAAACCATGCCTCATTTGCCAAAACTTTGGTTACATGCCCATGACAGGTGGAGTTGCTATGGGAAAGTTATGGCAGGCAGATATAATAAAGATAACAAAAGAGATACGTTTGCTACTTGGACAGAAATAAATAAAGGGTAGCGACAAGAAAGTGCTCTTTTCATGAAATAGCATAAATAAATGAGGAAGAGATAGCAACAAGTTTATTGAATCAAAGAGAGAAACGTTAGTTTGTCGTGCCAAGTTATGTTACAGGATCGAAGTTAAGAAGGGTACCATTTTCTCAATGCAAATAATCTCCCCAAGAAGAAATTAATTGCTTTAAGGGAGCGGGCCTAAATGACTTGTGCCCAGAAGAATCTTTTGCCTTTAACAGAGAGCATAGGGTTTAGAGGGAGAGAGGAGATCAACCTATTGATGCATGCTTGCCATTCTATGCTCTCTATTTTCTTTCGTTATTTCTAATTCTTTTTCTTTTTCTCTCTTCTTTTCTCAGTATTTGCTTCTTTGTTGTGATTCTCTCCTAGAGGTTACTATTACTGTGTTTGTGATCCTCCATTTATGCACGGCAAGAACCATTTATATAATGCCTACCGTGACCGAATTCTACTATTTTAACTTTTAACTACCTTTGTCTGGTATGGGTGTCCTTGCCGACCACCACTGGTTTATTAGTCCCCCAGCTACCACCACTTACCTGTGTTGGTTGTGCTACCAGACAAAGAAGACCATTTTGTTTGTTTGTTTGCAGTGGCACTCTTACCTGCTACGGTGTGGGTGCTCTCTCTCTTCCTATCTTTCATGGCATGCACCTAGTGGTTCCAACTCATCTTTACTTCTTTTGGGCAGTATGTCATCCCAGTAGGACATTTCCCCCAAAAGAGCCTAAGCAAGAACCCCAGAATAGGTTTTCCCCCTCTCCCTACCGCCAGACCATACCCTCTTACCTCTGACCCATGACCTTACCACTTCCTGTATTAGCTGGGTATAGGCTGGTGATGTCTGAGCCTTGCGTGTGCTCCATTTTTGTGTATGTCCAAAATCTGCCTACTACTCATGCGTTCGCTGTGATCTGGAGGCTCGTCTGCACATTCTGCCGCTCATCCTTAGCTTCTTATGGCGTGAGCCATTTTCTAACTTCTTATTCTTTAGGGTTTGCTCCCTCTGAGGGCTGGGCTTTGCTTGACTGTAGGCATTTCCTCCTTCAGCCCATTCTTTTTCTCTTTTCTGCAGTCCTTGCATTTCCTGCCGTACCACTCTACTATTCCTACTGCAGTGTTATTTGACCCAAGCCTGCTGGGCCTCTTTAGGCTTACTGCTTATTCTTCTCTCAATGACTTAGTATGGTCATTAGGCTTTTTTTATTACATTGCTTGCAGGCTCTGTGTCCCATTCATTTCCTTTTGGGCATCCTCGACCCATTTACTTTCCTTGGGCATCCTCGACCCTTTCTAATTCTGTGTTCCCATGAGCTTTTACTAACTTCTTTGGGCTTCCCTGACCCAATTACTTTATCTTTCATCCTTGGGGCTCATGGACTTTCCATCAACCCCTTACTTTCCTTACTTGCATTACTTCGGGCCTACTGTGGCCCATTCTCACTTTTCTACATCACATACTGCCCATGGGTTTGCTACTTCTCTATTTCTGGGCTCCTCAAGGTCCGTTTGCTTCCTCAAGACCCATTTTTTTATTTTATGGCCTTATAATCCATTATTCCTGCTGCTTGGGCTTAATGGCTTTTTTATCCAATTACTAACTCATTTTTGCCCATGTTGTTGGGCTTCTTCCTTCTACTAGGCTTCTCAAAAATGATCTACAACATAGATTTGCCTCTATCTTATAATTTATAAGAGAAATATTATGTCCACAATACTTTCACAGAAAATCTTAAGTGACAAGTTGTTTTTAGTTATATTAAGGTGGGCAAAAAAGTAATTTAAGTTGTGGATTCAAATTAGCACCAATAACAACTTATTACTTATGATTTGTTATAAAAGTGTTATGAAAATGTTGTGAACGATAGTACTTCTCTATAATTTCTTATCTTCTTGAAATTTCTCATTTGCATTTTTTCCCCTTTTTTCTTGGCCTAAAAACTTGTGTGTTACACAAGGATCTTCTCCCGGCAGTTTTTTTTTTTTTTTTTTTTTTAATAATTAAAAAAAGAAAAAGATTATTTCACTCATGGTACAAATACATAAGCGGTTGAAACTTGAAACAGTAGAAACTACAGACTCAAAATTCAAACCATTGAAATTCCTATTGACTAGGATACTTCAAAAATATAGAAAAAGTGATAAGCCATGAACTACAATGAACCCTGTTATGTATGGAATTCTTTACTTTTTGGCTTGCAGCAAGACCTATTCTAACAAGTAAACAACAACCATGACAAACTAGATCAATCCTTCATCCCAATCTGATATCTGCCTCTAAAATTCCCATACAGCTTGAACTTTTACTGCTTCAACTAACAAACTGCATTTAAAGTGGCATAACCACAAGGTCCACAACATTCACTTCTCACACCAATTTGTAGCTACACCTACACATAATATTGTCAACCACCTCTCCTCCCTTCTCTCTTTAACTTGTTTATTTCACTTGTGCATTTAATTTCCTAATCATCAAACCATATCATAAGATCAACACTCATCTGGTCCATCCAATTCCAAATACAGATTATTATATCAGCTACATATTATCACATTTTAGCACACCACACAAACCTTATCCCTTCAAAATTTTCTCAACTTAGATAAAGCTTGAACCACTCTTTAAGGTAGTCCTTATGAATGGGACATAGTTTTGCATGAGGGCTAGGCCCAGATAGAGAGAATCTTATTCGTTGGGGTCCATTGACAGTGACTTGGATCAGACTTGTTGCTATCCAAATTCTCTAAATTTGAATAGGGTTGCTCTAACTTGGCCCAATGTGTCTACCTTTGGTGTCACATACATAGCCCTAGTAAAGTAAATGTTGAAGGTGAGGGCTCAACATTTGTGTTGACCTAAAGTCGTGAAAGAAGGGATTCAATTTTCAAAAAGATGTGTTGCATGGAAATGACTTTGAACTGGTTTGTCACTGCCAGCAATGATAAGTGGCCGGCATGTTGGATTGACTAGGACTATAATTTGGTTTTAGGTTAGCTCGACATGCTGCACGTGATCATGGAGTTTTGTAAGGGTACAACTGTGACTGACCATGACCATGTCGTAATAGAAAATGAATGATGATGATGATGATATTACTACTGGGATAGACATAGAGATAATGACGAAGTGCAAATCAATATCAATCTATAACTGTGAAAGAATCAATGTCTAGCTAGTAAGAACATTGGATTTAGATATTTGGTGACTGGATGAGAATGGGTACAAGAGCATGAAGCTCTTTAGTGTAAGATGTGTTCAGTGCCAGAAATGGTGTTGCATATGGTGCAAATTCTTTGAACTAAATTTCTGTCATGAAGATCTTGCTATATATGACACACAAGTAATGCTAAACACCATTTTTACCCCCCCAAAAAAAAATATATATACAAATTTGCAAATGGAATAAATGGTTCCTTTATAAATTGTTAATTATATGTTTGGTTTTACTTTTGCCAAAGTTTTACTACTTCAGAACTTTTTTTATTAATAATTTCAAATTTGAGAGAGAGAATCAAGTTACATCTAGTGTAATTCTTTGTTAATTTTACATCACTTAATAATTTTTTATTATATAAATATATTGAAAATCTTATTGTTGGATTACACGTTTTCATTATTCTTAACACACATACTAAATTTCATATTATTTAAATATTATTTACTAGTTTGATGTATAAATTAATCTTTGATGTGTAATTTTAAAATACAAAATAACTTGAAGTTTAAACATTTTTTTAAATTATGTAGTTATCAATCTTTTAATATTTTGAAATTTTGCAAGCATAAATGATGTTAGAAATATTAGTCAATAGTGAATTTGTCCAAAAAAAAAAAAGTATCTAATAGAAAATTATGGAATGATTTAACATTGAAAAAAAGTTCTAAGTTATATAATGTGCAAGTTGAAGTCAACCCTATCTCTCTCTCTCTCTCTCTCTCTCAAAAACACACACTACGCTACGGATTATTGGTAGAAAGCTTTACTCCTTCAATCCCACCTCCCATTCCCAACAATCAACATTAAGGTTGTCAAAATCAGGATCTTATGTAGAATCGTGGGAGGTAGGTGGGATTGTGAATCGTAGGATCGGATCGTGGATTATGGATCGTAAGATCTTACATTATTTGAGAAAAAAAAACACATTGATGTGTTAAATAATCACATAAATTGTACATTCATTGATATAATTACCATACATCACTACATCTATTTGTAAGCATCATTTAAAGAGGCCAAAAACCTCAAAATGTGACACTCTATTGGGATATTTTTTATTTGGGTCCAACTGACACTCTCTCTATATTAGAGTGGAAAAACTTGGTCTATTAGGATTTTATTTTTCATTTGAGTCCAACTAAAGCCTTCTGTCAAGTTAAAAAAGATTACAAGAAACTAAGGTCGTTTGAGATCATTAGAATCGTACGATACTACCGATCCTGAATGATCGCAAAGATCCTTGAAAGATCTGGATAGTTTTGAGCAAGTAAGATGGTAAAATCATAGGATTGTAGGATCTAGATTAGAATTTTGACAACCATGATCAACATCTATTGAACCAGCTAATATAATTTTTTATTTAACATCCAGGTTGGGGTTATTGACTAGATTAGATTAGACAAATGGATTTGTGAATTGTTCAGTTTGCCTTTCAACTTTTCATGATGAAATGATTCTTTGGCTTGGTTGACCCTTCTTACCTATCGTGTTGATCATGCTGATAATAGTCTCTAATCAATGAAACGCGTAAGGTAGTGTGTCTTTGTGATAATCTTATTAATTACTATTGTTTATCCACTTTGACATCTATATTTTCATCATATAAAAATGTTGCTATGACCTCATGCTAACTATTATTAATTTCTAACAAAAACAAAAATTAATAATTAGAATATGAAAGTATCCTTTTTGGCAATCGATGTAAATTAATCATCCATCTATCATTTGGTCCTGGCATTACATCACGATTTCAAGTCTGTAAATAAGCTCATGGTCATTTTAAAACAAAATATAGAAGATGAAAAAAAAATTAATAAAAATAAAATAATAAAAAAACACTAAAGGAATATTGTTGAAACAAACAGTTACAATTTGTCTAGTTTGCAGTTTTCAGTTTCCAGTTTGATTAATAGATAAACTGGGTTTATGTAGAGATTACAATCAAATCAAGTGAAGGAACAAGCAAGTGCATGCATTAAACAAATCATATAATTTTTGTGTCTTCACAAATATAAAATTTATAAGAATTTGTATGAAAAGGATGATCAGGGGTATTTTTCTCATTTGAAAAAGAAAAAACAATTTAATTACAAAAACAAACTTAGTATTCGTATTTAATGTGCATACATCCATGCGAGACAAGGGTGACCCTCTTTGAGCAGAAGTTGATGAGAGATCATTATCATGCGGGTTTGGCAAAGGAGACAAGATAATAGGTCTGCTTGTCATCTTATTTGGACAATGGGGCCTTTCCTACTAGCCCAACCAGAGGCCAACATTTGTCACCCACCACATATTGATTATTTCATATCTCCCACTCCCTCTCCCTCTATATAAGGCCTAAATGCCCAAGACCTCCTCAGGACCACAAAACAACTTCAATACCAACCAAAGTTCCTAGTTACTGCACCAAATTTGTTTACTTCTTCCATTTCAGCATAGGCAGACATGGCAGCTAACACATTATCATCAACAAGGAGTTTGAAGGTTCGATCATGGCAACGATGCTCAAAGCAAGTTAGAGAGCGGCGGGCACGGCTCTATCTCATATGGAGATGTACAGTGATTCTCCTATGTTGGCATGACTAAGCTCTTGGAGAGCAGTTAGAGCTCCATTTGAAGCGCCTTCAATTAGTCTTTGCCTAACTGACTAGGTGGAAGCTCATATACCTGGGAGTTGTGGCCTTGTGGGAGTTTAATTAGCATTGAGTAAAGCAGGATTTGATGTAGTTTTGGTTATAAGAGACAAAAATCAGATCAAACTGGGAATGTCCAGTGGATGTATAAAAGATAAGTACCATAGGAAGAAAGCTGAATTAGCTACATGTTTAAGTTATGTTTTGCTATTGTGTATATATCTCTCATAGCTAGTGTTTTTCAACTTGCTGGGCCCTTCACTCTCTAGAGATAAAACTTAATCTGGTGAGGGGTAACACATCTCATCCTTGGAGCAGTTACCTCTGCAGACTCTTAGCTATCTCTTAACCATCAATGGATGTATGACAAAACAACCAAATATGCATTCAACTCTGTTGTTGCCTTAAACAGGTCAAATCAAAGTTTTACTTCTAAGAAGCCGTTGCACCAATCGGCACAATAAACGTCAGGGTTCAAAGAATGTATATGCATAGTATATATGCATCCTTTGTTTTACAGTGTATGAGTCTCACGACAATAACACCCACATACTATGTAACAGATGATGCATATATTTGATATATGAGATAATTATTATTACAAGGTTCCTATACAAGTTTGACTAATTTTTAATGTCACAAGTAAAGCCTTTGACTCATGCAAGAAACTGTTTTTTTTTTTTTTTGTCCTCTTTTTTACCTTAGATAACAGGTGTATGTAAGTTCACACCGGGTATATGAGATAGCTCCTCTCTCGTTTGGGACTCAGCAATTTGTTTAGTTGGGATGAATCATCTTCTCAACTTGGCCAAATCAGGTTTTGTCCTCTTTTTTACCTTAGATAACATGTGTATGTAACGGTACTCCCACATACATAAGAGGTTCACACCGGGTATATGAGATAGCTCCTCTCTCATGGGACTCAGCAATTTGTTTAGTTGGGACGAATCATCTTCTCAACTTGGTCAAATCAGGTTTTAAGCAGGGACTAAGCAACTTCCACCCTATGCCTCACTCAAAGATTAATAAATGATTAGGTAGAGAGGGTATTGGCATCAAACTTGGTCCTGCAAATGAATTTCTTTGTCTAATAAATCCCATCTGGATTAAACAGGCCTGAGAAACCCATTTTCCTAAAAATATACAGTCAAACGTAATTTTCACTTCGCAATGATCAGGAATCTATGGAAGCAGGACCAAGGTAAGTTTATCCATTAGAAAATGCTAGTCAAAATGAGACAAAACATGCTAAGAGTTACTGTACAATCAAAAAAGTGAAGGTGAAGATAATATCTAGTGCTGGACGAATATAAACAATGGTTTCGACAGCTGGGACTTTTGTACGATGTTCCAACACTATATGTTAAAAGGCCAAATATCGCGTACAGAAATTTGGGAAAGCTTAAAAACCAAGACATGGGTCATGAAAAATCTAAATATCATAACACGCTTAGATTTTTTTTAGATTTTTTGCTGGACCATTAGCTATCATTTCCCCCTTACTACCAAAACAACTTTACTGTGTATGCATAGTTTCCAATCAATTCCTAGTGTCAATAAAATTCTATGTATGGCTCATATTATTAAAAAAAAACATTGCATACAGATTCTGCATAGAATTCTCCAATTATTGTTCAAGATATGCACTGTACAAAATAGAATCTGGAGATGGTAATCAGCATCCAGTTTACCATATATCATAATGTATAGAACCCGCGGTGCTAATATTAAAATCCTAACTAGCAAATGAAATGAAAAAAAGGTAGACAGCTGACCACTACAAGACTCATAAAAAGGACTCCTATGAATTTTATTCTGCCATATTCACAATCTATGCACCTCAGATGTCAAATTCTGCATCTTTGTCAAAAAAATCCCACCCATCATCCAGAAGTGCTTGGTGATCAGCTTTGGTTCCTTCCTCTACAGGTCTACTTTTTGGTGATAGGCTGTCAACAGAGGGTGTTGGGCTTGTCCTCTTTGGCGTCTCAGATGACTTCCCTTGCTCAGTAACCAAAACAGGTGCCTCACTTTTAAGGGATGAACCTGAAGAAGCTAAACTGTGCTCAGAAACCATATCAGATTCCATGCTTTTCACGGATGAGCCTGAAGAAGCTAAAGTGCCCTCAGGAACCAGACCAGATACCATGCTTTTCACAGATGTGCCAGAAGCAGCTAAGATGCAACTAGTCTGGCTTGAGGAAACAGATTTGCTTAATGGAACACGGTCGTCAAACTTCTCTTTCAGTAGACTCACATCCTGACAAATAACAGAAATTTCTCCTCTGCACAATGATAAAATGACAACACTTCATTATCAGAATCCTTCCAAGGTCAACAAAAACAATGACATACAAACATATGTATACATGTAGCAACGGAACAGAACCTGGAAAAATAAACTACAAAATAACTTCTACATTTTTTATTTTTTATGTAGGGTTCACCTAAGCAGATACCAAATTTGAAATAAAGTTCAAAAAAATTTGGGGGAAAAAAGTTTATGGCCAGAATATATATACATGATAACATGCAAAATGAATTCCAATAGAATTGAATAGTGGAAAAGAAGGCATGTGACCATCCTAACTAGTCTGTTCAGGATCCCCAAATATTTGCGTCTAAGGCTTGGCGGTGGTGGTTGTTGAGTGAGATGCAAAATGATAAAAGAAAACACTAAATTTTTTTTGATAAGTAAAAACAGAGAAGCAAAGAAATCACTAAATTTATTTTTAAAGAATGTTGATTTAATTTCTTTGACCAAACTTTGCCAAGAACTAAGTAGCATATAGAATGTGCAAAAAGTTGTAGTGGTGGCATCAGTCATGTTATACAGTAGTAAATTTGGACAACTGATAAAGTTTCTATTGGTTTTGACTTTTTAAAAAATAAAAATTCACAAGCAAAACCATGAATGCTTAACTATAACAGTTGTGTGTTTGTGTGCACACGCACATGCAGCATTTGGAGTTTGGAGGAGGGAGAGGGTATTAATGTTTCAAAAGGTTAGCACATCAATCACTTTAAAAGACAGTGGAGGAGCTCTATTGTTTGTCTTAACAGTGAAGTACCAATCAAAACTTCATTTAAAAGAAGCAAAGAAACTTACTGCAACATATCAACAATGTGACCACGGTCTATTAGAAACTCCCGCAACTGCAATAAGCACAAATTTGATTAGGTCAAAAATTGTAGTTATTTCTTTTTCATTGAAGAGGTCCATGGTGAGTCAAATCGATTGCTACCTTGGAATTCTCCTCTGCCTCCTCTTTTAGTATCTTCGACTCCTGAAGCACCTTCTCCATTATAGCATTTTGTTCAGCAAGAGCTTTTCGTGCAGATTTTTCTTTATCTAGCCTTTCCTGCTCAGCTGCTTTCCTCATCTCTTCTGCGATAGATAATCGTGCTTCTAGGCTTTGGTGCATCTGAAGGGGGTAATAATGAATCCAAATTAAAAAATATTCAAATATTGATTACACCCTTTTTGCAACTTCATATAATTTGACATATAACTATCATCATCAAAGAATAATGTTGTTGACAGCATCTATACATTTTTTTTATTAGGAACCTTTGTCTAAAGAGCTCAAACCAAAATCCAATTAAGCAAATCCAATTAAGCAGAGTTTAAGTTAAGGATGCAAACCAAAATAACATTTTCTTGCATTTCTTGGCCGTTGCTGATTTTAAGAAGAAACTCTAGCAAAGTGGATTAATATGAAAGCCACTGTATTTAGTTATAGGTTGATTACAAGTTACAACAAACTACTGTAAAGTGTAAACGGTACTATGGTACCATTTACAATGTACACCACAAACTTTGAAATCCTACAATTTGACGCCCTTATTCGAGATAAACTTACAATGTTCCCCACCATCCAAATGAAAGCCTAACAAATTAGTAGGAAAATTAATTGCAAAATAAGTTGTTGATTGCAGAATATTAGTAGTTTAAACTTAAAGTGCGCATTGCAAAAGCCTCCAGCTTAGATGTAACAAAATTTTAAATACCTCATTGAGAATTGCAAGGGATTTGTTTCTTTCATCAGCCAAGCTGAGTACGCGAGATTGAAGTTCCCTCACTTCAGTCGCTAAAATTGACTTCTCTCCATACACTTCTCCCGCATGCTACAGAGGTTAAGACATAGGGCTCAGCTCTTATCCTTATTAACTAAAAAACTGATTTGTAAATAAAATAAAATTTAGTGGATCTAAATAGAATATTCATTGGGTATTTTACAACCATGTTATTTGCTTCCTTTGCATGCACCAACGTCTGTTTCAGATCCTCCACCTCGACCAGAATATTCAGTCCGCCTCTAGAAGCTTCCCGTTTGGCTTCTTCGGCAGCTTTCTCCTGAAGTTCCACTTCTCTCATCATGTTGATAACTCTCTCCATAGCTGAAAACAAGGTTTTCTGCACCATTGATAAGTCATTAGTAACCTTTTTTTTTTTTTTTTTTGATAGGTAAGAAAAAGTATATTCAAAAAACTGCTAGATGCAAAAAAGCACCAGCATACAAGGGGGCAAAAGGCAAGAAAATTTAAATCTTAATAAAAAAAATCTGCATGCGGTTAATAGAGCTAATTATGGAATGCAATGAGCCTATGTCAAGCATAAAACCACCCAAAACCGTGACTTTTTTAAACATGATGAAAGATCACAAACAAGAAGCATTAACTTTGTCAAAAGCAGATGCAAGTCATCAGTCACATTATGCATAATTCCATATTCATCATTCTGATTTCCTATTGCAATACCATTTCTCCTAAATTAAACCCAAAACTGTGACTGTTTTAAACATTATGAATGATCACAAACAAGAAGCGTTAACTTTGTCAAAAGCAGACACAAGTCATCAATCATTATGCATAATTCCATATTCATCATTCTGATTTCATATTGCCATACCATTTCTCCTAAATTTACACCCCCCCCAAAAAAAAAAAAAAAACCCGACCTATCAAATGGAGAAAAAATAGCGTTCTCTCATTTTGTTGTGGAGAAATCATCAAAGTGAATAAAACAATTGTACACAAAATTTTATCCAACAACTAAAAAATACCCCCTGAAGTTGACGACATACAGGAGAAACTCTACCTCAATATATATATTCATGTTGTCTTCCTTTCATTCTTTTATTTGCTTTATCATCTAACCTGTGTCTGTATCTCTAACTAAAGACCTTCCTCAATTCTCGAAGTACCAAAGGATAAATGAGCCATAATCCAGTTTACAATTTGCACCAGATAAGGTTTGCATACATATACCAAAAGGCAAGGCGCTGCAACATTAAGTATCTTCATCATCTCAAAGAATTTGAATTCAACTAGACAAAAAGACTGATTGGAACATAAACATATGCAGGGCACAACGATCATCTGCCCAATTGGGAGAAAGAAAATTCACAGGACTCTCCATCTACTTATGCACAAAGGCAATGAGGCTATGAAAAAAGTATTAGGAAGCATCATTAACAAGCTACCATTTAGTGAATCAATTTTAACAAGAATTAGATACAGGAAGATGCTATTGACAAACAATACAGCTGAAATTCCAGTTAATTCAAAGGCATTGATCCTTGTTTAAACTTCAAAAGCTTAGAAGTAGTAAATCTAATGGTAGTACCTTGTTATTTTTGGCATCTTCAATGATCTCTTCAAGAAGATCAAGATTACATACTTGGCCAGATCGGGTAACAACAGTGCCAGTTGTAGGCTCATCCTCAATATCACTCATGTCACCAACAAAATAGTCTTGCTTGGAAGTAACATCAGCAGAACCGCTGGACACTTGTGCCTGGCACTCAGTAACAGAAGGTTCAGAACCAAATTCTGACTGAACACATTCTGAAGAAACTGATGCATGTTCTTCAACAGATGAAGTAAAGAGCTGAGCCATAGGCATCCTCACCTTAGTGCTATCTAAACATGATTCTCCTTCGTCACTTTTTAGACAAATAACCATATCCAAGTCATCAGCCACAGGAATGTCAAGACCTCTGACACCATCTTTTTCATTTATCAAAGCAGTTGTCATGCCAGGGTGGGTCTGCTCTGACCCAACTTTGATATTATTTTCTTTCCGAGCTCCCCAAGTAATCAGTTCATCACTTTCAGTATTTTCACAACATTGTTTCTGGTCATTGTTTCCTTCATCCAACAAAGCACTTGATGTGACATGGACCATCTCATTCAACCCCACTTTGGCACTGTCTTCGTGAGTCATCCCAATTAAAATCACTTCCTCATTCTCAGTATTGCCACATGATTGATCATTACCATCATTTGCATCATAGAAATCTAAATCCATGGAATCATTCTGCACTTCAACCAAAGGTGTTGAGTCCACGTGAGGTGCCCCACCTACATCCTCAGTTACCTTGGCATCATCACTAGCAATTGAACGTAGTTCTGAAGACGGCCCCACATCTGTTTTGTCAACTATCCGCTGCTGCTGTCTCAACAAGACAACCTGGTCCTCAGATTCAACTGCACATTCAGCATATAATATACTATAAATAAGCGACTCAAATCAATTCACCCAATGTAATGGCAGCCCTTTTAATACATGCAAAAACAAAAAAGGAAAGAAAAGTTTTTAACAAACAAGTAGCTGCAAGCTATGGCAGATGTAAAACAAGATGAACTAAAAATTGTGGACAATAGAGCAATTGCAGCAACTAACTGAATCAGAATTCAATAAATTACAGTGGCAGAAGGTTTTCAATAAAATTGAGAATACCTTCATTATCCTCAGGAGGACTAACACTAGTCAAAAAATCTTCATGAGGATTAACAGGACCACCAAACTGACTAGACAAATAAGGGATTATCTCCTTAAGAACAACATCCACAGCTTGATCAGCATCCTTGGAATTTTCAATAGCTACAGCCCTCAGCAAGCGAGAATCAACCTAGGCAGAATGAGATCCATAAAATGTCTTCAGTCAGACTTTAAATTTTTTTAAAAATAAATAAATAAGTTGTTGAATTGGATTAGACAGGAAAATATTCAGAATAACCGTAGGGAGTAAAGTGTTGATCATAAGAAACACTACGTGAACAACAATTGCAAAGGTTTTCATACTCAAATATTAATTCTTAAAACTTTAAGCGCCAAGTCAATTAAAAGAAAAATAACAAAATTCAACAACAATTCTAAAGGCAAGCATTTTACAAAACTAATTTTCACTAATTACAAAAACAAAGTAGCTAATAAAACACAATATTATTCCCATAAATTTACCAAAGTAGAGGACAAGATCATGGATCCAAGATTCACAATAAAACTTTGAAAAAAAAATTCTGATTCACATAAAATTCACAATTCTCAACAATATATAGACAATGGTTCTTGAATAAACTACAAAATGAATCCAACATATAAATTCTCATTAAAAAAACATTAACACTTTAATAAAAACACAAAAAAAGAGTGCATAAAACTATCAAACAACAAACATAAATAACAAGTACCAAACTCAGTTGAACCTTAAATTAAGATACCCAATGCTTCAATAAAGTGAAATTTAATACCTTTGGAAATATCTCCTGCAAGCATTTGTAAACTGACTTGAAACCCATCTCCAATAACTTGTTATCTGCACATAAATTGAAACCAAAAACAAAAAAGTTGCAATCTTTTTACTTTTTTCTGCACTTTAATTACTGATTATAGAGATAATCGACTAAATTTCATACTAAAGAAAAAATAATAATTTTAAAATTCAGTTCTTTTATAACTAATTTTGGTGCGAAAACGTTAGCAGAAACAATAAAAAAGAAATCTTTTTTAATAAAAACACACAATGGTCTGTTTGGATGCCTAGAAAAAAAAGGAAAAGCAAAGAATTTTAGGGTTTTAGAAGTGAAGGAAAAGGAAAAAAAGATTGAAAGTCGAAACCTTTTTGTTTCCTCAAATTCTCTTCTTTATTATTCATCTATGCTTCTCTGCTGTTGTAAATCAGAGAGAGAGAAAGAGAAGCACTGACCTTGTTTTTCCCACTGCGTATATCTCACACACAGAGAAATTGAAAAGAAAAGGGTATTTGGAATTTTGGAGTGTTGGGATTACTATTTATTTAGCGTGGGGGAATTGGTATTTGGGGAAAGGTAAACGAGGAGACCTATGGAGCTAAGCAATCTCTATATATTGGGGTTTTCTAGAGTAATGTTAGTCATGCACTTATTTCTCGCAAGATTGGTAAGTTGTTAGCGGTGAAATAATGAAATTACATGAATCTATTATTTTATTTTCACAATTTATAACTGCCACTTAGATATACACTTAGATCAGTTGTGAAAATTATTGGGATAGTAGATTTACCCTATTCTCACACTCCAATTCTTGTGTCCAGCTGGTGTGTCAACTCTTAATTAGATAGGATGAGGCATCGGTCCAGTGCGGAGGACCTAAGCCTCACCCAATTGGATATCATTATCGTATCTTTAAATATATGTGGTGAACCCATAAAAAAATGTTAAAATTTAATCATGAGTTGACACATAAACGTAGGAGTAAGTCAATTACCATAAAGTTCATAACTATTTCCACAATTTTGTCATAAATTGTCTATGTGGCAACTTGTAAGTGATAAAATTATAAACCTATCATTTTTTTCACCGCTTTCAACTAGGTTGTGTAAATAGATTTAATCCAAAAGCATGATAAAAATTTGGGTGTGAAAGTTGATGTTTCCATACTCTTACGAAAAAGAAAGGGCATTGCAATTGCATGGTGGAGGTTCATACATCATAGTACTTTATGGGTGGGGTCAGAGAGAGATGACTTCGAAGCTTCATAGTGGTTTCTTTTTCTCACTTTATTTCGAGGCTTTTTCTTCTGCGCTTTTTGTCATTATCACAACTTGCAGGATGCGATTAGTAAATGTATAATAGCATTCCCATTGGACTGCCAAATGGAAAATGTAGCTTTGATTTATCATACACCCTTTAAAATGATGTTTCATCCAGATTGCTAAATGATACCAAATTACCAATGGTAAAAAAAATTACAATATTGCTACAGCACCATCCTAAATGTAAAATGACACTATAGCACTATTGTATTTCTTTTTTAATCACTTTTATTCTCTCTCTCCTTTGTCTTCTCTTTCTCTGGGCTGAGATTCTCTCTATCTTTCTCAACTCTCTCTTTCTTCATCGTTTTCTCATCTACCCTCTCTCACTCTCTAACTCGCTGTTGGCCAAAGCATGGTCTGAGATTGGCGTGATAATCTTTAGGTGGATCGGTGTGATCATCGTTCTCAACTCGCTTTTTTTTTTTTTTTTTTTTTTTTTTGGTGAGATCGATGTGATTTAGGTGGATTTTGGCATGAGATCAGCATGACAATCTTTAACGTATTTTTCTAGGTATTTTTTGGGTATTTTTCGTGGTTTTTGGTAGTGGAGATCGGCGAGTGGGTTTGTGACTGATGTGGGCGTGGGTCAGGTGGTGCAACGGCGGTAGCGGAGGCGTGGGTTTCTGGCGGTGGTGGGTTTCTAGTTTTGATTTTGGATTTTGGATTTGGATTTTGATTTTGGATTTTGGATTTTGGATTTTGCTATGGATTTGGATTTTTGATTTTTTGGCTGGATTTTGCTTAGCAGAGGTGGGTGGTGTGACTGAGAAGCTAGACGGTGGTGGGTGGTTGAGAGAGTAAGAGAAATAGAGATCAGAGAGAGAAGTGAGAAATATTTTTATATTATTTTAATGTGTAGTATGGTAAAATAAAAGTTGGAATGCTGAGTGTATTATAAAATGGTATTGTATAATTGATAAAATGACTTTTTGGAATGGTAAAATAGAATAGTTTGAAGATATGAAATGCGAATTTTTTAAGTGTTCTATCTTCTATCTTAAAAAATATAAAAATGTAAGTCAACATTTATTGGGGTAATAATATCAACAAAAAAAAATTACTTGGGTAAAAAAAAAAGAAGGAGATTTCAGTTTCACAAAATTTTAAACAATTTTTTCGTGATCGTTGATATAGACTATTTTATTTGGTATGTGTTAGTGATAAGTTCTAACTTATCACTTTAATGATTTGTGAGAATCGGGTCCTAACAGGACTCAAATTTCTTAGGATTCTCTTTATGGGTATTTAGGCACCATGACTGAGAGTATACTTATGGCTGAGACTTGGGAAGTGATGTGCCCCATATACTTTATGTATCGGTTTGTTGAGGGCGGTTAAGGAATGTCACTGTCCCCCTTAAACATTAAAAAAATAAAAATAAAAATGGTATTTTGGCATGGAAAGAATTGGGGACAAAATTGGGAAATGCCCTATTTGGGCAAAAATAGCAGCACTATGCCCTTTTCTCCAAACTAAATAGGGAAGTGCCCCTGTTTTGTAACTCGACAAACGGGAAATCGAGTTATATTGAGAAACTCGATTATTCAATAGGCGAGTTATGTGTGAACTTTGTCCCCCTCTGGAGTACCACCATGGGATTGTGTTTCTGAAAAACTCGATAATTCGAAAACCGAGTTATATAACCGACTATGCACCTATCGAGTTATGCGCTTGTTAAACAAGATCTGTCTATCCTGTGTTGGTGTCAGGTGTACGGTACAAGTCTTGAACATAACTCGATATTTTATTAATCGAGTTATAAAGTATACTCGAACTCCGTAGAGTCGAGTTATTCTCGTATATTATCTGCCCATCCCTTCCCATTGAGAGTGTCTTGCATTTCGGCTGAATTGGTTGCACTCTGCAGCTCTGCTCCACAGTTGCGTCCAGACTCAAGTAAAAATTGTATCACCTCAGGTAAAAAACTCACATCATAATTTTATCGCAATGGTTTAGTTATTTGATATTGTAATGAATTTTTATTTTTTTGGTTAAATTTTTAATTTTATGGCAATGGTATTTTTTTGGTTAAATAAGTACATTGGTATGATTTTGGTTGTTTGTTGTAGTAAATGTTGGTTAGAAAAAATTGTATTTTTTTTGGTTGAATAAGTACATTGGTGTGATTTTGGTTGTAGTAAATGTTGGTCACAAGAGATTGAAATCTTGACTATAGCAACATTTTATATTGCACATAGTCATTGTTTTCTAAAAGTTGATGCACACTGTTAACTTGATCATTTGCTGTTAATGTATTCAGCGTCAATGTCTGATTCTGGCAACCCAGGTATTTATAGGCCTCACGATGTGTTCACTGCTATGGGTCGTTGCTGGGTATTGGAAGATGAGTTCAGCTATCCAATCAATCCAAATCTGCGAAATAGTGCTTACGTTCACAATATCATGAGACAGGAGTGGGCTTGGTTATTTCGTGAACAACAAATGTTTTATGATGAGTTGGTTAGTTTTAAGTTGCCAGTGCCTCGGCGACTTGCATCGCAAATGCCCAGAGACACGATCGACGAACTTCGTAAAGCATTGAACCGCATAAGAGAAGAAAATAATCGAATGAAAATACGTCTTAATCGATATCGTACCTAAGTTGAGATTCGAGAGTCAATAGAGGGAGGGTGGTACGAGCACGCACGATTCATGCAATCACTTCTTGGTGATCCCATTTATCAGTCAGATGTGGAGATGTCAGATGAAGAGTAATTGTATCATGGTGTAATCAGAGTTTGTTAGAGAACTATTTTGGTTTTGGTTAACTATGTTTTAAATGTATGTGTGTCATTGTTGTTGAATTTGTACTATGTAAACCTTATTATTGATTTGTGAGGAGCATGCACGTTATTCGTAATTTAGATTATTCTCACATAACGCATAGAAGTTAAATATTCTCACACATGATGGTTTTCAATAAGCACCTACAACATAACACAGCAAACTTAAAATAACTTACATAATGTCACCAATATGCATGCATTGCATATTGAACACTAACACTACTAATATTATTAACTTAACCCTAGACACAACACATATACCACATAGGCATTCACTCTGACAGGTAGTCCTCGTAGTTGAGGACATTGTTACGTTCCGTCGGAGTGAGTTGCCTATTCGTTGCATCAGCTAACTCTTCTGCCAGTTGTAGCATGTGATACCTGGACCTACGAAGTATCATTAGATTGTTCTCTTTTTTTATTTTTGTCACCACACGCTCATATTGGTGCATGTTTCTCCGTGGCAGTGTGAGCGAGGTACGGTCGACAAGAGGCGCTCCAAGTCGCACGAGATCATCGTGTAGAGCGTTGGACTCGTTCACGCGAAAGTCCCATTCCTGGCGCAGTTCGACATAGTATTCCGTCTCGTTGGAATCTCTCTCCCTCCTATAGTTATCTGGAAAACGAGGTAGCATCCAATTGCGCATTGACATTGGAAAATGTGACTTCTGATCGGTATGTGTATATGTTTTGCAAGGGGTAGATGTAAATGGGACTTTGGTATGTGTAGATGTTTTGCATGGGTAGATGTAAATGGGACTTTATATAGGAGTTTTGTAAGGGCAAGTATTCACGTTGATGTGACTGTAAGGGTAAGTATTCACGTGAATAAAGATGATATGACTCGACTTGGCTATACAGTGGCACCTGTTGATATAGCTATAGCTTGTGCTACAACAGTGAGTTTGGTGATGTGTACTGCAAAGGAGGTTGTGTATTTATTCACGTGAAGACTATTCAGCATTCCTATACTTGATCTGACATGACTTAACGAGACAGTGCTGAGTTGTGTTAAATGTATCATAACCTTTTCAGAGATGCTCTGCATCCTTGAAAGCGGTGTATTGCAAAATGATACATATCTGTGTATTGACGTGCGTGTAGGTGATATGACTGTACAAGGTTCAACAGTGCGAACCTATTGCGTAGGACACGTAGAACTGCGAACATTAGTGTAGCAATGGTGGACAGCTCACTCCCAAAATTGATGCATAAACTTTTCAGGGATGCTATGTGTATTCACGTGAGTGTGGATGGGTACCGAGACAGTGCTGAGTTGTGTTAAATGTACCATAACATTTTCAGGGATGCTCTGCATCCTTGAAAGCGGTCCATTGCAAAAGGATACAAATCTGTGTATTGACGTGCGTGTAGGACACGTAGAACTGCGAACATTAGTGTAGCAATGGTGGACAGCTCACTCCCAAAATTGATGCATAAACTTTTCAGGGATGCTATGTGTATTCACGTGAGTGTGGATGGGTACCGAGACAGTGCTGAGTTGTGTTAAATGTACCATAACCTTTTCAGGGATGCTCTGCATCCTTGAAAGCGGTGCATTGCAAAAGGATACAAATATGTGTATTGACGTGCGTGTAGGTGATATGACTGTACAAGGTTCAACAGTGCGAACCTATTGCGTAGCACATGCAGAACTGCGAACATTAGTGTAGCAATGGTGGACAGCTCACTCCCAAAATTGATGCATAAACTTTTCAGGGATGCTATGTGTATTCACATGAGTGTGGATGGGTACTTGTGGTTAAGGTTCAACAGTGCTGAGCTATCCTATGCAACACTTGATGATCCCTATGGTGGTATTTGGCAAGTGAGATTGAAGAAAGCTGATAACAACATTTGGTCTAGAAACTTGGTTGGTAGGATTTCGTTGAATATCATTGTATCTGTTATGGTTATTTTTTAGTCTTTAAATAAGAAGGAATTTTAAGCTTTCATGTTCTTATATTTGATAAAACTGCCACTGGGATTCAATATCCACCCATCAAGAACTGTAAATTGAAAGATCATCAGGTAGATAGAATAGACTTAGATGAAGATGATACAAGCATATCTCCCTCAGATGATTTGCCCAAAAAACATGAAGTCAGAGAAATTGGTTGTTACGAAAATATTTTCTAGCAATCCAAGCAGCTGAAAAGTTGAAGCCTAAAAATCCTTCTTTCATGGGTATCTCGCGGCCGCATAATAAGGTGGTGAGGCTTTATACATAATGTGGACTTATTATTCTCTTAATGCCTAGTTGTTTCTCCTTCTTGTGCAGTATGTACCTGCTGAATTTTTTACCAAGTATATTATTGGGAAGCAAATTGTCACACTTCAATGTCTTGTGCTATTACCCCCCATCAAAACTTATTCAGCAACGAGATTCGGGAAGGGATGAGGTGCATTTTCGAAAGACAATAATTTAGAACAAGGAGATGTTTGTGTCTTCGAGGTGATTGAGAGGAAGCCTATTGTGCTTAGTGTCTCAATATTGTATTCCTGGTTGACCATCAGAGTTCGTACTAGGATAACCTGTTTAAATTTTAAACTATTGATGTTTATGTTTATATTGGTATGTCTTGTTGGAGACTATTCAGCATTCCTGTGTTTCATCTGACATGACTTGACTAGACAGTGCCGAGCTGTGTTAAATGTATCATAAACTTTTTAGGGATGCTATGCATCCTTGGAAACGGTGCATTGCAAATGGATGCATACCTGTGTATTGACATGCGTGTACGTGATATGACTAGATAGGGTTTAACAATGCGAAGCTATTGAGCAGCACATGCAGTACTGCGAACATCAGTGTAGCAATGGTGGACAGCTCACCCCCAAAATTATAATGAACCAATTTAGGGATGCTCTGCCTCCTTAAAAACGGTGTATTGCAAAGGGTTGCACATCCATGTATTCACGTGAGTGGGGATGGGTACGTGTGGTCAGGGTTCAATCGTACGGAGCTGTTGAGCATGACATGCAGAATTGAAAACATCAATGTAGCAATGGTGGATAGCTTACCCCTAAAATTTTGCCTACACTTTTGAGGGATCCCCTGCATCGGTGAAAACAGTGCATTGAAAACAGTGCATTGCAAAACAGTGCATATCTGTGTTTTCACGTGAGCATTGATGATATGACTTAACAGGGTTCAACAGTGACGAGCTGTTGAGCAGCACATGCAAAACTGCGAACATGGACTTATTCCCCATAAAAACACTAGAAAAATGCATATAAATTAGACAAGTTGCATATAAATATAACTCTCAATACAGGCTTTTCATAGCAACTAGAGATATCAAAGATGAAGGTGTGCAAAACCAATCATTGCGGAGACCTCAAAAGTAGGAAATTGTAAATGTGATATACAAGATACAAAACACTAAAATCTAGTTTATTACCAAAAGGTTGAGACAAAAAGCACAAAAGTTTAAAAATAAATAAATAAATAAATACAATAGGGAAATAGGTTAGAGCCAAACACACTAATATTTTAATTGGGTTTCATTGACATTCTAACCATACACTAACACACTAATATTTTCCCTAGTTTCATTGACACCGTACATAACTAACTGAAATTTAGAGTGTTTAAGCTCAAACGTGAAAGGTTAAAATTTATTCTGTCCACTCGGTATTTTTTGTCAACTCCAACTATTTTTCAAGTACTTTGAGCACAAAAATATATATAAGGACTCATTATTGTACTAATGGTAGTAGGACCAATAGTAATGGGAGTCGGTGCATTCACTAGTAAACTAAAAGCCTAATAAGGTAATAACAAATAAAATACTTACTAGGACTCGTAAGAAAATAAAACCTAAGATACTTATGATCTCCTAGAAAATCCTTGACTCAACTAAATTACTAAAATATCCCTAATCCACAAGAATTGCAAAAACTACAATTTGTCAACATCAACGAAATTTACCATAACTTTTAAAATACAACTACAAACCCAAATTAAATTTCTTTTTTGAACCTTAGGCAAATATAACTAGGCCTTTAAACCACTCAATTTTCAGTTCCATTGGACTTCATACTTGAACCCCAATTAAATATTGAATAGACAAAATAAATTGCACTATTAAATCAAGGTAGTATTAAATCAATCTTATCTGGAGCTCTATTAATTGCACTTGTTCTTTGTTTTTGTGTGCATAATGATTTAAAATTTGGTAAGCTGGATATGGGTTTCAGCTGATGGTACTTGATATCTGAGTCCAAGTCTAGCGGTCAAAAAGAACCAATTAATTTTACTATATGTTCTGGCTTTTTATTTCAAGATTCAATGCATGATTGAATTTGGAAGAAACTGAGAGTAATGAATGTCTTAAAACTACAAAAGTCTCAATATACAAGATATTAAAGTTCTCTGTCATCGAGGTTTATTTATATATTGAGTAGCATGAGCAAACTCTATTTTATTGCAACATCTATGTAATTGAGATGTGAAAGTTGGGCACAATTCAATCATGCATCACAACCAAAATTGGAGGGTTGACTTGTTAATATGCAGTGTAATGGCAAGTGTGTCTCCTGCCCAACTAATTGAGAATGTACAACATAACTGGACCATGGTCGTAAAATTTGTTCATGCTCAAGTAAGTTTAGATATTTCGGTCCAGCACAACCAACCTAGCAAGGAACCAAAATTCTGAGATCAACTCGATTGAGGGAAACAAAAATAAAAACCTCAAATTGTGGCGAATTGAGGTCGTAAGTTAACCGAATACGAATACCTGCTCTGCCCGTACTGTAGCCAATGACGTCCGGTACGCAGCAAGGACGTGTGTGGCATGCTGTGCAGTGCTCTTTGGCCCGCTCCACCTAGCAAACATGGGGTTTAGACGAATGGTCATTAGTGAACTTTCGTGTGATGAACTGTGAACAATGTCATTACTGATAACAATGCTTTATATTTTTAATCCATATAAGCATTAGCAAAGTTTCGTTTCTTTGTTAGTTTGGCATATTTTTAATTATATCAAAGAGGAAAATTATATATAATATACTATTACACTTAAATAATGAGAACTCAATGAACGTACCTAATGGCAAGGGGCCCTGAGTGCACTGGCGGTAAAGGTGACCTCACAATTGGGCATATTCGTGGGAACCTTGAATAGGCCCACAGCTGCACCAACACCAGTGCTCCTCCAATCTACATCGCATCCTTCATGGATGCTTTACAAAGGTGCCTGTAGAGCCAGGCCAACGCTGCACTACCCCAGCTATATTGTCTCGCATTGCTGATTGGGTTGAGGAGCTGCAGAGGCAGGAGTGAGACCCGGTCCGCCGACTTGTCCATGAACAACAGGGCCCCCAACCAAACAAGTAGGTGGTAGCGGGCATGTTGCTGCACTACTTCATCACCGGCGTCCGCAGCTGGGGGGGCGGGAAACCGTGCATCAAGCCACTTGTATTTTATCCTCGCCCCAGTAAGGGTAGACTTGTTTGAGTTGGGTATCGAGGGCGGAGGTTCATGGCCCAACAACTTTTGGCACAACTGACTCCAGTTCATGTCTGTCCTCCCAGTGACAGGCAACCCATCCACCGGAATCCCCAACATCACCTCTATATCTTGCAAGGTGATGCCCATTTCTCCATAGGGTAAGTGGAACGTGTGCGTCTCCGGACGCCACCGCTCGACCAAGGCCGTGATCAAGGCGTGATCGATTTCCATATCGGGAACCTTGAACAAGCCAGTGAAGCCTGCTGCATCTATGTACTGCATGATGCGTGGGTCTAGCCCACCTTGCGGCAGTTCACATTTGCGGCGTCGAACCTTTACGATGCCAGGCACCTCCTGCACACAAACAAGCATTGTGTTAGGTAGTACACACGAAGTAATTATAAAACGGAGATGTATTAATAATACAAATACATACCTCGTTGGCGGGGTGCCTCCAAAGTGGAGTTGACCGATGATTCGGCTACTGGTTCAATTGCCTATCATCGTCGGGTCCAGGCTGCAATTTATCCAGTGCCTGCATATCTGACATGGCAGCAAGTAGATTGTTAGCAATTATTCATGATTCACTCTTTGACAATATGTAATTACAATAGCAAATCATGCAGTCCGGCATAATCATATAGTAATCAAATTATGGGTCAAAACTCATAAAAAAGAAAGATGACCATATAACGATCAAGTATTGCCATAAATGAAAGATGACCTCCTAGAATTTACAGTTCAGATTCCAAAGTTCAAAAGCCCTATCCCCCAACTATCAAATAAATGCATATTAATAACTATCATAATTATCCAATTTCATATTTGGACAAAATTTAAAGGAGAGAAAAAGTAATATTCAGTAAAACTCTTCTTTGGTCAGGGTTACCGACTAGTTAAAATAAAAATAAGAATCAAAGAAATTAAAAATGAATCAGGAAACAAAACATTCAGATAGACAAGGATGACCTTTCATATTTTAGTGTTATACACTACTTTAAAGACTTCCTTCACTGTCTTTTATTAAACTGCAACTATGGGGATAGTCTTATACATTCTATGACCAATATAATGAATTTGTAGTTCAAATCACAAAACTCAACCTTAAGCCTCTGTACCAAATTGCTGCCTCTCCCACTTTAAATCAATCAATTGAAGAGAAAAGAAGAGAAGAGATGGGGGGTTTGATTTAAGGCAACTCACACAAGTATCAATATATTGGTCACGGAACACAAACCCTTGATGACATATTCATGATACCAAGGTAAAGTAGATCATCTCAAGACAAAAAAAATGGAAATTACAAGCTATATATATGCACATCCTTCTTAAAAAACTGACTTATAAAAAACCGATTGCATTTGACAATAAAATGATAAATGGTAATAATTTCAAAGACAACCAATTGTTCACACACAGTGAGTCTTTGTGAATTATCTTTTTCAATATCTCATTTTATTACACTTCATTGTATGAACTATGGGCTACTAGCACATAGTATATAATGAAGCTGTTCCCACATAGTATATAATGAAGTCAAATAAAAGGCCAGCACACATATAATAGAAATATAAGGCTTTTCTTTATCTCAGCACTGAGGCTACAAGGGTTGTTAAGCAACAAAATGAAATAATATTTTCGTAGGTAGGTGATTCTTATCAGGTTTTAAGACTTCTACATGTTGAACACATGCTTACCCAAAGTTTAAGTTCAAAGTTGAGACAATAGCTATAAGCCATTTTAGGCAGCCAGTTACCTATCCTATTGTGGACTCAGCTGAATTAACCATCGTAACTTAATTAAAATATTTTGTTACCAACTATCAATCTATTGGTCACATAACACAACTGTTGATGACAAATTTCATCTCAAGCTATATTGACATATCATCTCAATAGTTTATTTATTAACAAATCAGACCAACAGTTATTTAAACCCAAGATGCCAAGATCAATAAAAATTTGAGGCACTAGGATTCAGTGCATACATTATGCATTCAGCACAAAAGGAGCAGTCAAATTTGTACAGCTTCATCGAAATATGAAATCGTATAATGCATAGAGGTGAATTATATGAAAGCTACGACAACTGTTCAGAAAGGCTTAATTAAAAAACAAAAGGACAATAACAAGCAAAGATAACTTTTTTCGTAATAGGGATTGAATATACAATTATACACTTCCTCTTCTAACAATAGAGATAGAGGTGATGCATGATTTCAGACTGCTGTAACTTCACTCTTACACAAAACAAGAATTGTGACAACTTTAATTTCATAAATCTGATACAGGACAGAAGCCTTAATGGATCTGATACAAATTTCGATGCAGGAATTTTAAAACTCAGCATTCAGTTAAGGTTCTTGAATAGGGTTTTGATGTTTAAGGGTTTACCTAGGTTCCCTAAGCAATTTTTACAAGTTAATTTTCACACACTATGCAAAGTATTTAAACAAAACAATCACATTACATTTATAATGTCATCATTGCAGCATATAAAACACAACAAAATTCTCATCTTTATTATTAAAATTACTACTTTTGAGTAAGTTTCAAAGAATGCACTTTGCCAAGAGACACGGACAAAAAACATCTTTCACCATTGTCATCCAAATATCTCTACTTGAAGCTAAAATTCATGAACCCAGAAACACAGAGATCACAGGACACTGCAAATGAGCACGACCCATATAAACAGGAAACTATAAATGAATCAGGAAGACGTAGGTAGCCATTGATTGGAGTTATTTATATGGTCTCTACACGGGTGCACACACACAAGATTGATTGAAAGCCCAAAATACCCACACAAAATACCACACACAACAAAAAATTGCTTCGTATGTGTGAAACAGAGATTTCCAGATGACTTTTTCTAAACCAACAAGATGCATGCAAGGCTAATTATGGTCAGTTGTGATACACAAAACAAGAGAAAGAGAAGAGCAACGTACCTGTAATCAACAGCGGCGGTGAGGGTTCGACGGAAGCACCACGGAGAGTGAGAGGGCGAGGGAAACTGTAGAGGGAGAGTGAGAGGGTGAGGGAAAGTGTAGAGGGGTAGTGAGACTAACGGAGAGGGAGACATTGAGGCAGAGTTCAGGAGAGAGTGATGGCAGAGCGAGGGAGAGAGTGACTGTATGAGAGTGAACAGTTTCTGAGACGTTGGGGTTTGAAATGGCAACAGGTTCAGAAAACTCGATTTACAAGTTACCGAGTTATGTGTGCATACATAATTGGAAGAAGCCACTTCTGTTTTGTCCGCGTGGCACAAAGTTCACACATAACTCGCCTATTGAATAATCGAGTTTCTCAATATAACTCGATTTCCCGTTTGTCGAGTTACAAAACAGGGGCACTTCCCTATTTAGTTTGGAGAAAAGGGCATAGTGCTGCTATTTTTGCCCAAATAGGGCATTTCCCAATTTTGTCCAAAGAATTGGATATCCATGGGCTGAGGACAGGTGCACACATGCTCTACATTTAAAAAAAAAAAATTTAAAAAAATAATTCTTCCCTTTTTTTTTTCTTTTTAGAAAGAGTAAATCCTTTTTAATCAAGTGGATATGCATTCAAATTTACACTAATCTAACCAAGAAATTTAACATCAGTTATCTTCTTCATTTTTTTTTTTTTTAAAAATTTGATAGTTACATCAGGAATGAGAGATTTAAACCCTAAATGTCATTGAAATACTATGAGGTGCCAAATTATCAACTAGTTGAGTTACAAGACTCTTGATAACATTAGTTATCAATTGAACTGCAACAACTCAAATATTACCAATTAGTAATATAAAGTATCTTTTAGGGGGTAGGGGGAAACAATAGCATTCATCTCTATTTATGTACCACATTTTACATAATACACCTTAAAAACTGAATTTAAGTTTTACAATTCCAGATAAAGCAATTCAATACTATAAAAAAATTGATCTTCTCTAAACAAATTTTAAAGAAGATTTAGTATAATTTTCCACAACCCTTTCCATCTTCTCTTCTCTTTTTTGTTAACCTCCTATCTCTCTCACCTTCCCAAAAAAAATCCTCCCATCTCCCCCTTTCAAGCATGGACCTTCTTTATAAAAAAATGTTATGTTCACAACATTTTCACAACAAATCTTACGTGGCAGGTTGTTACTAGTTGTTATTGTTGGGGCAAAAAAGTAATCTCAGTAGTAGATTCAGATTTGAACCAATAACAACTAAATATCTATGATTTGTTGTGAAAATGTTGTAGACGTAGCACTTCTTTTTTCCTTTTTTTCTTTTTTAATTTCTTAAAAACTTAAAAGGATTTTGCAAGAACAGGCATCCTAATTTAAGCCTTCATTAATCTAAGTGGCTTGGAAGCGACATTGCCAAAGAAATTTCATTGCTTAAGACTTAAAGAGTTTCAACTTCCAAGTTCCCAGGTGTTTTCCAAGTAAAAATGTACATTCATCAGCTCCCGGGAAACACCAAAACAGCCTGGAGTATAAATCACAAAAAAAAAAAAAAAAAAGGGCAGCCTGGAGTAATATCAATCACTTTCATTAATAGTATTATAACTTGTCTTTTGTTCAACATATGCATAATCTCTTTCACAACAATGGACCCATAATGCTTGACATAATTATTCCTTGATCACAAGATATCATATTTCAATTTCCACATGTTTGAAAACAGCAACCCACTACAGCTATTCATGCATCATGAAAGAGAAAGAAAGAGAGTCACGATGCACGTCCTAAGTCAAGCTTGTTTATCTCACGGGTTAGTAGTATTTCTGAAAGAGAAAGTTCCTGAGTCTTTTACATCCCAATGTTAAGAAAATCAAAAAGTTCTGTTTCATTTAGATAGCATCTGGACATAAGTTGAATAGTATAGTAGAAAGGAACAAGCCTTTCTTCTGTCCATGATGATTGTCCTACCACAACGGCCCTTTGCCGTAACCTTGTAAAGCCTGCCAATTTATCTAGACCAAAATTTCACATACAAACAAAACTACTTTCAGTATGTGACATATGTCACACATGAAACACACACCCCAAAAAACAAAACCTAAAATCTATACATATTTGCAAACTACATTGGTTGGTGTAATACAGAAACAAAAATCAAAATCTTTAACTTTGAAAGCCGTTTGTTGCAAGCAAAATTCTCAAACTATCTCTTGTTTCCCAGAAGAGGTTCCTTTGGACTCTCTGAAAACTTCATTGGATTTGAATCATCCTCCCCAAACTTCTTCGGGGCTTGTCCTTGCTTACTTTGACCTCCCTGAAAAATATCCAGCATGTAATCTGATAAATCATTTAAGTTTCAGATTAACTCACTGCACTAAACATATAACATAGGTTATGAACCAAGCCTTTGTACCCGTAAGGCAGTTTAGAATCATGCTATCAGCCAATATGTACAGACGAAGTTGCATTACCAAACAACAACTACAACCAAGCTTTAGTCTCAAAATTTTGGGCTTGGCTATAGATATCAAATAGAATAATTCACGTAAGATATGGCTAAAAATAAGTGCTCCATGAATCTTATCCAAAAATTAATAAATAAAAAGTGTTCCATGAAGACAGAACACATCAAATAGGATATTCATTGCCCTACTTTTTTATGTCCAAATCTCACCTCTACTTTCAGGTTCTAGTTTATATTCCCATGCTAGTGATTAAATCAAGAGTCATAAAAATGTACAATTAACAGATAAGTGAGGTTTACTCACTGCAGGCTTTTGACCAGTCAGCCTCCGATATGATGGAGGGCGTGTAAAAGACGAAGCAGCAGCAGCTGCTGCAGCAGCCACACGTATCCTGCAAAAGACGTCACATATTTCACATTCATTTAGTGAATTATAACTGACTGCAAATACTAAAACCCAGCAAAATCAGATGACATCATACCTTTTATGTACATCAACATACACATCTGTCTCATCTACAATTTCCTCCTGCAGTTAGGAAGGAGAGGGGGAAAAAAAGATTCCCACAAGTTATGGATAAATTATGAGCAAATTTAACAAATAGCCTTTTGATCAAAGGGCATTTCTTGGTCTTTCCCACATAGATATCCATGGGTCGAATCCTTCTCCCACTTAAAATGTATCCAAAAAAAAATTCTTGTGCAAATCGAAATAATATGGGCACTTCTTTTGAAGTGTACAAAATCAAATTGGACCAATCCACTTGAGGATTTATATTTTAATTAGAAGATTGGATCGGTTGGTACAAGCATTCAAAAGTACAATTTTTTGTGAGGACTGCTGCTACTCAGCCAAAGGTCAGGCAAATCAACAGAGAACTCCAGATATAAGTAATGGTGGAAATAGAGGCTTACTTGCAGAAGCTCTTCAAAAACATCCTCCAGGGTGATGATACCAATGACTTCCCCATCTTCAATATCCTCAGACAAAGATAGCAAGCTGCTTGTGACAGCACCTTTTTTATGAACATTTTGCTTGTTTGTAATAGGCCTTGGAGGTTTCTCAATGTCAACGACAACACTTTCTGATTTATCATCACGGTTGGTTAGGAAGGGGACAGTTACTTGAGAATTCCCATTAGCCACTTTTTCTTCCTCAAATTTCTCCCCTTTGGGCCGAGGGTTCTTGCTCTTTCCTTTAACCTTCACAACAGCTGCCATATGACTGCTTCCTTTCTGAAACTCATTGAGGATATCATACAAAGGCATGTCTGATGGAACCCTGGGACATCAACGCATGAGAATTCATATTTTGCCCAGAGAGGAATGGAAATAAGAGATACTGAGGAGCAAAGGCCACACCTAGGAATTCTCCGAATGGAAACAGCACTGACCGGAGTTTCTGTTTCTGCTCGTACTGTGAGAAGGCTTTTCACCTTAATCCCACAAATATTTACCAAATGTAATAACCAATTCAAAAATCAGTTCAGTACCAATAACAGGAAATCCAATTTTCACATTTTAAAAGGAAGGAGATAAAAGGAGAAAAAAAGATGAAGGACATGCCATTACCAGTAAGAGACCGATAACGTTTTTGGGATTTCCAGAATAGACAGGGACACGACTATGACCTCGTGCAAGAATTTTTCCAATTGCTTCCCTGCTTAAAAAAGTTGATAAACATCTTTTATTAGTCTATTTCTGATCTATAAGTATATATTTAAAATTTAAGGCAAAAAATATCCCTGAATAATAAGGAACAGAACAGAAGAGTTATGCTCATCTTGTTCACCGGCAAATGGTCCTAGAACTAGAAGCCAATCTCTTTTTCTTTTATGTTCTGTTTAAAAGAGCAGCATTGGCAAAAATAAGCATCCAGGAAATGTCATCCAGACTAGGGGACAAGGTTCTTATACCTTAACTGTAGCTACCATTATCATTGTTTCACATCTTGTCCTCATTGCCTAATTGCCTAAACAACCTACTCCAATTCTAGACAATATAAACATGGTACACATGGTTATACATGCTGACCGTTATGATATGCTTAATTAATAGCTCACTCAACTCCTCTTTGGGCAACAATAGCTCCCAACAATTAAATGCCCATCCAGAAGCAAAATAGAAGGAAGTTAGATCTTCTGTCACCAGCTCATTGCCATAACCACAAGCAAAATGAACAGGAAGTTTAGAGAAAGTCAGGCTGAAGCTAAACTGACCAGTCCAATTTCGAATTGACATCCAAGGAAAATGTTGATTCGATGGGTGTCATAGCCTCCTCTGCAGTCTGTGTATCAAAAGGAACTTCAGAATTGTGATCATATTATAAAACAAAGGCAAAGTAATAAAAACATAAAGATTTTAAAGTTAACTCAAATTAGATAACAGGAACTCGCCTGGAATTTTAGTCAAAATATTTTTTTCTTTTTCTGGAGCAGGAGCATCAGAATTTTTTTGAAGAAATACCGATAACTCAGCAGGTAAAACTAAGATTACACATTGACCAAGAAAGAACAATATGGATGATAATATAAGTGTGGCTTGTCGACAAACTAAAACCTTTTTGGAGCAGAATGAGCATTATATATAGATATATATATATATATATATATTTTTGAAGAAATACCAACAACTAAGCAGGTAAAACTAAGATTATGTGTTGACCAAAAAAAAAAACCATATGACTGATAATATGAAGTTTTGTCTTTGTACAAAGTAGGCGTCCAAGTCAGAGGCCACAATATTTGACCTTCAGAAAAATTAGATGGCTATTGGAATTTTTTGCTACATCTAAATATCAAGTACAAGTAGAGAAAACATTTTAAGTCTTTAATAATAAATATATTTTTATAGCAACAATTACCTTTTCAGTCAAATCCAGTGCTCCACTGATAATTGTTGTCTCATCATGTGTGAGTTCACCCCCCTTACCAGCCTAAAATTAAGAAACAGAAAGTCAAGACAAAAACCAAGAGAATTAAAATCCTAGTTGTAGCAATTTCTGCACTGCTTCACAAAATTTACATACAAACTTATGAGCTGGTTATATCATGTTTTCCTGTATGTTAGTTGAATCATCTTAGCACTTCTTGTCCAATAAGGAATATTAATACCAAAAAAATAGAGACTTCCAATATAAGCAGGTTACCTCCTGGCCATGGATAGAGACAAGGGCTTTCAATTGAGCTCGTCTAAACAGCGCATCATTATGTCCAAGTACGGCATCCAGAACCTGAAACCACTTTGAACTTTAATATATGCTCAAAAATTCAGTGCACTTGGTGAAATAAAAGTTTTAAGTCAATTATGAAACTAGCCAATCTCAAGCACCACCTAGTTGGAAAAGTATGAAAACAATTCCACCAAGTAATGGTGTCCATGCATCCCCCCCTCTCTTCCCGGGCAAAGGGGGACCATAACACCTGAATGCTTTTTGTGTCTGCAAAGAAAAAAAGCATTCACATGTCATGGTCCGGTGGCCTTAACCCTGAATTGGTCCAACCACAAGCGTGCAATGTTGTAAATATCAATTAACATCTGAAACCCTTAATTTAAGCTTCCTTGTGGACTCTCATATGCTCATGTTTTTACATTTGATAAAAAATTTAAAATGAACAAGTCCAAATCATATTTCAGTTTTAGTTCTTTGCCACATATGCATACTTCAAGGCAAGACCAATGATTATCTCAGACTTTATTTCCACTAAATGCCATCCATTAACTGCTTAATGATGTCTAAATACATATACATCAGAGCAGCTGCCCTATTTTTTGACATCATCTCAAGTTAAATGACCTCAGACTGTTGCAAGAAGAGAAGCATAATTGTGAAGGCTATCTTTGATTCCATCCACTTGACAAGGCATTACCATTGATGGTTCCCACATCTCTAATGGCTCACCAAAAACTCATGTAGCACAGCAAAAAACATATTAAGTTCAAGTTCACAATAGCCCCTTTTGGTCTATAAAGCATAATTCCACCTGCAAACTTCTACTTGCTTGGATCTCAACATCATCCTGAAAACCACCAACTACAAACTTATTCACAAATGACCAAACATGATTGAGTTGTTGAGAAAACAGGCAATGAATTCATTATTCAACTCAAAAGGTTGCTATAGCAATATCTAGAAGTGAAACATCTCCTAATCGTGATATTTTATTTTTTAAAGAAGAAGTTGTCCAGATCAGGAAACATTTTATAATCTGTAACTCTATAACCTGAAAACAGCCATATATTTCCTAATGCAAAAAATTTAAATGTCTTAGGACACCAAAAACAATTATGCAGCAAATTATAGTATGTTACCAGATAACAGAAACAAAAATAACCATGGTGATCTTTATTATGATTACAATGATCCCAAGATGCTTTCCCTAGGGATCTATAGTTGTATGATGTAGAAGTTTCTCATGAGAAAATTAAATTCATCTGTTCACTCTAAAACATTACCTTTCCAATTGGGTAAGCAATTGGATAACAGATGATCATCAGAATACGCACAAGCCACACTAAGTTTGCACCAACTGCGAGTCCATATCTTGAGCATATGGCTTGTGGAATAATCTGACCCAATATGGTAAGTTATAAGCCACTGCCAGTTGAGGCTATAGTATTTGCAACTTGAAGCATCACCAATTAATTAGAAATACACCGTTACCTCTCCAAAAGCCAGAACAAAAGTTACAGATAGCAAAACGGCAACAAAGGGATGAAAAATTTTATCCAGATATATAGGAAGGGCCTGCAAAATCAAAACGAAGCACAAGGCACAAACCATTTAAACAATTTTTACATGCAAAACATCAACAATAGTCAATCACACGCAAAACCTTCATGGTTATTACATATGAGTTCAAACCTAGACAAGTCCAATATTTCCAAACATAGTAAATTATACTTATACACATCAGAATGAACATATGTATATAAAAAGTTCCCCAAGCTATTAAGAAACTTTTGGAATCTTATTTAGAGAAACCATCTCGATAAATAATTATTAGGTACTCCTAGAGTATAGCCAAGGTGGTATTCCACACCAATAAAAACAAGTTACCCAATACAAAACATGATATAAAATGTGAAAAAAGTACATTTTGATATTACATGGTTTGCATTTATTGGTTTGGAGTACTTCATCAGCTGTACTCTTGTGGTACTTAATAATTTTCCGACTTTCACTGACACCAAAACCCTATTGAATTGTATTCCACACTTGTTTGTCATTTAGTTAATTCAACTACCATTTTTGGGTTTTTTTTTTTTTTTTCCTTCACAAAGATTTGAATAGGAGAAGTGGATGATATCCATTAAATGTAACTCAATTCCATTCTTTATCACTCCACTTACACTCTTACCAATGACCCAACAACCAAAGTACCACATTTATTACAAACCAAACATATTTCCTTCCTAGTTTTAACTTTTATAACTGGTTAAACTCTGTCACCCACCAAATATATCTAACCTCTAGCAAAGAACTTTTAAATTACCTCCATAGCACAAGCATTACCCAGCAGCAAAGTAACCAGCAACTGGTGCTGCTTTTGCACCACCGGTAAAATAACCGCTGCATACATGTCAGCAACCCCATATAAAAAAATTAGCAAAAAAACCAAATATATACTATGTTATCAGGACAACAATCATCTGAAGTTCTTAATATTTTATCCTATCCATCCGTCCATCCATGTCATCATCATTTAAACAAATATTGACCAACACAACTCCAGTATCTATTTAAATTTGAACAATTCTATGGCACCTCTGTGTTATTTGAATCTACAATATATTTTCAAGTGTTTTAATCTCCACCATTCTTCCACAAACATAAATAAAAATTTTAAATTTTAAAACTTGAGATTAACAATTATGATCATAGTGTGTACCACTCCCAAAAGGTGTCATAGAATGACCCTTTAAATTTATGACAATGTCTAAACATCCATTCATCTCAAAATCCTATTTGCCAACATCATCAACGTCAATATAGACTATGACTTTGAATAGAATAGAATGGAGAAAATAATACCGGCAGCCGACCCTAATTTTTTTTAGACCCTAACAAGTTCTTATAAAATCCATAACCAATCCAAAAATTTTGGCACTAACAATGGGTTATTGTTGTTGTTGTAATATTAATAATTTAAACAAATACCAAAATTGTGGTAATCAACATTTGTTTAATTCATCAATAATATTAAAATCCTAAGAGCTTTAGACACCTTACCATATCCCCCAAACAAAAATTTACCCAGCACTATTTTAGCATATACTATCTTATTTAAACAGTTGAAATACTAACCAACACCATTTTAATAAACAGATGCCAATATTCAATTATACTCATTTCTCACACAGGCATAAGCTGAGTACTCTAAACAAATCAATAAATACAAATATAAAATTTATATGAAGCTCAAAGGAAGTGGTTTTTTTTTTTTTTTTTTTGGTTAGAGAGGGGTTGTAGGTAGGGACAGACCAGCCTGTTTTTTCTCGGTAACAGTGCCACTACGTTGGAGGATTTCGAGGTCGACGAGGCCCAATGACATGAGACCCAAAGTGAGGCCCGACATGATACCTGCGAAGAGGACCAGAACGCAAGAAATTCCCGCGTAGACGAACCACCATGGCGTGCCGAAGCGAATATCTTCCGCCTCGAAAACGATGCCGTTCGCCGCCGCGTTCATCTTCATCATCATGAACGTCAACATCTTTGTCGTCGGAGTTCGGTGATTACAGTACCGAAGAAACCGAGCCTGAGATAGGTTCAAAAATAAACAAAGACAAAGAGTGTGACTGGGTTTCTATGTGTATGTTATGTACCTTTTTTTTTTTTTTTTTTTTTTTTAATTCTTTTGATTGTACTTTTGTTGGTGCTGAGGGGAAATGTTACGTGCGGCGCAGGAGTAGCATTGTCTTTTACTGCTTCTCTTCTTGCAACATTTTTTTTTTTTTTTCCTTTTACAGTTTAAGATAAGGGATATTATTTATTTGTCTTGCAAGTCACTTATTGTAATAATTATTGAATTATCAAAATTCCGTAAAAAATTAGACTAAAAAATCCCATTTGATCCATATTCTATTTCACTCTATCCTAAATAGACTTTTCTTAAATTGGCTAAGATTGATTTTTTCATCTCATTTGACTCTCTGTGTGTGTATATATGTGTATATATATATATATATACATATATATGTATATATTTAATATAAAGAACCATTGTCACAAATTGCAAATACTAATCTGTTAAGAATTAATCAGATTGAGGCTATAACATCATCATTTGTTGGGATCAAAATATTTGCAAGATTTGGGTCATAATTTGTATCCGTACAATTTTCTTGCTAATCAACAATTATTACAATATATATTTAATCCGACCCATATATATTTGTAGTGAGAAAATATTTTGTTTAAATTATTTATATTTTTAATTTAAACTTATATGTATATATTATTTTTAGAATTTATTTTTTATTACACATTTTATTACCATTCCAAACTAAAATAGTGGTCATTCTCAACAAATAAAATAAAATAAAATAAAATAGTGGTATATTTCTATGGGCATTTTCACTTTCATCCCTTTGATTTATCTCTCATCTTTATCTCATTATTATTAAAACATAACAAAATAAGTTAAATAAAAGATATTTTGTTATTTTTCATATTTTCATTTCAACCCACCCATGATCTGATCTGGTTTCTTCTCATAGCCATTATTATTATTATTTATTTATTGAGGATACTGAGTATTTTTTAACACACACAAGGAGAGGGGAGAAAGTCTTAAAAAAACTTACAGTGGTATATATCTAAAATGACCTAACTCTTTGATACATAACACATGCTTTAAACCTTTTTAACTCACACACATTTTTCAATGTAAGATTAACCAATTATTTTTTCTTTTGAGAATACTAAGTGCACGTTTGGATGTTGCTGAAAACTGAAAGTTTTCAGCGTTCAGCGTTTTTAGTAGGTCTCATACTGTTCACGAGACCCGCAAGTATTTTTTTAGTAAAAACTATTTTAAAACTAGGTCTCACGACACTATTCACATATTTAAAAATTATTTTATTACAGTATTTTTAGTAATAAACTGTATCCAAACATACTCTAAGTATTTTTTAACACACACAGAAAGAGAGAAGAAAATCTTTTAAAAATTTACAGTAATGTATATGCTATTATTATTATTATTATTCTTCTTTTTCTTCTTCCTCTTCATGGATTTTATAGGTATATATATGATTAATTATACTCGTATGTTCGATTGTTTGTGTTATGCTGTGATTGAAAGTGGGTCCCGTGGAATGGATGGTTTGGATTTGTTGATGTGTGTGGGTGAAATGCAGGAGAACGGATGCTTCGGTTACCTTTTTGATATGTGATGGGAAAGAGACAATAGAGATAATGAGTATTAATGGGGTATGCGACAAACCAGACCATAGGGTCAATTTCTCATTTGTGGTTTTGTACTAATTTATTTTATTTTCAATATTGATTTTTTTTTTTTTTTTCGCTGTGCAGGTGCGCCTTTATAACGCAGCGTATATCTGGGGCAGTCTAGAATTTGAGGTCAGAAAATTAATGATGACAAAGGAGTAATTTGCTGCCCTGGCATGCCTCTTTCTTTTCTTTTCTTTTTCTTTTTTTTTTTACCAAAAAAACTAAAAATAGCAATTTGCAGCTTTTGCTTTAAATGTTATTTAGGCTGTGTTTGGTTTATGTAAAATATTTTTCAAAAAATAAATATTTTTTAAAAATGTTATTTTCGGGAAAGGAAAATGTATTCAGACTGTTTGGCTGCCTCGGAATTTATTTTACAGAAAATCAATTCCAGTGTTTGATTCGTTCAAACATTTCTACTGCGTTTTACGGAAATCCACCGGCGCTCACACACCATCACCCACAGAGAATCCACCACCACCCACACACCAGCACCACACAACACAAAAACCACCAAAACACCACCACCCACACCACCACAACAACAACAAAAAAATCAGAAATCAAAGAGAGAAAGATTGAGAGATAGATCAGGAAAGAGAGAGATCCGATTTGGCCTGGAGGACGGTGGCGGCCAGATCGGTAACGGCGGTTTGAGCTTGGGGCTTTGGGCGATGAGATCGGTGGTTCGATCTAGAGGCGGTAGCGACGACAGGGGTGGGTGGTGGGTTGTAGATCGGTGGGTGGTGGTTCGATCTAGAGGCAGTAGCGATCTCGCGGCTCAATCTCGCCTGTGCGAGCTCGACGGCACGTCTGGGCTTAGGGCGGTGGTCTGAACTCAATGGCGCGAGCTCGATCTCACTCTCTCTACTCTCTCTTCGTGCTCTCTCTCTCTCTCTCTCTCTTCGTGCTCTCTCTCTCTCTCTGTTTTTCGGAAAATGAGATTTTAAGGTAAAAGAAAAACGGATATGATTTTACACCAAAACACACGGTCAACTGAAAATATTTTCCGGAAAATTTATTTTCCATGCGCAACCAAACACCCACATTTATGGAAAAACATTTTCGGAAGTAATTTGAAACCTAAACAAATAAAGCCTTAGTTGTGAAAGGGTTCATCCAAAAGAGTAGAAATGAGCGTTTTTTTTTTTTTTTTGTTTTTGCCAAACAGGCATAATTTTTTGAAAATATTTTGGAAAAAAAAGCACCAAGTCAAACTTATTTAGTTATGTAGTATATTTTTTGAAACTCAAGTTTGTAAAAAAATATACTACATAAATAAATAAGTTTGGTCAAGTACTATTTAGCAAATTTTTTTCTAAAATTATACTATTTAGCTCATTTTTCCATAGAAATGATGGTATTTTTTTGCAAAATAACACCATTTAGTTAACAATTTCGTTAATTAGTAATGTTTCCAAACTATTTAGGAAATTAGCATCTCAAGTTTGTTAGATATGAGTTCAATGTAGCAACTCAAGTCTTAAAAAATCAAGTTACATGTGAAACTCAAGTTTGTAAGACTCGAGTTCCCTCAAACCCAGAACCCAAATGAACCAATCCAGAAAACATTCCATCGGAGACAAACCAACCTAGAAAACAACCGACCACCACCGGAGACAAACCAACCCAGAAAACACAAAAAACAAACTTTTGGTGCCAAGATCAACAAACCCAAGCCGCTCCGTTGCCGAGATTGTGATTTTTGGGTTTGGGTTTTTGCTCTGTTGCTAAGATCATGATAGTGGGTGTCATTGTATTTGGGCTATGTGTGCAAGAATAGAAGCAGGAAATGATCGGGTTGAAGTACAAGCTCTAGGATTATGCAATGCAATGCAATTTGCATTGGAGCTGGGGGCTTCAGGATTCATTGGTGGAGTGTGAGATTAAAGGAACTATGTGCAAATGGTCCCCATTAATTTACAAATTGGCCACATTCTGAATGATATCAGACATTCTTCTATAAGAGATATCATTTACTCATGGCTTTACTTGTACATCTCGACCAGCATAAAGGCTTGCAACTAGAGCCAAAGGAAAAAAAAAATCCTCATGGAGAACTGTCTTGGGTTTTGGGGGGCTTGGAAAAGGAAAGTGGGATGATAGATGTAGGAAAAGAAGAAGAAGAAGGAACTCGAGTCTTATAGGCTCGAGTTCCATGAATTTTAATTGAACTCGATTCTTTTAGGCTTGAGTTGCTATAGTAATCTCGAGTCTAAAAGACTCGAGATGTTAGTTTCCTAAATAGTTTGAAAACATTGCTAACTAACGAAATTGTTTGAAAAATGGTGTTATTTTGCAAAAAAATACGAAATGATGTCCAGCAAGTGAAGAACATATACACAGAGAGATAGCTCTGTACATGGTGCATTGAGGCTGGTTATTGGAGGGTTTTTTGCACCACACCTATAGGGTGCAATTTCATCTCATGCTTGACCACACTTCATTTGTGAGGGGTTTGGCACCAATCTACACAAGGTACGATGCAACCATATCGGTTCGGTGTGGTTGGTTCAGTTAATTCCTTAATTTTCTTAGGAATCAAACACAACACAGTTAACAACCCAAACCCCATCATAATCATTCAAAAACCCAAATATTCCATAAAAAAGAAAAGGAAACAAAGGAAAACACACGAATACAAACAAATTCACAATCTTTCTCTCAAAAATATTCAATTTCAAATCACAAAAAACCCATTTAAAAAAAAAAAAAAACTAAACCAAATCCATAAAAGATAAATCAAAACTATTGAAAATAAAATACATAAACAAACCTCAATGAAAGCATTGTAAGGAGGAGCATCAAATTCAAAATCCTCTATAAAGCTTCTTGGGAATAGCAAAAAGGAGAAAGGAAAAAGTGAAACTTCAAGAATTGTGGCATCAAGCAGCATAATACAGTGGTAGCAAGTAGCAGTAGGAGAGGCAGAGAGTGAGGAGACAAAAACAAAAAGGCGAGGAGGAGACATTTATGGGAAAGGTAGAGGTTGGGTGACTGATGAGAGAGTGAGAGAGGTGGGTATCTAATAATTCTAGAGTTTAAAATTGAAACATTGTAGTATTGATTTTTTTTTTTAAGCTAATACCAAAACGACGTAGTTTTGGAACTAATATTAAAATTAATATCAGGCACAAAACGACGTTGTTTTGGTATCAAATTAAGATTATATAAAATAATTAAAAAAAAAAAAAAAAACCCTAACGTTCTTAACCCAATTATACATCTCCAGTTTCTTACTTTCTCTAGTGTTGTATTTCCTTCTTCCTTGCCTCTCTCAAACCAACTCTCTTGCATTTTGTTTTTTGAACACCTTGTTGAGGTACAAATTTTCGGGCCCTAATTTCATTAGCCCACTCACAAAAATATATACCCACACAAGCCCATAAGCTATTTTGAGCCCATATAAATACTTCCCACATTATTGCCCAACTTGGGCTCCCACAAATATTTCCTATATAAGCCCCATAAATTACCTTGGGTCCTCTTACAAATATTACCCATTATATACCACATATTATCCAATTTAGATTTTCCACAAAAAATCTTATCACATTACTATCAAAATTGGGCCACAAAATTACACTATCTCCACAAAAAAGCCCAAAATCATTTAACTTGTGGGCAAAGCCCAAAAGCCCAACAAAACTCTCTTACAAAGCCCGTTGCTACACAACACCTCTAAAGCCTATTGCTACACGGCATCTTTACAAAACCCGTTGTTACACGACATCTCTAAAGCTCGTTGCTACACAGCATCTTTACAAAACCTGTTGCTACACGACACTTTTACAAAACCCGTTGCTACACAGCACCTCTAAAGCCCGTTGCTACACGATATCTTTACAAAACCCGTTGCTACACGGCACCTTTACAAAGCCCGTTACTACACGGCACCTTTACAAAGCCCGTTACTATACGGCATTCTTGCAAAGCCCGTTGCTACACGGCAACCTTTACAAAGCCCGTTGCTACACAATAATATTTTTACAAAATCTCAAATTATTTTATAAAGCCCAAATACTAATTTGGCACCTATTTTTACAAAGCTCAAATACTAATTTGGCACTATTTTTACAAAGCCCAAATACTAATTTGGCACTTATTTTAATAAAGCACAAATAATAATTTGGTACTATTTTCATAAAGCCCAAATAATAATTTGGCACTATTTTAATAAAGCCTAAATGATAATTTGGCACTATTTTATAAAGCCCAAATACTAATTTGGCACCTATTTTTACAAAACCCAAATACTAATTTGACACCTATTTTATAAAGTCTAAATACTAATTTGGCACCTATTTTCATAAAGCCCAAATAATAATTTGACACTATTTTCATAAAGCCCTAATGATAATTTGACACTATTTCCACAAAGCCCAAATACTATTTTGGCAAACTATTTCTAAAAGCTCAATATTATTTTGACACCTATTTTACATATGCTAAAGTCCCTCACTCATGGGAAATAAGATTACTCATCTTTCAAAAGTATTTCTTTTACAAAATTCATGGGAACTATGCTTATTTTCCTATAATCAACTAACTACAAAAGCTCATGTATATTACCCATGGCAAAACCATTCATTTTTGTAGGGATGACTAAGCCCAAAGAAGCTCAACCACAAAGCCTAATTGAGCCAACCCAGCTCATATACAAATCCTAGCAGCTAAAGCTCACGTGAGCTGTCCAGTCAAACTTCAGTACAACTTGACAGCTGGAGCCCATCATCATCAGCTTCAACTTGTCCAATCAGATCAGAAGAGGGACACGTGTCCAGCAGGGGTTAAACCCTTCCTTACCAAGCTCATTTTCATAATTTGTTATGTGACATAAAGCTAAAGTGACATGACAAAAAGCTGGGAAGCTTCAGCCAGCTATATCTCCTTTCTTCTCCAACCCATTCAGTCAAAGACTAAGGGCAACCATAACCAGACTATGGAAGCTCCTGGAACAACCGGAAATCAATTCATTTTCATGCCAAAAACGTGTACTCTCTTGTTCATAGACCAAGCACATGAACCCCAAATAGGGAAACTTAGGGAAATATGGTTTGAAGGGCACTAAAAGGATCCCAGCAGAGTTCCTAGCATAGGGCTCCAAGATTGACACCTAGCTTGGGGTGATACAATCTATCCTAGGGAACTCTGATTCTAGCAGCAGCAAAACCAAGATCATTAGCCTAACACATGCTTTAATGCCATCAGCTAAGGCCAAATCAGCATTTAATGCTAGGCCAGAATCCCAGCTGTTATTGACCAAAACAACAAGAACATCCTAAAGCTGAGCTTACTACTCTTGACCAAAATCTTAGGAACGATTCTCTAATGGTCTGTTTGGATGACATGAATTTGGATTTGGATTTGGATTTGAAAGGTCCCAAATCCAAATCCTTTGTTTGGATAACTTAAAAGAATTAAATTTGGATTTGGCCCAAATCCATCTTGGATTTCAAGGGTTTAAATCCATAGATTTGAAATTCCCTCAAAAACCCAGGAATTTAGAAATCTCTCACTCTCACGCACACTGTTTCTCTCTGGGCTCTTCGTGTCTCTCTTCCTAGCCGTAACTCACAAACTCTTCTTCCCTCTCTCTCTCGGCAAGGCAACTTCAGGTTTGTTCTCTCAACTCTTATCTTCCTCTTTAACCTCTCTAATTCTCTCTTTCTACTAAATCTAAGTTCAAAAAGGATGTGGGTTTTTCGGTGGGTTTTATTTGATTTATTGTGGGTTTGTTTGGGTTTAATTTGATTGTTTGTGGGTTTTGTTTGATTTGTTTGTGCATCTTGTTTCATGGTATTTTCAATGATATGTTTTGGGTTTGTTTTTATTTTCTATTTTTTTTCATTTGAGGGTTTGTAATGCAAATTATGTGTTTGATGAAATGCTTCAATAAACTGTTTATGAGTGAAATGAATGAACAAGAGCCAGAGACTGTGAAACTACAAGTTAATAATGATGGTTCTTCCCCTTCTAATTCCAATGCTGGGAATTCTGTGCATGAGAGTTGCTTTCCCTTCATAAAGGCTTTGGCCTTTTTGTGGGTTTCTTTTCTTTTTTCTTTTTTTTCTTTTTTTGTGGGTTTGTTTGGGTTTCCTTTAATTTGTGTGGGTTTTTTTTGGGATTCGTTTGATTTGTTTGTGGGTTTTGTTTCATAGTATTTTCAATGGTTTGTTTTGAGTTTGTCTTTATTTTCTATTTTTTATTTTCGTTTGTGGGTTTGTAATGCAAACTATGTGTTTGATGAAATGCTTCTATGAGCCATAGATATACAGTAGATATACATAAATAGAGCATGATTTAGGAGAGATTCTGGGTTGTTGGTTTTTGTTATTTGCAATGCAGCGTCAGGCGAGGTGACCTAGTAGGCTTCTCTGTGCTCTGAGTTGTTGTTTGACTTGTCCATGTATTGCTATGTAAGTACGATTTCTATGTATACACTTCAACACAGCTTCAGTGATTCTTATATATGATTCTCTACCATTATACACCTTTCTAGTTTGCGCCAACTCTCTTGCCAAATTCGACATGATGATGTAAAATTAAAACCATTGATGGGTACATTTTCTGATGCAATAGTTTTGTTAATAATGGAGTTTAGTTAGTGTGTTTAACTGACATGAGGTTGTGTATGGTTTACTTTTGGCAAATGCCTTGCCCATGCCTAAAATCTTCTTTTTGTATTTATATATTTCTTTGTACATATGAAATATCTCTGAACACATATAGCAAATACTAATGACAATTGTGTAGTCCTTGCTTCTTGGCTGATTTTACTCAACTCTTACTCTTCTTGCACATACATAACATGGAATATTGTTGCTAATCTAACATTTTTTAGGATGTTGACAAATTTGATACCAAGGTCCAAATACCAAATACCAGATTTGAAAACATAATAGAAATGGGAAGAAAAGATAAGCAACCTCAATCCCTATCCGGATCACAATCTCAATCTCAATCACATTCAAGACAATATATTCAATGGAATGTGGAAATGGACAAAGCATTAGTAAATATTTTATATGATCAATTAGCTCAAGGAAATAGGGAGGATGGATACTGGAAAGATTTAGTTTTAACAAAGATTTAGTTTGTTCTCTTTTGTGTTTATAGGTACGTGTGTGTATGGTAATCTCTCTATAACTTAATTCGAGTTTGTCTCAAAGTGTATATCAATGTTACAATTACAAGCTATCCTTCTTGACTCTGCCATGTTCATTTGCATATAAATATCCTCACTTTTAAGAATTTAAGTACCAAATCTCTTAACCAGACATACCTCTCTTAACTCTCTCTCTCACTCAGTAATATTTAATCTATTTCTCTTGATATATAACTTTTTAGTTGTTAATAACTTTAGAGTAATTTTTTAGTTTGTGATTTTGAATGTTGTGGAAAAAAAAAACATGCATTTGGGTGTCCTCTCTAGTTGATATAAAATATTTTAGTTGTCAATAGCTGGTGTAGGGACTCAAATTGGATTGGACCCAGAGTAAGGATGGGTTTATAGCCCAACAAGCCCAAACAATAAATTTTTAGAGCATGGGTACAAGAACTAGTTCTATTTGATAGAAAAGGTCATGGTTACAGTGCAGTCATAGACACTTCAGGCTAACTGTATGATAAAAACTCTCCTCGGCTAGGTTTTAGGGGGTATCTTTTTGAGTTCTATTGTTCTTCCTCCTTTTTTCCAAAAAAAATCCATCCTTTCTAATGTCACCTGCTTCCATGTTATATACTGCATTTCTTACCCCATTTTCACCGTACACGTGTAGTTCCTATCTTGGGAACTCCTTTCTGTCCCATCCAGCACCTCCCGGGACCTTTGTTCAGTAGCCATAAAGCTGCTTGGTTACTGTTCAGGTATCACCTCCACATTAATGCGGTCAGAGAGTTAGCTGGAAAGCATTTAATGTGGAGGTAGTAGCCTCAGAAGATATTTGTTATCTTTTCCGGTTCCTCCTTTGGTCTATATTCACTTTCCAGTTCTAAGACAACTTTGCGGGGTACCCTGGATAGGGAGGTAGTTACATCCACCTCGGACCATGGTATCCGAGGTGATTCTTATCCTCGGACGCGTTTTGGGCTTTTATATATGATTTTCATCCCTCTTCCTCATCCTGGTCCCACAATACATTTCTTTAACCATCCTCGGACAAGTGAATGTCCTCGGACTAGGCCGCTGGGCCCCAAGCCCATTTCCTATAATTCCTATATCTTTTTAGATAACAGGTCCCACAGCTGGCAAGATATTTTTTTAGTTGGCTATGACTAAAAATTTTTAATCATCATCTTGTTAATTGGATTATTAATATTACCTTATGTATTTAAAATTAAAATATAGAATGATTAGGAAAAATAATAATTAAAAAATATATTTTATTGATCTTAAATCTAAATCCAAATCCAAATCCAAATTTACATATCCAAACAATGAAATTTTAAATGATGAATTTCAAATTCTTCATTATTTAAAAAGATCCAAACAAAGAGTTTCAAAATCAAGGGATTTCAAATCAAGGCATTTTAAATCAATTGATTTCAAATCCAAATCCAAATCCAAATGTTGCCATCCAAACACAGCCTAAGGATTTTTTGAAGATTGAGGAAGATTTAGCACAGATTATTTGCTAATTACCCCCTAAAACCCAACTATAAATGAAACTCTCCATTAATGCTTCACCAACACGCTAAGAAATACACCCATAAAGAGGAACTCTTCATTAACTTCTCTGTTTAGTCTTCTCAAAACTCTAGCAAAGTTCTGAGTCACTGAGCTCTCAGCTTCAAGCATAGAAACTGAGTTCTCCAACTCCTAGCTAAAAAATATCCCTCATGCTTCCATTTAAAAACACTCAACTACCCCTAATAGAAAGTCCCAGCAACCTTACTATACACTCTCACTCATTACTCATACTACTCACAAATGACTCTCTCTACTCACTACATATACTATATCCACAAGCATGCCATGACACCATAATGATCTTGCTGCGCTAGCTAAAATCTCTCTCTCCCTTCATCTAACACTAAGTTTTTCTCATTATTTGTTATAATGGAGCCGATGATATTTACTTATTCATTTACTATTGAAGGTTATGATGTAATTGTTACTATAGAATATTTCCCTCATATTATTGTATTAGAAGACTCTTCTCTAGAGCTAATGGATGATGAGTTTGAAAATGTGGATACTTTCCTTAACCTGTGAAATAGCTAACAGCTGGAGATTTATTCTGTTCTGTCTCATTTTACCGCAAGGCTATTTTCTGCAGAAACATTTTACCGCTAGGCTATTTTCTACAGAAGCATTTTATTGCTGGACTATTTCTTACAGTATACTTTTTAATCATGTTGACGTGTCTACTGTAGGAATTATTTATGGGCCATTCTTGTCAGTCTCAACCTAAGCCCAAGGCATAAAATAAAGTGAGTTCTTTGGATCTTCACTGATAGTCTTAGGGTTGTGCCTCGAGCCCATCGTTGAGTTTCGATTTAGGCCCCCAACCCAACACAAATCTTATTTGTCGGAAGGAAAAACTTTTTCGCCCCCGACACACCTCTATTGCAATCTTTCTATTGAAACACAATAGGTCAAACATATGTTAAATTATAGCATATATACATACTCGGTGTGGTGCGGTTTCTCGTTGGAGTGTAAAATAGTTGCCGATCGCCGCATCGGCTATTGTTGGTGTGCCTAAATCTCCTTCAACCACCGTGCCTAACACCTACGGTGGAGCTCTATAGTGGTAAGATCGATTCGGTACCAGCCGGTTGCATCGGTGCCGATTGGATCCTGAACAGGCCTACAGAGAGAGAGATAGAGAGAGAGGAATGGAATTTGTCTTTGTCTTTTCAAGGTTGTCATTGAAATTTTCTTTTCTTTCTCTTTTGTTGTTGTTGTTGATGAATGGTTGTTGATGATGCATGAAAATTAGTAGGCTGGAATGTTTTGGACTTTGGAAATGGTTGTAGATCTTGAAAAGAAAGAAAGAACTGTTAAAGGTGACCGGTGTAACTAGGCCAAGGACCCTCTAACGGTTAAGTCAGTTTTCTCTCTTGAACACAAGGAAAGGGAAAATAGTGAATGGTGAGACTTACATAGGGTGAATAGGACTTGTTCCTTTTATAAAGAGTTAGAAGTGGGTCTATTTGTTTGGATCCACCACAATCATGGGTGATATGGGTGGTTAATAGAGGAAATGGGAAATGTGGAGCAAATCATTGGGAATTCTCTCCACGTTTTAGTAGTAGTGCATCATGGCCTGATTCCATGGAGTTTTATGAGAAGCTTTCTTGTAGAATTCATTAAGTATCTTTTGGTCGTCCATGCCCTTGTGTTAGTCCTGGACGACCATCATGAGATTGAATGGTCTTGCTACTGATGGACGAGTATTAGTCATACATGATCCTATTGTTGGGCTTTTCCCTTAAGGTTATTTGATGCTATTATTATAGACGTGGTTTAACTGTTTGGATAACCACTATGGACGTGTTGACCTTAGATTGATCCCCATCAGTTGCCCCCTCATCCTTGTGTCATCCATGCTTCCATTGGCTTGACCTGTGGTGGTTTCTCATTGGTTAATGGTAAATTGAAATTGAATGCTCCAAATGCTAACACATGGATCTTGGGGCTTGCTTATTGTGTCGTTTCATTCTTCAAGAAGGGTGCCACATGGCACGTTCTGGTTGGTTCACGTCGTTTCAATGCCCAAGTCTGTTGCCTATAAATAGTGGAATTCCTTTCATACCCTCTCACATTTCTCATATGCCTAGGAGTTTTCTTTCATCCTTAGTCAACCTCGTTTAGAGCTAGGTATCCTCTTCTTCTAGTCTTTAGGTTTTTCTTTTTTAGAGCTTTTAAAAAATGTCTGAAATTATTGTGTCTTCATCTAGTAATTGTTATGGAAGGGAGATAGATGAGTATCACAATGAGAGTAGGTCTAGTGATAGTAGTGATAGTAATAGTGATGATGGGAACACCTCAAATGAGCAATACTTAGAAGTTTTCCAAGAAGAGATGAGGACGAGAATGGCCTCTGGGTCACTTGCTGGTACATTTGCCAGTGCCCCCTCGTCTACCTCTTCAAGTGAAGAGGAGACTCTATATTGTTGTGCTGTAGGCGTTCCTTCTGAGACGGATGAGGCTAAACTTAATTCCCTTAAGAGTTGGTACCTGATCCTGAACGACCTTAACCCTCGTTTGGCCGTCCATGGTGAATGGTGTTGTAATCCTAGTTTTGAAGTTGGCATATACGAGGCTTATCTTTTAGGGGGCTTAGGTTGCCTCTTAATGCCTTTGCTAGGGAAATACTCCATAGGTTAGGCATAGGCATTAACCAGCTCAACCCCAATGCATGAAGGCTTATTATATCCATGCAAATATTGTGGAGGGAAGTCTTTGATGGGAACCGTCCTTTCACTGTGGAGTTCCTATACTATTATAAGCCTTCAAAAATTAGTCAATCCCTAGTGATGAATCATAAAATAATTCTTCCAAGCAATATTAAAGGGACATTAATGCACCAGTAACTGACATAACCTCCAGCAGGTTCTGTAACCGATGACTATTAAAGATGGCCAAATTCAATAGCCTGAAACGTTATAGAGGCAATAAAGCCCAATCAATAGCATAATGAAGGCAGATCATAAAGGCTCAACCCCTATAAAAGGAATGGCACAAAGAGAAGCAAGGTACGTACAAAATATACTTAGAAAACCCGAAAGAAGCTTTGATTGCTCGATTATCTACTGCCATTTATGACTTTATCATCGGAGGGTTTTAAGAAAACACCCTACTGGTGTTTTCTCAACCAAAACCTTTCTTTTATTTTGTAGGCACATAAGAAGACGTTGGCTTTGTTGGACAAACAACATATTGACGATTTTAGACATCATCAGTTTGGCGCCGTCTGTGGGGAAGACACAACCAATGCTCTAACCTGTTGCGAAAGTTTTCGTCTTTCCAATGGATGCCAATACTTCAAACCAAATGGAACAGCAGCTCCAAGCCCTTGTTGTGACTGTGGAAGAATTAACTAGGTAGAATGAGGATTTGAGGCAGAGAATCCCACCCAGAGCAGAGGATAGGGGCCAGCGAAGCAATGATGAAGGGGACAATTAAGAGAGAGACAATTCCAATAGGACCGGGCTTCCAAGTAGGATGGAAGAAGAGTTCCAAAACATAAAGAAACGGATGGACGAATTAAATAACGCAGTGAAGAGAAAATGAGAAAGGAACCTGGATGGAATGATTAAATAGATTGCATTGCCATTCACTGCAGTTGTGCTTGACCTACCGTTGTCGCAAAAGTTCAAGCTCCCCAGCTCGATTCATTTGATGGATCAAAGGACCCACTTGACCACATTGAGTCCTTCAAAAGCTTGATGAACTTGCAGAAAACCCCAAAAGAGATTATGTGCAGAGCGTTCCTAATTACTCTGAAGGGACCAGCAAGAGTTTGGTTCAGCAAAATCCCTTCTTCACCAATCGGGAGTTTTGAGGAATTAGGAGGTGCCTTCGTCTGTCATTTCATCGGTGGACAAAGGTACAGACGACCTACTTCACATTTATTAAGTGTGAAACAGGAAGTAGGAGAATCCTTAAGAATGTATGTGACAAGATTTAATAAGGAAGTCCTGCAAGTAGACGAGGCAGAAGACCAGGTGTTGCTTACATCTTTTCAAGCAGGATTAAGATCAAAAGACTTCTTATTTTCAATAACTAAGAACCCATCAGTGACCCTAGCTGACCTATTGTTTAAGGCACAAAAATACATGAACGCGGAGGACATCTTGGCTTCTAAAGGGATCACGAAAAGGCCAAGGAAGGAGAAGGAAAGTGAAGACTGTTCTGGTTGGAGAGAAGAAGGCAAACTTGCACGAAGTCTGCCAAAGAATAGCAAAGGACGCTTCCCAAATTTCACCCCGCTAGTAATGCCTCCTAGCAAAATTTTAATGCAAGTAAAGAATGACCCTGCTTTGAATTGGCCTAAGCCAATGAGAAGTCCTCCGGAGAGGAGAAACAAGGGTAAGTATTGCCACTTCCATAAGGGTCACGAGCATGATACGGATGACTACCACGACTTAAAAGATCAGATTAAAAACTTGAATCAGCAAGGAAAGCTAAAGGGATTTATGGGGCGAAGTGATCAACATTATAGTTCTTGGAGAGATGAAGGTGGGAGTTGATCTTAAGATGAAGACAGAAATCCCCCACAAGCGCAAGAAAAAGAGAAGCAGCAAACAGTAGCAGGATAAATTCAAACTATAGCAGGGGGATTAGTGGCTGAAGGATCGTCCAAATCGCTTAAAAGAGCATATGCAAGGCAGGTGAACAAGATATACATAGAGCCTATCTGGACGAAGCATGCCAGGTCGGACAAACTAGATGTTACCTTCTCAGCATAAGATTCATAAGGGGTAAAACAACCATATGACGATCCTTTAGTGATCATGTTGAAAATTGAAAATTTCAATATCTGCCGGGTCCTGATTGACAATGGTAGTTCAGCAGACATAATGTATTCATATGCTTTCCGACAAATGAAGAACGAACAAGAGAGGTTCCATCCATTTCATTCACCCTTGGTAAGTTTCTCTGGAGACAAGGTATCCTTGAAGGGAATCATTACGCTAACTATGATTACAGGAACATTCCCAAATTAAATGAAAAAGGACATTGACTTCCTTGTCGTGGATTGTCCTTCATCTTACAATGTGATCATTGTACGACCAGCACTAAACAAATTCAAAGCATCAACCTCCACCTATTACTTAAAGATGAAGTTTCCTATGGAGAATGGAGTTGGGGAGGTCCGAGGAGATCAGGTTTTAGCTCGGGAATGTTACCAAGCAGCGTTAGCTGCTGAAGAAAACCATACCTGGATAGTCGAAGAAGCAAAGCTAGAAAAGAACCATGAAGAAGAATTGGAAGAAATACAGGCTGATGAAGCAGATTAGACCAAAACTACGAAGATAGGGGCCGAATTGGAACCAAAGATGAAGTCAAAGGTGACATAGTTCCTGGGGGATAACCAAGATGTCTTTGCCTGGACCCACAAAGATATGCCTTGCATAAACAAAGAAGTGATAGTACATCATTTGTCAATGGATCCAATGCAAAAACCAGTCCAACAAAAAAGATGAGTTTCTAGTTAGGGATTCTATTGCTACAAGGTGATGCCCTTTGGACTCTAAAATACAGGGGCTACATACCAAAGCCAGTAAGCAGTGAACCATTTAACAGATCTAGAAGAAACTTTTGGTACTCTTCGCAAATACAACATGAAGCTAAATCCGTCCAAGTGTGTTTTTGCTGTACAATCTGGAAAATTTCTTGGCCTTATGGTTTCACCGAGAGGTATCGAAGCGAATCTGGACAAAATAAGAGTGATAACTGAAATGTCACCCTCAACAAATATGAAGGAAGTCCAGCGTCTAAATGGACGAATAGCTACCCTCAACAGTGACCTAAGGATCAAGAACCACTACTTGTCACCAGGACACCCCTAGTCCAATGGGCAGGTAGAAGTGACAAACAGTACTTTGCTCAAGATAATCAAAGCTCGGCTTGAGGGGGCAAAGGGAGCTTGGGTAGACGAATTACCCAGTGTTTTGTGGGCGAATAGAACAACAACCATAATTCCAATAGGTGAGACTCCTTTTAACTTGACATTTTGGACTGAAGCAGTCGTACCAGTGGAAATTGGACTCACAAGCTTCAAAGCCACAATGTTTGACGAATCAAAGAATGACGAAGAACTAAAAGTCAATCTTGATCTACTCAATGAATTGAGGGAAAGAACTCGTACAAGAATGGCTAGGTACCAGAACCAAGTTTCAAGATATTACAATAGCAGGGTAAAAGCCAGAAGATTTGAAGTAGGCGACTTGGTCCTAAGAATAGTCTCCCAAGCCACCAAAGACCCAACACAGGGAAAGTTAGGCCCAAATTAGGAGGGACCCTAAAAAGTCAAAAGCTACAAGCGAGAAGGAAGTTATCGTCTAACAAGCATGGATGGGACATATTTGCCTCGTCCATGGAATGTTGAACATCTGAAGAAATACTATTAGTAAGCATTTTCTTGTTTTTTTTCTTGCTTCAAGTTTTACTTCCCTTTTTTGTATTTCATTCAAGAATAAAGGTCCTTCCTAAACAAGAGACCCTAAATAAAAAGATCCTAAAATTTCTCTTCCAAAATGGAGTTGTCTATTCTAAAAAGCATAAACAGTTATGAAGAAAAGAGATGAGTTGCCTAGCGACATGTAGCACTCGCACATGTAAGACGAATTGCCTAGCGACATGCAGCATTCACTCGAAAAGACGAGTTGCCCAGCAACATGCAGCACTCATAGATGAAAGACGAATTGACTGCTACGCACAGCTTTCACACCAAAAGACGAGTTGCCCAGCGACATGCAATACTCGCAGATGAAAGACGAATTGACTACTACGCATAGCTTTCGCACCGAAAGATGAATTCACTACTACGCGCAACTTTCGCACTAAAAAACGAATCGCCTAGCGACATGCAGCACTCGCAAGACGAATTGCCCAGCGACATGCAGCATTCGCCCATGTAAGACGAATTACAAACAAAATATGAATTGCCTTGCCACGTGCAGCAATAGCAAAGTATTGTCATTGTCCAACACAGAATTTTTAACAAAGGTATTTCTATCATCTAACGAATATATTTAATAGTCCAACACAAAACTTCTTACAACATATAGTTTCAAAGACATAGCAATTGCAGACAAAGCAAATATATTATCATAAATTCTCAAGGTTCAAGCAAAAAGCAGAGAACATCTAATGACAACAAAGTATTAGAAATAACGAAAGCCAACAATATTGTTTTATGCCTAAAACATCCAGGCCCAGAATAAAATAGAAAGAAGTTTTTGTCTTTGCTCAAAAACAAGTGAGCCTAGAAAGATAAAAATACATGCCTACACTATAGTAGCATCACCACTAGCAAGGATGGTACTTCTAGTATCACCCTCTCCACCTCTAGCAACTACTTCAGTGTCCATTATAGTGGCATTAGCCAGTCCAGCTTTCGAAGTCAGCATTTCCTTCTCGACCTCCTCAATGTCCAACGAAGAAAAGTTCAGGCTAGGATAACGTTTGACAAGATATTTCTGAAGAAGCTAAAAACCATCAGCATACTCCATCATCAGCTTGTCAAAGTATTCGTCCGACGCCTTGAAGTTCTTCACAGCATCTTCAACTTCTTTCTTTGCCTTAGCCAAATGATCATCCTTCTGAGCATTTAAAGTTTTCTCTATTACCAGATCAGCCTGGATCGTCTTCAATTTCTTATTGACCTCAATACTCTTAGCGGCTATTTTCTTCATGCTTTCATTCAAGGAAGTGTTCTCAGCAGAAAGTTTCTTGACCTTAGCTTGTGAAGATGTTAGGAAACTAAGTCAGGCGATTCAATAGACGAGAAACATTTTAATTCGTCCTTTGAAATCACGTCGTAGGCCTTAGCTACACTAAACCAGGGTCATCCCAAAAGTCAAAAACAAGCTTTCCCTTGTCACAACCTTTGAGAGATTGAAATGGAGGAGTTAGTTTTTTAATCAAAACTGTTGGGGAAGACAAAGGAATCTCAAGAGCTTTTTCGATAGCAGAAGGAACAAAAGATTTCTCTAAGTCACCACCACCACCCTTTTTCAAACAATGCCTCTTGTTTTGAAGACTCCATCTAGGTTGGGTTTCTTCACTCTCCTTTTGCTTAGGCTCTACATACCTAGCTTTGTTAAACCTAGTAGTCATCCCTACACAAAGAAATACATCAAAGATCAAGCACTACGTGTAAAAAAGAAATCTGGAGAATAAGTATAATGAACTAACTTCTTTTGTTCATCTCAAGAGTTTGTAAAACACCATCAGAAGGTTCTGGACCAAGGAAATGAAGGGATAAACTGTCAGGACTGATCAGTTCGCCAAAATCCTTCACCTCACCAACGTATCCTAGGATCCTCTTCAGACGATCTTTGTAATGACTCTTCAAATGTGGATGAGTTTTTGCTGAAAGAAGGAATACACAATCAAAATCCTTAGAAGCACAATACAAAGGAAACGAAAGAAGGTGGCATAAAAAAATGCACCAGAGTTCGACCAGGTTCTCATTTGGAAGAGTTTCCCAACCTTTGCCTTAGACGAAGAAGAAACGTTGTTTCCAATCTCGATAAGAGGAGGGAGACTCCAAAACAATTTTTGACTTCTTATCCCAAGGCCTAAATTCCCAATAACCTTTGAGCTTCGACTCCATCAAATGATACAAATATAAAAATTTGTCCACCTTGATAAATCTCTGTTATTCATAGTAGACCAAATCACCATACAACACACCATCATCCTCCAAGCGTTCAGAACGAGTTGTCCCAGAGCAATCTTTAGACGAAAAAGAACTTCTCTATAGAATGGGTGGACGGGAGAATGCAACCCACACTGGAAATATGATTCATAGAAACATACCTCCTCAGGTAGGAAGGTGCAAGCTCTTTCATTCACCTCAGGAAGCCTAACTAAGACTAGGGGAGGAAACTGGTACTTACTAACAATCCTATCCCTCATTTTTTCACGATCTTTTCTTGAATACCCACACTTTTCTAGCCAAGCCTGAAATGTTATTGCAAGAGACGAAACAGTGTCCATCTCTTGAGCAACAGTTTTCTCACTAGAGGATAAGCCAGTCTCTAAGTCACTAGATTTTACTTTATCCTCAGACATTACTCTCTCTTCTAAAAACTAAGCAAAACCAACTAAAAAATGAACCAAAGGGTACAACGACAGTAAAACCTCCCTCAAAGGGGTCTCTCGGGTCACACACACACACACTTACTTTAGGTTTTCTACTACCAGAAGTTTGAAGGAGAAAACACAATCGAGTAAAGAAAAAAGAAATCAAAGGGAAATCAAACCAAACAAGAGAGTAATCAACCATTAATGATCAAAAGAGAAGAACTCACCTGGAAATGAAGGAGTACAGTGCTTGGAGTTAAAAACCAAATGGAGGAATAAGGAATAAAGAAAGGGAACGATTTTAAGAGAGCAAATGAAAAATCAGGGCACAGAATGATCGCCAAGTCCCAATGCATGAACCATCAATCAAGACATGACAAGTGGTAGAAGTTCGGCCAAATAAGTCGCGTCTCATAAATGCGGCAAGAACAGAATTTGAAGTGGCAAGGACGAACGAAATTCATTCCTACAAATTGTCCCCTTCTAGATGAACAATTTCAGAATGAGGGGGCAACTGATGAATCAAAAAATAATTCGTCTAAGTAATATTAGATGGACCTTAATGCACCAGTAATTGACATAACCTCCAGTAGGTTCTGTAACCGATGATTATTAAAGATGGCAAAATTAAATAGCCTGAAACGTTATAGAGGCAATAAAGCCCAATCAATAGCGTAATGAAGGCAGGTTATAAAGGCTTGGCCTTTATAAAAGGAATGGCACAAAGAGAAGCAAGGTACGCACAAAATATACTTAGAAAACCTAAAAGAAGCTCTGATTGCTCGATTATCTACTGTCATTTCTAATTTTATCATCAGAGGGTTTTAAGAAAACACTCCTCTGGTGTTTTCTCCACCAAAACCTTTCTTTTATTTTGCAGGCACACAAGAAGACGTTGGCTCCGTTGGATGAACAAGATACTGACGATTTCAGACATCATCACCTAGGCTTTTACTAGTTTTCTGCCAGGGGTTCAAATTGTAGGTTGGTCAGGTCCCTCCCCACTTCTGATAGGAGATGAAAGACGAAAGTTTTTTTCGTCTTAGGGTTCTGGGCTGGAAACCCTGTTGAGGTAGGCAGGGACCCATTTCCTCCCTACACTAGTGAGATGGGGAATCTTCGTCTAGAGGGTATGTTACTTTTCACTGCTCGTTTTACTTCTTTTGTTATATTTATCTAACTTTATTTGCTTTCTTTTTTACAGTTTTAAGACGACCTTCTTTGAGTAAGTTCTATCTTAACTATGTCCAGCAGGCACACTCGTTCATAGACAGGACTTTTCATTCTCCAGTAACATTGCGTCATCTAGCCACTTGGAAGCTTGGACCTAAACCAACTGAGGAAGCACTCACTCACGAACTCACTACACGTAGATGTGAGTTATTTACATTGTATCTTGATTGTTTAATTTGTCTAAGTTCTAACACGTCCTTCTTTTTGTAGAGATGACAACCATGAAGGAGAACAAGGGGAAAGGCTTGGCAAACGAGGAAGCCATCCATGAGGAAGTCCACTCCCAACCTCGTCAGTCTGGTGCCGAGAAAAGGAAGACTCTATCCAAGATAATAGATATGGAGAGTCTTCCTAGTCGCTGAGACCACAAGAAGGCTAAACATGGGTCGTCTAAGCTTCGGGTCGTCAAGGCTGGTTCTGTCGTCCCTTCGGCCTCTACCAAACAGCCTTCAATGCAAATCCTTGACTTGGATTCGTTTAATCCCCCTAAAGTTACCCCATCCAAACCTCCAAGTGGTAGCCCTATTACGCTTCTCAAGAGTGAGGGCCTTGCTTGGGAGAGATTTCAACAAGTTGTGTCTGAGGAGGACGTTGCCATATGTTATGATATGTCTGTTAAGGATTTTGAACATTCTACAGTTCATGGCCTCTTCAGGGTACTTTTTCTCGTCTTTAATCATTCATAAATTAAAATACTCGTCCACTTGTCTCACGTCCATATCTTTTGTTATAGGCTATGACTAAGTTTATGGTAGCGTCTAGACAAGCTTATGAATTGGACAAGCAAAGGGTCAGTCTTTAGGCGAAGATTCGAGAGATGGAGAAAGAATCCGGTCGTCGAGCTGAAGTGAGGGTTAAATTAGAGGATGAAGTAAAGGAGCCGAAGAACCTCGTCGAAGAGTTAAAAGCAGATGCCGTTGAGAAGGACACTCGTCTTGACCACCTCCAAAGAGAAGTGACGAGCTTTGCGCTCTTCTAGGAGAAACTAAAGCAGCTACAATCAGGGAGTTTAAGGCATCCAACGAGTTTACTGACCTTTTGGACAGGAACTATGCTGCTGGGTTTGAAGACTTTTGCATTGACACGATTGAACACTTCCCTGGAGTGGACTTCAGCCCTATCAAGCTTCGCATTGTTGCTGAGAGCTCACTTCTCCAGACGCATTTTGAGGATATTAATGTTGAAGATGACGCCTCCACCCAGCCTGCCATGGACGGCCCAAAGTTTGTAGATAATGGCCCCAATGGTTTATAAAAGAATTTATAATCACCTTTATTTATTTCCTATGTTTTTTCTCTTTCTTCATGGGGTCTGTTGTTTTGGACCATTTGGATTTATGCAAGTACGTTTAGGTTGTCCAAGTTTAAGAATGGGCATTGATACAATTGCCTTTTTAGGCTTGACATATTCGAGGGTTTTTGGACGATGGTCGTCTACCCTTTTATTTATGAACATATTTTTGTCCATATTTTTATTGCCAATTTTAATTCCAAGTATTTTTCGTTCATAGATAGGACTTTATTTTGGAGTATGAATATTATCCTCATCCTTAGACTTATTCTTGGAATTTTGCTTGGCTATATATATATATATATATATATATATTTATTTATTTATAGCTTGGATTGCCCAGCAAATTGGATGTGTTGTCCATATAAAGTGTTGCATGCATGCTTTTCTTCGTCTTTTATTTTTGGACGAGTGTACTGGGAGGTTTGTTCCTTCCCTTTGTACTTAACATTATTGCCTTAGGTTTTGTGGCAATTTGCCTTTTCCTCATCTAAGGATGGCTCACAATGATACATCTCTACATCCAGAGATTTTTAATGTCTTTAATATCATATGGACGTTAATTTCACAGAACCATCAACACTTAAATTAGAGAATTCGAGCTGCTTTATATACAATAAATGTACATAACATCATCTATAAACATCAGAGGACTTAGTACATAGCATTGTCCAAAGACATCATCCATGCTTAGTACTTAGTCCTTTTTTAGGAAATTCAAATTACTTTATATACAAAAGGACTTTGTTCATAACATCGTCCATAGCACACGCTAGTAGCTAGTGCTTTTTTGGGAATTCAAATGCATGCTAGGAAACATAAAATACTGCCGAAAAACATAAGTGTTGAAAGATAACATAGATAAACTACTATAAATCATTAGTAATCTTTAGTCTCGTCCATGTTGGCCTTCCCAACGAGTCTTCTTCACTGGTAATACTTCCTCAAGTGCTCCACATTCCACGGGTGCTCCAGCTTTTGTCCATCCAGGGCTTCCAAGTAGTATGAACCTCGCCTTTTGGAATTGATGACTCTGTATGGTCCTTCCCAGTTAGGTTCCAACTTTCCATGAGCGGGGTCCTTTGTCGTCAGGGACACCCTTTGCAAGACGAGATCTCCGACATTGAATTGTCTTGGCTTTACCAATGCGTTATGGTGCTTAGTCATGAAGTTCTTGTAATGCGCCACCCTCTATTTCGCATCCATCCCTACCTCGTCAATAAGATCAAGGCTTAGACGAAGCTGTTTCTCATTCTCCTCATTGTTATAGTGGGCCACCCTATAGCTAGTTAGACCAACCTCTGCAGGTATCACTGCATGACTTCCATATGCTAACTTAAAATGAGTCTCTCCAATTGGAGTCCTTACTGTCGTCCTGTATGCCCAAAGGACATTGGGTAATTCATCTGGCTATATCCCTTTTGCCCCTCAAACCGAGTCTTGATAATCTTCAGCAAGGATTGGTTTGCAACTTCTGCTTGTCCATTGGCCTGTAGGTGGGAGGGCGAGGAGTAGTGATTCTTGATTCCTAACTGCTCGCAAAACTCTCTGAAAGGTGTATTGTCAAACTGACGTTCGTTGTCTGAGATGAGCACCCTAGGGATTCCAAAACGGCAGACTATATTCTTCCAAACGAAGCTTCTAACATTCTGCTCAGTGATTCTTGCAACGGGCTCTGCTTCAACCCATTTGGTAAAATAATCAATCCCAACTACCAAGAACTTCATTTGTCTCGTCCCCATAGGAAAGGGACCAAGGATATCAAGTCGCCACTGAGCAAAGCACCAAGGGGCCACTATTGGAGTGAGATACTCTAATGGTTGCCTAGGTATGTTGTTATTGTGCTGACACTTGTCACACGCTTTGACATAAGATTTAGCATTTGCTTGCATAGACGAATGGTAATATCTAGCGTGGAGTATCTTATAGACGAGGGACCTGGCCCCTAAATGGTTTCCATAGGCTCCTTCATAAATGTCTCTCAGGATGTAAATGGACTTGTTTGGATTTAAACACCTGAGGTAGGGCTGAGAAAAACCCTTTTATACAACACCTCGTCCATAAGGACAAACCTCACTGCTCTTACCCTTAACTTCCTTGCTTCTTCTTTATCTTCAGGAAGAGCTCCGTGCTTGAGATAAGACATAATGAGGGAGGTCCAGTTAGCAACTCCATCTATCTAATTTACTTTTGGAATGTCTATACTTGGAATATGCTAGACTTTAACTTGATCTCCTACTATATCGTTTGTAGATGCCGTCTTGGCTAAGGCGTCCGCTTCTGCATTTTCCTCCCTTGGTATTTGTTGAAATTGCGCCGTTGTGAAGCCTTTAATGCATTTTCTAACTTTATTCAAGTATTTCTTCATCCACTCCTCCTTAGCTTCACGCGTTCCATTCACTTGGCCTATTACCAACCGTAAGTATCCTCGGACGAGGATTGAATATGCTCAAAATGATTTTGCTAACTCCAAGCCCTAAAGTAGGACTTCATATTCTGCCTTGTTATTAGTTGTTTGGAATTGTAGACAGATTGCATGCTCTAGATGATCCCCTTCTGGTGAGTGTAAAACCATCCTAATTCCTCTTGCATGTTGTGTGGATGAGCCATCCACACGGACAACCCACTGCTTTGCCCCATAGTCTTCATTTTGCTGACTACTGGCAGGAGTGAATTCAGCAATGAAGTTCGCCAGGACTTGAGCTTTTATTGCTTCTCTTGGTCTGTATTGCACATCGAACTCATTAAGTTCTACTGCCCACTAGATTAGTCGTCCAGTGGCCTCTAACTTGTTCATGGCCTTCTTTAGCGGGTCATCTGTTAGGACGTTGATTATATGAGCTTGAAAATAAGGCTTGAGCTTTCTTGTTGTTGTCACCAATGAAAATGCTAACTTTTCCATTGGTAGATATCGTTATTCTACTCCTCTTAAAGCTTTGCTGGTGTAGTAGAAAGGTTTTTGTACCTTTTCGTCTTCTCTGATCAAGGCCAAACTCACTGCATGAGGGGACACCACTAGGTAAAGATACAACTCTTCTCCTGGTTTGAATGAGCTTAGCAGCAGAGTTGAAGCAAGATAAGCTTTCAAGTCTTTAAATGCTCGTTGGCACTCATTCGTCCATTCAAACGCTTTCCTTAGTACTTTGAAAAAGGGTAAACACTTGTCAGTAGCTTTTGAAACAAACCTGTTAAGGGCAGCTACTTATCCAGTGAGGCTCTAGATGTCCTTGACATTCTTCAGGGGCTCCATGTTTAAGATCGCTTAGATCTTATCAGGATTTGCTTCAATCCCTCTCTATGAAACCATAAAACTAAGGAATTTCCTTGATGCAACTCCAAATCCAAAGGCACATTTGCTTGGATTCAATTTCATCTTATATCGCTTAAGTGTATCAAAGGTTTCTTGGAAGTCGTCCAAATGCTGCGTCTCGTTTGCACTCTTGACCAGCATATCGTCCACGTACACTTCAACGTTTCGCCCAATTTGTGGACAAAACATATGGTTGACTAGCCTCTGGTAAGTAGCTCCTGGTCATACAGCTTATGGATAAACAAATCTAAACTGACACCATTGTAGAAAGCTGCTAAGAGGATCTTGTCATCCATTTCGTCCACTAACAAGGCTTCTCTGTTAAAGCGGCTAATAAAGGAACGCAGACTCTCGTTCCCTCCTTGCTCTATGTTCAATAAGTTGGACGAGGAACGCTTTTGCCTTTGACTTCCAACAAAGTTGTTGACAAACAACTTACTTAATTCTTGAAACGAGGTTATGGTATTTGGTGGTAACTTTCCAAACCATACCCTGGCTAGGCCTTTTAATGTGGTAGGAAAAGCTCTACACATGATCTTGTCTGGAACACCTTGGAGATGTATGGTTGTCTTGAACGTAGCAATGTGATCACAAGGATCATGCGTCCCATTATATGAGTCCAGGGTAGGCATTTTGAACTTGGAGGGCAGGAGATGACTCGTGATGGACGCAATGAAGGGGGAATCAGTCCTATGGATGAGGTCATCCACATGATTTGCTCTCCTCATGGAATCTTTCATCTCTTTCATGGCTCTTTTCATGGTCCATCTCCCTTTCCAAATGTGGTACCCTAAGAGTAACGGTACCTCTGGACTGGTCTCCTTCAGCATTATTTTCAGTCCCTTCATTCTCCAAATTCTGGTCTCGTTCTTCACCATGTCGCTGTTGACATTGTCTATTAACTTCTTTAGTTAACTCTTGGTTCTGTTGCGTTAGTTTTGCCATCGCTGCTGCCATGGATTGCAACTATTGTTGGATGGTTGTAGGGGCTGGTGGTGCAGGATTTGGGTGACTGGAGGTGTTTCCACTCTCCTGGTGTCTTGGACTAGTGGCCATAGACCTAGTTCGAACCATGCAGCCTTTTTGTCTTGGAAAGCTAAAAAGTTAACACTTAGAAATTTAACTAACTAGTCTCATTCCCATAGACAGCGTCAATTGATGTTGCACGAAAATCAGTAGGCTGGAATGTTTCGGACTTTGGTAATGGCTGTAGATCCTAAAAAGAAAGAAAGAACTGTCAAGGGTGACCAGTGTAACTCAGCCAAGGATCTTTCGACAGTTAAGGACCTTTCGACGGTTAAGTCAGTTTTCTCTCTAGAACACAAGGAAGGGAAAAATAGTGAATGGTGAGACTTACCTTGGGTGAATATGACTTGTTCCTTTTATAGAGAGTTAGAAGTGGGTCTACTTGTTCGGATCCACCACAATCATGGGTTATATGGGTGGTTAATAGAGGAAATGGGAAACGTGGAGCGGATCATGGGGAATTCTCTCCACGTTTTAGTAGTAATGCATCATGGCTTGATTCCATGGAGTTTTATGAGAAGCTTTCTTGTAGAATTCGTTAAGTATCTTTTGGTCGTCCATGCCCTTGTGTTAGTCCTGGACGACCATCATGAGATTGAATGGTCTTGCTACTGATGGACGAGTATTAGTCATACATGATGCTATTGTTGGGCTTCTCCCTTAAGATTATTTGATGCTATTATTATAGACGTGGTTTGACTGTTTGGACGACCACTATGGACGTGTTGACCTTAGATTGATCCCCATCAGTTGACATTGTCGCTAGAGTAAACTGATAATAATAATACATAAGTATATTACAAAGTTTATTAGGCCATTTTTTATTAATATTATTATTTTGAAAACTATCTAATCTTATTAATTATGATTTGTTTAAAAGTATTTGGAAATATAGTCTTTTTATTATTGAAAATGATTTTAATAAAGATGTAAAAGATTCAAATCCTACTCTTCTAATTATCAAAATACACACACACACACACACACACACATATATATATATATTTGTTTCTTCAAAAGTTAAGTTTCATTTACACATACAACTCGTCTCTTTCATGAGACAAATTCAAATTTAGAAAATTCAAAATAGGCCAATTCTCAAAATAACTTTGATGGAATTTGTTTCATGATGATTGTTATTATTATCAAACCATGACACAAATTGAGTTTTGGTGCACATGGGATTTGAAACAAGGTCTCTTATTTGACGACAATAAAAACAATTATTAATTGAATTAATTAAAATATACATAAGTCTTATAAATTTATGTGTCAATGTGATACCAATCACATTCATAGTCATTAATGATCATAAGTTTTTTAATTAAATTTTATAATAATTTTTGCATTTTTCATGTCATTACTAACTGTGTTTCTTTCTCAAAAAAAAAAAAAAAAAAAAACTAACTATGTTAGTTTTTTTTTTTTTGGGGTAATTCGATAGTTACAAATTACAATAATGAGAATAAGATATTTGAACTCTAAGTATCCTAATATAGGATAGTAGGCTTTGCTATTAAGCTACAAAGCTCTTGACTCAATTGTGCTTAACTTGAGACTATGAGATTAAGTTATAATTGAAAATAAATAAGGGTTTTAATTTTTATGTGGACCAATAAAATTATGTGCCAGTAACCTACGAATCATGTAATTGAGATAGCATGTACAATTCTTTCTCAAAAAAAAATATAGCATGTACAATAAGTTTGGACTTGTGAGCTTGCTATATAAAAGTATTCAACTCATTAGTTACACAAAATGGTTATTATTCACAATCCAATAACTAAAATAATTAAATAAGTACGAATTAGGTTTATTCTAAAAGTTGGTAAAGGTACAATTGTATTTTAATTTTTTTAAAAGGCTAAGTAATGTCACTAGTCAATATAAAAATGAATTGGGATATGAAAAACACATTACGGGGCAATGATTTCTATTTTTTTTTTTCTTGTTTTGTTTTAACAGGACAATAATTTCAATTATTGCAACTAAAATTTAGAGATTATAACAAAACCATGCACAATCTAAAGGTTTACCTAAACAATACAGTTTCACATTTAAGGTCCCTCATGATCATTTTATCTTCTTTATTATTATTTTTTTTTGCTGAACCATTTTATCATTTGGATGCAAAAAACCAAAAACTGAAAAAGACTTGTCCTTATTTTTGTATCAACTTTTAAACTTTAATTTGATCTTGTCATGAACAGACTCAACTAATAAGTCAAGGAAAATTAACAATTAGACTACATATTACAAGCACACCCCCCCCCCCCCCCCCCCCCCCCCCTCCCCCCAAAAAAAAAAATTATATATATATATATATATATCATATTAAAATCATAAAGTTTCTTCACATAAATTAAATAAATAAAAAATCATAAAGCTTCAAATACAGGATTTGACACAAACAGGGCTCAAGCTCAACTGATATTTTTTTTGATGGGCCCAACTCATATTTCAATTGGGCTAAAAAGTAAAAACTCAAAATACTCGTCAAACAGTCTCTAACCCAAAAAAAAAAAACCCTGAAATTTTTGCTGACACTGCCTCTCTCTCTCTGAGCGTGTGAGAGAGAAACTTTCACAGTAGCTGTATTACTGAGTGTGGCTTTCTCGACTGGTACTTCAATTTCCAGGTATGTTATCGAAAACCCAGTTCATATTTTCCTACTTGAACCATAATCTCAAATCCACACCCACAAATCCTTTTATCAATTTCCAAACCAAACCCATTTCGAGTCTCAAAGTTGTGTGGCGCAAGGACTCCAAACTTGACCAAGCAATAGAGATCGACAAGCGGTACAGGCTATGTGCTCGCGTTGTCAAGGAGGTTCTTAACGAACCAGGCCAAGTGATCCCACTTCGATACCTCGAAAAACGGCGTGAGAGAATGGGGCTAACTGTGAAAGTTAGAACCTTTCTCACAAAAAACCCTGGTTTATTCACTAGTTACTATGATAAAATAAAACCCAAAACCCAACCGGTCGAATTTTTAAGAGTTTCGGACCGGCTCAAAGATTTTCTCGAAGAAGAGGAAAGGGTTTATAGTGAAAATGAGCATTGGATAATGTCTAAGTTGTGTAAATTGTTGATGATGTCTAAGGACAAGGTTCTTAGTGTGGATAAGTTGGTACACGTGAAGAGGGAATTTGGTTTTCCAAATGATTTTTTGGTTAACTTGGTGCCCAAGTATCCTCAGTATTTTAGGTTAGTAGGGTGTCCTGGTGAGGGGCAATCGTTTCTGGAGTTGGTTTCGTGGGAACCCGAGTTTGCAAAATCGGTTATTGAGAGGAGGGCAGAGGAGGAGTCAAGGCTAACGGGGATTCGGGTTAGGCCTAATTTTCATGTTAAGCTTCCGTCGGGGTTTTTCTTGAGGAAGGAGATGAGGGAGTGGGTTAGGGATTGGATGGAGCTCGATTATGTGTCCCCGTATGAGGATGTGTCACAGTTGGATCAGGCGTCTAGGGAAATGGAGAAGAGGACGGTGGGGGTTTTCCATGAGTTGCTTTCACTTTCATTGCATAAGAGGGTTCCTGTGCCGATATTGGGGAAGTTCAGTGATGAGTATAGGTTCTCAAATTCTTTCTCGAGTGTGTTTACTAGGCATTCGGGGATATTCTACATGTCGTTGAAAGGTGGGATAAAGACAGCAATGTTGAGAGAAGCATATAAGGGTGATAAGTTGATTGATCGGGATCCACTGCTTCAGATAAAAGATAAGTTTGCTGAGTTGTTGGAGGAGGGATGGAGAGTGAGAGCAGAGCAGTTGAGGTATCACAGGGAAGCAGTTAATAAAGACATGGAAATGATGGCAATGAAGAATGTTGAATATGACAAGCATGCGTGTGATGAATGACTACAGCTTGGAGAACTACTCTGTGATCATGTATGGCAAGGATGGCTTCAAGACCAAGCATTGCAGGTAAAGAGGACTTTATCAATACTTGGGATGATTATAGAGATTATGCTGCATTTGTGTTGAGAAATTGAACAATCGTGAGGAAATGTAGTATCCTTTATGTAAAAAGGTACAACCAAAATTTTTATCCAAAATAAATGGAGATGGTTGATGTCACTGAATTTACAGATGAGGTGCTGCTTTATTCTCTGAAACATAGTTGGAAAGTGCTTTCAACAGGACAGCATGTAAAAGCATATTCTAATATGTTTTCTTCCTCAAATAAGAAGTTTTCTGACTGACCTCTCAACATAATTGTGGAGTAAAACTTTTACAATCGTCAGAGTTAGTTAAATCATGTGTATGTTATGGATTTGATCGAAAATAGAATGCACTTCATGAGTGGACATTTTTTTTTTTTTTTTGACATTAGTGCAATTCATGGATTGCACATTGCACAACCAAGCATCATAAAAATGATGGCTAGATTAAGGTTTTTATTTATTTATTTATTTTTAAACCCATTTTTGCTGTTATGGGGTTCAGTTCACATGGAAGGGACACTAATGCATGTAGCTAAGCTTTTGGGTTATGTATTTCAGCACTAGAACTGGTTTTAGATTAACCAGCTGGACCCAAGGAGTGAACATTGTTAATTAATTATGATATTGCTAATTTGCTTACGAGTTACAACTAGATATGGTCATCATCATTTCTGTCATGTTTGTGATTACTCTTGTAATAATTTTTTTAGGAAAACAAAACGACAATAATGACACATTCCATAGGTTATGAACTTTTAAAGACTTCTGTCTCATGATCATTAATGCTGTTGTGGATCAAATTAAGAAAATTTTTTAAATTTTTCTTTAGCTCCTTATCCTGTTCTGACATTCTGCATAAAAATAAATAAATAAATAAAAGAAGAAATCTATATCTTACATTTGCCTGTGTTCTGCATAAATTTACCACTAAGCTCTAATTCAACTGGTACCCCTTATAAGTTCTAGGGGGAAGGTGAGATCATGGGCTAAAGACCCCTTAAGTGCATATGTAACTTAAGTACTTAACAATCAATAAATAAAAACCTTTATTGAGTTGATTGATATTTGTAATATATTGTACTGTCCCTTTTTTATACATCCTGTATACTTGGGTGATTAGTTTCTTTTATCAATAAAGTTTCCATTACTTATCAATAAATAAAAAAAAAAAAAAATACACCCCTTTGCTTTGATAAAGAAATATTGAAGCCTTGATTGTGTTGGCCATGCTTAAGGTGTGATGGGAGATGAAATCTACATTTTGCATGCTTTAGATTCTGATTAAGTCATAATATATTACTGTGATTGCTGTCTATGAAGGAATATTTGAGGAACTGAATAAGTGAGAACATTTTGGAATGGATAATTCTAAGATATTTTAAAAAGAATATTGATCATGTCTTTCCCTTCCCAATGGTCATATTTCTAGCAATGTTGGTGTGGTTATGCATGTTACATTAAAGATATTTGTTAATCTCAGATATGTTGCTAATGAAGGACAGTATCAAATGGGGGATAAAAGGGAAAATTGAACAAAATAAAAATGCTAAACCCTAATCAGCACTTAGGGGTTTGTTTGGAATCAGCACCAAGCAAAGAAAAACTTAGGAATCAAAGTTGCTAGGAATCACTACTCAGCAATTGGAATTTTTCCAATTCAAAATTTCATTTCATCACATTCTCCCTTGATGAGAGTACATAGTTTGTTTTTATAGGAATATTAAACCCTAGTTTTAATAGGCGTAGGAAACAATAATTGCCTTATCACAAAAATAACCTCGACTTTAAGTAAAAATTCTCATAAACCTACTTAAATCCTAGGGCCTAAATTAAAATACAATTGACTTTGTGAAATAAAATAAAACTAAATTAAAATAAAAATCTTTTTGAATCTCCCGCGTCAGTTACCTTGTAAAATTTTGATGTGTATGCTTATTGATCTTCTCATAATTATAATAATCATGTGCTGGTAGTGCAGATGTGATATCAAATTTTAATTGTATAAACACACTTGTGGCCATCTCTTTCAGGTTTTGATCTAATGCACACTTTTAGGAGGCCCAAAGCATTTTCTCTGTTTCTTTGTCTGATCTTAGCTTTCTGATGACAGTTTTAATAATAAAGTATCCCATGAGACAGAACTCTATTCATGCTGTTTACGCTCTTGTTAATGCAACTAACAATACTTGTTTTTGTGTTTTTTTTTTTTTTTTTTGTGTTGTTTGGGGGGGGGGGGGGGGGGGGGGGGGTGTCGTGGCGCAATGGGGTTGAATGTGATGGTTAGAATTTATTACGTGAGATAAACAATAACTAGCCTGTAGTATAGTGTGGAAATTTATTTACAAGAAAACATTTGAATTTTGTAAAAGCCATAAGGCAGTTGGATTTTTTGTAAAATGTTTAAGGAAAAATATTTTATATTCTTAGATGTTGAATGTGACTTTTAATGACATTGCATTTGGTTCATAGTAGCAATTGAAAGGATTGTGCACCTTGGAGTAGATCTTGAAATGGCTGCAGTAAATTGTTTCTTCAGCAGAGCATTATCCAATGTTCTATGTTGACATGATTATTTTTGAGCCTTTACCCTTATTTTATGAGTTTGTTCAGTAATACTAGATACTACTTTTCCTTTGCAATAGGTTTCAGCTCTTGTGCATTCAAGTGGTTTTTTTTTTTTTTTTTGATCGGTAATAAAACTTTTATTGAGAAAAACTTGAACATCATGTTCACGATGGTGAACACTTTGAACAAGAAAACAAATACAAAAAAAATCAAGAGCTAAAGGAAGCAGAGTATGAAAAAGGAGACATTTTAGATGTTCTAATTTTCTCGCCTTGTCTTCAAAAATTCGAACATTACATTCCTGCCAGACTAACCACATTAAACATGCCAGAACCAAATTCCAAATGGTTGAAAGATACTTTCCAAAGCAGTTTCTCCAAATAAAGAAAAAAGAGCTGACTGATCTTGGCATTACCCATTGGATCTTAAACATTGCAAAAACTTCACACCATAAGGCGTGAGAGAACTTACAATGAAGAAGAAGGTGGTCTGCTGATTCTCCATCGCAGCAGCATAAGCAACACCTACTAGCCAGAAACTGACATTTCTTAATAAGATTATCAATGATGAGTATTCTATCATTAGCTGCTCTCCATAAGAAGAAAGACACCTGTTTAGGCACCTTAGTATGCCAAATGCACTCCCAAGAAAAGGCATCAGTGTTAGGACTAGATAATAGCTTAAAAAAAGAGCGCACATCAAAAACACCAGACTTAGTCAATCTCCGCACCAGCTGATCATCCTCCTCACCCCTCGGCATAGAGGAACAAATAAACTCAAAAAAGGAATAGACCGTAGCTGCCTGCCAATCTTGAGGACCATGATGGAACAACAAATTCTAGCTCCTACCTCCTTTTGAAGTAGTTACAACCAAGTTAGAGACCCATTCTTCTTTAGATAAAGAGCAAGCATACATAGTAGAAAATAGTTCCTTCAAAGGAGTAGGCCCACACCATGGGTAATGCCAAAAACTAACACGGCTACCCTCCCCCACATTATACAGAATCTGGTGGTTTTCAAGTGGTTTTCATAATGTTGTTTTTCGCATTCAGTTTCTTTACACTCTTCTCTTTGTTGTGCAAGTTGTGATTGTAATTTGTTCTCATCTTCCTTCATGAGCTTATATATAAAATCAAATTAGGATCATCTTGGGTAGAAAATGATTTAACTGAATACGTGGTTTTCGTTTGACTAAGTAAGATCCGTTTTTTAATGTAACCATAACCACTTAATTTACTTGAAAGATTCTGCACAACAGGGCTCAACTAGGAGTCTAGGATCATTCTAAGGAGCTCTTATCTGCCTGTAGTCCTGTACTAGTGTATGTGTATACAGTTCACATGCTACTAAATTTAAATATGAAGAGATTTGGTGTCAACGTTCTTCCCGTCCCAAAATATTAATGGTTTCTGTAGATTTTTTTCTGGTTATTAAAAGGCAAGGATTGATATATGATAAATCATTGTGGGGTGTGAAAGTAAAAAAAAAAAAATATATATATATATATATATAGATTATTATTGCATTAAGTTTTGACTGCATATGTTTCTAGCAATAAATTGTATGATCATTTTAGTGCGAATCATATGGTGATTGATTGGGCCAATATAACAAACCAATAATACATGAATTATATGTCTTTTTATTTTTTCTCCCTTCTTTCAAGGAATGAAGAAGATTACAATATTCTTATGGTATGAAGAAGGTTGTTAGTGGAATACTTATTAAAAGAGCGTGTACATCACCTAACAAAATTATCACATAAAATGAATGAGGCATTCTCAGTTCTTTAGAACCTAAACTCTTCCATACATCTACCAGAAAATAAGCTTCATTCTCTTGGCAATCCTATATTTTAGTGTCGTCCCACTAGAAAGAGCTAATTTTTTGAAACGAGCAGTCCTTGAATGTACAAGTATATAAATCGAAGCAAGGCCAGTCTGAATCACCATTCACCTAAAACCATTCTCTTCCCTGTTTTTGTTATAATTGAGACAGATAGGGACTACTAACATGGAGAAACTCAACACTGTTACAATAACACTCTTTGCAGCATTCATGTTGCTTGTGCCCAAGTCAGAATGCCAGGGGATATTTCCACCTCCGCCAGTGCCAATTCCGACTCCAATGCCAACTCCATATTATCCAAGTCTCCCTCCACTTTGTGCATCACAATTTCAACTGGCAAGCTATGCATGTTCTCAACTCCCACCCTTCTCCCCAGTCCCTCCTCCAACACCAGTTTCTCCTGTTGTACCATCTCCTAATCTTCCACCCTCCCCACCTAATACTCCACCGTACACACTATGGTCTCCTAATGAAGATGCTAACGATGATGATGGAGGGGATGATGGTGATGAGAACCATCACAGGAGTAGGCACGGGCATGGACATGGACATAGACATAGGCACGAGCATAGGGAGAGCCCTGGGTATGGCATCTTCGCTCCCTCCGTTGGCCCAACCCCGCCTGTCGGCCCAACTCCTCCTGTAGGCCCAACCCAGCCTGTCGGCCCAACTCCTCCTGTTGGCCCAATCCCCCCTGTTGGCCCAACCCCTGTCAACCCTGGCATGTCACCTCAAGAAGAGAATTGTTGCCGGTGGGTGCAACAGGTGGACAGCCAATGTGTTTGTCATATTCTATATCATTTGCCTCCCTATGCAAGCTTCCTCCTGAGGCCTGTGCATGAAGTCATCCTTGATATTGGTGCTGGTGAAGGTTGCAGGATTGCTTATACTTGTGCGGGGACAATAAGAAGAGCTCATTGATTATCACATACATTTACGTTATGATGCAAGGCAGTGCTTATAGCAATGAGGAAGTAATTATATTAATGTTTAGTCTAATTATGTTTGGTTTTGTTGGTTTAAATTATGGTTATCTGCTAATACTACCTGGTCTTGTTACTGAATGCTAGTTTGTTATTTACTAGCTGTTTCTGTCTGTACCAATTTGATAATTCATAATAAATTAAAAGAAGTTGGCTTGGGAATGTACCAAAATGTTCATATTCTTATCCATCTTTATATAAGAGAATACAAATATAAATGGTGTTTGAGCTTTGATATCTGCTTGTAAAAAACACAGATGAGAAGAGGCCTGAGTTTGATAGCTCAGGTCTTCTCATAGATAAGCATGGGCATATAGCTAGTTGGACATTTGGGATGCAACACTGCAGTGGCAAAACTAAAAATTTTAAGCTCGGGGCCAAGTAATAACAATTATAAGAAGTAAACAAACTTAGAGTGATCATATGGGAATAAAAAAAAGTTTTGGACATTTTTGCTGAATATGTACGTATCAAACTCAAAGAAGGCAAAGAATAAAAGTTCACCACCATAAAGGGATTTAAGTTTAACCATGTCAGACTTGCTCGGAAAAAACCCAAACAAGAATAGTTGAGATGGAGATAGACCCTTGAGTTGAGTTACAAATGGCCCAAGTAGCAAGATTATTTGGCGAAGGAGTCGACATTTTGACAATTTAGTAATGTAAACAAAAGAACTATACAACGCTATCAATTTCTCAATACAAAGATTTGATATCTTCAACTTTGGAGACACCTATATACTTGTTGCAAAATTGAACTAAATTATAAATATAAAATTTAAAATTTTGGAAAATGTTTTACGCCAAGCATCTATGAAAACACTCAAGTGGTTGCCTGGTTGGAAATTGGAATCAACCAGTTAGATAATCACAATTCACAATTGTGTAGCACGGTTTCAGCATTAGCATTCTTTTTCTTTATCAGGTAATGATTTTTCAGCCCAAAAAACAAAAAAAAAAATGTTTTTATTTTTTGTGTTTTTTTTCCCTTACTTTCACGGTCATGGGAATTTTGTGCCAACTTATATAGGATCGCATCATTCATAGTGGACAAAACTAAAGTTTTCTTATCTGGACAGCTAATTCCAAAGATACTAGTACTGCTTACAAGAGTGAGGCCCCACTTGATTGTTATTCTTTGCCCCATTCAATACAATGCTTTTATCATCAATTTGTTTGTGAGTCAATTCAAGTAGGTTCCAAATGGTTATGTTCCAAATTAAAGAAAGTGACTAATTTCATTTTGGATTATTCTACATCTGCTTTTACATACAAAAAGGATAATTGGCTTACAAGTTGTTTATAAGAACTAAGAAGTAATCGGGTCTCAAAAAAAAAAAAAAAAAAAGAGAAAAAAAAGAAGAAGTAATCTGTGTCAAGTCGCATCATATGCATTCCACTCACCCAAAACTTTCTTTTCTGCTAGTTTAAAGATAATAATAACAATTTCATAGCAAACAAAAAAGTTTATGCAAAGTTTTACAAATTTAATTAGGTATAGGGCCCCAAAAGCCTGAGACAAATTTATTTTTGGTTAGGTAGTGGACATGTTTCTTCTTTAATTTCCCATTGAACAATTGGGGTTTTAAAAAATAATGGCTGCACATCAAAGACAAATATTTGTCTAAAAGCCTTTAATCAATCATTAAGTGACTTATAATTTGAAGCCTTTCAAATTTTAGTCTGATCAAGGTCAAAGGGTCAGTTTTGTTTTATATCTTGTGGATCCATGAGCATTTCCTTGGGCCCTTTATGTTTGGGATATATTTTATGATTGTGATTGGAATCATTCGTCTTGAAAAATAGCAATGATTTTCTAGATCAGACTGTCCAATATATCAATATTCCTACTCTTATTTTCTTTTTTAACTTACATTCTAGAATAGATTCTATGTCATTTTAGCATAGTGGTGTGGCCATATCATATGAAGAAACCAGTTATGTTGAAGAGTTCCTTTCTTATTATCGACTAACAAAACAAGATGAAAGTTAGGAAAAGAATTTTTAAGATCCACTAAACTTTAACTCCACCATTCAAGAAATTTTAGGTTAATATAAGTGATTTCTTGTTGTTGTCTAATAAGAAATATGGAATCAAACTAGATGATAAAGAATCATTACTGTGGAATAGACCTCATAGACTCAAGTTTGATCATCTGCATATACATAAAGTGATCTCTTAGTAGAAACGTAAGTTATAATATTATAGGGAAAGAGTTTCAAAACCACATTTATCTTACGGCTTTTCTTTTGAAAATATTGTGTTTCTAAACCTTACATGAGAATTTAAAATATTTTTTGTTTTCATGCTTTCAAATTAACCATTAACAGGTCAATTAATTATTGTGAGTTGGACCTATAAATCATGATCTTGAAAATCTAAATTTTAAAAGTGTCATTATTTTCACATTAATTTGACTAACACAACAATTTTTTAATCAATATAGAATTTTCAACCAAATCTATGGTTCTTTTTCTTTTTGCAAATGGAAAAAGATTGGATTCATGACCCTTTTTTGACTATACTAGAATCCTTCGAGTGATAGAAAATCACTTCCAAATTCAAGTATCCTTGTAATAAAATTGTTTAAAAGAAAACTTAACTATTAACGGGGGGCTTCACACATTAGGAAGTAATCAAAACTGATAATATCACTTTAGTTAAATGTTATGTGACTCTATAAAAAGACCAATTTATTGCAATAACATTTTTAACTTTAATCAATACACAGTGACAGTAATACACCAGCCAAAAAAAAAAAGATTATATAACTTTTGGTAGTTTATTTGTATGATATTTATGGCAAAAAATTACTTAATTTTAAAAAAAGATTTATTAATTTTAAAAAATAAAAAAAATTGAAAAAAAGGACAAAAAAAAAATTAAAAAGTAAAAGTTTTGAGCAGATAAGTTGTAATAACGATAGAATTGCAAAAGCAAGTCAGCGCACTGTGTACGGAAGATGCGCGCGCGTGCGTGCGGTGTATTTTCGCCGCCACCGTGGATTGATTTATATTTCAAAGTTGCTTTCTGACTGTACGGCCACTATTAGGGAGCATTAACATTTTTTCTTTATATTGTGGATAAGTTCCTTTGCAAGAAAATAAAATCTACGCTCCTAATTATTACATACAGATTTTTCTTTGAATGTCTTAATCATTAAAGAAAATTAGAGTACAAAACAAAAGCAATTTATCCTTAAGAAAGTTAGGCATTACTTTTTCCTTTACAATTAATGACATTTTGTCGAATTTGATCAGCTTGTGTAAGATGGGATCAAGTTATAGGTGTTTTAATGAGATTTTCAACTATTGAATGATGGATTATTAGACCGTGATCCCGTGATTATTTTGTCAGAAGTTAAATACTCCAGTTTTTAGCTTTTTTGCCTTTTGTACGTATATATACGTACTATCAATGACCTTTTTGTCACTGCTGTATACGTTTAGCATAATAGTTCCTCTATAAATATTAGTTCTTGTGGAATGAGAAAGAGGATAAAGGTCGTGATTCAAGTTTATAAAAAAAGACTTCACACACATATACAAATGATCTTTTTGCAACATAAACTATATTAAACTTAAATAAATAAATAAAAAGATGTATATGGTTGGAATCATAATTCACAAGTAGAATGTGATCTTGTTTATATATATATATATATATATATATATATATAAAGTAGAATGTGATCTATACAAAATTTGGTTCAAAAAGTAGATCTCGGTTGTCTCTCTCTTTATTTCTCTTGGCTACACACTATTAATTATATCGTCAGAAGCAAGTATCCACCTTTTGCATCCTCTAATAAGTTGCTGTTGCAATGGCAGCTCCTACATTCCTCATCTTAATGCCTGCGACATTTGTAGGTACCTTGGTGGCCAAATTGTAAAGAAATTGGTCAACAATCTCACCGCTTGGTCCAGCTACAAGCTCTTCCCATGCCTTATCTGCTTCTCTTCCATGCTTTCGAAACACTTCTGTGGCGTCAAGCCTATGCATATTCCACCCTTTCATATTTCTAAGCCGATGAATTTTCTCCCTTTGGCGACATGCTAATTTACAATTATTTTCCTTAATGTGACATATTGCTTCTTGGAGTAACATTGCACGTTGTTCTTTGTCTAAAAATTGTTCACTTCGAAAATATAGATCGAATTCCGGAACCCCAATTGCCCTTCTAATCCCTCTTGAGTAGTCCAAATTGGGATTGAACATTTTTCTTACCTCATCTATCATGCCCTTTTCAAGCATTTGATCAACTCGCTTTGACACAAATGAGTGAAGCAAAGGCATTGACACATCCACCCAAAGAAAGCAACATTCATACTTTGATCTAAATATAAAATCATCATCATCTATTAAGGCTTCAATGTAAGAATTGGAGCCTCCAACAATGATTGGAAGGCGGCCTTGTCCTACAATTGACTCAATCTTATGTGACGCTTTGTCACAAAACTCTGTTACCGTGAAATCAGCATTAGGATTTACTATCCCTAGCAAATGGTGAGGCACACCGCGTTGCTCTTCTTCAGTGACTTTGTTGGTGACTATGTCAAGTCCCTTGTACACTTGCATTTTATCAGAGTTGATGATCTCGGCCGGAAACCGACTAGCAAGATCAATGGAGAGTCTTGACTTGCCAGTTCCTGTTGCTCCCATTACAATCACTACCTTTTCTTTGTGTCTTTGAGGATTGAAGAGATCCATTTTCAACCCACTAGATGGAAAATCTAGAAATGGTTGTGTTTGTTGGCACATGAATATGGAAAATGCCATGATGAACCTAATGAAAGAAATAAGAAATAAACAAAATTGAACATATAAATATAATAACAAAGCTTGCCCTCTAAATTTTACCAAACATCAAACTAGAAACAAAGAAAATCAACATGCATTTGTGATGTATGAATCTAAATTATAGAAACCTCACCTTCTTGGTGTATGAGATGTGACAATTTGAAGAAGTATGAATAGAAAAAATGTTTGAAGATGATTAATGCTCATCAATGCTAACTTCGATCAGAGATTTGATCAGAGTGCCATGAACATGAAGCAGCTAGACAAAAATTTATATCATATGAATTCATATTATCAAGAACTTTGGGGAATTCAATTTATAGAGGAGGCTAAGGGCAACTGGGCGGGCAATTAGGTCTTTACGACTTTACCAGTAGCATCAATTAAAATAGTCAAACACTAAGAGGAAAAGTAGTCTTTATAATTATTCATCAAAAAAAAAAAAAAAAAAAAAGGAAAAAGAAAAAGAAAAAGAAGAAGCAGTCTTGATACTATTCCCTTCAAAAAATTTCTTGCCTCCTTTTTTTTTTTTTTTGTTTTTCATTTTCCATTTTGTTTTTAGTATAGCTTAATAATTTCAAGGGTCATGTGGTGTCCTTCTTATTCTTTAATAATTGCATTAAGACTTTCGAGTAACAATATGGGCTAAGGTTGTTCTTTCTTTATTGGTTGTACATATTTGTATATGGGCTAGAGTACCAAATTGGCTCAGAATATGGTTTCTTTGTCTTTGCAATGCCTGTTTGCCCTCAAAATTTTGTCATTCATCAGTGACATTTGTTGGCATCTTGAGTGCTTATATGCCTTTCCACGCAAGGTATTGCACTAGATAGGTGTTAAATAGCGGCATAGGGACTAAACAATATATATGTCTTTCTTAATTAGTTTTTGTACTTTGTGATGAAGATGTGAATACATAGAATTTGATATATGCAATAGTTTATGCTTATGGTTGGCTAATTTAAAAAATTATGTATAAGTTTTTAAAATATTACCTTTTTATTAGGTACATGTTTATTTTTGTAAAGGAGCTATTGTGATGAGACAGAATATAGAGACATAGACTAGTAGGCTTAAAAAAAAAGAAAAAAAAAGAAAAAAGAACTGTGAAATCCCATTAAGAACAGTACTGCTCTTATTACACCCTTAAAATGTATTATTTTTCTTGGAGTAATGTTAGGGGAAGTCTAGAGTTCCACAATTTTTGTCATAACTCGTCACATGACGAGTTGTGAGTAGTGAATGTATGAATCCATTATTTGACCTTCATTATTCATTACTCCCTATGTGACGAGTTGTGACAAAAATTGTGAGACTTTTCATGTTCCTAGCATTTTCCTTTTTCTTGTCATGCCTGCACTAACGCCTATCCAGAAAAAAAGATAAGGGAAAAGGTTCATCCATCATTACAAATTCACAAAATTATACGATGCACTTTCTCTGAGATTCTTTTAACTAATGCCGGATTTCTTGTGTTTTATCCTATTTTTTCTAACGGGTTTGGTTTACTTCTAGTATTTTTTTTAATTGAAATTTCATTTTGTTTTAATAAGAAATTGCCACATCACCTATTAATTAAATAAATGGTAGAGATTAAAACCCACTACCACTTATCATTGTATACTTAAAACAAAAGGAAATATTCGATAGAAAAGTTACTGGGTAAGCTAAACTGTTTTCTAACAAACATCCGGTTCCACTGTCCAATTGGTTTGACATATTCAATTTTCAGTGTAAAGTTTTGGCATTAATTCTAACATAATCATTTCTTTTTGAGAGAGTTTCAACTTATGGCGTCCGCTTCTGATGATGGCTCTTTATCATTAGACCAAGACACCAATCAGTTTTTGGTGTAGGCGGGAATTGAACCCCAGATCTCTTATACAACCATCAGAGACTTTACCAGTTGAGCTAACTGGAACCCACACATAATCATTTCTTAATTCAGGCCAATGACTTCCTTGTGGGGGTTGGTGCACTACCTAGATTCATTCTTTCCTACTCTTTGGAAAACAAAAACAAGTACTCTTTGGAAAACAAAAACAAGAAAAAAAAATCTTAATTCCCCTTAATAATAATAATAATAGTAAAACTTTTGGCGACCGAGGATTAGTTAGAGCACAAATTGTACTTATTATTCAAAAATTTTAAAAATTTTAATTAATAAAATTTAAGAAACAAGAACAAGAAGAAAGTCACATAGTAAAAAATTTACTTGTTTTTCACCATTCCTTTTAATTTTAAAAAAAAAAAATCTCATCTCTGTCATTTCTCCCCATTCTTTAAATTGATGTATTTAATTAATAATGGAACTGGATTAATATATATTTACATTATTAATCTCGCAAAGCTATCTAATTATAGTTGAAAGTTGAAACTAGTTTTTGGTTAAATTACACCATCCTCCGTGAGGCATAAGAAAATGAAAATGACCACAAAATTTTACAAAAATAACAATCCCCTTTTGAGTTTTATAATTAAATAGCAAATAATAATGAAATCCCTATCTTGCCATAAAATTTACCCTTGGTTGAGTGAATATATTTCTAATGAGTAATACTATAAACATAATAATTTTTTATAAGAACAATTGTGTTGAAAGGTTTTATTGGTTCTTATTAGGACTTATTATTAATATCACTTTATTATTCACATTTAACAACTTGCAATTTCAACAATTATAAAATATTTTGTGAAAATTGTTATGGCTCTATAATTATTTAATTCTAATTTTTTTTGGTATGAGGTAACTCAATGGCAAAATAAGGGTTTCATCAATAAGTCAAGCATAAGCTATGATCTTATTGCTTACTTAGTGGCATATTAATCCACAAAAAATAGAGTAAATCAATTTCTATATATATATATATATATATAATTAAATCAAGTGCAAAATAAAAATTATATAGTTTCTATTATGCTTTCGACAAAATTCAAAGAGGATTGTCTTCACAATTTTACGCAAAACCTAAATTCATATATGTAAGTATGTAACACGAGTTTCATCCTAAAATTAATGGAGTAGTGGATGACTAGATCCTTCCTCTCTCTAAATACTTATACAATGAACCTCTCTTTTTCTCTCATTCACTTTTTAATTGTTTTCTTTTCAAATGATAAAGGTACACTTTCACCCTTTTATCCCTCTATTCCTTACAAATTCAATTGGCCTTTAGACCTTAATTACAAGATACAAGTTCACACTTTGGAAAAGTATCATTAGGCTACAAGACCAAAGTGTATTAAATTTTGAACATAAGTTAATGTTAAAAAGTTATATGATACAAAATACAAATAAATAAATAAATAAAAGCACCTCAATCAAACCAAAGTGTTCTTGACTACTTGTAATGATGTTAACAACAAATTAAGTAAGTCGTCTTAACAAAGTTTTTTTTTTTTTTTTGAGAGAGTTTCAACCTATGGCGTCCGCTTCTGATGATAGTTCTTTGTCATCAGATCAAGACACCAATCAGTTTTTGGTGTAGGTGAAGATTGAACCTCAGATCTCTTATTCAACCATCAAAAACTTTATCAGTTGAGCTAACTGGAACCTACATCTTAACAAAGTTTAATGGGGCGTTACAAAAGGTTACAGTAAGATAACTATAGCCTTAACAAGTTGAATGTCAGCACTAAATTGTTTTTTGAAATGGAAAAAAAAGGTACTTTTAAGCCTTTTGAAGTGACTTATAAAATAAATCTTATATACTGATATATCCTATTTGTATTTTAATTACAACAAATGAAAGAGAAGTGGATGATTAAATTATCAAGAGGATTTTTTTTTTCCCTTTTTTACCTAAAAGAAAAAAAAAGAAACAAAAAAAGAGGTCTCCAACTAAGAAACCTTTTTTTTATTATTTTTTTATTATTTTATAATTATGATAGAATTTTATCTCTCCATGATTATTGATAAATGGAAATTTATTAGTGTTTTTTTTTTTTTTTTTTAAGAATAAAAATTTATTAGTTGAGTTAACCTTTCCGATTTACTTGCATTTGCATTGTAAATGACAAAAAAAGGCCTTCAATTTGATCTTGGTTTTGGTTGGATTGACTGCGAAGTCGATAGTATCCAAATCCAAAACAACAAAGTGAGTGGGATTAAACGTGATGAAAGATAGGAGTATAAATTTGTAGGCTGTCCTATAAATTTCATGCACGAGTGAGATCAAAATTTTCATCAACATCATCACATCAATCAAATTCAGTAACAATATCAACAATAATCCTTCCTTCATGCCCATTGCCCAACATGATAAGAAGTTATCTTGAAATTGAAAAGCTCCTATATATTTATATTGGCGACGAGTGTTGTAGGATCACGCCAACCGGATTTATGGGGATAGAAACATCGAATGCACTTGTAAAAGGAAAGAATTCAATCATTCCACCAATCATAGCTTTCCCATCTGAGCAGAATATGAATATCCCATCAGCCATCAATCACAAAAAAAAAAAGGAGGTGCTTATCATAGTGCGAGTTATCAATGGGCCGGGGGTGGCTCCTACGTACGTAACCTTTAGCCATAGAACTTTAATTTGGAAGCTCTCTCTCGCGTGAGAGAGAGAAACTTTTGGTGCACGTCAGCATCTCTGTTCTAAAGTGTGCTCGAGGCTTTGTTCTCTTCTCGGTGTGAGCCTCTGTTTCCATCCTATTCCTATTAGAGGACTTCTTTATCCTTCTTGTGGGTTCGATTTGTTCTTTATGGCGTCTTTTGTTGTATCCTATGAGCTGGCCTTTTGGGTTTGTGTCTCTCCCACTCCCAGGCCACTTTCACCTCTCAAAGACCCCTGTGGAATGAGTGCAAAATTTGCTCAACAGTACATTTTTTGGAAAAAAATTCGGTGACTAGCACGTGTTTGAAGTTATTTAGTAAGTTATACTGTTTTTTAAAAATCGAGTTTGTGAAACTCGAGTTCCAACCCAAAATCGAGTTTCTCAAACTCGATTTACGCCCGACCTTGAATTAAAAAAAAAAAAAAAAAAAAAAAAGGCGGAACTCGAGTTTACTAAACTCGAGTTCCATGCTTTCAAAAAAGAAAAAGAAAAACCCAAATGGAACTCAAGTGTAGGAAACACGAGTTCTATTATTTTTTTAAAATGGAACTCGAGTTCCACCTTCTTCTTCTTTTTTTTTTTTTAAATCAAGGTCAAGCGTAAATCGAGTTTGAGAAACTCGATTTTGGGTTGGAACTCGAGTTTCACAAACTCGATTTTCAAAAAATAGTCAATGTCTATCTAATATTTTTCTGAAAAAATGTTGTTGAGCAAATTTTGCCATGGAATGAGTGTTAGTCTAAATCTACCTTGAACTAGTTCGGATCTAAGCTTTTTTGTGCCAAAATATTTGAATTTTATGGCTTGTTTGGAGGGAGGGAGGAAGGAGGGAGAGTGGAGGGGTGTAGAGTAGAGTTAGATTTCTTGTATTGATGCTATGATGTTAGTAGATTTTTTTCTATGAGAGTTTTCATCTCTCCTAGCATATAATGCCCTTATATTTATCTTTTACTTGTATTTATTTGATATTAGCAATAAAAATTGATGACACACACATACATACACGCACGCGTACACACACACAATAACTATTTAAATAAACATTTATTATTACAAACTATACATTAATATATTTGTAAGAAAACATTTGCATTGTTAAGAGCTATGTAATTAATTAAAAGAAATGTATGATATGAATACAACGAATCTTTACTATTACTTTGCTTATACAAATAAAAGAAGTATCATATATGAGATAAAAGTGATGACGTATTAACAATGAAAAGGGGTTATTTACTGTTTAAATTATTTAGAACATGCTAAACTATTGATGAGACCATTACCTCCCATTGGTTGACTTTATTGATAGTGACATCATCACTGACCTGTTGCGGCACCATCACCATCACCAACAACAACAACAACAACAACGAGAGTGCCTCTTAATGTTCATGGATTTTGTGGGGTTTATGGTCGAGATTAAAGTCATTCAGAATATTATGGGGCGTTAAAATTAATTAGCTTTTGCTTGGGGTCAACTTTACTTTGCACACATTTTAGGTCACAATGGGTTGCCTCTTGGCAAAAGAAGATTCTGTGCTCTATTTGGGCACGAACTTTAGATTCTGTGGCTATATGTATTCTTTGGATTACAATTTAAAATCCTATATAAAAAAAAAAAAATTTGAAGTATGTTATCACTGCTCAATAGGTTATTATGGGTCCGATCACCTCTTTTCTTTTTCTTTTTTTCCTATTTGAAGTCACACTATTTATTGAAATGTCCATTTTTACTTTATATTAATATTTTTTTATTCCTCTATTTATTTATTTTTCGTTCCCCCATTTGAATTAACTTAGATTTTACCCTATCATAAGTATTTACATAAACGTTGACTACTATATTTTAATAGTTGTTTAAATTAATGAGTATATGTCAAAATTCAATCAACTCAATATGGATGAATACAATTTTAAAAACTCTACAATGAAATTACACAAAGAACTGACTCTAGAGAATTGTAACCTTACCCTTTTCCTTTGAGCACAAAAAGTGGTACAAAACTAGGAATTTATCCCACCAACAACAGAATAGATGAACAATAAGCTAAATTTAGGCTTGGAGTGGGGACTAATCAAGGCAATGCAAGGCCTGGCCTATTGCCCATTTAGGCCTAGCATGAATTCGATGAATCGAAGATATATATTAAAATTTGGTCGGCGAACCCCATGCAGTGTCTTGATTTTGGAAACCCCATCCCCACCTTGTCTAATCAATAAAAATCAGTGTGAAAGGAGTGGCTGTGATCTCACTCAGCATGTATATAGCTCAAATCTTCACAACAAAAGGGCCACAGCTTCAATTGGGTTATGAGTCTTATGACCTATGATCCACCCAAAAACATGGTTTAGCACTACCCGATTTTTTAACCAAACTTGGACTTTATCTCTTCCACAACTCTCTTGCCAGGTGACATGTATATATATATCTTAGCTTTTGGGGCCAAAATGGCCCAATACCACTTTTTTTTGAAATTTTTAGCAAAAAATCATTGTTTCGGAAATAAATAGCAAAGTACCACTTTTACTAGAAATCGAGTTTCAGAAACTCGAGTTCCCCTCAATTCTGCCACCGTGGCCTTGCTGACATGGAATTTCTGTGATTAAAAAAAATTATGTGGTACTCGAGCTTGAGAAACTCGAGTTCCATGCAACACAGTACTCGAGTATACCAGACTCGGGTACGTTTTATAAATAAAATGCAGGAAAAAAAAATTTACACAGTACTCGAGTTTCCCAAACTCGAGTACTGTGTAAATTTTTTTTTTTTTTTTTTTTGGTTTAGGGATAATGAACAAATAAACATAAAGGTAAAAATAAGTGACTTTTTAATGTTTTTATTTATTTAAACAGAAGCATTGTAAAATATAGAGATTTTAATTTCAAAATATGAATTTAATTTCTACATTAATTAAAATTGTTCATTGTTTTCTTATAAAAATTGTTAATTGTTTTCTGTATAAACTATTTCTACGATTTTGCATAAAATTATTTTCTGTTCAGCATTATTTAAGAAATTGTTCACTCTCTTTTCTGCATAAATTATTTTATGTTTACTGTTTAAAAAATTGTTCATTGTTTTCTCATAAAACACCTAGTGAAATCGTGTTTTCTAAATTCAAACGCCAAATCTGAATGATTTTTCATGTTTGAATTTCACAATAATCGAATATATTTTTTTGCATTGATAAAATCTGTTTCTACATTAATAAAATTTGCTCTTGCACATCATGTTGATAGTTGCATTGATGGATTTTGCTTAATGAAAAGTTTTTTGTATCATATATGTAGTCAACTACAACTATCATGGCCATTGCACTTGCACATGGAGGGGTAATTCCATATGACTTAATTTTTTTTTTTTTTTAAATTTATCTATCTTTTATAGCAAGGTTAGCAATCTATCATTGACCCAAAAAAAAATGAAATAAATATGACTCAACTCTCAAGGCTTACTTTGTCTTGAAGATTTTCAATTTTTTTTTAAATGTATACAATATATGCTTACATTAATGATTTTTTTTCATATAGCAGATAATCTATTTTTGTCTTTTTAAGACATTTCAATGAGTAATATAATATTTTTGTCTTGGTTTGTATCAAATTGTAATTTATAGGTTTTAATTTTAATTTTCTGTTTTTAGTTGGGCTATAGCTATTGATTTGCAGATAATTTTTGTTTGCAACAAATATTTTTTGAAATTCATGATAATGTCTTTCTAATCATGACTGAGGTTATGCATTTACAAGTTTCCAATTATTTAAAGAATGTAGTAGTTTCATTCTCAAAGATTCTTGCTGCAATATATTGAACTGGACATGTTTGTGTTCTGAAATTAACTCGAACTCTTATTAAAAACATGGTTTTGTATCTACTCTATGTGAAACACTGTAAAGAAGTAAACTTTGACCTTTAGTTTTAAATTATTAATTTTTAAAAAATGTTTTTCATTCACTTTGATTTCTTTGTAGTCAAACTAAGAAGGGTGAAGGAATTTTTTTCTTAAAAAAAGAAAGGAAAAAGGCTTACGGATTTTATGAGATGTATACATGTTGATTGATCTCATTTTTAGCAAAACTTCCAAAGTGAATTTTAGGCTAGGACACTTTGTTTTGCATTAAACATGTCTACACTAGGGGCATTGGCCCATTGGTTTTGGAATGCAAGCATGTCATCAATTTTCTGTGCAAGCATGTCTAAACTAGGTCCCTGCTTATTCATTTGAATATGAGGGTAATATTTACTATTTACTATTGGGGTTTGTGCACTTTCTCTAACTATGCAGATAGCCTATAAACTAATGGTTATGCATGAAGGATGTTTGGAAGGGAAATTTCAGTCTATTGAAAGACTAAGGGAAACCAATCAGGAGAAAGCTATTGTTCATCATGTCAGACAGGTGATTATAAGTAGAAATCTTGCCTTGAATCATTTATGCTCCTTAGAGAGGTTCTGAGGGTCTCGTGGTTTAGTTTTTTGACAGTTATGTGGAAATACGATATTGTTTTCTTTGCAAGTTTCCAGAAATTATCATGTAACTTTCTGTTTTTGTTGTTGCACTTGATGTGATTAACCAATGCTTACATTTGAAACCCTAATGAGTGTTGTTGCATTGTTATCCTTCATCTCTATATTTTGTATATATATCAATTTATAGTAAATTCATTATTAATTTTTTTTTTTTTTTTTTGGTTGGTTGTAATTTCAACACTCTTTTTGCTATAACATACTACTATTTAATCAATTAAATCATTTGGTCTCCTTACATGTTTTGTGTTGATTTCTTACTTTATGTAGTTACTTCTTTTCATTTATAAGATAAATTAATAATGCAGTCACAAGAGCAACCCTATTCAGGTCCTTATTCATGTGATCAATGCTACTTTGTTGTTGCTTTCCTACTTCTTAATGTTGCATATTGAAATCAAATTTGAGAATGTTGAGTGAACTTCCATTATAAATATATATATATATATAAGAAAAAGAAGGAAGAAAAATTAAACAAAAGGGAGATCCAGAAGTGGATGAACCTTATAAATGTTGGCTAATTTTGTTTTAATTAGATTTTCTTTTTTGGTTGGGGAGCTGTATTAAAATGAGTACTAGGTGTTCGATGAAATCCTGCAAAGAACTTGGGATAGAAAAGGTTATGTTTGGGTTATTCTAAAACAAAATTAAAAGGAATTGGATTGGGTTACTCTCCACAAATTTGCTTCCAAGGAAGGATGATCACACCATTCTCTTTAGCTGGATTTTTTTTTTTCAATTGCTAGAAATATTTTTCTCTCCATCATAGTGGATGTTACAGTTTTAGTTGTTTAGAATAGGCTTAAAAGAAAATCTATTTGTAAGACAACACATTTTTATGGATAGCATACTGAGTGTTATATACATTTTAAATTTGAAATTCATACCAAGTGTTATTTTTAAAAATTTATAAATTCAATTGCATTAGCTACATACTTATTTAATTAAATTTATTTAAGTATGACTTTTGAAACAAAATGTTTCTCCAAATATTTACCTAAAATTATTTGAATATATTTGCTTTCTCGGATTCTAATTATTTCTATGTACAAAAATTTATTTGTGGACTCTTACAAAATTTACATTATTTTTATTTCTATTTTGTTGAAAATAGATGTATTTTTTTTTTCCAAGAACCTAAAAATACATGTACTTATGTAATTCCCGTGCATTTGCATGGGTTTAAAAGCTAGTTTCCTTAATATGCCAATGTACACGTACGAGAGTCTTAGAGGCATCGAGCACATCATGGTTGACAAACCTACAAAACTAAGTACAGATACCACCGCAATAGAGTTCATTTAAACATAAATTTAAACATGAAAAACAAATTCGATTATTGTGAAATTTAAACATGAAAAAGTATTCAGATTTGGCTTTTAAATTTAGAAAACACGATTTCACTAGGTGTTTTATGAGAAAACAGTAAACAATTTTTTAAATAGTGAACAGAGAATAATTTGCACAAAAAAGAGAGTGAATTTTTTTTTTTCAATAATGCTGAACAGAAAATAATTTTATGCAAAATACTATAAATAGTTTATGCAGAAAATAGTGAACAATTTTCATGAGAAAACAGTGAACAGTTTTACTTAATGCAGAAAACAGTTTTACTTAATGAACAGTTCTACATTCAACTAATTCGAACTTTTTTACAAATTCAAATTTTTCGAGGCATTTACCGTTAGGTGATCTATGCGAATCATTCATTTTTCTTTCATGGAGTTTGTCCATTATTCAGATGGTTACATATTTAAAAAAACACAAAAACCATTTAAATGCAATAACTGCGCCAATGCTAAAAACAGTTTATGCAGAAAATAATGAACAATTTTTATGACAAAACAGTGAACAGTTTTAATTAATGCAAAAAGCAAATTTTATGAATGATGTAAGCAGCTTCAAATATATAGTAAACATGATGTGTAGAGAACAAATTTTATTAACGTAGAAACAGATTTTATCAATGCAGAAAAACAAATTCGATTATTGTGAAATTTAAACATGAAAAGCATCCAGATTTGGCTTTTAAATTTAGAAAACACGATTTCACTAGGTGTTACATGAGAAAACAGTGAACAATTTTTTAAATAGTGAACAGAAAATAATATACGCAAAAAAAAGAGTGAACAATTTTTTAAATAATGCTGAACAGAAAATAATTTTATGCAGAATGCTAGAAATAGTTTATGTAGAAAACAGTGAACAATTTTTATGAGAAAACAGTGAATAGTTTTAATTAATGCAAAAAAAAAAAAAATTTAATGAATGCAGTAAGTAGATTTGAATATACAGTAAATATGATGTGCAAAGAGCAAATTTTATTAATGTAGAAACATATTTTATCAATGCAGAAAAATATATTCGATTATTGTGAAATTCAAACATGAAAAAGCATTCAGATTTGGCGTTTAAATTTAGAAAACACGATTTCACTAGGTGTTTTATGAGAAAACAATGAACAATTTTTTAAACAGTAAACAGAAAATAATTTATGCAGAAAAGAGAGTGAACAATTTCTTAAATAATGTTGAACAGAAAATAATTTTATGCAAAATCGTAGAAATAGTTTATACAGAAAACAGTGAACAATTTTTATGAGAAAACAATGAACAATTTTAATTAATGTAGAAATTAAATTCATATTTTGAAATTAAAATCTCTATATTTTACAATGCTTCTGTTTAAATTAATAAAAACATAAAAAATTCACTTATTTTTACATTTATGTTTATTTGTTCATTATCCCCAAACAAAAACAAAAACAAAACAAAACAAAACAAAAAAAAAAAAAAAAAAAATTTACACAGTACTCGAGTTTGGGAAACTCGAGTACTGTGTAAATTTTTTTCCCTGCATTTTATTTATGAAACATACCCGAGTCTGGTATACTCGAGTACTGTGTTGCATGGAACTCGAGTTTCTCAAGCTCGAGTACCGCATAATTTTTTTTAATCACAAAAATTCCATGTCAACAATGCCACGGTGGCAGAATTCAGAGGAACTCGAGTTTCTGAAACTCGATTTCCAGAAAAAGTGGTACTTTGCTATTTATTTCCGAAACAGTGATTTTTTGCTAAAAATTTCAAAAAAAAGTGGTATTGGGCCATTTTGGCCTAGCTTTTGGTCTTGGGTTGGCTTGGGTAGCCCAAAACCTCACTATCCTTTCATGGGCTTGATTGCTAGCCCAGGCCCAATCATAAATTCAAGAGTCCATTAGCATAAATATATATATATATATATATATATATATATTTTGGTTAAAAGGGAACTTATATTAAAAACACAAAAGCTACAAAGCCATATTAGGCATAGTCCTGGCACAATGCCTTACATAATACATTCCAGCAGCATTAGAGTTAACAAAAGAAGAAATTTCAGGTGTTCGGGGATTGTTAAACACTACAAAATTATCCTGCTGTAAGCACCCCAGACTCGCCATCGCATCTGCGCAACTATTCGCTTCCCGATAGGTATGGTTCACTTTGATTTGTTGAAATCTGGTGAGGAGGGACCTGCAGTCAAGTAACAGGGGTGTATAAGTTCTGTTAGGCAGCAAGTTAGAAAGTAAGAGGTCTGTTACTATCTTGGCATCACACTCAACTTCAAGGAAAGGAATGCCCATTTGGGCAGCTAAAAGAAGGCCATCTCTTACAGCCCAAAACTCAGCAATTACACTGGTGGTATTGCCTATTCACCTGCTAAATCATTTCAGTCATTCACACCTATGATCAGGGATTAATCCTCCACCACCTACTTTTCCTGAATTCCCTAACGATGCTCCATCTGTGCTTAATTTACACCAACCCACGCCTGGTTTAGTCCATTGAACCTGAACTGAACTCCATCTTTTGGCATAAATAGACTTCCCAATGTAGTAAAAATAATCAACAGCTTGCTTGATGCAAGTATAGTGTAGCCTAGGATTTAGGACAGAGTTTTCAAAGACTACCTTGTTTCTATGTTTCCAAAGATTCCACACAGTGAAGGCAAATAGGATTTTCCAAGGCACACCATTGGAAAGGATATCATGACTGCTTAGGCAGTTAACTTTTAACCACTAAAGCATCTCCAAATTATAGGATGCTTACATCATGGTTGGGACTCCAACCTTCCTCCAAATTTGCATTGCATATGGGCATTCTCTGAGAAGGTGAATGACAGACTCACTAGCGTTTCTGCAGAGAGGGCATGTGGTATCACATTGAACACCTCTATTGGTTAGCATCTCCCTCACTGGGATACTCCTATGGTGACACAACCAAAGGAAAGATTGAATTCTAGGCAATGTATCTATTTTCCAAACCGAATCCCTAATGAAAGAATTGGCTTCACCATCATCTTTACTAGCTAGCATACAGGCTGATGCAGTGCTAAACTCCCCATCCTTGGTTAGCCTCCATATCAACATGTCCTCCTTCATCCAAACAATTGGATGGGAATGGCTTTAATTTTATCCTCAATGTCAGAGGGGAGATTGAAAGAAATGCATCCCAGTTCCAATTATTATCTTGGACTAAATCAGCCATAGCCAAATTGCACTCCACGTTATTGATTGGGCCTTCAATTAGTTCCCTAGGTGCACATCCTCTCACCCACCTGTCTATCCAAAACTTAATGCTCACACCATTGCCAACATTCCAACCTATACCATTATAAAACATAGGGAAACCCATTTTAATGGCTTTTCAATTTATAGAGCAAGGCAGCTTCTCAGGGTCTTTGGAGTTCACTCTTGACTGTGAATAATACTTTCTCAAAATTACCTTGGTCCAAAGAGCATCTTTTTCTTGATACATCCGCCAATTGAGTAACCATTCTGTTTCCAAAAAATATGGCTGCTTCACCCTGAGTTCCCTAGTTTGGTTCAAAATGCCTAGGGCTAGGATACACCTCTCAGCTCGGCCATCCCAACCTTTACCAACAGAGCTAATAGTGGAATAGGGAGGTATTTGGTAATCTATTTGCTAGGAAAAGGAAAGTTTTGGCTCAGTTAAATGGAGTCCAGAAAGCATTAGCAGACCGCTCCAATAATTTCCTCATCCAATTAGAGAAGCAGCTCATAGAAGAATACTCATTTGTTAGGCTGCAAGAAGAGGAATATTGGGCGCTTAAATCTAGACTAAACTAGGCTACCTTTGGAGATTGTAATGCCTCATTCTTCCATGTCTCTACATTGGTAAGAAGCAATAGAAACATGATTAGATGTATTAAAAACACCCTTGGGGAGTGGATTTCTGATGAAGAGCAGATTAAAATCTTATCCGAAATAACTTTCTTAACATCTTCACAATTGGCCTCACACAAGCCCCGAGAACTTCAGAAGTGGCACAATTCTCGTGTACCTTCCTATCGGAGGAAGAAAAAGATAATCTCATTAAAGATGTCATTTATGATGAAATTAAGGCCGGGTTGTGGTCACTTAAGGCTTTCAAAGCTCTAGGGGCAAATGGATTGCATGTTGGATTCTTCCAAATCTTTTGGCATGAAGTTAATGAGTCAATTTGCAAGGAAGTGGGTAGTATATTTAGCTCAAGGGTAATGCCAGAATATCTTAGCAGAACTTTGATAGCCCTTGTTCCCAAATGCCAAAATCCAGAGACTACCAACAGCTATAGGCCAATTAGCTTATGCAACACGATATATAAAGTGGTCACCAAGATGTGGAGGCAGTTGTCCCCTTGAATTTTAAACTATTAAGTAGGAGTTTGCCGGTGAGATTTATGCATTTTGTCAATCGTTCAGAATATGATGAGATCTATGATTGGAAAAAGATTCTCTAAGTGAGATCCATGCATTTGTCAATTGCTGAGAGTGTGATGATATCTATGACTGGAAAAAGATCCCCTAAGTGAGATTTATGCTTTTGTCAATCATTGAGAGTGTGATGAGATCTATGATTGGAAAGAATCCTCTCATTTATATCCTCCCATTTTCTCCTATTTAAATCCAAATATAAGACATGTGCCACTTTATAAAAAATCAAAATTTCTTAATATAAGACATGTGCCACATTATAAAAATTCAATATTCTTAAAAACTCACGTAAACTACACTAAATTAAACAACTGCCTATTTCTCTGCAGGCATTTAATAGGGAGTCTAGATTAAAAAAAAAAAAAAAAAAAAGTGAGACCGAGATTTCAATAGGGAGTCTAGATAAAAATATTGTTCACGGAACAGTGTGTGAACTGAATGGTGAGTACAATAAAAAAAAAAAAAAAAAGTGTGATAATCCTTGTTTAATAAATGTGACCCAGTGGGCTACATATCAAATATTAAACTGATAAGAATAGAAACTACACTTACCTGAGTTGAGAGTTGGGTGACTTAGGTCGGTGAGCTTGGGAGTTGGGAGTTGAAACCGAGTGGACATTTTGAAGCTTGAGTTGAAACTGAGACTGAGATTTTGAAGGCTTGAAGCTTGAGTTGATTCAGTTGAAACGGTGAAAGAGAGGAGAGTGATGGGCCTGTGAGAGAGAGGGGAGACAGAGAGCTCAGAGCAGAGAGAGGAGACGGAGACACGACAGAGCCGAGAGGTAGAGAGGGGCCTGAGCAAATGATTCACAAATGACTTAGGGTTTTCGGTTTTGAAGGTTAGTTAGAGTTGAAACGGTGCGTTTCGCACTTTTTTTTTTCCAAACTTGAATTTCGGCCTGTATCCTATCGGCCTGTATCGGTGGTTTCTACCAATACGATCCGATTCGACCTGAGTCGGTGCATATTGCGAGGAAAAAAAAAAAACTGGACACGGTTCGACGCGTAGGCAACGGCGGCCAGTTTTCCGCGTCCGTGCATCCTAGATTATTGACGCCCATAGCTCACAACTCCTTTGTCACCTATAATAAAACAATAATTAGGCAGGGGCACATTTTTATTTAATGGTGAGATTTGAGAAGATAATAATGGTGGTGACGGGTGATTATGATCGAGTCTGTCCCTTCACATTCCTTTTCCTTTCCTACATTTTTATAATACATGTTATGTCCTATACACAGTGAGACCTTAAATTTGCACAATTTTGTTTTTGTTTTTCTTTTTGTTTTTTTTTTTTTTTGTTTTTGTTTGTAATGTAATGGGGTTTGGAAAATGAATTTTCTTTAGAACCCCAAGAAAGATTTCATCTTTGTAGTAAGAAGCCCATTTCATTATGTTTTGGGTTCTGGGTTTTGCATATTATCTTCAAAATTATGTGTAGAACTAGAATTCAAACAAAAAGAAGCACTTCTGTTGTGAGTCTCGTGACAAGAAGCTTACAAAAGGTTTAGATTTTGAAAGTCTTTTATTGATTGAAAAATCAACAAATACTTGGCAGAGACAGGAGTTTAGTGTGGGAGACGATGCCAAAGAAAGGTTGAAGAACGAAGGTGAAAAGTGAAGGGTCACATTTGAGTAGGTGTGGAGAGTGTGCAATCGATGGGAGCAGCAGTGTTTGTGTTTGTGGGACTCTCAGACTAGGGAAAAGCTTTCATTTCATTTGGGACTGAGGAGGGAGTGAGTAGGAAAAGATTAGAGAATTCTTTGGGAAGAGCATGTCATGTTCTTTAGGTTCTTCCGGAAATATATTGAAAATAATTTTTTTTATTTAATTTAATTAGAAGTTAGGATTTATTCGAAGTATTTCAAAGATTTTTTTAGTCTATTTCATTACTCATAATATATAATTTACGTGTCACAGTTTGATTGGACCGATTAGTACAAGTTATGTGCGGCACTTAACTAACATATCAACAAATAATTGAGAAAGAAGCTAAGATTCAAAAAACATATAACGTTAGGATGTAAGAGTTATTGAAAAATCTAGTCCACTATCATCATTAATAATAACAATTCATTATTATTTTATTCTTATACCATCACCTGTAACCCTAGTTACACGAGCTTACATAAGAAAATATAACCATTTATGTTAATATATTGATTTTTGTTAAGTCTAAGTCCTCCAAATATATGAAAATACATGCATGCTTTTATCTTTGAAGATTATTGTATTGTAATTAGTTTACTTTAACAACGTATGTTCTTTTTAAGATTGTGAGTTTCTACTTTGAAAAACATATACACCTCAAGCCCATTCATGATCAGCATGTCCTGGTCCATCAGAATAATGTCGAATGAAGCTGCCCCCGATCGGTGAAGATCAACAGCTTGTTGTCCATTTTCTACCTCCTGAATCTCTTTCGTAAACTTGCTCAAGAGGGCTCTATGGATTCTTCTAATGAGGCAGTCATCGTCCACGATAAGCACAGAAAAGCTCCTTTTAGCTTCGATGATTTCCACACTCCTTGAACTTGAAGCTTCCTTTCCAGACATTATCTTTCCTCGTTTCAGAATCCTGTAGGCAATTAAACTTTTAATTTCTCAAACTTTATATTCCTTAATACTAAAACCATCCTACCTCTATTTTCAAGTTCTACCCTCAAATGGAACATATGTTGCTTTTAGGATCCTATATTGTCAACTCGAAATACATTACATGAATCCATAAATACATTGCATTTGTGCATGACATGATTGTAACAGGTGTGTAGAGAAAGTTTCTAATTTTTATAAAAAATAAAAAAAATTTGTAGCTGGGATGTTTAAATTTTTTATTTATTTTACTCTACTTAAATATCTCTATACTTTATTAGTTCACAAGTTTTAAAGTCTTTTGGGAGAAAATGGGCAAATGCCCCTTTCAAAAAAAAAAAAAAAAAAATCCAGCATTTTGCCTCATTTCTCAAACTAATTAGGAAAATGTTCCTCTTTTAAAACTCGATTTTGTTAAAATCGAGTTATTAAAAAAAAAAAATTTGAAGCCCTATAGCGACGTTTTTAAGGAGCCTATAGTGACGTTTTAAAGACCTATAGTGGCGTTTTGTAACTCGATTTCCATGAAGTCAAGTTACATGCAAATTTTTTTCTTTTTTTTACCTATAACTCGATTTCATGGAGATTGAGTTAAAAAACGCCACTATAAATCCTTAAAACGTCACTATAGGCTCCTTGAAAACGCCGCTATAGGGCTTAACTCGATTTTGAGAAAATCGATTTTCAAAAGAGGGGCATTTCCTTAATTAGTCTGAGAAAGAGAGCAAAATGCTAGATTGTTTTTTTAAGAAGGGCAGAGGCCAATTTTTTTTCAAGTCTTTTGGATATACACCACTATAAGTTTCTTTAAAAAAACATTCTCTCCTCTCCCCATGTGTGTGTGTTAATACTTAGTATTCTCAAAAGAAAAAACAATAGGTTAATCCCACATTGAAAAATGAGTATGAGTTAAAGAGATTTAAAGCCTGTGTTGTGTATCTAATAGTTAGACCCTTTTGGATATACACCACTGTAAGTTTCTTTAAAAAACACTCCCCTTTACCTGTGTGTGTGTTAATACTTAGTATTCTCAAAAGTTTTAAGTTAGTAAGATCACTATATAATGGTATTTTGGAACATTCAAAATATTGAATCCAAAGCAAGAATCCTCCTGAATAGTAATATAGATAGAATGGAAGTATAAACAGAGTATACACAATTATATTCAAAATGTTTTACTTATTTACAAACAAATAAAGAAGATTTGAAAAGTCATACCTGGGAAATGGGGATTATAAGACTTCAAATACGCTTGAACAGAGAGAGAGAGAGAGAGGCCTAATCACTAATGCTTGCTGAATGCTGAGAGATATGCAACTTCTTATAATATGAGCTTCTCCAATCACACAATAATACCATATGTACAGGGATAATACTAGAGTTAGTAAGCAAGCTCTTGCTTGCACATGACGCATGAAGACTAAATTAGCAGCGAATTTAATGGCTATATTAATTGTGCGTTTGGATATCACTTATTTTGCAACTGTTCATGTCCCATGAACAATGCAATAGGCGCTAGTTTAAAAAAAAAGCTAAAAACGCCAGATGCGTAAAACATGGACGCGGACACACAAGGCAAACGCAAGCAGTCTTTATATTTCTCAGTGCTTCGATGCTCTAGATAACTCATTTTCATTTTCAGCTAGTATACAAAATGGCCTTCCTTAAGTGCTTTTGATGATCTTGATCAAGGAATCTCTAAACAAGTCACTAAATCAAGTTATTTTAATATGCCTCCTAAACCATATTATTCTCCGATTAATAAAATCTCCAATGCCCCCAACATAAAATTCTAGATAAACCGAGTGTACAATGCATTGTAGAGCTCATATTATAGTTAGTTAATTACTGCCTAAATTATTAATTATGTTAAGTAAACCAAACTAAGTTGAGCTAGTGGTTAACAACTGGTTACACTTAAGTAATGATAGAGAGAGATAAAACTTTGCTATTATCGTTTATGCAAACAAAGCTAATCTTGAAAATATTAGGGCAATAGATACAAATGGATGAATTATTGCTTTCTGTTAATGGGTAAGCTTTGCTTGTGTTATTGAAAAGTGACTAAAAAGTGTGTTTTATTTTTTTGGCATTGTCACAGATTATACAAAAAGGGTTCCCACCCCCACTAATGGTCTAAAATCAACCAAATTAGATATTATTAAAGTAATTTGTCTAGGTAGATCCATGAATGAAACAGGATATCATCATTTCCTCTGTATAGTATATATGTAAATAAAGTTTACAGTATAAGTAAAAAAATAATTAACTTAAACTATTATTTTCCATTCCCTTCTGGATCTATATTTCTTTGGCCATGCAAACTTTAATTAGAATGAATGCGGTACTTATCAAATAAACTTACTCATTACAACTAGAAGTCCTAATGGTGTTGGGTTAATTAATTTGTATGGTAATAAACTTTAGTTAGGCTGAGTTATAGTCTTATCTTTAACTCCATCTAGGACTCTGTAATTTCATATTGTGGACAACAGTTATACCATTGTTGTAATGGTTCGAATTCACGATCTACACACACCAAAACCTAAGCATTAAGCTACAAACCTTGGCAGTAAGACATGGTTAATTCTTGTATTGTGGCTAAGTACTTAAGTAGCCATAAATCATAAATGTTAGACCCCTTTTATTAAAACAAGAGACTATTTCTTATGATGAATCAAATATTAGTAGTTGATCAATCAATTGAATACTTGCAAGAACAAAGAAAACTTGAAGTGGCATTGGTGTTATCCCTGTCTAGTTGCTCTAATAGGTGTCTGTGTTTTAACGGGTTTGGCTTACCTCCAGTACTTTTTTAAAAGGAATCTCTTTTTGTTTTAATGAGAAACTGCCACATCACCCACTAACTAAATAAAATGTGGAAATTAAAACCCACCACCACTTGCCATTGTATATTTAAAATAAAATGGCATGTCCAGTTAAAGAGGTAAGCCAAACCCTTTTCTAATTTCTAAGATTTCAAACACGAGGTGCACCACCAAATCTTGGAATTGAGCAAATCAGACCAGGTGGTCTCAAATTTGCCTCATAAACAAGAAACTACCGTAGCAAAAAATTAAGAACTGAAACTGAAAAAACAAATCAAGGATTGGAAGCCAGAGATTAAGAGAGAAGTTTAATTGAAAGGAGTTTGTGTTCTGATTATGATATCATTCTCTTTCTATTTATACAGGCATGTACACTATTGGGAAATTTAGACTCTGGTTGATAGAATTAACAAGTTTTAAACCTAAGTTGTTAATTAGATTTATTATGAATAAACATTGTTGAAACAAACAAACATCAATATCATGCACAGTAGAATAGTAAACAAGATGAGATATGATAACTCAGGAAAACTAATGAAACAAACTAGTTTCACAGTAAAAATCTAGGGAGAAACCTTCCCGAAAAGCAATTCACTATAGTAAAGAGAAGTTTCAGATCCAGTACAAAACTTTTGTCCCTAGACTCTACAATCCCCGTAAATGAACTTATAGCAGAAACATTCTACCACTTCAGAATCTCTGAACTCTTCAATATATGAATGTCACCCTTTTGCACGGATCCCAGCATGACTAACTCCAGCAATTTAAAGATGTTATTGACTGCAAAGTTCTTCATTTTATCAACAATGAAGAATAAGGCACTAGGTTACTTTCTGCATGTGTTCTCCATGTATAATGACCTTTAAAATAAGCCTTATATATTTCTAAGATTGTGAGAAAAGAAACCCTACACATACATGCCAGATAGGGCCAAAATCAGATATGGAAATTCTGATTTCGTAGATCTCGACAGATTCAGCTTCTGTCGAGTTTCATTCTTAAATCTTGATAAATACTGTTTCTGTCGAGGTATCTATCGAGATTTAATAACTAGTTTTTCTTCACTTGTTTTTTGGTCCAATATTTATGTCTTTAATACTTGACTTGAACTCTTGTTTCTTGAAGTACTAAACTCATCCTAGATTTACCCAATTACAAGTAAAGTGCATTTTGTCAAAGGATTTGTCAATTGCATAAAATATGTCCTTAACATACACTATATGAAAGAGATTATTAATGTACTCATAAGGTGAAAAATGAATTCACATATCTAATTATCCAAATGATTTCCACAATTATTAAGCAAACTGTATGTAATAAGTGTCTAGTCTATAGCTCTAGAATTAGAAATGCTTCTTGATTTTTACTTTCTTTCCTGCCATCCTTTAAACACTAAAGAAGTTTGTCATTTTTCCCCTCTGCTTCCTGTCCATTCTTTCTACCATTCCCTTCTTTTCATTTTCCGTAACTAATACAAACACATCTATTAATATACACATGCTCGCTGTGATGATAGAGTTCACAGATCCAAATGACTCTTTATTCCCAATTGGATCAAATTCGGAAATGTGCAACTCATATTTTCATTAAGAATCCAATTTAATTCTCTGATCATAATTTTTGAGGTGGGGTTGCTAAAACTTGGAGTTTTATTAGGGCGGATTTCCTAAATTGTTGCTCTTCTTTTTTGGGGTTCATTGTGTCCACACACTCACATGTGCATGCACATAACACCATCCCTGACTTTTAATGTGTTGAATGGCTGAATGATTATAGAAGCCTGTTTTGTGTCTGTTATGGCTCAAACTATTGATCTATTATGTCTGTGAAATTGGTCGTGACAAACATGACAACCAAATCATTGGACAAAATTGATTTTTCTTGGCTACTCAAGTCTTTTTTACTATTAGCATCAAGCATGGCCATGTAATTGTCTTTCTTATGGCCTTGCCCTTTATAGCTTCTTCAATTTGAAACACATCAATTTCATCCTATGGAAAAGGTTGACATGAGTTACTTATACAATGCTCAATATAAAGGACCTGCCTTTTTATTATGATTTTGAATCGATTTTGTATGTTTGAGATAAACCATCAATATTTCTGATGAAACTTTTTTTATTTATTAGAAACGCTAACGTGAAATTTTTTTTATTTTCAAGTGAAATTTATTATTATTATTATTATTTTAATGGTTACGTTAATGTCACCGTCTAACATGCCAGTTGTGTATTGTGTGTGTCACATAGGTAATTTTCATTAGTGAGATAATAGTAGTGACTAAATTGAAAATGATTTTCAAAATTTTGGGACTAAAATACAAGCTCAAAAAATGTGGGGATCAAAGTGTGTGTGTTTGTGCTGAAAAAGTGTGAGAGATGGAGGGTTAGGGCTTGAGATTGGAGAGATGGAGGGCGAGGGTTGAGATCGGGGTTGAGATCAGAGAGATGGAGGGTGAGGGTTGAGATTAGATGGCTTGAGAGATGGAGGCTGATGATGTGCGATGGGAGAGGGTTGGAAAAGTTTTACTATACTATTTATACAAAGCCTAAAGCCACGTTTTTAACCTGCGGCTATAAGCAAAATCTGAACCTGCGTTTAAGAAACGCAACCCCATCCGAAACTAAAGCCGCGTCTATAAAATGCAGCTTTAGGCAAGTTGGAGCTGGGGTTTTTTAAACACGGCCATGGATAAGATTAAAAAAAAAAAAAAAAAAAAAAAAAAAAGGAAGAAGAAGGAAGGTCCTATAGCCGCGTTTTTTAAACGCGACAATAGCTCCACCCCCAAAAACGCGGCTATACAACCTAAAAACACAGCTCCAGACATGGGCTATAGCCACACGTATAAAACGCAGCTTCATATGAATAACTTAAGCCGCGTTTTTAAAAAACGCGGCTTTATGCCTAAGACCCGTGTGTTTTGTAGTGTGAAAAATGACCCAAAATGTAGGGACAAAAAAGTATTTTCGCAAAAAAAAAAAAAAAATCCAAATCAAGTTAAGAATAAATGAACCAATTAAACTAAGTTGAGCTAGTGTTTAGCAATTGGTTACACTTTAAGTTATGATAGATAGATTATTAGATTTAATTATAGAACAAGATTGATCTTAAGACTCTCATTAAACGAATAATCACATGACTAACTAACTAACTAGCTGTTAATAACGGCTAAATCCTATCCTAACTAACTCCACTAAGAGGGATACGACTAACACATGCTTTGATACATACAATAAATAAACGACATGTAGTTTGTAAGGTTGAATTTAATCAAACATTTTGTTGGTTTTATTCTGTGCCAAATTTGCTTGTAATTTAACAATTAGTAACCCTGTATTTAGGTGGGAATCATGTAAGGGTAGTGAGTGAGAGAGTGTGAAGAAATGTTCAAAATTATGCAAGGATGCAGAGACTCGTGGCTGGGACTCACGAGTGACTCACGACTGGCAAGCCGCCAACTGCAGCACACGAGTGAAGTGTGCAGAGAAGATGAACAGTCACGCCAGCTGGAGCACTACAAGACAAAAAGTCCAACCTGGCCGTCTTGCTAGCTCGTGACTTGAACTCGCGACTCAGTCAAGTCGCAAGGCCAAGCCGCCAGCCAGCCCTGTTTTGAAAAACCTGACTCTTCATATTTCAATCTCACCCCAGTATAAATGCCCCTTATACCCACGAAATGTAGAGAGCTTTCAGAAAGAATTTTGAGAGAGAAACCCTAGAGAAAAACAAGATTGATTCATCCACAATCTTTACATAGAGACTTTTCAAATTTCTCTACTCTCACCCTATCCATTGTTACATCCTTGAGAGATTCTTAATCAAATTCTTTTCTCACCATACTCACATCTGTGAGAATGCTATTTGGTGCTTTGGAAAGCAGTTAGGAAGGGACCAATGACTATTGGTTGATGCTATAGGCTATAGCGGAATCTGGTAAGCTAAAGAAGAAAAAGGTTCGGCGCAACCTCGTTGGAGCAAGAAGCTTGGAGGGCTTAGGTACATTGGGTAGATTAGGCTTTGAGGGTCTTCTGCTGTTCATGTATCCCAACTTCATTCTTTAGTGGATTATTAACCGCTTGGAGGGTGGCAGAGAGGTTTTACGCCGAGAGTTTCGGTTTCCTCTTCGATAACACATCGTTGTGTTGTCCTTGTGTTTGCATCTCTCTTTCCTTAATCTTTGTTATTTAATTTCTGCTATGGATGTGATTTTATTTGGTTTAGATTGTTTATCAATTCTGATATTAACTTGTGTTCATTTTTCGCACATATATTGTTTGACATTAAGCTTGAATTGATAAGTTTGTAATTGGGGGTCCAGGGGAAGAGCCACATAGTGGCTTGAGGGGGCCGAGGCCCCTGCAAAAAAAAAAAAAAAAAAATTTCCCATTAAAGTAGGAAGAAAAAATAAATTGGCCCCCCCAACATGAACCAGCCGGCCCCCCTACCCATTTCTCACCCATTTTCCCAGCCCCCAATCAACAATTAGGAACACCTCAAATTTTAAAAAAAAATATATATATCTGTTCTACTTTCAAGCAGGAAAAAAAAAAAAAAAGCCCAAAGCAAATTTGAACTAAAATCCGAAAATAAAAAATGTAACAGAGCCCACGATAAGCCAAGCGCACGGAAGCCAAGCCCACGGCGAGCCCAAGCTCGCTCACGGCAAGCCCACTGCCCACGGATTCTCAACCCAAAAAAAAAAAAAAAACCAGTACAGAGCATCACGTCGTCGCTGGCAGAATTGCAATCCATCACATCGCTGGCAGTGGCAGAGAAATCAAGCCCCAAATCCAATACTAAAACACATCATACTCCAGCAAATCAAAACGCAAAACAGAGGTGTTTATCAAAAAAAAAAAACCCCAATACACAAACCAAAACCAAACCCCAGGTCCCTAGCAAACCAAACCCAGTAACCCACCGTCCCACGGTCATGTCGCCGTCGTCGTCGCAGCAGCTAGCTCGTCGTCATCGTTGCTCGCCCGGTCGCCGCTCATCGCAGATCGCAGAACGTAGATCGGAGATCGGAGATCGTCGCCGAGGTGCTCCCTCCGCGGCTCTGCCCCTCCCTCAAGGTATTTCTCACTTTTTCTCTCTGACTCTCTCAGTCTCTCTCTCTTTATCTCACTGAAATTTGAAACCCATTTTTTCGCAGATCGTAGCGGTGACGGTCAGTGCCTCATCGGAGATTGCAGATCGTGCTGCCTCTGCTCCGGTGCAGCGGTGCTCCGTGCTCTTTGGCATTTGCTCCCTCTGCTCCAACCTCCGGCGGTCCGGCGCCCTCCCTCAAGGTTTTTCTCTCAAACTCTCTCTCAGTCTCTCTCTCTTTATCTCACTGAAGGAAACAAAATGAAATTAATATTTATGAATTATGAAAGTCTCTTTATTCTTTATCTAAGCTGATGATTCTCAAATGTCAGTAAGTGTCCCTCTCTTTTGAATTGTGAGTATCTGATTGGCTCATTGGCTGGGTTTGCTTTTTACTTGTTTTAGTGTTTTTGTCTTTTTTAAATTTGGCATTATCTTATTCCCTTTTGTTGTTGGCCAGTGACTCAGTGTGTTGTGTTTGTCTGTTTGGTGAAATATTAATTGTCATTTAGTGTGACGTGTGTTATAATTTGTGATTGGCATTGCGAAATTTCTGATTGCAGCTAGCTATTGTGATTGGGGCGCATTTTGTGTTTTTCTGTTGGCTGTTGAGTGGGGTGGGGAGGGGATAGATGGGCTATGGGCACATGGAGCCGGGTGCAGCATAATAATTAAAGCAATGTAATTAAATTAACCAATATATAATAAAAGCTATATAATTAAAGCTATAGTGAAAATTAAATTAAAACTAAACAATAATAATTAAACCTATATAATTAAATTAACCAATATATTATAAAAGACAAATTAATTATTTTTGTTTTTGTTTGAGGAGTTATTATTAATTAAAGTTGTATTAAAAATGGGCCGACTGTTTAAATTATAGTGAAAATTTTGTTTTTTTCTTGAGTATGAATAACATTCATATAACTAAGTAAAAATTTCTAATTAAATTTTTTTTTTTTAAATTCTTTTCAGGTTAATTTTTGAGTCATATTCTTAAAGCTAAAAGAATTATGAGCAAACGAAAAACAATTGATGTATTCTTTAAGAAAAAAGATGCTAGCAATTCAGAAATTAGGACACCTGTGGCTGTAGAAACAAATCTTAATACTTCAATACCTGATGAACACCCCTCCAAATGTCCAAAACCTCAATTTGAAGAGATAGATCGTGATCCAGGATCACGTAAACAAATATGTGAATTTCCTATCAACCAACAAGATGAAATCCGACGAGCTTATCTCAAAGAAGGTCCATATCAACCTGAAAATATAGACTATCCATACAGTGATGAATTTCTCTATTTTTTTGTTTTTCACAGGTTTGGAATTTCGGTTGAATTCCCAACATATTCAAGTATATGATGATATATGAAAGTTGATAATTTTGTATCCAATAGACTTAAGAATTATATTTAGTATATTTATGTTACAACTCGGCCCCCCCATGTATTTATTCCTGACTACGCCCCTGTGGGAGTCTAAACGTTTATAGTGTTTTATACGCTAATTGAACATTCATAGTTATATCTAAATAATACAAAAACGACTTGTAGTTTAGATAAGAAATATAAAACCAAGGTCTTTGCGCAGTTGTGCTCAACCTTATGATTGCATGCAGCTTTGTTAATGAAACTTCCTTGACATAATTCAACCTATATATCTCAGCAGATATAAAAATTGACTATAATCGTTTATGCAAACAATGCTCTCTCTCTCTCTCTCTCTCAACCCACAATATCTTCAATTTCTATCTCCTGATTTTCATTCACATTCCCCATATTTCCATTGTGAAAACATGTACTCAAGTGAACCCCAAGACTCAGGTGACTGGAGCTTCCTCCAAGCTCTAACCAACACTACCAACAACAATTCCCAGGCTAACGATGGCAATTCCTACACTACCAACGAGAGTTTTGTGAGGCTAAGTGAAAATAGTCTTCAAATGTGCACCAAAATCCTAGGAGATGAGACAGGGAGTATTGTCTTTGAAAGCGAAGAGATTTGTACTGAAAACAATACTCCAAAGAGGCAGAAAGATTCATCCAAGAAGAATGATCAATGTAAGAGTTTCCCACCACCGTTGAGCTTAAGTGGTGTGCTGCGTATTAGGCCTCATAGAGAAAGTGGTCGCCTTATTCTTCAAGGGCCTGTCCATGATGGTAATGATGAAGAAGAAGAAGAAGAAGAAACAGGTAGTGTTGTCCTCGAAAATGAAGAAATTCGTACTAACAACAATTCTTCAAAGAAGCAGCAAGATTCATCATCATCAAAGAATAATGATGAAGAAGAATGTAGGAGTACTGTTTTCCCACCACCTTTGAGCTCAACTGGTGTGCTGCGTACTAGGCCTCATCATGGAGAAGGTGGCGGCCCTATTCTTCAACCTGTTCCAGCCCATGATGAACAAGAAACTGGGGAAGAGCCTGATGAGCAAGTTCTTTAAAAACAAGAACAAGAACAATTACAAGAAGATGAAGAAAAGTGAAAGTGAGTTTGTGAGGGAGCAATGTATGTATTTAACTTATGAATTTAAGCTTAGCTTTTTCTGTATGTGGTCTAGTCTAGTCTAGTTTTGTGGGTTCATGTGAGAAGAGTTTCTTAGCTTGTTATCTTTTTGTACTCTAAACTGAGCTTGATGATTTTTAAAAGCAAAAAAAGAAAGAAGATGAAGTTTTAGATCTCCCAAATGGTGTCGTTTTACAATTTTTGAAACAGCAGACTAAGCTAAAACGTCATCTTTTCTTTCATTACAAGGTTTATAAGTAATACACGTGACATGCACTTATTTCATTTAACAGCTGAGATACTCATAATAAAAATCAGTACCGATTCAACATGACACCGTTTCAATTGAGGAATAGATAGAAAGAAGTTAAATAACACACTGTCGTTTCTAACTTACAGTGCTAACAGATATTAAAATGCTTTTTTCAATGAAAATTATTAGAAAGATTGAAAAAAAAAATTAAAAAACATACAAAAAAAACTAAAAAACTAAGCAGCCCAAATTTTAGTTTTAAAAAAATGTTGAATTTTGAATATTGGGGTCTCATTATGCAATTTTATAATCTTGGGTCTCGTTAAAAATATAAATGCTACGTGCTTTAAGTAAAATAGACCCGATCCAGAAATTTGGGTCCTACCCGTTTTGTTAGGTCCAAGCCCAACGGTGAGCCCAAACCCAAAACATTCTTAAACCTAATCAAATACTAAACTTTTTTTTTTCTTTGATGAACTAATCAAATACTTTTTCTTTTTCTTTTTTGACGGAAATGAACTAATCAAATACTAAACTTATTGTTATCAAAAAAAAAATCTATATATATAAATACACACACACTAAACTTATTCAGCCTTAGGCCCACTTAATCTTGGACCCAGCTCCCTTACAAAACTCAAGCCCAGTCCAAGGTTGCAACTAACCACTCAAGCCTGCTAAGCTAGCCCTTAGTCCTAGCCCAAAATTGAGTCCAACCCGGTCCAGGTCTCACTCAAAACGTGCTTTTTGGGTTGGAAAAGCTGAAACCAACAGGCACTAAGACATTTTCCTCGGGTCCAACTCGTGTGACTTAGCCCAGGTTTACTAAGTCCTTTAAACGCAAGCCAAATTTTGACATAAGCCCAATCCCGGATTATGCCTCCAACCCAAACAATCAGCCAGCCCAAACTCCAATGAAAGCCATGCACGGCTAAATCAATATTATGGCAATTTTGAATGAATTATCAATATTTTAATTACTGGGGGCAGAGAGGTTAGTTCTATTTTGCAACCCAAGCATAGCACAATTTTTCTTTTTCTTTTTTGTGAATTTTTTATTTATTTATTTTAATTCAATAAAGAGCAAGATTATGGTTTTTTTTTAGAACTTTTGGAAGTTTTTTGGAAAGTGATTAGGCCGGTAACATTAGCCTAGTTTTAATACAAGAGAAGCACTTTGAAATCTTTTATCAATAATCCATAAAAGAACCACATTATGGCACATATTGTCAAGAAAAACGACAATGAAAACGGTATGTATTCAATGCTCTTTGTTTTTATAACTTGCCTCCGAAAAGCACACAAATTAAAAATAATAAACTATAAATTATAAATCACAAAGGAGTCACAAAAACTCAAACCGAGAATAGTGCACAAATCAAGTCTACTATCATGAGCTTCAAATGGCTATCTCGAACTAGGACTGTGCCGAGTATAATCAACCCCAAAAGCCCTACGTTAAACAAGCCGAGCAACTTTGTTGTATAAATCTGTAGACAAAAAAACAAATCATACATTATCAACTTATAATACAAACAATAATTAGTGAAATTATGAAAACACGCTAGATACAACTAAAAACGTAAGAAATAGTGTACAAATTTTAAAATTAGGTAAGAAATATTACCCTAATGTTCTTTGGTGCATATATCATGTATATTATAATATATGCAGATTCAATGGCACGCCCAATGGTCTTGACCGTGATAAGCATTATTGCCCAATTCTAATGTTACTATATATATTATTGTAACAAAATCAACAATTGCAATAACCCTAATGTTATTGCAACAATTTTTTTCATTGCAATAAACATTTTTTTTTGTTGTAGTGAAAGTTTAGCTATGCACCAATGAGGCTGAAAACAAAAGCAAGAGTGGATGCTATGATGTAAAGAGTGAAGTGCATGGCTTACATTGCAAGGTGGAAGCATATATATATATATATATATATATATACACATCAATGTATCTTAATTCTCATATAATATCTTAATTCTTAAATCTTTTCTATTTCTATATCTATTCTCATCGACCTATATCTATTCTCTCGAAAGCAAAAGCACGAGTGGATGCCATGATGTAAAGAGTGAAGTGCATGGCTTACGTACATTGGAAGGTGGAAGCATATATATATATATATATATATAAAAGATATATTAATGTATCTTAATTCTCATATAATATCTTAATTTTTAAATATTTTCTATTTCTATCTCTATTCACATCAACCAATATTTATTCTCCTATGATATATACATCGATGTATCTTAATTTTCATCTATCCCCAGGAAGCTTTTGTGGAGGCTGCAATAAAGGCTAGAGACCTTGGTTTTAGACAGATTTTGGTTCTCACATATTGCAAAAGAATAGAAAGTGTTTGCAATAAGAAAAGTCGACCAAGCTAGCGCGAACAAACCATGTTGATTGATTATAGATACCGTATTTTATCTGCCTCGATTGTGTGTCGGACTTCGAAAATTTCAAAAATATTAACTTTCTTCTATGAGGCCGCGGAAATATCTAAATTGACGTGGCACAACCCATTCAGACATTGGAGCACTCAAAGTGCCATTTTAGGTCAAATTCAACCAAAATGCCCCTGGTCAACCCTAGATTGACCAAAAGTCAAAACTGGTCAAAATTATTCTAAACTACACATCCAGAACTTCACAGGGACACTAAGATCAGCCCAATCCAAGTCTAGCAAGGCCTTCATCAATCCCCTCCAAGTCGGCGGCCACTTAGTCACTTTTTAAATATAAATACCCCCAGACTCCCATTAGATCAAAAAGGGAACGAAATTGGGTAATTTGGAGCATTTTTCTGGGTAGATTGTCTCTCTTTTTCTCTCTAAATTCTCTCCCAAACACATCAAAAAAATTTTGATTTCTCTCTTTTCTCAACAATCAAGAGGTAGTGTTCTTGCACTCTTTTTCCTCTCCTTGGTCTTAGGACCTTGGATTTGAGGTTTTAAGGGTGTAGATGTAGCTTTTTAGTTATAATCTACACCGTTTGCTTTATCTTTCTTTATAGCATGTCTATTTGCTTTCCATAGTATATCTTTACTTTATCTTGCTTTCTAGCATGTTTTATAGCATTTTTAGCATGTTTCCTTACTTTTTGCCATGTTTTACTGCTTTGATGATGTTGGCCTAGCCTTCTTGGGCTAGGATATGCCTAAATATTGTGTTTGTGCTTAGATCTAGACACATATGGATCTAAGCACAAACACAACATGCTAAAAATGCTATAAAAACACCTAGGTATATTGTGTTTATGCCTAGATCTAGACACATGAACATGGCATGAAACACACACAGATATAGATCTAAGCATAAGCATGGCAAGGAGCACATAAACATGTAGATCTAGGCATAAGCATGACAAAGAGCACATAAACAAGTAGATCTAGGCATAAACATGGCAAAAAAACACCTAGGCATATTGTGTTTATGCCTAGATCTACATGTTTATGTGCTCCTTGCCATGCTTATGCTTAGATCTATATCTTTGTGTGCTTCGTGCCATGTTCATGTGTCTAGATCTACATGTTGGTTGCAATGCCATGTGCTTCTATAGCCTTTTTATCTCTTTTTTTTTTTCCATGCATTTTGGCCCTTTAGGTAGGGTGTAGATCTAGATCTTATGGTCTAGGCCTACATCCATACACCTAGGCCTATATCAAAGGGTTTGGATCATTTCCTTTATGCATGTCTATGCTTGCTTGCTTGCTTCTATACTTTATCTTTATGTCTGCCTGTCTAGATCTAAGCTTTGCCATGCTTTGTGCCATCTGTGGGCTTGTGCTTGTCGGTCTTTGAGGCCACTTGCTTGTGTGGTTGCATCCGTCCATCTTACAGATTGTTTGGGTGTGACCACTCTTGAGATACACCTTTGTGGTGTCAGTTTGCTTGATGCATACCCTTTCTCCACTCCGTGCGATGTTTTGCTTGCCTTGCTTGCTTTGTGCCACCCGTTTGGCTTTCTTTGCTTCTTTGCATTTTTGCACGCTTGCCTACATGTTCATGCATAAGTTTGTGTGTCGTCCATATTCCAATCTCATGGAACTATGGACACTCGATCCAAACCTACAATTATCCACCTAGGAGACCCCTTTTTGTTTGATAACATGTTTGTTTGCCCCCGTTTGGCTCTCTCTTGGATAGTTTGTCTTTTAGCATACTTTCCTTCTAGTTGTTTCTGTTGGGTTAAAATGAATTGACCCTTTGCAAATTAATTAATTACCTAAGTTAATTAATTAGGTTCAATTACATGCAATAGCGTGGCAGCACAAACAAATCACCAAATTATCTAAATGCAACGAAAAATAAATTTGACACAAGTGATTTGTTTACGAATGGGGAAAACCACCGAAGCAAAACTCCATCAGGTGAATTTCAGGTCACCACTCCTAAGAATCCACTATTATCAATCACAAGCGGTTACAAGTATAAGGAATCTTACCAAACCCATTAGCCTATCCCGAAATACCAACCTACAGTTGAATCTTTACTCCAATACCCAATTAGACTTGTATTGTAGTGGCAATCTTCCAGTTCAATGCACGAATCCCAGTATGTGACTAACCAATGATGCACAAATCCAAGTACGTGACTAACACTAGCAACTTGAAGAAGATGTTGGCTGCAAAGTTCTTCAGTTCATCAACGATGAAGATCAGGAAGCTCCTTGGTTACAAAACCTTTGGCGTAAAGACGCAGTAGCTTCTTCAGAAAGAATAATGAACTAGGTCACTTTTTGCACATGTTCTCCATGTATGACGGCTTTTAAAATAAGCCTTATATATGCCTAGGGTTGTAAGAAAAGAAACCCTATACAAATATACAAACATGGGCTGAAAATCAAATCTTTGGAAATTTTGATTTCCTAGGTCTCGATAGAAACAGCTTGTGTCGAGCTTCAACATTAAATCTCGATAGAAAGGATTTTATCGAGACTTCTGTCGAGCTTTAATGAACAACTCTTCTTCACTTGTTTCTTGGCTTTAACACTTGACTTGAACAACATGTTTCTTAAAGTCTTAAACCCATTCTAGATCTACCAAATTACAAGTAAATTGCATTTTGTCAAAGAATTAGCCAATTACATAAAATATGTTCCTAACAGTTTCTTTGCTTGTCTGCTCACTTGTTTCCTTTGTCATTGCATTCAGCAAGGGTGCAACCTCCTAGGTGCAAGCAAAAAGAGTAAGGATGTAAGCAAGAAGACGCAAGCCCACAAAGGGCAATGTTCAGTAGATTAAGGGGCCTAGCCCCTTCCGAGTGGTTTTCTCTTTCCCTCTCTCTCTTAACCTATTCTTCAAAGCATTTATTATGGCAATGTTTGTTTTATATTTTTTGTACCTTGCTGGGCCATACCCTTGGAAAGTTGGCTATGTCTTTTTTACTTTCCTACTCTGTGTGATAGCATTATGCATGATGTATGTATGTATATATATGTATATATATGTGTGTGTGTGTATATATATATATATATATGTGCCTGCATGTGCGTGGGTGATCATGCACTTTGTATGATGGACTCTCATGGCTATGTGAGTGACCCTCTCTAGTCATGAGAGCTCTTGGCCTTATGGCATGAGTACGTACTCAAGGCATTTATTGTAGGTGCGTATTCATGTTATGCTGTCTGCACAATCATCGCTTCTCGATCCATGTCACCAAAGTGACATTGGTTCCCCCATGTATGCGACACGTATCAATGTGCTTAATGCTTTGAGGGGCTCTGGCTCATCCTAGCATGAGCATGTTGGCACACGCCGTATACACAAGTATGAAACCCTGCCGGTGCATCATAGTGCACCAAACGAGAAACTCTATCAGATTTTTGCCGTGAAAATGGGGCATCCCCATTGCTATATTCTCACAGCGAAAGCTTGGAAAGGATAGTGTTTTTTGTGCTATGATGCACTTGAGGCGAAGCATTGCCAGATTTCCTCCACAAAAATAAGGCAAAATGCTGCCAGATTTTCACCGTGGAAATTTGGCAACGATTCCAAACACACTAGGGAAGCATCAATCGAGACCATACCCTTTCTAAACCCAAACCTCAAAGCCCAAATCGCTTAAAGCCCCAAAAGCTAATGCCAATAGCTCGTTTTTAACTGTCAATGTCTAAAAATTAAGATTTTACCAAAACAAAGGACTGTCTACGGACAGGTGTTGTGGGGTGCCTAACACCTTCCCCACACATAACCAGGCTTCCAAACTTAAGAATCAATATTTTTTATCCATCCATATTAGATTAGGAAAAACGGCATTTTTCTTAGCCTAGGATCGGTAATAAAATCAAATAGAGTTAAGTGACCAATCATACCTTAGAAAAAACCCAATGATTGGGGGCAACTTCATTTACCCTTGGTAATTTCCTTAAAATTTACTTATATTCCAGTCACACACCCGAGGTACAACCTTCCTCCACAGCAATCGAGCTTCGAGCTTCATATGCACGTGCATATCCTTCCAAAGAGAAGTACGTGAGCGTTGCTGCGATGAGTGGTCGAACTGCCGCGAGGCATCGACATTGACTTTCGTTATCTCACTCGGCATGGTATAACCATGTACACTGTTTTGGTTCCTAAGTTTGTTTTGTGTAAATAGACTTAGCCTATCTAGCCACTAGGACTCCAATGCATTAGTGCTGGATATGTCCAGCTGTCCTATAATGCTACTTTCTCTATGTTTTATCAATGGTGTAAAACAAAAGAGGCCCATTTTCTTTTTCTTTTTTTTTCTTTTTTTGAGCAAAGAAAGAAAAAAAGAGTAATTAATTTTCTCATAAATTCAAACTTTCCAAACTTTTTCTGAACTCAGTTAGTTCAATATACTATCACTATTGCAATAATAACTTTGGTTGCAATAAGCTATTAGTTCGAAATTTTCGTTGCTATAATTGATATCAATTTATTGCAAAAATATCTTCATTTTAAGTTATTGAAACAATTTTTTCGAATGTATTAAAACTTCTATTGCACTAAAAATTATAAGTTATTACAACTTATTACTGTTGATGCAATAATTTAACACTATTATGAATCTCTATGATCAAGCCCATGGGAGAGGCTTCTAAGAGCGTTACAATTTCCATTGGAGACCAATTTGGAGGTAAATACTTTCTCTCCTTTATTTAATTTTTTTGAATAACAACTTAATTCCTAGGTTTTTTTTTTTTTTTTTTTTGGATTTCAAAATATCCAGCCATTTTATGTGGATGTTGCAAAAATTTAAGAGGTCTTTCATGTTCTCTTTTTTTTTTTTTTTTTTTTTATTATTTTGTTTTCAATGAACATTTTTATTCTTAACTTTCTCCTTAACTACTAGAGGTCAAGAGGGTATTGACTGTGCTTTGGTTATTTGAAAGGGGTGTGAATCTTAATGTTGCTTGCAAATATTACTCACCCCAATTGGCTTTGCATTAGGGATTTCAATCAGATTCTAAATGGGGATGATAAGTTTTCCTTTAATGAGGGTAGGATTATAGGGTCTGAATCTTTTAATCAATTGATTTATTACTAGGATTATGTGAATTGGCTGCCTCTAGCCAGAGATTCACTTGGATGAATAACAGAGAGAATGATGACTTTGTAATGGAGAGGCTAGATAGAGCATTTGCTATTGTGGACTGGATTCATACCTACCCTTCTTATGCTTTGCAGAATTTGCCTATCATACATTCTGATCATGGACCAATAATGCTTGATTTTGAGCTCAGGCTACCCTTTCGTCATAGACCTTTTCATTTTGAACGCATATGGCTCACTCATCCCTCATGCAAGCATGTGGTCCAACAAGCTTGAAATTTTCGCACTGATGGATTTAGAGCTGCCTAACTTAGGAAAAAAAATTTACAAAGTTAGGAAAGAATTTCTTCTCTGGAATATGGAGGTTTTTGGTAAGGTTGATCGTGAAATTCACAAGAAGCAAATACAACTTCAAGAAATGCAAAATTCCATTCTATTTGTGGATGATGTGAGAAAGGAAAAGATTATTAAGGAGGAGTTGGAAGTCCTAATGCATCGAGAAGAATTGATGTGGGCACAAAAGGCAAGGAGTGATTGGATTGTCCTAGGGGATAGAAACACAAGGTGCTTCCAAATTGTGGTCAAACAAAGAAGGGCGAGAAGTAGAATTTTGAACCTTAAAACAACTCAAGGAGACTTTACTGATAACCTAGTTGAAATTGAAAACACTTTGGTAAACCACTTCAAGCAATATTATGAAGGTCCTACTCTTGGAGACTTTGATTCCATTCTTGAAGAGATTAGGACATTACCAATTCCTTAGCTCTCTGATCAATAGTGTGCTCTCCTAAACAGACCTGTCATTGATGAAGAAATTGAAAGCACTGTGTTTCAAATTGGAGCTCACAAAGCCCCTGGCCCTAATGGCATTCCTGCTTTCTTCTACCAGAACTTTTGGTGCACTATCAAGACTGATGTTCTCCATGCTATCCATGCTTTCTTTCACTCAGGTATCAGGAGGCCTTTAATCAGCACCCTACTCCTATGACTCAGCCTGCAGACCATAACCATATAGTCCAACACTTTGGTGGCCCCTGGCAGCTAGTCATCATAATTGCTAGAGCAAGAAGATGGAGAACCAAAATGAGTGGATTTGCCTATGAAGCTAAAGATTTGCATGGGAACCTCGTTTTTTCTGGTGTTTCAAGTTGTATTGTAGCACAAGTAACCCGAGTAGCATAGGAAGCAGTGGTGGAAGCAGCTGTTAAAGCTAGGAACCTTGGATATGCTTGTATTCTATTTCTGAGTGATAGCAAGAGAACAGTCAAGTTGTGAACAAGGCTCGATCTCCTAGCTGGCAGGAACAGAATATGATGGCAAATATTTTGCACTTATACCAGAGTGGACTGATGTTTCATTCTTGTTTTGTTCCCAAGGTTGTAGTTTGTATTGTATATAATCTAGAAAATATAGCAGTTTATATGCCAATCCACCATAGTTGGGTTAGCCCAACCACTTTGTAAAACTCTGTATTCTTTTGATGGTATCAAAAAAAATAAAAAATTGTTGCTTATAAATGTTAAGTAGTTTTTAAGAGATAGTAATTCATATTTGGCTCTTAAGAACAATAATTATTGATAGGAAAACAGTGTCTTAAGTGCATGGAACTGGAACACCTAAGCATTATTTATTACCAACATTAGATGCTTAAACTCCTGTAATGCTCCCCATAATCTTCCAATGATGAACACATGAATGCTGATTTTTAAAAGGCAAAGCAGCCGACTTTCCTATTACAAAAAATAAATATTTCTGTTACTCTAATTACATGCCACATTCTAAAATTTTTCCTTGAAAAATCTATATTGTTGCATCAGCTTCATTTAAGTGGAGGCTATTGTTTTTATTATTTTCATCACACTTTTTTTTTATTTTTTATAGGAAACTGTGAAAGATTTCATTGAAATCCAAAATTGAATTACAACAAAGGAAGTAGAGCTTAAAACATGACATTAGGCACAAACATCATCTATAGTGAGATGGTGCACAAAGGGTGGGCAGACCCCCTTCCAAACTTGTGTCTCCTCACTTCTTCTTGCATATTGGGCAAGCTCGTGTGCTACTTTGTTGTAGTCCCTTTTTAGATGTTTGATTTTCCAACTTCTAAAGGACTTGAGTAGATAGCCAATGCCCTGATACAAATGGCCAAGATAGCCATCTGAACCACCTGCTTCTATGCCTTGAACAACTGCAATTGCATCAGTTTCAATGATGATTTGGGGCAGCTCCATTTCTCGGGCTAGGAGGATGCCACACTCAACAGCTCTAGTCTCCACTTCTAACATTGAAAAGTGGCCTGATAGATATTTAGAGCTAGCTGCTACAAAAATTACTAATTACAAAATACATGACTGAATATTTTCATTCATTGATTGAATAAAAATTACATATCTTGAAAAACTTGAAAATTATATAGCTTTGGATCCTAGTTACAATCTACCAAATAATTACATGGCTTGTTGTCCTAGTTACATTCTACCCAAAACAAATAAAGACCATGCTAGATCTACTAAACAAAAAACCTAAATCAGGAGACTAGGTTACGGAATGGGAAGGTGTTAGGCACCCATTCCGCCTAGACAAAGTCTAGTCTTCTAGACTCTTTTGACCAATGTACTTTCTTATGCATGTCATGAATGATATGTTGAACATGTGAATGAAAAATTAAATCACACAAATTTATTTATGAATGAAGTCTCTTCTTTTGTTTTAAAAGAAACAAATCTATTTTTATTGATTAAAAAAAATGATTTTGATTTGTCAAAATATCATATCTGTTTTGTAGTATTAAAAAAAAAAAAAAAAAGTGGTTTTTGATGATAAAAGTTCAAATCTGTTTTGTTATATTTAAAAGAATGATTTTTTGATGACAAAAATTCAGATCTATTTTGCTATGTATTTAAAAAAAGATTTTCTAAGAAGAGAATTTCACTCATAATCTAAATTTATGCAATCATGAATTAAAATAAACACAAACACAGTAATACATAATTTCTTTCTTTATTTCAACAATTTGCATGTATTAAGAAAATCATATTTGCATCTTAAGAAAGATGCAAATCAATTTTGATTTGAGAAAATTTTAAATCTGCATCTCATAAAGATGTAGATCTCTTTTTGTTTGAGAAAACTCAAATCTACATCTAAGGAAGATGTAGATCTATTTTTATATTGAGAAAAACTCAGACCTACATCTTATCAAGATGCAGATTTGTTTTTGTATTGAGAAAAATTCAGATCTACATCTTATAAAGATGCAAATCTGTTTTGCTTTAAGAAAAATAATTGTTCACATGCAGATTTATTGACATTCAAGAAAAAGATTATAACAATCACATAAAAACAGTCATGCTTTAACAAAACAATAATTTACAATTCATGTTATGGATATTTTGAAAAAGAAAGAGATATAACATGCATCATCACATCACAAGAAAAAGGGTGAAGGAAACAACCTCTTGCATGAGCACACTTTGTTCTTGAGAGGATGTTTTAGGGTTCAAAGAAACTTATTCAATTATCTTTGAAACCTAATTTTGCAACAAACTTAAAGAGTAGATCAGAAAATATGGGTGGTTTGAGAGTAAAAAAATGTATGCCTCCCAGAGCGTAGAAAAAAGGTGATGAATTATGAGGTTTAGTCTCTATTTATAGAGGCCAGAAGACTCTAAAAAATAGGTACGGTCGATTGGGGTTTGAATCTGGACTCATCCTTTTGCGAAAAGATCGAAAAGGGTATGCATAATCGTCAACCAAAGGCTGTTGGACCAAAGCCCACATCAGGGAAATTTGGCCCTTTTAGAGTGCCATTCGGCACTCTAAAAGTGCCGAATTGGCCCTATGGCTCCGAATGCACTTTCGTGTTCGGGTGCCGTTTAGACTCCTCTTTTAGTGTTTTTTGGCCGGTCCTTGTACCTAGACGCGTTTTCATCCTTTGCCTATGATTTTTCATCTCTTTTTTGGATAATTCAGGATATTTAAGGAAAATTATCTTGTAGATAAATACCTTAAAATAAATCTTGATAAAGTTCAAATTATCCACTGTTTTATTGTTATCCAATCATCCCTTTTATTCTCATGCATGCATCCCTATTTTAAACACTTATTCAGTTATCTTTGAAACCTAAAAACCCTAATTTTGCAGCAAACTCAGAGAGGAGATCAGAAAATATAGGTGGTTTGATAGTAAAAAATGTATGCCTCCCAGAGCGTAGAAAAAATGTGCTGAATTATAGGTTCAGTCTCTATTTATAGAGGCCAGAAGACTCTAAAAAATAGGTACGGATGATTAAGGTTTGAATCTGGAAGCATCCTTTTGCAAAAAGATCGAAAAGGGTATGCATAATCGTCACTCGAAGGCCGTTAGGCCAAAGCCCACATCAAGGAAATTCGGCCCTTTTAGAGTGTCGTTCGGCACTCCAAAAGTGCCGAATTGGCCTTATGGCTTCAAATGCACTTTCGTGTTCAGGTGCCGTTTAGACTCCTCTTCTAGGGTTGTTTGCGGGTCCTTGTACCTAGACACGTTTTCATCCTCCGCCTATGATTTTTCATCTCTTTTTTGGATAATTCAGGATATTTAAGGACAATTATCTTGTAGATAAATACCTTAAAATAAATATTGATAAAGTTCAGATTATCCACTGTTTTATTATTATCCAATCATCCATTTTATTCCCATGCATGCATCCCTATTTTAAACACTAATTATTAACCAATCACAAAATTATTTAATTAATTTTAATTGTTTAACCAATCAGAATTAATTTAAATTGATCATGTGTGGTCGATTCTACCTAGACACAATGCATGTTGACCGGGCAAACTTGATCATGCGATATCTTTCTATCTGATAGTCCGATTTGATAATCGAAAACATCGTTGTGACTGTTAGAATCTCAAGATCATTTTTATGATATACAATAAATGAATTAATGCATGTAATGCAAAGACAAAATGATGCATGTAATGCAAGAACAAATTGATGCATGTAATGAAATTATGATTTTTAGGGTACATGGATTGGTCATTCAAGTCATTCTCCTTGATTAAATTATGGGTGCAAAATTAAGTGTCTACAGTACCATATAGACCAGGTAGTCACCAAAAAAAAAAAATATCGAGGTCCATGGATGTCCCTATAGCAAGAACTTCCAAAGCTATGTCAAAAAAATTAGACCAATTTTCCAGGCTATCCACTAGGCAATCCATCTAGTAGCTCCACAATTTTCTGGCTAAGTCACAACTAACCAAGGAATGAGAAATAGTCTCAGGCTCTCTTCCACAGCACGGGCAAACTTCATCTACTGTAATTCCTCTTTTTTGTAAGTTTATTAATGTTGGCAAGCCATTCATATATTCTTTCCAAGTGAATATTTTAGTCTTTGCCGGGATGTTTAAATGCCACATCCTTTTCTAGAGTGGGATTCTATAGTCTCCTGTAGAGCATTCCCCTTCTTCCTCTTTTTCTATTAATTTAGTAGCAATATAAAAGACACTCTTCACAATAGACACCCCTCTGTTATTACCAGCCCAAATAATTTTATCATCTGGGAGATTATAGCTTAGAGGGATATTAAGAATTATATTTGCTTCAAAGGGAAGGAATAAGACAATGTTGGGATTCCATCTTTTGGATTCTTTATCAATGAGGGCTGATACCATTGGGAAATTGTCAAAGAGCCTGGGAGGAGAAATTACCTTGTATGTCGTGGGTATAGGCAGCCATTTGTCTTCCCAAATGCGGATTAAATTTCCATTCCCCACTCTCCATCGCGTTCCTCTTCTAATCACTTTCAATCCATTCATTATGCTCCTCCATGCATACGAGGGGCTGGAGTCGAGTTTAGCTCTGAGAACATCCTCATGTGGATAGTATCTGGCCTTATAGATTTGAGCCACTAGAGAGTTGGGATTCATTAATAGTCTCCACCCTTGCTTGGCTAACATAGTGAGATTAAAAGCTTGGAGGTTTTGAAAGCCTATTCCACCTCTTAGTTTTGACTTACACATTTTCTTGCAACCCATCCATGCAATTTTTAACTCCTAATTACATTGTCCCCACCAAAATTTTCTCATCATCCCTTCCATCTCCTAACATAGGCTTTTTGGGAGTTGGAAGTAGCTCATAGTATAGATGGGGATTATTTGGGCTACTGCTTTTATGAGAATTTTCTTGCCACCCATTGATAACATCTTTTCCTTCCACCCTGACAAAATTTTCCCCATTCTCTCCTTCATCTTAGCAAAGACTCCTGTTTTTGACTTGCCAATAATGGAAGGGAGGCCGAGATATTTGATGTGCCAAGTGTCTTGCATAGGCCCAAGTATGTTTAACACTTCATTCTTCTTCTCTTCAGATGTATTATTACTGAAGAAAACCAATGATTTGTCAACATTTATCTTTTGGCCTGATGCAGCTTTGTAAAGCTGGAGAATTTCAATTAGCTTTTGACATTCCTGGTTATCTACTTTGCAAAACAAAAGGTTGTCATCTGCAAAGAAGAGGTGGGTGACCATTGGACAGCGTCTACAAATAATTATGCCACTCAAAGATTGATTCCTAATAGCTTCATAAATAAGGGAAGAGAACCCATTTGCACAACAAAAAGAGATAAGGGGATAGGGGGTCACCTTGATGAAGGCCCTAAGTAAGGAGTATATTGCCATGAGCAACACCATTTATTAGAATAAAATATGACGCTGTGGTAATACAATGCATGAGAAGACTAATCTATCTTTCATGGAAACCTATTCCTCTCCATAACTTGTTCAATAAAACCCCATTCAACCTTATTGTATACTTTACTCATATCTAATTTAATAGGTATATAATTGTCTTTGCCGTCTCTCTTATGATCAAGGTAGTGTATGAGCTCAAAGGCAACAAGAACATTGTCAGTAATAAGCCTTTCAGAGAGGAATGCGCTCTGATTTGCAAAAATAATGTGAGGCAAGATCATTTTGAGGCAATTAGCTAGCATTTTTTATATGAGCTTATAAACAACATTGCTTAGGCTTATAGGTCTAAACTCTATCATTTGAGATGGGTTTTTTATTTTTGGAATCAGAGTAATATTAGTTTTGTTAATTTTTGCTATAGACATGTTTGAGTTTAGCACATTTAAGACCATGCCAGAAACATCATTGCCTACAAAATCCCAATATTTTTGAAAGAAAATAGTTGACATACCATCGGGGCCAAGAGCTTTGGTTGGATGCATTTGCTGTAAGGCAACATCAACTTCTTCCCTGGTGAACTCCCTGATTAAGTTATGGTTTATATCTTCAGTGACTCTAGTGGAGATTGAGCTGGTAACCTCAGAGATGCTGCTCATGTTGGATATGGTGTAAGCTTTTCAAAATAGGAAATATCAACTTTTGCAATGGCTCCAAGGGACTCACACTAGTTTCCATCCTCATCCTTGATTCTAGAGATGATGTTTTTCTTTTTCCTCTCCGGTGCCTTGGAATAGAAGTACTTTGTGTTACGATCTCCCAAACTCAACCATTGAACTTTGGATTATTGGTGCCATATGATTTCCTCACTATTTAAGAGGTCATTGATCTCCTTTCTCATCTTGTTAATTTCACCACCCAAGCTTCCATCGTGGTCTCTAAGAACCAGCTCATTGAAAGTCTTTCTTTTGTTGTGAATTTGTCTTGGGACTTGTCCAAAAGGAGCCTTATTCCACATTGCAAGATTGGAAGCACATTGCTCGAGGCCCATAGCAATTCCATTAGGAGTATTCAGCTTTGTACACTCCTCCTAGGCTGCCTGGATAATATTTTTACACTCCTCTCTCTTAGTCCACATTGCTTCAAAATGGAACCTTCGCCTTCTAGGTGGTTGTATAGGAATAGTGTCAAAGACCAATAAGGCACAGTGGTTTGATGTAGAGTCAACTAGATAGTGAACTCTTGTGTCTTTATAGTGATCAATCCACTCAGGTGAGGTAAGAGCACGATCTAGTCTTAGATACACTCTATCATCCCCTTCTTGCATATTACACTAGGTATAGTCAAGACTGCAATACCCCAAGTACCCCAAGTCCTTGAAGCCACATTGATGAATAGCATCCCAAAAGTCATCCATTTGGCTCTGCGATATCCTAACTCCCCCCAAGTTTTCCTTCATAGATAAAATTTCGTTGAAGTCCCCAAAACACATCCAGGGAAGTGTGAACTTTCTGTTTAGAGGCCAAAGTAGATCCCAAGATTCCTTTCTCCGGTGGGTTTCAGGATGGCCATAGAACCCGATAATGCACCATTTAAATCCCGATAAGGGATCAGTGACAATCACATCTATATGGTTAGCCGAGTAACCTTGAACCTCCACTGCAATGTCTTTTTTTAGAGCAATGCTGACCCTCCACTTCTTCCTGAGCTTGGTATGATTAAGCTGTTAGTGAAGCTTGCCTTTTCTTTCTCTTTCTCCATAGTCTTTTTCTTCAATTTTGTCTTCGTTAAGAAGACAATTTTGGGATCCAACCGTTGCACAAATTCATGCAACACTCTAACTATTTGAGGGTTCCCAAGCCCTCAGTAGTTCCACCAAGGGCGATCATGGCTCTCAGCAGTGTTACAAAGTAGCCACCGTCGATTTATCATAGAGGAAAATATCATCAGATGCTTGCTTTTCATAAACACGTTTCTAAGCTTTCCCTTTAAGGTCAGTAAGTGTTTCAATATTTTTAGTTCTCTTTTTGCCAACCACAGGATCCAGTACATTTGTTCCCATGTTATAGGCCTGCCACTTCTCTAGTAATTTTTTTCATTTACCAGTACTTGTGCCCTTTTTTCCTTTGTCTAGACCTTGTTTTGTGCCCTCAAATGTCCCACAATTTTTAACTTCTGTTTTGGGCATTATTGGTTTGGTCACCTCTTGATCTTCCTTATCAAGCCCAAGTGGCTTACCTATAGCTGATTGGGCATCATTGTTCCTTTTGAACAATTCCTTAACTAAGTCAATTTTAGTTACCTTTTGCTTGTCATGTACTTCATGGTCTGGCAACTTATCTTGGCCCGAAATCTCCAAATTTGTCCCATGTGCTCAGTTTATTCGGCACCATCTAATGTGATGTATTTGTTTCCATTTATGCTACCAAGGCATTTCCACTAGCTAGGCTGTAACTACTATTTAGACCTTCTTCCTTTCACCTTCTGATTGTACTGACTTCACTGGCATTTCTGCCATTGTCTGAAATTTGAATCTTGAATCATCACTTCCCATGGACTCCCAACTTTTATTACTTGTTACTTTTACTTTCTCACCTCCAGATCTACTGATTCCTCCTGCCCTTAACCGTTCTCCATATTGTCGTTCCGAAGATTGCTCTGAAGGAGTCGCTGCACAGTACCTATCATCATGCCCCAGCATACCACAGATGAAATAGAACGTGGGAGTCTTTCATAATTGAAGGTGACCCAGCTTCTTCCCCCTTCTTCGATAGCTACATAACCTCTTCTCCTCAGAGGCTTATCAATGGGCATATCCACTCTTCCTCTCAAGAACTTCACCTGGTCTACTTGCAGTGGCCGTTTATCTACTTCTATGACTTTTCCAATCTTCCTACCAATATATTTCCCAACTTCTTCAGACATATGCTCAAAAGGTAGCCCCATACTTGAACCCAGAATGGAGAGTGGGTAAAGGTAATATTTGATACAGATAGGCCTTTCCTCCACTAGCATAGAAGGAGAAGGTTGTTGTCAAAGTTCCACGGCCCACTTTTTTCGAGCCAGTCTAACTGATACATAGAGTTGAATTTAAACTGGAGGATGTCTTTGCCCACTTCAACTATTCTTAGATCAGATCCCATCTTCCACGCCTGTCTTAGAGTGTTCTTAAGAGCCTTTTAGTTTTGATGGAGATTCGTGAGAAGATGCCCAAAAAGATTGAGAGAGCATTCTTCAATCAAATTTGACCTACTTGTATTTGTAATAAGAATATCTTCATCTTCTTCTTTTGTGAGATGCAGCTTCTGTAAAACTATCTACCACTTCTTGTTCCATACTTGAGAGCTTTAGGACCACTACATATCCAAAGGGTTTGTAGGCCCAGAGAAGACTCAGACTTAGATTTGAGGGAGGGAGAGGACTCTTACCATGGGAGAGAGAGAGAGATAGAGAGGCTCCTACAGGGGAGAGCAAAAGGATGAGTCAACTTACTTTTTAGTGTACTGGAGCCAACTCGATTCTTTCATCACACTTTTTATGATTGAAAAATGTAGTAGCCTGAATTATGATGAATTGAATGTATTTTTTCACATACAATTTTTGAATAGTTTTATAGTTATAATTTCATTATACATTTTCACACAGTTTTTATTGGAATCTATTGTTATTATTGTTGTTGTTGTTGGAGTTCATAGGCAGCTCCACATTGAAGCTAGGGTGGTCAAAGGACCACTTTGACTTGGAAAAAATAAGTTAAAAAATATTTTGTGACCACCCTAAATTTTTCTTAGGCACAACATAATTAAATTTTGGATAAAATTTGACAACAAACTTGGCTGTAAATTAAGGATATAACGCCACTTAATTTTTTTTTTATTGGATGTGAATTTTGATAAATTCACCATTGGATAGATTTTCTTATTATATTCTTCATGCTTGCAATAAGATCAAAGATTAGTAGCCAAACCATCAATCAATATTTAAATTTCAAGTTTTTGTAGTATAAAATTATACATAAAAAAAAAAAAATATGGATCGAATAGTAAAAAACATCCAATTGACATGAAATCTAACATGTGTTTTAAAAACATAAATTAAGATCATGCAATTCAATGCTTAGATTTTCAAAATATGCAGTCATAATAATTTGTTTAATGAAAGTTATAACCTTAGGCTACAACTAATTTTTTTGTCCTTCAAGTTTGGTTCCCTTTACAATATATTAGGCCCTTACAAACAAAAAATAAAAGCATAAGAAAATTTTTATTGAACTAAAATTTTGAAAGAGATGTAACTTACAACATTAATAATGAGATTATCATGTAACGATTTCAAAATTAGAAAACTCATATAATGAAATTGTAGGACTTTATGTATTTGTGTGTATATGTATTTTTGTCAATATACTAAGTTATCTTTTAATTAAATTTTATATAATTTAAGTTCTATAATAACCACCCTGAAAAAAATTCTTGGAGCCGCCATTGTTGGAGTTAGAGTTGATGAGAACGAGAGTGAAAAGTGAAGGTATCATTTTTGTGGGGTTTGCAATTCCTATGTTCGAATACTGTTTCATCAAATTTCAGACCAAAGTGGTAGAAAGAGTAAGGAAGAGAGCTGAGGAGAAGAAATATAAAGACAATGTGGACTCGGTTGTGACGGAGAGGGGAGAAGGAGATAGGAGTGCATGTGTATTGGTAACCGCACCATTTGTTGGTGTTTTATCTGTTGGTACCACCAGCCTAGTAACGAACAAAATGATTAATCCTAAAGATAGAAAAAGAAGATTGCCCTAATTTCATCCACATTTTGCATGATTTTTTATCACTACAAGAGAACAAACAGAACTGAGGCTGCCTCGACTGCTTCAAGTTCTTGAGATGATTAGCACAACACATCTGAAACATGCACAAACAATCAACAATAGTTTTGTCTTAACTTTATCAAGTGAATGTGACTACAAACCATGATATGCCCATAGGCCAATGACCAAGAACCATGATATGCCCTCATAGTCATTTTTATTTTGGTAGTTTTGGTCTTGGTCATTGCCCTCCTAGTGTTGAAGATGTGATTGTAAAGGAGGCTGGCCCTTTTGTGTAGTTTTCTTTTTTCGTCTATAAAGTCTTTTTATTCATCAAAATAAAAATAAAAAATCTTGATTCAATTTTGATATTACAACCTCTCTCTCTACATTACAAGTAAAGTGAAATTATAAAAACCTAAACCATAGGCTTCTAGCCTTCTACTCTTATTTCTTTTTAAAGAACAAATAATAATCATAAAAAATATGATAAGTAGGCTAAGAAAAAAAAATTTCTCCCACCCTAGGACACCACGATCAAAGCCAACTCCGCTTATTTTTAGCTGTGAATAATTTTCAACAATTTAGAGTTGTGAGACCATTGACCATGAGGAAACAACCAGCAGGGGTGATCACTGCCGCCAATTTATGATGCTCATGTGCTTGTTGGCACAAATGCTCACTCATTTGTTTTAAAATCTTTTGTATACACTAGTGCTTGGATCCAACCATGTAGCGGAAGAATCTTGTTAAGAATGCAGAAATATAAGTCGACAGGAGCTAGAAACACAATTTTTCAAAATTTGCTGTGGCAATTTGTAATTGGAGCAACATCACTTGGGGCTATCATTGCCACTAATTTGACTATCATCAATCATGTGACTATCTGTAGAAGACTGATAAGCCGTTCGAGCAAAAAACCAGATTTTGTTAAAGAAATTATCTGGTGCAAATCCACAAAAGGGAAGATAGGGAAACGAAAACAAAAGTGCAAATTTTGCATGTATGAGCATGCCAGGTGTCTATTTGGCTTGTTGTAGTCCTTCAACCAAATTGATCGGCACCATGAAAAGGCCCTTGCTCTCCAAAAGCTGAGCTGCTGCTGCTGGATTTTCCTCTAGCAATTTCCCCATCATCTCTTCGAGAGGTTCATTCAGAATCTGTTTGCTAATGTAGTGGCCATACCCCTGAAAAGCATAAAAATACATAAATTCTATACATAATATGAGCAGAAACATGAAGGTTTAATTTGCATGAAGGGTTGCTTTGGCTTAGTATTGTTTCCACGACAATTTTGTGTATACTTTTTATGATTAGGCATAGATGACTAATACCTCAAGGAAAATGAATGATTCAGTACTTGATTCACCTCCCAATCTACTTCGACCCAGTTCCTGCACATAAAGTTCCCTTTGAAATCAACAATCAGTATTGTCTCGTATATACATGAATATGTACCTGTGCTGGTAGTTTTTAAGAGTGGAAAGGTAAAAAAAGTACCTTTATTTGAAGCTGCAAATACTTGACATAGTCAATGATATCATCCAGTACAGATGCTTGACCACCCTAAAAACCAAAATTAATATCGTATAGATGGATTTTGATAACATTCCAAAGTAATTAATGGATGGCCATAAATTTTTTTTTTCTGACTAACCTTAAGCCTTCACAACAAAAGGAAAAAAAAAAGGAATGAGGCAGCCAACATGATATTATAACAGATTCGTGTCTTATGTTGTCCCACTTTATTTAGAGTCAATCCATGATTGAATGACTTTTTTTTATCCTCAAGAAAATAACAAGGGGGAAGTCCGTGGATTACCTGGCATAGGCTTGACCATAGTAGCTTTAGTGTTAGGATTGAATGACACTAATGCCGGTAATGTTTAGCACAATTATTATCATGAAGTTTATGAAACTTAAATCTTTAAACAATGCAGTCTTCTTAGATACTGTTCATTTCCAGTTTTTGGCATCAACTAAGGAGGTTTACTTAACAATGTGATGCATTTTGACCAAATTAAATCTAGGAACTATTGCTGAATGCCTATTGTACAAAAAAAAAAAAAAAGCCACTATCTAAATTGAAACAATAACAATTAGAGGCTCTGCACTAGAATTTGTAAATGATACAACATTTTCATGCTCCAACACTACTCTATGGTCTACACCCAACAAATTCAGGTACCTTCTCTTCTTGAAAGCCTACTCAAGATGACAATAAATAGTTAAGTAGTTAACTATGCATTGAATTAAATAATGTTTGATGGAGGCTCACGAATCCATTAATTCACTGTTAATGCTAGTTCTATTTGTGGCTTATGAAAATTTATTATAGATGAAAAGAATCAGAGTAAGAAGTTGCAAAGAGATAATTAAGTTAAAAACCCCCTCAAAAAAAAAAAAAAAAGGTTAAAAAAGGCACATTTCAAAATAAACTAGACACTGAGAATTCATACTAACAAGTCATTTAGAAAAAAACATCTTCAGGGAGCAAGCACAATGCACAATTGTCTGCACGCTTCCATACTCAAATAGATTACCTCCGCAGAATGTGGAAGCAATTCTTGCAATGCACCGAGTCTCTCACTAATTCGTAGTCTGCGCTGCTGAATTAAGAAACACCGAGTCAGAATAGCTAAAAAGATCCAAGCAGTATGTAATGATATCAAACCATTATAAAACAATTAGTCAAGATGAAAAGAATGTAATGACAACATCTTCACTTTTAACTAAGACAGCATGTGATGTATATATTTGGCCAATTTTGGTTTTGGAAAAGCCATTTTCTTGTCAAGTGGTCAGTAAAGATTTTTGGCTTACACGATCAGTCATCATAGCTTTTGTTTTTGGTGCACTGTGACGTGGTTTGGACAGGAAACCAGGTGCAGTAACCATTGCTCCAGGATCAGGTTGATGAACATTACAATTCTCTCTCATCAGTTCTGGTGGCCATGAATTTTCATTCTTGACAGCATTCTGTAGGTGTTATGATTCTAAAATCTTTTAAAAAATGTGGAAACTTTAAAATGAAATAATCAGTTAAGGCAACAACCTCAGCGGGAAATGAAACTAAATAAAGAAGTAAAGGTAAGTAAGGCTCACCTGAGCATGGATCTGATATTGTGTACTAGTGAATCTGTTCAGAGGTTCTCCATCATTATGTGGCCTAAGAAACCATGCCTGTTGAACCAAAGAACTTAATTTTAAAAATATGGAAGCATTAGGGAAGAAACACATTAAGAAATACTATGCATGCAATTGCAAGGGAACATTGATGCAAATATAAGCAGCAAAACTCAATTGAAGGGGCAGAATTTCTTAACTATGGGACCATTACATCTCTCACCATCTATTATCTTCATAAGACCAGAACAAAAAGAACCTGCAGCATATGCTGAAGTTGTAGATAGATGTAGCTTTACCTTAGAAACACCCATGTCATGGAAAGAACCAGAAGGGTCGGATGCAGGAGCCTCTCCAAATTTGTTGTATAATATGTCATTTTGGATTTCAGAGACCCCTTCAACAACTTGCATTCCACCAACACTTGAAGGAATGCTCTCTAACAAACCTTCTGTAGAAGCCTTTGGGAGAAATCTTGAACTTTCTGCAAGATACTCGACATAATTGTGAGACAATTGTGGGGTCTGAATCCACTGAGGTAAAGGCAGAGAATTAGTCTGATTTCCACATTTTCCATCTGCCAAAAAGAAGTGCTGGGTTCGATAATCTTCAGGTACAGGAGAGGCTTTATTGGCTTTGCCATCGACACTCATAGACATCAAATCCCAAGGGTTGTCGTTGCCACTTTGTCCTTCCATATTCTCAAGGCACAAACTTCTTGAACCTTTACTAGTCACAATCAAGGAAATGGCATGAAATAGTATCTAAAAAAGTTCTCAATAGGCTTTTGATAAATTACCCCTTGTTCCCAAAACCTAAAGCTATTAGGAAATGGTGAATTTAATCATTTAATTATTCTTCCAACCAACTTAACACTTTCTTTTGGGGGGGGGCAGGAGGGGGATGGTTAAGTAAGCTTAACAGTCAACCCCTCATAAAAATTGCAACACTATGAGCAAAATAAGAATAATAAGCTTCTGAACACCATAACTATCAACTAATAAGTAATAACAATCAACTAAGAGGAGAAACCGGGCACTACCATAAGCCACAAGATTCTTACCATGTTAATGCTTGCACAACTAAGATAAATTGAAGCTGTGGATAATGATGATACAAGAGCACAAAGTTAAAAAGTGCAGAGAAATTTTAAAAAAATATAAAAAGTAACTTAATCATGAATGGAATTTACTGTCTAGTCTAGTGTTAAAGCCCATTGGCACTATAGGCCTCTTCTTTTTTTCACGTTGATATTTAAAACCCGCCTTTGTGCTAACCTACTAAAAATGTAAACTTTACCCAGCATAAAGAACCCCAAAAATTTTATAACAAATAAACAAAAATAGAAGTAGCAGAACAAGCTGCAGAACAAGTGTTTGTAAGCAAAACGAAGAGTTTGGTCCATTTCTTTACTGGATCAACAACCCACATTTCTTTAGTAGCAAAACAAAACCCACATGTCTTTAACAAACAATTTAATGGTAAGCCAATATTACAACTAGCAAATGCAAACAACTCGTGCTTGTCAACAATGCAATCAGCACAGTTAAAAGGAGAACCAAGTTTGCCAAAACACAAAATTTTAAAATGGGGTCCTTTTGATTATTTAAACCAAAAAGAAAAAAGGAAAAAGGAACACCCTTTATTAATATTTGAGTACTTATTGCTAGAAACTATTGTAAAATGGAAACAGAGAATCACCTGCTTGAAGAGAAGGTGGGTGAGCTCCGAGAGGGTTAGAGTTTGATGCAGAGAATGAAGGAAGCCAAAATATGTGTGTGTGTGAGAGACAGAGAGAGAGAGATGGCGCGTGCGTCCCTTGGCTCTCACGTATACTCTGTTGCTGTACTATTGGTACGTTCATGTGCTGAGCTGGTGGAAAGAGAGAATGATTGAAGTCAAGTAAACGACGTGCCGTATTTGGGTTTTATGATGTGTTTAGGTTGCAGTTTTTGGACAACAAAGTTTTTTTTATTTGGACAACAAAGTAGACGCTGTAAGTTGCAACTTTAGGAATTGTTATGCTAATGCTCTAATGGCCCATGTGGCTATCTCACATTAAAAAAACAAAAACAAAAACAAAAAAAAAAATCTAAAACTCGGTCCCTTGTCACACATTAAACCCTTGATTAGTTATGTTCAATTTCTTCCATCTCACACATTAGTATCAAATAATGAATATTCAACTTACATTACTTTTCCAAGACATCTAAAAGGCCAAAACTAAGCCTTAGCCAGGTGCAAGCCTTTGAAATTAATTGTCGGAAATCTTATGGTTTTATAGGAGACCTATATACTCATAACTTGAATGGCAATTTAAATGGAATTTCACAGAGTAGTAGATGAGCTAATTTGAGTTGAGTATTTAAAGTTTATCCTTGATTTGTTTTATTTTAATTTGGATACGAATCCAGCGGTTCAAGTTCAAACTTATATTACATTTTTAATCTTGATTTAATATCTTTTTAAACAAGCTCGGTTTTATTCATGAAATTTAGAAAATCCAATCTCATCTATATCTATATATATATATATATATATATATCATATCATATTATTAATATCTATATATATATATATATATATAATAATAGGTGAAACAGAAAGAAATTCAAATTAGAATTCCTAATTAGAGTTTTAATTTTGTGCCATGTGTTTAGATTTATCTTTCTAATTGTTCAATTTAAATCTGAAATTGGAGTCCAATTTCACCTTCCCTTCTAGAAATTTGCGTTTTACATTTAAATGTTGTGCTCTTTTTTCTTTTTTTCTTTTTCTTTGGCTAAATAAAACCTTTTGCTCTTCTTTAGAAACACAATCATACATTTCTTTTCCTTTTTCTTAAGAGATGAATAGTGATAGTCTTAAGTTTGGAAGACACTATTTTTTTTTTCCACAGTATTACCAATTGAGATAATTTTAATAGAAGCTTAAATTAGAGATATGCACACGTTTTGATCCTAGCCACTTTGAGATGTACATATATATATATATATATATTCTTGATTACCTTCTTGATTTGTAGCTGATATTTTTGCTATAACTGTTAAAATTAAACTTTAATCTTGATTTGGTATACTTTACTTTCTATTGCATTCATCTCTTAAGTTGTATTGTAACTATTGTAATTTGATATTGTGGTTAACATAGTTCTATGATGCATTGGCTTATATTAAAAAATGATAAATTATACTATTTCACAATGTTAAAACACCGTTTTGCTTTATAGTTCTTTCAATAAAAAGAAAACTAACTGCTTGAAATACATAGCAAAGGCTTGCAGTATAGGGAGGGGGGGGGGGGGGGGGGGGAGAAACCTGCGATACAGAGATAAAGAAGGAGGAAAAAAAAAAAAAAAAAAAACCTTATGGCACAGATATAGACCACCGTCCATTCCCTCGCTGGACTTCGACATTTTTATAGATTATGAAAATTATAAAAAGATTGGTTACAGTTTTGGGTCTTCACTATAAATGAACGGAATTAAAAACAGTTATATGTAACTAATTTTAAAGATGTTGTGGGGATCAAATTAGTATAATATTGAACATTGTGCTGATATTTAAGTTTCTATTCTTAGCAATTTAGTTTTGATGTTGTTTGTTCTGTAATGAATATGTGTTGTTCATTCTGTTATGCGTGTTTGTTACCAATGTTCTTAAAAAATTCTATTACGTATAACTAATTGGCAAATACAATTGTTAACAACATTCTATGTAATTTTTATCTATTTAGATCAGTACATCAATCTTTGGCATCCACATCCAATTGAGGGCTTCCCTAGCAGGTGTGTAAGTGATTCCGCTGATCACTGCTAAGTATATAAAAGATCTTATACTCTACTTATAAGTAGATTAAAGTTCTTTTGAGCTATCAACAATGCTTTCTCTTGTTAACCAGTAACTCTATTAGTGTCATATACATTCCTTTAGACCATTTTAAACCTAACAAATTTAAGGTGTTGTTAGTTTCATTAAGGTTTGTAATATGTCATTACTAAAATTTAATTGTATTGTATAAACTACATGCCTATAATATAATTGACAAATACCTAATTAATCTATCAACAAATATGCCTAGAATATGCCTAAAATATAAATTGTACTGCATAAACAACAAATATAACTGACATATTGGTTTGCCAAAAGGAATGATTATCGATTGTGGAAAATTCAAAGTGTGATGAACCTTATCCTTGTGATTATCAAAAATTTGTCCTTACGTCTCACTGAATATAAAAACCAAAAAAAAAAAAATTCCTTTTTAAGATTTCAAATTTTCATCCCATAAAATTTGAATCATCTGCATTTTCTAATAAAGTTTGTGTGGGGCCAAGAAATAGTCAGGCAACCCCGGCCCACTTCGAACCAGGCCCAAGGCCCAAGCCGAGGATACCCTCTTGGTCCGAGGATGGAAGCGGTAAGCCCAGGGGCCCAATAAGGCACGCCGAGGATGTCTCCATCCTCGGAAATCCGACGCCATAATGTGAACCGGCCACACGTCACCAAGGGAGCCCTCCTGATCATTCGAAGGGCAGGGAGCAGGTACCGCATATCAGCAATAGAAGCATGGTGGAGGAGCAAGTTCGGGACGAACTGTCACCTCCACATTAAATGCCCTCAACTAACGTCCTTGCCGCATTAATGAGGAGGGGACGCCTCAACAGTGTCACCTTGGTTGCCGCATCCCACAGGGAGAATGGGAAGGTGGCTGATGGGACAGGCACTCAAGTAATGGCCTCACTCCCCAACAAATGTAGGGCTAGGATCAACTGAGAGAGAGATATATAATGTAAGAAGTCCCTCTTGAAAGGGGACGGAAAAAACGAGGGAAGGGAAATACTGTAGCAGTTTATATCCTCTGAAGCCTTGTAATCTTTCTAAGAAAGAAATAAGAAAGAAGAAGAACCTCAAGCTCTGTGAATTCTGTCTAAGGAACCTCATTGTGTACCCTAACCCACGTTTAAGCTACCAGCGCTCTCACACAACCATGCATGGCCGTTGCATTCCTCACTAGGGCCTAGTTCTTGAGCCCATTCTCTACAAATTCATTGCGGGGGGTTTGGATCCACTCTTTCAAGCCTGGTCCCTACAGTTTGCTAAATTATAAATTAGAACCATCATTTCTACCTAAAAATCCCTGCATTTCTACATCTAATCTACCAAACAATACCTGCTAAATAATAAAGCACAATCTTTCTTGTCCAAAGCATATTTTATGTCACTGTGATGAGAGTGAACTATACTCATGTGGAAGCACACAATATAATAAAATAAAAGTAAACCATCCACTGATGAAACACCACATAGCTCGCACAAATAAATTATACAAATTCAATCAAACTATACTCATTTAAGCTAAAAGATAGACAATACAAACAACATTTCCTATACGCCCAACGCGCAGTTCACCTATGCACACAAACCACTTTTATGCCAATTATTTATAAGCACTTACAAATAAAGCCCCAGTTGATAAGCCATATCATATAAGGTTTGCTGGCCTGCTCAACTGAAATTGTGCTTAATTATCATCTCCTCTTCCTCCTCCTTTCATCTACTCTATCTTACCCCACCACTCATTCTCATCAACAAATATATATATATATATATATATACTGCTAAGTTTTGTTAATGAAATTTTTTGGTTAATAATATGAATTTAGACTTAACTGAGCCTTTTAAACATAAATAAACTTATGATTAATAATATATCCATTCATATGCGGTAGCACGGGCTACATACTAGTTTATATAAAAGCAGAGACTTCATGCGAGAGAGCATGAGATTCTGCTATGTGACGCACTCTATGAAAAGAATTGAAATACCCTTAAGCCACATTAGAGATAAGAACAAATTTAAAAGTAGAGACTTTTTATTTACTTTGGTTCAATGTTTCAAGACTATTTTTGTTAAATTATTATTCAATGTTTTAAGACTGCTATTTGTTTTATTTGGTTTAATGTTTCAAGACTTTCCAACTAAAGACGATTGAATTTTGATAAATGAATGTGTTTTTAACAAATTTCTCTTTGTTTAATCACGTTCTCTTTATGTTAATACTTATAAATGATTTCCTTAATTTCATTGAGATAATTAATTGGGTGTTTGTGAGGTCTCTATATTTGGTTGTGAGAATAAAGTGGTTGAGAAAATGTTTGATAGGTTGCTAAAATTTATGTAATTTTAGCATATAAAAGTATTATATACTTTAAATTCTAATTTGTAGATTTCAAAATTATTTAATCAGTTTAAAAATAAAATCTATTTTTAACAGTAAATATTATAATATATTATAAAATTACAGTGTTACACAATTTTTTTTTAAAGAAAATATGAATTAAGAAAATCAAGTTTCAAAATTAACAATATTGTAGGCAAACATATATATTATACAAAAAAATAAGTATTAAGTATTATATGTAGATTTTAATATACATAAAAATGATTTCAAATAATTCAATGTTTCAAGACTATTTTTGTTACATTATAATTCAATGTTTTAAGACTACCATTTGTTTTATTTGGTTCAATGTTTCAAAACTTCTCATCTCTCACACACACAAAAAAACTCTTTGCATTTCCATTCACTCTTTTCACTTCTACTCCTTTATATACATATGTCCATGGCCTTTCATACCATCCCATCTCAAATACGCTTAGACAAAAAACGATGTCATTTACTTTCAACTTTTCAATGACACCTACATAACTCCAATGTTGTAGTATCATTTGATCGTAACTCGTATGAGTAGGCTATGACCAAGGAATGGGGTTTGCGTTTTTTATTCAGTGATGGTAGCTTACGTTTTGTATGTTGAAGTCAGACATTGTCGATTTTGTGAAGATTATGATTCGCTTGGAGTCTCTGAGTGTTTGAGATTTTGGTTTGGGAAAGTTGTAAATGTATTTTTTTTAAACTAGAGAAAATGAAAAAGAAACATTCTAATTGATTATTTATGAAGTTAGCTTTTCTTTTCTTTTTTTTTTTTTTTTTTGGTGTTAGAATTCATAATTTGTAGGTTTCTTTGTAAGTTTATTTTACTGTTATTTTGTGCGGTATGAGTCATAGTGATAAAAACAAAAATCAATGGTGATTTAAAAGTGTTTTTCGCTTTTTTTTTTTAAGGATACAAAAGCCCAACTAAAGACGATTGAATTTTGATAAATAGATGTGTTTTTAGCAAATTTCTCTTTGTTTAATCACGTTCTCTTTATATTGATACTTACAAAAGATTTCCTTCATTTCATTGAGATAATTAATTGGGTGTTTGTGATCAAAGTCTCTATATTTGGTTTTGAGAATTGGGTGGTTGAGAAAGTGTTTGACAAGTTGCTAAAATTTATGTAATTTTAGGATATAAAAGTATTATATACTTTAAATTCTTATTTGTAGATTTCAAAATCATTTAATCAGTTTGAAAAATAAAATCTATTTTTAACCATAAATATTATAATATATTATAATCTTACAGTGTTATACAATTTTTTAAAAAGAAAATATGAATTAAGAAAATCAAGTTTCAAAATTAACAATATTGTGGGCAAACATAAATATTATACAAAAAAATAAGTATACAAGTATTATATGTAGATTTTAATATACATAAAAATTATTTCAAATAAAATTGTAAAATAGTCCGTGCATCACGCGAGATATCATTTAGTATATAATAAAAGTTGGGCTTAGACGCCGTGATTACATTACGTGACTTTACCAAATTGAAGAAATTTTATTAAAATTTTAAATTTTTAAAGAACAAAAAAGGAATAGTATACTACCAGGACTCTAATTCATTTTTATCATTAAGTAGTTTATCTCTTTAAAAAAAATAAAGAAATAAAAAACTACTTCACGTCTGCTTCATGTAAGATTGTAGGTATAAATTAATATTAGATTAATCAAAAAAATATTATATAGTAAGCGTAAAATAAAAATTGCTTCATGTAAGATTGTAGGTAAATTAATATTAGATTAATCAAAACTTTAATTCATTCTTATTTTTAATTCATTGTTATCATAAAGTAAGTGTATCTCTTAAAAAAAAAATGAAATAAAAAACGGTAGATTAATAGTAATTAATCAAGACTCTAATCCATTCATATCTCAAATTCAAAAAATCAGGACTTTAATTCATTCTTATTTCTAATTCATTGTTATCATAAAGTAAATGCATTTCTAAAAAAAACATACTGCTTCCTGTAAGTTTTTATTTATTTATTTATTTTTCTTTTGGTATTAACTTTAACCAAAAAAAAAAAAAAATCTAATAACAATCTAGCTAATAATGTTAACTATTTTTTAGGGATAAAGTATTTTTTTTTTAAAACTAATATGTAATTAACCTAAACTTCTTAATTAGGTAACTTCAAGGAGTTTAGAGTATTTGATTTTTACTTGGACTCCTTTTCTAGGTGGAGTATTTATATATTTACACCGTTAGTTGGTGTAGTTTTTCATTCTCCAACTTATTGTACAGTTTTTTTTATTTAGGCTTCCATTTTTCTACCTACAATCATGTAGGTATGTAATTTTTACCCCAATTTTTTTATTATAATCAATTAAATACGTTTTATGTATTTGTTGTCTTTTGTTTAACCTAATTTCCTTATGTTTTTCTTTTTTGGAGGGGGTAATTTCCTTATGTTTGATCTAATTCATATGTTAATGGTTTGATCCAATTTAATTATTTTGTTGTCCAATATATATGTAAGTTGTCATAGTAAATTCCTATCATAGACTATTAAATTTACATACAATTTTGCAATCTATATGGTACTTTGTTTTTTTAACTTTGTTTAATTTCCTTCTTGATTTTTTTTTAAGGTTTGTCAAAAAATATTTCAAGCATCCTAAGAAAGGTTTGTAATCTAGATGTAGAACTTTGCAAATATATATACATATATATATATATATATATTTAATTAGAACAAAGGTTTTATTCCTCGAATAGTTCTATCTTTACAAAGTGGCCAATTTTATGTTACTTTTTCTAAAGATTTTAATCATTAATATTATTGTTAACAATACTGCAAATCACTTATATTGTAGATTCATTAGATATAAAATTCATATGCGAATAGTTTGATACATGTAAACATAAAACCGTGCAACGCACAGGCCTTCAACTGGTAATATCTAAAAGTTGAAGTAAATCATTTATTTTTGCTACTCTCTTGTTGAACCATATAGTGTTTCGGTCTACTTCGATGCACTTCAATTTATTTGGTCCATTTAGACCACTTTTGTACAGTTCGGTCCATTAGGTCTATTTAATCCACTTTGGCCTATTTATGTGCACTTACTTTAAAAAAAAGAAGAAGAAATATGTGCATTTACTTAAAAATGAGAAAATAAAAGTTAAGGGTGTGTTTGTTTGGAGGTGAAATCGGGTGAATGAAAAAATTTAGAGAGAAAATGGGAAGGAAAACTTTTTTAGAGTGTGTTTAGTTGGGTGGAAAGAAAGGAAAACAAATGATGGGGCCCGAGTGTTTTCTCTCTAGGCACACCAAAATGTTTTCTTCTCAAAATGGAGGAAATTGGGCGGGGATGCATTTTTTCTAAATTGACAAAAATGCCTATGTGCAAGTGCACATCATGGGCTTTGTCTAATTGGCTTCTTTTTCTTTTTTTTTTCTTTTGATTTTCTAGGGCTGGGCATGATAGTAGAAGTAATAGTAGTAATAGTTGTTGTTGTTGGTTTTTTTTTTTTTTTTAAGCTAGACATGGTTTTTTTTTTTTTTTTTGGGACATGATTTTTTTAAAAATAAATTTGGTTGATTGCTTTTTTTTTTTTTTTGTGTGTGTGTGGTTATTTGTCACTTTTTTTGTTTTAATTGGACATCATTCTTTAACAAGAATATATGAGTAAATTTATTCAAACTCTTTTTTTTCCATCTCTTCAGTTTTCCACTCCCAATCAAATAAAAAGAAGAGAAATTAAAATCTTTTCTTTATCCCACTTTTCCACCCCTCCAATCAAACCATTCTTAAGTGAAGAGTACATATTCTAAATTTAAATTTATTAAAAAATATAGATCTCAGAGATATGTTTATATAATTGCATAAGCCATAAGGTATGCCTGGCCCACTTGTATATGTTTTTTGGGGTTCAAAGTGCTGCTTTGCACCATGGGTTTGGAAATGGGTTTAACCGAAAGAAGAAGAACATACAAGATTGGGCTTAAACTCAAATGTTCTGTGCTTATCAACTACAAGGGTTGGCCCAAGAAAACCCGCACAAAAAGAAAGAACATTTTTTTTTCTAGGATTAGTTCTCTAAATTTCCTATTTTTTTTTTTTTTTTTTTGAGATAGTTTCAACCTATGTGGGTTCGCTCTTAATGATAGTTTTTTATTATCAGACCAAGACCCCAATCAGTTTTTGGTGTACGCGGAGATTGAACCCTAGATCTCTTATATAACCATCAGAGACTTTACCAGTTAAGCTAACTGGAACCCACCTCTAAATTTCTTTCTTACAGTACTTTATCAATAGATTTTAAAAAAAAATTCTAACAGTTATTTTATGATTTAGGATTTAGATTTTGTCATATCATCATTTCACTAATAATACTCTTAAAATAATAAAATAATGTTATAAACAAAATAATTGAAGTTATTGTTAGTGGAATACTAAGATAGCAAAATATAGATCATTAAATCATAAAAGAATGATTAAGATTTAGATAAATCTATATGATAGAGTACCTTAAAAAATGTAGAAGATTTGAATCATTTATTTTTTTTTTTTTTTGGGTTGACACACAAAAAGAAGGAACATACATAAACCACCCAAAAAATAAGGACACGTGCAATCAACCGCGTTGCGTGGACGTATAGCATTTACCAACCTAAAGACAAAATGAACAAGTAAAACATTTATACAAAAAAAAGTAAAACATTTAACCTTAAATTAGCATCAGAGAAAAGCATATCTCTAAACAACCTTGGAACTATTGAACTTTTATTGTTGTTTCATTTCAAGTTTCAACCTTGTTCAAATATTCCTTATCCCAACTCTCTCCCGACTCTCCGTGTCTCTTCTCTCTCTCTTTTCTCTCTATCATTTCAGCGAAAGGTCTCTCTTTTCTCCGTACCAGATCGGCTGAGGTACAAGTCAAATTTCTATCCCAAATATTCCTTATCCCTCAAATACCCAGAAACACACAGCTCCTAGATCTGCTTCAAAACCCATCAAACCATGGCGACCCCACAAGTTCTTCAGCAACAAGATGACCTTCTGCACTTTGATCCTCGTAAAGGTTCTTCTTTTTTCTCTTTTGTTTTTCGTAAATGCAACTGAAATGTAGCTGACTGTACAGAAAATTTTGTTTAAAGTTGTGGAATTTGGCCTTTACTTGTGCTGTGAATGATGAAGCAGTGTGAAGAGTATTGGGTTTTGTTGTATTTGTTCGATATTTAGTTTTGGTATAAAAAAAAAAAAATTGGAGTACCCAGATAATTTTTTTTTTAATAATTAATTTGATCCCCCTTTAGGAAAAAAGTTTAGTAATTGATTGGTTTTTGTACCAGCAGAGAGTGCTGCCAAGTCTCAAGGGATGTCACTTGAGAAGAAGATCGAGTTTCTTGAGAGCTTGACTGGACCGGTAATTTTCTATAATGGATCTTTTTTTCTTTTTCAGATTTTAATTGGAAATGAATTGGATCGTGCTAGAACTTGTTCTGGTCCATTTTCTGTAATTATTGCCTGATTCCATTGTGATTTGTGATCTGTAGACTCTTTTTCATCTTGGAATCTCAAATTTAGATGAAATTAGTATAGCTCTCTGGTTTATTAATTTGTTATTTGTGGGTGGAACAATTGTTGTTTCATTTTCATTAATATATGCACATCCCAATGGAGGCATTTGATGTATTCCACAAGATTATGTCACAGTTATTTTATGTTACAGATTGACTCATATGTTTTCACTCTTCATGAATTTCTAACTAAAACCAAGTGATCAAAATGGCAACTTGAGTAATTTTGGAGGTTAAGAAGTTCCAATAATCCTTTACATGGAAACTTTTCTTGTTAGGATTTGTGCTGCTCATCATAGCTTCTCCAGATGTCCCACCTGCCTTTTTCTTTAAATCCTTATCATGATTGTATTTATTCTTCTAGAGTATCATGCTGTTGACCATTATTGGAAACTCATACTTTGATCCCATTAAAAGTTTGCATGTCATGTTAATGCTAATTCTTTTTACTTTGCAGGTTAGCAACCGACGGTCTCGCAGATGGTTAAATGATCGTCTTCTTATGGAACTTGTTCCTCGCTTAAATGCAGAAGAAATTAGAGGCTTGTTTGCACCACCACCTTTTGGTAATTATATATATGAATAAAATCAACCATATTATTTTCTTTTATTATTATGGGCAATAACTACTATTCTGTGCATTCATGAAAGATATATGATTAAGCCTCAACATGTTGTTTATATGTAACGCGTTCTGAAAAATGCGAGAAGCGAGCTACAGATAAGGGAAGTAATAGCTGGAAACTACTTTATCACTACCTAGTAATTGAAGTATTGACTCTTGTACCTTTATTACTGAACCCCTTGGGCTTTGGTACTTTTAAGTGGGTTTGAACTCACAAACTCCCACTTTACAGATGTATCTTTATGGCCATTACTGTTTTATCATGTTTCATATTAATATTGATATGAAATTCATTTTACAGGTGATGATGTACCGCTGTCACCATTTTGCATGACTAATGTTGGAGAGTGGGACAAATTTAGGAATATAGACATGGATAAAGAGGTCTTTTTGCTTCTCTAAAGCACATTTCAATGTTATTGAATTTGATGTTGAGAGAGATGTTTGTTCTTGAGCGTATAAAATGCTTTTAATATACTTCATATGGTATGTAATTTGATGTTGAGAAAGATGTTTGTTCTTGAGTGTATAAAATGCTTTTAATATACTTCATATGGTATGTAACTTTTGTTATCGGTTGTGCAATTCTTGCATGCAATGTAGCAACATGCTCCAACTCTAGCTTTTATTTCTTTTTGGTAGGCGAATATTATTGATGCCTCAGAAAGATCGTCCACAAAAAGGAAAGGTCGTGTTGATGCTGATAAGACTGCTGTATTAAATGCATGGCATAGAGTTAATTGTAAAACAAGAGAGGCTCTTCGGCGTAGCTTTCTTTCGGAACTTGTTCAGGGCTATGAGGTATATCTGATTAATAAGATGCAAATTTCCTTTTTATAAAGGTATGATGACTTATGAGTAATTTTGCCTTGTGTTTTTAAAGAAAAGATTAATGTAATTGGTGTCTACTCTTGACAATAATCTGCAAATAATAATAATAAACTATCAAATTATTAAAGATTATTTTGCTTGGTTTTTTTGGAAAAAAGTATTCAGCGCAGCCTGCCCCAATCTTGTTGGTCTCTTGATAAAGTTTCTGCTACAGTTCAGTTTTCTGTCCATAATGCCTCACAAATTGCATCTTTTTTCTATTAATGACCCACTCTCTTGTTTTCCTTCTTTGTCAGAGCTATTTTATTTTTAGCATACTTTCATCTCAATTAATTGTGGATTGGACTTTTGGTACCTGCATCCTTTGCAATTTAACTAATATTGTTTGTTATCAATAAATAATTTATTTTCTTTTCTTTTTTTAGGAATGCATTCGAGCATTCATCATGGACAGTGGGGATAGGGATGCTCTAGAGCTACGAGTTCAAGATCCTTTTCATAGATTATTGTTACATGGTGTCTGTGAGGTATGTTCTCCAAATATTACTATATCATTCTGGATTTGGAAGGATTTAATTCATGTTGAGGTATGGGTTTTTATAGGGTGCTGCTGAGCTTCTTATCTAGACATTGAGGAATAATTTGTTTTGGAAGACAACTATTAGCTGCCACTATATTTAAAACTTGGAAAAAGAATAAAATCATCCATCAATTTAAGGTTCACCATGACCAAGAAGTTGCTTGGTTCAGTTAATGCATTGTTAAAAGATTTGTTGAAAGTATGACATCAAAGTGTTCTTGTTAGTATCTGTCCTTTTTTTTTTTGAGGTTGTTCTTGGTATAATATACATGAATGCTGTCCTTGAAACAGTTCTACAACTTGGTCTCAGTGACGGTGACTGAGTCCAAGGATGCGGAATCACCAAAGATGACGAGGATAACGAAGAAGAAAAAGGGTGTTGCTGAGCTCCCAAACATCACTCTGATACATTTTCTGAGGATGTCCAAGGAAGGGATTTGGTGATTCCATCCGGTGGGGGCACAGATTCATGTCAATATAATAAAAGCATACTTTATCATAAAAGTATGCATATGTATCATATTCATCCCCAATTATCTGTAAAAGTAGTTGAATGACATGTAGCTTTGGAACAGCTGGTTTGTGAATGCTTCATTCCCATTAATCAGCAAAAGAAGTTGATTGTGGCTGGGGCCTAGGCTCAATAAAGGAAATTGTAAATTTTTTTTTAATGTAATTTGTTTTTAGAAGATATTGTTTATGATGGGTAGTGTAGTTTGAACTTTCAATTTATTGGTTACTTGTAATTATTTTCTGTACAATGACCAATATGTCAAATGTTGGTTGCTTCATAAAATAACATGGTCAACAAGTGCTGTATTAATTTTATTTGGGTTGTTGGGTTGTTGACCGCAGAAAATGGAAGGGAGAAGCAACACAACTTGTAATAAATGTTGTTCTTTGCCCACAATTTCTGACCAATATGCAGTTAAATATAGTTGTGCATTTTCCACACAGACACACAGACAGACAGACAGACAGTCCCTCAATATTATAACAGAACCATTTGGCTAAGTCATTTACCAGAACATTTGTACACCATATCCTCTGTAGTGACTCTCCCATGCACAACATTTATACACCAATAGCATTCTCCAATTTCCATGCACTTGTGGTCTTCAATCAGCACAAGAAGTTGCCAAGGAACCTTCTTTCCCAAAAAGAGGTCCTCAACTCTAGAACTTATTGAAACAAGTCTGCAAAAACCAAGCTCTATAGCCTTGATTAATGTTTTTCGAACAGCCAGGCATCTGTCTGCCATTCGGTTGCAAATGGCATAACTGCAACCTGCAGAAACTTTTCCTGCCAAAACATGACTTTGCTGCATGGGAAAAAACCAACCCATTTGCACCATCTCTGCTGGCGTCCCTCCACAACTAGACACTTGCGCTGGTACTCTCCAGCAGTTACTTTGATCCACCACTTGTACATCATAGGCATCTGCATACCTGCAAAACAAAAGCTTTACTGAGCACTAGCGCTTCATAAACGCAGACTGTTTTACACTCTTAAACATAACTCCATTGCGGTGATACTCTAGTGACTGGTCACAATGCAGCTCATTTGAAGAATAGTGTTAACATATGACATGACACCAGAGAGAGATGTCTTGAATTCACCAAAACACCCAGGTGCTAGCATTAGACATTTATGAAATAAAAATCCATGATCACGTGTCCATTTGACATGATTAATTTTGACAACTTATTTGACTATTCAGCTTATTTTTGCTACTATTTATAGGTCTCGCTGTACTTTTTGGTATTATTCATGAGTCTTACTATACTATTTCAGCTAATTTTTACCTTTATGTATAGTACTTTTAGCAAAAAATTTTCAATTTTAACAAAATAAGTGGATCTCCGATCCCAAAGAGACCCGCATATGCATTAATTTTTAAGGAGCAAATCATTCACTATAACAATGGTGTAGAATCATTGGACAGCACCACTTTAACTAAAAGCACTAGATCTAGATAAGGCCCAAAAGGTAAAGCAGGAGTCTCCTTGTTACATAACCAGATCCACCCAAGCCCGTGTTGTGACCCAATAACACATAAGGGGTGAGATCCACCAAGGCCATGTAAACCCTATAATACCTGATATCATAAAGGATTTTACTAATGTGTGCCCTTAGGGCACACATTAATTTCCATTTCTGGAAAAAAATTTCTCGAGAATTGAAAAAGTAATGACAGCTTTTTTAATTTTCGAGAAAATATTTCCAAAAATAGAAAGTTTAACATGTGCCCTAAGGGCACACGTTAACCGGACCCTATCATAAAATATCTTACTTCCTCTCTCATGTGAACCCCACACGTGTGGTGGGGGTACGAGGGAGGATTCCTCTTCACCAACCAGCTGATGTGCGTTGACCAAGGCTATATATAAATCTACGAAAATGTTTTGACAGCAAACTCCAATTTCGCTGCTTCTAAAACTCTCTCACAGCAACATGGCAAAGCTACCTGTGAAGTACTATGTGGTACCTCTCTCTATCTCTCTCTCTGTTATGTATGTGATATTTATGAATGGGATTCTGAGTTGGGTGTATTGGGTACAGGTGGACGCGTTCACTGACTCAGCTTTCAAGGGAAACCCAGCAGCGGTGTGTTTGTTAGAGGAAGAGAGAGATGAGAAATGGTTGCAAGCTGTCGCAGCTGAGTTCAACATTTCCGAGACTTGCTACTTGACTCGGCTATCTGGGTCCGACTCTCTTGGCTCGTCCAATCCTAGGTTCCGTCTCAGATGGTTCACTCCTGTTGCTGAGGTCTCACTTCTTAATTTCACTTCCACTTATTTATTTATTTATTTTATTTAAATTAGAAAAAGTTTCAAAGTGCTACCTTTTGAATTTTAATAATTTGCCTTTGTGGGTGTTCTTCGCTCATCTTATTATATTTTAATTTTAGATCATTAGAATAATAGTTAAAAATTTTAAATTGGGTGCTTCCTATTAGCTTTTAGATCATGTAGTAGTTGATCATGTTTTACAATTGGAAAATGGTAATGCTATTGACGTGGGGATGAATGAGATTTTTGCCACTTCAAAGATATGATAAATAAATATATCCATTACTTTTTTGTGATTACTAACACATCGGTCTGTAAGATTTATGCAGAAAAAAAATTGTGTAGTTATCATTATTCTTTGGTCTTTAGAATTTCAAGTGGTGGGCCCTACATATTAAGGTGGAGTATGAGCCACATATGAGAGAAAGTGTTAGAAGAATATTTTGTATTGGACAATTCTATGTGTTTGGCCTCACTTCTTAGAGGGTGTCCAGATCACACAAGTGAGATAGAATGCGAGAATAAGGGTTAAATGATGATAAATGGTTTATTATACTTTTTTTTGGCCTTTAAATTTTGTGACAACGAGTATGATTTTACTAGAATGTGATTTAACTTTTAAGTGCATTATCAAAGTTAGATTCAATTCCCATTAAAAAAGAAAAAAAAAAAAAAATTTAGATTCAATTATAGGATTAGATAGACCTTGTTGTGTTTATGATTGTTTGCTTACTTATAAAAATGAACATCATTGATCATACCATAATCTAATTGCATGCAAGTGTTTTGCTTCAGTTTATAGTGATATGACATGATTAGTGCTGTACTTTGGGTTCTAATTGGTGTGTGTCTTAATCTTTTAGCTAATTGAGATGTTTATGATATACTAAGTGGTAGTGAATTCTTGATCAGAAGTAGTTGATAATAAATACATTGGATTTCCTTTTTGGCAGGTTGAGCTTTGTGGCCATGCTACATTGGCAGCTGCACATGCATTGTTTTCATCTGGTTCGGTGAATTCCAACATTATTGAGTTTGTCACACTGTCCGGAATATTAACTGCTAAAAAGTTCCAGGAAACCACGGCCTCTAATAGTTCGGATATTCAGAATGGTGAATCACAAGAATGCTTTCTGATTGAATTGGATTTTCCAACTATTCCAACAATTGATTTCAATTCTGAAGAAGTTTCGTCAATTTCCAATGCCTTGAATGGTGCTTCTGTGATTGATATAAAGAAAACTACTACTTCAGATGCCCTCTTTGTAATGTTCTAATCCAGTTTCTATTTGTTTTCTTTTTCTTCAATACCTTAGTTAGTATCTTAATTATCTTTAGTGAAATATTCATTGTGAAAATTTCAAAAGCTTAATGTTTGCTTAAAATGAATGACATGAACTATATAGTGTCTCATTCATGACTTTCTTGCTCAGATCTTTGGACACAGATGTGTGGTCGGTTAGAATATTTGTACCATTCCTTGGGTTTTTAGATGATTCCTTATGAAGCAATGCCATTTTTTCTACTGATTTATGACTACTTCATGAGTACTCAGGAGTCAGGCTTATCAATTTTGCAGGTTGTACTCCCATCAGGAGAAAGTGTGGTTGAAATACAGCCAGAGTTTGATGCTATACGTAAATGTCCTGGACTGGGGATAATTGTAACAGGGGCTGCTCCCTCAGGGTCTGGGTTTGATTTTTACAGTCGGGCCTTTTGGCCAAAACTTGGGATCAATGAGGTAAAATTTGTCAGTCTTTGGTCTCAACCAATTGCAATGTTTGTGAAGTGCATGATGCTATGGCTAAATATCTATTGCATCTCTTTACTGTGTTAATAATAATTTATAACTTTGTTAGCATGATCTCTTGAGATAATTCAAAAAGTTCAATAATGTTTAATGTAATAATCATTGCCTGCAGAATGGAATTATGATGCTAACGCTATTGCCATAAACAGGCAAAAGATGTTATATAACCTCATTCTCTTTACTAACAGCATTTAAAGAATAAATGCTTTATACATTGGATAGCTTACTGGTTCTTATATTTATTTTTTGATAATTTAATGACATTTCCCTTAGCTGGAATTCAAAACATCTGCATAATAAAGTTATATAACTTGCCTTTCAGGATCCTGTTTGTGGGAGTGCACATTGTACACTAGCACCATACTGGAGCAAAAAACTGGGGAAGTGTGATCTTCTTGCGTATCAGGTATTTTCACCATGTGTATCGCAAACTCATGTATTTTTGTCTGTCATATTAATTGACAATGTTTACTTTGTTCAGGCATCACCTAGAAGTGGAGTACTAAACATTCATCTAGACCAACAAAACCAGAGAGTGCTAATGCGAGGAAAAGCTGTTACTATCATGGAAGGGTCTCTTTTAGTTTAGAAATTTGAAGTTAGAACTCCATATTGCATGTATTCTACAATTGAAATAAGTGACTATTACGAGGTGGAAGAATCCCCAGGAGCTAGAGTTGGAATTTCAAATTCTATAGCTGTAAGGTGATATTTATTCCCCCTTGAAGAGAAACTTTCAATAACTGTTCCACATAACAATGTTTGTCAAGGCAAGTTTTCAAATACAGTTTCATTTTTCTCTATAATGTCTTCCTAAAATTTTCGAACTCCTACTTTGAAAAGGGTGTAACTTTGCATTCCATTGTTTGAGATATAGGAGACAAAATGATTGCATTTGCTTTTTAAAAACTTAAGTTTTCATTGATTTTCTATGAAGAATTTAGAACAAACTAGTAACCTGGAATATTCAAACATCATGTGCATCAACCTTACAAAATGATCTTAGTTTTGATTAATACTTAGCAAATACATACAAGTATTGCAGTTATTTTATTTTATCTTATTGGGTAAGTACAATTATTTAAAAATAAACTATAACATGTTATTAAGCATTTCGCCTTATCATACTTTTTTTGTGATAAACTTTATCACTGTTTCTTTATGTCTCCCTCAGTCTTTTGGTATAAAATGTTCTTCTATATCATTATAATATTATTAGATGGGTTAAATATCATGTGAATGGACACAATGGACCTAAGTGGACTAAAATGGATTGAATGGACCAAAATACTATTGTGATGTAGCTTAAAAAGAGCGAAGTAATAATAAATGTTACACTTCAGCTTTTAGATATATATATATATATATATATAGGGCAAAACTTAGGTATAGTACTTTAGGTTCTATATTTAAAATTTTGACATCTATCCAATTTAACATCCCACACTAACAGCGTTAAAACTACTAAAAATTCTTTCTTTTTTTCTTTTTTCCTTCTTCCTTTTTTTTTCCTATACTGCGAGAACCCATGTCGTTGCCTCATTTTCTACTGGGTTTCAAACCAAAAAAGGACCCTTTTCCCTCATTTTCTTAGTAACCAAACAGGAAAGATCAAAACATAAAAGCCAGATCTACTGGGTTTCAAACCAAAAAAGGGACCCATTTCAGCTATACTCAAAACTTTCACACTTAAGATCAATAAAGCTAAAACAGATACACATACACACACACACACACCGAGAGAGAGAGAGATAGAGAGAAAGAAAGAATCATAGATTAGAAAAGAAGAAAGTATCATAGATCAGAAAAAAAAGAATCATAGATCAGAAAAGAAGGAGAGAGAGAGAGAGAGAGAGAGAGAGAGAGAGAGAGAGAGAGAGAGAGAGAATCATAGATCAGAAAAGAAAGAATCATAGATCAGAAAAGAAGAAAGTAAACAGATACACATACATACATACACACACCGAGAGAGAGAGGTATTAGATATTCTTTTTTTTTTTTTTTTTTTTTTTTTTGGGTTTTGGGTTTGGAAGAAAAGGGTCATGAGTGGTTTGGAAGAGAAAGTTTGGAAGAGAAGCCATTTGCAGGTACAGGAAAAAGAAGGAAGAAGGAAATATGGGTTTTGGGTTTGGAAGAGAAGGGTCATGGGTGGTTTGGAAGAGAAAGGTTTTGGGTTTGGCAGAGAAGCCATTTGTAGGTACGGGAAAAAAGAAGGAAGAAGGAAATTAAAAAGAAGAAGATATTTTTAGTTTTAACGCTGTTAGTGTGGGATGTTAAACTGGACAAATGTCAAAATTTTAGTAGGGAACCTAAGATACTGTACCTAAATTTTGCCCATATATATATTTATTTATTTTGCATGAAGATATAATCAATCTCTTGCAATTCATTTAAAAGTAATGATGTTAAAACAAATGAGTAACTGCCTTAAAGATTACATTTGTATATTCATTTTCTTTGCGTTTAAAAAGACTTTCACTTAAATTTAGCTGAACAAACTGTCTTTTCTCATTATGTTAGTGCACAAAAATGGGCCGGAATGAACCAAAGTGCACAGAATGGACCGAAGTGGTCCAAATGGATTGAAGTAGACCAAAATAGATCTATTTGGACCAATTGGACCGAAGTGGACAAAATAGGGCCAAATAGGATCAAAGTGGATAGAGCAGACCGAATAGGACCGAAGTAGACTGAATAGGACAAAAGTAAACAAGTTGGACTAAAGTTGACCAAATAGCACAAAAGTGGACCGAATAGAATCGAAGTGGACAGAATAAGATTGAAGTGGACGTAAAAGGACCGAATTGGACTAAAGTGGACAAAATGAACTAAATAGGACCAAACTAGACTGAATAGAACAGAATGGACCAAATAAGACCAAATAGGACCGAATAAGACCACAGTGGACCTAATAGAACCAAAGTAGACTGAATAGGACCGAATGGACCAAATAAGACTAAATTGGACTAAATAGGACCACAGTGGACCAAATAGAACTAAAGTGGACCGAATAGAACCATTATGGACCGAATAAGACCAAATTCGACCGAATAAGACTGAATTGGACCGAATAGCATCAAAGTGGACAAAATGCACTGAATAGGCGAATAGAACCGAATGGACCGAATAGGGCCATAGTGAACTGAATAGAACCAAAGTGGATTGAATAGGACCATTATGGACGGAAGAGAACCTAATAAGACCAAAATGGACCGAATAAGATCAAAGTGGACGAAATATGACCAAATGGACTAAAATGAAACAAAGGTTGAATAGTAAAATTGGTTATAACTTTATTACTTTTCTTGAAAAAATAAAATATTCAAAATAATTCTCTTAAATTAATTTAAATTTGAATTAAAAAAAATTTCAAATAAAATAAAGGTTAAATTAGGAGATTTTTTAACATATCTCTATTGGCCTAGGAATATATATTGCTTATATGTTAAACTGGAATAAAAGACCAATAAGATGCGATTGCATAAGTATATTTTTCATATTTTGTTTTTAAAAAATACACTTTACTCCCTTGGACTTAGAGATATATCAGTTTTCTCGCTAATTTCTTCAATATTACACTTTACCCCCTTGTGCATTTGGAGTGAAGTGGATGGAACCTTTTCGTCATTACTCTTTACTCATGTATGTTGCGCGTGTGATACGATTTGAGAATACATACAAACCAACCAGCTTACAGTCACAGCCACGGGTAGTCAATTAGTCATAGATTCTATCTAGTTTATGGGGTTTCTAAAATGTCTTATATGGACACGAAGTGGAATAGCTTATAAATATATATATATATACACACAAACCACCAAGTTGGCAAGTTCGTTTTTTTCTTATAAATCCAATTCTTTCCTCAATTTGCTTTCTAATGTCCGTTGACCTTTTTATATTTACAGAAACAACTTCATTTTCAGTGCATCAGGAATTCTCTCACAGGAACATGGCAATGAAACCTGTCAAGTACTATGTGGTACTGTGTGTGTGTGTGTTATAATCTTATATGTATGTGTTATCTATTTATGAATGGAAGTCTGAGTTGGTATTGGCAGGCGGACGCGTTCACTGACTCAGTTTTCAAGGGGAACCCAGCAGTGGTGTGTTTCTTAGAGGAAGATCAGAGAACCCAGGAGTGGCTACAAGTGGTGGCAGCCGAGTTCAACATCCCCACCACGTGTTACTTGACTCACCTCACTCAGTCCAACTCTCCCAATCCTCGGTTCCGTCTTAGATGGTTCACTCCTGTTGCTGAGGTATGTACTTTCATTTCCATACATGACTGAGAAAGCAAAAATATATAGAAAAGGAGATATATTTATTTGGCACAAAAGGAGATATATTTAGTTTAAGCATACTTAGCTGTTCTTGATAAAAATTTGGCGTCCCAAGTAATATAATTTTAAATTATAAATCCTATGAATTTTGAATTTCTTTATATTGTGATACGATTATTAAAGAAAATTTGAGAGGAAGTTCCTCCTTTCCATTCAATTCCTCCAAATTTTACGATATGAAAATTTGAGGTTTTAAGGGAATAGAGAGGAATGAGTAGTTCCTTCTATCCATTCTATTCTCTCCCACTTAAACTCCAAAATAAGGAAAGAGAAGAATATTTTCCATTCCATTCATTTCTCTCCTCTCAAATGAGGCCTCAGTGATATCAAGGCCCCAAGTTGTACTATTCTTGTCAAGTTCATTGTATTAGGAATCTTAATCCTAATATAGTACTATAACCTTAAGGTTAGTTCAAGGTTAACCTGTAAATAGTCCAATGCTTATTCTGTTCATTTGTAACACACAAAGCTAAATAGTAAAAGGGTAGACGTTTAGAGGTTTTTTTGCTATGAACTTACACCTCCAAGTTGAACCACTTGAATTCTTTATGATCTTTCTTAATTTTTTTCCTATTCCAACATTGTATTTAGAGCTATGTATTGCCATTTCTAACAATGAGTTTGAGTTAAGATTGCTTATCACTTAAATTTCATACAAGTATTAATTACTTTTAAATGTACTTAAGATTGCTTATTTTCTTTCAAAATTGAACATCTTGCCATTATTTATTTACTTGTAAGTCTTTTAGCATTGAATTGTTGATCAAATGAGTAATTGATACCTGGCCTTTGGCAGGTTAAGATATGTGGTCATGCTACATTGGCTGCTGCACATACACTCTTCACTTCTAGTTTGTTGAATTGTGATGTCATTGAGTTTGTCACAAAATCTGGAACATTAACTGCTAGAAAGGTTGCAGATATACAAACAATTGATGGTTCGAATATTCAGAATCATGAGTCACAAGAGAGTTTTCTTATTGAATTGGATTTTCCTACCATCCCAATGATTGATTTCAACTCTGCTGAGTTTTCACCCATTTCCAAAGCCCTGAATGGTGCCTCTGTGATTGATATAAAGAGAACAACAACTGAAGATGATCTCATTGTAACGTGTCCTAACATTTTCTCTTTGATTTAATTTTTCTTTCATACTTAACTTTCAAAGTTCATAACTATAGTAGTTATATATGCATTGAAAAATCTTCGATAAAATATACTTAAAATGAATGATATGAACTAACTTGTGTATGATTTGTTGACCTATTGGAATCATGGCTCGTTCTAATTTGCAGCCATAATTGTTGGGTTAGATGTATAATAGGTTGTAGTATGTCTATTAAATGTTGTGTGTCTAAGTGAATCTTAATGGAAAAAATGGCATCTTTTTGTCTGGTTTTAGAATATTTATTAAGCACCTTAAAGTAATGCTTATCATGTTTCTCCTAAGATTTTGTGGGAGGAAAAGCATTGGAATGGGAAAACTATAAGAGCAAGGATATGTAAATTAGCCTTGGCAGCTGCTGTCCATCAAATTTGGCAACAAAGTGCTATCCTTCATGGTGGGGTTTAGAGGCAGAATGAAGAATTATTCAGTCCATTAAGAGAGAAGTAAAAGCAAGAATTGAGGCTAGAGGGGGGGTATATGAATTCCATTCTGAATAGAGCTTTATGTAGTAAATGGGGAATTTCTCTATCTGTTCTAGTGTCCCCAAGGTCTAAGTGATAGTTAAAGTGAATGGCTGAAGGTCTATAATGTGTTGTCTAGTTGTTTTTTCTCCTTTTATGTTCGGAGTTGATGTGTAAGCATTTGTATTTTGTAAGCTTATTCTGCTCCTATGGTAGCAGCCCTTCAGCTGCAAGTTTCAGTTGTATTGAAAATTTCTATTTATTTCAATAATGTATCTAATTCATCAAACCTTGACTAGTCTATTGAGGATTCATAACCGATCCCATAATTTTGGAACTAGCACTTGGTTTTTTCATTCATTGAAAAGCTTATCATGTTTTGCAGGTAATACTCTCACCTGGAGAAACTGTTGTAGAACTTCAACCACAGTTTGATTTAATATGTAAATGTCCTGGAAGGGGGGTAATTATTTCAGGGCCTGCTCCCCTAGATTCTGGATTTGACTATTACTATCGATTCTTTTGCCCAAAATTTCGGGTCAATGAGGTAAAATATGTTTGGCATTTGGTCTCAAACAATGTAATGTTATTCAAGAACTTGATATATTATCAATCTTTGTTTGGTCTCTTTATTGCATTAATAACATGTTTCTGATTATGTTAGAATGAACATTGAACATCTTTGGATACATGATTCAACAAGTCATGAGGGACTTTTAAGGTTGACACAGTTTAATGCACTTATTAGAGCCCGTATAATGAATTGATTAATATTATTCGATTGCAAAAAACAAACAAACGAGAGATGTTATCAGACCTACGGCTCTTGTGTTGAATAGAATGTTATCAGACCTAAGTAATAGCCTTTACTCAAACAAATGTCACCATGTTAAAGGATGCTTCTTCATGTGTTGAATAACTGAGTAATTCTTGTATCTAATTTTTTTATAAAGTAATGACTTTGTACCTTGGATGATACTAGAATGCAGAAATAAAATGAGAAAAAAGAACCTCCCCTCCTTGTAATTGTCTAGAACTGAAATGAAACTAGTGAAATTTCCTCTTACCTATTTCACTTCTTTTCAGGATCATGTTTGTGGGAGTGCAAATTGTGCCTTAGCATTGTACTGGAGCAAAAGGCTAGGGAAGTGTGATCTTGTTGCATATGCGGTATTCTTGCCTATCTTTAGTGCATGTAAACTCATCATTGTAGTTGTTGTCTTCATCATACTAATTGACATTGTTGATTCTGTTCAGGCTTCAGCTAGAAGTGGAGTAGTAAACATTCATCTCGATGAACAAAACCAAAGAGTGCTACTGCGAGGAAAAGCTGTTACTGTTATGGAAGGGTCTCTATCAGTTTAGACATTTGGAGTTGAAACTCCATATTGCATGTATTTTGCAATGAAATAATTCCCCTATGACTGGGATTGAAATTTTCAATCCATAGTTGATTTAAGGTAAAAACAGTTTATTTTCATCATTAAGAAATAAAAAAAATAAAAAAAAGTTTATAAGGCAATCTTTGGCCTTGAGTATATTTGGGACTATAGGTAAAAACAGTTTAACAAACTCTTTTTGGCATACTTCTTAGAGGGACAAAAATCAAAATTGATCCAAACTTGGATTGTATAATTTTCGTTTGTCTTAAAAAATTTTATTTTAGGTAACACCTTGAGATAAAGGGAAAACAAATTAATGATCCAAAGAAGTCTAGGATTTAAAAAAAAAAAAATATAAGTGAATAATATAAAGCAAGGCTTTTAAAGATCATAGCTTCAAATTTGTTTGTTTATTTAATGTAACTAGCTGATGTCCCGTGCGATGCACAGACACAATATAAATTTATTTTAAAATATTATATAAGAAATTATCTTTATGACCATGCAACATAAACCCCTCCTTTATTGATTATTTCCTTACATGGTTAAGATAAATAAAAAGCTAATATGAAACGTTGCAATAGATTTTCAAAAGTAAAATAAATCCAATCAATGCTCTTATGTCTATCAAATATTGATATGCATGTCGAAAAAAAAGTCCTATAGTTGACAGGGCTTCAAAATTGTGAATCCTAGTCATTTTGTTGAGTTTGTAAAAACCATAAGTGTTAATGTAACTTTGACAAAACACCAAAAAGAAAGACACATATGGGTAATTTTAAGAATTTATTTTGATCAAACCTTTGTCAAAGAAAATATTTATTTTTAATCCCTATCACTATCATGTTTTATGGCACATTAAGGGTGACTATACTTTAGCCTAAGTCAAGATTCAATACACTTTTAGGCATATCACAAGATACTCTAACCAATCTAATTGCTAAATTAGTACAATCATGAACAATTATTAAATTAGTACCTATAAGCTATGTTGTATGCTCATCCAAAGCACTGATATTTTTAGGGAAGATGTCTCCCAAATTCTTGCACAGTAGTTGTAGTAGCAACACCACCATTAGTTTAGCAAAAAGAAAAAACATCACCATTAAGCCCAACAACCAAGTGAGAAAAAAACATTTATAAATGAAGGGGTTGATCACCGTAAACATTTATCATTTGAACTACTTTCCTGAGTACGATTAAGGTTTAGTAGCATTCGCCTATTTAGTCTTGCTCTATTCCAACTATTAGTATCATGGATCATTGCTATGTCATTAGGCTTTTTACTCCTTTGACTTCCACCTCCAAATTTCTTTGACAACTCTATGTTTGTGTAATGCATCTATGCAATCTTTTTCTTGTACATGATCATATGCCTTCTTTGGAAAAGGTATTTGAAAAATACTTCCTTTGTTTTGTTTTGTTTATTTGTTTTTGTTTTTGTTTTTATAATTTGTTTTTTTATTGAATTATAAACTAAATACTTCAAATGAACATAATATTTTGGGATTCAACAAACAAATCAATATATATTTTTTTTTCTGTGTGTTAACAATTATTATTTTTTAATTTCCTTTCTTACTGAATTACAAACAATTTTTAGAGATAGCTAAACTAAATACTTCAAACGAACATAATATTTTGGGATTGAACAACAATATTTTTTGTGTGGGTTAACAATAGGTTTTTTTTTATTATTTTTTTATTATTATTATTGAAGTATATATAGTTTGTAGAGAGCTAAACTAAATACTTTAAACAAACATAATATTTTGAGATTCAACAATAAATAAATAAATAAACTATTTAAAAGGAACAAGAAATTTTGAAAATAATCATACCTTTCTGAAATGAAATGTAAATATTGGGAGAGAAATTATAGAAGCATAACTTTTTGAGGCCTAAGGAGACAAGGAAATATAAAATAATAGATTTTACAACATGCAAAGCCTTTGATGTACACGTGGGGAGGGTCAAGCCTTGGTCATAATATGTAAGGTAATAAATAAAATTAGGCTTTTCATAAGGTTTGGTCTATTTTTAAAAGATAGTCCATTCTTTAGAGTAATTGTCAATAACAGCCCATATTTAATATAACAGTAAAAATAAGTTACTATGATCTATTGGGTAACAATTAAAAAAACTTAATGAAAGAGGTTAAAAAAGCTAAATGCAAAATTAGAGCGCCACATGGCAGGAGCTCGTGAGGTCTTTGCTTTTATATATATATATTAATTGATGATTTTTCAGCATCTAAATCAGTTAAGAAGAAATATCATCTTATACTTCCAAGTATAAGTTATCAATACTATCCTTTCCTAAAGTTTAAATTACTAATTTGGTCCTTTAATAATTAAAAAATGAATTTATTCTCTGAACTATTTATTCTATTAATTGAGTCTCTCAATTTTTAAAATCAAATCAATTTCATAATCGGGTTTTCTTTTGATTTATACTAGTTGTAGTCCCACACGATGCGGGAGAATATATAACTATTTTGAGATGTGGTATAATGTATAATTTATTATCTAAATTTTATTGTAGATAATTTTTTCTTCCTAAAAATTAAACAATTACTAAAAGTAATTTCTAACTCTCTATATTTACAAATATATAATTTTACCATTTTTAGTGTTTTTTTTATTGATATTATTCTTTTTTGAAGTGGTCCATATTCTTTTAACTATTGTTATTATGCATTGTATTTTCCTAATTTCTTTTGATACAATTAAATTTTTTTTTTTTTAAAATTTTAAAATTATTGTTCAACTCATTCTCTTAAAGAGATTATCAAGATAACCAAAACTTATCATATAATTACAATTGATATGACTCAAAGATTTGATAGAACTCTCAACCCTAACTTCTCTGTTCCTATTCTTAAGTAAATACACCGAAGTGGACTAAATGGAACAAAGTAGACCGAATGGATCAAAATTGACTGAATTCGACCAAATGGACCGAAATGGACCAAAGTAGACCAAATTGAATTGAGTGTACTGAACTGGACCTAATAGACCAAAGTAGACTGACCAAATTGGACCGAAATAGTCTGAAGTGGACCGAATTGATCTGAGTGTACCGAAATTGATCAAAGTGGACTGAATTGGACCTAATAAACCGAAGTGGACTGAATTAGACTGAATTGGACCGAAATAGTCCGATGTAGATCAAATTGGACCAAATGAACTGAAATCGATCAAAGTAGACTGAATTGGGCCGAGTGTACCGAAAATAAATGGATTGAAATAGACCAAAGTGAACCAAATAAACCAAATTGGACCGAAATAGTTGAAATTGACTAGATTTTTAAAATATTTACATTTTCTAAAATAGATTTTAACTTGTGCTCCTATATTTGTTACAATAACTAATTTCGATTGAATCCAAGTGAAGAAGAGATAGAAAGATAAAATAGACTTGTTTTTAAGTTGAGGAATTAAATTGACATAATTGAAAGTTTGAGGACTAATATTGACAATAGAGTAATCAAATTGAACTTTTCCTAATGATTAAGAATTGTGAATTGTGCTTTAACTATACCTAACTAAATTGTCCCTTATTGGGTAGTCTTTTGTGAATTGTTTATGTATGTTGACCAATATACTATGTTTTAGACTTAAAGAGAAAAAAAGACACATTCCATTTTCACTTCTTCTGAAAATCTATGAGAGCTTTCTTATTGAATTGGATTTCCCTACCACCCCAATGACTGATTTAAATTCTGCTGAGGTTTTAACAATTTCCGATGCCCTGAATGATGCTTCTGTGATTGATATAAAGAGGACAACTACTAAAGATGATATCGTTGTAATGAATCCATACTTTTTCTCTTTGATTTAATATTTCTTTTACTCATAAGTTTTGAGTATCATAACTATAAAATTAATATATGCATTTTCCCTTAGAGAATATAATGTTGGCTTAAAATGAATGATATGAACTATTTTGTGATTGTTTTTGAACCAATTGAGAATCATGAATGGTCTTATCTGTTGCCATGATCATTAGATTAGATGCATAATTGGTTTTAATATGTCTATCAGCCTTTGTGTGCCTAAGTGATTCTCAAAGCAAAAGGCATCTTTTTGACTGACAGATGAAATTTTTATAAGTACTAGAAACTAAGATTATAGTGTTTTGCAGGACATTCTCTCATCAGGACAAGCTGTTGAAGAACTACAGCCACAGTTTGATGCAATACGCAAATGTCCAGGAAGGGGTATAATTATTTCAGGGGTTGCTCCCCTAGGGTCTGGATTTGACTATTACCATCGATATTTAGGCCCAAAATTTGGGATCAATGAGATAAAATATTTGGTCTCAAACAATGTAATGCTTTTCAAAAACTTGATGTTATAAATCAATTTCTAGATAACCTTAGAAATCCCTAGTTTCTGGGTGCTACTAGAATTCAGAACTAAAAAGATACTATTCAACAAACTTTTCCCAAAAAAGGCAAAATTTACTGAATAGTATATTTTTAGAAAAATTTTAGGTGAATAGCATGCATTTGAAGTTATTTAGTTATGTAAACTGTTTTTGAAAACTTAAAATCAAACTTGAGTTCCAATTAATATAATCTAACGTGGATTAAAAAAAAAAAAAAAACAACTTGGAACTTGAGTTTTAGCGCAAACCATCATAATCATGCCCATGTTTGCATCATTCAAAGTTCTGCAATATTTTCCGACATGTCAGTCCAATAAAGAAGAGAACTAAAACAACTCAAATTCTTAGGGACCGTTTGGTAGAGAAGTTTGAGTAGTGTTGTTTGTAGTTTTTTGAAATACATGTGAGTGAAAAAGTGTGTGGAAATATGTAATAAATTCAAAGATATGATAAATATATATATATATATATATATATATATATATGAAAGTCCCCACCACAAATTTGTAGAGTGTGAGAATTCAGAATCACTGTGCTCTTTTAGTGGGGATGAATGAGATTGTTGCCACTTCAAAGATATGACAAATAATATATTGATTACTTTTTTGTGACTACTAACACATCGGTCTGTAAGATTTATGTAGAAAAATTAATTGTATATTTATCATTACTCTTTGGTCTTTAGAATTTCAAGTAATGGGCCCTACATATTAAGGTGGAGTATGAGCCACATGAGTGTTAGAATAATAGTGTATTGCGCAATTCTATGTGTTTGACCTCACTTATTAGAGGGTGTCTAGATCACACAAGTGAGGTAGAATGCTAGAATAAGGATTAAATGATGATAAATGGTTTGTTATACTTTTTTTTGTCCTTTAAATTTTGTGACAAGGAGTATGATTTTACTAGAAGGTGATTTAACTTTTAAGTGCGTTATCAAAGTTAGATTCAATTATAGGATTAATAGACCTTGTTGTATTTATGATTGTTTGTTTACTTATAAAAATGAACATCATTGATCATACCATAATCTAACTGCATGCAAGTGTTTTGTTTTGGTTTATAGTCATATGACACAATTAGTTCTGTACTTTGGGTTGGTGTGTGTCTTAATCTTTAGCTAATTGAGGTGTTTATGATATACTAAGTGGTAGTGAATACTTGATCAGAAGTAATAAATAATAAATACATTAGCTTTTCCTTTTTGCCAGGTTGAGCTTTGTGGCCATGCTACATTGGATGCTTCACATGCATTGTTTTCATCTGGTTTGGTGAATTCCAACATTATTGAGTTTGTCACACTATCCGGAATTTTAACTGCTAAAAAGTTTCAGGAAACCAAGGCATCTAATAGTTCAGATATTCAGAATGGTGAATCACAAGACTGCTTTCTGATTGAATTGGATTTTCCAACTGTTCCAACAATCGATTTCAATTCTGAAGAAGTTTCGTCAATTTCTAGTGCCGTGAATGGTGCTTCTGTGATTGATATAAAGAAAACTTATAGTTTAGATGCCCTCTTTGTACTGTTCTAATCCAGTTTATATTTATTTTCTTTTTCTTCAATACCTTAGTTAGTATCTTAATTATTTTTAGTGAAATATTCATTGCGAAACTTTCAAAAGCTTAATGTTTGCCTAAAATGAATGACATGAACAATTTGGTGTCTCATTCATTATTTTCTTGCTCAAATCTTTGGACACAGATGCATGGTTGGTTGGAATATTTGTACCATTCCTTGTGTTTTTAAATAATTTCTTATGGAGCAACGCCTTATTTTCTACTGATTTATGACTACTTCATAAGTACTCAGGAGTCAAGCTTATCAATTTTGAAGGTTGTGCTCCCATCAGGAGAAAGTGTGGTTGAAATACGGCCAGAGTTTGATGCTATATGTAAATGTCCCGGAAAGGGAATCATTGTTTCAGGGGCTGCTCCCTCAGGGTCTGGGTTTGATTTTTACAGTTGATTCTTTGCCCCAAAATTGGGTGTCAATGAGGTAAAATATTTCAGCCCTTGGTCTCAACCATTTGCAATGTTTGTGAAGCGCATGATGTTATACTATGTTAATAATATGTTTTTATGTATGATTCAAGAAGTTGTGGAGGGGTCTTTTTACTACAAGGTCAATAATGTTTTATGAATTATCATCGTCTGTATGATGCTCTTGCTGAAAATAAACAAGAGATGTTATTTAAACTCATTATCTTTACTTACAGTTCTTTTCCTCCCTCTAATTTCACCATGTTAAAGAATAAATGCTTCATACATTGGATAGCTTACTAGTTCTTATATCTATCTTTTGATGATTCAATGACATTTCTTACTTATTTGGAACCCAAAAGATCTGCATAACATCCACTAGACTTTTTCCAGTAAGGTCCCAAGTTCTTTGATCATTAGTACTTTGGATGATGCTAGATATGCAGTATCAAAGTGGGGACAAAAGCTCTCCTCCAATAATTTATCTACAACTGAAGTGAAAACTAGTGGGATTTAAGCAATAAATATATATCACTTGTCTTTCAGGATCCGGTTTGTGGGAGTGCACATTGTGCCCTAGCACCATACTGGAGCAAAAAACTTGGGAAGTGTGATTTTGTTGCATTTGCGGTATTCTCAAAATCCCTAGTGCATGCAAACTCATCATTGTAATTGTTGTCTTCATCATATTAATTTACAGTATTTACTTTGTTCAGGCATCACCTAGAAGTGGAGTATTAAACATTCATCTAGATGAGCAAAACCAGAGAGTGCTGCTGCAAGGAAAAGCTGTTACTGTCATGGAAGGGTCTCTTTTAGTTTAGACATTTAGAGTGAAATTCTGTATTGCATGTCTTTTACAATTGAAATAAATGACTATTTCTGGGAAGAAGTATTCCGTGGAGCTGGAGTTGCAATTTCAGTTTCGATTGCTGATTTAAGATCTTTCTTTTTGATGTATAAATAAGTAGTATTCCACAACATGGGAAATGTGACTCATCTCCATCAGACACACCCGAAAAAAAAAAATGAGGGATAAAGGAGATGGAGGGTGTTCCATAAAAATTACTAGAAAAGCCCAACTAGCTAGAGAGTTTGCAGTAAGATTTGAATTTTTAGAACAACCTCATTTTTTCCCAATTGTTAAGAGAACTAGGTGGCTACCATCTATATTCCCGCAGACTGAAGACATAATTCTTCATTTGTCTGCTTCAGGGGCAAAATGGATTAGGAAAACATTTTCTCCCATTGTGGTTATAGTCTTGCCTTTGTTAGCAACTATATCCCTGATGATATTGCCCATCAATTTTTGATTATTAACCGTTTTGATGTCTTCTGGCTTTGAGTGCAGCACTATGCGTTCCTCTCTGCAGCTGAGGCTTCAGTTTGTTGTAGCAGTGACTCCATCTCTTCAACTTGTTCTGCCATTGTGAAATTTTGGTTTTTTTGGTCAGTGTCTGAAAAATTGATGGATGAGGTCTCTTTTTTAGGAGCTTGGGATGTGTATATGTAGTGGGACGTTTATGGTATGTTGTATTTTTGCTGAGTTTTTGTGGGCTGAGGTTTATTATGATAAGAAGATGGTGATTATGAGTTGGAATAGAGTGGCTTTGTAAGTTTGGGATATGTGTTGTGGTGTTATGCCCTGGGGAAAGATGCTCTGGTGATGGTTACTACGTGGTTGAGTTGTTTTGGTGAAAAGAAGTCAGGAGCTGGATGTTAAGGTGATGGGAGGTAAAGATTTTGAAGAACCTGGATTATGAGTTTGAAGTAGCAAATGAAGGGGATGGAGGGTGTCTCAGTAAGTGTATGGGAAGGACAGTAATGGAGAGATATGGGGATTGAGGGATGGTAGGATAGCAGATTTGTGGAATTGCAAGGATGGTAGTAGTGGAACCAATGATTTGCTGTCAAAAGCAGCTTTGGGACTAAGAATCTGTAGTCTGTGACTGTTTTATTTGTTTAAGAGTTGCAATCTGTGATTCTTAGTGAAAAGGACGTGGGGTATTTGCTGGTAGATGGATAGGGTTGGTTTATAATGGGTCTTGCTAGTAAAATTATCTCAGGAGACTGTTTCATAAGATACCTTCTCGTCTTGTTGTTGTTGTTGTTTTTTTTTTTTTTGAAAGGGTTCTGTCTTGTTTTAAACTTAATTCTTTCTTTCCTTTTTATCTTTTTGTTAATTTGACCATATTTTTGTACATTCCAAAATGAAATAGAGAAAGCATATATATATATATATATATATACCCCTATATATAAAAACTTATAATGAATAACATGTTATAAACTTATAGTTGGTGTTAATGATAGTCATATAAATATGATATTATACTTATAATAAATTGTGAAAAAAATGATAGAAAATTACATAAAAGGCCCCAAGTTTATGCGCAACTTCAAAATATGTCTTAGGTTCTTAATTTTGTCAAATGAGTTTTCAAATTTATAAAAATTTTTCAATTTGAAACTTTTTTTGTTATTTGTTTTTATTATTTTGGATAGTAATGGAACAAAGAAAAGTGAAAAATCAGCGAAAACCAAACATTGAACTTTGAGTTTCACCTTAGACTTTTCATCTCTCTCAAAAAAAAAAAAAAAAAACCTTAGACTTTTCATAAATCAATTTGGCTTGATAGAAAGGGTAGAGAGAGAAAGATCCACTTGAAAAAAAGAAAGTTTCACTTCTAGATAGAAAGGGTAGAGAGAGAAAGATCCATTTGAAAAAAAGAAAGTTTCACTTCTAGTGAGAAATTAATTGTCAAAAAAACTGATTATGTGACATGTAAAGTTTTATCAATAATTTCTCATTTTTTCAACGCACTATAACTACTACTATTAATGAATAACAAATATGAACATGAGTTTCAAATGGACACAGTTTCATACTTCTAGGATTTTAATTGACAAAATTAAATGCTTGAGACCTCATCCAAATTAGGGAATAAATTCTTGACATCTTTACAAAATTTTCCAATAAATTATGTTCATGGAATAATAATATATATTTTAAATAATGTTAGAGATATAAATTATTTTATAAATTATTTTACAAACTACTGATGTGGTGAGTGATTATTAATAAATAAAAAATATGATATTAATAGTAGGTTTAAATGAAAACTAATTTGTAAAAATATTACTCCCTCCGTCCCATTTTTCTTGTCCTGTTTGAAAAGTCAAACTTTTTAAGGGAACATCATTTATTGTTTTGTCTATCTTTTAAAAATGTATAAATTTCTAAAACTACCATTAAAAAAATTTATCAAAAAATTGAATTAGTAAATTAATAAGGGTATAATAGGAACATTAGTAAATTAATGACTTTTATTTTTAGAAACAGGATAATATTTTAGGACATCTCAAAATGGAATAGAAGACAAAAAAAATGAGACGGAAGTAGTATAAAATAGTGTATGGCCGGAGCATTAACCATATATTTTTTGGTTGAGACAAAAAGAATGATTACATTTGACATTACCATGTGTTTCAATTTACTAAAGAAGTTGCAGCTGTCAATTGAGACCAAACCAGCTTAATGTGTTGACCAATCTCTGTTCTGGACTTCTGAAAAGACAAGAAAGACAAAACCTACAACTGAACTTCATTTTCACTTCCTCTGAAATTCTCTCACATCACAGGAACATGGCAAAGAAACCCGTCAAGTACTATGTGGTACTTCTCAGTTCTCTCTATCTGTGTAATATGTATGTATGTCTTATATATTTATGAATAGGATTCTGAGTTTGTAGTGGGACTCGGCAGGTGGACGCGTTTACTGACTCGCCTTTCAAGGGGAACCCAGCAGCAGTGTGTTTATTAGAGGAAGAGAGAGATGAGCAATGGCTGCAAGCTGTGGCAGCTGAGTTCAACATCTCCATGACTTGTTACTTGACTCGCCTCACTGATACAGGATCCGACTCTCTTAAGTCACCCAATCCTAGGTTCCATATCAGATGCCCTCTTTGTAATGCTCTATTCCAATTTATAATTGTTTTCTTTTTCTTCTATACACTTGTTAGTATCTTAATTATCTTTAGTCAATTATCTTTTGGGAGGCTTTGTTGATGTAAATATGCATTGCAAAACTTTCAAAAGATTAATCTTTGCTTAAAATAAATGACATGCATGAACGAGTTGGTGTCTCATTGGTAAGTGAGAATCATGACTTTCTTGCTCGAATCCTTGGACTTAGATGTGTGGTTGGTTAATATATTTGTTCTAATCCTCGTGTTTTAAAATGATTCTTAATGGAGCAACATTATATTTTTTACTGATTCATGACTACTTTCTAATTACTTAAAGAGTCAAGCTTATCAATTTTGCAGGTTGTACTCCCATCAGGAGAAAGTGTAATTGAAATACAGCCTGAGTTTGATGCTATATGTAAATGTCCTGGACTGGGGATAATTGTTTCAGGGGCTGCTCCCTCAGGATCTGGGTTTGATTTTTACAGTCGGATCTTTTGGCCAAAACTTGGGATCAATGAGGTAAAATTTGTCAGTCTTTGGTCTCAACCAATTGCAATGTTTGTGAAGTGCATGACGTTATTGCTAAATATGTATTGCATCTCTTTACTGTGTTAATAGTGTATTTATAATTTTGTTAGCATGATCTCTTGTGATACATAATTCAAAAGGTTGTGGAAGGGACTTTTGTAAGTTCAATAATTTTTAATGTATAATCATTGCCTACAGAATGGAATTATGATGCTAATGCTATTGCCATAAACAAGCAAGATATGTTATTTAAGTTCATTATCTTTACAGCCAGCATTTAAAGAATATATGCTTCATACATTGGATAGCTTACTAGTTCTTATATGAGTTATATTTATTGTTTGATAATTCAATAGCATTTCACTTATTTGGAACCCAAAACCTACTTGACATTTTCTAGTAAGGTCCCAAGTTCTTTGATCGTTAGCACTTTGATGATACTAGGTATGCAGTGCCAAATAGGCGAGTTTGTGATATCAATAAAGGTATATTACTTGTGTTTCAGGATCCTGTTTGTGGGAGTGCACATTGTACACTAGCACCATACTGGAGCAAAAAACTAGGGAAGTGTGATCTTGTAGCGTATCAGGTATTTTTCACCATGCCTATTGCAAACTCATAATTGTATTTTTGTGTTTGTCATATTAATTTACAATGTTTCCAGGCATCAGCTAGAAGCGGAGTACTAAACATTCATCTAGACGAACAAAACCAGAGAGTACTACTGCGAGGAAAAGCTGTTACCATCATGGAAGGGTCTCTTTTAGTTTAGACATTTGAAGTTAAAACTCCATATTGCATATATTTTTCAATTGAAATAATGACTATTACTAGGTGGAAGAAGCCCTTGGAGCTAGGGTAGGAATTTCAAATTCTATAGCTGATTCAAGGTCTTGTTATAATCCTACTCTGTGAAATTGTATTTGCAAGGGTGTGTATAGGTTGTAAGGTGATATTTTTTATCCCTTAAGAGAAACTTTCAATAACTATTCCACATAACAATGTTTGTCAAGGCAAGTTTTCTCTTTTCAATACAGCATCATGTTTCTTTATAATGCCTTCTTAAAATTGTCAAATTCTTACTTTGAAAAGGGTGAAACTTTGCACTCCATTGTTTGAGATCTTGGAAACAAAAAACTACCTAAAGGGATCCAAGATGAAAAAAGACAGTTGAATATGTCAAACTTTTAATGATTGTGGTTTTGCATATGTTTGGTTATTTGAGGAATTTAAAAATACGTTTATTAAAATATGATGATCTTATCATAATTTCCTTTGTCACATTTGAAGGATTATGATGATAAGAATTTTGGTTTTTGTTTTTTTTTTTTTTTTTAAAGCTACTAAGAATATAGAAAATCAATTTTTACTCTTGGAAGGTTTCATATATTTTGCACAACCTCATTTTGTAAGTCTTTTGTATTAAAATTGGTAATGACTTTAATATTTTCCTAAAAAAAAATATAGGTTTTCAAAATTATTATCTTTAATTTAAAGTTAAATTAAAAGGGTACTGACTTGCTTCCTTTTGACTTTGCTGGTTTCTGTGTTCTTTTTTGTCATAGAGAGCCACTACTTGAGGATTTAAGGCCTTATAGGATTCCTAAATTATGTCACAAGTGCAATACATGTATAATTCCATGAATAATAATGGGAAGACTAACTCTTTCACTTTACTATAATGCACAAGGGGATTCAGTGTAAGGTTTGTGCATTCAACCCATCAACTAGACACCATGGGTTGATTTTTCCAGGATTGATAGGTTGGTTCTAAATTTATTTGAACTTAGGTTGAGTCAGATTCAAGTTGATAAAATTTTAACTAGAATAACTTGACTCAACCAACACTAGTAATAGTTTAAAAAATGTGTAATTTAAATTTATTATTTTGGATTTTAAAGCTTAGTTTATATTTGTTAGTTTGGTTTATTTTGATATTTTTGAGACTTATTTTTTATTTATGAAATTTGAATATATATTAAGTTCAATTGCATTACTTGGCATCATTTATTGAATAACTAGCCAATGTTTCGTGTAATGTGCGGTGCATTTTAAAATATTTTGCAATAAGTTATCTTAGGGTTTATATATGTATGCATAGTTGTCAGTATTGTACGATACGCGATACGTATCGTATCGTGTGTAAAAAATTTCGTATCGTCTCAGCGTATCGTAAATGCTCATGAATCATACGATACAGTGTGTATATCGTATGAATCGTATCGTATCGTAAAATCATATGTATTGTACGATACATAGACAAATGCTTTAAAATGAAAATTTTTTAATTAAAATTTGTACTATTATTTGAATCTAACAAGTTGTTAGACTTGTTTTAGACATAAAATCATTAAGGTACTTAATTTAACCTAATAAAGTAACATATTAATAAGTTTCTTTTCCTCTCTTTTACAAAATTTGGACTATACAGTATATACTTACACTTCACTTTAATATTTACAAATTTATTTTCTATATTATGAATAAAATATTAATTGAAAATATAATTATTTTTTATTTTTTTCATTATTGTTATAAGTCCAAGAAACTAGAATGCCAAGAAATTTTTTTTTTAATTATTAAAATAAAAAGAACAAGAAAAGATAGTAAATGTTAATGATGATGTAGAAAATGTTAATGAAGAAATAAATCTGCAAAATAATAAACGTGATGATAGCATTGACTTAGACGGGGTTAATTAGCCAATATGATGAATATGATAAAATAAATTAATTTTTGGGTCATTTATAATATATTATAACTTTTGAATTTAAGTAATTTGAATGTGTATGTTATAAACATGTGTTAGTTTGATTTATTTAGTTAGCTTGTTAAATATTATTACATAAGTGATGAATAAATTACTCATTAGTTGAATATATTCAAAAATTTTAATGAATATACCCTTTATATATATATATATCTATAATTTTTTTATAGATTTTATTAAGTGTTTATGTATCTTATAATACACGATACAAAAAAATCAAAAATCGATTCACGATACGATTCACGTTTTGACAACTATGTATGTATGTTTAAGAAAATCAACTTCAACTATTTTATAAGTCATTAAAAAGAGGAAACACAAATTATTAAAGTTAAAATAATAGTAATAAAATATGAACATGTTGCTTGAGTAGTTGGACAAATACATTATTATTTTCCTCTAACTTAAGTGGAGAGTTATTATTATGTTTTACATATATATATATATATATATATTTAGGAATATATGTTATATATTCTTGATTCCGTGTTTTTAAATTTTTACTTTTGTCTCTTTCATTAAAAAAAAGAAAAAAAAAAAGCTTTCGTCTTTTGCTAGACCTTGTTTCAAAGAAATCAATTATTTCCAATGCAACTTAATTTGAATAAGAACATCATACTTCAGGTTCAACCACTATCTAGACACTCAAAACTTACAAATCAAGTACATGAAAGAGTTTTAATTAGCCAACATTAATATGATCTCTGATCTGACCCTAATAAACTCAAATACTAAAGCTGTTCCCGACCCATCACTTTCTTTTTTCTTACATTAAATTTTCATTCTCAAGTCACAAACATAAAATGCTACATGTGGCTCGAGCTGATAATTTTACTTTAACCTCAAGTCTCATCCACTACACAGTAATGCTCCATGTTACAGCAATCACAATGATGGGGATGGGCCGGATGGCAGAAAATCATCTTGAACCCCAAATTGCAAATTTTGGAACCCCAATTACCTTGATGGAGTTCGGTAGTTGTGGACAAATGGGGTAACAATTGGACCAGAAAGGAAATTGCTTGATAAGTAGATGGAGTTAGGTAACAATTCAGATAGGCTTTCTGGGATGCTTCCAGTCAAGAGTTTGTTGGAGAGATCAAGAACATTGAGAGATTTTAGCATAGAAAGTGAACTTGGGATAGAAGAATTGAGCTTGTTGCCTCGTAACAGCAGTAAATTTAGCTTTTCCAAATAGCCAATTTCAGAAGGTATTGGAGCAGACAGGATATTATTACTAAGATCTAGTTTTATTAGGTTGGATGCTCGAGAGATACTAGGAGGTATAACACCTGAAATCCAGCTTCCTTGTACATACAGTTGTGACAAGTTTCTGGGATATTCAATTGTAATAGGAAGAGGAGCAGTAAAATTATTGTAAGCCAAGTCAATGAGTGAAGTATGGGGAAGACTTAAAAGTCCTTGAGGCATAGACCCCTCTAAAAGGTTATAACTAACTCCAAACCGTAAAAACAGACTCACATTTTGTGTAACTATCAGGCAAACTTCCAGAGAACATATTTTGAAGGACAAGAAGGTAAAGCAATTGACCTCCCTTGCAAACCTCTGCTGGCAAAGGACCTCTAAGATTGTTTTCTGACAGGTCTAGAACAACCATAGATGATGATTGTCCCAGATTTTGTGGAACTTCACCTGTCAGAAAATTGTCATAAAGTGACAAAGAAGTTAATTAAGGTTGTTGAGTTTGCAATCACACCTGGGATTTCTCCTCCAAGGCTGTTGTTGTAATGCTGCAAGACTTGGAGCTTTGGAAGGCGACAGATGGATTCAGGGATCTTGCCCGTTAACCAATTCACTGACATGTCCAAGTCTATGAGCTCTGTCAGATTTCCAATCTCCTCTGGTATGTTTCCACTAAGTAGGTTGTGGTAAAGCTCAAGATGTTGCAAGTTCTTCAACAATCCAATCTCTTTTGGAATTTGACCCACAAGGTAATTTCCACTAAATTCAAGATCAACAAGGGATGTCATGTCTCCCATTGTTGCAGGGATTGGACCTTGCAAATGCTGACAAGATCATACGTTTGAGCTTTTTCAGCCTTGAAATATTCTCTGGAAGTTGCCAGAAGTTGAAGCCCTCGTTTTCGTTGAAGTTAAGACTAATTAAGCACCTCAAGATTGGTAAGGTTAGTTACCGAGATGGGGGAAGTTACCCCCAAAACGGTTCTCTGACAAATCGAGTGTTTTTAAAAATTTCAAGGGTGAAAATCAGGGAGTGGTCCAGCTTGATTCACGTTTTTCATGCTAATAGCTCTTCTAAGACCAAGCAGTTGACGAGGCTGTTGGGAGAGTTGCCAATGAATCTGTTGTTGCTGAAACGGAGTACACGCAACTTTGGCAAGTAAGAGCATACATCTGCTGGGAAGTGACCAAAAAGTGCCCAATCAGTGACATCATTCTTGACAACATAGCCTTAATCATCACAGCTAACTCCACTGAAGTTGCAGTGTGGCTTTCCTTCAGCTGAGACATTCCACTCACCCAAGGATTTCCCTGAGACAGACTCTTTCATGAGGGTGAAAAACTGAGACTGCTAGTTATTATTGATTGCTTGAGAGAGATAGGAGAGTGATAATAGTAATACCAACTCAAAGATAAGGAAGATAATAGACTAAGGAGCCATTTGATCAGAGAGTAAGAGAGGGAGAGAACTGGGGAGGTTGAGAGGCTGTTATGGTGGTTATTGCAAGGAAGGAGGTGAGGAAGAGAAGTATATGAGTGGAAGGGAAAATGTTGTTAAACATACCCTAATCCACAAATCATGACTTGAAATCACGATTTCGATTTATTTCTGGTATGCGTATGTAAGAGCGTGTGGATTAGTATGTGTAATAAACATTACTCATAATCAGTGGAATGATTGTAGGGATTATTGAGTGGAACAATAATAAGAGCATACATGATGAAAAAAGCAATTCCATGCAATAGTGCTAAAAGCAATATAGAGCAAGAAAGAAAGAGAAAGAGGTGCCTATGAAGCTACTCCACTAAGAGATTCAGATAAGGTGCAATAGCCCTTAGTTATTACATCATTTGTAAAAGAAAAGAGTCAAGAAGGTAAAGGTAAAGTGATAAAAATTAAAATTTTTTATTCAATTGGTTGATATTAAAAATAACTTTTTGAACTTTTAATCTTTTTTCATCAAAAGTGGTCAAAAGTGGTTTTGCATGGTGCAATAGCTACCAAATCTCAATCCATCCACTAACTTATATAGAAAATATAACTTCAGTGCAAGTATTGTATACTGATGAGACCTTTATATAAACTGCATCTGATTCTAATCACCGCTTGTAGTCTTGAACAGCACCTCAACTCGATGTGATCAATCTCTTATGTTGGATGGCCATAGCTAAAAACTCAACTCGATAGGACTTGTGTCCTAAAAGAGTAGTTTTTTCAGTTTATTTGTTGGCTAAAATGTAAAAACTAGTTCACACACAATACTATTATACACGCTGTGTCTCACTCTCAAATAAAAGTATTTATGAATAGGATTCTGAGTTGGTGTGGGCAGGTGTATCAGAAAAATGAAGAAATTCTGTATTTCATTAATGACAAAAATGAGAGTACAAGGCTATATATAGATTGATCTAAGCTAGAAAACTGCTCTGACTAAATAACTGATACTAACAGACTCAAATAACTAACTCCTACACGTGACTGCATACAAGAAACTAACTCTCCCACGTGTGGGCATTTATACAACTAAAACAGAGACTAAGCTACTTGTCATTTGTACATAATATTCAAACATAAGGGCTGATGTCGTTTATGCAGTACTTTACTATTTACTCAGATCAAGCTCTACTGTCTCATGCTCTGCTCTTGCTTCCTTGTGATCATCTTTACTACCATTCTGATACTCCCCCTTAAGAGCAATTGGTGTGTGTATATTCATCATTCCCATCTTGTCAACAAGATTAGAAAATTGATTGTACCCCAATGCTTTGGTAAGCATGTCTGCTAATTGACAATGAGACCTCACATGATTAAGTTTGATAACACCTTCCAAAAATTTATCCCTGACCATGTGACAATCTATTTCAATGTGCTTGGTCCTCTCATGGAAAACCGGATTGGAACCAATGTGCAATGCTGCCTGACTATCACAGAACAACAATGCCTCTTTGTCATGTTTAACTCCAATATCCTTTAGAAAGTATAAAATCCACACAAGTTCACATGTTGCAACTGCCATAGCTCTATACTCAGCCTCTGCTAAAGACCTGGAAACTGTGGACTGCTTCTTTGATTTCCAAGACACCAAAGAATCTCCAATGAAAATGCTATAACCAGTTACTGACTTCCTTGTATCACAACATGAAGCCCAATTAGCATCTACAAAACCTTTCAAATGTAAATTTGTCTTGGAAGAGAACATGAGACCCTTCCCTGGTTCATTCTTCAAATATTGTAAGATTATATAGGCTGCATCTAGAGGTGGCTTTCTTGGTTTTGACATGTATTGGCTAAGCTTATGAATAGCAAAAGTGATGTCTGGCCTTGTGATGGTCAGATACAATAACCTCCCAATTAACCTTCTGTAGGTGCTGGGATCCTTGAGCTCTTCTCCTTCCAATTGACTTAACTTGTGACTTTGTTCCATAAGGGTCTTAGCTGGTTTACACCCTAACATACCAGCATCATTAAGCACCTCAAGGGTGTATTTTCTTTGACAAAGGGCCATTCCCTTGGCTGATCTGGCAACCTCCAATCCAAGGAAATACTTTAAGTCACCTAAGTCTTTGAGCTTGAACTTGTCATCCAATAGAACCTTGAATTTGTCTATCTCAGCCTTATCATTACAAGCTATTAAGACATCATCCACATACACCAAAAGCATCATGAAAACATCACCTTGCCTCCTAGTAAACAATGAATAGTCAGCTTTGGACTAAGTAAAACCAAGCTGAAGCAAAGTGCCAGAAAACTTGGCAAACCATTGCCTAGATGCTTGTTTAAGCCCATAGAAGGACTTATTCAGCTTACAAACGACCTCCCCCTGCCTATGAAACCCTTGTGGAAGAGCCATATAAACTTCCTCATCTAAATCACCATGTAGAAATGCATTTTTCACATCCAATTGACTAAGAAACTAGCCCTTTATGGCAGCCACAGCAAGGAGTACTTTGACAGACACCATTTTGGCCACAGGGGAAAAAGTCTTAAAATAGTCCACACCTTCTTTCTGTGTAAAACCTTTAGCAACTAGTCTTGCCTTGTACCTTTCAACTGAACCATTAGCCTTATACTTGATTTTATACACCCATTTACACCCTATAGGCTTCTTACCAACAGATAGAGGGGTTAAAGTCCATGTTTGATTTGCTTCAAGGGCAGCTATTTCAGCAGTCATGGCCTCTTGCCATTTGGGATCAAAAGCAGCTTGATAATAATAGGTAGGCTCAACAAGGGAAGAAATGGAACAGCAGAAAGATTTGTAAGAAGAAGAGAGGTTTTGATAAGAAAGATGGGCAGATAGTGGATGAGAAGTACCTGATTGGGAAGGAGAGGCAGCAATGACAGAAGATACCTGGTTGCAGTGGTAAGCTTGTAAGTAGGATGGTTGTTTGATAGCTCCAGAAGACTTTCTAAGAGGGATAGGATCAACAATGGGATCAGGGGGCTCAACTGGAACCTCATCAAGCAAATCACCATCAATAGAATGATGAATATGAGTGATGGAATCATGAGGTATAGCAGAAGCAGATTTAGATTGAAGTAAAGGATCAAAAAGAGGATCAACAGCTGGAACACAAGACACAAGAATGGAACAAGGCTGCTAGACATAATTATTTGAATTGGAAACAAAAGGAAACACATTTTCATGAAATGTGACATCTCTAGAAACAAAGACAGTGTGAGAGTCAAGATCAAAGACTTTGAAACCTTTAACATTGAAAGGAAAGCCAAGAAAGACACACTTCCTTGCCCTTGGAGAAAATTTGGATCTGGTTTGAGAAATGGTGGATGCAAAACATAAGCAACCAAAAGTTTTAAGATTAGAATAATCTGGAATTTTGTGGAAAAGAAGTTCAAAAGGAGTTTTATCATGTAGCAAAGGAGATGGAAGCCTATTGATGAGATAGGTAGCATGTAACACACAATCACCCCAAACCTGAAGAGGGAGTTGGGATTGAATTTGTAAGGCTCTAGCTATGCAAAGAAGATGCTGTTGTTTCCTCTCCATTAAAGAATTCTGTTACGAAGTGTAAACACAGCTGGTTTGATGCATGATTTCATGAGAATTGAAGAATTTAGACATGTTAAACTCCTTGGCATTATCAGTTCTAACATCTTTAATTTTAAGGCCAAATTGAGTATGAACCATAGTATAGAAAGAAGAGAATAACTACCTAACTTCAGATTTGGACTTTATTAAAAATAACCATGTTGCTCTTGTAGCATCATCCACAACAGTTAAAAAATATTTGAAGCCATCTAAAGTAGGAGTTGAGTAGGGACCCCATACATCCATATGAATCAAGTCAAAAGCACAAGAACTGATATTATTATGAAAAGGAAAGGGCAATCTCTTAAGTTTTACCATAGGACAGATTTGACAACCTTTATTACAAGAAGGTTTTAAAGAAGGAATTACATGACACAAACTATTGAGTTTAACATCAGATGGGTGCCCCAACCTGTCATGCCAAATAGATGAAGGTTGAGAAGATACTAGTGTGGAAGTAACAGCAGTGAAATGACCAAAGGCATCAGTGAGGTTGTGAGCAAATAAGAAGGTAGCAAATGAAGAGCTGAAGGATTGTTGAAGGCTGTTGACTGCAACAGGTACAATCCATCAAGTGCCTTGCCTACCCCAATCATTTTCCAGGAAATAAGGTCCTGAATGAAGTAGTAAGCAGATAGAAAGACACAACAATATGGCTGTGAATGAGTTAAATAACTAATAGACAAGAGATTAAAAGAAAAAGATGGAACATAAAGGACATTTTTAAGAATTAGGGAAGAAGAAAGAGTAACAGTCCCAATGTGAGTTACTTGAGCTGATTCCTCATTAGGCAATTGAACCAAGGATTGCCTAATAGCTGTGATTGAGGTTAACAAATCCACTGAACATACAAAGTGATTAGTGGCACCAGTGTCGAATACCCAAGTATTACCACCATAAGCCCTCATATTTACCACTTGTGCAGCAAAAACACTATGGGAAAAGTCCATACCTGCCATTGCCGCATTGGCAGAATTGGCCATTGGGCTATCAAATGCTTGAGATGGTGTTGCAAGGGAAGGATTGGATGCACCAAACAAGGCTAAAAGCTGCTGACACTACTCAGGAGTAAAGGCAGAAAATTAATGCATTGGAGAAGCAAATTCTGAACCTGAACCTGAGGATACTTGGTGTGCCATAGCAGGCTTACTCTTGAACTTAAACCCTGGAGGAAACCCATGTAATTTGTAGCATTTGTCCACAGTATGACCAGTCTTACCACAATGAGTACAGATGGGTCTATCCTTACCCTTCCCACCAGAATTAACAAGATTGGTAACATGATTGACTTGATTAGTGGACACTTTAGCAGCCAAAACAATAGAGTCTACTTTAACAATAGATGCATTTGGGATTGATCTCTGGGTCTCTTCTTGAATCATCAAAGAATAAACCTTGCTTAGAGATGGAATAGGATCCATGAGCAACACCTGAGACCTAACTTGGGAAAAAGACTCATTCACTCCCATTAAGAATTTCATCACAGATTCTTGACCTTACAGATCATTAAGCCTTTTGTTGATATTGCACATACACTTTCCATAGGTGTAAGAAGGAAAAGGACTAAGGTTTTGTAGTTGACACAAAAGACTTTCAATTGAGTAAAAAAATCAGTAATGCTTATCTCACCCTGGTGTAATTCTGCAATTTCTTTTTGAAGATTGAATACCCTTGGTCCATTGGTTTGGGCAAAACGGTTCTTCAAGTCATTCCAGATTTCTAGAGCAGTATCTTCGTAGATAATGCTTGCCTGAAGCTTTGAAGAAACTGAATTGGTCAACCATGTTCCAACCATGTTGTCACATCTAATCCACGCTTGTATAGAGGAAGGAGTAGAAATCAATGGTGATGAGAGAGTCAAAGTCCCATCAATGAATCCCAGTTTGTTCTTGGTGAGTAAAGCCTTCCTCACGGCTTGAGTCCAAGCTGAGTAGTTTTCTCCACCAATTAAAGGCTGTGTAACTAGCACTAAGCTTGGGTTCTCAGCATGATGCAAGAACAGGGGATCATCCATTGGTGAATCTTGCGAAGAATGAGATGGATTTTCAGGTACAGAACCAGTTGTAGTTGTGGCTGTGGCAGTGGAAGCCATTGATGATAAAGAAAGAAGAATTTTCTCAGAAACAGAGTATTTTCTCGAGAAAATTGAAGAAGAAATTGAAGGAAAAACCCTAAAAAAATTTGGGAACTTGCTCTGATACCATATCAGAAAAATGAAGAAGTTCTGTATTTCATTAATGACAAAAATGAGAGTACAAGGCTATATATAGATTGATCTAAGCTAGAAAACTGCTCTAACTAAATAACTGATACTAACAGACTCAAATAACTAACTCCTACACATGACTGCATACAGAAACTAACTCAGCATTTATACAACTAAAACAGGGACTAAGCTACTTGTCGTTTGTACATAATATTCAAACATAAGGACTGATGTCACTTATGCAGTACTTTGCTTTTTACTCAGATCAAGCTTTACTGTCTCATGCTCTGCTCTTGCTTCCTTGTGATCATCTTTACTACCATTCTGATAAGGTGGACGCTTTCACTACAGTGGTGTGTTTATTAGAGGAAGATTAGAGAACCCAGGAGTGGCTACACAATGCTAAACAGTGAAAGTGTAGCTGTTTAGAGGTTTTGTTTTGCGATAAACTTATATAGATCCAAGCTAGACCACATTAATTCTTTATAATCTTTCTTAGTTTTTTCTTACTCTAACGTGGTATTAGAGCTATTCCTTTGCCTTTCTCTTATTCTCACTATTACAGGTGCCCCATCTTGAAACGTAAAGGTTGGCTTATTTTGTCTGAATGGTTTATAGACCCCTTAACACAACCGGATTAACCTAGTTAATTAGCCAAGTGATTAACTTAGTCAAATTATGCAAATCTAGGTTATCACAATCAAACAATCATATCAAGTATATAGCAGCGGAAATATAAATAACACAAAGATATGATGACCTAGGAAACCACAAGGTAAAAGCCTGGGGAGGATTTAACCTAATTATCCTCAAGGTAAACTTGAATCTACTATCTTGAAAGAATTGAAGTTCATACAATAAGACTTACAAGCCCCCACACTCGACTCCTTATTGCTACCTACCAGTAGAACTTACTGACACGACCACGTGCAAGCTCCGAGACCACGGACTCCTTCTTTCTTAGATTCTCCAACAAGTACAAGCACCCACGCTTGTTTTTCTTTAAGTTCCAATGGTAGCAACTAAGTTGATCATCAAGGTGTAGATAACATCTCCTCCTTGAAAACCCTAAGCTTTGTGTAAAGGAAAGCTCCTCTAGATCTCACAAGAGATTTCCACAAAACAACAATATGAGCAACAAAGACCTTAGAGAGGTTTGGGTACAAAACCCTAGATATAAAAGAGACACTCTCCTCTCTCTCTCTAAAAGCTCTAAAAAACGTGGCTTAGGGTTTCCTTTATATAGTGGGAGAAGTAGATTTGAAACCCTAATCCTTCATGGGCTTAAGCTGCTGTTTGGGCCGACTTAAAATTCTGCAGATACGATTTTCGATTGATCGAGCCTGTTCTTCGATCGATCGAACCAGACAGAATATGAAGTCTTCTTTATGCAGCTTGTATGTTCTTGAATCTTGACTTGAATCACCTTGAGCATTATCTAATAAAACCTATAGACTCTAAGATCTATATCTAGACAAGTTTCTGTTCACGATTTGCCAATTGTTCTAAACATTTAGAACCTAACATTGTCGTGTGTCAAACTCAGGTGCCTGTGAATGACGAACGTACTAACTTTCCTATGGTGGCATGCATGGTGGGAAAGGGCAGTTCTCATTTATCAATTGATCGATAAGTGGTTTTTTTTTTTTTGAAAAATAATTGATAAGTGAAATGGCTGACAAGTTTTAGCAAGAATTATATTTTTATGTGTTAAATATTAAATTATTATAGAATTTTACAATGTAGAAAACAATAGATTATGTAAGAATTGTTGTTGAGAGATTGAATGTGATGGGCAGAGAGAGACGATAGAAAAACTAAGATGAAAATCAACCAAATATGACCTGACATGAAGACCTATTTCTATAACGAGAAAACCCTTATGTGGCTATTTTTTTTTTTTTTTACAACAAAATTTATCAAAAAAAAAAAAAAAAGAATCCATGATAAGTACGATATATCTATATAATAACTAATAGCTGAAATGTTTGACCTTTTGTTGACCGCGCTTCATTCCGCCACGTGGTTACATAAATTAATGCCACGACTACTGTTAAAAACATAGAACAATGTATCTTTTCGGTCGTTTGTTTATTTACTTTCAGTGGGTAACTACCTTTTGTTTGCTTTTTGTTTTCTTCTCTCCATTTTTCTGTTTTCTGTTTTTTTTTTCCCGCTGCCAGAACAAACCCAGCGAAGGTTCTTCACAAACATTAGTTGCTCTTGCTTATTCTTGCATTAGTTGGTCTAACTCTTTCAAACCCACACTGTTCACTTTTCGTTTTCGGTTTTCTTTTTTCGTTTTTCCCTCTGTGAGAAGAAACCCAGCAAAGGTTGTGGAGAAAAAAATAGAGTAACCCAGCAAAATCATTACGGTAACCTTCCACTAACTTGATAGAAATATTGTTATTGTGCGATTTATATTAATATTTGCGTTAATATTACTTTTGGTGGTCATATTGATTTTGATGTTGGATTACATAGTAACGTTGGGTAACTACTTTTTGTCTGCTTTTTGTTTTCTTCTCTCTATTTTTCCGTTTTTTGTTTTTTTTTTCCCGCTGCGAGAACAAAGCCAGCGAAGGTTCTTCGCTAACATTAGTTGCTCTTGCTTATTCTTGCATTAGTTGGTCTAACTCTTTCAAATCCACATTGTTGACTTTTCGTTTTCTGTTTTGTTTTTTCCCTCTGTGAGAAGAAACCCAGCAAAGGTTGTGGAGAAAGAACAGAATAACCCAGCAAAATCATTATGGTAACTGGTTTATTCTTTTCTAATATTATTCCTTTTTCAAACAACAACTTTAGACAACCTTACAATGCAACAGTAAAACGAATACAATAATAGAATATGTTTGCTTTGGCGATTCAAAAACAAATGTTAGACATGTTGATGAGAGATATAAAAGCCATGGAAGAGTTGGATTTCTAGCATTACAGGAACTGTTGAATTTGTCAACAGGTTGTGTATTTCTATTTAAAATTTTTTTTTTCTTACTAATAACGAATGTTAATAACTAAGACATTGAAATTTTCTGCATAACATGGTTACATAAATTAATGCCATGGCTACCATTAAAAACATAGAACAATGTATCTTTTCGGTCGTTTGTTTATTTACTTTCAGTGGGTAACTACCTTTTGTTTGCTTTTTGTTTTCTTTTCTCCATTTTTTCGTTTTCTGTTTTTTTTTTCCCACTGCCAGAACAAACCCAGCGAAGGTTCTTCACAAACATTAGTTGCTCTTGCTTATTCTTGCATTAGTTGGTCTAACTCTTTCAAACCCACACTGTTCACTTTGCGTTTTCGGTTTTCTGTTTTTGTTTTTCCCTCTGTGAGAAGAAACCTAGCAAAGGTCTTGGAGAAAAAAACAGAGTAACCCAGCAAAATCATTACGGTAACCTTCCACTAATTTGATAGAAATATTGTTATTGTGCGATTTATATTAATATTTGCGTTAATATTACTTTCGGTGGTCATATTGATTTTGATGTTGGATTACATAGTAACGTTGGGTAACTACCTTTTGTCTGCCTTTTGTTTTCTTCTCTCCATTTTTCCGTTTTCTGTTTTTTTTTTTCCCGCTGCGAGAACAAAGCCAGCGAAGGTTCTTTGCAAACATTAGTTGCTCTTGCTTATTCTTGCATTAGTTGGTCTAACTCTTTCAAACCCACATTGTTGACTTTTCGTTTTCTGTTTTGTTTTTTTCCCTCTGTGAGAAGAAACCCAGCAAAGGTTGTGGAGAAAAAAACAGAATAACCCAGCAAAATCATTACGGTAACTGGTTTATTCTTTTCTAATATTATTCCTTTTTCAAACAACAACTTTAGACAACCTTACAATGCAACAGTAAAACGAATACAGTAAATAGAATATGTTTGCTTTGACGATTTAAAAACAAATGTTAGACATGTTGATGAGAGATGTAAAAGCCATGGAAGAGTTGGATTTCTAGCATCACAGGAACTGTTCAATTGGTCAACAGGTTGTGTATTTCTGTTTTAATTTTTTTTTCTTAATAATAACGAATGTTAATAACTAAGACATTGAAATTTTGTGCATACCATGTGTTTGATAAAATGCCTTGCTTACTCTTGCATAAATTTATTACTGTGGCCTTGTATTGCTTTAGCCTATGGTCTGTTAACCCTACCCAAAATTTATCTTTGGGGTTGAATCTGTATTCATGAATACATAGGATCAAATGGCCCATATTTAATATAGGATTCATTTATGACAGTGCCGATTTGTAATGATGATATAGGATTCAATAGAATTTAAAAAAAAAAATAAATCAAAACTTAATGCATACGAATTCTTGATGCATATAAAAGCATGACATGGCACTTGATGCAAAGAAACATAATCATGGCCTACTACGATTAATGTGAATCAATATATATCTCATATATTAAATGTAGCATAGCATATAGGTTCAAAAATCAAAAGAGATTTACAAAAACAATCACGGCAGAAAACTAGAACACCAAGAAATCAGTTTTTCTTTAATTCTAAAACTCAACCACGTGTTATATATTTTCTAAATTTTCTTTATTTATAATGAATGATGATATATTCATCATGTTTGTATGTGTTGAGACAATGGTAGAACTTTGTTTCTAAGGTATTTAATTCAATGCTTCGTAAATGAGTTTCTTTTGGAACATGTGATTCCTCTTGCCAATGGTTTGAAGCCATATCATATCTGTAATGCATTAAAGATAGAAAGCAAATGGCTGTTTCTAAGCAGATCAAATGAACATGAATGGATTTGGGTGAACATGGCTTAGAATTTGGGTGAACATGGCTTATGAACCTAATTGATAGTTTAAATTTTAAAATTAAAAAGTTTTTTAAAAAAAAACTTATTTTGCAGGTCCTCTCATTTTTGGATAAAGAGTTGCATAGTTAACTGTGTCAAGTCCAGGTTTGTTAACAATTGCTCTAATTTTTTTTTTAAAAGTTTATGTTGCATTTCTTTTCTACATATTCAGAATAATTATTAATGTCATCTTCAACAAAAATTTACAGCATAAAAATGCTAATTAACAATAGATACATGCTGGAAAGAATATTCCCTTTTTTAATGTCTATTTGCTATCTTTTATTTATACAATAATAGTTATGATTTGATCTTCTATAAATACTATGTTTTTTATTATATTAGTATGGAGTCCACTTTATTTTCAAGAGCGAGAAGAAAACTGATTCTATCGTAGAAAAGAAACAGAAATATACCTACCAAATTTACAAATTCTTCATTAAACGGAAGTCTGTCAGATGTTTCAGTAACTAAAAGAATGCTATTAAATAAAAAAAGAAATGTTTTTGATGGTGTATCCAGTCCCTTATCTTGTGGTGATGCTTTACAAGGAGAAGTTTCAATAGAAAGAGACTCAATTTCTTGGAACGTATTGTCGCACACCACTATTCATGAAACACAATCATTGCATTCTGGAAGCAATGATGAAACATTTGTAAGAAGAACTCGACGGAGACAATATAATCCCGAAGCTGAAAATAGAAACTCATTAGTGAATATATTAGGAAGAACTATTGTGAATGAAGATGGGAGTGTTACCACCAATATAACTAAGCAACAATTGCCTTTGCTAGAAGGTAGCATTCAATCTACTGCAGCTGAAGGTATATTAAGAGTTCTATTATATTAAATAGTATTTTTGCTTTCAAGAATTCGTTTTTGATTTTTTTTACATCTTAGACTTGGAACGGACAAATGAGAGTGAAAGCTCAACAATGAATATTACAATTGCTGAACATGATTTTTGTGATGACTCTGATAGAGAATAAAATAATCTTTCAACCTCTGACCCTAGACGAAAACATCGTAAGTATTACAATTTTTAGGCCTCAATACCAACCTTAAATATTAGGTTCCCAAAAAATGGTCCTTCAATTTTGTTGTAGGAAAATTTATGGACGCAATGAATTTAGGACCTCCAACACAAGTATGTGAACACTGTGGAGCTCAACTTTGGTATGAGGAGAGAGCAATTAAATCTAGAAAGCCTAAGAAGCCTAAATTCGGTTTATGTTGTTCAGAAGGCAGAGTTGAACTTTCGTTTTTGAAGGATCCTCCACCTTTTCTTAAAAGATTGCTCAGCATGAGCAATGATCAGAGATCAAACAAATTTCGAGTGGGGATAAGAATCTATAATTCTCTCTTCGCTTTCACTTCTTTGGGAGGTAATATAGATCGATTAGTGAATAATGGTATTGCTCCATATGTTTTCCGTCTAAATGGCAAAAATCATCACAGAATTGGATCTCTTATTCCTGTTGATGGCCAAAAGACACAATTTGCACAGCTTTATATTTATGATACTAAGAATGAGATAGTAAACAGAATTGATGCTGTTACATCTGGTGATCATAGAAAAGATGTGGACATGGATATTGTCATTGGATTATTAAATATGTTAGACAATTGCAATCAATTGGTCAAGTACTTCCGGATGGCTAGGGACAGATTCAATGAGTCTAATATGCATGATGTAAGGATACGGCTTATTGGAAGTCGCAATTCTGATTCTAGGCAATATGACTTGCCTGATACTTCTGAAGTTGCTGCTATTATTGTTGGAGATTTAAATACCGAAAATTGTGAAAGGGATATTATTGTTGAAAACCAGAGTTCGGGATTGCAACGTATATATGGAAGTCATCCAAGCTATATGGCTTTACAATATCCATTGCTTTTTCCTTACGGTGAGGATGGGTATAGATCTGATATACGTTATAAGAATTTTGATGGAACAAGATCTAAAAAAAGAGAATCAATAACAATGAGGGAATATTATGCTTTTAGACTTCAACAAAGATCTCATGAAGGTAACACATTGTTGCTTGGTGGAAGGCTTTTTCAACAATTCATAGTCGATGCCTATACTTCCATTGAAGAGGAAAGATTACAATGGGTAAGGCAAAACCAATTGAAATTAAGATCTGAACTATATGGTGGGCTTAAAGATGCTATGCTTCGTGGTGATACAAATCCAAAAACAGTAGGAAAGCAGATCATCTTACCTTCCTCTTTTACTGGAAGCCCAAGATACATGGCTCAGAAATATCAAGATGCAATGGCTATATGTAGAAAGGTGGGATATCCAGATATGTTTATGACATTTACTTGCAATCCAAAATGGTCTGAAATCACACAGTGCTTGGAATTTATAGAAGGCCAAAATGTTGAGGACCGACCAGATATTGTAACAAGGGTTTTTAAAATAAAGTTGGATGAATTATTACATGATTTGAAGCATAAATCCCATTTTGGAAGAGTCATTGCAGTAGTATACACAATCGAATTTCAGAAAAGAGGACTTCCGCATGCACATATTCTCCTTTTCTTGGATCCAAAAGATAAGTGCCCAAACCCCACAAACATTGACAGTATTATTACAGCAGAAATACCAGATCCACATGAAGATCCAATTGCTTATGAAGATGTAAAACAGTTTATGATGCATGGGCCATGTGGATATGCAAACCCAAGATCACCTTGAATGATTAATGATAAACATACAAAACATTTTCCAAAAAAATTTTATGAAGAGACAACTATCGATGAAGAAGGTTTCCCATTTATAGAAGAAGAAATGATGGGAAGACAATAGTAAAAAATGGAATTACTTTGGATAATCGGTATGTTGTGCCATATAATGTAGACTTACTGGTAAAGTAGCAGTCACATTTGAATGTGGAATGGTGCAATAGATCTTGATCGATTAAATATTTATTTAAATACATAAATAAGGGACCAGATAGAGTCACAATTGTTTTACAAGAAAATCTGCCAGGTACTGATAATGACGAACCACAACCAAGCATTGTTGTTGATGAGACCAAAGCATATTTGGACTGTAGGTATATTTTAGCTTCTGAAGCATGTTGGAGAATATTTGAATTTCTGATTTAGTTTCGGAATCCACCAGTTGAAAGATTAAACTTTCATTTGGAAAATGAAAATCCCATTATATATCCAGAAAATTCAAATTTGGACAACATTTTACAAAAGCCAGGAATCAAAGACACAAAATTTACTGAATGGATGAAAACTAATGAAGCTTTTGAAGATGCTCGTGAGTTAACTTATGCTGAATTTCCTACAAAATGGGTATGGCATCAAAATGTTAGGCAATGGAAATGAAGAAAAGGTAGAAAATGTATTGGAAGAGTATATAATGCTCACCCTTCAAGTGGAGATCGATTTTACTTGAGAATGTTGCTTAACATTGTCAAAGGCCCAAAAAACTTTAAAGAGATTGTTAGGTTCTAAAGATTTAGGAATTTATTTATTTAGAACTCTAATTAGTATTGTTGGCAAACCATGATCAAAACAGGTTGTTTAGTCTTGTTTAGGCTTGTTCAAAGTTATGTCTTTCATGTAAAGTTGGAATCGAGAGGCTGCAGATGCATTGATGCATTTCAGCCTGGCTTGATCGATCGAAAGAAAGACTTGATCGATCGAATCTCGGCCAGAATGCATTTCTGCAGAATTTTCCAACTCAGCCCTAACTCATTAAACGTTTTGGGTTTTCTGTTTTTACCCTAGGTATATAAAGAAAAACCCTAGCCACGTTTTATGAGTTGCTCCTGTTGTATTGTTGCTCATACTTTTCTGTTTTGTGTAAATCTCTTGTGAGATCTAGAGGAGCTTTCCTTTACACAAAACTTAGGGTATTCAAGGTAGAGATAGTATCAACATCTTGATGATCAACTCGGTTGCTGCCATTGGAATAAAGAATAACAAGCGTGAGTGCTTGTAGCTGATTGGAGAATCCAAGAAAGAAGGAGTCCGTGGATTCGGAGCTTGCACGTGGTCGTGTCAGTAAGTTCTACTGGTAGGTAGTATTAGGAAGTCAAGCGGGGAGCTTGTAAGTCCTTTTGTATGAACTTCGATTCTTTCGCATAGTGGATTCAGGTTTACCTTGAGGATAGCTAGATCAAATCCTCCCCAGGTTTTGACTGTGTGGTTTCCTGGGTGATCATATCTTATGTTATTTATTATTCCGCTGCTTTATATTTTTGATATGATTGTATGCTTGTGATAACCTAGAATTGCATAATTGGACTAAGTTAATCACTTGGCTAATTAACTAGGTTAATCTGGTTGGTTTAAGGGGTCTAAAACCGTTCAAAGATAATGACTGTAAAAAATATTACTTATCCTACTTATAAAGATGCATGCTATGCACTTGGGCTTCTAGATGATGATAAAGAGTGGCATGAATGCATAAATGAAGCTGCACATTGGGCCAGTGGCAAGCAATTACGCCAACTATTTGTTACCATACTCATGTTTTGTGAAGTATTTGATCCTTTAACTTTACGGGATTCTAATTGGAAAATTCTTACTAAAGATATACTTAATAGACAAAGACATATCTCCCATTTTCATGATTTGATATTATCTGATAGTCAATTGAAAAATTATGGCTTGTATGAAATTGATCAAATCGTCCAACAATATGGGAAATCTTTGAAAGACTATCCTCAAATGCCTCAGCCAGATGTAAATATTCTTATTCATAAAGGAAATAGACTTATTGAAGAAGAAATGTCATATGATATAGGAAGTTTGCAAAAAGAACATGAGATCTTGATATCTGGCCTTAACAATGAACAAAGAAACATCTATAATTCTATAATGGAAGCTGTTTTTTCTGAAAGTGGGGGCATGTTTTTTGTCTATGGTCATGGTGGAACGGGAAAAACATACCTTTATAGAACAATTTTGGCTGCTATAAGATCAAAAGGAAAAATTGCTCTTGCAGTTGCTTCTTCAGGTATTGCTGCTCTTTTACTTCCCGGTGGACGGATAGCACATTCACGATTCCACATCCCAATTAATGTCAATGATGAGTCAACTTGTGAAATAAAGCAAAAAACACAGGTAGCAGAACTTCTTTTGAAAACAAGTATAATACTTTGGGATGAGGCACCAATGGCAAACAGAAATTGCTTTGAAGCTGTTAATCGCAGCCTTCAAGATATACTGTAAATTGAAGATCCAACGAATTTGGAAAAACATTTTGGTGTCAAAGTTGTGGTTTTAGGTGGTGATTTTCGACAAATACTTCCAGTTGTGAAAAAGGGAAGACGTGAAGATATTGTCCAATCTACAATTTGTCAGTCACACTTATGGAATTATTGTCATGTGTTTAAACTACAACAAAATATGAGACTTATGCAGAACAATATGAGTGAAGTAGAAGAATTATCTATACAAGACTTTAGTGAATGGATTTTAAAAATAGGTAATGGTGATTTGGGAGAAGGTGATGGTGACAATAACATTACAATTCCTCATGATCTAATCATCCAACCTACACAAAATCCACTAGAAGATATCATTAATAGCACATACCCTGATTTGGATGCTCAATACATGGATGCAAGTTACATTCAAGAAAGGGCAATTCTTGGCCCTACAAATGAAGTTGTAGAGGAGTTAAATGACTACATTATCTCATCAATAAATGGAGTAGAACATGAATATTTGAGTTCAGATTCTATTTGCAAGGCTTCTTTGAATGTTCCTGATCAAGACATTTTATACCCTATTGAGTTTTTAAATAGCTTAAGATTTCCAGGATTGCCAAATCATAAGTTGACATTAAAAGTAGGCTTACCTATTATGTTGCTTAGAAACTTAAACCAGAATGAAGGGCTTTGTAATGGAACAAGGCTGATTATTACAAAGCTGGCTACATGGGTTATAGAAGCAAAAATTATTACTGGCACTAATATAGGCACATGCGTGTTCATTCCGAGGATAACATTATCTCCAAGTGATTCGAAATGGCCTTTTGTTCTAAAGAGGAGACAATTCACAATTTCTGTGTGTTTTGCAATGACAATAAATAAAAGCCAAGGACAGTCATTGAAACATGTGGGAGTTTATTTGTCTAAACCAGTTTTCAGTCATGGGCAATTGTATGTTGAAGTTTCTAGAGTAACAAGCAGAAATGGGTTGAAGTTCCGCATAATTAATGATGAAACTGATCAAAGTTGTGAAACAAAAAACATTGTGTACAAGGAGGTTTTCACCAAACTTATTTAAGATGTTGGTCATATAAGGTAAAATAAATTTATATGTTAAAAGCTCATATATACATCTGTACAACTCTTCCTTTTTAGTTCTTATTTAAATTGTTGCGGTGTCTTTACTTCCTTTAGGCATACAAAATACATTGTCTTTCAAGCTTCAGCTCAAACTTACAATTGTAATGGTATAATATTTGTAGTACTTAACATGTCGAAAAAACACTTTAACTGCTATAACAATTGTATGGTCGACGATTAAATAGAAACAGACCTCATTTATTTAAAAAATTCAAACCAATATGGTTTTTGACTTAAATAGTTACTAGAATTAAAAAATAATAATTACGCAACTTTAAAAATAACAGACTTATTAGTGTGTTTGAGTTTATTTATTTAATATTATTCTACCTGGTTACTGCTAAAGAAATGAAACTATAGATTAAATGTTTGATTACTATTGAAATGCCATCACTTTATTTCACTAATTGTCATATTGAATTATGTATGCAGGCAAAGTTCAAAAACTTAAAGATGATGGAGTTCAGTTTTCTTAATCAGCTCTCAAACAAGAGTGGCAAGTCCAAAATCAAAATTAGAGTATCAAGAATGTGGGATGCTGTAAATAGAAACAATCAAGAAATTATTAGTTCAGATATGATTCTTATTGATGAATAGGTTTGTATAAGTTTTAAAAAAAAACACATCAAAACATTTCTTATACATTATATATATTATTCACTTTATATACCTTCAACTAACATCTTTTGCTTGCAAAATAATGCAATACATTCAACCATTCATAAGAATATTTCAAAAAAACTCAAACCTTTTCTGAAAGAAGTGCAGCTGTATGCATTATCAAACTTTGAAGTTGGTACTTGCAATGAATTCTATAGGCCAATTCAAAATGAGCATAAGATCATATTCTTGCCAACAACCAACATTCAAGAACTAACAGAAACTGAAGTCAATATACCTCATCATAAATTTGAATTTGTTGACTACAACACCATCGTTCAACGACTTAACAACCATGTCCAGCTATCAGGTATTAAATTAATTGAATATAAATTTTGCATTCTATTATTGTTAGAAAATCTTACATTATATTGTTGTTATATAAAGCACATTATATCATTATCATAAATGAAAATAACTAACATTAGAATTTTTATTATGCATAGATATTATTGCAAAAGTGGTTGCTATCGGTCCAATTGAACATCCTAGCATTAAAGGATCAAATGTTGTAATGAGGAACATAACTGTCATGACTATACAGTACGTTTTAATTCTTACAAGTTCCAATACATTGAATATATATAATATAAATTTACATTAATAACAATATTTTAACAGAGGAAATAAAATAAAGCTTATCCTTTGGCGACTAGTTGCAAATGAAATTGATGATAACCTCTTCAAAAGGAATCCGGGACCTTTTATTATAGTTGCTACATGTCTAATTGTGAAAACTTTTAAAGGTCAGTACATTGTTTCTTTTATTTGCATATTTATAACTACATTAATAAATTACATGTGCATTTTAAAAAATTACTCCATATAAATGTAGGGGAATATAACTTATCATCTACAAGCAGAACAAAAATTTATATAAATTTGGAGATTCCAGAGACTTCTGTGTTTATGGATCAATAAGTAATCTATATCATTTTAGCAATATATGTTATATAATATTTTACAGTATACGCAAGCTTAGACTAACTTCTTTATGTTTCAATCATAGGGAAGTGAAAAATGATCATCTTATAGAAGAGCTGCCAAGACAATTTAAGCCACAGAGAACAATTGAAGAAGAGATGAACAATAGCAGAAGAACCATAATTGAAATATTAAACATGGTCTGGAACTCTGAAAATAAGGTAAGGGAAAAGTTCTTCAAAAGAAAAATCCTAAAATGAAATTGTCAATGGCATGTTAAATTTTACAAATAAATCATTCAATAAATTTGAAATTCTAGGAGACTATCTTCACCTGCCATGGAAAGATTACAAAAATTGAAACAACTTTTGGTTGGTACTTTATGTCATGCAAAATATGTCATAGAAAGGTTAAACCAAGAGGTGAACATTTGTGGTGTGATCGTTGTAACAACCTGGCAAGCTTCCCAATCCCAAGGTATGTATAATATAAAAGTATAAATATATAAAGAAAAGAGAAAAAAAAAATTTAATTAAAATTATATCTACCATGCCTTCTTTCAGGTATAGAATTGAACTGAAAGTTGAAGATGACACAGGATTGGCAACATTCATTTTATTTGATTCTATGGCTGAAAATTACTCCATATATCAGCAAAAGAACTTATAAATAAATGTTCACAGGTGAGAATTTGAAATTCACAAATAGTACTTAATATATTCTTTAGTATAATTGAACTAACAATTTATGTCCTGCTATTTCTACAAGGTACCTGAAGAGTTTGACTTGCCTATACAAATAGCAAACCTTATTGGGAAAACATTTGTCTTCCAATTGGAACTCAATGATTATAACCTCAAACAAGGATGGGAGATCTACACAGTAAAGAAAGTTTTTGATCCTGTTATGCAGACTGACAATTCAGTTAAACTTGATCAAATAACTGATGTGAGTACTTTTATATTAAATTTAAATAAAAAAATTAGATATTTTTAATGTTACTTATTCATATCATAATAAAATTTACACCATATTCTTTTAACAGTATTATATAAGCGATGCTACAAATGATTCTGACAACAACTTACCAAGTGAAAAAGATGCTAATCCTACAAATGATGCAAGTAATGTACAGCTCACACCTATTGCAAATCGACAAAAGAGGAAGAGGAAACAAAAACTCCTTTAATCTATTGAAGCTTATGTTACAAATTATTTCAACTTTTCTTACAATAATGCAATCACCATTAGAAGGTGTTCTGCTATCTGTTCGGAATAGATAAACGACCTTACAAAATAGGTAACGAAGGAATAGGTGGCGTTAAATATTCTGAGAATTTGATGTTAATGGTTTTGTCTACGTGTGTCTTGGCTTTATTTGATGGATGCATGTTGTCCACCTGTTGTATTGGTTTTATTTGATGTATAAATGATGGTCCACCTGTTGTTTTCTCATGTTTTTGGCAATTTACTGGTTTTGCATGATTGTCCACCTGTTGTGTTGGTTTTATTTGATGGATGCATGATAGTCCACCTGTTAATTTCTCATGATAGTCTACGTGTTGTATTGATTTTACTTGTGGAAGCTTTCATGGTCTGCTTTACTGAAACATTCAACTTTTCTCACAAAAAAGAAAAAAAAAAACCTTTTACTGTGGGCTTATATTGCTTTAGCCCATGGTCTGTTAACCCTGCCCAAAATTTATCTTTGGGATTGAATCTGTATTCATGAATACATAGGATCAAATGGCCCATATTTAATATAGGATTCATTTATGACAGTGCCAATTTGTAATGATGATATAGGATTCAATAGAATTTATAAAATAAAATATAAAAAAAATCAGAATGTAATGCATACGAATTCTTGGTGCGTATAAAAGCATGACACGGCACTTGATGCAAAGAAATATAGGTTCAAAAATCAAAAGAGATTTACAAAAACAATCACGGCAGAAAACTAGAACATCAAGAAATCAGTTTTTCTTTAATTCTAAAATTCAATCACATGTTATATATTTTCTAAATTTTCTTTATTTATAATGAACGATGATATATTCATCACGTTTGTATATGTTGAGACAATGTTGTCACTTTTAGATGGTTCTTGGACTTAAAAATTCATTATTTCTCATTTCACCTATTGGTTTTTCTTTGTGGGTGTTAACAAATGTCTGAAACGTATAGCTATTAGCAAATGTTTTAGTTACATGATTTTATTTTACAAATTCAATTTTGGTGTTGTAGTAAAATAAACCAAGATTAAATTTTATATTATACTCAATAACTTACCCGTGCATCGCATGGGTTATCGACTAGTATATATAATAGTCAAACCTATAACTGTAGTACATATACTATAATTAAGATTATACCAAATTTTGTTTGTTGATGATAATGATACTGATGTACCATATGGTATTAATAAAATTTTGAAATCAAAAAGCTTTTTGTGAAGATGGATCAAGATCTCTCAGTAATTTATTCTCAGCAGAAGGAAAGGATCTAGCCATTCTCAAAAGGAAAAGTTCCAACCTGAATCTGATATTTTATTGTGAGTGGGACAAGGAAGATAAAAAAGAAAACAAAAAAACAAGGGGCTCTTAACATCGTTTGTTTTTTTCAAAAAAAAAAAAAAAAAAAATCGTTTGTTGGAGTATTTAATTAAACAAGTGGCTGAAAGTTATAAAGGAAAACCTAAAGATATCATTTAAGGTATTAATTGTATCTAAATTTTGCCTTATATATCAGTTATACTTAAATTATTATCTTCTTTATAGTAATCTCTCTTCCTTAAAATGTAGTCAATTAGCTCGAGAACCTCCTGTTATAAGTGTCTTATCTATTGTTGAATTATGTTTTTGTTTGGAATGTATTTGTCTCTAACCAATCTCATAATGCATGAATGGGCATATAAATATATATATATATATATATATATTGATGAAGCAGAAAATTGACCTCGTCAGTATTGATGGACGATTTCTGGTACCTGTTGCTAAGAAAAGAAAGAGAAGGGAGGGTTCTATCGGCGTGAGACCAGCTGAGAATACTCCGATGCTAAAGTCAGATTATAAGTTCTCAAAAGAAATTTCTCACAATTCTCTCTCAATGTTTTCATGTGTTTTACCTCAGTTCTATTTCCCTTTTTATAGCTTGCCTCGGGTTGGTGCAGTTATGTCTGTTAATGCTGCCCTGAGCGTTTTTCTTCTAAAAGGAACATGGCATTAATTGACAATGATGATTCCATTTAAGGTGTAACGGGTGACTGTTGTGCCATTATTGCCTTTGTAACTATTCTGGCGTAGTTGTTGCTTGTTAGCTGTCCTGATGGCATTCATTTGCGCCTTCAATGTGCGTAGACCTATCTTCATACATACTAACGGGGTCTTGCCCTTGTGCCCGTCTCTACCTTGGACGCAGTTGAGGTCGTCTCTCATCTAGACGACCTAACATTGATACTCATTAGTTGCCCCCCTATTCCGTGGTCGTCATGAATTTGGATGAACTCAAGAGTGTGATTAGGCGCGACGATACGTATCTTCTCGGTTCCTGAAATTTTGACTTTCATCTTAAATGCGAAACGACTGGCTTCCAAGAAACAAACACGAGTAGGCCTTTTGTTTGTGGCGTGTGTGTGATTTCCTAGATTTTTGCACACCTTAATTTAATTTTTCCTTTTTAGAAAAACCGTTCTTCTTCCTCCGCCCTATTTGTTTTGGACTTTGATTTGCTAAGGAATCTTCATACTTCAATTTCTCTTGGTAAGACCTCTTTCTCACATGTTTTGATGGTTGGTTTTGAATTCGTTAGCCAAGAGTGCCCCTCAATTTCATTCTTCTTTGGTAGGTTAGGGGTTTTCTTAGAATATTCTGCTGGTCGTCGTCCCCAAGCTGGCTTATTTGTGCCCCGTTCTTCTGCTTTTAAGCCCGTTTTGCTTTTTCTCTATCCCTTGATTAGGCAATCCTTGATAAGATACCATTCTGAGATGTCTAGCATTGAGTATAGGGCAGATGATGTTAGGTCGAGTGAGTTGGAGACAGGATTGTCTTCTAGTGCAGAATCTTTGAGAAAGATAGTTAATACTGCAGTTTCTAAGTTGCCTTCGTCCTCATCTTCGCGCCCCTTGCATGCTCTTTCTGAGTCTTGTTCCTTAAAGGGGAGTAACCTAAGAGGTTTTAGGAAAAGGTTTCAATTTCCTAAAGGTACCTTTGTTAAATTACCTCACCTGGGTGAAAAAGCTTGCAATTTTGCTCACGGGGAGGTATGTTTTTACGAGGTTGACTTTCTAAGTGGCCTCCGTTTCCCCGTCCATCCATTTATTATGCAATTGTTGAACGAATTTCAAATTGCCCCTAGTCAACTCATCCCCAATGCCTGGAGGACGATCATTATTTGTATGTCTATTTGGATGTTTGCTTGCAATGGGGAAATGATAACTTTGAATGAATTTTTGTTTTTGTACCGTTTGAAAGCCTCTACCCATTACGGTTATTTCAAGCTTTCACCTTAGGATAGGAAATCTAGGGCGATTAGAGGTTTTCCTTCTTCCTTTCATGATTGGAAATCACGATACTTCTTTGTTTCTGGGAAGGGTTGGGAAACCCTATCTGACGATTTTTGGGGGGAAGTCCTAAGATTACTACGAAAATGGGAAGTCCTAGCGCTTGGTGTGTATTTCCGTCATCCTTTTTTGTATCTTTTCAACGTCTGGAGTACTCGCCTAACGAATTTCTTTTTCTGGTTCTCCACAGTGCTTGATCGTCCTGACCTGGAATACAAACATCGCCACCAAGTTCGTGCTGCGCTCGCCTACTCACGTGAAGTAGAGGACTTTGACAATTTTGTTGATCCTCGTCATTTATTTGATTGCTGCTTAGGTCCTGAACCTTCGAAGTACGTCTTGGAGAAAATACGACGAGAAGAGAAAAGTAAGCTCGTCCATCCCCCACTTTTTTTTTTTTTTTTTTTTTTCAGTTGGGAGTTGCTCCTCTCTCTTTCTCTTCCCCCTTTTCTTTTAGCAGAAATGACCACCCGATATAGTAAAGACAAGTATGCCCGCATTAAGAATTTGAAGAACGAACCTCTAGCCAACTTGACTTCTAACAAGAATAAGAGAAAGCTAAATGTCGATAAAGCTGATGCTGCTGTTCCAACTCCGTCTGTCCATACTGCCTCTCCTTCTCTAGAAGTGACTGCTGCTACTCCTCACACTTACTTGTGCAAGGGGTAAGAGTAAAGTGGGGATGAGCGTATGGGACAACCCTGCTAAAGCCTTGGGCCGTGCGCACAATGTAATTACCAATGACGAATTGAAGGGTTTATTGTCAATTCCTTCCCATGAGCTCGTCAGTTGACATATTCACAAGCTGGTACAAGTATGCGATTCTGATCTCCCTGTGTTTCTTTCTCAATTTACTTATACATGTAGATGTGCATAATTTCTCCTTCTTATCTTACTTGTTTCGATCAAGTCCTTAGGGAGTCACTGCACATTACAACTGATTATTTGAATGTGGAGGAGAAGGTCGTGATGGCTATGTCAAAAGCAGAATCCGTTGAGGTCAAATGCTCACAGTTGAAGAAAGATCTGATCGTTGCGATGAACGAAAGGAACGATGCGAACCAGAAAGTGAAGGAACTCACTGAAGCCTTGTGTGTGGAGAAGGCCCTCATTGTTCAGAAGGACGAGGAGATTCAAGTTGCTCTTCTAAAGACTGATGATGAGAGAGAGAAGATTGTTGGAAAATTTAGACTTCGGTTGATAGAATTAACAAGTTTTAAACCTAAGTTGTTAATTAGATTTATTATGAATAAAACTTGTTAAAATAAACAAACATCAATATCATGTCAAAATCATGCAGCGGAAAAATAAATAAGACAAGATATGATGACCCAGGAAAACCAATGAAACAAACTAGTTTCACAGTAAAAAACCCGGGAGGAAATCTTCCCAAAAAGCAATCCACTATAGTAAAGAGAAGTTTCAGATCTAGTTCAAAACCTTTGTCCCTAGACTCTACAATCCCCGTAGATGAACTTACAGTAGAAACTTTCTACCACTTCAGAACCTCTTAACTCTTCAATATATAAACGCCACCCTTTTGATGCACGAATCCCAATACGTGACTAACCAAAGATGCACGAATCCACATACATGACTAACCAAAGATGCACGACTCCACATACATGACTAACACACCAACTTGAAGAAGATTGTTGGCTACAAAGTTCTTCACTTCATCAACAATGAAGATCAAGAAGCACTTGGTTACAAAACCCTAAGGCACAAAAGACGCAATAGCTTCTTTCAGAGAGAATAAGGCATCGATCACCTTTTGCATATATTCTCCTTGTATTCTCTTATGTGACGGCCTCTAAAATAAGTCTTATATATGTCTAGGATTGTAAGAAAAGAAATCCTACACATACATGTTAGCATGGGCCAAAAATCAGATCTGAAAATCTGAATTTCGTAAAGCTCAGTAATTCTCGATCAATTGATGAGGTGTTGAGGAGGTGTCGAGCCTATCTGTTGCGAGCTATCGAGGAGCTATCGAGGGGACAAAAAATTACTCGATCGATTGACCTAGCTATCGAGAGGTGTCAAGAATGTGATAACAATCAACTGAAGATCTCGATAGATAGCCTAGCTGTCGAGAGGTGTCGAGTAGCTATCGAGCTTTAAAAAATCGGCATTTCTTCACTTGTTTCTTGGACAGATTTGCATGCTTCAATACGAGACTTGAACTCTTGTTCCTTGAAGTATTAAATACGTCCTAGATCTACCCAAATACAAGTAAAGTGCGTTTTGTCAAAGGATTAGCCAACTACATAAAATATTGACATATGTTCCTAACATGATCCACATCTGTCCTAACAAAGATCATCTAAAAGTTCAAGTAATTAGAGGAGTTCTCCGATCTTCTGTTCATGCAGTACTTTAAGGGTTTTGAGCTCCTACACCAGTGGATGATGAAACATCATAGCCTGACCGTAGATTTTTCTGGCCTGGATTTTGAGAAGATTGATACAGAGATTCTTGAAGATGAAGAAAAGGAGCAAGAAGGAACCGAATCTGGTACTAAAGAAGAACACAAGGTTGCTGAAAAAGACGTTGATGAGTTTACCATTCCTGCCTCGTGATTTCCTCTTCTTTGTTTTTACTTTATTTTTGAGAATGATGGGTTCCCCCTTTGTTTTTTGGGGGCCCTTTAAGAAACAATGGTTGCCTCCTTGTTTTGAGGCTATTATCTTGAATAATTCTCTGCTCTATTTATGCTATAACTTGGTTGTTTTATGTTATAACTTTGTTGTTGGATGTTCTTGTGATTCTATCTTTGCTGAACCTTGTTGACGAGGTTTTGAGGCCTTGTGTAAGTTGAGCTCGAACTCATCATTCACATGTCTTGGACCTTGACCTCGTCACTTAATGTTTTTATCACTTATCTTATATTTTTACCTTGTCATTCATATTGACGGTATTGTATCCTTGTGATTTAAACATAAAGTTTTTATCTTTTATCTTGGATTTTTACCTCGTCATTCATATTGACGAGACTTTTATCCTTGTGATTTAAACATAAAGTTTTTATCACTTATCTTGGATTTTTACCTCATCATTCATATTGACAAGACTTTTATCCTTGTGATTTAAAAATAAAGTTTTTATCGCTTATCTTGGATTTTTACTCGTCATTCATATTGATGGGATTTTTATCCTTGTGGTTTAAACATAAAGTTTTTATCACTTATCTTGGATTTTTACCCGTCATTCATATTGACGGGATTTTTATCCTTTGGACATTTACCATTAAAGGAAATAACCTCAGTAGATTTTTTTCTTGTCTTATTCATCCTTGCTAATAAAGATGGGTTACAAGGGTATAAATTCATGGAAACACAAAAGGTGCTAAAAATAAAGTACTGAAAGATAAATACATAAAACAATGAAATTGATGTCCCGCTTATCCATAGGTGAATAAATGAGATGTTCCAAACCCTGGAACTTATTAAGGCTACTCCGAATCTACTCCCTTACTGATAATACTTCTTAAGGTGCTCTGCATTCCACAGACGAGGCAAGGGTTTTCCATTCGTATCCTCTAAATAGTAGCTTCCTCTTCTTGAATAACGAATGACCTTGTATGAGCCCTCCCAGTTGGGGCCTAGTTTCCCTTCGTCTAGATCTTTGGTAGCCTGTGAAACTTTCCATAGAACAATATCTCCAGGATTAAAGCATTTCAGCTTGACCCTCTGGTTGTAATACCTCGTCATTCTTTCCTGATACAAGGCATCCTCTGGGCTACATCTTCCCTGACCTCAGGTAAATAGTCCAAGGCTAGCTTGAGGCCTTCGTCATTGCTTCACTCGTCATGCCATGTCCTTCTAAGGCTTGACACTCTAACTTCCACAGGAATTACTGCTTCTGTCCCAAATGTCATTTTGAAGGGTGTTTCACCTGTTAGGGTTCTTACCATCGTTTTGTAAGCCCACAACACTCCTGGGAGCTCGTCAGGCCATGCCCCTTTTGCCCTTTCAAGTCGGGTTTTGATCAACTTGAGCAAAGTCTGATTTGTGACCTCTGTTTGGCCATTGGCCTGTGGGTGATCAGGTGAAGAATAACGGTTCCTTATTCCCAGCTCTTTGCAGAAATCCCTAAACTTATGATTGTCAAACTGCCGTCCATTGTTAGAGATAATGATTCGTGGAATCCCAAATCGGCAAACAAGATTCTTCCACACAAAGTGCTTTATCTTGGCCTCCGTTATGACTGCCAAAGGTTTGCTTCCACCCATTTCGTAAAATAATCAATAGTGATGACTAAGAATTTTACCTGCTTCTTACCAAGGGGTATGGGGCCCATTATGTCAATTCCCCATGTGGAGAATGGCCAGGGTGAAGTTATGCTCGTCAAGTGCTCCGCTGGGACATGTTGCACATTCCTAAAACGTTGGCACTTGTCGCACTTCTAGACGACTTGAGTCGTATCCTTCTACATTGTTGGCCAGAAATATCCTGCACGAATGACCTGTTCGACGAGTGAACGTGGTTCGAAATGATTTCCACATACTCCCTCGTGGATCTCCCTGAGAACAAACTCAGCGTCTTGACTTTCCTTGCTTCTGTTGGATCTGACGGAAGATTGCCACTTTTGATGTAAGTGATTATTGGATCCATCCAACTTTCTTCTAATTGTGCATAATTCACATCAATTCCTTCAATGCTCAGAAGATACTGCACCTCCATGAGCAATCCAGGTCGTCACTCGCTAGTATCTGATGATGCCAGTCTAGCAACCTCATCAGCTTCAGAATTTTCTTCACAGGGTACTTGAATAATCTTGACATTATCAAAGTTAGAAATTAACTAATTATTCAATGCTAAGTACCTCTTCATTCTATCCTCCTTAGCCTCATACTCGTTGTTCATATGCCCAGTCACGAGTTTTGAATCAGAGTTCAACTTTAGGTTTCTCACACCCAGGGCCTTTACAACCCTCAAGCCCGTTAGGACGGCCTCATACTCCACTTCATTATTTGTTGTTGGGAATTGAAGTTAAACTTCGTATTTGAGGACGTCCTTCTCGGGGGAGAAGAGAATCACTCCTACTCCGCCTATGCCTGATGTCACTGAGCCATCTGTGTATATCGTCCAGTAATCTGATTCTGGATCTTAATCAGCTATAGTGAATTCAGCGACAAAGTCTGCCAGTGCCTGGGCCTTGACTGCTGTTCTGGGCTTATAATCAACGTCAAATTGGCTTAGTTCCACTGCTTATTGGACCATTCTCCCCGTTGCATCTGGCCTACCCATAGCCTTTCGCAATGGTTGGTCCGTCATGACTAGTATCGTGTGTGCTTGGAAGTAAGGACGGAGCTTTCTTGATGTAAAGATCAAGGCAAAAGCCAACTTTTCTATCCGTGGGTATCTTGCTTTCGCACCCTAGAAAGCCCGACTTATGTAGTAGACTAGTTTTTGAATCTAGAGCTCTTCTCGAGTCAATGCCGAACTTACAGCTGTCTGAGAGACGGCTAAGTATAGAAACAAATCTTCTCCTTCGATGGACGGACTTAGCAGCGGGGGCTTGGACAGGTAATCTTTAAGTGCTTGGAAAGCTGCTTTGCACTCATCTATCCATTGGAAAGCCTGCTTCAATGTCTTGAAGAACGGGAGGCATTTATCTGTAGCTCTGGATATGAATCTGTTCAAGGCTGCTATGTACCCCGTTAGTCTCTGAACTTCTTTCACATTCCTTGGGGATATCATATCTAGTATGGCTTTAACTTTCTAAGGGGTAGCCTCTATACCCCGTTGTGAGACCATGAACCCTAAAAACTTGCCTGATGATACTCCAAACACACACTTCCTTAATGTATCGAAAGTTTCTCTGAGGTCGTCCAAGTGCAGCTCTGCTTTCTTGTTCTTTACAAGCATGTCGTCTACATAGACCTCCATATTCCGCTCGATCTGCCTACTAAACATCTGGTTTACTAACCTCTGATAAGTAGCCCCTGCATTCTTCAGGCTAAATGGCATAACTCTATAACAATACAACCCCTGGCTGGTAACAAATGCTGTCTTTTCTTAGTCTTCTTCATTCATGCGGATCTAATTGTAGCCTGAGAATGCATCCATGAAAGTCAGTAAGATAGTAACTCATGGTCGACTATTGAATCCACAAGCTGATCAATCCTTGGAAGTGGAAAGCTATCCTTCGGGCAGGCGCAATTGAGATCTGTGAAATCTATGCACATATGCCATTTCCCGTTTGACTTTTTTACCATAACGACGTTGGCTAGCCATTCTGGGTAATAAACTTCTCTGATGAACCCAGTAGTCAAAAGCTTTTCTACTTTTTCCACAACAACTCTGTTTCTCTTAGGAGTAAAAACTCGTCGTTTTTGCTGGATGGGTTTTTTGGTAGGGTTGACATTCAGCCTATGCTCTATCACTTTATTGTCTATGCCCGGCATATCTTCATGAGTCCAGGTGAAGATATCTAGATTCTGCTTTAAGAATTCCACGATCCTAGTCTTCAAACTTGCGTCAAGTCCTACCCCCACTTTTGTTACCCTGGTAACGTCTCCTTCTACTAGGCTTACATCCTCCAGCTCTTGAGTAGACTTCTTTGATTCTTCTTCCACCATCCATGCATGGTTTTTTTTCGAGGCTAACACTGCTTGGTAGCATTCTCTAGCTAATAGCTGATCTCCGCATATTTGCCCTATCCCATTTGGGGTAGGGAATTTCACTTTTAGGCAGTAAGTCGAAGTTACAGCCTTGAGCCGATTTAATGTAGGTTGTCCCAAGATGACATTATAGGACGATGGAAAATCGACGATTAAAAAATCCACCTGCTTCATTATCCGAGCCGGATGTGCTCCTACTGTGATTGACAATGTGATGATGCCTTGTGGATAGATTCGATCTCCACTAAAGCTGACCAACGGGGACTTGAAAGGTCTAAGCCTTTTTGGATCTAACCTCAATTACTGGTAGGCCGTCATGTACATTATATCCTTGGAGCTCCCATTGTCAACTAACACTCTCCTTGTGTTGAAACCTTCAATCTCTAATACAATGACGAGTGGGTCATCATGAGGTTGCTTAATCCCAATGGCATCTCATTCAGAGAACGTAATGTCGTCACTCCCTGATCGTCTATATTTTGGGGGCGGATGCTTCATGTGAACACTGTTGACCTGCCTACAATAAGTCTTCTTTAGAGACTTGTATGACCCTCTAGTGATGGGCCCCCTTGTTATCGTCCGTATTTCACCAATGGCTTGCTTTGGATGATCCCGTCTGTCATCCTTGACATCGTCATGGGCTTTTTCCTTAGTCCTGGCCCTGGGGTTGTTGTCCTTCTTGATGAACCTTTGGAGCTTTCCCCGTTGGATCAGTTCTTCTATCTGTTCCTTCAGATCACGACATTCGTCAGTGTAGTGGTTGTGATCCTTATGAAAACGACAGTACTTCTTCGGATCGCGTTTTCTAGAGGATGTGCTTAATGGCTTAGGCCATTTTAGTCCTGGTTCATCCTTAATTTGCATCAGGATTTTGTCCGCAGGCATTACTAATGGGGTGAAATTCATCTTCTTCAAAGTGTCAAAACTGTTCTTATTGGATTTGATCTTTGAATACGAATTCTTATGATCCTTCTTCTTACCATGAGAATCACCAGGCTTGTCTTTCTTTCGTTTTCCTATTAACCCCTTCACAGTCAGAACGTCTTCACCATTCATATATTTCTAGGCTTTGAACAGGAGATCCATCATGGAGGTTGGAGGCGTCTTTCCTAACGGAAAAATGAAGTCGATGGAAGGTTGTCATTATCACTTGGTCGTCTGCCTCGTCAATCTCCAACATAGCCTTGTTGAAACGTTTCACATAATCTCTGAGGCTTTCTCCTTGTTGTTGCCTCATTGTCAGTAAGTAAGAAGTTAGCTTCTTGTGACGTTGTCCTCCAATGAAATAGCAAACAAATGAGTCGCTGAGCTGTTCGAAATTTGCTATAGAAGATGCTGGCAACTTACTAAACCAAACTCTAGCTGCCCCTCTAAGTGTGGTAGGGAAAGATCGGCAGATAACTTCATCAAGTGTCTGTTGGAGGTTTAGAATAGTCTTGAAGGCCCCTATATGGTCAAGAGGGTCTTTTGTGCCATCATAAAACTCCAACTGCGGCAGGCGAAACTTCGGAGGCAGAGGGCACTCCAAAACGCTGGCTGTGAAAGATGAATCTGTTCGTTTGAGCATGCCATCAAGATTCATCGCTGTCTTCCCTTTCATGGCATTCTTCACTTCGTCGAGTTCCCTTCTTAAGGTTTTCATCATGTGATCATTGTCATGCATAGACTGGCTTATGTATTTGGTTGCTTCTTTTCCCTTATTGTTTTTAGGACTGCTGGCCTCCTCGTCATGTCGACTGTGGTTACGTTGATGATGCGAGGCATTGCTGCCCTCTGGGCAAGCTCGGGGTTTCAACTCCTCATTCTGTTTCATCAGCTCTTGTACATTCATTGTTAGAGCTTGAATCTGTTGAGCCATCACCATAGGATCGGGAGTGGGTGCCGGTGCAGAATCCATCAAGTGATAGGAGCTTTATCAGTAGGAGCACAATGGTTTGAGAAAGGATCAACCCTTCGTTCCCCATAAACGGTGCCAAACTGATGAAGTAGAAAATTGACCTCGTCAATATGCTCCTCGTCAGTATTGATGGACAATCTTTGGTACCTGTTGCTAAGAAAAGAAAGACAAGGGAGGGTTCTGTCGGCGTGAGGCCAGCTGAGAATACTCCGATCCTAAAGTCAGATTATAAGTTCTTAAAAGAAATTTCTGACAATTCTCTCCCAATGTTTTCATGTGTTTTACCTCAGTTCTATTTCCCTTTTTATAGCTTGCCTCGGGTTGGTGCAGTTATGTCTGTTAATGCTGCCCTGAGCATTTTTCTCCTGAGAGGAACATGGCATTAATTTACAATGATGATTCCATTAAGGTGTAATGGGTGACCGTTGTGCCATTATTGCCTTTGTAGTTATTCTAGCGTAGTTATTGCTTGTCAACTGTCTTGATGGAATTCATCTACGCCTTCAATGTGCATAGCCTATCTTCATACATACTGATGGGGTCTTGCCCCTGTGCCCGTCTCTACCTTGGACGCAGCTGAGGTCGTCTCTCATCTAGACGACCTAATATTGATACTCGTCATATATATATATATATATATATATATATATATATATTATGTATGAATAATTGAAGCAGATAAAGCTAGTAAGTTATATTAAAATATTGAAGATTCAGGGTAGGTGTTTCGTGCTGGCCAGGAGGTTCATACCCTGACTTGGAATTTTATTTTTATTTTTTATTTTATATATATATATATATATAAGTTCTTTTACAAAAATTGTTTTAACTCCCTTAAAATAAATATTTGAACACCCTGACCATAAATTTTGTTTAAATCTAACTAAAATAAACTTGAATATGATCATTTTAATGCTATTTTCATAATAATTTCACAATAGAAAGTAAGTGACAAGTTGTAACTAGTTTTTATTTTGACCCACAATTGACATCACTTTTTTACCTTTCTTTTTTGCCAATATATTACTTTTTTTTACCTACCTTTAGCAACTTGCTACTTATATTTTGTTGTGAAATTTTTGTGCAAGTGTTGTGTCAACAACATTATTCTTAAAATATTTAATTTTCTAATAAAGAAAAAATGTTTCAAATTTTTGCTCATTTTTTAAAAATAAATAAATAAATAAACCTTCTATCTAGGACTCTAACTTACTTTTCTATTGGCAACAAAATGAAGTTGTTTTTCCATGCACTTTTCTTCTTCGTCAGCAAAAAATTACACTACTGTTCCAACCAACTGATCTATATTTATATCTGTGATTTCTTTCTTCATTCTCTTTATTTCTCTTTCTCCAATCTATGTTTTCTTAGTACAATAATTGTTTGATCAAGTAGTTTTCTTAGCTTTTATCTCTATTTGCTCCAATTCTAAGAGAGTGATCATGTGTATGGTTAAAAAACCGTACACTTCAAAAGCAAAAATTTATATCAGTTTCTTTTTTTTTTCTTAGTTCACATTTACTCCTAGTTCCACTCCTAAGTTTGTTATTATTCTTCTTTATCATATATTTTTATTTAATTAATATTACATATAAATATAATAAGTTATTATACATTCAATATATGGTTCTTGTCTTACTAATCTTTAAACTATTAATAATTCTTTAGACTATTACAAGATATAGCATGTATTGTGTACTAAATTGTATTTATTTTAGATTATTGTATATAATATGGAAGTTGTATATACAAAAAAAAAATTAATCATTTTATTTTTTAATCGCTCCCATGACAAATTCTTAACTCCGCCATCCCTCTAAAAAAACTCCTGGAGCTGCCATTGTGAATATTTGGATAAGTTGCAATTCTACAAAATTAATAATATATATAATTTTTTTTAAGAATGTAAACTATAATCAACGTTGAGTTTAATTTTTAAAATGAAACTATTAAGCAATCTGCTACTATTGAATAATTATGTCTGTAAGGCTTTGATCACCTTTTCAAACTAGGGTATCTTGATCCATCTTTGTCGAGAAATCCTACATAGAATTCAAAATGTTAAGTATTTTGTTAGACTTGTATGATTATATAATTAAAATTACCATATTTTAATAATTTAAACTTTTGAGACAATTAGTAATTTAACAGTAAACTTGACTTAATAACAATACATGCATACATTCAATGATACCTACTTTCCCCATGTATATTTTTATACTTGACTTAATAACAACCCAAAAAGCACTTTTTGAAACCATAAATAGAATATATGTGTTTGGTAATGTCTAAAAAGCAACTTTTTAGAAAAAGTTGCATTTTGAAAATGTGAAGAGAATGCGTGTTCTGCCAATGGAGCTGTTCAGAGCATTTTCCAAAAGCTCATGCGCATTGATAAATCCTACCATTGGACTCTGTGTTTAGCTACCAAATTGCCCTTCACATTTGATTGAAAATCTAACTTTACCCTTTGATAAATCAAAAGATAACACTCAAGCTAGATTCATCATTCCTCTCATCTCTCAGCTCTGCCCTCTACCCTCTCTGAAGCTCACTCACGCCATCCTCCCTTCTCTCTGCTTTGCCCTCTCCGTGCTGCTACAAGCCTCTCTGTGGTAAAAGTATCTCTTGCCTTTGTCATCTATTGAATCTTCTTCCTCTTCTTCTTTTTTCTTCTTCTTCTTCTTCAACATGCATTCATCTGCACATTTTTTTTTTAAATTTTATTTATGTCTATATCTGATATGAGAAAAACGTTTTGAAGGTAGATTTTTTTATCAAAAAAACACCAAGCAACACTGATCTGCTACCAAAAACCACAGGTACCACCAGAGATTTTGAAATATTTGTTGAAAATTTTTCAGATTTGTGCATGCTTTATCCATTCTTGCTAATGATATATTTGTTCTCTTTTGGGTACGGAAAAAATTTGTGGGTACATGCTTTGTATATTTTTTCTTTTGTGGATATATGCTCTGTATATTTCCATGTTCAAGTCACCTTTTAATTTATGACAAAAAATTGTCCAAGCCCCCTATGGACGACTAAATTTCTTAGTTTGAAATGAATCAAACAAGTAAAATAGTTGCACAAATGTGAATTTGTATTGATGAATGTGTGGTACAATTCTCTAATTTGATCTCCTTGAAAGACTTGTTGATTGGAATTGTAATAATGTAATTTTGACTCGAACACAAAATATTCCTCAATTTGGCTGAAGGGTGGATTGAAGACATTTGAAACAGAATCACAATGAATCTCTAGCTATGAGCTTGTTAGAAATTCTTTGTTCTTTACATTCTTCGTATGTTCTTTGTGTTCTTGGTGCGTTCTTCATCTTCAAAGGTTTGTGGTGGAAGTTCTTCGGTGCTTCAGAGGCTTGGATCCATAGAGCTTCATTGATTTATGATTTATTGAGGTTTCTGTAGGCTTTTATGCTTGATTCCAGTGAACTTTGAGATCTAGGCAGATAGTTTAGATGATTCTACTTCAAATGTTCTTCGATTTTGAGTTTGAAGTTCTTGAAGGGTTTGAGGCTTGATTCCTACAGAGCTTCTATACTTATGAGTGCTTCTGAATCTTCTCTGATGCTGCTTGTGCTTCAGATGGCTTGGTGTCTCCTTAAATTCCTTAGGAAGACTTCTATTTATAAGAGTTTGGAGGTGGGTGAGCGACACGTGGTAGAGTTTGATTGGTAACACATGTCACAGCCTGATTGGTCCGCTTATGTCATCGCTTACATGTGTGAGGTTGATTATGTCATCGCTTACACGTGCAAGGTTGCTTATGTCGTTGCTTACATGCGCTGATGTGTGATAGGTTTTTGCATGACACTTGGCAAATTTTTGTTGGTTTCTAAGTAGTGATAGCAAAACCTAGCAACAATATGTGGAGCTTTGTAATTGGTTGTATTTTGTGGACTTGGTAGTATGATGTGTTAGCTTGTGATAGGTCGGGAATTTTTCCTCTCTACAAATGCCCCCTCGAGACTCATTCACGCACACAGTTTTGGAGTGTGGTATGGGAATGAGTTTCGAAAATGGATTTTTTACACTTGACTCTTCAAATGAAGTAGTTGAAGGTGGTGGAGTTTTCAGCAAGATGAGATAATTTTCGAAGAGTAGACCCACCCATATGAAAGGCTTTGATGAGACTGAAAAGGGGTCTGCAAGTATTTTAATGTACTTGTGTGACCGAGCCTTCTCAACAGAGGTTAAGTTGGAATAATTTCAAAAGTCTTCCGTGGTACTTGGAGTGGGTTGGTGAGGCTGGAAGTTATTTGCAAGAAGTTGGATGTACTTGCAAGATTGAATCATTTCAGTAGAGGTTAAGCTGAGGTAATTTCAGAAGAGTATTTTGAATTGTTGGAGGCGATCATAGGGTGTAGAAGATGGGGAAGATGCGAGGATGGTGCCTGGGTACAGCATGCAGAGTCATAGGGCTAGCCTCGCGTTTTTAAGAAGTCCAGGCGAAGTAATTTCTGAAGAATATACTTTGGATTAGGGCGAGGACATGTGGGAAAGTGGTTGAATGTGCATGTGTCATTGTTTCACTCAGGTTAAGTTAAGGTAATTTTAAAAGCTTATGGATTATGGGTATGCTGATGTTGGTGGTGAAGAAGATGGCGATGAAGTAAAGTGAATGGGTAAAACATATGACACCATGGCGCTGGCCCTATACATTGGGGACTCTCTAGTGTAGATGTTTCTGGGAGGTACACCTTTGGATACGGGACTGACTGCATGCTAAATGAGGTCCGATAGCATCATACAAGCACATTCTATGAATTTCCACCGAACCTCATTTAGCATGCAGTCAGTCCCGTATCCAAAGGTGTACCTGCCAGAAACATCTACACTAGAGAGTCCCCAACGTACAGGGCCAGCCCCATGGTGTCGTATGTTTTACCCATTCACTTTACTTCATTGCCATCTTCTTCACCACCAACATCAGCATACCCAGAATCCATAAGCTTTTGAAATTACCTCAACTTAAGTTGGAGTAATTCCAGAAAGTGTGTTTTGAGGTGCTAGGAAAGATGACATTTGGGCCCAATGCTGGTGGGAACATGGAATGAGGCTTTGGCGACCATTTATCGACACCAAAGGCTAATTTCTGATGAGCTGGTACCTTGGAGGTCATCGCAAGTGTTGGATGGGAGAAAATTTGCAGGATACTCCAACACCTTTTACCACCTTCACCTAATGCCACTCGTTGGAAAAGCATAAAGAAATGAAAGGTGGAGCTAACTTGTGATCCTGATTTTAGAAACTAGCTAAGTTGTTGTTTGTTCCAAACTGCTACTTCTGCTAGAAGACCAAGCAATTGGTGAGGGACTATGGGAGCCCTGATCCTAAGAATAGGTGTCTTTGCTGGGCTTAGATTTCCTGGCCAACCAAGTCCAAGGAAGCATGGAACGATGATACCAGCCTGGTTATGAGTAATTTTATGGAAAATGTGGTCATTAAGGGGAGAAACAAAATTTGTTTGGATCTCAAAACTACAATGATGTTGTGAAGAGGGTTTCTACTGAACCATGAGAGGGTTGATTTCAAATTGATTATGAAGCAATATTGGTTGCTAGGTGTTGAGAATGATGAAGCCATAATGAGAAATGGCTGTGAGAAGGAGGACTTGAAAATTTGAAAGAAGCAAATCTTCATTTCATAATTCAGTGTGTTTTTCTTAATGAGTTTTTGATGAATACGACCCTTCTATTTATAGTGGAGAGATGAAGAACGGTAGATGGGTAGTTGAGAATGGCGGATGAGAATTTTTGGTGAGAATGGTGGATGAGAATTTTTTGTGAGAATGGTGGATGAGAACGGTAGGCACCGAACAAGTAGGCTAGAGACTGGTAGGCACCGGACAGGAATGGTAGGTTGAACTGGTGACCCAATGTAATTTCAAGTTCAAGACACACTTGTGAGAGTTCATCTGTACTTTGAAAGGGAAGCCTTGATGAAGTCTGGAGAATAACTCTAGGGGAATCCAGACCAAATGGATGAATCTCAAATTTTGATCTTAGGAGCTTAAGTTTTGGACACTACTAATACTTCGGAGAAGTGGGTTAGATAAGTGGTTTCCAAGTCCAAAAAAAATAAGTGGATTTCAAAATCAGAATCTATGTGAAAATTTGAATAGGACAAGCTTTATTCGGACATCTTGATTCTTGGTCAAAGTTCACATCAAAGTCAACAGCTGTAGAATCACACTATTTGAGCAATTTTGGATTCTCAAATAAAGAAATAGACCCCAAAATTGGAATCTACGGGAAAAATTGGGCAAGACAAGTCCTTCTTGAAAATTTTGACTTTCAGTCAAGATTTATGAAAAAGTCAACTTTCTGGAAATTTGACGTTTATGCAGTTTCTGAGTTTTGAATGACAAAACTGATCCCAAAATCGGAATGTACTTGAAAAACTGAGTGGGACAGGTCCATTTTGAAAATTTTGACTTTTTGGTCAAAATCAAAGTTCAACTTGGTCAAACCTTTTTCTTTCTCTCTCTCTCTTTTTTTTTTTGTGCAAGCGGTTCGGACCGGGTTAGGTGAACGGGTCAAACCGGGTCGGATCTGGATAAGAGGGTCAAACCGAGTTGGGTGACGTCAAACCGGGTCATATAACTAGGGCATGCTGGATCGAGTGGTAGTTTCTGTTTTCTGAATTGGTGGCCCAATTTACACAGAAATGAAGGAGGAGGCCACGATCTTTGAAGCCTATGGTGGTGCGTGGAGGCGCGTGGCTTGGCATCTGGACCTGAAATTTTCAGGTTTGGTAGATCTTGGGCCGATGGATCTAGTGGTGGCACTGGTTTTGTAAAGTTCTTCTTAGATTTACGCAGATTTAAATGAAGAACCCTCGAGTCGTTGTGAATTTGTGGCTGCTCATGGTGGCACGTTATGGCTTTACTTGTGGACGTCTTTTCTGGGTCTTATTGTTCGAAGTCCTTAGAAGATTTCTGTGATGTTGGTTTTGTCTTTCATCCAAGTGCAGTAGTCTTTTCTGACAACATGATCCATTTATGGGCACTTATCCCCTTTTTTCAAGGTTTGGTGCAGTTTTCGAGTTGCAAAGTCTGACTTTAAACTTTTTTTTTTTGTCTGTTATTTCAGAAGTTTTCTATATAAAGCCACCCAGGACATGCATTAATCTGTGCAAGCATGGTCTCAGCATAAAACTCCAATGTAGAGAAATTATGCTTTTTTTTTTTTTTACATGATTTGTTTGCACTAACTTTTTTTTTTTTTTTTTGACAAGCTAGAGATTAAAATTGAAGCTCTCTCTCTGTCTTTTTTTTTTTTTTTTTTTTTTTTTTTCAGACATCCATGAGATTTTCTTCTAACAAGTTCTTTGTTGTTGCTTGTTTTTGTTATGCAGCATGCTTTCCTTATTCTTTGGGCTTTAACGTCAAGTTTTACACCAACGTTCTCATAGCGACAATCATCTACGCAACAATGTTATCAAAGTTGTTCATGATTCAATGATGCTATTACTAGTACTTGACTTTGAAGTTGTACTGGCCTTTGTCTTGGCAATTAAGCTACACCAACACTTGTCTTTTCAATGCTACCACCCCAAGGGTCTTTGCAACGTAGCCATATCAAGAGTCTTTACTGTGAAGCCGTGCCAGCATTTGTCCTTGTATGGAAGCCATATTAACAATTGCTTTCACAATGAAGCTACATCCATATTTTTCTTCGCATCAAAATCGTGTCACCACTTATCTTTGTCATGAAGTTGCGCCAACACTTGCATTTGCATTGAAGCATCACCATTTCTTTGTCAACTGAAGCAATATTTGCACTTGCATTTGCTATGAAGTCGCACCATTATTTGCCTTTATAATGAAGCTGCACTAACACTTTTCTTTTGCCATAAAGTTGCCTCAACATTTTATTTTCTTTGAAGCCATGCCAATATTTATCTTTGCCATGAAGCCACATCAACACTTCATTTGCATTGAAGTCGTGCTAACATCCATCTTTGCCATGAAGCCATGTCAGCATTTCATTCGCACCAAAGCCGTGCCAACATTCATCTTTACCATGCCAACACTCATCTTAGCCATGAAGCCATGTCAACAGTTCATTTGTATTGAAGTCGTGCCAACATCCATCTTTGCCATGAAGCCACATCAACACTTCATTCGCACCGAAGTCGTGCCAACATTCATCTTTGCCTGAAGCAATATTTGCACTTACATCTGTTATGAAGTCGTACCATCATTTGCATTGAAGCCGTGTCAACATTCATCTTTGCCATGCAGCCACATCAACACTTCATTCGCATTGAAGCCGTGCCAACATCCATCTTTGTCATGAAGCCATGACAACACTCCACATTAGCACTTGCACTCGCATTGAAGTTGCACCACTATTGACCTTTATAATGAAGTTATAATAGCACCCATTTTTAGAGGCGACATGGCTCAAACATTGAGGGTGCATAGCACTATAGCCAGACATCAAGATTTCAGAGATGCCAACAAGACGTTGAAGATGCAAGGAAATGCCACCAAGAATTTTGATATTGCATGAACATGCCCATAGAGGAGAGATGATGTAACACCGACTTCGAATATATAATCTATGGATAATTACACTTTGCCTACCTGTGGTTTGCCTCTAATTCTATGTGCTCACCCGTTGTTTAAATTTTGACACTTTGCCCACCTATGATTCTGACCGTGAGTGCTCCGTAACCCACCTTAATGTTTTCTGTTACTCTAACACCAAATAAGTAAAAAATACATCCCAAAACGGATCAAAACTCACTCACTCCCACTCAGCTTGCTCACCAAACTCACTCGCTTGAGACAATTGTGGCAGATCCGAGTCGAGGAAGAAAGACACAGTTGCTTCTCTGTTCAGCTGTGGCAGATCCTACAATGGGCTTCGATTTGTGCATGCTCTTGGGTTTTGATCATGGGTTTTGATCATGAGTTTAAATCTGTGACATCACCAAATACCATTCTTATGCAGATTCGAAGTGCCATTTTACCCAAAGGTCATTGGCATAATTACTTTTGAACTTTTTATAAAAGATCTTTAATAAAAAAAATTTCTGCACTAGAATCTTGTTGGATACAGTGATCTTTCAAAGGATATAGGCCATTGATCTTAGCATGGAACTGAGTGTATCTCTGGATACTTGAAATTTCACCTCTATTTCTCCAGAAGTTGGCTTTGTATCTTGGAGCTGATCAAACACAAAAACAGATTCTTATACTACTTAACACTAGAAAGTCGTGCAACTATTCTAAAAATAATAATAATAAAAATAAAAATATAATCTTATATACTCTTGCGCTTTCTAAAATGCAAATATTATAAATGCTAAATTCAATACAGCCCTGGTGTTTGAAAGATCATATCCATGTAATTCTCAATGGTCTAGTTCCACAATGTCTAGTTCAGTCCAAATCAACTATTTGTCCTAGTCTGAGATAGAATGGACTTCCTCATTTTCATCTCTAGTTCAGTCCAAATCGCTTGAGACTCTAGCCCTAGGTTTTTAATTGTTGAGATGAAGAGTGTTGCATCTGACCCATTTTCATCTCTAACTCAGAAAACTTCTCACAAACTCGCCCGAATTCACCCAAGCTTCAGATGAACCCAGAATCAAAGCTCCTTCTTCCTCGGGTTACTTGCACGATCAAAGCCCAGATGATTCTCGGTCTAGAGTCTCAAGCGAAGAGCATTGCATTGTTTAGGATCTTCGTTGGGTTGGATGGGAGTGAGTGAGTTTTGGGAGTGAGAATGAGTTTTGTTTCGTTTTGGGATGTGTTTTTTACTTATTTGGTGTTAGAGTAACGAAAAACATTGAGGTGGGTTACGGAGCATTCACGGTCAGAATCACAGGTGGGCAAAGTGTCAAAATTTAAACCACGGGTGGGCACATAGAATTAGAGGCAAACCATAGGTGGGCAAAGTGTAATTATCCCTATAATCTATCATCATTCTGGAGGAAGTTGACATAGTCCAAATTTCAGAGACATGATGTGAAATGACACCGCTCAGAAGGAAGATGATGTGATTCAAATTTCAGAGCTATGAAATGGCATAACCTAGAAGAGAGACGATGTAGTTTAGACTTGCAAGGTACAAGAAGATGCCCCCAGGAGATAAGTGATGCAAAGCATACTTTAGATTCGTGGGAGAATGTCCATAAAAGATGACTAATGCCATGCAGACTTCATTTAGTCTTCATCTTTGACCACAAAGATCTTTGATCATCCTATTGAGCAGTTGACTGTCTTTAAGCAATGCCTTGCCAACCAAAGGGACCTTAAAAGCATATTGATGAATGTTGGAAAACTCTTCAAGCTAGACTGGCAATCCTTCTTCTTTGAACTTAGTGACAAGTACTAAGATGCCTACGTACCCTGGAGAGGGATCAAGTCATCACGTAGTTCAACAAATTTTTTTTGATAATTTTTTTTTATGATTTTTTTTTTGATAGTTTCTTTTTGGATGATTTCTTTGTTTTTCTTTTTTTTTTTTTTTGTTATTATTTTTTTTGTAAAAAGGAAGGCTCACGTGTGTAATCCTCGCCCTACGCCCCATGGCATTTCATGGGTACCAATTACGCAATAGTGGGTATCACCACTAATCAAACCCAAGACCTCAGCCTCAAGGGCGACATAGGCATCCAACCACTACGCCACACTCGCAATTGGTGACAAAGAGTGGGATTAATTTCTCCTTATTGGTACACTTTCAAAAGTACTGGGAAGACATCATATACTCTTGCAGCGCTACAGTGGGTAGTTTAAACTCTTACCAAGGAGCAATCCTTGACTTTCAAGCATAGAAGCGTTTAAGGAACTTCCCACTGATGGGGTTGATCCTTTCATCATCATTGTCGATCGACTTGTGAGTTTGGTTGGTGTTTGTCCCCTGCCTGAGAGTTGGAAGTACATCACAAGCAATGGTCACATGGTTTGACCCGACAACTTCATCAAAGTCTAGATCAATCTTGTTTTCTTTGTCAAGCTTCATGATTTGTTCTTTGAAGACAAAGCATTTTTGGATTAGGTAGCCAATGATTCGATGATATTTGCAGTAGTTAAGGTCATCAACTTTCCTTATGTCTTCCAGCCGCTTGCATTCTAGCAATTCGATCAGCTTCAACTACAATAGTTGTTCTAAGATGTTTGGCACATCTTCATCAGGGAACGGATATACTTTTTGCTCACATTCCTTAAAAGTCAGGCAACGCACTTCGTTCCTTTGCCATCCTTCAAGCTGTTTTTCATTTGCCTTTGCTCCTCTTCTTGGAACCTTAACTACGACAGTGTTAACAACCATTGAGTCTTTGAGATTGCTTTTTGCATTCCTGTCATTCCTCCTTACTTTCTTTCTGGTTTCCTCAGGTATAGGAGGTTTTGTATTTCTGTGGTTAGCAATGCTCAGCTCCATGTCATGCGCACGAGTTGCTAGCTCTTCAAATGTTTGGGGCTTTATTCCTTGGAGGATGTAAAGAAGTCCCCAATGCATGCCTTGGATGCACATCTTTGCAGCAGATATTTCAGAAAGTCTATCCTTGCAATCCAAACTCAAAGAACGCTACCGATTGATATAATCGACCACCGGCTCATTTTCCCATTGCTTGGTATTAGTAAGCTCCATCATGCTCACAGTGCGACGTGTGCTATAGAATCCATCAAGAAATTCTCTTTCAAGTTGCTCCCAACTGTTGATTGACTCACGTTCTAAGTCTATATACCAATCAAAGGCATTTCCCTTGAGTGAACGAAAAAAATTGTTTCACAAGGAGGCCTCCTTGAGTCCCTGCATTCTCACAAGTTTCTACAAAGTGAGCAATGTGTTGCTTAGGATTTCCTTTGCCATCAAACTACAAGAACTTGGGGGGTTGATACCCATTTGGCATTCTCATGTTGTCGATGCGCTTTGTGTAGGATTTTGAATATGTGAGAGAACTTGTAGAAGAACCTTCATATTGTGCTCATATGGTATTTGTTATCATGTCTTGTAATTGTTGGAATGACAACGAAGCAACTGAAGTAGATTGTTCTTGTTGGAAAGTGTTTTCAATTTCTCTCCCTTCATCATTCTTTGTAGAAGTGAAGCCAAATGGGAACTTAGGACCATGGCTTGATTCGCCAAGATCTTGTATTTCAAGTTTATTCATTAGAGTTGCAATTTGAAGGTCCTTATCTTCAAGTGCTTTTGTGAGAAGGACGACACTTTGCTCCATTTTAGCCATCTTTTCTTCCATGGTAGAGGTATTAGTCATCATGACTAACTTAACTACCCAAGATGATGGAAAAGGAAGTGAATTGAAGTGAGCCCGTGAAATCTCATCTTTTGGGTTCCCTTTGATGGGAGAGAAATCGTGCGACCAACTTCTCGTGAAGGAAGAAGGGGATTTGCTCCTATACTTGAGGTGTTCCTAGGTGGAGATGTCCTTGTTGATAACCTTGTTTCTTGTAAGAGGGTCTAAGGAGATGATTTTCTGGACCTTGGCTTCCTTGGTTGATCTATATTGAAGTTGATTGTTTGCTTTGGGTTGGTTATAATTGATTACAGCAATGCAATTGTTGGTGGCAGCCGTACCAAGTTTAGTTGAAGTAGCTATTGTTGAAGCTGGAATGTCCTTGCTAGTGGCCATTGAAGTTGGTAGCAAGATAATGAAGATTTCTTTCTTTGAAGGAGAATGAGATGAGAGGCAGAGATGTCCCATCAGGCGTGCCAGAATTTGTGGACGACTAAATTTCTTAGTTTAAGATGAATCAAACAAGTAAAATAGTTTCATAAATGTGAATTTGTATTGATGAATGTGTAGTACAATTCTCTGTGATTACAAAAGAGTGATCCTCTGATTCGATCTCCTTGAAAAACCTGTTGATTAGAATTGTAATAATGTAATTTTGACTCGAACACAAAATATTCTTCAATTTGGCTGAAGGATGGATCGAAGACCATTGAAACAGAATCACAATGAATCTTTGGCTATGAGCTTGTTAGAAATTCTTTTTTCTTCACGTTCTTCGTATGTTCTTTGTGTTCTTGGTGCATTCTTCGTCTTTAAAGGTTTGTGGTGGAAGTTCTTCGGTGCTTTAGAGGCTTGGATCCGTAGAGCTTTGTTGATTTATGATATGTTGAGGTTTTTGGAGGCTTTTGAGCTTGATTCCAGTGAACTTTGAGATCTAGGCAGATAGTTTAAATGATTCTGCTTCGAATGTTCTTCGATTTTGAGTTTGAAGCTCTTGAAGGCTTTGAGGCTTGATTCATGCAGAGCTTCTGTACTTCTGAGTGCTTCTAAATCTTCCCTGATGCTACTTGTACTTCAGATGGCTTGGTGTCTCCTTAAATACCTTAGGAAGGCTTTTATTTATAGGAGTTTGGAGGTGGATGAGCGACACGTGACAGATTCTGATTGATAACACATGTCATAGCCTGATTGGTTCGCTTATGTCATCGCTTACACGTGCGAGGCTGCTTATGTTATCGCTTACATGCACTAATGCGTGATTGGTTTTTGAATGACACTTGGCAAATTTCTGTTGGTTTCTGAGTAGTGATAGCAAAACCTAGCAACAATACGTGGAGCTTTGTAATTGGTTGTATTTTGTGGACTTAGTAGCATGATGTGTTAGCTTGTGATAGGTTGGGAATTTTCCCTCTCTACACCCCCTTTCTCCGTTCAAGTCACTTTGGATTGAGATCTGATTTTTTAAGTTTAGCATGATTTGGGTCTTCTTTGGAATTGGGGGAAAATAAGCAATGCTTTGTATTTTTTTTTTCTTTTGCGGATATGGGGTTATGTTTGCTTTTATAGAGAGCTATTAATGCTGAGTGGTGGTGATGTTGATTTTGATTTGCATAAAGGTGTGTATGGGTGAGGGCATGGCTCATTGTGGAATGTGGACTTAATGATTCTGACTGGGTTTTATTAATGGCTTAAAATTAAGGTCTTTATTCTTTAACATTGAACCGCGGGGCTTAATGTTAGGAGTGTGTAGGTGTATATGTGTGTGGGGTGCTGATGGGGAGTGCGTGTGGTGCTGATGAGCCATGCATGTGTTGCTGCATGGTTAGGTGCTGCAGGGTGTGCATGGGCTACTGATGTGGGGTGCGTCTGCTACTGATGGGGCATCCGTGTGCAACTGATGAGGTGTGCATGTGCCAGTGCAGCCTGAATGTATAATGTGTCTGTACTTTAGATAATGTTGTATTTGATTAGTTGGCATTGTATAGATATACTTGTATTACTTGTATTGGTGATATGTTTACATCAGTCTTGTGTGGCATTAGAGTTAGTTGGAGGGAATGGGCTGGCAAGGTGGTTACACAGCTAGCTTAGAGTTAGTTACTGAGGGGTATTAGACTAGGGAGAGGTGGTATTAGTTAAGGTGAAATTGATGCAAATGTGGCTTCTAGCTTATTTGAACCATGGCTCTATCTATAATATAAGTAGGTCTGTACAATTATACATGACTTGGATGCCAATAATTATTGGACGCCTAGTAATCTTTGAATAAGGCACTTAATAGTGCTAGCCCATAGTTTGAGCAATGGTTGAGGATTTCACTCATATAACACTAACAATTGTTTCACACCAAATCATCATTTTTTTTTTTTTTTTTGTGGATTTATTAGATCATGTTTGTAACTAGTTCACTAGATTGGAATATTAAGAATTCTATTTTTTGCATTTCTTATGGCTGCTTAACTCTATAGATGGGTAAAAATACCACTTCCAACTCCAAGGCAAAAAAGGCTAGAGCATTATGGGAGATCCAAGTTGGACAACTACTTTTTGTAACCTTTGTGTGAAACAGATTAAAGCTGGAATAGAACAAAAGGTATTGCCTTTAGTACCAAAGGTTGGATCAATTTGGTGACCAAATTTTGTGATGAGACCGGTCTAAACTATGATAAGGACCAATTAAAAAGTAGGTGGGATGTATTAAAAATAGATTGGAGAGTGTGGCAAAAATTGAAGAGTCTTGACACAGGTTTAGGTTGGGATGCAGTGAAGGGAATGATTGATACTAGTGATGATTGGTGGGACTGGAAGTTGAAGGTGAGTTGAGTATTTTTTTAATATGTAGTTAGTTGGAGATAGTTTTTTATATTATTGTAATATGAGTGAAATGACAATTACATTTTGTAGGAAGTATCCAAAGCTACAAAATTTTGACATAAAGGTCCACAGAATCTAGAACAACTTGATAGAATGTTTAGGGATGTTGCAGCAACTAGAGTAGCTGTATGGACCCCTTCTTCAAATACACTCCCTCCAACAATGCCACAGGAGGGTGCTGGTGATTCATCTAGTAGCTTCGAATTTAGAGATAATCAATGTGACATGAGTTTAGACATTGATAGTTTGCAACAAGGACATACTAGTCAATCACGTAGTTCAGGACAAAAGCGAACTAGTGAATCAATACCTCACAGAAGAAAAAGATGAAGATAGGAGGAGCTGCAATGTTGGACAATTGTATTAGTTAATTAATAAATGTATGTCAGAATAAGTCTGCAAGTACTTCTTGAGAGTCACCAAGTTCAATTGATAATGTCATGGAGATTGTGAGAGCACTTCCTAGAGTGGAGTTTGTGGTTCAAGCTTCCTATGTCTTAATGAAAAGGTCACATAGGGAGATGTTCCTAAATTTCAATGAGCCAGAGTCACAGCTGCAATGGCTACAAGGAATTATTTGGAACCAAAAGAAGTGACCAACCTTATGTGGTACTCTGTATTAGCTTAGGACTAATATTAACTTTATGTTGTATTAGCTTAGGACTAATATTAGTTTTATGTTGTATTAGCTATGTTGTATTAACTTTAAACTAAGTTATGTGATATTTAGTATTAGCTTTGGACTAATATATGTGTAATGTAAACATATTTGAAATTTTCATTAAAGTGTTATTGTTGCCTTTTGTTACTTTGTTGATTATTATGTTGATTTATATTAAAGTAGTATTAGTAATGGTTGATTATTTGTTACTTTGTTGTATAGACTAAACCAATACGGATGATTATAATGGTACTCATGAGAGTGGCTATATGAAACTGTTAATGGATGGGGATTACAAAAATTACTGTGATGATCATGATGGTGATGACTTGAATGATGTCAATTATAACAATGCTGACAATAATAATGATAGTAATAACAATGATGATGATGATGATGAGAGTAGTGACAGTGATGATGACAGTGACAGTGATTCTGATGATGATGATAGTAACGATGATTCTGATGAGGAGTTTTACCAGCTTGTGGCAGTTACATGTGAAGCAGCTGTAACATATTTCAATAAGTACATTAATAAGACTCCTTGTTATGATTCTAAACAAATAGGGTGGGCTTGGGTGAGATGTTGTATGGAAGGTAATGAGAAATTGTGTTACAACATGTTTAGAATGAAAAATGAGGTGTTTCATAATTTGGGTCAAGTTTTACAAAATGACTATAGACTTCAACATTCAAGGAATATAAGGTTAGAAGAGTCAGTGGCAATTTGTTTACTAATACTTGGTCATGGAACATGTAACCGAATGGTTCAAGAAATATTTCAGCATTCGGGTGAAACCATAAGTAGACATTTTGAGAAGATGATCACTCTATTGGGTGCTTGCTTTGCAACTGCATATGTAAAGCCTTCAGATCCAACTTTTAGTGAAGTTCTCAAACCCAATTATAAGACCATCCAATTTATTGGCCACATTTCCAAGTATGTGTACTATTGTATATTTGAATAAGTGCTATTGTCTATAAGATAATACAATGCATGTGGAACTGAAAACTAATAATGTTTTTATTAAGATTACATCGGTGCGATTGATGGCACACATGTGACAGCGGTTGTACCTACTAATAAGTCCATTCCATACTTTGGAAGAAATGGATATCCAACCTAAAATGTGATGGCTGCATGTGACTTTGATATGTTATTCACATTTGTTTTGCCTGGATGGGAAGGTTTAACACACGACACCTCCATTTTCTTGATACTATTCATAAACAAAGTAACAACTTTCCAAACCCACCACCAAGTTTGTAATTAGTTAATCAATTGTTCATTATAATGACATATTGTGTGTGTGTGTTAATATAATTGAATTTTTTTTTCTAGGGAAATATTATGTAGTTGATTCTGGATACCCAATGATGAAAGGCTATTTGGCACCATACAAGGGGATATCTTACCATCTTTAGAAATTTCGAAGGAAACCCTAGAACTAGACATGAAAAATTTAATCGTGCTCACTCGTCTCTTCGATATATGCTTAATTATCCTGTTGCAACACTAAAAAGTTTCTATATGATAATGATATATTTTCTGCTTGCAATCCTCATGTGCACCAAGCCAAACTATTTTATAGAATTTTCTTTTGCCTCCTATGATTCTCCTTGTAATTTTAGGCACCAGTATAAAGCTCTTCTAGAAAAGTTATGTGAGAAAACGTCAATGCTTAGCGATCAATGAAGGTAATAACATGATAATGTAACCAGCCCTTTTAATGTTTTTCCTGTGTTACATGTGGTCAAGAGTCATGATAGAAGGTCGTATATAAACTTTGAGGAATTAAATCTGTACGTTTTTAGACCCCTTAAAACACAACCAGATTAGCCTAGTTAATTAGCCAAGTGATTGCTTAGTCAAATTATCAGATCTAGGTTAACACATATATATCATATCAATGTAAAGTGCGGAAAATAAAAAACACAAAGATATGATGACTTAGGAAAACCAAACCGGTAAAAAACCTGGAGAGGATTTAACCTAGCTATCTTCAAGATAAACTGAATCCACTATGAAAGAATTGAAGTTTACATAATAGCAACTTAGACCACTAACATCCTATTGCTATCTCGAGTAGGAAACTTACTACCACGACCACGTGATAGCTCCGAGTCTACGGACTACTTCTTTCTTAGATTCCCAGCAAGTACAAGCACTCTCACTTGTGTATCTTTAAACTCTTGAATCTGACACTGAATTGATCACCAAGTTCTTGACATAGTCTTGATTCTTGATAACTCTAAGTATGTGTGAAGACAAACACCTTTAGATCTCACAAAAGATTCACACACACAGCATAAAGAGTAACCACAAAACGTGGCTAGGGTTTACTCTTTTATACCTAGGGCAAAACATAAAACCCTACACGTCAAATCGACTTGGGCTGAGTTGAAAAATTCTACAGAAAAACAATCTGCATGACTTTCGATTGATCGAGCCTAATTTTTGATCGATCGAGCCAGACAAATTTACACAATAAATCTTGCAGTAACTCGATTCTAACTTTACATCGAAACATATACTTTGAGCAAGTCTAAACAAGAATAAAACGTTTTGATCATGGTTTACCAACATTACAAATTGAAGTTCTAATACATTAGTTCCTAATTTCTCAGAACCTAACAAAATCAAAGGATAAAATAGAAGAGATCTAAGAATAAAATAGACTTGATTTTAAGTTGATGAATTAAATCAACATAATTGAAAGTTCAAGGACTAATAATAATATTGACACTATTAACAGTAGAGTAGTAACCAAATTGAACTTTTCCTAAGACTTTAATAATTGTGAGTTGAGCTTTATTTTAAGTATACCTACCTAAATTGTCCCATACTGGCTAGTCTCTTTTGTGAATTGTTTGCTTATGTTGACCAATATATTACTCCTCTATATTTAGACTTAGAGAGAAAAAAAGAGAGACTGGAGACAGACTCCATTTTTTCACTTCTTCGATCTGAAAAACGTAACTCTCATTGAAACATGGCAAAGAAACCTGTCAAGTACTACGTGGTACTTCTCAGTTCTCTCTATCTGTGTTATATATTTGTGATTGGGATTCTGAGTTTGTAGTGGGACTTAATTGGCAGGTGGACGCGTTCACTGAGTCAGCGTTCAAGGGGAACCCGGCAGCTGTATGTTTGATAGAGGAAGAACATCAAAGGGACGAGAAGTGGTTTCAACTGGTGGCAGCCGAGTTCAACATCTCCACTACGTGTTACTTGACTCAGCTCACTCTCTCTGACTCACCCACTCCTAAGTTCCGTATCAGATGGTTCAGCCCTGTAGCTGAGGTATGTACTTTGGCTTGTGACTCAATGACAAAATAATAATAATAAAATAAAGAAATAGTAAATCAGATAATAATAAATAAAAAAGAATTTTGTTGTGTATGTACTATGTACGCATGCTACTTGTAGTTGGTAAAAAAGAAAAGAAATTTATAATTAATTTACTACTTTCTTGGGGAGGCTATATTAATTTGCCGCCCAAAAAAAGTAAAAGATATATTAGAATTTTGAAATTTGAAAGAAAAAGGAATTAGTTTTAAAAAAAAAAAAACAGTTAAATGCGCCTTTGAATAGCCTTTTTATGAGAGCTACAAAAGTTCAGTTTATTTATTTTATTATTATTATTATTATTATTTTAAAAAAAAAAGACAATAATATATTTGTATCTAGAAAATCTAGGACTTAAAGAAAATGTACGTAAGTAAATAAGTTTAAAAGGTTAAAATTGAAAGCTAAAAGCTAATCCAAATGGCTATCATGCTAGATAAAAATTTGGCTTGCCAAGTAATATAGTTCTAGATAAAAATTTGAATTTTTTTTATATTGTGACAGCATTATTTTCCCATTTGACATATTGTAGGAATTAGAAAATTTGTAGAACTTTAGTAATAGAGCTATTGCGATATACAACTTTAATGTTTTGAGTTTTCATCAAATTACAGTGAATAGTGTTTTAGGGTTCATTTGGTTGGAGAGATGAAAAAGTAAAAGAATTATAAAATACTAATAGTGAATTATAGATTTTTTTCCATAAAAGTTCCAATTTTCAACTTTAGAGCTTTGAGGACCTCTTGAAATAACTCTTTTAGGATTGCTAGACACCCCAATTTTTGGCTTAAAGTGCTTTTCAGCACAAAAAACACCAGATGGATCATATGATTTCAATTGGCATGCCATTTATGTTCCTTATCAGTTATATTTCATTTAAGGCTTAATCATAACTTGATGTATTTAAGATTGTTTATTTTCTTTTGGAATTCAATATCTTACAATGATTTATTTGCATGTGAATCTTATAGCAGCCAAATGTTGATTAAAGAGTAATTGACACTGCAAATGTTTGATACCCTTTTGCAGCTTCAGCTTTGTGGTCATGCCACATTGGCTGCTGCACACACAATCTTTACTTCTAGTTTTATGAATTCTAGCATTGTGGAATTTGTCACTGTATCCGGAATTGTGACTGCTAGAAGGGTTCCCGAAATCAAAACAACCGATGGTTTGAATTCTCACAATGGCGAATCACATGAGAGCTTTCTTATTGAATTGAATTTTCCTACCACCCCAATGACTGATTTAAATTCTGCTGAGGTTTCAACAATTTCCAATGCCCTGAATGGTGCTTCTGTGATTGATATAAAGAGGACAACTGCTAAAGATGATATCGTTGTAATGCCTCCATACTTTTTCTCTTTGATTTAATATTTCTTTTACTCATAAGTTTTGAGTATCATATAGTAATATATGCATTTGAAAATTCCCTGAGAGAATATAATGTTGGCTTAACATGAATGACATGAAGTGTATTGTTTTTGACCCAACTGAGAATCATGACTAGTCTTATCTGTTGACATGATCATTAGATTCGATGTATAATTGGTTGGAATATTTCTAACAACCTTTGTGTGCCTAAGTGATTCTCAAAGCAAAAGTGGCATCTTTTTGACTGACAGATGAAATTTTTGTTAAGTACTAGGAACTAAGATAATAGTCTTTTGCAGGTCATTCTCCCATCAGGACAAGCTGTTGAAGAACTACAGCCAAAGTTTGATGCAATACGCAAATGTCCAGGAAGGGGGGTAATTATTTCAGGGGTTGCTCCCCTGGGTCTGGATTTGACTATTACTATCGATATTTCGGCCCAAAATTTGGGATCAATGAGGTAAAATATTTGGTCTCAAACAATGTAATGCTTTTCAAAAACTTGATGTTATAAATCAATTTCTAGATAACATTAGAAATCCTTTAGTTTCTGGGGTGCTACTAGAATTCAGAACTAAAAAAGGAAAGGGAAAAAAAGTAACTCCTCTTTCGGTTATTGTCTAAAATTGAAATTGAACTAGTGGGGAGTCTTCTTACTTATCACTTCTCTTTTAGGATCCTGTAACTGGGAGTGCAAATTGTGCCTTAACACCATACTGGAGCAAAAAATTGGGGAAGTGTGATTTGATTGCTTATGCGGTATTCTTGCTATCTCTAGTGCATTGAAACTTAAATGTAATCTTTGTCTTCATTGTATACTTTACATTGTTTACTTTGTTCAGGCATCACCTAGAGGTGGAGCACTAAACATTCATTTAGACGAACAAAACCAAACTGTGCTTCTGCGAGGAAAAGCCATTACTGTCATGGAAGGGTCTCTTCTAGTTTAGAGATTTGGAGTTGAAACTCCATGTTTTGTTTTTTACACAATTGAAATAAATGGTTACTGGGTGTAAGAATCCCTTGGAATTGGAATTTGATTTTCAACTTATTAGGTCATTCTAGGGGTGTTTGGTAATGTTATTTTAGTAACGTTGTTTGTATTTTTTGAAAATACGTGTGAGTAAAAAAAGTGTAAAAATACGTGTAATGTTATTTAAATACTGAAAATCGTTGTTTGAATACCTTACTAAACACTCCCTCTAATTTTGTGGTTCACATTAAAAAAAAATGTATTTATCAAACTTATCAAATCTTTTTTTCTTTTTTTTTAGAATACTAAATGTTTTAACACACACACATGGAGAAGGAAGAAGGTTTTAAAGAAACTTACAGTGGTGTATATCTAAAAGGGCCTAAACTTATCTAATCTTAATCGTTAATAGTAACATACCCAAAAAAAAATGCATGCATTAGTCCATTAGAATTCTCCTTATAGACATGCTATGTAAATGTTGATTTGGAACCGTACAGGTAAATTTATTATAATAATAATAAGGTGAGTATTAGACCATGGCCCTTTAGTTTAAGGCTCTCCCACTCCCCCCAACAAATTGATACAAAGATCTCTAATGAACAAGTGAATTGGTCTTAACAATGAGCCCAAATGGACTAAGAAAAAAGAGCCCAAATCCATTGGTTCACGATTTTGAGTTAAAGTAGTTTTTCAACTATATATATCAATGGGCACTTGGTCGACTCTCTAGGCCTCTTTTCCCAAACATATTACATATACGGTACTATCCTCCTGTTCAGTCTATGCTCAGCATAGCTAGTTACTGAAAAATTAATCGATTTTCAGAAGATTTTATATCAATTATAGTTAATGGGATTAAACAAGCGACACAGCTGATTCCTTTCTTTTGCAAATTTTATTGTCTTCTGAAGTCTAGGAAGCCCAGACACTCTCGTCATCATGTCATACCCATACCCGTGTCTGTTTTAGAAGTGTTAATAGTGATTGTCTTTCGTGTAACAAATCCTGATATTCTTCCTCCATTAGGACTACTTTGTGCAAAACTTACACCACCATTTCCCCATAGGAATTGCAAATGATCTTCTCCATCCAATAATTTAATCCAAAGATTTGCTTCAGGGGATCATACAGAGGATACTATCTTAATCCTCATGCCCTCAGTATTTATAGCTACAAATTTTGATGATATATTATATTACAAAAAATTTCAGGTTGTAGTTCAGGTGAAGTCCTTATAGTCACCAAATCTTTACTCATTAAACATAAGATTTCATCTTATATCAATTAATGCTTTCCTAATAGGCACCTAAAATTTCAAAAGCAAAATGAAATCAGACACCATATTGACATTTAATTTGGATATAAATAAGATTCATGAAGATTTGATCATCATTTTAATGACATTAGATCAATAATTAATTTCTAAATTAAGACAGGTATCATTTTTCTCCTTTATAAATATTGGCCTTTTTATTTCCTTCATATTGCAAGGAATTTCTGTCTGCCTTTTTGTTAAAATTCTTCATCACTTGCAAGAATTCCCGAGTATATCCTGACCCAGCAACATAAGTAATTTGAAGGCAACAGAAGATCTCTATACTTGTATTTGGCTGTGAAGTTTTTGAAGCTACTTTTAATGGAGTAATGGAGTACTACCACCCACATGTAATGGACTCCCATAGTGCTCCTCAGGTAGCCTGCTGAATGCTACAGGATCTAGATAATTGCATAGAATTTAGAAGTCTGGCTCATGAATTTTTCTCTTTAGTTCCTCTAGCATTAGTGTAAGGTTTTATTACATATTTTATGATAGTCATGTTAGTCCTCTAAGCAAGTCACAAGCTGCAAGACAACATTTTGTCCTTTTGTTTGGATTCATTGGTTTTCAAGTTTAACAGCAATCGATTGCAATTTTGATCACAAAAGTTCTATACTTGCCAATTAGTTTTTTATTTTGTTTCTACTTAGCAATTAGCATACGATTTGTAGTATAATATTTCATTTTTTTATTTTTTATCTTGTGTTAATTTTCTCCAATATATTTCACTATACAAAATTTAGGACTAAGGAATTAAGGATCCTTTTTAGTATATATATTAGTAAACTTTCATGTAATTATACATCAATGAGTGTATCTTTAGTACTATATAGTACCTATAGCTTTTATTTTCTTTTTTCCTTATAAGAAGTGGGGATGGAGTAATCCAAATTATCTCGATTGAGAAAACCGAGCAAAATCATTGGGCTAGAAGGCTCTTCACTAATACCTTAACTTTTACTTCAAAGAAACTATATGATATAGGTTTTATTTGGTTTTTAAACTCTTATAAAATCTCCTTGAATGATTTTGTTACAGACTTACGTTTTCAGACTACCTTGTCTGAAATGTCAAAGGAGGGTGAGGCAATTGTTGTCAAAACTTCATGGTAACTTCAAGTTTTGGTTTTATTTAATGATTAAATTTTGTCAAAATTGCAAAACTGTAACATTTTATATTATTTTGCTAGGAGTGTATTCTATTGAGGCTGATGGAGAATCCGGGAGAGTAAAAGTTACAACTGAAATAGATCCTCACACACTTGCTGACCGTCTTGAAGGAATATATATCAAAAGAGAGCTACCATGTGCAACAATGCATATTCCATCACCACACTCTGTACCTAACCATAACACACATGCTGCAGCTACTAATAACCAAAATGGACAAGAGCAATTCAGAGATTTCCAAATAGCAGAACTTCAAGAATTGGCTAAACTTGAGAGGTTGAAAAACGTGGAGCTTGTTCAATCTAGGACATTGAAAATGACATTTAATGATTACAAAGGGGGTCATGCAAATGCATCTATTGGTGATGTTCAAAGTGAAAAGAAGGATGGGCCTAACCTTAAGCCTGCAAAAGCTGCTGGCTCAAGTCATTGTGAGGCTTCTTCTAGCTATGGTGGTGGTGGTGGTGGTGGCTGTGAAAATCTTAACTGTAATGCAATGAAAAACTTGCCCCATCATCATACTTTTAACATTGAATTCATTAAACCACCACCATCACCTCCAAGCAGTCATGTTCCAAAGCCACAGGGTTATCCACCATATGGATATCCACCACAAGGACAACCCCAAGGTCCTCCCACATCACAACCATTCAATGCTCACTATTCTGATGTGTCATGTGGTGACATGCAAAAATGCATAGTGATGTGAGTTGAGTTGAAAATAATTCACTTAATTTGAAACAGATATATTTTATGATTCACATTAAATATTAAAAATTTACAAATATATTAAATGCGACATTATTTCAAATTTTAAATGATGTGGGATTATGTTACATTTTTTTTTTTTTTTTTTGAGAATCGGATTATGTTACATTTTCATTTCAAATTTTTACGCTTTGCTTGCTCATGTATATAAATTTCATGATATTTAAGAATTAAGTATTTCCTTCCCTCTAAATTTGTTAGTTAATCATAAAACTAATGAGATGTGTTTACTTATGAACTAGAATAAGGAAAATGTGTATAAAAAAGTATTCGCTTCTTGATGTGAATCAAAAACTACTGCTAGTATTCTGTTTTTAGTTCTAAGTATATATATTGGGATAGAATACTCGTATTAGTTTTGAATGATTATATATATCTAATTTTAGATGATGTGACATTATATATGGTTATATACTAACAAAAACAAATGGATTATTTTCATTTGAAAACCAAATAATTAAAAACGACCACCTTAAACTCTTAATGCCCATGAAAACTATATATCAAAAAATTGTCACTATAGTCGAATTGTCAAAGATTCGAAGTAGTCACGAAAAGGAACACAATGTTTATTCCAAGGGTCATCAATAACCTTTTACACTTGTAAAATAAAACGATGCTTAGAAAAATGAGGGAAAAAAGAAGGAAACAATAAATTAAAACAAAAAAGGAAACTATCAAACCATAGTTGAAGTAGTCTTTTAACATTCTTAAAGTCACTAGATATACGGTAAATTACACTTTTTTACTTTAACTTTTACCCTAAGTACACTTAATCCGTGGAACAAAGAAAATGCATGATTGACTCTTAAAGTTGTAACTTTGTTTCAAAATCACCCCGACCATCACTTTTGTTGTTAAGTATGATAAATTGAAACACCAATTTATGCCTCTCCAAAACAGATAGCAAAGAGATAAATTGGTAAACTGTCGATAGTCTTTTTTAAATTAAAAGGTCGATCGTGCGTTACAATAGCTCAGTAAGTGTAATCGAGGTCAAAGATTAGGGTAAAGGAAAGTGTAATTTTGCTTTAAAATGAAAGGGTGCTTAGAGAAAAATGAGAAAAAATAAAAAAAATGAAACAGTATAGACACAAAAGGGTGCTTAGGCTTATTTAAATGTGGTTGTGTATTTGTAACTGAAGAAAAAGTGAAGTCAGCACAAGTGGTTCCCTAGAGCAAAAGAGAGGAGGTGAATCCGAGTCTGGTTGATTCAAGATCAATCTGCAAAAGATTATCCTCTATTTGATGCCCTCCAATCACAATCGATGTCTTCATAGAAGGACCACCATTCATAAACCCCAAGCACCACAAGTCAACATCATCCCTTGTAGTCCTAACCATTGAATTCGACCCAGTAATCCTCCAAATAGCATTGGGTCTATGCATAACGAGATCAATGGTTGGGACGCTCGGTCCCATAGGTGTAGTTGTGACATCCTTTGCTTCATAGCACAAATCGAATAACAAAGTATGGTCTGTTACAGAGTTTAGACTAAAAGCTGAGGAGGCTTCACTAACAAACAGCTTTCTGAATTCATCGTATATATAATTACTTAGGGATGTGTTAACAGTAAGGTGCCGTTAACTACTTTTTTGCAGCTTTTTGTCTACTTTTTGCAACTTTTTGTCTTTTTTGACAATTTTTTCTCATTTTTTTAAATCCTTTTTGATAACCCTTTCAATAATTTTTTGTCATTTTTATTAAGTGGGACGCATATAGGGAAATATTAACAAGCACTTTAACATTTCTCAATTACTTAACATGGTGTATGGTTCTAAGGTTCTGATCTTGGTCCCACCATACCCATGTTTATTAATACTCAGGTACAAGGTATCGATAGGCATGACCTTGTTGTTGACTTTTATAGAAGTCAAATCTATGAGATACCCTCCTTGACCTATAGTGGCAGTACAATAGTGGTTTTGTAAACGCCACTATAGTAAATGTTGCTATAGCCCAAATGAGCCTATAGTGGCATTTTTTTTGGACCTATAATGGCGTTTGTGAAACGCCACTATAGGTCTAGTTTTTTGTAGTGTTAGTCCGTGTCAAGTTCCAGTTCTAGATGAATGGAGAATAAGTAAGTGATTTTGAGAGGTCTTTTCTTTTTTAACTAAAAATGTAGGGCCCACTAGTACCCAAAAAGAGTGGACCAAATTTGAAGCGAGAACCAGACAAGCACAGGGCAAAATAGCGAGAAGAAGGGACTGCGGTGCTAACTTGAGCCAGGAGTGAATAGTTGGAACTACCAAGCCAGCCATACCATTGACCCTTAAAGCCTTAATATGACCCAAACCATCAAAGCATAGGAAAACGAACTTAGGAATATGGCCTAGTTGGCCCAACTCAGTCAACCCGTCAGTGGTGTGCAATGCTAACGAGTTAGTGAAAAAGTTTTCTGTGAGAGACAAATCAAAATTATATATGTAATGTCAAATGAATTAGACATATGTATCGTCTCTCACAAGGTGTGAATCGACACATTGTTTTGTAACATATAGGTCAACTATTTCACAATCATGTAAGATACACACATTGTGAGAGGGATGATGCACAAGATAACTTCTCATGCTCTACAACATCATCATCTCATATTAAGATGATCCCATGTGTGTGTGTCACTCATGAGATCAAGCGAAATGAAAATGTAATACATCGAGTATACAAAATAATTTCTTTACCATTAGAACCGAAAGCACAATTGTTGTTGCCGCATGACGGGCCAGGGACGTCGCTGCAATTGGAGCATTCGGTTTCACCAATAATCTCAAGAGAGCTATAGATAGGGGAATCACAAGGGACGTACTGCTAACTGGAGGAAGAATAGTCATTGGTACAGTCCACCACATAAAATGAGGAGTTCAGGTCCAGGCTTAATTTGGTGGGTTGGAGAGGGGTTTGAAGGTAAACCTGGACGATGTACTGGATTGGGTCAGTAGAATTGTCTTTATGCGAAAATACTATTTTCGTTTCTATATTTTCACATCATTTTCACTTTGATCCTTATTTTTTATTTTTACCGCTTTTAGTCTCTATTTTAAAAAACGCGTTCTGTTTTGGTTCCTACCTTTCATCTCAGCAACAAACATATTCTGCGTGACAAACGGATTGTTGTATTGGCACACTAAATGATGACAAACGGATTGTTGTATTGGCACACTAAATGATGACGTAGCTAATAAAATAATAATAATAAATTTTAATTAAGATTTAAATTCGTGTCAGCATTTAAAAATCATATGTATACATTTTTTTTTCTTTGAATACTTTGTTATGGTTTTTTTTTTTTTTTCTCTTTCTTCATAACTCCAAGCTTCGAATCTCCATCTCACTCTCTATCCCTTTCTTAATGACCATGTCTAGAACCACTTGCTGCGATCTCAACCTCTCTTCCTTTTCTTCTATTTCTTCTTCTTCTTCTTCTGAGAGTCCATGTTGCTCTTGCATGCACTCTACTCTACCTCACCTGAACCCCACTTCTGAAACTGCTCGCAAACATAACACTGGACTCAGTACTCTCACTCTCTATCACACAGCTCACAATGGCTTAACAAACAAGCTACTTTTTCGGACTCTTTAACTCGTTCTCAACTCATTGAGTCACTGTTCATTGCCTTGATCTTTGCGTCTCTTCCTTAGTTCCTTTTGTTCTAGCGACCACTGACCCTTCTGACGGTACATTTCATTTCCTTTTTCTTTTTGTACTTTTTGGTTCATTGTGATTAGTTTGCTTTTAGTTTGGTATTTATTTATTGTGTTTGATCGGCTTGGTTGTTTTAGTTTTTGAAAATATTAAATTTGAATTTAGATGTTGGGAAATGCGCATTGACTATCTGGGCACTGGGTTTTCTTTTTTTATGATTTTATTTTTGCAAAGTTCGATCCTTTGAACCCCGTTTGGTTGCCCAAAAAATATAGAAAAACTAAACATGTTGGAAGATGTGAACTTTTTTGCTATTTGCTTTTTTTTTTTTTTTTTAGCTCAACTTTTTCATCAACTAAATGGGTAATTTACATTATGTATATTTTAATTTATTATTTTATTTGGTTTTGGATTTTGATTTTGATTTGTTGTTTATTTTGATTTTATTTTAAAAATCATATGCGGCTTTTTTTTAATATTTTAAATGCTGACATGGATTTATTTAAATCTTAATTAAAATTTATTTTTATTATTTTATTGGCCACATCATCATTTAGTGTGCCAACACAGCAATCCATTTGCCACGTAGGATATTTCCGTTACTGAGATGACAGTAGGAACCAAAATGGAATGAGTTTTTCAAAATAGGAACTAAACGCGGTAAAAATAAAAAATATGAACCAAAGTGAAAATGAAGTGAAAATATAGGGACGAAAATAGTATTTCTACCTTCTTTTTCTTTTCTTTTTTTCTCTCTTCCTTTTAAAAGAAAAAACAAAATAACTCTTATCTTCTTTGTCTTTTTTTGTTCTCTCTTCCTTTTAAAAGCAAAGATAGTTTTGCTAAATTCTTGTTGCTGGTTACATTCAACTATCTCTCACATAACTATGTAAAGAATTCTTGTGGAAACATAGAGGAAAAAAAAGAGGCTTTGATCAGTATCAAAGTTTGAAATTATATCTTATGGGCCGGGTGTTCTTTTTCTTGATGATTAGTTTTTTTTGTATATTCATAGTCGTTAATATCCTCCCCCCCCCCCCCCCCCTTCTTTTCTGTTTATATGTTTGTATCTGCTATAAAATCATTGGTTCATACTTCATAAATTATTGATCTACTTGGCAACCATGATATTGCTGCTTTCTACTAATTGCTATGCAATTTTTAGTATGCACTAATAGTGTCTGAAGCTCTATAATTATCATTAGGACAAGGGATTTGCGGAGGCAAAGCCAGTAGTTGAAGCTGTAAAAAGTAAAGGTTTTTCTGCAGTTGGGGTTGCAGGCTTCTGCTGGGGTGGTGAGTTTTTCTTATTGACTATCCCAAACTAGTATAGACTCATGTGAAAGCCATTGCTTGTTAGGAAGGATTTTTATGGTTTTGTGTATCTTCATAGTTTTGCCATTGCCCCCTTCCAGCTAATTAGAAAATTTCTTTATTTTTTCAACTGGAAACAAGTTCGATTAATAATTCTAAATTTCAAACATTTTATCAATAGAACTTACAAACTGATATATTTTTTGTTGGGAACTTGCAAAATTTTGGCAATGAACTTCAGAGATTTAAGTATTTGTTTTGTATCTGTTGGGAACTTGTTTTGTATTTCTTCATACAATTTGGGTAGGAATTTGTGATTTAGGAAGGAAAAAAAAATTGTCTATAGTCGCGTTTTTATAAACACAGCTATAGACAAAACCCGTATAGAAGGCTTTAGCCCCATTTGAAAAACGCAGCTACAAGGCAGCCTATAGCTGCATTTAAAAAAACACAGCTATAGACCCGCAGGGGCTATAGTTGCGGGATTTTGCCGCGTGTGTAAGTGCAGCTATAGAAAACATGGCTATAGACCAAATGGGCCTATAGCTGCATTTTTAGGATTTATAGCCATATTTTAGAAACGTGGCTATAGCCCTAATTTTTTGTAGTGATCTTCTAGACCAAATAATTCAATTGGGTTGAAGCTTTCTTGACTAAGTGGACCATGGGCTGAGTGAGGTCTCCCAAAGCCCACATGTCCCACATTATCTCTGGCCTGATCCAACTCATATGTGCGTGATTGGGCCTATGAGAGTCGTGGTCCAGAACTAGCATCTCCCAATTCAAACCTGAATCTGTCTCTATGAACACGTTGCACCAACGACTCCATAAAGGAATCCGGAGACTCAAGAATACCACCCTTATCCCAAGTAACTCCTTGCATGACTCCATATTCGATCATTAAGAATTTCATTCCTTTTTTTCGTACTTATGAATTTAATGGATGGATTGGACCAAAAACCAATTATATGAATACTTTAAAAATATGAGATTTGTTCAGCCTTTTTTTTTTTTTTTTTTTGGTTGAGAAAGGAGATGTGTTTAGCTTATACTCAGGAATTTACCAATACCAAATACGTTAGTATAAAATTCTTCTAAAAAAAATGTTAGTATAAAACATTTACTAGGTGGTCACTAAGAGGCATAAGTCAAGACTTTAGTTCATATCCTAACGAGCCGCTTTCCTGTTTTGTTTCTTTTGTTCATGGCCTTAGATGTCCATGTTGATGTTGTTGATCATTCTTTTGACCTTAGGGCTTCAGTTTATAAGCTTTAAGAATGATTGACATCGATTCTTTGTTGGGTTATGTTATGTGCTACTTTAGCGGAGATGGCTTTAATTCCACTTATTTAGTTATCTAGTTCTTTTTTTTTTTTTTTATGCAAGTTATCTAGTTCTTCGTATTGAGAGAGAGAGATGTCAAAACGTATACAGATCTTATCATTAAGAATTCCATTCCATTATTTTTGTACTTATAAATTTGACAAGATTACTCATGTTCACCCATTGAAAATTTGACAAGATTTGTCTCAACAAAGAGGTAAATTGGTCTTTCAATACTAAATTCCGTAAAACCTTAACAGTGAAACTGAGAAATGGTTTTGAATGAAAGGGTAAAAACAATGGTAATTTTTCTTTAAATTGAAAGGGTGCTTAGAAAAATTAGAAAAAACAATAAAGACACAAAACAGTACTTAGCCTTAGAGACCCTCCAATTATTTGAATGTGGCAGTATAGTCTTTGCATTTGTTGCTGTTGTATCTGGACTCTAGAGTAAAAGTAAAGTCTGCACAAGTGGTTCCTTGGAGCTAGGAGTGTCAAATGAGTGAGTTTGGGGTGGGCATAATTGGGTTGGGTATATAAAACTCATTCACTCATTAAAACCCATTTAACTAATTGCTTCTAACCTAAACCCAACCCAACCCAATCCAATTATAATGGGTAAACCCCAACCCACCCAATTACCAAAATGCCCATAAACACAGTAACAACTCAGCAACAAGAAAATAGAGGAATAAGATAAGAAACTGTAAGTGGTCCACCGTTTGGTTGCCGAGAAAAAAAGAAAACAAAAATAAAAAACCTCTCCATCAAAAAAAAAAAAGAAGACAAAACCTCTATTCCGCGTTTGGTTGCCGATAAAATGATAGAGAAAATTGGAAGAGAAATTTAAAAAATGAGAAATCCAGATCTCTCATTATTCAAATGCTAGAAAAACACCAACATTAAAATTAAGCAAACATCATTTTCCTTCCATTACCTCCACTTTCTCAGCAACCAAACAGAGGACAATGATGGCCAGTAATTACAAATGCCACGCGCGAATCAGACACGCACACAAAAAGCGAGAGAAAACAAAAGCAAAATTCAAAATCTCTCCCCATCCGTACCTTCAACAGCGACGAAACTAAAAGGAAATGAAAGATTTTCAAATCAGTGAGAGAACTTGATTAACAGGCTGATTGAATTGTAGGATTGCAAGGCCGAGAAGATTTTTTGAGACTGAGTCAAGGTTAGGGTTTTTAAACTCAGTGGCAAGTAGATACCCAAGCACGAAGTGATCACGCGCGCTTGAGAGCGTGTGAGTGAAGAACGTGCCTACTCTCTGCGGTGAAGAACGTGCCTACTCTCTGCGGTGAAGAACTGTAGGGAGAGGATCCCTCAGCGATTTCGGGGAGGAGATCGATGGCATTGTCGAGATTTTCCATTGAGACGCACTCAACGCACTGCAGAAGGAGACCTAAGAGTCCGAGCCCACTCAACTCGCTCTTGTCACGATGTAGTTCTTCGACAAGCGCTTTCTCGCCGGAAATGGAGGCTTCGTCGGAGATATTTCTACGCTTCGTTGCTGTGATGGTTTCCTCACTGGGGTTGTCGTCGCAGTCCACGCGCTTCGGATTCATGTTAGATATTGGAGATTGCGGAACCAAGCTTTGAAGCATGATCGATCGATCAGAGAGAATGAGAATTTTAGAGAGAGAGAGAGAGAGAGAGAATAAAAAAAGTTAATAGGTTTTGGGAGAAAATAGACAAAGGGAAGAGAGAAAGACAAGGGGGTGAGTACCAGATCATTTCTCAGAGACCAAACAGTGCAAAGTGGTGAATAGAAAGAAAGAAAAAAGATCACTGGGTCTCCGACTAAAACGTAATTGGAGGCCGAGAAGGAAAATGAAAACCCCCGTGAAACACTAAAATATCTAAGGGCTGGGTTTTTTATTTATTTATTTATTTTATATATATATATATATATATATATATATATATATATATATATATATATATATGGGAAGGGCTAGATTGAATTTAGGTATATTTTTTTTGGGTTAAATGGGGTTCAATGGGTTTTTAGTTAAAACCCAATAATTATTGGGTCTAATTGGATTGATGCCCATTTAACCCAACTAATAATTGGATGAGTTTGGGTTCAATTAGAGTGAGTGGGTTTGGGTGGACAAATGGGTGTGCAAAGTGTTATCATTTTTTTTTTTTTTTTATAATTCGATATTTACAACAATAAGGCAAGAGAGATTCGAACCATGATTTTCCTGCAAATGAGAGAAAATTATGCCACTGAGTTACAACTTACAAAACTCTTGGTGTTACATATTTTCCCTGACCTGCCTTTTCATGCTCATAAAATTTTATTTTGGTTATGATGATAAATATGACATATAGGAACTTACCAATACCAATAATGTTCGTATGAAACATTTACTATGTTATAACTAAGTGATGGCAAGAGACATATGTCAATACTTTAGTTCATATATTTGTCAATTACTTTCCTTTCTTGTTCTTTTGTTCCTAGCCTTAAAGGGGTAAATGACCCAATGTTGCTTATAATTATGTTGCACTTTGGGCTTCAATTTGCAAGCTTCAAGCTTTAGGAATGATTGACAACTCTTATTTGTCAGGTTTTGTTCTATGCTCTTGTGGGGAGATGGTTTTGATTCCTCTTTGATGGTCATCTATTATGTTTTCCTTTGGGGAGATGAATTTAATTCCTCTTTTACAGTTATCCAATTCTTCGTATTTAAGAGAGAGAGAACATGCTATCAAAATGTGTGATTTTCAATATATTAGTCCAATAAAAAATTATTAGATTGTATAACATTATTTAAAGTTTATCATAGGACATAGATGAGATTTTAAACGGCCAAAAGACTTTCTAATTCAAAATTTACATTTTCAAGGAAGACTCCACAACTCTTAAAATCTTGAACTGTGAACAAAAGAGCAGGACCTAAAACTAAAAGGCCTGCTCACATTATACGTCCATTATAATAGGCAATTAGGAAATATATATATATATATATATATATATATATATATATATATATATATATATATATTGTGTAAAGACACAAACATCAAACAGCCCAAGCCCACTTAGAATAGTGAGGATGGTACAGCTCAACTAGGCCCAAATCAATAGATATTTGTAAGAGAGTGAGTTAAACAAAAAAGGAGGGGGCTTAGCCTGAGGACAAAAATAGGGAGAGAATCACTACAAATCAAAGTTTATGTATATATAAGGCTTATCACAAGCTTGCCCGAGGAGGCAATTCTTACACAGAATGATACACTGTTCACTTTCTTCTCTCAATACTCTTGTTCTGGTTTCTCTCTTTCCCTTGTTTTTCTCTGGACAGTAAAAACAAATTAGATGTCACAGTTTTATTGATTTTAAGGCTTCCGTTTCCTTCAATCAAGTATAAAAGTTTAGCCACGCAGGGTCATGATGAAAACTCGAAGGAGAAGTTAGAGAAGAGGGGAGAGAGACATCTATGTCAAGTCTGATTTTTCCTCTCCCTTTTACACGTTAATTCCCCCTTTTTCCAAGCCCACAGGATCTCCTAAAAATATTCTAAATATTATCCTAAAATAACAACATCCAAATCTGACTAATTAAAGAAAAAAAAAATAGTCCTAATATAACTAGGAAAGTGGTGTTTTCAGCTAGAAATTTCATGCACCAGATCTGGAAACTTTCGAAAATCAACCGCATTAGATCTGCGTATTAGAATTGCAGGCTAAGGAATGTTCTAGAACATTAGCAGTGCAGGTGCAACAACTTCAAGCCTGATTTCGACCCTGATGCAGGGAGTATCTCTCAAAACTCAAAACATGAAAGTTGTAGAGCTTTTTCTTGGCGTTCCATAGCATCTTGAATCATCTCAATCGGGTTTGGATGAAAGAGTTATGCCCAAATTATGAAGTGATGTCTAAATTGTCCAGAATCGCCCAATTAGCTTCGTTTTGCACTTAATGCCTCCATTTGCATCCTAAATCAAAATATAAGAATAATGAGTACATTTAGGCACCAAATAAGTATAAAAGACTAAACATTAAGAGAGAAAAATATGACATTTTGCATTCTCATCACTCCCCTTCACCTGGAAGTTCCTTTTTCTTATATACTTCTTAGCCCTTTACATCTTGGCCCTCCATCTCCACTTACCCAAGCTCTCACTATGACACTTGTCCCCTTAAACTTCTGTTGAATGTGGTAGAAGGAATTGCTTAATTGTGAATTTCACTGTTCAAGTAACTTTCTCATCAATACAGCTGATAAAGCTATTGCTAGTCATTTAATGCAGAGGCAATAGGATAACTCTCACTAGAGACTTCCCCTACTTTCCATGATTCTCTCTCTACACCTCATCCTCCTCGTCTAGACTTCCCAAAAGTCTCTTGTCTCTTCCCCTCCCATCCTCTCATGGATCCCCTCTTTGGGCTTATGATGCCTCAATAATGACGATAACAACTTATCGAACCTTTCCTCGTTCCTTGGGCCCCCACATATTGTGTCTGTATTTATTTTTAGTTAAGTATTTGTGTCTATGATATATATTTTTCAAATATTTGATAGTCCATTTGCTATCAATTCAAGTAGCCAGCATGAAGGGTCGCTAAAACGCAATAGTACTATTTTTTTAAAGTAGAATTTGTAGTTATGGTTCTCATTTTATGATAATTATTTTTTTTTATCATTAAGGTAATTTTTTTTAATAGGATTTAAAGTTATGTTACTTATTTTATGATTATTTTTTTTTATGTCAAGACATTAACTAGCTTTGGATGTAGACAAAATTTGAACTCAGTCAACCATAGACTTAACTAACTAATTGAAACCCACATTGCAAATGAAATGGTATCATAATTGGTGTCTACAAATTGACCCATTTTAGTCGCAAAAAACCTACTTATTACTTATTAGTAGTAATCAATTCCTTAGCGCTGCCAATGATTTCTTTTTTAATTTATCAAGAAGGTCGTGTTAAAAAATACCAAAGAAACAAAAGGGTAATTAAGGAAATAAGATAAAAATACAAAATACAAAAGATACAAAAAGTTGTAACTTAGAGTTGGAATATGATCACTCTATTTGACTATGTGTTTACTAGAACTAGATGTAAAATTAAAGTTGGCACATGTGGTCCCTTTAACCAAAATTGATGAGCTAAATCCCAATCTCTTTGATTCAAGATCAAATTGTAGAAGATTATCCTCCAATTGATGCCCACCAATCACGACTGAAGTTCTTGCATGGGGTCCACCATCCACAAACCCCAAACACCACACGTCAGCATCGCTCCTCTCAATCCTAACCATCGAATTAGACCCAAAAACCCTCCAAAACACATCATCACTCTGCATCACAAGATCAACCGTCGGGACAGCCGGTCCCACGCGAGTACTCATGATATCTTTTCCAGCATAGCACACACCGAATGGCTTAACGGTATTTGCCGTTACCGTTAAGTTCAAACCCAGGGCTTCCTTTACAAACAGATCAATAAACGCTTTGTAAATGGACGCCTCTAACACCGTGTAGGGATCAACGGTGCTGATCTTGGTCCCACCAAAGCCGTTCGCATCAACGGTCAGGAGCGAGGCATTGATGGGAACAGCTTTTCCGTTAACTTTGATCGAAGCCAAACCTATGAAATACTCATCAGACGGTTGTAAATAGTACGTAATCACAGTACTCCCAACCGGGTTGAGAATGAGAGGAGTGTAAATAAGCGACTTGGAAAGGTCAATTTCGGAATTGAAAAAGTAGGGCCCACTCGAACCGAAGAAGACCGGGCCGGGATTAGACCGCGAACCGGACAAGCAAAGCGCAAAATAGCGAGGTAGAGAGAGGGATCTGCTAACCTGCGCCGGGAGCGAGAAATTGGACCGGCCCAGGGCGGCCAAACCGGCGACCCCTTTGGCGAGGCCCTGGAGGAGGGAGGTTTGGGAACAGGAGAAGAGGAAGTCGGGGACGAGTCCGCCGAGCTGACTCAGCTGAGTGGACCCGTCGGTGGTGGGCAGAGCGAGCGAGTCGAGGAGCGCGTTGGCGAGCGTGGCTTTGCTAGTGAGCGGGTTTTCGGGGAAGAGGGCGCAGGTGTCGTTGGCGCAGGCGGGGCCGGGGGGGCTGTAGCAGTTGGAGCAGGCGAGGGAGTGGAGGGAAGAGCAGAGAGAGGAGTTGCAGGGGACGTGGGAGAAGGTGGAGGAAGTGTAGTTTTGGTAGCAGTCGAGCCAGGAGAAGGAGGCGCCGAGGTGGAGGAGTAGCTTGGTGGGTTGGAGCGGGGTTTTGAGGTGTGCTTGGATGGTGTATTGGTGGGTGGTGTGGTCTTTTGTAATGGGTGCTAGTAGAGCTGTTTGGTGAGAGAGGACAAATACAAGTGAGAAAGTGAGAACAAGGAAAGGAAGAAGAGACATTGTATTGTTGACAGAGAAGAGAGACATTGTATAGGAAGGAGGAGGAGTTTGCACGCGGTGAACTGGTGAAAGCAATGGTGATAGATATCAATATCAGCAGTGTTGGGTGAATATGGATGCGGGAGATGAACCTTGGAATGCTGGAAAGGTGGTACTGTTAACTGTTGGGCAATAAATTATTCGATCACTTACTTTTTTTTTCTTTTTTTTATTATTATTTCATTTTTAGAGTCTTTTAACTAAAAATTACAAAAAAATAGAGTTTATCGACGTTATAGGTATTGTTCAAAGTTATTTAGTAAAATGAGAAGAGAGATTGAACTTCAGCAATGGTGTTGCCGAAATTGCAAGAAAAAGTTGAATGTATCATGGGAGAGAGAAAATTGAATTTCGGTAATGAGATTACCGAAATTCTTGTCCTACCTGTAGCCCGAAATGGAAACTAATTGTGGCAATGTCATTGCCGAAAATGGGAGGAAAAAAAAAAAAAAAGAATTGTGGCAACCAAGTTGTCGAAAATGGAGGGAAAAAAAAGAAAAGAAAAAGAAAAAGAGATGCTGCGTCCACAACATTTTTCACAACAAATTATAAGTGGTTAATTGTTATTGGTTCAAATTTGAATCTAACACTAAAATTACTTTTTTACCCCAATAATAACAATCAGTAACAACCTACCACTAGGACTGTCCACGAGTCGGTCTAGGTCGAGTTTGTGCCCAACCCAGAACCAACCCGACGGAATCAGGTTTTGGAAAAAGTCACCCGCCGCCGACTATCGGAGTAAATGGGTCAAGCGGATCAGATTTCAACGGGTGGCGAATGGGTCGGTCGGTGTCAAAGATCTGAGAAAACGGCGAGAAAAGGTGAGAAATACCCAGATCCGGCGAAAATCTCATCGGAATTTATGAGATTTCGCCAGATCCGGCAGTAATGTCACCGAATTCGATGAGATTTCGCTAAATTCGATCAAAATCTCGTCAGATCTACGTGAAATAGCGCCTGAATATGGGTTTTTTATCGTCGAAATTTGGGTTTTTTGCCGGATTATGGGTATTCACCGGTCGGTTCAGGTTTTTCAGGTTTCTGGGAGAGAGAAACTGAAACCAACCAGCCGGAGTCGGTTTCTGGTGGAGAAAATCCGCCGCTGACCGTTGGAGTAGGTCGGGTCAGCCGGTTTTGGACTGGTTTCGGTCAGGTCTCCAGGTGGGTCGGGTCATCGGATATATTTGGACAGCCCTACCTGCCACTAAGGATTTGTTGTAAAAATGTTGTGGACGTATCATTTCTAAAAAAAAAATTGTGGTGCTGAAATAGAAGGAAAAAAAAAAGTGGCAAAGGCATTGCCGAAATAGAGGGGGGGAAAAAAGTGGCAAACTATTTTGTGGCAATGACATTGCCGAAATAAAGGGGGGAAAAAAAACAATTTGCCACTCTTTTTTTTCCCCTCTATTTCAGCAATGCCTTTGCCACTTTTTTCCCCCCCTTCTATTTTGGCACCAAATTTTTTTTTAGAAATGATACGTGTACAACATTTTCACAACATTTTTACAATAAATTTTAAGCAGAAGGTTGTTGCTGATTGTTATTATTGGGGCAAAAAAGTAATCTTAGTGTTAGGTTTAAATTTGAACCAATAACAACTGTGGGGTCAGTTTTCTGCAGCCCAAGCCCTAAAGACGGGTTAGAGGCCCAACAAACCCAGCACAATGAATTTGTAGAGAGTGGGTGAAAGAGCTGGGCCGGATCCAAATTAAACAAAGGGTGGCTAAGTTACGTTAGGCAGAAATAATACAAGGACAAAAGGTTTTCTTTTACGAAAGTCCGAGGAGGCATTTTATTGAATGAACAGTGGTTACAACATGCAGAACTATATCCCAGCTTTTCCCCCCCCCCCCCCCTCTTCTCAGGGAGCGACCCCCTTATATAGCCCCTTTTTCCTCTATCTCCATCGTCTACTTGTTCTTCATCTAGGTATCCTTTTGAGCGCGCGTCACATCATGTACCCACTTTAACTCTGTGAGTGGCAGTAGCTGGGCTTTCACTGTTCAAAGGTCTTCTCCACATAAATGCGGCCAGAAAAGCTGTTTGCAGTGTTAAATGCGGTGGTAGCAGCCTTTCTAAATATTTCTTCCTCCTTATCATCATTCGGAGTGCCCAGAGCTTATTTTTGTTGCTCAGGTTGCCAGGAGGGGCACTCGGGCCCCCTGTATATGCGTTTAGCTAGTACTACCAGTATCCGAGGAGTAAAATCTCCTCGGACGATGAATAACCTCCTCGGACTGCATTTTTCGACCATCCTCGGACCCGTCTAGAGGAATAGTGTCCCAGCCCGCCTGCGCTCTTCGGATGTAAGATGCCACAAAGAACAAGGCCCTAGGCCCACTTACCAGATCTGGGCTTTTACCCCCCACAATAGCCCCTCAAAATTTCTATTTTTCCCTCTCATCCGAGGAGAAAAAATGAGATTTTGACTTGCCGCGGGGTAATTAGCTTAGGAACAGTCGAAGATTCAAATTGGCACGTGCGTAGATGTGGATGTGCGCGTTCCATCATTGCTGCAGTTGTTTTCCGTATTCCCAAAGCGCCACATTAATTACTTCAGGCGGCGTCTTGTCCTTTGCATCCAACGGCGGATTGCTGATCCAATGGACAGGGTTCTTTCTTGGGATTTGGGCGAAATAATTTCTGCCCTTTCCATCGTCCTCATATAAAGCCCCCGCGGTTACTATTTCTCTTTTACCTTGAAGCTCTCATCCTATCCAACAAGATCAGGCATCCCAGCGCTCCGAGCTTTCTAAATCGCCGCCTCCAATCCTTCTCAGAACCCTTACGAATCTCCCTACGAAGTCAAAGATCAATCTCTAGCTTCGTGTTTGTAAGTTCTCATCGCTCCAGGCCATCTGTTTTCTCTTCGGCTATCTTCTGCGTTGCGTTTTCATTTTTCCGTTTAAGAAAGATGGGCAAACTCAAGTACATGGTAGACGGTCCTGCCCAGTTGGAGAAGTTTAGGGCCACCTACCACATACCCCCGAACGTGGGGGTGAGGTATTGTCCACCCGAGAAAATATTGACTGATCGGAAAACCGGGGAAGTGGTGATCCCTCTTATTGCTTTCCTGGAGGGAGGAATGACGATTCCTATGGGCCCCCTCACCACTAGTTACCTCCGGAACCATAGGATTACCCCTTGGCAATGTGCGCCTAACATGTTTAGGATCCTAGGAGCAATTGAAGACCTTAACCACCACCTAGGACTGGGACTCACTTGGCACGACGTGGTGCACATGCACGAGTTCCACAGCCAACAAGGGGCGGGATATTATTTAAAATCCCGGTCCGACATTGTTCGGCTAATTTCCTGCCTCCCCAAGTCCAACAAAGGGCTAAAGGACGACTATGTGATCGTCTCGGGCGCGTGGCATAACGGCCCTCACTGTCCGACCAAGCACGGAGAGCCAGGTGGGACACTAGTTCTAGGCACTCTGACCGTACGTTTAGGATCCATTTTTGATTGTGTTGTTGCTTCCAATTTTCTAATCAAACTTTGGTGTGATTTGTAACAGATAAAGAACACATTACTCCTCGGCTCAGCCTTACCAACGTTGCTGCGCTGAACTTTTTATTGCGGTTGGAGATCTTCGTTAGCGAGGACGGGCAACTGCGATCGGCTCCCCTCATCTTAGGGTACAAAGCGAAGCCCAAAGACTTCCAACCGGTGGGTAACGCGATAACTCAGGGAGATCACCGTCTCAACCGCATCGACGTATCTTGGAGGGGTTTTTTGGCACCGTACGAACTTCCGCCCGTACCACATCCACGCCCTCAGAACATACCTCCTCTCGTCCAACCCCTTCAACAAGTTCCCCTCGGACAAGAGGTTGAGGGTGAAAGAGTTGGATCCTCTGGTTCATCTCTTGAAGAGCAAATAGACCAGTTCCACTTCGAGGGGGACGCTCCAGGAGAACAAGTGGTAGAGGTCTCGGACGCCGAGGAAGAGATCGACAGGCATTCAAGTGTTCAGCCTGTTGTGATTGTTGCCGGCCCTGAAGACTCATCGGACGAAGACATGGACCTAAAGAATTTGATGAAGAAGAAGGTCCAAAAGACCGAGCACAAGGATGTTGGGACGTCAAAAGTGGTGTCGTCCCTGCCCCCAGTGCCTACCCAGGTCTCCGACCCAGGTTCGAAGCCCATCCCAAACCCTCAGAAGAAGAGGCCATACGAGCCTGAAGAGAGGGAGGAAGTTGTGCCTACCAAAACTAATAAACAGCAAAAAGTGATACGAGACCACCGGAGCAAGAGGGCCTCCTCCACCGAGAGCCGAGAGGACTTGGGTGGGGCTGACATCCGCCGAGGAGGGGGAACTCGTATTTGGTCGCCGAGGTTAGAGCTGGACGGCGCTCCTTTTCCTTGGGACACCTCCCTCCGCAACTATGATGGGGGAAGGGCAGGGTACGTAGCTGAGGCTCTGCAGCAGCCACTCCTTCTCCCCCACGACATGGACTCCTATAAGTGCTTCAACCAGAAGGAGCTTTTCCTGTCCCTTAAGAGGGACGTGGCTATGGTGAATATTCGTTTTTAACTCAAGACTTTATTTGCATTTGGCTTTAATTCCCTTCTTCATTTGATGTTGAACATGCTGCCATGCAGATTACTCAGCAAATATACGTAGCCGAGGAATGGAACAAGAAGTCCTACCTCGAAGCTCAAGCAGCAGCGCAGTCTCAATCTGAGGTCGAAAAGTCTCTGGGTCAGCTGAAGGAGGACTATGCTAAAATGTCAGAGCAGCTAAAAGACATGACCAGTCAAAGGAACAGCTTCAAGGCCGGCCTAAAGAACGCCGAGACCCAAGCCGAGGAGCAGCGCAAAAAGTTGTATATGACAGAGATCAACCTGGAGACTGAAAGGGAGATGGTGAAGGGCCTCAGAGATGAACTCAAAAAAGCCAAAGAGCGCGCCCTAGCCGCCGAACGGAAGGCTCAACTGGCCAAAGAGTCAATTGAAGCTGAAAAGAGAGCAGCGTATCAGTTGGGGGTGGAGGAGACCGGGCAGCAGCTTACCGAACAGTTTGCCTTGGTTAGTCGTGATTACTGCGACATAACCTGGCAAAAGGCATTGGACGCAGCTGGGGTCCCCTCGGATTCCCCCCTGAGGCTACCAGGGAGCATATACTATGACCCCGAAATCCGAGAGCTCCCAGGTCCTGACCCTCCTGCCCCACAGCTTCCGGAGATCTCAGAGCAAAACTTGGCCAACCAAGCTCCTCCCTCCACCCTTGGTGCCACCAAAGAAACTGGTCAGCCAGGTGATAAGGATAAACCAACTGATCAGGAGAAGGACAAGGGCAAAGGGTTGGAGGGAAAGAAGACTTCAGATGAGCCCAAGGGTCAAGCCCCAGAAGCTGCTGCTCGGACGGGCCAGGCTGCTGATAACGTGATCCCCTCAGTAAAAGAATAAACACGGGATTTTTCTCTTATTATTATTATTTTTTTGTTTACTTTTATTTTTACTATAAGAGATTTGTAAGCTACTCTTTTTCGATCAATGAAGTAATTTTTCTTTTACTTTGATTATCTAGTCTCATATTTTAACGCTGTGAGACCCCAATATCACTTTATTAGCGTGCATGATTATAGATGTTACTAAAAATAAGCAGAATGTGTGGGAACTATCAATGAAAAGGCAACATGAGATAGGAATAATTTAGATATACTTAGCAGTTTCAATCATGGATCATCATGGAATGATATTTCAGCCATAGCAGTTGCATTAATTTTAGATTTAAACAGGCATGATTGGGGTGTCATCCAACCTAAGTCATCTGGTCCGAGGACTACAGGCATGGCAGGTTTTAAGTTTAAACACTTGAAAGAAACTGTAGGGAGTGTTAACTAATCCAAATCATCAGGTTCGAGGACTACAGGCATGATAGGATTTAAGTTTAAACACTTGAAAGAAACTGTAGGGAGTGTTAACTAACCCAAATCATCTGGTCCGAGGACTACAGGCATTATAGGATTTAAGTTTAAACACTTAAAAGAACTGTAAGGGAGTGTTAACTAACCCAAATCATCTGGTCCGAGGACTACAGGCATGATAGGATTTAAGTTTAAACACTTAAAAGAACTGTAAGGGAGTGTTAACTAACCCAAATCATCTGGTCCGAGGACTACAGGCATGATAGGATTTAAGTTTAAACACTTAAAAGAACTATAAGGGATTGTTAACTAACCCAAATCATCTGGTCCGAGGACTACAGGCATGATAGGATTTAAGTTTAAACACTTAAAAGAACTGTAAGAGAGTGTTAACTAACCCAAATCATCTGGTCCGAAGACTACAGGCATGATAGGATTTAAGTTTAAACACTTAAAAGAACTGTAAGGGAGTGTTAACTAACCCAAATCATCTGGTCCGAGGACTACAGGCATGATAGGATTTAAGTTTAAACACTTAAAAGAACTGTAAGGGAGTGTTAACTAACCCAAATCATCTGGTCCGAGGACTACAGGCATGATAGGATTTAAGTTTAAACACTTAAAAGAACTGTAAGGGAGTGTTAACTAACCCAAATCATCTGGTCCGAGGACTATAGACATGATAGGATTTAAGTTTAAACACTTAAAAGAACTGTAAGGGAGTGTTAACTAACCCAAATCATCTGGTCCGAGGACTACAGGCATGATAGGATTTAAGTTTAAACACTTAAAAGAACTGTAAGGGAGTGTTAACTAACCCAAATCATCTGGTCCGAGGACTACAGGCATGATAGGATTTAAGTTTAAACACTTAAAAGAACTGACTATACAACTTGTCGTTAGATAGATTAAAAGGAAAATCCGATTAATAATAATACATTTTAAGGTTATTTACATTCCAAGGGTGCGGTATCACATGGCCGTCCAAATCCTCAAGGAAGTACGCTCCAATGCCAGCCCCTGAAGTAATGCGATATGGCCCTTCCCAATTAGGTCCTAGTTTTCCCTAAGCTGGGTTCTTCGCAGTGCCGACCACTTTTCTTAACACCAGATCACCGGGGTCCAAGGGTCTGAGCCTTACGTTGGCATTATAACCCTGCCTGAGCTTTTGCTGATAATGCGCCAATCGGACCATTGCATTTTCTCTCCTTTCATCGATTAGGTCCAAACTCCTTTCTAGCTGATCATTGTTGCCCTTCAGGTTGAATGAGCTAGTTTTTAACGTTGGGAATCCAGTTTCTAGGGGTATGACAGCTTCAGCCCCATAGGTCATCGAGAAAGGAGTCTCTCCAGTAGACCTGCGTGGAGTAGTTCTGTAAGCCCAAAGAACATGTGGCAACTCCTCGACCCACTTGCCCTTCACGTCGTCAAGTCTTTTTTTCAGGCCACTCACAATGACCTTATTAACAGCTTCTGCCTGGCCGTTGCCCTGGGGGTACGCTGGGGTGGAATATCTGTTCGCAATTCCCAGCTCGCTACAATAACTCCTAAATGCTTTGCTATCAAACTGGAGGCCATTGTCCGAGATAAGACTGTGTGGAACTCCAAATCTAGTGACTATATTCTTCCACACGAACTTCTGCACATCTACGTCTCGGATGTTCGCCAGAGGTTCTGCTTCAACCCATTTCGTGAAGTAGTCAGTGCCGACCAGCAGATATCTCTTGTTCCCTGCGGCCTTAGGGAACGAGCCCACGATATCCAAGCCCCATTGGGCAAAAGGCCACAGGCTGGTTAGCGGGTTAAGAGTTCCTCCAGGCTGATGAATACGTGGGGCAAACCGTTGGCATTGATCGCATTTTTTGACATAATTCAGGGCTTCTTCTTGCATGTTGGGCCACCAATAACCCTGAGTAAGAGCACGGTGAGCCAAAGACCTACCCCCAGTGTGGCTTCCACAGATTCCTTCGTGTAGTTCTTCTAGTAGTAGCTCGGCCGCTTCAGGAGGCATGCACAGTAAATAAGGCCCCGAATAGGACCGTTTGTATAACTTCTGATCTTCGGATAGCCAGAACCTGGTCGCTTTCCTTCGAATTTTATCGGCCTCCCCCTTTTCTTCAGGTAAGACCTCTTCCTTTAGAAACTTAATTAAAGGGTCCATCCAACTGAGTCCGGCCCAGACTTGATGTACTTGGATCACTTCTTTTCTGGCATCGGTAGATTGATACAAGTCCTCGACGAGGATAACTCTCGGCAAATCATGTGCCGACGAGGTGGCTAGTGTGGCTAAGGAGTCAGCGTGTGTATTGCCACTCCTGGGCACATGTTCCAGGCTAAAAGATTTGAACCTGGTTTGCAGACGTTTGACTCGACTCAAGTATCCCTGCATTCTTTCATCTTTTACTTCAAACTCCCCCTGTACTTGACCCACGATCAATCTTGAATCCGAGAACAGCCTTACTTCCGTTCCTCCCATTTTCTGGACCATGCTCATCCCCATCAGTAGAGCTTCGTATTCCGCCTCATTATTTGTTGCCGAGAAGCCTAGCCTTAGTGCTTTCTCGATAATAATTCCTTCGGGAGATAGCAATACTAGCCCCACTCCAGAACCTTTTTGATTCGCGGCGCCGTCCACGTACGCCTCCCAAAGGGAAGGACCTTGTTGAGAGATCATGCCAACTGATTTTTCATCCATGTCTGGCGTCGGCTTTACTTCTTCTAGTCGGGGCTCCGTGAACTCAGCTACTAAATCAGCAATCACTTGACCCTTGATCGAAGTGCGTGGCATGTACTTGATATCAAAAGCCCCTAGGATCGTTCCCCATTTAGCGATTCTTCCAGTATAATCCGCACTTCGGAGTATTGCCCTAAGCGGAAGTTGGGTGAGAACAATGACCGTATGGGCTTGAAAATAATGTGGGAGTTTTCGCGTGGCCAGAACTACGGCCAGAATAGCCTTTTCCAAGGGTAAATAACGGATTTCGGCTTCATGCAGCGATTTGCTTACACAGTAAACTGGTTTTTGGACACCGCCATCCGCTCGGACCAGCACCAAGCTTACCGCATGAGGGGCTACAGCGATATACGCAAATAAGACTTCGTCCGGCTCGGGGCTGGACATAATTGGTGGTCGAGCCAGATAATCCTTCAATTGCTGGAATGCCGTAGCACACTCTTCTGTCCATTCAAACCCTTTCCATTTGTTGATCAAGGAAAAGAAAGGCCGACACCTGTCCGCTGATCGTGAGATAAATCGATTTAGGGCTGCGGTCATCCCCGTCAGTTTCTGAACCTCCTTCGGATTCCGAGGAGCCTGTAGCTCGTTAATGGCCTTTATCTGGTCTGGGTTGACCTCAATTCCTCTGTGAGTCACCATATATCCTAAGAACTTGCCTGATCCCACCCCAAATGAACACTTAGAAGCATTCAAGCGCAGCTTGTATTTTCTGAGAACTCTAAAAGTACTTTCAAGATCCCTTACATGCTCAGCCACCTCTTTGCTCTTTACCACCATGTCGTCTATATAGATCTCGATATTTTTGCCTAGCTGTGATTCAAACATCCTCGTCATCATCCTCTGGTATGTGGAACCCGCATTTTTTAAGCCGAATGGCATCACCTTGTAATGGTAATTTCCAACGGGGGTTACGAAAGCGGTCTTCTCTTGATCATCCAGGGCTAAAGGTATCTGATGATAGCCTTGAAAGGCATCCAAGAAGCTCATCCGGGGGTGTCCGACAGTGGCGTCCACGAGCTGATCGATTTTTGGCATAGGAAACGGATCTTTAGGGCACGCCCTGTTCAGATCAGTGAAATCCACGCATACTCGCCATTTCCCGTTCTTCTTCTTCACCACTACAGTATTTGCCAACCACTCTGGGTAGAAAATCTCTTTAATAGCTCCAGCCTGCTTGAGCTTTGCCACTTCTTCTCTGACTGCTTCGGCATGTTCTTTGGATGGACGTCGAGGAGGCTGCTTCTTGGGTGTGACCGTGGGATTTACTTTCAAATAGTGGCATATGAATTCCGGATCCACCCCAGGGGCTTCATAAGCGTTCCAGGCGAATACGTCAAGGTTTTCCTTAAGAATTTTTAGTAACCCCTCCTTTTCCTGTAAAGGTAGATGGGATCCGACCTGAAAGAATTTTTCAGGATCATCCCCAATGACCACTTTTGTTAAGTCCTCGCACCCTGCGTCCTTATCCAGATCTTTAGTGGGCGATAACCCATGCTTTCGTTGCTATAAGTTCTCTTCGGTTTTTGCTGACTTTGCTTCTGGCTCATGTTGAATGGCAGCCACCAAGCATTGTCTAGCCGTGAGTTGGTCCCCGCGGATTTCGCAAACCTGGCCTTCTGATGGATATTTGATTTTCTGATGTAGGGTGGAAGAGACTGCCCCCAGAGCGTGAAGCCAAGGCCTGGCTACAATTGCTGTATATGGAGAAAATACGTCTACCACTATGAAGTCCACTTCCACTATCTCGGAGCCCGTCTGCACAGGTAAGCGTATTTGGCCCTTAGGAGTCACGACCCTTCCTTCAAAACTGATCAATGGAGAACCATACGGCGTTAGATCACTGGGTTTGAGGTTCAGCCCCCTGTAAAGATCGGGGTACATAATTTCTGCAGCACTGCCTTGGTCGACCATCACCCGCTTTACATCGTATCCTCCGATTCTGAGAGTTATGACCAGCGCATCATCGTGCGGCTGGATAGTCCCCACCGTGTCAGCATCCGAGAACCCTAAAACTGGATGTCCGTCCACTTTGCTTCTCTTCGGACCCTGGCCAAAGTCCCCCACAGGCAGCCGGTCCACTGACATGACCTTAGATGGCCAGGATCCTGTTCTTCCTGGTGCTGCAAAGATGACGTTGATGGTTCCCAGAGGAGGTTTTAAAGGATCGTCCCTCCTAGGCTCTGTGCTAACCTGGCCCCCTCGACCACTAGAGTGATGCAAGAGATGTCTCAATTTCCCTTCACCGACCAGCTGGTCCAAATGATCCCACAAACTCCTGTAGTCTTCGGTCGTGTGTCCATGATCCTGGTGGTACTGGCAATAGAGATTGCGATTGCGTCTATCTGGATTCCCTACCATTTTATTCGGCCACTTGAAGAATGGCTCATTCCTGACCTTTTCCAAAACTTGGTGGATTGGATCCCTAAATACTGTGTTGACCGCCTGGGGATTGGCTGATCCTGACTGCGCAGGAAAATCCCTCCTCGGTTTGTTATTATGGTACCTATCTGACCTGAAGTCCCTCCTCTCTTGGGGAATAACCTTGTCCTTGCCTTTTCCTTGCTGCTGATCTTCTTCGACCCTCTTATACTTCTCAATGTGATCCATTAGCTGACGCATGCTAGTAACAGGTTTGCCAGACAAAGATGTCCTTAGACCATGGTCGGTAGGAAGACCGAGCTTAAATGTTTCCAGGGCCATTGCGTCAAAATTGCCCTCCATGTCGTTAAACATCTCCCAATATCTATCCGAATACACCTTCAGGGTTTCCCCTTCCTGCATGCTTAGAGATAGCAGCGACGACAAAGGTCGGGCCACTCTTCGGCAGGTAACAAAGCGCGAACCAAAGGCTTGGGTGAGCTCTTTGAAGGAGCTGATGGAATTTGGGATTAGTCCATCGAACCATCTCATCGCCACTGGTCCAAGATTGGAGGGGAAAACCTTGCACATCAGTGCCTCGTCCCTGGAGTAGACAGCCATCTTTTGGTTGAAATGACTTACGTGTTCCACGGGATCCGTCCTACCATTATAGACAGTGAATGTCGGTTGGTTAAAGCGCCGAGGAAGTTTCGCCTCCTCTATCCTGCGCGTGAAGGGTGATCTAGAAATCTGATTTAAAGCCCTGCTTATGGCGTCATTTCCCATGTCTTCTTGTAATGGAATTCTATGTTGCCCCTTACGATGGACTTCTTGTTCATAGGAGTAGGATTCGCTGTCTGGTGTCCTGGACTTATGTTGGTAAGCAACATCTGGCTCGTCATCGGGGTCCTCATCGGAGTACGAGGAAGCCCTTTTCCTCTTTGCATGGCGTAACTCCCTCTTTAGTTTTTCAACTTCCCGCTGCAGATCTCGATTCTTTTCTGCATGGGACATGTAACTCCCACCATGTGATCGATTCTGGTCACAGGGCACAGTATGTACACTACCTTCCTGATCTTGTCCCCTCTCCAAGTTGAAAAAAGGGTCAACGTGTTGAGATGCCCTAGACTCTGCTTCTTGCTGATTCGGTTCAGCCATCACCTACTGTTGTTTTCTCCCCTGCACAAGCTCTCCCCACAGATGGCGCCAATTGTGGGGTCAGTTTTTTGCAGCCCAAGCCCTAAAGACGGGTTAGAGGCCCAACAAACCCAGCACAATGAATTTGTAGAGAGTGGGTGAAAGAGCTGGGCCGGATCCGAATTAAACAAAGGGTGGCTAAGTTACGTTAGGCAGAAATAATACAAGGACAAAAGGTTTTCTTTTACGAAAGTCCGAGGAGGCATTTTATTGAATGAACAGTGGTTACAACATGCAGAACTATATCCCAGCTTTTTCCCCCCCTCTTCTCAGGGAGCGACCCCCTTATATAGCCCCTTTTTCCTCTATCTCTATCGTCCACTTGTTCTTCATCTAGGTATCCTTTTGAGCGCGCGTCACATCATGTACCCACTTTAACTCTGTGAGTGGCGGTAGCTGGGCTTTCACTGTTCAAAGGTCTTCTCCACATAAATGCGGCCAGAAAAGCTGTTTGCAGTGTTAAATGCGGTGGTAGCAGCCTTTCTAGATATTTCTTCCTCCTTATCATCATTCGGAGTGCCCAGAGCTTATTTTTGTTGCTCAGGTTGCCAGGAGGGGCACTCGGGCCCCCTATATATGCATTTAGCTAGTACTACCAGTATCCGAGGAGTAAAATCTCCTCGGACGATGAATAACCTCCTCGGACTGCATTTTTCGGCCATCCTCGGACCCGTCTAGAGGAATAGTGTCCCAGCCCGCCTGCGCTCTTCGGATGTAAGATGCCACAAAGAACAAGGCCCTAGGCCCACTTACCAGATCTGGGCTTTTACCCCCCACAACAACTAATCACCTATAATTTGTTATGAAAAATGTTGTGGAGATAACATCTTTTTTTTTCCTCCCATTTTCGGCAATGCCATTGCCACAATTGGTTTCCATTTCGAGCCATGGGCAAGACAAGAATTTCAGTAATCTCATTACTGAAATTCAATTTTCTCTCTCCTATGATACATTCTACTTTTTCTTGCAATTTCGGCAACATCGTTGCCTAAATTCAGTCTCTCTCCTCATTTTGCCAAATAACTTTGAACAGTACCTATAACAACAATAAACTCCGTTTTTTACAATTTTTAGCCAAAAGACTCTCATTTCTGGGTCATGTAAACAAAATTAATTTTTTTAGGGAAATTTCAACTTACTCGGTAGTTGGATTGAAATTTAAGTTGTTTATATTTGGTTTGTAATTTGAAATTTCTTTTACTTTTATTTTATAATATTAAGTATTTAACACACAAAGAGAGGAGAGAAGATTTTAAAAAAACTGACAGTGGTGTATATCCAAAAAGGCCTAATTTTTTTCCACTTTAGGTTAGCTCAATTAAATTTCTGTAACTCACTTTTATTAAAAACATGACTAAATATGTAATTTTGCTCCACTTTTATGTCTCTCTTCTCCAAAAACACAAAAATATAAAAATATAAGATCAAATAAAATAAAAAATAACCTAGCGGAACACTTGCAACGTGAGATTTTAAACCATAGATAGTCATTTTAAATTTCGGTCAAACCTCAAGTGAAAAAAATGTCAAATTTTAAACCATGAATAGGCAACTTAAATTTTAGCCAAACCACAGGTAGATAAATTGTAATTTGCCCAATTTTTTTTTCTCATTTTTCTATAAAATATTTTTAAAAAGGGTTATACTAACGAGTGCCCTTAGGACATTGGTTAACAATCTATTTTAGAAAAGTTTTGACATTACTTTTATAGGAAAGGAAAAAAGTTGTCTAAACATTAATTACTTTTTCTTTTCTTTTCTCATAAAAACTTTATTTAAATTGATTATTAACAAATGCCCTAAGGGTATTCGTTAGCATTTCCCTTTTAAAAATAGCTTTTAAATTAATACCTTTAAAGCATTCAGAAACATTTTTTTTCCTTTCTTTTTTCAGTGTGAAAGATTAAAATAGATATGGTTATAAATGAATTAAGTTCTTTGTGAATAATTCAAGCTCTGTTTAGGAAAATAAGTTAAGTTCAAGTTTTAAGTTTATGCTCGATTATTAAATGAGCCAAATCCAAATATAGTAATGTTTTCGTGAACAAGCTCATGAATATGAGAGCTTGATTTAACTATATATAATATTATATTATATATGTATACTTGTCTAAAAATATATTAATATATACTTGAAATTGGATTCTATAAGTTTTTTAATAGATCCATATGATATTAAATAATTATTTATAGTTTCTTAATGATACAAAAAAATCTTTTTGTAATAAAAATTTATAATATTGTGAAGAGGTAAATCATTTTAGTCATAATTTCTCAATATATAGGAAAATAATAAGTTAATCAAGTAGTTTGTAGACAAGCTCGAGCTTGCTCGACAAGAATATAAGCAAAGTTTGAATAAAAAATCTTATTTGGTGATGAGCTCAAGCTCAGCTTGTGTTCAAAAAAAAAAATTAAATAAACAAATTTAAACTTTAAATGCTCGATTCAACTCAGCTCGACTCATTTACTGCCCTAAAAATAGAGAGAAGTTCTATATCAACAACATTTTTCGACAAATCATATGTAATTAGTTGTTATTGGTTCAAATTTGAATCTATCACTGAGATTACTTTTTTGTCCCAACAATAACAACTAGTAACAACCTACCATTTAGGATTTGTTGTGAAAATATTGTAAAAATATTATGGACATAGCATTTCTCAAAAAGATATACTCCCTTGCTCTATGTTAAAAAGAAATATTACCTTTCCCTTGCTCATGTCTTTTCCCTTAATATTTGTTAGTTAATCCTAAAATTTAACATGTATCCACTTGTGGAATAAAATATGGAATGTGTATCAAAGTATACACTTCTTGATGATACATAAATTGGGAAAGGACTAAGTTCATTGTTTTTGTGTATTAGATTGGTTAAGACGGTGATATGTGGCAAAAGTTTGACACATATCAGCATTCCAATAGGTTTAATGAACATGGCCCAAACTAACTCTCATATAAATCAATAAAATTTTTTTTTTTGTCACAAGTACAAAAACCTTCTGAAAATTTGGGAAGTGAGTTTCATTTTAAAATTTCATCTTAAGCTTTGTCCTATCTTATCTAATTTTAGATGAGGTGACTGTGACACTACTATATACAATGATATGTGCAATTTTCATTTTTAAAAAACAAATAAAATGACAATAAACCTCTTAATACCCGGAGGAAAAGGAAACTGTCAAACTATAGTCGAACCAGTGTTTAAATAACAAAATATCTATTCAAAAGGTCACTTACCTTTTAGTAAAATAAAACGGTACCATGGAAAAGGTCACCTACCTTTAATTTAAATCTTAGAAACCCAAAATTGGGGGCTCAAGGAAAATTCCAGTTTAAGACTTTTTTTTCTTCTTTTTCTTTTTCATCCCTCCTTATTCCGGTTTAAAACTTGAGAATCATATAGTATCATACAACCACATTTGAAGATGAATACTCATTTAGTAAAATAATAGGCTTAACAGTAGACATTTTAAGTAGGGAATTTGAATCCTACATCTGTTAGTTGGACTTGGAATCACTAAAAAATACCATTGAACCTAAAGGTCATTAGCAATATAGTAGTGATTAATCGCTCTACATTGATGACTGATGAGTTTGGTAGGATTTGATTGCACATGTTTCTGTTTACAGAATTGATCTCAAGAGTTTGACATGTTTTTCTTTTTGATGAGTGTGATACAAAAGCATTACTCTGGGTGGAGAAAACTCCCCCATGACCATGAGATCAAGTTCAACCATCCTCATTGAGGATCTATCCTTCACTTAGATATATCAATATACTGCCACTATCAAATTTTTTTTTTTTTTTTTTAAATTACAGTTGTTAATGTGATAACTTGTTAATGATAAATAATAAAATGAAGTTAATTATGCTTATATAAAAATCAATAATAACCTATTAAGTAGACATGAAATATGTAAACAAATATTTTGTACATTGCATGTGCATTTGGCATTGACTTAAAAAGTCAGTTTTTTTTTTACTATTTATGAGTCCTATTGCAATTTTTAGTATTATTTATAAGTATAACTAGTTTTTACTTTTATTTACAATAATTTTAATAATTTTTTTTTTAATTTTAACTAAATAAACTGCTTCTAAATAGATCCGCATTATGTTATTAGGGAGGTGCTAGTTTTGGGAGATGTGGTTCTAGGACGCACAAAAGCCAAAGTCAACTGGAGCTAGCTTTATTTTTGCCAATTCACTTCCCATCAAAAAGATTGCACGCTTTTGACTTTGACTGAGATGGTTCTTTATTACTTTTTTTTTTTAATATTTCAAACTTCATTAGTCAAGGAAACAAAGTTAATAACATGACCGCAACTGTTTGTCTCCTTTATTTCTTTTTTAAAAAGAAGGTTTATTAATTATTATGATTATTAAATAATTAAAGATGCTTGCCAGCCAATGAATACTCTTCCATCTTATCTGATGATTTTTTTTTTAATAATCATATCCGATGATATGTTATTAGCTCACAGAATCACAGAACTTTGAATTCAATTATATATGTTTAGTCAATTTGACTGATAATCTTACCAGCAAGGCCAGCATACTTGAATTTGAGAAAATTTGTTTTTTTTTTTTCCTGAAAGATTTGGAAGGGCTTTGTAAATCTGTTTCCATCCCATTCATAACGTAAGATGTCAAAGTTTTATCATAATCAAATCATTCTTGACTGTTGTAGACGATTAAATTTCTCGATTTGAAATAAATCAAACAAGTAAAATAGTTTCACAAATGCGAATTTGTATTGATAATTGTGTGGTACAATTCTCTCTGATTACAAAAGAGTGATCCTCTGATTCGATCTCCTTGCAAGACTTATTGATTTGGATTTGTGGTGATGTGATTGACTTGAACACAAAATATCCTTCAATTTGGTTGAGGGATGGATCGAAGATTGTTGAAACAGAATTACAATGAATCTCTGGCTATGAGCTTGTTAGAAATTCTTTGTTCTTCACGTTCTTCGTATGTTCTTCGTGTTCTTGGTGCGTTCTTCGTCTTTGAAGGTTTGTGGTGGAAGTTCTTCGGTGCTTTAGAGGCTTGAATCCGTAGAGATTCGTTGATTTGTGATTTGTTGATATTTTTCGGACACTTTAGGCTTGATTCCCGCAGAATTTTGGATCTAGGCGGATGATTTGGATGATTTCTCTTCGAATGTTCTTCATATTCGAAGGTTTGAAGTTCTTGAAGTTCTTGGAGGCTTTAGAGCTTGGTTCCGTTAGAGCTTGGTTCCGGCAGAGTTTCTGGACTTCTGAATCTTCTCTGATGCTGCTTGTGCTTCAGATGGCTTGATGTGTCCTCCTAAATGTCTTAGGAAGGCTTCTATTTATAGGAGTTTTGGGGTGGATGAGCGACACGTGGCGGAGTCTGATTGGTGACACGTGTCACAGTCTGATTGGTCCGCTTATGTCATCGCTTACACGTGCAAGGTTGCTTAGGTCATCGCTTACACGTGCGAGGCTGCTTGTGTCATCGCTTGCACGTGCGATGCTGCTTGTGTCATCGCTTGCACGAGCCAATGCATGATTGGTTCTTGCATGACACTTGGCAAATTTCTGTTGGCTTCTGAATGGCAACAGTAAAACCTAGCAGCAATATGTGGTGCTTTGTAATTGGCTGTATTTTGTGGTCTTAGTAGTGTGACGTGTCAGCTTGTGATAGGTCTGGAACTTTCTCTCTCTACAACTGTAATACAAAAGCATCACACTAGTACTCTTGAAATAAGACATTTTCAAATTTTCATTGCGTTTGACTAGTCCCTTGCATAATTAAGCATATATAATGTATTCAAATAAGGCGAAAATACAATTTTGGTCTTTATATTTGTCTTGTTGGTCGTTGGCTACCTCCGACCTTCTCATCTTTTTTAAGCCGTTGGATTTAAGTAGATTCAACGGTAAAAAAAAAAAAATCCCTCATTAATGTTAATATTCTAATTAAGATCTCATTAATTATATATATATATATATATATATATTGGTAAAATCATTTATTATATTTTATATCTATCTCTAAACCCAAAAAAAAATGTAATATTTGACTCTCTCTTTATGTTTCTCTCTCTATCTCTTACTTGGGCTGATTTAATGGGTAGTTCACGACCATAGAGCCTCTTGAAGTGCTCTTTCAACAATCTCTTGGAAGTAAGGGCGTGCATGGGTCGGATTGAGTTGGGTTGAGGGGATTTTTTGACCCAACTCACCATGGTGGGTCAAAAAAAATTTAACCCAACCCAACCCACATGCGTTGGGTTGGGTCAGGTTGAACCCATGAGTTTGACAAATTTTTTATTATTATTATTATTAAATTGAGTAGAAAAAAATATAAATATTAACATATTTTAAAAAACCCAAATATTAGTATCAATGTAACTCCTTAAAGGCAAACAACACTAATGACTAAACAACAATATTAATTTACTAGGGTTTGTGTGAAGTAATTGGCTTTTATATGGGATAGGAAGAGCTAGTTATTTTAAAAAATTTATTAATTATATAATATTATATATATATATATATATTAAATTAGTATTAGTAGGAGGAACTGAGGAAGTGCTGCTCTACAGCTGGTTTTTTTTAAAAAAAATTATATATATATATATATATATATATATATATATATATATATAAGTGCCCTACAGCAAGTTTTAAAAAAAAATTTATTAAATATATATTAAATATGGGTGGGTCGAGTCGGGTTTGGCGGGTTTGTAATTTTATGACCTAAACCCAACCTAACCCAACCCACCAACCCCTAAAAACCGACCCAACCTTGTGGGTCGGGTCGGGTTTGGCGGGTCGGTGGGTTTTCTACACACCCCTACTTGGAAGTTGGAATTGTACTGTCTAATCTTCTTGCATGCCATTTCCTTCTGATTTCTCTCTAACCTGTGAAGAATGAAATCTCGGCCGTCAGTTTATATATAAAAAAAAAAAAAAAAATCCAATGCCCCAGATCTAGATCATGATTCATGCAGATCTAGCAAAAAATTCAAATTTATTCGGAACACAAAAATGGGGGAAATGAAATATAATGAAGAATAGAAAGAGAAACCAATTTTTTTTTAAATAATAAATAAATTACCGTTGAAAGAGAAGCAGGAGGAAGCTCAGTAATATGAAGTTTTTGATAAATTTAGAAACAAAGAACTTTGAAATCTTTGAGTCTATGGCTTGGTCTATTTATAATTGCCAACTGAATTTTTTTTTAATTTTTTTTAAAAAAATACTAATTTTAGAATTGGGTTTGGTTGGGTTCAGACTTTGGTGTAGCGGGAACTATTTTACCTGATCAGTTTCTGCATGTGATCAGGAAGGATGCTACTGAATGTGATGTTGCCTCGTTATATAATTGAATCTTGTTTCTTTGTCAATATATATACAAATAAGTTTAATATCCATCACTGAAAACTGAGAAATGAAAAACACCTATCCCATCTACTATCATATCTTATCTGGGAAGACAAACTATGATCCAAAATCAATCAGCGTCCAAATATATACCCAAAGGTCCCAAACATCCATGTCCGCACCCACCCAAAGTCAAAGATTATTTGTTGAAAATATATACATACTCTTCAACCCAAATCATGGAGACATCAAACTAGGTTTGGTCCAAGAATTTCTTGAAAAAGCTTACAATCTATCACAAGCATGGGGTAACATCCCAGCAAAAATTGGTTGAGATCTAAATAGCAAACCTAAGGTGATACCTCGCGATGAATTAATTATCAACAATTTCTCATTAGACAAACAATGCAATATTTTTTTTTCCTTCTTCTGCCGGCAATCTATCCATGGAGGTGGAACATCGGTGAAGGAGAAAGAGATAGAGAGAGAAACGTAGAGAGAGAGAGAGAGAGAGAGAGAGAGAGAGAGAGAGAGTCAAATATAACACTTTTCTTAGGTTTAGAGATAGATATAAAATATAATAAATGAGAAATAATTAATGAGATTTTAATCAGAATATTAGTATTAATGATGATCTTTTTTTGACCATTGGATCTACTTAAATCTAATGGTTTAAAAAATATGTATCTCTTTAGAGTTACATCAGGAGTAATTTGAACCTACCTCATATATATATATATATATATATATATATATATAAATGGAGTTGCTTGTATTTGACCTTAATTTGATTGGGGATTAAGGCATAATTGAAATACTAGTATCTTTTCATCTTGTTCTTCTAGTTTGATTAACTACTAACATTCCCAATACTTTAACTCGTTTGAACAAGTTTTCTCCCAAAAAAAAAAAAAAAAAAAAACTCGTTTGAACAATCTGCCACTCCAATTAATGTGAAGTAGGCTTTCTGTTCATACATATTTTAAGGGTTCAATAGAAATTAGAAAAGATGCATCATAATATATTATAATAATGTTACGTGACCTAGTAATACACACCAAAAATTATATATATATATATATATATATATCATTAAATGTTCAAGGTCGTTCCTCCAAAAAAAAAAAAAAAAAAAATGTTCAAGGTCAATGTTAGAAATGCCATCTTCTGAAATGTGGATTACAGTGGGCTAAGCAGCCTCCTTTGACGCTAGCTTTGCGCGTTGGCTAGCTTATCCAAGCGCCACATCTCCCATCAAAGCATGATAATGCCGACGAAATTAAATAGAGTTTGCATAGTTGCCCACCACTATTATTCATAGAAAAATGTTAATGAGTACCCTTAGGACACTAGTTAATAATCCATTTTAGGAAAATTTTGACACCACTTTTATGAGAAATGAAAAAAACTGTCAAAATATTAATTTTTTTTTTTTTTTTCATTTCTCATAAAAACTTTCTTTAAATAGATTATTAACCAGTGTCCTAAGGTTTCCTTCTTCTTATTCCTCCACACCCATTTCCTATATATACCTCATTCAAACCTGTAACTTAGCATTAATTATAGACATGGCTAGCTCTATGCAATATATCCTCTTCTCTACCTTCTTATTATTCCTCATTGCTCCTTCTTTAGCTCAACAATCTTTCAGGCCAAAAGCACTTGTTGTTCCAGTCTCCAAAGATGCCACCACTCTTCAATACATTACACGCATTAACCAAAGAACCCCACTTGTTCCAATAAGCCTAGTGGTTGATCTTGGTGGCCAATTTTTGTGGGTTGATTGTGAGCAAAATTATGTGTCCTCAACATACCACCCGGCCCGTTGCCACTCAGCCCAATGCTCACTTGCTAAAGCCAGTGGCTGTGGGGATTGCTTCTCAGCCCCTAAGCCAGGCTGCAACAACAATACATGCGGTGTCACACCTGGCAACACCGTGACGCACACCGTCACGGGCGGTGAACTTGCCACGGATGTTGTGTCGGTCCAATCAACCAACGGGTTAAACCCAGGCCGGGTTGTGACCGTGCCACGTTTCCTTTTCTCATGTGCACCTACTTCCCTATTGAAAGGTCTTGCTAGTGGGGTTTCAGGCATGGCTGGACTAGGCAGGACTAGAATTGCATTCCCCTCACAATTTGCTTCTGGCTTTAGCTTCCATAGGAAATTTGCAATTTGCTTATCATCCACAACTTCAACCGCATCACCAGGAGTTATGTTCTATGGAGATGGGCCTTATGTACTGCTTCCTAACATTGATGCCTCTCAATCCCTCACATACACCCCACTATTTATCAACCCTGTAAGCACAGCCTCGGCCTATTCACAAGGAGAGCCCTCAGCTGAGTATTTTATTGGTGTGAAATCTATCAACGTAAGTGAAAAAGTTGTCCCAATAAACAAAAAATTGCTCTCAATTGATAGTAAAGGTTTTGGTGGGACTAAGATTAGCACTGTCAACCCTTACACTGTCTTAGAGACTTCCATCTACAATGCATTGACTAAGGCTTTTATCAATGAGGCTGCTGCCAGGAACATCACTAGGGTGGCTTCCGTGGCACCATTCGACGTGTGTTTCAGCACAAAGAACGTGTTTAGCACAATTCTTGGGCCTTCTGTGCCTACAGTCTATCTTGTTTTGCAGAATGAGAATGTGTATTGGAGCATATTTGGTGATAACTCAATGGTACAGGTTAGTGACAATGTGTTGTGCCTCGGATTTGTAAATGGAGGCAAAAATCCCAGGACTTCAATTGTTATTGGAGGGCACCAGTTGGAGGACAATCTCTTGCAGTTTGATTTGGCAAAATCAAGGCTAGGCTTTAGCTCTCTTCTCTTTGGTAGACGAACTACATGCTCAAACTTCAACTTCACCTCCAACGCCTAGAGGGTGCTTATGAATCGACATAGAATTATTTTCTGTAATTCTATGATATATTTGTATGTGTTACAGACTTACAGTCTGAATAATTAATTGGGCATATAGCCCAAAAATCTTTGCTTTTGAATAATAATAAAGAGTTTGATGTTTGTATAACTCGATAAGATCTGATTATTTAAGTACCAATCAAATTGTTATCAAGCAAGCAAGTCAAATTTCGCTGACCAAACATGATTGGATTGGATATGGTTGCTTGACTCTGTCCTTAAGAATAAAAAACCAAATTATGATAACATTATATGATTGTGAGCCATCAGAAAATGACAAGGAGTTATATTCTATGGAGATGGGCCTTATGTGCTACTTCCTAACATTGATGACTCTCGATGGGTCTTCTGTGCTACTTCCTAACATTGATGACTCTCGATCCCTCACTTACACCCCACTTTTTATGAAGGAGAGCCCTCAATTGAGCCGGAGTATTGGTGTGAAGTCTATCAATCTGAATGACAAAATTGTACCAATAGACACAATATCGCTTTTAATAGAAGGTGAAGGTTTTGGTTGGACAAAGCTTAAACTAACTCTCATATAAATCAATAAAATATTTTTTTTTTGTCACAAGTACAAAGACCTTCTGAAAATTTGGGAAGTGAGTTTCATTTTAAAATTTCAGCTTAAGCTTTGTCCTATCTTATCTAATTTTAGATGAGGTGACTGTGACACTACTATATACAATGATATGTGCAATTTTCATTTTAAAAAAACAAATAAAATGACAATAAACCTCTTAATACCCACAGGAAAAGGAAACTGTCAAACTATAGTCGAACCAGTGTTTAAATAACAAAATATCTATTCAAAAGGTCACTTACCTTTTAGTAAAATAAAACGGTACCAAGGAAAAGGTCACCAACCTTTAATTTAAATCTTAGAAACCCAAAATTGGGGGCTCAAGGACAATTCCAGTTTAAGACTTTTTTTTTTTTCTTCTTTTTCTTTTTCATCCCTCCTTATTCCGGTTTAAAACTTGAGAATCATATAGTATCATACAACTACATTTGAAGATGAATACTCATTTAGGATCCGTTTGGATGGAGGAGTGGAAAAGTGGGAGGATGGAAAATTGTGGGAGGATAGAAAAGTGGGAGGATAGAAAATATTTAGTTTTCCCTCTTGTGTGTTTGGTTGGAGGGGTGAAAAAGTGGGAGGGTGGAAAACTTTTTTATTTGGTTGGAGAGAAAAAGGGAAAGATGAAAAATGTAATTTATATAAATTGACTATTATACCCTTGTTACATAATATATAAGAAATATATATATATATATATATATATTTTTTTTTTAGAATCGTATAAGAAATAGATTTATTTGTCCTCGTTACATAATATAAAATTTATCACATTATATATATATATATATATATAAATTTATATTATTATTTTTATTATTATAATGTAAAAATTACAATAATGTACAACTTGATCAGATCACGTTGAAAAAAAAGAAAGAAGTGCTACATCCTTAACATTTTACAATATTTTCACAATAAATAATATGTGATAAGTTATTACTGATTTTAATTTGAACACATTACTTAAATATATTTTTTTATCAGTATTAGTTAGTAACAACTCATCACTTAAAATTTATTGTAAATATATTGTAGTGACATTTCTTAATTTTAATTTCTTCTTCTTTATTTTATTTTTCCCTTTTATCTTTTTTTTTTTACCCACATGTTTCTTTTCTCTCTTTTTTTCTCCTCCACACCTTTCCCTTATCCCTATCTTCACTTTTTTTTTCTTTTGTTCTCTGGCACTTGGTCTATGCTATCTTCACTTTACTATTTTTCTTTTCTTCTTTTCTCTTCATCTGGTGCTCTCCACTTTTCCTTTTTTTTTTTCTTTTTTTTTTCGTCTCTTCTTCTCTTCATCTACTCCATTGGTGCTCTCCACTTTTCTTTTTTCTTTTTTTTTTCGTCTACTCCTTCTCTTCGTCTACTCCACTGGTGCTCTCCACTTTTCCCTTTTTTTTTTCATCTACTCCACTGGTGCTCTCTTCACTTTTCTTTTTTCTTTTCTTCTCTGCATCTCTTTTTTTTTTTTTTGGGATAGTTCGAAAGCTACAAGGAAGAGAGAAGATGATGATGATGATGAAGAAGATGAAGATGATTGAAACATAAGGGTTTGATTTTGAGTTGATTTTAAGTTGTTTTGGGTTGATTTTGAGTTATTTTTGGGTTGAGGTGGTGATTTTGAGTTGATTTTCTTCTTTGCTAAGTTGCTGTGACCGTTGGGAACAAGAGTGCATTTGTGTAAAATTGCTCTTCATCAGTTGTCCACCCAAGCTTTTCCTCCCGATTTGGGGAGACGAAATTTGTGGGCCCGGGAGAGAAAATTTTCTCCCGGGTTTTCCTCTCTCCCTATTTTCCTCTCTTTCCCAAACAGTGAAAAGTACTGGTTTCCACTCAGTTTTCCGCTCTATGTTTTTCATCCCCCTAAAATCACCCCAACCAAACACAGTGTTTGTAAAATAATAGGCTTAACAGTAGACATTTTAAGTAGGGAATTTGAATCCTATATATGTTAGTTGGACTTGGAATCACTAAAAAATACCATTGAACCTAAAGGTCATTAGCAATATAGTAGTGATTAATCGCTCTACATTGATGACTGATGAGTTTGGTAGGATTTTATTGCACACGTTTCTGTTTACAGAATTGATCTCAAGAGTTTGACATGTTTTTCTTTTTGATCAGTGTGATACAAAAGCATTACTCTGGGTGGAGAAAACTCCCCCATGACCATGAGTTTCAAGTTCAACCATCCTCATCGAGGATCTATCCTTCACATAGATATATCAATATACTGCCACTATCAAATTTTTTTTTTTTTTTTTTTTTTTAAATTGCAGTCGTTAATGTGACAACTTGTTAATGATAAATAATAAAATGAATTTAATTATGCTTATATAAAAATCAATAATAACCTATTAAGTAGACATGAAATATGTAAAAAAATATTTTGTATATTGCGTGTGCGTTTGGCATTGACTTAAAAAGTTAAATTTTTTTATTATTTATGAGCCTTATTATACTTTTTAATATTATTTATGAGTCTCACTGTATAACTAATTTTTAGTTTTATCTACAATAAGTTTAAAAAATTTCTTTTAATTTTAATTAAATAAACGGATACGCATTATCTTATTAGGGAGGTGCTAGTTTTGGGAGATGTTGTTCTGGGACACACAAAGGCCAAAGTCAACTGGAGCTAGCTTTATTACTTTTTTTTTTTTTTAAATATTTCAAATTTCATTAGTCAAGGATACAAAGTTAATAACATAACCGCAACTGTTTATCTCCTTGATTTCTTTTTTAAAAAGAAGGGTTTATTAATTATTATGATTATTAAATAATTAAAGATGCTTGCCAGCCAATGAATACTCTTCCATCTTATCCGATGTTTTTTTTTTTAATAATCATATCCAATGATATGTTATTAGCTCACAGAATCACAAAACTTTGAATTCAATTATACATGCTAGTCAATTTGACTGATAATATAGAGAATTAGATAATAATTTTAATAAAATAATCTTACCAGCAAGGCCAGCATACTTGAATTTGAGATTTTGAGCGTCTTTTTTTTTTTTTTTTCCCCTGAAAGATTTGGAAGGGCTTTGTAAATCTGTTTCCATCCCATTCATAACGTAAGATGTCAAAGTTTTATTATAATCAAATCATTCTTGACTTTAATACAAAAGCATCACACTCTGTGACACTAGTACTCTTGAAATAAGACATTTTCAAATTTTCATTGTGTTTGACTAGTCCCTTGCATAATTAAGCATATATAATGTAATCAAATAAGGCAAAATTACAATTTTAGTCCTTATATTTTGAGCCAATTCTCATTTTGGTTTTCAAAATGATTTTGCGCTTACTCTAGTCCTTGAAAATAGAAAATTGTTTCCGTTTTGGTCCCTGCCATTAACCCACTAACAAAAAAGTCCTATATGGCAAACAGAATGCATAGATGACATGTTAGATGCTGACGTAACTAATAAAATAGTATTAAATAATGCAACTTCAACATTTTAAATATTAAAAAATCCACATCATTAATTTTTCTTTTCTTTAATTATTTTGAAATAAAAAATTTTAGTTATTATTTAATTATTTAAATAATTAAAATAAAATTTTCTTTTCATATTTTTTCTTTTTCATTTTAATAATCTCATATATCTCTCTCGTGGTCCGTATGTTTTTGTTTGTATCTATTTCACTTTCTTTCGTGGTGTTTCTTTTTCTTCTTGGTCAGTGGGTTTGTGTTAATATCCATTTTTTCTTTTCTTCAATTATTTTAAAATAAAATAATATTTTATTTTATTTTAAAATAATTAAAGAAATGAAAAAAAATGATGTGACTTTTTTAATATTTAAAATGCTGATGTGGCATTATTTAATATTATTTTATCAATCATGTTAGTATCTAACATGTTACGTATGCACTCCGTTTGCCATGTAGGACTTTTCTGTCAGTGGGTTGATAGTAGAAATCAAAATGGAAACGATTTATGTTTTTAGAAATTGAGGTATGCGCAAAATTAATTTAGGGACCAAAATAAGAATTGACCCAAAAATGTAGAGACCAAAAGTATATTTTTGCTAACAAATAAATGATAGAATGTTTCTTTTTGATGTACAAATTGATATGTCATAATAATTTTTTTTTTAAATCAAATAATTATATATTAAAGTTGTTGAAATTTATTCTTTATATTCCTTGTCACACGAGTTTATAAATATATAATAATAAAATTTATATTACCTGGCTAAAAAAATTATAATAACTATATCATTTTCTTTATTTTAAAGACCCTGTAAAAGAAAAGAATAATTAAAAGAAGGCACTGAAAGGCTGAAAACCAAGTTTTATTAACTTGGCAAACAAACCAAGACCAAATAAGGCAATAAGCATAATCGGTCCTTAGAATTATTTTATTTTCTTTGGTAGCTTCAGATTAAAAGCCTCATTTTTCTCCAAAAAAAAAAAAAATATCCTCGTAATATGTTAATTAATTTATTCGAATATAGGCATTAACTCTGCATGTCTAATTCGAATAAGGACATGATCACATAATTTGATTTGGGATTAAGGCATTATTTATCTATCTATCTACCTCTCTCTCTCTCTCTCTCTCTCTCTCTCTCTCTCTCTCTCTCTCTCTCTCTCTCTCTATATATATATATATATATATATATAGGCTGGGTTCAAGTTACACCTGGTGTAACTTTAAGTAATGTTACACCATCCAATAATTTGTTATAGAATTCATATTTTGAAAATCCTACCGTTGAATTATATGTTCTATATGTACTTAACATTCATGCTAATTTTTATGTCAATTAGATGTTATTTACCATTTGTTCCGTAAACTCACTTTTTATGCATTATTTTAAACTACAAAAACTTGAATTTAAACAATTAATTGATAACATGACTATTAATCTTTGAACATCTTGAAATTTTGTAAGCATGGAGAATATACAAAGATAATGTAATCTAACGGTAGATTTGTCAAAATTTACATCTAATTAAAAAATATTGAGTGGTGTAATATTACTTAGAGTTACACCACTCAATAACTTGTTATAGAATTCATATTTTGAAAATCCTACCGTTGAATTACATGTTCTAAATGAATTTAACATTCATGCTAATTTTTTATGTCAATTGGATGTTATTTACCATTCGATTCGTAAACTCATTTTTTATATGTCAATTAAAATTTTGCAAGCATGAAGAATATACAAAGATAATGTAATCTAACAGTAGATTTGTCAAAATTTACATCTAATTAAAAAATATTGAGTGGTGTAATATTACTTAGAGTTACACCAGATGTAACTTGAACCCAATCTATATATATATATAGGTTCAAGTTACATCTAGTGTAACTCTAAGCAATGTTACATCACCCAATAACTTGTTATAGAATTCATATTTTGAAAATCCCATCATTGAATTATATGTTCTATATGTTCTTAACAATCATGCCAATTTTCAAGTCAATTAGATGTTATTTACCATTTGATTTATAAACTCATCATTTATGCATTATTTTAAACTACAAAAACTTGAATTTAAAAAATTAATTGATGACATGACTATTAATCTTTGATTACTTTGAAATTTTGCAAGCATGGAGAATATACGAAGATAATGTAATCTAATGGTAGATTTGTCAAAATTTGCATCCAATTAAAAAATATTGGGTGGTGTAACATTGTTTAGAGTTACACCAGGTGTAACTTGAACTCAATCATATATATATATATATATATATATATAAATGGAGTTGCTTGTATTCGACATTAATTTGATTGGGGATTAAGGCATAATTGAAATACTAATATCTTTTCATCTTGTTCTTCTAATTTGATTAATTACTTAGAGGCTGTTTGAATGCTTTTTTTTGGTCACTCAATTTCTGTCACTCAATTTTCATCGCTCATCACTCATCACTCATCACTCATCACTCATCACTCTAAAATACCAAGGCTATTTGGCACCATCACTCACTAGTCATCATTTAATATTTTTCACACTATTTGTGGGCCCCATACCTATCACTGGTGCAACTTTTTTTTTTCTTTTTTTTTTTTCAGTACCCAGAAACCCAATCCCAGTAAAAAAAGAAAAAAAAGAAAAAGAAAAAAGAAACCTAGGAGAAGACCGAACCTAGAGAAAGAAGAAAGGAAAAAAAAAAAAAAAAAAAAAGGAAACCCAGAGGAGAAGACCGAACCCACTGAAAGAAGAAAGGAAAAAGAAAAAAAGAAACTCAGGAGGAGAAGACAGAACCTTGTGAAAGAAGAAAGGAAAAAAAAAAAAAAGAAGTTCAGATCACCCAAACCCAGTGAAAGAAGAAAGGAAAAAAAAAAAAAAAAAAAAAAACCCAGGAAGAGAAGACGAACCTAGGAGAAGAAAGGAAAAAAAAAAGTCAAAAGGTGGTCAAAAGGTGCAGCTGAAGTTATGACAGTGGGTCCTTTATGTGTGTTTAATTACAAAAATGCCATTAAGTTATGAGTTATGGAAACTAAAAATAGCCAAAATGTGTTTTCAGTTTCTATAACTTATGACTCAACAATCAAAGAATTGAGTGATGGAAACAGAGTTATCCCCTTGCCAAATGGACTTCTCGCTATGGGTCTCACCATTTTTGAGTTATGAGTTATGGAAACACATAATTGAGTTATGAAAAACAGCCATTCAAATAGTCTCTTACATTCCCAATACTTAACTCGTTTGAACAAGTTTTCTCCACAAAAAAAAAAAAAAAACCGTTTGAACAATCTGCCACTCCAATTAATGTGAAGTAGACTTTCTGTTCATACATATTTTAAGGGTTCAATAGAAAGATGCATCATAATATATTATAACTAGTCGCAAACCCGTGCTACGCACAGCAACCTACCTACCTATTTGTGTAGCAGACTAAAATAATTTTTATAAAATCCTAACTTGATTATGAAACTATACCATCACATAAATCATAGCTATAACGAATCCATTGCTTGAATGTGTAACGACTTGCAAAAAATTTGCTAGACGTTTTCAGATATTGTAAAAAAAAAAAAAAAAAAAAAAAAAAAATTCAAAAATTCAGATATAAAAACTTCCAAAAATGCCAAAAAATATTAAAGAATCAAAAGATTCAATATCTAAAAATTATTGAAACAAAACAAAATATATATGTGACTGCACAATAGAGAAACATAAGAGAAATATATGTTATCTTCAAAAGAATGATCTATGGTTATAACGGTTGAAATCTGCCAAATTGTTTTAGATATTACGAAAAAAAAAAAAAAAAAGAACCCAAAAATATCGATGTTAAAACTTCCAAAATGACAAAAAAAAAATTAAAAAATCAAAATAGTCAAAACCTACATATTATAGAAACAATATAAAAAAATGTGACTATAGTGTTACCCTTAAAAGAAATAAATGTTCTAAGGCATCCTATAAAGGAAGAGACAATCTTATGCTGATGTAGCCTATAATAAGATTCACAAGTAATAGAGATAACAATGATTTATAACATGATCCCACAAAGAGTTTTTGAACCTTCCACTGCAAAGAGCTTTTGAGCCATTTTGTTTTCAGCTAATAACATTAGTTTATTAGCTGAAAACAAAACCATGTGACGAACGCACCATCAACTTATTTGTATTAATAAGAATCTTGAAATTAATGACGGCCATACATATAAATATAAGATATTGACCAATCTTTATAAAAAGATGTCAGTTTCAAAATTCACTTCATGGTGAGGGTCCTCAAACATCATCTTCTCAGCAAATAGTTTTTGGGTTTTAGGTCTTCTACATAAGCAGTTCTTAAATAGGAGAGAGTAGAGGCGGAGGGAGAGTGTTATTGTATTTGGCTAGAAGTCTAATTTGCATTAGGGGTTATTTTTGTTATAGAATTTTAGTTGAAGTAGAATTTTCAAGCTCTTGAAACATATATCTAATAGAGTTTTACTTAAACTAAATTATTGTAATACTTGATAAGATAATTACATGTTGAAGAGAAATAATAAATATATAAGATATAAAACCTAAAATAAAAAGAAAAAGAAAATAGTGAGAGTTTCAGAGGCTTCAATTATATATATATATATATATATATATATTGTGGGGGATAAAGGCTCAACCTCATGTATTGGGCCCGGGGCCCTATTCGAAGACCACTGTATGTCTGAAGAGAGGAAAATACCTGGGAAGGGGCTCATGTGGAAGAAACATACCTGGAAGTGAATGAGGAATGCATTCCGAGGAGGTCATCAGTTGTCCGAAGATGTTTTTCTCCTCGGATACGAATAGTCTTGATCAATCAAACGTCTGGAGGGTCTGAATGATCTTCCTAACAGTTCCAACTACGAAGATAAGCTCTGAGCATGTTTGGAGATGATAAGAACAAAGAAATATCTAAAGGGAAAAGCTGCTACAACCGTGTTTAATGTGTTACAGCTACTTTTCTGGCCTCATTTATATGGAGAAGACTTCTGAATAGTGTAACCTCAGCTACCCCACTCACAGAAAACTAAAAAGGAGACTTGACATGACATATACTTAAGTGGATGCTTAGATGAAGACCAAGTGGACGATGAAGATGAGGGGGAAGATGCTATATAAAGGGAAGAAGCCTTTGATACTGGGAGAGAAAAAAAAAAAACGAGACAAAGAAGAAAAATACAATTTTATTGTATCTCCAAGAATTGTAATCATATTTTATTTAATAAAATACCTCTTCGGATAGTCATTGGTTCAGTTGTTCAAGTCTGGTTGCATGTTAATTCATCCTTAACTACCCTAGTTGATTCATAACTAGCTTAACTCTTTCACCCACTCTCTACAAATTTATTGTTCTGGGTTCATTGGGCTCATAATCCATACTTCTTGGGCTTGAGCTACAAATCCTGACCCTACATATATATATATATATATATATATATATAGATAAAATGATAATTTTATTTAAACATTAATGATAATGATGAGTTTGAGTTTAAGTTGAACTTGTTAGAAAGATGGAGTTTTACTCCTTATTAAAAGATAGAGTTTTACTCCTTATTAAGTTTGAACTAAATAAAAATAATTTTATTTAAATAAAATGATAATTTTATTTAAATATTGTGCTGACGTGAAAAATTGTGGGAGATTCAAAAGTTTCGATTTTATATATATATATATATAGATAATGTTACGTGACCTAGTTATACACTCCAGAAATTTTATATATATATCATTAAACGTTCAAGGTCAATGTTAGAAATGCCACCTTCTGAAATGTGGATTACAGTGGGCTAAGCAGCCTCGTTTGACGCTAGGTTTGCGCGTTGGCTAGCTTATCCAAGCGCCACATCTCCCATCAAAGCATAATAATGCCGACAAAATTAAATAGAGCTTGCATAGTTGCCCACCGCTATTATTCCTCCACACCCATTTCCTATATATACCTCTTTCAAACTTGTAACTTAGCATTAATTATAGACATGGCTAGCTCTATTCAATATATCCTCTTCTCTACCTTCTTATTATTCCTCATTGCTCCTTCTTTAGCTCAACAATCTTTCAGGCCAAAAGCACTTGTTGTTCCAGTCTCCAAAGATGCCACCACTCTTCAATACATTACACGCATTAACCAAAGAACCCCACTTGTTCCAATAAGCCTAGTGGTTGATCTTGGTGGCCAATTTTTGTGGGTTGATTGTGAGCAAAATTATGTGTCCTCAACGTACCACCCAGCCCGTTGCCACTCAGCCCAATGCTCACTTGCTAAAGCCAGTGGCTGTGGGGATTGCTTCTCAGCCCCTAAGCCAGGCTGCAACAACAATACATGCGGTGTCACACCTGGCAACACCGTGACGCACACCGCCACGGGCGGTGAACTTGCCACGGATGTTGTGTTGGTCCAATCAACCAACGGGTTAAACCCAGGCCGGGTTGTGACCGTGCCACGTTTCCTTTTCTCATGTGCACCTACTTCCCTATTGAAAGGTCTTGCTAGTGGGGTTTCAGGCATGGCTGGACTAGGCAGGACTAGAATTGCATTCCCTTCACAATTTGCTTCTGCCTTTAGCTTCCATAGGAAATTTGCAATTTGCTTATCATCCACAACTTCAACCGCATCACCAGGAGTTATGTTCTATGGAGATGGGCCTTATGTACTGCTTCCTAACATTGATGCCTCTCAATCCCTCACATACACCCCACTATTTATCAACCCTGTAAGCACAGCCTCGGCCTATTCACAAGGAGAGACCTCAGCTGAGTATTTTATTGGTGTGAAATCTATCAACGTAAGTGAAAAAGTTGTCCCAATAAACACAAAATTGCTCTCAATTGATAGTAAAGGTTTTGGTGGGACTAAGATTAGCACCGTCAACCCTTACACTGTCTTAGAGACTTCCATCTACAATGCATTGACTAAGGCTTTTATCAATGAGGCTGCTGCCAGGAACATCACTAGGGTGGCTTCCGTGGCACCATTCGGCGTGTGTTTCAGCTCAAAGAACGTGTTTAGCACAATTCTTGGGCCTTCTGTGCCTACAATCTATCTTGTTTTGCAGAATGAGAATGTGTATTGGAGCATATTTGGTGATAACTCAATGGTACAGGTTAGTGACAATGTGTTGTGCCTCGGATTTGTAAATGGAGGCAAAAATCCCAGGACTTCAATTGTTATTGGAGGGCACCAGTTGGAGGACAATCTCTTGCAATTTGATTTGGCAAAATCAAGGCTAGGCTTTAGCTCTCTTCTCTTTGGTAGACGAACTACATGCTCAAACTTCAACTTCACCTCCAACTCCTAGAGGGTGCTTATGAATCGACATAGAATTATTTTCTGTAATTCTATGATATATTTGTATGTGTTACAGTCTGAATAATTAATTGGGCATATAGCCCAAAAATCATTGCTTGATATGATTTTTGAATAATAATAAAGAGTTTGATGTTTGTATAACTCGATAAGATCTGATTATTTAAGTACCAATCAAATTGTTATCAAGCAAGCAAGTCAAATTTCGCTGACCAAACATGATTGGATTGGATATGGTTGCTTGACTCTTAAGAATAAAAAACCAAATTATGATAACATCATATGATTGTGGGCCATCAGAAAATGACAAAAGAGTTATATTCTATGGAGATGGGCCTTGTGTGCCACTTCCTAACATTGATGACTCTCGATGGGCCTTTTGTGCCACTTCCTAACATTGATGACTCTCAATCCCTCACTTACACCCCATTTTTTATCAGGGAGAGCCCTCAGCTAAGCCTGAGTATTGGTGTGAAGTCTATCAATCTGAATGACAAAATTGTACCAATAGACACAATATCGCTTTTAATAGAAGGTGAAGGTTTTGGTTGGACTAAGATTAGGCATTGTTGACCCCTACCACTGGCTTAGATGCAAGGAAATCAATATTGTACCGGAAAAATAATCCAAAATTTCTATGAGTTATTCAATATTCAAGATTAAAGTATGAAGATGCAGCTTAAAGAAGAATTATTTGTCAGGATTTCGATTGACATTCAATCTCCACTCCATCGATCAAAATCCAAGTTTTGATAGCCTTTATATTGCGGTTGATCAATTTAAAAAATATTTTTCGAATGATGTTTGAAAATGACTTGATTGATCAAATATCATGTATTTAGAATCTAACATGTTTTAATTGAAGTCAGTGTCATTCTCTTTAAACCCTACCAAGTCTACTATATAAAGACTCTTATGTTGCATGACTTTTTTGTGGCTGAGAGAAACAGACACTCAAAGCAAACAGAGAAAAATATAGCCTCCCTCTCAATGAACTTGTGAGAACAAAAAATCATTTTTATTTGGGTTTGTATTAGTTGGTGATCAAGAAGTTGAAGCCACAAACTCAATGCATCACTAAGGTAGAGCAGATCTTCAAGAGGTTCTTGGAGTCGGTTAGAGATCCTGATTGTGAATATAGATGCGTCAGTTGTTAAAGCATTCATATAATATATAAAATATTTTTGAAATGTTGTAATTTCTAAAGAGACTTTATAGTAAGTTCATCTACTAGAAGGGCGAAGCCTAGATATAAAGGTTCGGCTAAGCCTAAATATAAAGGTTGATAATGAAGATCAAGTTATGATTAATGGAAGTGTGAGTTCATTTTCATAATAAAATCAAAATTCTCTTAGCTCCCTCTTTACATTACATAATGTATTTCCAATTAAAGATGGATTTTGTAAGGGCAGGTTTTAGATCCTTAGCCCAAAGGGTAGATGGATTAAGGCTCAAAGTGCCCAATACAATGAATTTATAGAGAGTGAGCTAAAAACTAGGTTTCAATGAATTAGACAACGCTCACAATGGACCAAAGATATTGAGAAAACAAGAAAAACAATGAAAAAACAAGTTTGTGAAAAGAAATTCTTCCTCGGCAATGTCCGATTAGAGTAGTACTTGGGTATGTATATTTCTCTTAGACTTAGTTACAGTTCTTAGTGCTACATTGTTTTCTTTCTTTCAATTATTAGATCTCCCCCCTGTAATGGGATTCTTCTCCTTTATATTACCTCCCTTTGCTCTATCTCAACTCTCCACGTGTAGATCAAATGGCCAGCTCCTATCCTTGTCCTATCTGCACATTCCTGAAGCTTTTAGAGGCAGTTGTAAGGCTGAACATCACTGTTCATGTATCATTTCTACATTAATGCGGCTAGCGTGTTAGCTACAGAGCATTTAATGCGGTGGTAGTAGCTTTCTCCTAGATATTTCTTACCTCCCCCTTGTCTTATTCCTTTTTGATGCTTGTCATTTCCATTAGAACTACCCAGAATGTTGCTCTTGATGACATGTCAGCCCTTCTGACCTCTGCTCTGTTAAGCGGAGGATGCATTTGTCCTCGGACCACCTTCCTGAACCCTTATGACCAACCACCTTCCTACATTCACTAGTCTGTACTTCTATATCAATGTTTCCTTGTTTTTGACTACTAAATGTCTACGGATAGGGCTCATGGCGCAATATACATTTCTGGGCCTATCTTCTCTACAGATTCTATATAAAATTTTTCCAATAAATATGTCTCAATGAAGTCTCTAACTTCTCAATTAAACTTTTGAGTTTTTATTTTTTATTTTTTTTTAAACTCTACAAAATACACCAAAAATTGCATCAATGAAGTTTCCAAAACTCCTCAATTGAATTTGGAGTTTATTTAATTCACCAAAAATAAATAGTAAATAAATAAATACCCTTTTACTTACACTTTTCTCAACCAAAAAAAAAAAAAAAAAATCGGGTTTATATATATAAAGAATGGAAAATTAAATAAATAAATACAGGGTTATAAAAGTAAATACAGCAAACAAAAAGGTCCCGGGACGGCGTCGTTTAAAGAAGTCTCACTCACAAAAAGGCCTTGTTCGATACCAAAGTAGCACTAGTACTAGTAGCAGCGCGAGCCCTAAAACTCAAAAATCGCTCTCCCTGTCTCTGTGTCCATTGCAGCACACACGAGCACCCATACAGAGCCCTCGTTCTTCGTCCACAATGAAGCTCGTTAGGTCTCTCACTCTCACCCCTCTCCTTCTTTTCTTTTTGGTTTTTCTCTGTTTTTGAAAACAATGTGATTTCAGCGTTTAGTTAATTTTTGACAATTTTTTTTTTTAAATTAATTAATTTGTGAAAAACAATGTACAGGTTTTTGATGAAGCTGAACAACGAGACCGTCTCGATCGAGCTCAAAAACGGCACTGTCGTTCACGGCACCATCACAGGTCTCTCTCTGGTTTTGTTTTTATTTTTTTATTTTTTATAATTAGGGTTTTTGTTAAACCCTAGGTTTTTTAATATGCATTTTCTTTTTATTTATTTATTTATTTTTTTGTTGTGATAGTTTAGTGAGTGGAACAATTGGCTAGAAACCCTAGCAAATTTTGGTGTTTGATTTGTGCTTATAGGGAGGTTAGATTGTTAGTACTTGAGCCAAATATAGAGGTTTTTGATGAATGGAGCCTAATTGGGGTTTCTGTGGTGTGGTTTTATGTTTGAAAAGCTTTTGTGGGGTCTCTGGGAATGTGGAAACTGAACAGCAATTGGGAAAAAATGATTGATAAAGAGGTCCTTTTTTTAGTGGGTTTGAAGCTGAAATATTAATAAACAAAAAAGGGCATGTTAATTAAGGAGGTAACAGGGAGCCTGATTTTTGGGCTGCTCCTGATTAGTCTATCAAGGATCCATAGCCAACTCCAAAATTTGAGATTAAGGTGGTGGAGTTTTTGTTGCTCCTGGATATGAGCCTAAACTGCTTGGCCCATCAAGGGTGAACCCGGCAACTGTTTTTGGTGGGTAATGTCGGTTGCCCATAGGTTTTACTGGCTAGAGGCTAGTCCAAAAGGCTCTTCTTTACAAAGGTTTCCTATGTTATTTATTTATCTATTTTAAAGTTTGTTGATTTTTTTTCTTAGTTTTTTTTTTTTTTTTTTTTTTAATATTACTTGAGAATGTTGTGCAATATAACTGGGGATTTTTTAGTTAAATCTTATGACATGGAATGAAGAAGGTGCTAGTTTTAATTTGCTGGGTTTCTTTTTAAAAATTGTTTTTCAAAAAAAGAATTGTCTAAATTTATCTTATCTCTGTGGATTCAAGAAAAGGGCTGTTAAAATGTTAATGGGGTTGTCCTGATAGTTTTGCTTACATAATGTTTGAAATTGTGGCAGAAAATGAGGTAGAATTTTTGAACTTTGTGAGCAATAAATAGCCAAAATTCAAAGTTTTTTTTGGGGGGAAATTGGGAGAAAAGGATGGTCTGCCTAGGAGGTGGAAAGCCCCTGTTTGGTTCCATTTTGGTGGTTGGATTAACCATTTGAGTGACAATGTTTGCCTTTCTTATTCTCTATTGAAGTATGTATATCAGTAATTGTTCCGTTTCTCCCTGTATGAATAGTTTTTTTCCACTCAGAAGCATCAATGACATCAATATGAACCAATTTTATGTTAGTGCACGACACACTTGAGTTCAAAAACATTGAACATTTGAGTTTCCCACACTCTGCTCCCCGAAGAGTTTGTTTTTGCCCTTGACTATATAATGATCCTTAACACAATTACCTTTCCACTATTCACTCATTTCCTTCCTAATGGAAAGAAAGTTACTATTTAGTATTTAGAATATGATGGGAAGTGGGATTTATCTAAAAAGATTGATGAGGAGTTATAACAGCTTATATACCAACTCATAAAATCTTGAATTGAAAAAAAAAAGTTTATGAGGGGTTAATGAAATACTTATTTACTGATTAAAAAAAAAATGTTTTGAGGGGTAGGTGAGGTAAAACGGGTGGACGAAAAATGTATATATATTTTTTTCTTGATAGTATAAAACTGTAATTATATGTGGAGTGCCTATTAGAGAAGAATTTCATCCCTGGACTAGAGCCAGACTTGGTAGTCTTGCATGTGGTGTCGTCTTTGAATGGCACATAAAAGTGTGCGGGGCAAAGTGCAAAGGGTACAGTTTTAATCAGATTATAAAAAAGAAAAATAAGTCTTTTTGACTCTTAACATTGTGTCATCATGCTTTCCTTATACCATTTATTGACTTTTGTCTACGGGTTTGGCTTTACCTTCACCAGGATCTGTCTGAGTACTTGTCATTTACTAGTACTCTCACCATCTTCAAGTGCTGCCTTGTTAGGCAGAGTTATGTGTGTTTGATATGATACCTATCTTATTGTGAACACTTAAATTTATCCAAAGTGTAAGTGTTACTTAATTTTTTGACTCTGGTATTTTGTCATGTTGGATTGATGGATATAACATCTTTGTATTGCCATTTTCATTGTGAGAATTTTGAAATAAACTTTAATCCTTGCATGATTAGACTAGAAGATGGTAGGATAGCTTGTTTATTTCTTGTTTCCTAATTTTGTTGAGTCATATTTTTGAGAGATGTTTTATTTCCGAGAGTTAGAATGTTAAATTCCTCATTATCTTTTAGTCAGTGATGCCATTTTAGTAAATCAAATTCCTCATGTTTTTAATTACAAAGTCCATAGTTAAAGGAACTGTGTTAATATCTTAAATTCTCTCTCTCTCTCTGTGTTGATTAGTAAGAAGATGCCTGTTGTTAACTCATGATTAATTATGCTGCAAGATTGGGAAAAAAAAGGTAGATAAAGTTTTATGACTAGGAAATAATGTGCTTTCCTGTTGGTATGGTTGTTATGTATAGAAGAGATCAGCCTGTTTGGTATGTGCCCAAGGCAAATGATAAAGCGGATGAATAAATTACTGCTTTTTCATTATCAGGACATTTTTGTCGGGAGTAACCCCTGTATATGTTTATTTTTTTTTTCAATAAAAAAGAAGATTGAGAACAAAAGTAATGTTTGGGAAATTTTCATTTGAAGGTAATGTAGGGAAGGATTTTTTTTCCTGAAATGACGTGATGAGGGACAGACCTTTTAGGGCTAGTTTAGGAGTGCTGCAGCTTTTCAAAAACATGAGAAGCTCAGCTGCTTGCTTCTTCAAAGCTGCTTAAAAAGCATGAGCTGTTTCACAATTGACAAAAACATGAAGTACCTTGGTTTGCTGAATGAGATGGAGGTAGCTTCCATTTTTTACAAGTCAACATGCCTACAGGGGAAAGCCCCACTAAATAAGGCCTTAAATACGTTTTTTCTTCACCCCAAATATGTTTGTCCTGTATGTTGCTCTAGCTAGTGCATTTAGTTTGATGTTTATTTGGTAAATATGTCAATTTTTAGACTAGAGTTTCATTTTTATTTAGAAGAAGTTCTACTCCACAAATCTTGTGTCTGTAGCTTGTAGGATTCCTACATGGTGAACTTCTAATTTTTAGCATTACTGAGTGAGTGAATTGTATGTGGCGATTAATTTTTAGACTAGAGTTCCATTTTTATTTAGAAGAAGTCCTACTCCACAAATCTTGTGTCTGTAGCTTGTAGGGTTCCTACATGGTGAACTTCTAATTTTTAGCATTACCGAGTGAGTGAATTGTATGAGATGATTAATAGGGTCTTATAATTTAATTGGCAGTATAAGCCCTTCTCCAGTCTGGGAAAAGCAGTGAACTCTAGAAGCTAGCATTGTTCCACGCTTTGTTCACCTTTGGACATGTACACTATTCTGCTCTTCTCAATGCGTTAAAATTAATTTGATTGAATATTATTGTAAACTATTAGAAATTTTGCAGCAGTAAGGTACTATTTTTGCAATCTGTATTTGCTTTAAATATATGAGTACCTACAATATCTTTGGAAAGATTATGCTGTTTTGTTATTGCACATTTCTATTATCCCACTTTCTTTAAGCTGTGATTTTTTAAGCTAGGCAGAATTCCATTATTTCATTACATGCATTTAAGTTAAAGATAAGCTGTTGGACTTGTTGGATGGTGTTTCATTTTCCTAACTGGAGCAATTGATTATTGAGTAGAAAGTACACATGTACACATGGAAAATATAGCTGTATTGACTTGTTTGATGCAGGTGTTGATATCAGTATGAATACACATTTGAAGACGGTGAAACTTACATTGAAGGGAAAAAATCCAGTGACGCTGGATCATCTCAGTGTGAGGGGTAACAATATTCGATATTACATCCTTCCTGACAGCTTGAATCTTGAGACTTTACTGGTTGAAGAGACGCCTAGGGTTAAGCCCAAGAAGCCTACTGCCGGTATTGGGACTCTATCTGACTTAAATACCATTCATATTGATGCCTTATTTTTACACAGTTGTTATGTGGTGAGGTTTTATAGTAATCATTCTAATACTATTCTAAATTTCAGGGAGGCCTTTGGGACGTGGACGTGGCCGTGGACGTGGACGCGGGCGTGGACGTGGTGGTCGTTAAGCCAGGCTGCATTGGTTTCAATTTTTGTGGCACTTGGTTATGTAAACACCAATGTTGTAGGGAGAATTTATTGGAGCTTTTAGGGACATGAAAAGAGTGTTATCGTTATTTCATCTTGTATTCTGAGTTCTATCCTTTGAAATTTCTTAAAATATCTATCAAAGAAGTCGGTGTTGATAACTTCATGAAACTTTATAAATAGACCCCATTATCGTAGAATTTCACGGTGCATATGTTATTACTCAAGCCTTTGACTTGTTGTGCCCCTACCATCCCCAAAAAATGTTTCAGCATTCGTACTTGGCTTCGTTTAAACCACAGGGCCCCCATAAGTTGGTACATTTTGGCTGAAATTGATCCTGCTTGTTTGGTAATTATGTTTATGTATCCTTGTAGTGTTTTCCCAGTTGTTTATAATCTTGTTTTAATAATTTGCAGAGTATTTGCCTTTTAATTTTACTTTCAACTCAATTTTCAATTAAGTTATACATTAGGTAGCAGCAGTGCTTGCTATTATTATTATTCAAACATTTACTTGGCTACAAGGCTATGGCATCATCTTCAACCGTTGTTAGGGTAGACCTGGCAACAAAAGTGGTAGCATGATGGCCTTGGTTATAAACCATAATAGTGTGGGCTGTTTAAAGCGATAGAATGGATGACTGTTTAAAGCTTCTGTAACATGTTTTTCAAATTTCGGGCATCAATCTGAATTTAATTCTTTCCCTATGTTGGTTGGAAAGGAATTGAATCGTTGGGTTTTGTAGTATCAACAAAAAGAGAACTATAGGCTATAGCAGATCAAGATTTTGTGTAAATGTAACAACAGAAGAAAGAAAGAAAAAGAAAAGACCCCACTAGAAGGTAGGTGAGTTATGTTAGTACTGACTAAAGCTTTGTTGCCTACTGAACAATGTGTGCCAAAGGTTGTCCTCGATTTTTGTTTTCTTATTGTCATGCAAATAGAATTCTATTGCATTTATTTCAATAAACAATAAATATCAACAATTATTTTAATTTTAGTAGAAGAAAGAAAAAATATTTAAGTTCACAAATCCTCACTTAAACGTATTAACCCTAAACATTTGTATAAAAAGGACTTGAAATATGAAAAGAAAATATATTAGATCTTGGGATTGTGCAATAAATAATAACGATCAATTGAAAGATCCTATGTATGCAAGTATCAACAAAGACATTCACACACTTAACAATGTTTTTATTAACTATACATATCTTTTTTAAAATCCTTTTTAATACTTATAATTCTTTTTGCATGTTCTTTACTATTGTCTCTAGACTCTTTACTTATTAAGATGCTACGATACAACAAGACTTGAGGCACTTCAGACTAAATAATATCATTTGCTTTTCATGAGAGAGAGAGAGAGAGAGAGAGAGATTATCGTTAATTTGTTTGATATTGATAATATTTGTGAAGTACATTCGCTTCCTAGTTAATTTACAACGGTTTTGGCATGTTTTTCGTAGAATTACAATCACTAATAAAAAAAGATGCCGCTAGTTTGTCCACTTAGATTCTCAATCCTAGCTTGGTACATATGATCCACATTTTGTTAGAACTTAGAACCAACTTCAACAACAGATGAATTTACCTAATAAATACAGATGAATTTTGTTGTAAACAAACAAACTAGTGTGGAATGGATGGCTGTTTAGAACTTCTGTTAGATCTTTTTCAAATTTGGGGCTTCAATCTGATTTTGATTTTCACATTATTGGTTGAAAAATAGAATGAAAAACGATTCGAATCACAATTGTTGTTGTCTTGTTGAGCATCATGTTGGTTTAGTAAGTACCAGGATCCATGTATCGGTGTTTATGCAAAAATAAGGACCGAGTCTCTCTCTCTCTCTTCATGCCTTAAATAGAAAATTTCACTAAGAACCACACAAAATTAACCACTCACCCCCCTCTATTTTTCTACTCTCTTATAAAGGACTTTAATTGCCTCCAAAACAGAGTGATATCAAAGGGAGGCAAAAATGGCAAAGACTTGTGCAGTTGCTGCCCTCATTGCCACCATTTTTTGCTTCTCTTCCCTCCTCAACCTTGCCCAAGCCACTAGTGAAACCTTCTTTGTTGAAGGCAAGGTGTACTGTGACACATGCCGTGTCCAATTTGAGACCAAAATCAGCCAACCCCTAGCAGGTAATTTGTCACAACAAAATGTTTTTTTTGATTAATTTTACTAAAATTATTAGGATTTACTTCGTAAACCATGATTTTGTAACATTATCAAATTGTAGATATAGTACTACTTGTATACACAACTATGAATTTGAGTGGCACAACTTTGTCGGAGAATTTAGTCAGCAATGTGTTATTGTTTCCCTTTAAGTATATTAAATGTTTTATGGCTTAAAGTACAAGTGAGAAATTCTCTCTAAATTAGTTTTGAATGTAACACTCTATTTGTTTTAATGAAAAATCTTGTGTAAAGATAGTTTTTCGTGTTTTCTAGTATTTGGTAATATCAGAAAAAATAAGTGAAAGGAAAACTATCTTTGATAAACATAAAAAGTATGGCTTATTTCTAGATATTGTTTTCCATTAAATTTTTTTGGAAAACAACTCTATCTTATATCAAGCTAAATAAGAGAAGTTAAAAGATTGGTTTTCAACTTATTTAAGGTTGTTACCAAACATAGGAAAGTAGGATAGTTTTATGGAAAACACTTTTTGAAAAATGGCTCATTTTCTAAAAAAACATTTTCACCTAAACAAACCAAGCTTAAGATACTTTTTAGAGTTTTCAACAAAAATTTTTAGAATTCAAAAAAAATTACACCTTAGCATATCGAATAGATTTAAAAATGACTATCACCAAAATGGTGTATGTCATATCATTTTTCCATAAACTAGATGGCTTTTAATAATTATAATGTAAATATGCGGCCAAAGCTTAATTTTTTTTTTTTGGGGTCTAGTAGTGTAGTTTTTCATTGCTCTTCAAATCCTCTTCATTAATTTCAAATGGATGCACTTAATAGTTCAAATAAAATATTATAAATTTAAATTTAGTGCCATTCTATTTAAAATTTTAAATAACATAACACCATGTACCATGTAGATTATTAAATGGAAGATATAAAATCTCAAGTATGAAATGATGAACCCTTACATGGTGTAATCCTTTGCAGATTCTAAGGTACGCTTGGAATGTAGAAAACGTGAGGGTGGTGAGTTGACATACTCATTCGACGGTACCACTAATTCGACAGGAACTTATCGTCTTCCTGTGGATGGTAATCATGAAGAAGAGATATGTGAGGTTGTGGCCCTCAAGAGCTCCAGGGCTGATTGCTCTGACCTCATGGCTGGTTATGAAAGAGCAAGAATCACACTTACCAACAAAAATGGTCTCGCCTCCATTGCTCGCTATCCCAACCCCCTTGGGTTCATGATTAAGGAAGCTCTCCCCAATTGCCTTGAAATTCTTGCTGAAATGGGTCTCATCCCACTTGATCTGTGAAAATTCATTAGCACCTTTGCCTACATAAATTTACTATGACATGTATTATATTGGCAACCGTTGCACTTCATTTTAAAAGAAACTTTTGATATTGATATGGACTAAGTTTTGACTTGTACTACTCAAAAAAACTTCTCTCCAGTTTATCATCTTTTCTGAATATAACCAATACCATTCTAAAATGGTGTTAAGTGAACTGAATGTATTGTATTTTGTTGACCATAAGAACTAGACAGATAGGGGGTTTTATTTATGTTCCTTTGTTTTACTTTTACATCTACTTTTTCATGTGTTAAAATATAGATATTTTATAAATATAGAAATTTTCGTATTAATTGTAGATATTGATGTAAAATAATTTATGTTAACGAGTGTAAGAGGATATATTCCTAATTCAAAAATGATCAATTCAGCTTGCTCGCAGCTATTGCAAATTACACAGGCTATGAACAACAAACTACAAATTAAAAATGTGATTTGGAGATGCCCACAAGCTACTAAGACATGAGTTGTGTATATCAATCCATGCACAAATAAGATAGGGCCAGCAATAAGCATGTTCAAACCATGCTTTTCCAATTTGAAGTCAGCATATCCTTTCTCTGCCTGTTCTTTTTGGTAAAAAAAAAAAAAAAACCTCAAGCTTGTAGGGAATTCTTCATTTTAAGTTTCTATTTTTTATTTTATTTTATTTTTAAGAATGAGTACTTTATTCAAAACAAGCAGTCCATAAAGACTGCAAATGCATAACTAGTACATAAACATACAACTTCATGAGGCAGCTACACAAGTTGAGCACTCTAAGCTTTAGTTACCAATGGACTTCATGAAGTCTTGTCTCTATACTAGTTTTTCAGATCCCGCAACACCGCCCTATTGTACCACCAAGCCTTACTGATTAAATAATGTGGTCAAGCTCCAACGCTTCCCAAATGTCCATACAGTAAACAACACTTAATATGGTGAAGAAGATGAATGATAGAATCTCCTCTCATGGATATGTAAATTTGGAGGGAAGGAGAAGAGGGTACAAATGAATTTCTCTCCCAAAGGAATGGGTAGCACTCTCTCAATGTGAGTTTTTATGATCTATAAAACCCTAAATCTCTTCTTACATTTCGTGAGAAATGTGGGTATTTATAGAGGAGGAAAAAGAGGCATTGTTGGTTCTAGAAATGAGGCATAGGGTCATTCCCATATGAGAGAGTAGATACATGTAAGGATCTCACATGTTGTGAGAGACTGATATACACTCGAAACATGGACAAAATGGGCTTCTGCCCTTTTTGGGCAAATTATATAGGGAAATAAATCGAGTTAGGCCCTATAGTGGCGTTTTTAAGGAGCCTATAGTGATGTTTAAAGGACCTATAGTGACGTTTTTTAACTCAACTTCATTAAAATCGAGTTATAGGTAATGAAATCGACCTATAGTGGCGTTTTTTTACCTATAACTCGATTTCTTTGAAATCGAGTTAAAAAAGTCACTATAGGTTCTTAAAATGTCACTATAGGCTCTTTAAAACGCCATTATAGGGCTTCAAAACTTTTTTTTCCTAACTCGATTTATCAAAAATCGAGTTTTAAAAGATGGGCATTTCCCTATTTAGTTTGGGAAGGGGGGCATTTTCCTATATAATTTGCCCGAAAAGGACAGAAGCCCATTTTGTCTCCCGAAACATAATATACCCTCTTCTCCAAAGGATCAAAGTTGACAGCTGGACAAAAGCTCAAATAACTCGCATGACAAATTGCTTGCCTCGCCTCTGATCATAAAGTAGCTAGAAAAATCATAAAAATTCACTCGCAAGCCAATTATGAATCCAAGCATTGATGGATCTTGGCTCTAAATTCTCCGCTCGGTGAGTTAAGCATGATTAGACCCACACAATTTAAGCTAACCTGTAGTGTATAGACAAATTGTCAAATGTTTCTTCCTCATTACCAAGAGGGCAAGACACAATGCTAACGTTCAGAATCTTCAGATTTCATTTTAAAATCATTCACCATCAACTTTCAAAAAAAAAAAAAAAAATGCTTATTAAAATTTTACTAAAGTTGTCTACTAATAAATTAAATGTTAATAGGATGAAAAAAGGAATCGACAAAAAACACCCATATTAAGTTAAGGGCAAAACTTAAATACAGTTCCTTAGGTACAGTACCTTAGGTACCTCTTTTAAAATTAAAACACCTGTCCACTTACTTAACAGTGAGACTGCCATTTTCTTCTCCGTTTATCTCTTTTCCTTCTTTTATTTTTCCCTGTTTCAGACCATGACTTCTCACAAGAAAACCCCAAAACTGTTTAATTCTCTTTCTTTCTCTCTCTCTCTCTCTCTCTCTCTCTCTTTCCTTCTCTCCCGCTTAAATTGGATGAAATATTCACTTTCTTAACGTCTTCTTCCATTCCATTAAACCGAAGCCTTTGCTGGTAGCTAGAGAAAATATTAGAAAATGTTCATTCAAATTTTATGAACATTAAGTACTTCTCACACAGCAACAATCAAGCCAACAAAATATCAATAAACCACAAACTAATGTGTTCATTAGAGACAGAGGGAGAGAGAATGAAGAGGCGATTAAGCTAGCGACGGAGTAGATCGAGTGGTGGTGGCCAATTTTCATATAGCCAAACCTCAACCACTGCCAACGACCACCGCGAGCCACAGAAGGATGGCTCTCTCTCTCTCTCTCTCTCTAATCTCACAGGTTTTTCTCTCCTAAGCCTGATTCTCTCTCAAGCTCAACCATGGCAGAACCTCAAGAGTACGGCCACCATACACTGCAGCACAGGTCAAAGGGGTCTCCACCACTGATGGCCGCCATTCTCTCTCTCTTTTTGTTTTATCCTTTGGTTGATTTGGTGATTAGGTTATGAAAGCTTGAGAATTTCATTTGGGTTTGGGAAATGAGGGATTGTAGATCCGTGGGTTTTGATATGAGCCCTGTTGAAATTGTTTGTGAATTTTAGAATGGATTTTTAATTTGATTTGTAATTTTTTTAGTGTTTGTTTGGATAAAAAATCTTGATTTCTTGAGAAAATTTTGAATGCCCAAAATAGTCTGAAACAGGGGAAAAATAAAAGAAAGAAAAGAAATAAACAGAGAAGAAAACGGCATTTTCACTGTTAAGTAAGTGAACAGGTGTTTTAATTTTAAAAGGGGTACCTAATGAACTATATCTAGGTTTTTCCCTTAAGTTAAATCAGCCAATCATAACTACATAAATCGTGACCTCCGATAATGATTTACCGACCAAATTTAATGTGAGAAGAAAAAAGTGGGAAACCCAAAGTTGAAAGTTGAAATGTTTTCATACCACCACGAAGTTTCTCTTCGCATACTCGCCAGTTTTCCATTTTCTTCATTTGTCATTAAAAAAAAAAAAAAAAAACAGAGTTTATCCACAAAACACTTTTTGAAAACCACACAGTTTTCCCCCTGAAATCACAACCACACATTTGAGAGAGAGAGATGAAGTTTTCTCAGCAAGTTCTACGAAATTTCTCCATATCCCATTTGAGTCTTTGACTGTCAGTTTCCCATTTTCTTCATTTATCAGAAAAACAAGTTTCCAATCTCCTTAGTCCTTTCCCATTTGAATGCCTTTTGCTTCACAAATGGAGTCTTCTGCTCACCTCTCTCTTTACAGGAAACAGAAAAATTGCATTTAGATAGGAGAACTGCTAATCTTTGTTGTCTTCTTGGCGTTATTATAAGGGTTATATTAAGTATCAAGCCAAGTACATTGCCGTTTCTATCCAGGTATAGTTTCACTTCTTTTCACTCTCATTTGTTTTCCCAATATTTTGTGTTCTAAAACTCATTGTACTAATATAAATTGGGATGGGAATGGGATTTTTTATTTTATTTTTAAAGCTAATCAATAACAGATAAATATAAAGTGGTTCCAATCATTAAGTCATTAGCTTTTTGTACATTTTGGCTCTTCTAACTTTACATATCTTATTCCCTATCCTGTGTGAGTTAAAATACTTAGTATTTTAAAATAAAATAAAATAAAATTTATATCCACTATGAATTTGATTCATGGGATTTCAATTTGAGCAATGAGATACTCCTCCCACTTTCTGGCCACAAAAAATTTAATATTTTTCAATAACTCTCTTTGTGGCTACAAACTACAAAAGTAATTGGGTATGCAATTGGCTAAAGGGCCAGGAGAGGGAGGTAGTGAAGTGGTGTTGATTAGGGTGGTGCGCCTGGTGGGTGTGGGAGTAGGAATGACTCTAATGACCAACAATCCTTAGATCGGTGTAGAATTATCTTTGATTTATATTATTTTGTTTCTTACATTCTTCATCTCTCCCTTTCTCTTTTGCGTTGTAGATGTTATGTTTTCAAATATATATATATATATATATATTTTAAATCCGTGTATCAATAGTCAATACTTGTCTGCCTATAAATAAAGAATAAAAAAAACTACTCGTATGACTTTGAATGTGCCCTATCAACACTCAAAGATACTTATTTTTTACAGATCAAAATTGAGGAACAAAAATGCTCAGTCCTTATAACTAATTTCATTTTGTACATGGAGAAAATGTTTGATGTCCATATTGTTACATATTGATATTATATAGGTACTTGCCAATGGAGAGGTTAGTGAATATTACAATTATTACAGAGGCGCTGATGACCATCTAAAAAATCTAAATAGAAAATGAGACAATTTAGAATGCAAAAAGTCAGACATAGAATTAGAAATGAGGGCAAAACTTGTTCCAGGAAAGAAACCAAAAAGAGAAGTTGAATTTTGGCTCCAAAAGGTAGAAACGATTAATGAGGAGATAAAAAACATTGAGCAAGAGGCTAGCAAAGGGAAGTATCTCTCACGTATGCACTTTGGAAAAGTTGCTTGCAAGAAGATACAAGATGCGAGTCATGTGACACAATTAATTGATCAAAGTTGTGGTTTCGGTGATTGTTTGGTAATTGGTCCACCTGTAAGGAATGGAGATGAATTACCAACAAGAGCATTAGTAGGAGAGAGTACAACTAAAAGAACAATGGAAAAGATTTGGGAACACTTGTTAGATGAAGATTTTAGAATGATTGGTGTTTACGGTATGGGAGGAATCGGTAAAACGACGGTCATGAAAGAAATCAATAATCGCCTATTAGAAGAGAGAGACAAGTTTGATTATGTAATTTGGGTTACCGTATCAAAGGCATTCAATGTTATTAAACTACAAAATGACATTGCACGCCAGTTGAATCTAGAGAACGAACTCTCAAAGTTCGAGGATGAAACAGCGACGGCAGGAAAGTTGTATGTAGAATTGAAAACAAGGAAGAGGTACATGCTAATCCTAGATGATATGTGGAAAGCATTTCCTTTGGAAATTGTAGGATCTCAGAGCCTACTTCAGCAAATGGGTGCAAATTGGTATTGATGACTCGAGATGTTAATGTTTGTAATGGAATGAATTGTGTAAATATTAAAATGGAGCTTCTTTTGATAAAAGAGTCATGGGATTTGTTTTTGGAATAGTGGGCTGTGATGTTTTGAATATTCCAAAAGATGTTGTGGAACGAGTAGTCAAAGAATGTGCTCGTTTGCCTCTTGCAATCATCACAATAGTAGGAAGTTTGAAAAATGTAGTTGTTGTTTCAGAGTGGAAAATGACGTAGAACAAATAGCATATGCCTTCCTGGAGCAGCAGGGGCACAGGAAGTCACAACACAAGATCAAAGAGGGGTGCTAGTAGAGACCATCGAGGCAACAGTGTTGGAATTGCATGAAATTTGGCAGGTTGAAGGGAAATAGTGTTATAATCCAGACTCATAATTATGAACGTTGCCAAAATTTAGGCGAATTCCTTCATGAAGGCCCCAAAAATAATGTTTTTTGCTATTTATAGTAATATTTTTTTTCCTTAATAACTTTTAGTTTAAAAGTCAGAATAAGGTCTCGTCTGTTTTGGGACGACCCTTAAGGTTAGTAGTTTATGATTCTGCATTTAACTCAATTTTTTCAGTTTTGGTAAATTTCGGTATTCTGTCACCTAATCACGTAATTGGTGCGAATTAGGGTTTTAGACGTTTTTTCTCAATATTTATATGTTTTGTAGCCGTTAGAGGTAAATCAGACTATTATCAATAAACACAGACTTTTGTCAAATTATTTCTCTGGTGGGTTACAGTTTTCTTCTCCTTGTGGATTTAGGGAAACCCTTCTTGGATTCAAGGTTTACAACCAGGAACTAACAGTTTAGTTTCTGTTCCATTAAGAGAGCATCATGTGTGCTTTCTTTAGGGTTCTGCGACATCAGTTGGTATCAGAGCCTTGACTTACCCTGGTCTGATGGCTAACTGACGAGACAGTGACCACCATGACAATGACAATGGTGACAGCGTCAACAACCCAGCCCTCACTAGGGTGAGTTCCTTGATTTTCGTGATGAAAATCAACAATTTCGTGATTCAACCCAAAAGACTCTAGACTAGATTCAAAAAGTGCTTGCCACCTTGCTTAACCGAAACCCAAATCGTGATGACGAAGAGTGACGTGATAACCGAGCACGTGGCCCTCCCCATCGTGGTCCAAATCAGAATAGGCAACAAGACTACAACGAAGAGAACAGTGAGGACAAGGAGTATGTAGAGAGAGTCCTTGGGAATCCTCATGGTCCTGCAAGGGATAATGGCCGAGATTATTAGGAGCAAAGAGACTATTGGATGAAAGTAGAGTTACCATCCTTTAATGGTAATGTCTCCATTAAAGAGTATCTAGATTGGGTCAGTGAGGTGGGAAAGTTTTTCGATTATATGGGTACTACAAATGACAAACAGGTGTGTTTGGTGGCCTAGAAATTGAAGGGAGGAGTATCTGCCTGGTGGGATCGTGTTCAATTAAACCGTATCCATGAACAAAAGCTGCCAATACGATCATGGAGGAGAATGAAGAGATTAATGGCAGATCGGTTCTTACTACCAGATTACCAGCAGGAGTTGTTCAGACAGTACGAGGATTGCAAGTAGGGTACTCGGACAGTTAATGAGTACCTGAAGGAGTTTGATAGGCTGGCAAATCACAATGATTTGGAGGAAACTAAAGATCAACGGATATCTAGATTTGTACATGGGTTACAGGTTTCCATCCGAGAAAAGGTATCCTTACAAACCCTATATACTTCAAATGAGGTTATAACCTTATCCAAGAAAATAGAATATCAGCATCTTAGGGCAGGTTCGAAGTTTTCCAACTGTAGTTTGGAGTCCTCCAATTCCATTACCAATAAAGGTAAACAACCCATGTTTATGCCACAATCACAACCTGTGGTTAGGGAGAATAGTGGTGTCAACCAGTCCATAGTGGCAGTAGCAGGTTTTGTAGCTCAGTCGATAGCAAACGCCAACTCACTAATTGCGAATAAGTGCTACAGGTGCGGAGAACCAGGACATCGATCTAGTACTTGCCCAAAGCGAGCTGTAGTGAATTTGGTGGTGGCAGAAGAGGGAGAGGCAGAAGGTGAACAAGAGGGTGAAGAGGTGTATAATGATGCTGATCCATATACCTATAATCCCAATAAGGTCCAAGAAGATGAGGAAGCCATGCCATTAGGGAGGCCTTTAGTGATTCAGAGGCTATTGGTCATACCGAGGGTGGAATACAGTGATCAGCAAAATGAGATCTTCCAAGCACGATGCACCATTAGTAAAAGGGTTTGTGATTTGATCATTGACAATGGCAGTGTAGAGAACATTGCGTCGAAGAGTTTGGTTACCAAGCTAGGACTGAAAACAAAAAAGCATCCCTCTCCGTACAAGATAGGTTGGATCAAGGAAGATACGGAAATTCTTGTTACTCAACAATGTCGTGTTACTTTTTCTATGGGTAAATGTTATGTAGATAAAGTAATTTGTGATGTTGAAATGGATGCATGTCATTTAATATTGGGTAGACCTTCGCAGTATGATGTAAATGCTACTCATAGGTGTAAGGATAATGTATATGTGTTCTTTAAGAATGGCAGAAAAATTGTCTTTGGTCCTATTAAGGAAGGCGGTGTACCCAAAGCTTCTAAAGTAGAAGGGAAGCCATCACTTCTCATAGTCAACAATGAGGATGAATTTGACAGGGAGTGTAAGGAGTTGAAACAGTTATATGCTGTTGTGGTGATGGATGGCGAGCCAAAGAAGGTTGCTGAGATACTTGAGGCAATTCAAACATTGATCAAGGAGTTTGAAGAGCTTTTTTCAGAAGAGCTTCCTGTAGGTTTACCACCAATGCGTGACATCTAGCATTGCATTGATTTAGCTCCTGGAGCTAGTCTACCAAATCTGCCATATTACAAGATGAATCCTTAGGAGTGTCAGATTCTACAGGGGTAGGTGGATGAACTTCTGAGCGAGGGGCAGATCAAGGAGAGTATAAGTACATGTGTAGTACCGACATTGTTAACACCGAAGAAGGATAAGAGCTGGCGTATGTGTGTGGATAGTCGAGTTATCAACAAGATCACAGTCAGGTATCGATTTCCTATTCCTCGACTAGATGACATGTTTGATATGCTGAGTGGGTCTAAGTGTTACACCAAGCTGGATCTCAAGAGTGGGTATCACTAGATTTGGATCTGACCTAGAGATGAGTGGAAGATAGCTTTTAAGACAAAAGAGGGGTTGTATGAGTGGATTGTGATGCCTTTTGGATTGTCCAATGCTCCCAGCACTTTCATGAGGCTTATGAATCAAGTATTAAAACCATTTATTGGAAAGTTTGTGGTAGTTTATTTTGACGATATCTTGATTTACAGTAAGACAGAAGCAGCCCACTATAATCATGTGCGAGAAGTATTAGCGGTGTTGCAAGCCAATGAGTTGTATATCAACTTGAAGAAGTGCAGCTTCTTGACCGATAAGTTGCTGTTCTTAGGGTATGTGGTCAATGTGGATGGGATTCGTGTTAATGAGGACAATGTTCGTGCAATCAGAGAATGGCCAACCCCAAAGATAGTAAGTGATATGCAAAGCTTCCATGGGCTAGCAACCTTCTATTGTTCGAGATTTCAGTAGCATAGTAGCCCTTATCATTGAGTGTTTGAAGAAAGGGAGATTCTCATGGGGAAAGGAGGCAGAACAGAGCTTTGCCTTGATCAAGGAGAAGTTGAGCACAGTCCTAGTTTTGGCATTGCCTAACTTTGATAAGGTGTTTCAGGTGGAGTGTGATGCATCTGTGGTCGAGATAGGCACCGTTCTTTCACAAGACAATAGACGAGTAGCATTCTTTAGTGAGAAAGTTTGTGAAGCTCGAAGTAAAAAGTGTCAACAAACTCATACTACTGTCAATAGTATGTGCATCCAGGATGGTTTCCTCTTTCAGGGTAATAAACTATGCACCCTTAAAAGTTCATTGAGGGAACAGATTATTAGGTAGCTATATGGTGGAGGTTTGGGTGGGCATATGGGCAGAGATAAGACTATAGCACTGGTTAAGGAGAGGTATTATTGGCTACAACTCAAGAGGGATGTTGACAATTATGTGAGGAAGTGGCCAATCTGCCAAACTGCCAAGAGTCAACCTCAGAATACTGGTTTATATATGCCTTTGCTAGTTCCATAAGCACCATAGGAGGATCTGTCTATGGGCTTTATATTGGGTCTTCGTCGAACCCAGCGAGGTATGAATTTTGTTTTTGTTGTGGTTGACAAGTACTTGAAGATGTCTTATTTCATAGCATGCAAGAAGACTTCAGATGCTACTCGAGTGACCAATCTATTTTTTAAAGAAGTTGTGCGTTTGCATGGAGTGCCAAAATCCATCACCTCTGACTAGGATACCAAGTTCATTAGTTACTTCTAGCGGACTTTGTGGAAGCGTTTTAACACTTCCTTAAATTACAGCAGCTCTAGTCATCCTCAGACTGATGGCCAGACGTAAGTGATTAATCGCACTTTGAGAAATTTGATTTAGTGTATCTCAGGAGAGAAGCCTAAGCAGTGGGATCTTGCATTGTTCTAGGCAGAGTTTGCTTACAACAACTCAGTTAGCAGAAGCATTGATAAGTCTCCATTTGCCATCGTCTACTGCATGCCCCCAAAACATGCTTTGGACTTGGTACCTTTACCTAAGCTTCCAAGAGTGAGTCAAGCAGCAAAGAATATGGCTGACCGTATATAGGCCATGCAAGAGGAGGTGAGGCAGAAACTTGATGGTACAAATGCCAAGTACAAGGAAGCAATTGAGAAGAAGAGGGGTGAAAAGATCTTCAATGTTGGAGATTTAGTGCTAGTCTATCTTAGAAATGAGAGGTTTCCTGTTGGTACCTACAACAAATTGATGGACAAGAAGCATGGGCCATTTCAGATTACTAAGAAGATTAACAACAATGATTATGTGGTTGCTCTTCCTCCAGACATAAGCATTTCTTCTACCTTTAATGTTGCTGACTTGTATGATTATCATCCTCCTGATGAACTAGATAATGGGAACTCAAGGTCGAGTTCTTTTCAAGTGGGGGAGACTGATGTAGAATAGATAGCACATGCCTTCCTAGAGCAACAAGGGTGCAGGAAGTCACAATGCAAGATCAAAATGGCATGCTAGTAGAGGCCATCGGGGTAACAATGTCAGAATTGCATGAAATTTGGTAGGTTGAAGAGAAACGATGTTTTGATCCAGACTCATAACTATGAATATCGCCAAAATTTAGGCGAATTCCTTCATTAAGGCCCTGAAAACAGTATTTTTGCTATTTATAGTAATATTTGTTTTTCCTTAATAACTTTTAGTTTAAAAGTCAGAATAAGGTCTCGTCTATTTTGGGATGACCCTTAAGGCCAGTAGTTTATGATTCTACATTAAACCCAATTTTGCTAGTTTTGGTAAATTTTGGTATTTTGTCACCTAATTGCGTAATTAGTGCGAATTAAGGTTTTAGACGTTTTTCTCAGTATTTATATATTTTATAGTTGTCAGAGGCAAATCAAACTTTTATCAATAAACACAGACTTTTGTCAAATTATTTCTCTGGTGGATTCCAGTTTTCTTCTCTTTGTAGATTCAACGAAACCCCTCGTGGATTTGAGGTTTACTATCAGGAACTAACAGTTTAGTTTCTGTTCCATTAAGAGAGTATCGTGTGTGTTTTTTTTAGGCTTCCGCGACATCAAGGAACACATTGAATGAGTTGAAGACAGCAATGAAGGGTCTCAAACATGTAGATGTAGTATTTCAAAAGCTTCAATTTAGTTATAAACACTCGAGTAATAAGAAACTTCAACTTTGTCTCTTGTGTTGTGCACTATACACTGAAGACTACGAGCATCTGAAATGATTTGATAAAGCATCTGATTGATGAAGGAGTAATAAAAAGCATGAGGAGAAGGCAAGCAATGTTTGATAAGGGCCATACTATGTTGAATAAACTTGAAAATGCCTGCTTATTAGAAGGTGGGTCCTATGGTGTGTTTTATGTTAAATCTTTTGTGAAGATGCATGATCTAATAAGGGACATGGCCCTTCAGATTGCAGGTCCCAAGTTCATGGTATCAAAAGATGTTCCAGATGAAGAAGAATGGGGAAAGGATGTTGAAAAGGTTGCTTTGATGTGCAACCGTGAATTAGAGTTTCCTTATATATCATCAAAGTGTCCTAAGCTTTTGACCTTGCTTTTACAAGGATATACAACCATCCCAGATTCATTTTTTGTGCATTTGGATGGACTCAAAGTTATTCATTTTGGAGGGGTAAGTCTTAGATCTTTGCCGAATTTGATCTCTGACTTGGAGAATCTTACTTCATCAGAATTTGCCATAGTTCTTAGTTGATGAGTGTGCCATCATTAGCAAAGCTTACAACATTAAGGACGTTGGATCTTTGGGGACTTATAACGAAAGAAATACCTCATGGTTTGGAAATATTGGTCAATTTGAGATACCTCAGTCTTCATGTATACAATCAAGAGATGCCAACTGGGATTTTACCCAAACCCTCTCTACTCCAAGTTATCAAACTTAGTTGTTGGTCAGAATCTTTCACAGTGAATGGAGAGGAGATTATAAGGTTGAAGAAATTAGATTTTTTTGAAGGCAAATTTTGTGGCCTGAATGACTTCAATACACATCTAGAATCCTGAAGGGGAGGACCTAGCCATTACGTGTATTCCGTGGCAAAAGCAAAGACAGCTAGCGAGTTGGGACCTAGCGAAAGTGTAAAATTGCTCCCAAAAGATGTTCAAACCCTAGCAATTTTCGGAGGTAAGTATTTTAAATTATCTATCGAATACACGAAGTGTGTTTGTATCGCGGAGTGTAAAGAAATTGAAGACATTCTTTCTTATTCTTACCCCTTTCCTCTATGAAGCCTCGAGATTGTATATCTCGAAAAATTGGATAAGTTACAGGTAGAAGAGAAAGTCACACCTGCACCAATGGTGCCACTTGGCACCTTTTCCTGTCTCAAAAAATTTCAATAGATGAGTGTCAGAATATAAAGAAGCTCTTGGTGCTCCTAAACCTGGCCAACCTCGAACAAATTAATGTCCTGCGGTGTCTGCAATTAGAGGAAATAATAGCTGGGCCTGAAGCATTTGATGAAGTTGAGGAGGAAGCAAAAGAAATGGTCGAAATATTGCCTTGATTGGCAGCTATGTAATAGTTTGTGATTCTCTTGAAGATATTGAGGTCTTAGACTGTCCGAAGATTAAGAGATTACCTCTTTCTCTTCACCATATCAATGGACAACTATCTTCTTTGCATTCTTTAAACTGCATTACAGTAGGGGAACAATGGTGGAACTCGTTGGAATGGGATCATCATGGTGCAAAAACTGTCCTTGAATCCTTCTGTAAATTCGTTGAAGTGACACCTGCCGATTTGTATGACTCTCCACTTTTACATATTTGAATTGTCTTTTACAGACGTGATTAAAATTTTCTTGCCTACTTGTTTTCCTTGCTTTCTTTCTAACCTCAGTTTTCTTTTTCAGTATTGGCTTTTCATTGCAATCAGATTCACTTCACTCTTCTTCTGTAAGTCAGACTCCGAACATGTATGCTTAACCTTTCTAACTATTCTACTCAAAATTGTTTTCACAATTGGTTATGCTTATATTGTTCTTGTTTTGGTTTGACATAATAGGAGGGGGACATGTCACTAAGCGAAAGCAAGTCATGAAATAATTTTGTACTTTGGACCCGCAATGAGAACTTGGCTCCCAGACGTGATTCTGTGTGATTCCTTGTTCTTTTGCCTCTTAATTGCTGAACATATGTTCCTCTTTGACCAAGTGGGATGATCTTCTGTTTGCTTAGTAAATGTGTAATTAAGGATTCAGACATTGTCTGTTTTTGTTTTAGTCATTGGCTTTCCCTCTTACCTCAAAGGTGAATCAAGATGGCCATCCTTATATAATGTAAACTAGAAAGTCTGAGTGTGCAAACTAACTCGATTGCGTGGGCACATGACACATCCTCTTCAATGAATTTGTTATAACAGCTGCATTGTTTGTTCCTTTGATTAGAGACATCATAACTTGCTTTATTCTGATTAACTAGTCGCTAACCCGTGCGATACACGGGAAAAATATTGAAAAATAGATTTAATTTTTCTTTTATTCTATTATATGTCATGTATATATAAGTGTGTTTAGGTCTGTTGATAGAGAGCAATCATTTAAACAATCGCAGCAGAAAATTTTCTATTAATAGTAAAATTTGTATATACATAAATTACAGTTTCATGTAAAGTGTACATACACATGCTCTATACCTCTAAGGAAGGAAACATCACAAACCCTTTACATATGTGGGTTAGATTTAAAACAAACTACATATATTCCAAGTCTGATAAGCCAACTCAATGGTAGAAAAATGTTCTTTATTAAATTAGATAGTAACATATTTTACAAAAGGAGGCAATTCTTTGTAACTCTATCTTGCTGCTCATATTCTACAGTATACAAAAAAGTGATTTATATATCTAGGTACAGTGGGCAATAGCATTGGCTGTTCTTAAACACAATTCAATACTGCCAAATGAGATAGAAAAGAAAAAAAAAAGTAACATAACAAATACAAAAAGTACCACTGTTCCAGCCCTCCAAAACTCCATAAACAAAAACCTTTCCTAGCCCAAAAATACAAAAAAGTTCCCTCCTTTCCCACAAATCCAAGAGGGCTGAGACACCAACAACTCCCCATAGCTGTCAGACAAACCTCTCAAAGAAACCCGAAGAAAGCATGACCAAAAACATATAAAGCTTCCTCCTTTTTCTTATTGAACCAAAAAACCCAGCAAATGTAGTTCCTTTTCCCATTCACTCTCAAAAACCAATAGAACAAAACAGCAAGAACATATACAGCAAAGCAAGCAGCATGGCATGGGAGCAAAAGTTAAAAAGGAGATATGAACAAAAAGCAGGGCAAATAAAAGAAAAGAGAAAGAAGCAGAGATGAATCAATAACATTTCCCCACTTCGTTCTTACTTTCTTTTGTTTCTTCTCTATATTCAGCTATTGATGATTTAGGAACTAATTTATGTGGGAAAAAAAATCATGCCATATGAACACTATTTAGGAATTCTATCAAACTCTTGTGAGAAGCCAATAACAAATCCGGAAAAGACTTCCAGTTTGAATTCTTTCAAACTCAAGTTTATTTGCCTCCATCTAAAACAACCTTTCTAACTAAAACTTAGCAGTCTCAATTTCCAAAAGAGAAACGAATACTTATCCCAATGAAGAAAAAATTGGAAACAACTGGAGCTTCAGTTTCATAGGAGTATATTGTTCTCAACAAAAAATATTTTGCCAAAAAAAAAAAAAGGAATCCAAAATATTTTGGGGATTATGTGATTTGTGACTGCTTGAAACCAAAACAATATGAGCCATACTATAGTATTTCCAACTACCATAGTTACTTGTTTTGTGGAAGGTACTTATTATTGCACCAAGCTCGACCTCTAAATCCTAACCTTATGTTCAATTATAAACTACATCTAATCCTAATTGGCTTTTATGTTTAGAATTATATGCAAAACTAAATCAATTAGGCTCCAGAAATAAATATATAAATTCTAATATAAAGTTAAAATTTTATAAAACAAACATGAATTCTAATATCAAACTCCAAATAAATTATATAACATGCAACAAAGAAACCCAAAAAAGAAAAGAAACTATAGTAGCTAAATATACAAATAAAATAGTAATAAAAGACAATGACACGCAGAAACTAATATCTAAAACTAAAGAAGCATACCTTGCTCAAAAACTTTTTTATTTCGATAAGATCAAACCTGGCTCAGAAAACCTTAAATTAAAAGAACACAATTTAAATAGATTAGTAAACCCAATGGCCAAATAAAGAAAACAGGTAAGAGGGAAAATCCTAAAATTATATTAAAAACATCACTAATTATTTTAAAAACTCCAAGCGATGAAAAATGGCAACCCCCCAACTCAACAACATCTTTGCCAAAATATGCGTACTATGACACATCTCCAAACCTACAATTTTAAAAAAAATAACCTCCATATATAAGAAAGACATTTAATGAAATTAATTATTCCCAATGAGAAAAATACACACATAGCCTTGCATGCTTATATACATATAGGGCAGGACAATAGCTAATCATAGCCTCACTCTCAAGCCATTTTTGAATTCAAACATGTTCCAATTTTCTCTAACAAGATTAAAAATATTTTGCTCAAATCCACATCATAAAACACAAATAAGTCATTCTATCCACTACAGTGACAATTTGTGAATGCAGTATTATACAAAATATGAATGGTTTTGATTCATGGGCAACTAAACAGGCCTAAGAGATGTGCCTAATGAGGGAAACATGCAAAGAAGAATCCATTATCAGGTCTAATGCTATTTTCCTTAGTCAAATAGTTCGATAGTCAATGGATTCATAATTTCTCTACAACTAAAAGTAATGGCTTATAGGTATTTATCATGACCAACTCTAGAACGTGACAGAGACTAATTTTACAACAAAAGGCTTGCATTTCTTCTCAGCGTCAAAACAAAGGTTATTGTTTCAAATTTGTTGTTAATATAACACCATGGTATCATCCAAACTCACTCAAGCCCCTAACAGGTGGATTTCACATAAGTTAGGAGAAGTGTTTAGTTGGTGAATGGTTTATATGTAGGCTCCATAAAGTTAGAGGAAGCACTAAACATCATATACCTGTATTCATAAAAAGCAAGGACTTCGCATAGCGTGAAAATACCAGAATTGTTAATTTCAAGAGAAATACCTGTTGGGGAATGAGTTGTCGTGGCCTAAACAAAACTTGAAAACTCCTAAATAACAATAAAAAATTAAGCTATAATCAAATTAAGTAATAGAACTTTGACTAAAACAATCAAATCAGGGAGGAGTAAAATAAAAATCAGATAATGATTCATAGATATAAAACCCAAATCGCCCAGATTATAAACCAACCAATCAAATCTTCATTAATTTTGACCCTTTTTTTCAAGTAGAGAAACCCCCTGATAGGATTAAAATCAAAAGCACATTAAATTATCAAGTAGATTATAAAGTTAGCCTAAAAAAAACACAAAACCCCTTAGTAACAATCGGAAATTAAGCGAAAATTGAAATTAGTAAATATATCTTTGACTAAAAAAATCAAAACAGGAAGGAGGAAAACAAAAATCAGATAATAAGTCATAGATTAAAACCCAAATTGCCCAACAAAAACAACGAAATTTCCCATTTTTTAATCAAATGAAAGCAAACCCAGATTATAAATCAATCAGGACTGCCCAAATTTTGATCGCATAAACACAATAAACCTAAAAACCCTAGAATATGAAACTAAGATCAAAAACCGAAAAACAGAAGGCAAATAATAGAAAGATTTAGAGAGACAGAGTAGAAACATTGTGGATTTGAAATATCTTTTCCCTTCGTGGCTTGTGTTTTCTCCACTACCTTCTTGTTTAATAACCTAGATATCAAGCCAAATAAATAAAAATAAAAAACAAAATAGAATAGAACATAACATGAAACTGAAACTTACCGACAACTGTGTGGAATCGGAAGATGGAGGGAGATCGATCTAACAGTAGTGAAGAGGCCTCCCTCAGGTTTCTCTCTCTAACACTCTCTGCATCTTATCAGATTTCTGTGCGTTTCACGGTCACAAAAGCTCTCTATTCTTTATATCTATCTCTCTCTCTGACTAAGGGCCGTCAATGGGCCGGGTCGGGCAGGCCCGGCCCATTTTTACTTAGCCCATGGGCACAATGGGTTGGACATAATGAGTTATTAACTAGTTAATGGGCCGGGTCAGCCGGGCCGAAAGAGAAAACCTCAGCCCATGACCCTGCCAATGGGCAATGCCCATTTTGTCTTTAGCGAGTTGGGCTATCGGATTGGGCCTAATGAGCTGCTCATGGGCTTGTGTTAGTATATTATTTTATTATTTTTATAAGGAAAGAATTATAAAGGAATAATCAATCAATTTTTTTAAAGAAAAGAATTAAAGAATTTAATACTTAATTACAATTTTTTTTTCTTCAGTCAAATCTATTTAATTTTTTTGTTTTGTTGATGGAAACCTATTTAATTTTTTTTTATTAAGGCTTTAAATAGTTTTTTATTTTTATCTTTAATAAAAAAAAAAGTCAAATGGTTAATTCAAATTTGCTAGACTACTAGAAAAATATATATTTAGTAAACTAAGTTTAGCACAATTACTTTGAGTATCTTAGTGGTTGGAGGAGTTCTCTTATGAAATTCCTCTATAATATCTCAAGATCAATTATTCATACACTTCCTATATATTTTTGTTATGAATTATGAGTTATTGGGTTAGGGCAATGGGTTAGGGCAATGGGCTGGGCAATGGGTTGAGCTACTGGGCTAGCCCATTGGGTACTCATGGGCATAACAACTAGCCCATCGCTTGACACACTAGCCTCGTGGGCTACCCATGAGCCTTAATAACAACGGATTGGGCCACCCATTAGCTCGGTGGGCCGTCAGGTTTCTGGGTCAGGCTGTGGGTTATGGGCTATTTGATGACCCTTATCTCTCTCTCTAGTCGTTTTTTATTTTATATGGAGAAGCAGAGCATTGGGTTTAGGGTTTAGAAAATTATTATTATTATTATTTTTTTTTTTTTAATATTGTGCTGACGTGAAAAATTGTAGAAGCTTCAAAAGCTTTGGTTATATATATATATATATATATATATAGATAAATGCTATCTTCGATAATTGGATCTATTTTCTAAAAAGAAGCTTTCTTATGGTTAAGAAAGCTGTGTTTGGAAACCAGCCTAGCTAGCTCCCTCCTTGAAGACCAAAGCTGCAATAGCTTGAGCTAAACCAGCCTGCAATTTTGCCCGTCACTGACTTTGAAATGCTGCTTTGTGTGCAAATTACTTCATCAAGTTGATAATGTTTTCTTCCTCCATTCATTTATTACTATTCCTTTCTTTTACAGGTCCAACTTAATTTATTGAATTTTAAGTGTTTATAAAACCCATTGTCAACTATAAGTTTTAAATCACTTGTTAAATGTTATCTTTATCACACATTTAGCCTAAAATTGTCTTTGAAAATGAGTAAATTCTGTGACATTGTGGACTTAAAAAGGACACCCACGAGATTCTCTTGGTCTAATCAGGGTGCTATATGTCCTCACTCAAGTTTTTCTACATAACAATTGATTAACATAATGGATGAGATATCATATTCTAATGCTTGGTTGTTTGTTTTGTCCCTTTAATTGTATCATATAATCAACAGGCATGCATTTTGTGCTGCCAAATATTGTTCTCGGTAGTTAAAAGCCACATGTAGCTCACTGACGATTGATATTCTCATAGTTCAAAGGTAATGATCTTTACAACTTTTATTTTTGAGACTATCAGCCATTGTCACTACAACTTGATCCAATGCCCAGACAAGTGATATCTCTTAGGCTGTTACCAAGTTTTTAAGCACCGTAGAGGTGAACCATAACTAGAAGCCAATGACATCTCATATGATTGATAGGAGTGCTTTTGTTATTCAGCAATCTGCATAAAGGTGTCGTGGATCTTTCAATCTTTTATTTTTGAAACAATAGTCTATGACAAGTGAAATAGAAAGAGAGATCGTATGATTCGATTGCCATATTTGCAAGATGCCATGATTAAGCCAGAACCTCCTTTTTCAACCTGTCTCACTCGATGCATGCAACTTCTAAATTGCTGTCTATAACAACTGCATTCATCAATTTGCTTGGTCTTGCACCTCCCATTCTTGAAACCCCTGCAGTTTTGCTTGTCACTGTCCAACTATAGCAACCAGTCATCAGCCATCATCCTCTTGCCTTCACTGCTTTTGCTAACAAAACTTCCTCCTCCTATTTACAACTTCTTCCCTTACAGCCTTCCACCAGTTTAATTGAGCTACTGACCAACACACATCCTAAAAGCACGTGCATCTCTGCTTAAATGAAGAGTCATTTCTTTCTCTTGCATCTGCTACCTGGACACAAACAAAAAATATATGGGACATTAGTACATTGACTAGAGTAGTAGTTTCATCCTCCATAGCAGCTGCTTCTACATTTCCAGATGGATCATACAGTAGCTAGAAAAATCACAAATAAGTCATCCCAATGTGCTTGATAATCAATTCACTTGCAAGCCGAGAATGATTCCAAGCACTGATGGATCTTGGTTCCAAATTTTGCACTTGGAGAGTTAATTATGATCTGAACTGCACAACTTATATAAAGCTAACTTGCAGTCAATAAACAAATTATCCGGTGTTTCTTCTGCATTACAGAGAAGACAGAGTACTAACATTTAAATTTTATTTTGAGTGTTAAATCTTAGTATGCAAAGCATTCCCCGTCAACATTCAGAGAAAACACTATAAGCTTATAAGGCAAATCCAAAATCTATAGCCTCCCTCCATGGTTAAGGACTATTATAATATTCACCTTGATATCCCCTATATCTTGCAGAAGACTAGCAGTGAACAATCCATACTCCTTCCTCACCTCAAAGTCATCAGAACTTGAATGAGGCCAAACCATACTATCTTGTAAAACACATTTTTTGAGATGGCCATCTGTAGAATATACTCTACCACACCCGGCTTATACAGCCCTCTAGGCTCTAGCTAACCGACTCTCCATATGGGCTTAAAGTTCTAGTAAACATTTTTGGTCAAAGCAAATGGTTAAGTGGAATTGTTGACATCCTCCAAATCTCCGCATTATCAAGAATATTCTTCACAACTTGCAATCAAAAGAGATTATAATGCCTAAAAAAATAAATTTTCTTAAGAACATTGGTTAAAAAACACTTTTTGGCATTGTTGATATCCTCCAAGTCTGCATGGCTAAAAAAAGCTCAATAAAAAAAAGCTTTCCTAAAATCCTATACCATCATAACTTTCCCAAAATTTTTTAAACTTTTCCAGATATATATACTCATATATATGAGTCATCCAAAAAAAATTTATTTTTTCTCAAGTATGTAAGCTTACTGGGGCCCCATTTCATTAAAATTTTGATTTATATTTATATAAATAGGATTAATAGATAGGGTTTTTAGTTTTTTCTGGTTCCACATTAGGGGGAAAAGGAAGAAAAAAAAACCATCTTGCAGCACAACAATACATAGATAGATGTTTGGAAATGTTTTTAGTGAATGCATAAAAATACATACACACCAACAAAAGATCAGTACACCCCAAGCACTCAGGCAGACCTCAACAATCTAACAAAAACTAGGAATTTGAAGGACCAAAGACTCCTAATGAGAGCAGGCTCGGGATATCACACACTTAACAGGGGATTTATATATGATAATCCTCTTATGGAGTAGTAATTATCTTTTGCACTAGCTCTATAGATTAGGCCTCTCACAATATTAGGCCTAATCCACCCGTGGGAATCATTAGCCCATTCCAAATAGTTTACTATTTAGATTCTCTTTACATGATATTGACTTGAGCAAAAGAGTGGGTTTGGCCAACCCACCTCAGGGAAGCCCATCTCACGAAAAAAGGTTTATTTTGTCTTATAAGATTACTAGAATCAAGCAATTTGAGCTATCGTTGATCCCTTTCTCACACAGTTTTCTCCATATAAAAAATTAGAAATTCATCCCACCATATATCCCAAATGTGATATATTGAAATCATCAAAGAAATTGTGTAGATAGCAAACCATATTTGTTGTCTTTCTAACCAATACAAATAAACCATTATAGTTTTCTGTAATTATGTGTGTGGGGGTAAGAGCCCAAATTTGTATACTGGGGCCTTGGGCCTTATTCGAGGACGTGGATATGTCCGAAGAGGAGCAAATGATTGGGAGAGGCCCCAAAATTGAAAATCATGCAAGTAAAGAATGGAAGGGTATAGTCTGAGGAGTATCTTTATTCTCGGATATAATGAATATCGGTCAAGCACATATTTGGGTAATTTAGATGACCTTCCAGGTAGTTTCAACGATCAGGATGAACATTAAGCACGTACAAAGGTGATAAGAACACAGAAATATCTAAAAGAAAAGCTGCTACCACTGCATTAAATGCACTGCAGCAACTTTTCTGGCCGCATTTATGTGGAGAAGACCTTTGAACAGTGTAGTCTCAGTTATTACCACTCATAGAGAACCAAAAAAGATGTTTGATGAGACATGTACTCAAGTGAAAGCTTAAAGGATTAACAAGTGTACGGTCAGAATGACCTGAAAGAAACTATATAATGTAAAAGACATCTCATAAGAGGGAGATTAGAAAACAAAGGGAGAAAGGAGAGAAAAAGAATTACTATAGCATTAAGAACTATGTTAGTTTCCAGAAATATCGGTTCAATTCATAATTAATCTCCTCGGACATTCATTTCATCGAGTTTTAAGTGTGTTTTCGTGTTTGTTCATCTTTTAAATCCTTACTAGCGGTTGTCCCATTCGCAAAAAGCCCAGCTCTTACACCCATTCTCTATAAATTTATTGTATTGGGCTCATTGGGCTTACATCCTAAATCTTTTGGGCTTGGACTACAAATCGTGACCCCACAATTGGCGCCGTCTGTGGGGAGAGCTTGAGCGATAGTGAACGCAACGGTTGATGATGGCAGAACTAGGTCCACAACCAGCAGAATCGAGGGCATCACAACATGGTGATCCTTTCTTCAACCTAGAGCGGAGAAATGATCGTGAAGGAAGTGTGCATACCACACATATTGACCGAAGTCAACCTCGAGGTGGAAGTCATATTTCCTATGCAGAGAATAACAAGAACATGCAACTGGAGATTGATCAATTAAAAAGGGAGTTACGCCATGCAAAGAGAAAGCAGACTTCTTCGAACTTTGACGATTATTCCAATGACGAACAAGACAGTAATTATAGGCGGAGGTCTCGAACCCCACCCAGTGAATCCTTTTCCTATGGAGAGGAGCATTATCGTAAGCAATGGTCTCGAAGCTCGTCACGTGGAGGCATAGGAAATGACCCTATGAGCAAGGCTCTGAACCAAATCTCCAGGTCGCCTTTTACGTGTAATATCAAAGAGGCAAGACTTCCTCGTTGTTTTCATCAGCCAACTTTCACTATCTATAATGGTCGAACAGACCCTGTGGAGCACGTGAGCCATTTCAACCAAAGAATGACTGTCCATTCCAAGGATGAGGCTTTGATGTGTAAGGTATTTCCCTCCAGTCTAGGACCAGTTGCAATGAGATGGTTTGACAGTCTGAAAGCAGATTCCATAAGTTCTTTCAAGGAGCTCACTCAGGCATTCAGTTCCCGTTTTGTCACATGTCGCAGAGTTCCTCGGCCGTTGACTTCCTTATTATCTTTGAGCATGCAAGAGGGAGAGACTCTGAAAACGTACTCAGATGGGTACTGGGAGATGTTTAAAGAGATTGATGGCAATTTTGACGAATTGGCCATCAGTACTTTCAAGCTCGGACTCCCCGCCGATCACGGTTTGAGGAAATCTCTTACTAGCAAACCTCTCACCAGTGTGCATCAGCTGATGGACAGGATTGATAAGTATAAGAGGGTTGAAGAGGATCAGCAGTAGGGAAAAGTAAAGGATAAGGTTATCCTTCAGGACAGGAGAGATTTCAGGTCGGATTGTTACAGTAACAATAGACCAGATTTTGTTAGATAATCAGGGTCAGCGAATCTTCAAGTAGTTAACTCCGTGTTCTGAGAGCCAGTGCATCAAGTTTTGGAGAAAATTAAGAATGAGCCGTTCTTCAAACGACCAAATAAGATGATAGGAAACCCTGAAAGACATAATCATAACCTTTATTGCCAATACCATTAAGATCATGGGCATACCACAGAGGATTGCAGGAGTCTGTGGGATCATTTGGACCAACTTGTCCGCGAGGGCAAATTAAAACAACTCCTGCATCACTCCAGTGGCCAGGGGAGCCAGGCAAGTTTGGAATCTCAAAGAGATGATTCTTCAAGACCTCCCTTGGGAACTATCAATGTCATCTTCGCTGCACCGGGGAGAACAGGATCCTGGCCATCCAGGATAATGTCAGTGGCCCGTCTATCCACATGAGACGTTAATTAGGATTCGAAGAGGGCTAAAATGGAAATTCCACCAGTCCTGGGCTTCTCAAATAAGGATAAGATTGGAACCATCTAACCCCATGACGACACTTTGGAAATCACCCTCAGAATTGGAGGGTATGATGTGAAGAAGGTGATGGTGGACCAAGGCAGTGGAGCTAAGATAATGTACCCCGACCTTTATAAGGGGATGAACTTAAAACCCGAGAACTTAACGCCCTATAGTTCCCTCCTGGTGAGTTTTGACATAAATTCGTTGTCCCGAGGGGCCAAATACGACTACCTGTGCAAACTGGTCCGGAGGTAATAGAGGTAGATTTCATTGTTGTAGACGCATTTCACCCTATACAGCAATCGTGGCCAGACCCTGACTTCATACACTAGGGGCTGTTTCTTTTACTCTACACCAGAAGGTTAAGTATCCGTCTGAAAGCCAGGTTAAGGAAATTTTGAGAGATCAATCTGTGGCCAGACAATGCATGGTGGCTGCCATTCAACATAAGCCCAAGGCTGAGTCCTCGGCCCATCCAGGAGAGGATTTATAGCAATTAAAACCCCCAGCGTTGCCCATCGATGAATCAGCCGAGGAGACAAAGTGTGAAAATTTGGTAAAGGTTGCTATTGAGGACGATCCGGAAAAGTTTTTTCAGGTTGGATCTCAGTTGCCTCTTCAAGAGAATGAAGAACTGATAGAATTTCTCAGAAGAAACATAGATGTATTTGCTTGGAATGCCTATGAAGCCCTAGGAGTGGATCCAGAATTCATCTGTCATCACTTGAATGTCAACCCATTGGTCATCCCTAAGAAACAACCTCCTCGGCGCCCATCTAAGGAACACGCTAATGCAGTATGAGAGGAAGTAATGAAGCTTAAGCAAGTTGGAGCTATTAAGGAAGTTTTTTTTTATCCTGAATGGTTAGCGAATACGGTAGTGGTGAAAAAGAAGAGTAGGAAGGGGCGAGTGTGTGTAGATTTCACAGATTTGAATAAGGCTTGCCCTAAAGACTCATTCCCTATGCCAAAAATAAATCAGCTAGTAGATGCAACTGTAGGCCATCATCGGATGAGCTTCTTGGACGCCTTTCAAGGTTATCATCAAATACCTTTAGCATTGGATGATCATGAAAAGACTGCTTTTGTCTTTTCAGGTTGGATCTCCGTTGCCTTCTCAAGAGAAGGAAGAACTGATAGAATTTCTCAAAAGAAACATAGATGTATTTGCTTGGAATGCCTATGAAGCCCTAGAAGTGGATCCAAAATTCATTTGTCATCACCTGAATGTCAACCCATTGGTCATCCCTAAGAAACAACCTCCTCGGTGCCCATTTAAGGAACACGCTGATGCAGTACGAGAGGAAGTAATGAAGCTCAAGCAAGCTGGAGCTATTAAGGAAGTTTTTTTATCCTGAATGGTTAGCGAATACGGTGGTGGTGAAAAAGAAGAGTGGGAAGGGGCGAGTGTGTATAGATTTCACAAATTTGAATAAGGCTTGTCCTAAAGACCCATTCCCTATGCCAAAAATAAATCAGCTAGTAGATGCAGCTGTAGGCAATCATCGGATGAGCTTCCTGGATGCCTTTCAAGGTTATCATCAAATACCTTTATCACTGGATGATTATGAAAAGATTGCTTTTGTCACCCCCATTGGGAACTACCACTACAAAGTGATGCCATTTGGTTTGAAAAATGCAAGATCCACCTACCAAAGAATGATGACAAGGATGTTTGAGACACAGTTAGGCAAAAATATTAAGATTTACATAGATGACATGGTGGTGAAAAGCAAGGTAATTTCTGAGCATGTGGGGGACCTTGGAAACATTTTTAAAGTTCTTAGAAAATACAAGTTGCGTCTAAACGCTTCCAAGTGTTCGTTTGGTGTAGGGTTAGGCAAATTCTTAGGTTATATGGTAACTCATAGGGGGATTGAGGTCAACCCCGACTAGATAAAAGTTATTAACAATTTGCAACCACCTCGGAATCCCAAAGAGGTCCAGAAATTGACTAGAATGGCTGTTGCTTTGAACCGATTTATCTCTCGATCAGCGGATAGATGTAGATCTTTTTTCTTGTTAATCAACAAGTGGAAGAGGTTTGAGTGGACTAAAGAATGTGCCTTAGCTTTCCAGCTGCTTAAAGACTATCTAGCTCAGCCGCCAATCATGTCCAGTCCTGAGCCAGATGAGGTCCTGTTTGCCTACATTACTGTGGCCCCTTATGCTGTAAGTTTGGTGTTGATACGAGTTGATCGCGGTGTACAACGGCCAGTTTATTACGTGAGTAAGTCACTGCATGAAGTCGAGGTTCGTTATCTACCATTGGAGAAAGCCATCCTAGCAATAGTGCTTGGTACACGGAAGTTGCCCCATTATTTCCAAGGGCATACAGTTGTTGTCCTTACCCAGCTTCCACTTAAAGCCATACTCCGAAGTGCTGACTACACAGGGAGAATAGCTAAATGGGGTACAGTTCTAGGGGCTTTTGACATCAAGTACATGCCTCGTACCTCTGTCAAAGGTCAAGTCCTTGCGGATCTGGTGGCCGAGTTCATTGAACCTCCATTAGAAGAATTGAAACCAACACAGAACATGGATGAAAAATCGTTTGGCATGATCTCTAAACGAGGCCCCTCATTCTGAGAGGTGTATATTGACGGTGCAGCAAATCAGAAAGGTTCCGGGGTGGGGCTAGTGCTGATATCCCCTGAGAAAATCACTATTGAAAAGTCATTGAGGCTGAGCTTCTCGGCCACAAATAATGAGGCCGAATATGAAGCTCTACTGATGGGAATGGCCATGGTTCAAAAAATGGGCGGAAAGTCAGTGGAAGTGTTCTCGGACTCAAGGCTAGTCGTCGGCCAAGTAAAAGGAGAATTCGAGGAGAAAGATGAAAGAATGCAGGGGTATTTAGGTCAAGTTAGATGTCTGCAATTAGAGTTTAAATCTTTCAACTTGCTGCACATCCCTAAAAGTGGTAACGCACATGCTGATTCTCTAGCTATGTTTGCAACCTCCTTGGCACAGAATCTACCTCGGGTTATCCTTGTTGAGGACTTGTACAAACCTATGGAGATAAGAAGAGAGACAGTCCGGGTCCATCAAATTAGGGCAGGGCCAAGTTAGATGGACCCTATAATTCAATTCTTGAAGGAGGATATTTTGCTTGAAGAAAAGTCAGAAGCTGACAAAGTACGGAGGAAGGCTACTAGGTTCTGGCTGTCCGAGAACCAGAAATTATACAAGCGTTCCTTTTCAGGGCCATATTTGTTATGTGTACATCCTGAGACAACTGAATCACTCCTTGAGGAGTTACATGAAGGAATTTGTGGAAGCCATACTGGAGGTAGATCCTTGGCACATAGAGTCATCACCCAAGGCTATTGGTGGCCAAGTATACAAAGAGAGGCCCATGAATATGTGAAAAAGTACGATCAGTGCCAACGGTATGCACCAAACATACATCAACCGGGGGGAATCCTTAATCCACTCTTCAGCCCATGGCCATTCGCCCAATGGGGCTTAGATATTATGGGTCCGTTCCCTAAAGCAATAGGAAACAAGAGATATCTATTAATCGGCATAGACTATTTTACCAAATAGGTCGAAGCTGAACCACTAGCTAATATCAGAGACATGGATGCAAAAAGATTTGTCTGGAAAAACATTGTCACCCGGTTTAGGATTCCTCACACTCTCATCTCGGACAATGGCCTCCAGTTTGATAGCAAAGCGTTCAGAAGTTATTGCTGTGAATCGAGAATTACAAACAGATATTCCACCTCTGCTTATCCCTAAGGGAATGGACAAGCGAAGGCTGTTAACAAAGTCATTGTGAATGGATTAAAGAAAAGGCTAGATGACGCAAAGGAAAAATGGGTGGAAGAACTGCCACATGTTCTCTGGACATATCGAACCACTCTTCGCAGATCTACTGGGGAGACCCCCTTCTCAATGACTTATGGGGTTGAAGCTGTCATCCTTTTAGAAACTAGTCTCCTAACGTTAAAAACCAATTCGTTCGTTCAGTCCGAGTACAAACAATGAGCTACTAGAGAAGAATTTGGACTTGATTGAAGAAAAGAGGGAAAATGCAATGGTCAAATTGGCATATTACCAGCATAAGCTCAAACAGGGTTATGATGCCAATGTGAAGCTAAGACCTTTAGCTCTTGGTGATCTCGTATTAAGGAAAGTTGTGGGCACTACAAAGAACCAAGCTTGGGGAAAATTAGGACCCAATTGGGAATGGCCATACTGTATTACTTCAAGTGCTGGCATCGGAGCATATTTTCTAGAAGATTTGGATAATCATGTAGTACCACGCCCGTGGAATGTAAATATCCTCAAAAGGTACCATTTTTAACGAGTTTTCCTTCATCAATATGCTTATCTGTTATATAAAGGTTTTTGTACTTTCTGTTATTATTACGATTCTTATAAGTGTTTAAACTTAAACTCAATCATGCCTGAAATCCTCAGACCAGATGATATGAGTTAGTTAACACTCCATTACGATTCTTACAAGTGTTTAAACTTAAACTCAATCATTCCTGAAGTTCTCGGACCAGATGATATGAGTTAGTTAACACTCCATTACGATTCTTACAAGTGTTTAAACTTAAACTCAATCATGCCTGAAGTCCTCAGACCAGATGATATGAGTTAGTTAACACTCCATTACGATTCTTACAAGTGTTTAAACTTAAACTCAATCATGCCTGAAGTCCTCGGACCAGATGATATGAGTTAGCTAACACTCCATCATGATTCTTGTAAGTGTTTAAACTTAAACTCAATCATGTCCGAAGTCCTTGGACCAGATGATATGAGTTGGTTAACACTCTGTTACAATTTTCATAAGTGTTTAAACGGATCCTAAATTATGTTAGGTCTCTCGGACCACATACTTGGGTGAAATTAACACTCAGTGGTGTTCCTTGTAAGTGTTAAGCAGAGCCCAATCCAGGTAAAGTCACTAAGTTCCAAAACATGCCTAAAGCTTTAACTGAGTTTTTAGATTAACAACTTCGAATAAAGTAAAGTCCTGAATGGTTTACTTAAGTATGGAAGGATGTAAAAGGCATCATTATCTTCCATTGTTTGCCAGGTTCATTACTAATTCTTGTGCGAACTAGCTTTTTCTAGCACTTAGTTAAATTATTCACACCATTAGCAAGGAATTGTTATTGATTCTATTCAGGTTAAAGTAGCAATAAACTAATGTTATTTGCAATGACACTAAATTTTATAGAGTGTACAGTGAAGATATTGAAAATAAAAGAAGAATGCTTTCATTGATCAAAAGGAAAATATTTTACATTCCCTTAAAAACAAAAGAAAAAAAATAACCAACCAAAACAATAATAAAAGCCTTAATATCTAAGTCTTCATTTTGAAGGCCAAAGGGTCAATAGTCTGGCTTGGCTAGGAGGCAGCATCATCTGGGGCTTGATCCTTGGATTCAGAATGAGTTTTCATCTTGCCTTAGTCCTTACCCTTGTCCTGAAGATCTTCGGCTTTCCAACCTGGCCACCAGCCTGGGCTGATTCCTTAGAAGCTTCAACGGGAGCAAGAGGAGGGGCTTGGTTCACCAATGGCTGTTCGGACGCCCCTAGAGCTTGCTCGGAGTGAAAGGAGTCAGGACCTGGGAGCTCACGAATCTCAGGATCATAATAGATGCTCTCAGGTCACGTCAAGTCAGAATCTGCAGGGACTCCAGTAGCATCAAGGGCTTTACCCCAAGACACATCGTAGTATTCCTTGCATACTACAGAGAGTTCCTCTGTGAGTCTGACTTGAGTCTCCTCCACCCCGAGCTTATATGCTGCTTGCTTCTCAGCCTCGGCTGCGTTTTTGGCCAGTTGGGCAGCCTCCCTGACCTTCTGAAGCTCGGCTCGAAGATCCTTCACCAGTTGTCTCTCTGTTTCCAAATTAATTTCAGTTAAATGCAATTGCTGGCGTTGATCTTCGGCTTGCTTTTCAGCATTTTTGAGGCCTGCATTAGCACTATCCCTGGCCATAATCGCTTATTTTAGCTTCTCGGAAAGTTTAGCTTGGTCCTCCCTCAGGCTACCTAAGGTTTTTTCGACTTCAGACCGATGATGGGCCTCTACCTTTGCCTCGTTGTTGGCATCCTTGACCCATTCCTCGACCACGTAAATTTGTTGGGTAATCTGCACAATAGAAATAGAAAGATTTAGTGTAAAACAAAGAAGAGGAATGAGCAAAAACGATCAAATATTTACTTAGAGAAGTGGATTGAATCACTTACCATAGCTAGCTCCCTCTTAAGGGATAGGAAAATTTCTTGTTGACTAAAGCGCCTGTAAGCTTCCATATCTCTTGGTAGAAGAAGTGGCTACTCCAAGACTTCAGCAATATGACCTGCTTGCCCTCCTTGGTAGTTCTTGACTGAGGTGTCCCAAGCAATAGGGGCACCATCTAGCTCCAGCTTGGGAGACCATATGCGCGGTGCTCTGCGCACATCAACCTCGAGAGGGTCATCTCAGCTCTCAACAGAAGAGGACCTCTTGCCTCGCTGGTCCTTGGTCACCTTTTGTTGTTTATTTCCCTTCGAAGGGCCTAACTCACCTTCTTCAAGGGCTTCATTTTGTCTCTTCTTTCTCAGCTCAAGGATTTGCTTTAATCCAAGGTCAGCAGGAAGCTAAGGATGAGGAGGAGGAAGGTTCATTAGGGGTTTAGACTTATTGGCTTCTTTTGGGGTGGATACTTTACTCCTCCCCTTCATAAGTTCCTTTAAACTCTTGCCATCTGTTTTCGAAGCCATGTCTTCTGCTTCTTCGTCTGAAGTGTCTTCCAAACAAGTGATCACAAGAGCAGGAATGTGGACACTTGAATATCTATCCGGTTCTTCTTCGGCCTCCGATATTAAAGTCGCTTGTACTCCCTGTGCTTCCTCTTCTTCGAATTGAAATTTATCAATTTCTTCTTCAAGCGAGGAAGTAGATGCAATTCCTTCAGCTACAGCTACTCTGAGGGGTACTTGTTGAATCGGTGGGGCGGCAAAAGGAACACCCTGTGGGATTGGATGATCAACTGGTGGAAGGTTGTATGGTGCCAAGAAATTAGGCCGAGAGACGTCTATCGGAGCCTGTCGATAATTGTTCACCCTTATAGCGTTGCTGACCTCTTGAAAATTGTTTGAAAGAGGTTTGAAATCCAAAATTAAATGGACAGCTCGAAGTTGCCCGTCTTCACTTACAAAAATCTGGGATCTAAGCAGGTAGTTGAGAGCTGCTACGTTGGTCAAACTGAGCTGAGGAGCTACGTGCCTTTTATCTGTTAACATCACAACAGAGCTAAGCATAGTCAGAAATTAACAAAAAAAAGGGGGAAAACATACAAGTGAATAATAAAGCACTAAGGCAAAGAAATAGAGCAAAGCCGATAATGAAGTACCTAAATCTATTGTTAGGGAACCTAAATCTAAGATATCCCACCTAGCTCTCCTGGTTGGGTTGGGCAATGAAGACCGTCATGCCGTGCTCCCGAGACCATCAGGTAATCATCTTTCATCCCCTTGTTAGGCTTGGGAAGGCAAGAGATGAGCCGAACGATGTCGGATTGGGATTTAAGGTAAAATCCCGCCCCTTCTTGTTTATGACACTCGTATATATGGACTACGTCGAGCCAGGTGAGCCCCAAGCCTAAATGTTGGTTCAAAGCATCAACCGCTTCTAGGATCCTAAAAAGGTTAGGTGCGCACTGATAGGGACAAATCCTATGGTTACGAAGGTAATCTCTTATAATGCGACCCATGGGGAGAGTCATTCCCCCTTCTATGAAAGCTATTATAGGGATTATGACTTCTCCCACTTCTCGATCAGTGGCTATTCCTTCCGAGGGACAGTACCGCAAGGCTACTTCCTGCGGTATGTGATACGTTTCTTTAAACATCTCTATCAGGGTAGGGTTGTCCACTAAATACTTAAATCTACCCATTTCGGATAAATAAAAAAAGGAAAACACTGAAAATGATAACTCGGGAAATGAGGATTTGAAGGCTGAGAAAGCTGGCCGAGGAGAAAAAGAAAGATTCGAAGGAGTCAGAACTTACACGAACTAAGATGAAGGACGATCCTTGAAATCTTTAAAAGGATTCTCAAAGGTTTCTAAAGAAACAAGAGTTCGATTACTTAACAGGTTTTGTGAGATGCTTTGAGGCTTGAGTTCGCTGAGGAGTTGGAGTTCGCTGGAGAGTTTGAGAGATGGTAAAGTAAAGGAAAAATGATCTCCTTTGAGGCTTTATATGGGGGGGCAGAAAGTGGGTGAGAGTTATCCCGCCCAAACCCTGAGGAAAAATATCACCCGTTGGATCAATGTTTCACCGTTGGATGCCAAAGACATAACGCCGCCTAGAGTAATTAATGACGCTTTGTGAATTCTGAAACGTTAATAGCAATGATGAAGTGCCTAAAACTATGCTCCCACACATGTAATCTCAGGTATTTTTTACATTTTTAACCCTCATTTCTAAGGCAAATCAAAATCTCACTTTTTCTCCTCGGATGCGAGGGAAATATTAAAATTTTAAGGGGCTATTGTGGGGGCAAGAGCCCAAATTTGTATACTGGGCCTTGGGCCTTATTCGAGGACGTGGATATATCCGAGGAGGAGTAAACGATTGGGAGAGGCCCCAAAGTTGAAAATCATGCAAGTAAAGAATGTAGGGGTATAGTCCGATGAGTATCTTTATTCTTGGATATAATGAATATCGGTCAAGCACACATTTGGGTAATTTAGATGACCTTCCAGGTAGTTCCAACGATCAGAATGAGCCTTAAGCACGTACAAAGGTGATAAGAATACAGAAATATCTAAAAGAAAAACTGCTGACACCGCATTAAATGCACTGCAACTACTTTTCTGGCCGCATTTATGTGGAGAAGACTCCTGAACAGTGCAGTCTCAGCTATTACCATTCATAGAGAACCAAAAAAGGTATTTGATGGGACATGTATTCAAGTGAAGGCTTAAAGAGTTAACAAGTATACGGTCAGAATGGCCTGAAAGGAACTATATAATGTAAAAGACCTCTCATAAGAGGGGAATCAGAAAACAGAGGGAGAAATGAGAGAAAAAGAATTACGGTAGCATTAAGAACCGTGTTAGTTTCTAGAAATATCAGTTCAATCCATAATTAATCTCCTCGGACATTCATTTCATCGAGTTTTAAGTGTGTTTTCGTGTTTGTTCATCTTTTAAATCCTTACTAGCCGTTGTCCCATTCGCAAAAAGCCCAACTCTTACACCTATTCTCTACAAATTTATTGTATTTGGCTCATTGGGCTTACATCCCAAATCTTTTAGGCTTGGGTTACAAATTGTGACCCCACAATGTGAATTTTTTAAAATTAACGAACGTGATCACTCGACTATCTTTTCCATTGTATTGAATAATTTCTGCCAAATCATATATATCTAAAAGCTGAAGCGTAGCATTTATAATTGCTACACTCCAATTTTCCTATAATTGTTTTTAACATTTTTTTTTTAATATCTACACTTCTCCAACCTTTTTCTCACCCTTACCTTTTCATCTCCCTACTACTTCTCCAACCTTTCCCCCTCCCTTCCATTTTCATCTCCCCACTACCCTCTACATTAATATCATTCTTCCTCTTGTTCATCTTCCTTTATTTTTGTATCTTTTTATTCACACACTTTTACTATAAATTTGTCACTATCTTTTCCATTATATTCATAGTTTTCTCTCACAAAAAGAAGGTTCCCTCTCTCTTTCTCAATTTTTTGGTGGATTTTTTATTTTTCTTGCATCTCTGTTTTAGGTTGATAATTTTTTATATTCTTTAAAACTCTACATTGGGTTAATGCAATTTAATTTTGTTTTTTAATTTTAATTTTTTTTGTTCTCTTTGATTGTTAAATGTTATCCTATTGCGTTATAAAGAATTAAATATAGCATATAAAATATAATAACATTCTATTATATAGCATGATTTGGATAATTTGGTATTTATTATAATTTGGTATTTATTCTATTACATAGCATGATTTTTTATAGTGCTCAATTTAGATGTTAAACTATGAGACTTAACTAGTTTTTGTTTATTTTTTAATCCTTTGTGTTGGAAAATTTAGACCCCGGTTGATAGAATTAACAAGTTTTAAACCCAAGTTGTTAATTAGATTTATTATGAATAAAACTTGTTAAAACAAACAAATATCAATATCATGTCAAAATCATGCAGCAGAAAAAATAAATAAGACAAGATATGATGACCCAGGAAAACCAATGAAACCAACCAGTTTCACAGTAAAAAACCTGAGGGGAAACCTTCCCGAAAAGCAATCCACTATAGTAAAGAGAAGTTTCAGATCTAGTACAAAACCTTTGTCCCTAGACTCTATAATCCCTGTAGATGAACTCATAGCAAAAATCTTCTACCGCTTCAGAACCTCTGAACTCTTCAATATATGAACGAAATCATTTTTGTTGCACAGATCCCAGTACGTGACTAACTCCTTTGCATGAATCCTAGTACGTGACTCACTCACCAACTTAAGGAAGAAGAATATTGGCTGCAAAGTTCTTCACTTCATCAACAATGAAGATCAAGAAGAACTTGGTTACAAAACCCTAAGGCGTAAAGACGCAGTAACTTCTTTCAGAGAGAATAAGACATCGGTCACCTTTTGCATATGTTCTTTTTTTTTTTTCTCTTATGTGACGGCCTATAAAATAAGCCTTATATAGGTCTAGGGTTGTGAGAAAAGAAACCCTACACTAATACATAAGCCTGGCCCAAAAATCAAATCTGAAAATTTTAATTCCCGTAACCTTGATAGATAGCAGGTGTCGAGGAGGTGTCGAGATTTAAACCTCGATAGATAGCTAGGTGTCGAGGAGGTGTTGAGAAGCTGTCGAGGAGATAGGAGCTTTCTCATTTGATCCACCAGCTATTGAGAAGGTGTCGAGATTGCGATAAGAAAAAGCTTAAGAAGCTCGATAGATAGCCAACTATTGAGAGGTGTCGAAAAGTTGTCGGGCTATCTATCCGCAGGTGTCGAGCTATCTGTCCAGCTTTAATGAACACATTTTCTTCACTTGTTTCTTGGTCTAATCTTCATGGCTTTAATACTAGACTTGAAAAACACGTTCTTTGAAGTATTAAACACATCCTAGATCTATCCAAATACAAGTAAAGTGCGTTTTGTCAAAAGATTAGCCAACTATATAAAATATGTCCTTAACAATCTCCCCCTTTGGCAATCCGTGACAAAACCACAACAAACAAATGAACATATGAGAGAAGTCATAAATCACTCAACTCATATTCACTTGTTGAATACAATAAAATCTATCCTAACACAAATTCTTGAAAAACTTTGCAAGAAGAGAGTTTATGGCAAGTAGATTTTGACAACCTGTATTTCTGAAACACTTTAAACAAAACTCATCAAGGCATCTTAGTGTGAAACAGAAATAATAGATTGTATACAAATAATAAGAAACATGTGTATAAAGATAGAAAAGAAACAATACATGTAAAGGTAGGTGAAAGAAACATACATCAGCATATAAAGAAGATAAGCATAATGTATGTAAACATGGTCACAAGACCCAAGGTACAAGAATAAGGAAGTAAACACTCCCCTTAACAAGATGAAACACATCTCCCCCTTACTAAGGAATGTATTTCTCCCCCTAACTTGTAGAATCTTAAACAGAAACCACAAAGTCTCCACAATTTCTCCCCCTTTTTGTCATGATTGACAAAGGGTACAAGAAGCTAGAAAACTTCACCCGAGAAACATAAAGATGATCAAGGAGGAACAAAGAAATCCATTTAAATGCATGAATGTAATAAAACAAGATGCTATGGATGACAAGATAATAGAAGGATGCAAAACATGTGAAAAAACAAATCTCTCAACAAGAAAAATGTTAAGCACATAGATCCCAAAACACACATACACACTAAACAAGTCTAACTAATTTTATATTTAAAAAACAAGTCAAGACAGTTTAGTGAGCATACATTAACACATGTAAAACACTTGTAATGGCCAAATCACATTGTACCTGCACATGTATCAAGAGTAGCAAAGAATATTGCGTGTTGTGTATGAAAAACATCGCAAGATTGCATAAGTGTATACATGTTATGATGATTTTAGATATGAGAAAATCACTTTAACTCACACACAATCATAACTGTTTGATGGGGACTATCACCTTCGAGGTACATCCTATAACTCCCACATCTCCTAGAATACACGCTTGCAATCATTTTTAAAGCATTTTTAATCTTTTTGCTTTTTATTTTCTTTGCATATTTTCTTTTTAAGCATATCATACATGGGCATATAAGAGATAGAAAAGAAATACCCAAGATGTTAAGCATTTGACATTACACTTTTGCTATACCGAAGCATACAGATGTCTTTGACACTGCACTTTTGCAATGCTGAAGCATATAGGTGTCATAATTTGATTGGTGGGCAACAGTGGTGAGATGGTTATTTATGCCTTTCTTTTAGGATTTTCTAGTCCTACCCGTCAAAAAAAGTGATATGAGTGTTAAGTTTAAGAGATTACTTAATTTTACTCATCACAAATAAGAGCCACAAAGCTTACTTACTTAGTTGTGCATAGAGATGCTCATCTAAACTACAAAAGATACAAAATTTAGAAAACTTTGTTTCAATGGTCATCCAAGGTACACAAGTACAATGTACACAAACACACACTGTTTTTGTATTTTTCTGATTTTTTCTTTTTATTTTTATTTTGAAAACAAAACAAAATAAAAACTAAACAACTAAACAAAAATAGATAAACAACATGAATGCATGAAAGAAAAATGCATATGCATGAAGGCATGATAGAAAAATGCAAATGCATGAAAGCATGATTCCAAAAACAGATAAGAAATCAAGCAAAGAAAGTCCTACTTTAGATAGAAAGAATCAAAGCAGAGGACAAACAGAAAAGACAATTAAGTCTTAGGCTCCTTTCTCACCCACACAGCATGAGTCTTTGGCCGTGAAGATGAAAATGCACGTGTCCTAGTATGTCTACTAAAGGACATAGAAGAATCAAAATTCTCCTGAAATTAAGTTAAAAAGATCAAAGACTTTTAATAACTCTCCAAACAAAGGTGTAGGTCCTTGAGAGGAAACCTGTGACCGTTTGGACAATTACTTATAGGGGTACAACTTAAAGTAATTAGGACGAATGTGTCCAGAAACACCACAATGGTGACAAACATGAGGTTTAACAAAGGATTTAGAATTAGCCAAAACAGTTTTGGATTTCATACCTTTATTACCTTTCTCAGATTGTGGCACAAAGATAGTCCTTGATCCAAAAGCCGTGGAAGAGGAGAGGCTAGAGGAAACAGCATATCCTAAGCCAGTCTTATCAGAACTAGGCTTTTAAGTACTCAATACCTCATCAAGCTTTGCACTAGACATCCTCTCTATTTGAGTTCTAGCTTGACGAAGCTCAACCTCAAGATTCTTGACTTTCTCTTCTAATAAGGCGTTCTCCACAACAAGAGTCTCAACTAACCTTGTAGTCTCATCAAGTTTGACTAATAGATCAGCTTTTTCAGTTTTTACCTCATTAAGCTCTTTTCTACAAAGATGAGAAGTCTTTTCAGATTTTATGAATTCAGTGCATAGCTTATCATAGGCTTCCTAAAGGGTCATCTTCTTAGGTACTTCATCATCAGAAGAATCCTCACTGTCACTAGCACTCTCCACAATCACCTTATCGGTTGTGGCAGCAAAGGCCATAACGTGACGACATTCATCCACAAACTCATCAGAAGAGTCATCTTCAGTATCACTCCAGGTAGCAACCAACCCTTTATCTTTTGACTCATTGGTCTTTTCCTTCATAAGGTAGTTTGGACACTCTATCCTCATATGACCAAAACCTTTGCACTCATGGCATTGGATGAGGGGTTTCTCATTCTTGCCCTTCCTAGAGGATTTAGGTTTCCTAGGAGGTTTGCCCTTATCCTTTTTCCTAAACTAAAGAAGCTTGATAATCTCATCAGTTATGAAGGTTAGATCCTCATCCTCATCTTCACTTTGATCTTCATCTTCAGAGTCCTCAGTCTCTTCCTCTATACCCTTAAGAGCCAAGTTTTTGCTCTTTCCACATTTTCCCATTGAGCCTAATCCCATCTCATAGGTTTGAAGGTTCCCTACAAGCTCAGTCAAAGGAATTTGATCAATGTCTTTTGCTTCTTCAATGGCAGTGATCTTGGCATGGAATCTTTCAGGTAAGGACCTAAGGATTTTTCTAACAATTTTGGATTCTGTGATACATTCTCCAAGATTAAAAGCAGAATTCACAATATCCTTGAGTTTAGCATAGAACTCATCAAAGGTCTCGTCTTTATCCATCCTTATTTCTTCAAAACTACTTGTGAGTTGTTGAAACTTCACAATCTTTACTGCCTTAGTACCTTCATAGGTGGTCTCAAGAATGGTCCATACTTCCTTGGCAACTTCAATGGATGATATTTTCTTGAATTCCTTATTAGTAACCCCACAAAATAAAGCATTCAAGGCCCTACTATTGAAATTTGCAGCTACAATTGTTGCATCATCCCAATCCACAGGTGCTTCCTTTGGCTTAATCCAGCCAACTTCAACAGCTTGCCATACCTGTTCACCTAGAGCTTGCAAAAAAACTTTCATACGAATTTTCCAGTACGCATAATTAGTTCCATCAAATAAAGAAGGTATAAATAAAGATTGTCCTCTATCCATGACAACAGGGGTCAATGGATCACACTCAGGAAATTAATCCAATTAGGGTGAACCCACTCTGATACCATTTATTGGGAAATTTAGACCCCGGTTGATAGAATTAACAAGTTTTAAACCCAAGTTGTTAATTAGATTTATTATGAATAAAACTTGTTAAAACAAACAAATATCAATATCATGTCAAAATCATGCAGTGGAAAAAATAAATAAGACAAGATATGATAACCTAGGAAAACCAATGAAACCAACCAGTTTCACAGTAAAAAACCTGGGGGGAAACCTTCCTGAAAAGCAATCCACTATAGTAAAGAGAAGTTTCAGATCTAGTACAAAACCTTTGTCCTTAAACTCTACAATCCCTGTAGATGAACTCACAGCAGAAACCTTCTATCGCTTCAGAACCTCTGAACTCTTCAATATATGAATGCCATCCTTTTTGTTGCACAGATCCCAGTACGTGACTAACTCCTTTGCACGGATTCCAGTACGTGACTCACTCACCAACTTAAGGAAGAAGAATGTTGGCTGCAAAGTTCTTCACTTCATCAACAATGAAGATCAAGAAGCACTTGGTTACAAAACCCTAAGGCGTAAAGACGCAGTAACTTCTTTCAGAGAGAATAAGACATCGGTCACCTTTTGCATATGTTCTTTTTTTTTTTTCCCCCTCTTATGTGACGGCCTCTAAAATAAGCCTTATATAGGTCTAGGGTTGTGAGAAAAGAAACCCTACACTAACACATAAGCTTGGCCCAAAAATCAGATCTGAAAATTCTGATTCTCGTAACCTCGATAGATAGCAAATGTCGAAGAGGTGCCAAGATTTAAACCTCGATAGATAGCTAGGTGTCGAGGAGGTGTTGAGAAGCTGTTGAGGAGACATGAGTTTTCTCGTTCGATCCACCAGCTGTCGAGAAGGTGTCGAGATTGCGATAAGAAAAAGTTTAAGAAGCTCGATAGATAGCCAGCTGTCGAGAGGTGTCGAGAAGCTGTCGGGCTATCTGTCCGCAAGTGTCGAGCTATCTGTCCAGCTTTAATGAACACATTTTCTTCACTTGTTTCTTGGTCCAATCTTCATGGCTTTAATACTAGACTTGAACAACATGTTCTTTGAAGTATTAAACACATCCTAGATCTACCCAAATACAAGTAAAGTGCGTTTTGTCAAAAGATTAGCCAACTACATAAAATATGTCCTTAACACTTTGTGATAGACAAAATACTCTTAATAATTGTATTAGAAGTACTTTATAATATCATTTATTTAGAGAAAAGTAAAGGTTAGCCAAACGAAAATAATTGAATGGGTGACAAATTTTAGTTTTTGCAATTTTATTTTAATTATTATTATCATTTTATAACAATGCATACATAGTAATTTAATTCTTAGATTTTGATAATAATTGTTTATTTGATAATATGTTTTGGGTGGACAAAATTACAATTTTTGCAAAGAAAATAACCTTCATAGATTATCAACAACAAATTGTTTTCCTAATTTTCTTAATTGGTCCAATTAATCATTGTTAAGTTTTATTAATTTTTTTAGTTACATTTTTCAGTGTTTTGGATTATAGACAAAAAAAATAAGGTTTGAGAAAGTTTGTTTAAAACTAAAAGAATAATTTTCAAATTTTATATTCTTTTTAATGATTCACAAAATGTTATAAATAAATTTTATTAAAAAATAAATATTTTCGTTAACTTACCTTTTGAATATTTTTGTATTGTTTTCATTATGAAACGACAAAATTTATATTGATGATTGTTCCTATATTACATTTATGGTTGTTCCCATAATAAATAAGAATATGATTACGAAATATGTTACTCTTTATTAAATTAGTTTAAATTGTAAAAAAATATTTAATGAAACAATTATAAAAAATAAAAAATAAAACCTTTAGTTAAATCAGCCAATCAGAACCACACAAATCGTGACCTCCAATAATGATCTACCGAGCAAATTTAATATGAATTCTGGAAGAGAAAAGTGTGAAACCCAAAGTTGAAAGTTGAAATGTTTTTGTTTTTTTACCAAAATAAATGGGTGAAAATAGTCAAATACCATGTTTTGGCAAAATTTGTGGCAAACTAGTACTATTTTGAAAATATTTAGTAATTTACCACTTTTTTAGTATTCGAGTTCTAAACAGTACTCGAGTTCCTAGTGAGTCACCAGCGTGGCACTGCTGACCTGGAATTTGTGTCATTAAAAAAAAATAATATGGCACTCCATATTAGTGAAATCGATTATCTCTTTATAGTACTCAAGCTTAGTGAAGTTGAGTACCTTGTTTTTCTTTTCTTTTTTTTTTTTCCTTTTTCTACTTTTTGTTTCTGTTGGAATGGCTTGAATAGTCAAACTTAGTGGCTTGACATTAGCCAACAAACCATTAAATGGCTTGTATGCCCATATCAGGAAGATGCATGATATTCAAGAAGTTTCATGCGTAAAGAAATGCAAGAGCTTGCATTAAATGTTCTTCATGAATTGTCAAAGAAGATGTCCAGGAAAAGAATATATATATATATATATATATATATAAGAAAATGAGATTGCGTGTGGCTTTATGCGGAGGAAAGTGAAAGAAAAGGAAAATAAGAAGATGAGGAAGAAGTGAACGAGTGGATGAGAAAAATGTAAAATAGAAGTTGTGAAATAATTTGTGTAGTTACTCCCTATATTTTCTTATACGTTGCTTTAATTACCCAAACCCAAAGCCTTTATTTTTCATTTTTCATTTTTTTTTCTCATCCACTCATTCACTTCTTCCTCATTTTCTTATTTTCCTTTTCTTTCACTTTCCTTCGCATAAAGACACGCACAATCTTATTTTCTTATATATATTACTTTTTTTTTTCTTGGCCATCTTCTTTGACAATTCATGAAGAACATTTAATGCAATCTCTTGCATTTCTTCATGCATGAAACTTCTTGAATATATCATGCATCTTCCTAACATGGGCATGCAAGCCATTTAATAGTTTGTTGACTAATGTCAAGCTATTAAGTTTGACTATTCAAGCCATTCCAACAGAAACAAAAAGTAGAAAAAAAGAAAAAGAAAAAGAAAAGCAAGGTACTTGACTGCACTAAGCTCAAGTACTGTAAAAAGATACTCGATTTCACTAATATTGAGTACCACATTATTTTTTTTGAATTACACAAATTCCAGGTCAGCAATGTCATGTTGGCGACTCATTAGAAACTCGATTTTACTAATAACGAGTACTATTTATAACTCGATTTTATGAAACTCGAAAACTAAAAAAAGTGATAAATTACTAAATATTATCAAAACACTGCTAGTTTACGACAAATTTTGTCAAAACATAACTATTTTCACCAAAATAAATGCTTGCCAGTTTTCTTTCCCATTTTTTCATTCGTCAGAAAAACAAAAAGTTTCCCAGAGCACTTTTTGAAACCACCGACACCCTGAGCAAGTTCTACGAAATTTCTACTAATTTCCCATCTTGGTTTGCTTTACTAGTGGGAAAAAAGCTTCCCATTTCCCATTTGACTGCCAGGTTCCCATTTTCTTCATTCATCAGAAAAACAAGTTTCCAATCTCCTTTCCCATTTGAATGCCTTTTGCTTCACAGATTGACTCTTCTACTAATCAGTATCTTTGAAGGAATATCGGGTGCTCAAGCCCAGTACATTACCGTTTCTATCCAGGTATACTTTCACTTCTTACTAGTGTCATTTGTTTTACCAATAGTTTGTGTTCTAAAACTCATTGTACTTATATAGATATTCTATATAATCGTGCATGTAAATTGGGATGGGATTTTTATTTAATTTTTAAAGCTAATCAGTAATAGATAAATATATAAAGTGGTTCCAATCACTAGTCATTAGCTTTACATACACTTCGGCTCCTTCTAAGTTTATATCCACTTTCTGGGCCACAAAAATTTAAGATTTTTCAACAACTCTCTTTGTGGCTACAAACTACAAAAGTAATTGGATATGCAATGGGCTAAAGGGCCAGGAAAGGAGCTAGTGAAGTGGAGTTGGTTAGGGTGGTGGGCCTGGTGGGTGTGGTGGTGGTAATGACTCTATTGTCCAACAATCCTTGGATCTGTTTAGAATTATCTTTGATTTACATTCTTCATCTCTCCCTTTTTCTTTTGCATTGTAGATCAGTAGATGTTATGTTTTCAAAAATAAAAAAAATAAAATTTAAAAAAAAATCCATGTATCTATACTTATCAAAAGAAAAAAAGAAAAAAAAAAAATTACTCAGTAAGACTATTAATGTGCCCTGTCAACACTTAAAGGTACTTATTTTTAACAAATCAAAATTGGGAACTACAATGTTTCCTGTCCTTATATCTAATTTCATTTTGTACATGGAGAAAATGTTTGATGTCCATATTGGTACATATTGATATTACACAGGTACTTGCCAATGGAGATGTTAGGCTCATTTCTTGAGCTTGGGAAAATAATATTGGCCCCGATTATTGAATATTACAATTATTACAGAGGTGCTGATAAACATTTGAAAAATCTAAAGAGAAAACGAGATGAGTTAGAATGCAAAAAGTCGGACATAGAATTAGAAATGAGGGCAGAACTTGTTCCAGGAAAGAAACCAAAAAGAGAAGTTAAATCTTGGCTCCAAAAGGTAGAAATGATTAATGAGGAGATCCAAAAGATTGAGCAAGAGGCTATTAGAGGGAAGTATCTCTCACGTATGCACTTTGGAAGAGTTGCTTGCAAGAAGATACTAGAGGTGACAGAATTAATTGATCAAAATTGTGGTTTCGGTGATTGTTTGGTAATTGGTCCACCTGTAAGGAATGGAGATGAATTGCCAACAAGAGCATTAGTGCGGGGGAGTACAGCCAAAAGAACATTGGAAAAGATTTGGGAACACTTGTTAGATGAAGATTTTAGAATGATTGGTGTTTACAGTATGGGAGGAATTGGTAAAACAATTGTGATGAAAGAAATCAATAATCGCCTATTAAATGAGAGAGACAAGTTCAATTATGTAATTTGGGTTACCGTATCAAAAGCATTCAATGTTATCAAACTACAAAATGACACTGCATGCCATTTGAATCTAGAGAATGAACTCTCAAAGTTCAAGGATGAAACAACGAGGGCAGAGAAGTTGTATGCAGAATTGAAAAAAAGGAAGAGGTATGTGCTAATCCTAGATGATATGTGGAAAGCATTTCCTTTGGAAATTGTAGGGATCCTGGAGCCTACTTCAGCAAATGGTTGCAAATTGGTATTGACGACTTGAGATGTTAATGTTTGTAATGGAATGAATTGTGTAAATATTAAAATGGAGCTTCTTTCAATAAAAGAGTCATGGGATTTGTTTTCTAAAACAGTGGGCTGTGATGTTTCGAATATTCCAAAAGATGTTGTGGAAGGAGTTGTCAAAGAATGTGCCCATTTGCCTCTTGCAATCATCACTGTAGCAGGAAGCTTGAAAAATGTAGTTGATATTTCAGAGTGGAGGAACACATTGAATGAGTTGAAGACACCAGTGAAGGGTCTCGAACATGTAGATGTAGTATTTCAGAAGCTTCGACTTAGTTATAAACGCTTAAACAATAAGAAACTCCAACGTTGTCTCTTGTTTTGTCTCTTGATAGTGCATTTAATTGATGAGGGAGTAATAAAAAGCATGAGCAAAAGGCAAGCAATGCTGGATAACGGCCATACTATGTTGAATAAACTTGAAAATGCCTACTTATTAGAAGGTGGGTCCCATGATGAGTTTATTGAAAAAGAGTATTTTGTGAAGATGCACGATCTAATAAGAGACATGGCCCTTCAGATTACAGGTCCCGAGTTCATGGTATCAGAAGATGTTCCTGATGAAGAAGAATGGGGAAAAGATGTTGAAAAGGTTTCTTTGTTAAGCAACCGTGAATCAAAGTTTCCTTATATATCACCAAAGTGTCCTAAGCTTTCAAACTTGCTTCTACAAGGATATGCAACCATCCCAGATTCATTTTTTGTGCATTTGCATGGACTCAAAGTTCTTTATGTATTTGGTGGTAGGATTAAATCTTTGCTGAATTCGATCTCTGACTTGGAGAATCTTACTTCATTAAGAATTTACCGTTGTTTTGATTTAAAGCATGTGCCTTCATTAGCAAAGCTTACAGCATTAAGGAGCTTGGATCTTTTGGAATCTGCAACGAAAGAAATACCTCATGGTTTGGAAAAGTTGATCAATTTGAGGTACCTCAGTCTTCGTGCATACAATCAAGAGATGCCACCTGGGATTTTACCCAAACTCTCTCAACTCCAAGTTCTCAAACTTAATTGTGGGTCAAATTCTTTAACAGTGAATGGAGAGGAGATAGTAAGGTTGAAGAAATTAGATTCTTTTGAAGGCAAATTTTGTGGCTTGAATGACTTCAATACATATCTTGAATCCTTAAAGATAGGACCTAGCCATTACGTGTATTGCGCGAGAAAAACAAAGCCAGCTAGCGAGTTGGGTGAAACTATAAAACTACTCCCAAAGGACGTTCAGGCCCTAGCAATTTTCGGAGGTCAGAATTTAAAATTTTTTTACAAATGCACGAAGTCCGTTTGTATTAGGGAGTGTGAAGAAATAGAAGACGTTCTTTCTTATTCTTACACCTTTCCTCTTCAAAGCCTTGAGATTGTACATCTCGTAAAATTGGATAAGTTACTGGTACTATTTAGGGAAGAGAAAGTCACACCAACACCAATGGTCCCATCTGGCACCTTTTCCCGTCTCAAAGAATTTACAATATGTGAGTGTCCAAATATAAAGCAGCTCTTCGTGCTTGGGGTGCTCCTGAACCTGGCCAACCTGGAACAGATCCTGTCTTTCGGTGTTTGCAATTAGAGGAAATAATAGCTGGGCCTGAAGCATCTGATGAAGTTGACGAAGAAGAAGCAAAAGAAATTGTAGAAATATTCCCCCAATTGAGGAGATTGACATTAGGGATTTCACCGGAGCTGAATACCATATGCAGTAGCAGTAATGTAATACTTTGTGATTCTCTCGATTCTATTGAGATAGAAGAGTGTCCGAAGCTTAAGAGATTACCTCTTTCTCTGCACTGTATCAACGGATAACTATCTTCTCCGCCTTCTTCATTACAAATCAAAATAGAGAAATAAAGGTGGGAATTGCTGGAATGGGACAATCATGATATGAAGATGGTCCTTAAACCTTGCTGTGAGTTCTTATTTTAAAGGTATGACTCTCTCTATTCACTTTACATATTTGTTTTATCTACTTCTTCTCCTCACTTTCTTTCTAATCTCTTTTCCCTTTTTCTTTTATGCCCAGCAGTGAAATCTCAATGTGGGTGAGAGCAGTTTAACATGACTCTTCTTTTGTAAGTCAAACCCCGAACATACATGCTTATATCCTTTTTAGTTATTCTTCCTATAAATTTTTTTTCATTGGTTTGTTTTCTTGCATTGGTTTGATATAGGATATGTCACCAAGCCAAAGCTGACTCAAGAAATAATTTTTATGGTGTGGATTTGCAATGACAATTTGGCTCTCAAATGTGTTTGTGTACTTTCTTAGCTCTTTTGGTTCTGATTTGGTTCTTATTTGAACTTTGTTTATGTTGTGATTTATGAACGTGTGTTCTTCTCTTTGATTGAGTGGATGATCTTCAGTAATAATTGATACTCGATGGTAATTTGTTTGGTAATTGTGCAAGGATTCAAACCTTTTACGTTTCTATTTTAGAGATAATGTAAACTAGATAGACTGTGTGCGCGCAAATGTTTCCAATTGCTTGAGCACACGACGTATCCTTTTGCTTCAACTTGTAACATAGTTAGCAGCTGCATTGGCTGTTCTTTTGATAATTATCATTTTTCCCTATCTAGGAGCAACTTAATTTATTAAATTTCAAGTGAACTCTCGACTAAAAAGCTTTTAAATCATTTGTTAAATGTTAATCTTTATAATTGATTTTAGGCTAAAATTGTTCTAAGACTCGAGAGAAAATTTTCTTTGATACAGTGGACTTAAAAGACACCAATGAGTTTGTTTTGGATTAATTTGGTTGTTTTTTAAAGCTTAATTAGTGTGAAAACACTAAAACTTGTTCAGACCCTCAATTTTAAAATTATTGCTAGATTGTTTTTACTTTAACTTATTTTAAGTGCGGAACAAGAGTAAATGAACACAATAAACTAGTAACACTACTCTAAGTCATATGCAACCACAATGACCAATAAAAGTAAAACTTAAAGAGTAGGGAAGAGAGATGCAAACACAAGATAATACAAAAACGTGTTATCAAAGATGAAATCGAAGAACTCGACGAAAAACCTTTCTGCAACCCTCTAAGTCAAAATCGATCCTTTAGTGAATAAGTTGGAGAACACGAATATCAAAAAGACCTTCTAAGCCTAATCTACCCAATGTATTTGAGCCCTCCAAGCTCTTGCTACCAATGGATTTCTTGGAGTCTTGTCTTCACTAGCTTTCCGGATTCTACAATTTAGCCTGATTGCATCTGCCACTAAGTGGCTTCTTCCAATGCTTCCCAAAGGCACCAAAACTTCTTTCAACACTCAGAATGAGTGAGGTAAGTGTTTGGACTAAAAACCTCTCTGAAAGTTCAAAAAGCGTGTAAAACACCTTTGAACGTTTAGACCCCAAATTACAAATTATCAATTCAAGTTTATAATCAAATAATTAATGTGCGGAACATGAACATAAGCCAAACACAGAATTGATAAGCAATCTAAACTAATTTAAAATCACATTAACAGCAGATAATAAACGATAAAAATTAAGGGAAGAGAGATGCAAACACAAAGACAACACGCGATGTGTTATCGAAGAGGAAACCGAAGCTCTCGGTGTAAAACCTCTCCGCCGCTCTCCAAGCGGTCAATAATTCACTAGAAAATGTAGTTGAGATACATGAACAGCAATAGACCCTCCAAGCCTAATCTACCCAGGTACCTAAGCCCTCCAAACTTCCTGCTCCAACGAGGTTGCGCCATTTTTCTTTTCTAACTTACCGGATTCCGCTATAGCCCATAGTATCAACCAATAACCATTGGTTTCTTCCCAAACTGCTTTCATTAGCACCAATATACCTTCTCACAAACGTGGGTGTAGTGAGATAAGGATTTGGTCAATAGCCTCTCAAGGATGTAACAATGAAGAGGAAGAGAGTAGAGAAATATAAGGAGTCTTTTAGTGAAGATTGGGGATGAGGCAATCTTGTTTTTCTCTAGGGTTTCTCTCTCAATTTTTCTCTCTGGAAGCTCTCTCAATTTAGTGGGTATAATGGTCTATATATAGTGGTGTGTGTTTGGAATACGAAGAGACAGTTTTTGCCAAATAGGGCTGGTTGGTGGCTTGGCCTCGCGGCTTGTCCAAGTTGCGAGTTCAAGTCGCGAAGTAACGGCCTGGCCAGCCTGGGACTTTTGTCCTGTAGTGCGACAGCTGGCGCGACCCTTCAGCTCTTCTGTGTGCTTCTCACGTGCCTGCATTTAGCGGCTTGCCAATCGCGAGTCAGCCGCGAAACACTGCTTTTTTGCACAAACTTAAGCTTTTCTTCACACTCTCTTCACAGACTACCCTTACATGAATCCCACATAAATACAGGGTTACTAAGTGCTAAATTACAAGCAAATTGGCACGGAATAAAGCCAACAAGATGGTTAATAAATTTCAACCTTACACTCTCAAAGATGTATAAATGGTGAGGTAGGAGTAGCGAAAAACCAAGAGAAAATATGTAAATGATTATGGGTATGACAATCTCTAACTCCCAAGTGTTTTGCTAGGATTTTCTCTCTGAAAAACACTTCTTACATTTCATGGGTAATGAGGGTATATATAGTGTGAGTAAAGAATTTGGTAAAACACTTTTTCATTTTGACAAGTAAAAAGTTTCGTGGGTACCTCGCAAGATGGTCTTTCTTGCGAAGTACTCACGAACTGGACAGGCTGGCATGACTCTTCAACTTCTAGTCATGTGCTTTACACGAGGCCTTTTCCCAGGTTACTTTACTCACGAGCTTCTCGCAAGCTAGTTGCGAATTGTACTGATTCTTCTTTTGAAGTTTGATTCTTCACCAATCTCTCACACTCATCCCTCACAAATAAATCCACATAAATATAGGGAAATAATTGAATGAATTACAACAAAATTTGGCATGGTATTAAAGCCAACAAAAGCTAGTTGGAAATCACAACTTTACAATCTCCTCATTTGGCTATTCCGTGACAAAACCCCTAAACAGACTCCAGACTTAAACGTGAGTTTAGGAATAGAGGCAAAACTCTCCCACACCTAAATCTAAAAATTGTGAAGTACTTGAACCATATAGACCTGTATCCTGAAATACTTACACATAACAAATAACTTCATTAAGCACGAGACAAGTAGAATACGAGGCATGCATAAAGAACAAGTAAAATGCGATCAAGATAAACAAAAGATATGTGAACATATAGCATAACTTGATCATACAAGAACAATCATTAAGAAATGACCACAATGAACATTTAACAAGTAAATGATCATCCGGACACGCAAGCAATTAAGAGCAGTGCAAAAATTAATTGCATGTTCAACAAGCACATGATGTATTAAAGAAACTAAAGAAAAACGCAATAGATAACTAAAAGTATCAAGAAACAGCTATAAAAACCAAGGTACACAAAGTACTAAAGAAAAACTAAGTTTTAAAAGTACTGAAAGCTTTAAAATAAAGTATTGTAAATCTATATATTACTAAAAGCTGAAGCGTAGCGTTTAATGCTGCTGCTTTCACGTTGCGCCACATCAGCTGCCACATTATTCTTTTTTTTCTTTTCTTTTTTTAAATATAATTTGTCTTACAATTTTAAAATGGTTTTTACAATTTTCAGCCCTATAAATGCAACCCATTACTTATTTATTTACTTCCACTATCACCCTATCATAAATCCAGCCTACTACTTCTTTATTTACTTCCACTATCACCCTATAATAAATTTGTATAATTAATCCAACCCACTTCTTATTTATTTAGTTTCACTATTAAGCCCAATCCAAAACCTTTTTAGTTCAGATTTAGGGTTTTGTGTGAGCCTTTTCAGCTTAAAGGGGGAAAAAAAATTTGAAGCCTTTCAAGCTTTAGGGGTTTTTTTTTTTTTTTTTTTTCCTTCTTTCCAATTTTCCTATAATTGTTTTTAATATTTATTTTTTTAATATTTACACTTCTCCAACCTTTCTCTTTCCCTTACCATTTCATCTCCCCACTACTTCTTCAATCTTTCTCACTCCCTTACCTTTTCATCTCCCCACTACCCTTTACATTAATATCATTCTTCCTGTTTCCCTTCATCTTCCTTTATTTTTATCTCTTCTTATTCACACCTTCTTACTATAAATTTGTCACTATCTCTTCTATTCTATGCATAGTTTTCCCTCAAAAAAAAAAAAAAAAAAAAAAGGTTCCCTCTCTCTCTCTCTCTCTCTCTCTCTCTCTCTCTCTCTAAATTTTTTGGTGGATTTTTTTAATTTTTCTTGCATCTCTACTTTAGGTTGATAATTTTTTATATTCTTTAAAACTCTATTTTGGGTTAATGCGATTTATTTATTTTTTTTTAAATTGTTGTTGTTGTTCTTTTTATTTTTTATTCTCTTTGATTCTTAAATGTTATCCTATTGCGTTCTAAAGAATTAAATATAGCATATAAAAATATAATATTATTCTATTACATAGCATAATTTGGATAATTTGATATTTATTCTGTTACATAACATGATTTTTTATAGTGCTCAATTTAGATGTTAAACTATGAGACTTTACTAATTTTTGTTTATTTTCTAATCCTTTGTGGTGGACAAAGTACTCTAAATAGTTGTGTTAGAAGTATTCTATAATGCCATTTATTTAAAGAAAAGCAAAGGTTAGCCAAACGAAAATAATCGGATAGGTGACAAATTTTAACTTTTGCAATTTTATTTTAATTATTATTATTTTATAACAATGCATGTATAGAAATTTAATTATTAGATTTTGCTAATAATTGTTTATTTGATAATATGTTTTGGGTGGCCGAAATTATTTAATAGATTATCAAAACAAAATTTTATCCTAATATTGGTTCAATTAATCATTGTTAAGTTTTATTAATTTTTTTGTAGTTTACGTTTTTTTGGTGTTTTGGATTGTTCCTATATTACATTTATGATTGTTCCTATAATAAATAAAAATATAATTATGAAATACATTACTCATTATTAGATTAGATGAAATTGTAAATTTTTTTTAATAAAACCACTATAAAAATAATTATCACGTGCAATGCGCGGGTTCGCGGCTAGTAAAACATAAAAGCCGAAACATATGTAAGATTATCCAAAAGATGAGTGGCTATAGGTTAGCTTCCTCCTTTTGAGCCCACTGTTCTCCTCCTTTCAATATGCAATTCCCCTTGCTCTTGTGGTGCACTCCCCCTTACTTTATGCTATATCCATAATATTCACAATAAGTTTTCTCCCCATTTTTGGCATAAATAGCCAAAAGTTGGCCTCGAGCTTGCGCTGAATCTCATCCAGCTGTGTCTCAATGATGGTCAAGCGAAGCTGAACATGATTATTGTGAGAATACATGACATTTGCAAGTCCAAAGATGCGATCATGTAAACCCTCCATTAAGGTCATCATCCTATCTGTATGAGGGATAGATGATTCAGGCTGAAAGTGAATGCAAGAAGGTTGAGGCTTTGGAGTGTAAGGAGAAGAGGTCTCGGGAAGTATGGAGACAATAGGAGCAACTGAGCTCTTCCCAATGGGAGAGGCATGAGATGAGGATCCACTCTTCGAAGGCTTGGAAGGGCTCTTCTTTGCCCTTTCGGCAAATGAGTGAACCTTGCTACTCTGGAAAGAATGCAAGGAAATCGGTCCTTGACACGACAAGATCATTCCATCTTTCGGAGGATGGATGCCCTTGAGAGTCATGATCTTCATAATGAGGCTGCAGAAGGGTAGACATGTTCTTGCAGCTGATCGCTTCGTAGTTTTACCCAAAATATGAAATATGTGAGCATAAATGTCAATTGGTGCTCCATTAATGAGATCACCTAGGAATTTGGCTCTTCCAAGGCTAATGAAACCCGTGTTGGTCAAAGGGTACAAGTTGGAGTGCATAATCAAGGTGAGAGTCTTCATCTTTGGCTCGAATCTTGAAGTGCCAATTGAGGTGCCTGTGGAGGAGAGTTCATGATGCGCTCCTAAAGTTTAAAGGATTTCAGCAACGGGTGCCAATTTGTCATCATATGGAGAAGTGTCTACATTTAACGGATGATTAATGCAAAGAATCTTTGCTAGATAGTCCGGAGTGATGACAAAGTCTTTTCCTCGAACCCAACATTTCAGTTTAGCTCCAATGAACCATGCATTGGAGTAGAATTCTTTGACCAACTCTTCAATGGGATCTTCAAAGCCACCAAATAAGCTAGCCCAATCTTTGTCAGCAAAGATTTTAGGGATAAAGGTTGATCCCAATGTGTCAAACCTTACAACAATAGAGGCATTCTTGATATTATTGTTAAAGGATTGAGAGTCCAAAAGAGTCTTGAATCTCTTGTTGTCAAAATTTCCCAACGATTGACGGGTCCTCTTTGATATTGGAGATGATGTGAGACTAATCAAGGGTTCCTTATTGCGTGAAAATCGATGAGGCATCTACAAAATAGCCACACAAACCATACACAAACATGGTAACAAACTTGATTAGATATAAGTTAGTCCAAAAACAAGAACAAATAGAGACAAATGTCCTAAAAAGGAAACAATCAAGCATAGCATAGACCTAAGAACATGTTATATGTGCTAAAAGGTCTAAAAAAACTTAACTAGCATGAGTGAATGCAAAACATGTCAAGTGATAGAGTGTGTGCATCAATGGTGCATCTAGTGTGCATGTGAGATGCATGACCAATGCATGAGCAACCACTCACGGGGCAAAGTATATAAAACACACAACCAATGATCAAAACATGATAAACATGAATAATTATGGTGATCCCCAAAAATTGGTACTCATCAGAGTCCAAAAGAGTGAAAAAAATACCATAGAGGCATTTTATCAAATACTTAGAGTGCACACACTACACATAGGTGATGAACAATGCATGAATATATGAAAATCTTGTCTAAATACATGTTAAAATGCCACAAAGGGCCAACAAAAACATCAACAAACACAATGGGACACAGCCCAAGTGAGAAAAAAATGAAAGGATTTGACAAAAAATTAAGTTTTCCCAACCCCATTCAAAATAACCCCAACCCTAGAAATTTTAGAAATCTAGGACATAATCTAAGTATTCAAAAGACAAAAACTATTAAAACATACCTTAAAGAAGTCTTAGAGATGAAATCCTAGGAGTTTTGGTTGAGATTTGAGTGAAAAATGCATTTTGGGTTGAGAGAGGCACGAGGGAGGAAAAATAGAACATTTGAAAAGCTATCACTGTGTGCCCTTTAAAAAACTGCAAATCCGCTCATTTCACGTGATAGTTACTCGCGAGGGACTTGTGAGTTACTCGCGAAAAGCCTTAAATGCACAGGGCAAGTTTCGCTGGAAGCCATTTCTTGCGAATGACCTGCAAGGGAGTTGCGAGACTCTCTGTGTAAAATTTTGAAAGAATTAGAAATTTATTTCCTCGTTTTCGCGACTTGGATGTGAGAAACCACACTCGCGAAGCTCTCGCAAAAATGCTTACAAAGGAGTTTTTCAACAAAATAGATTTGGCTTTTTGAAAAAACTTTCAAAATACAAGTGACAAACAAAAACACTTTCAAAAACAAATAAAATACTCAAAAATCTTTTTGGGTTTGATCATCAAGCAATTGAGCATACACAAATCACATTTGAACACGTACAATCACACAAATGAAATAGATATTCCTTGAACATTAGACTTGTGTGTTGTGTGTGTGAATCAAGTATGAACTAGTCCAAAGTCTAGTATGAAGCTTCAATGATCAATTCAATCAAGTCATACACAAATAGCACGAAATCAAGAGACCTATCTCACTAGTAGAAATGAACATATATGACCCCTCACCAAAGTGTTTACATTGATTGAAAACTTTTCATTTGGCTTCCATTTTTCATACTTTTTGATCAATACAATTCAATTTTTGAGCAACGATGCCATGAAAATTTTTATTTTTCTTTGAGGAATGAGCCTTTGGCTTTGGCATCATACATTTTGCTCCACCTTTTCCTAGTCAAACTAGTTTTCGAAGCAAGACTTTTTTAGCTCTTTCTTTTTTTAGATATTGACGTTTGAAGAGCTTTTTGACATAAAAATAAATGTGAGAAGATATATAAGATCAAGTCTACGCATGTATCAAGATCAAACAAGACTATTGACTAGACATTCATGACAAGCTTGAAGATATATTTACAACAAGTAAACATAGATTTCTAGATTTCGCTCACACTTAAAAATGTGCATACATAACAAGCTAAGCTCGTAAGTGCACTACGCCATTAGTACGGAAGTATTAGGCCAAACTCAACATGTGATATGACACAACACCAAGCAATCAAACTTTTGAGATTTTATACTTTTTATGGGTTTTTGATTTTTTACTCTCTAAAAAACAAAGCAATAAAGTAAGATTAACAAAACAAAGCAAACAAAGCAAAGACAAATAAAAGAAACATGCTAGGAAGGAAGCATTGAATCTAGAAGAATGCATATGGCATGATGCATGAAACTATGACCCTAATACATTGGAAGTATTAATGCATGGACATAGTGAGTAATCATACATGAGTACTCATCTTCACCCACACCGCACCAGTGTTTTGGGTGAGGTCCTTAGAAGGAGGGGTACAACCAACGTAACTCTCAAACCTTGGGGTGAAGCTAGCTAAGCAAGATTAAATGTTTTTAAGCATTTCCATGGCATCTCCAATGAGTTGACCCTCATTTTCTTCCTTAGTCTTCCTTAGCTTGCTTTCCTCTTAGCATTCTTCTTGAATTTCCTTGATCATGAGAGCATGAAGCTTGAAACAATTTGGTCTTGTGTGCCCTCGAATTCCATAATGATAACAAAAATGCTTCACTTGAGGTCACCTTTGATTTTTAGGCAATGACTTCCCTTTTGCCTCTGGTTTTGGAGTAATGTCCTTCTTCTCAATGGTAGGGATCTCAATCTTGGGCTTCTCTACATTCTTTGCCAAAACAAACTTCATCTCCCTTTTTGGTTCTCCACTTGAACTTCCTTCACTGGTGTAGCCCAATCCGATTTTTTTTGTGGAAGGCTTTTGAGATGAAAGCACACTATCAAGTTTCTTGGTTGTGATGCGCTCCACTTTGACATTGGCTTGAATCACTTCAAGTTCGAGAAACTTGATCTTAGAGTAGGCATTCAACAACTCTTCTTTCAACTCTTCAACTTCACACTTGGCATCTTTAAGTTGTACAAGAGTGGATTTGTGATCTTCTTCAATTTTCTTCATCTTCTTGACTACACTCTTAACAACTTTAGCATATTTGCCACACTCTTCAAGCAATGCATCGTACACTTCTTGAAGATTTTTATCACCTTTATTGAGGTACACATCCTCATCATTCGAAACTTCAACTTCTTCATCTTCAAAGTGAACACCAAGTTCTTCAACCCAATCACTCAATTCATCTTTGGAATCAACCGAAGTAATCGCCATGAATGCTAAATAATTACCATCACTATCACATTCTCCTTCCACATTGGAATTTGAGCTCTTTGAGTCACAAAGGGTAGTTGTTAGCACTCTACCCTTTCCTCTCAAATAATTCAGACACTCTTTCTTTAAATGCCCATGGCCATTGCATTCATAGCACACAATCCCTTGGGATGATGATGAGTCTTTTGCATCCTTATTCTTGAAGTCTCTTTTGTCATATTTGGAGGATAAGAATTTTCCTTTACCAAACGACTTCCCATTGTTCTTCATTTTTAAAAACTTTTGGAAGTTCTTTGCAAGATATGCCACCTCTTTTTCAACATCATCCTCATCTGAGGAATCACCGATTCTATCATTTATGGTTTTGAGAGCAAGTGATTTGCTAGACTTGTGAAAGGACAATTCGAGCTCATAAGTTTGAAGAGAGCCAACAAGCTCTTGAATCTTGATCTCATCCAAATCTTTGCTCTCCTCAATGGCGATGACTTTAGTCCAAAAGCTTTCGGGTAAGGACCTCAAGACTTTCCTTACAACTTTGGCGTCTTCAATGTTATCTCCAAAATTGAGCTTGGCAATAACTATCTCATTGACTTTCCCATAAAATGAGTCAAATGACTCATCATCACTAATCTTCACTTCCTCAAATCGAGTAGTGAGCATTTGTAGTTCGATGTCCTTGACCTTCTTGGTTCCCTCGTAGGTGGTCTCGAAAATGGTCCACGCCTCTTTGGCGGTCTTCACATGAGAAATCCTGTGAAATTCGTTAGTAGAAACACCACAAAAAATAGAATTAATAGCTTTGCTATTGGCATTTGCCAAAGCAAATGCAGCCTTGTCCCATTCGGCCTTGGGTGTTGTTGGTCTCACCCAACCATTTCAACCAAATCCCAAACGGCCTCATCAATAGCACATAAGAAAGCACGCATACGTACTTTCCAAAACGCATAGTTACTCCCATCAAAGTAAGGAGGTGCGTTAAGGGATTGAAATCTATCCATCTCAAACGGGGTTTAGGATCACACAAGGATAATGAAATCCACAAAGTGTACCCGCACTGATACCAATTGAAAGTTTAATTAGTGTGAAAATACTAAAGCTTGTTCAGACCTCCAATATTAAAATTACGGCTAGATTGCTTTTACTCTAACTTATCTAAGTGTAGAACAAGAGTAAATGAGTGCAATAAACCGGTAACACTACTTTAAGCCATATGCAACCACGATGAGCAATAAAAGTAAAGCTTAAAGAATAGGGAAGAGAGATGTAAATACAAAATAACACCAAGACATGTTATCAACGAGGAAATCGAAGAACTCGACGAAAAACCTCTCCGTAACCTTCCAAGTCGAAATCGATCCACTAGTGAATAAGTTGGAGTACACAAATATCAAAAAGACCCTCCAAGCCTAATCTATCCAATGTACTTGATCAGCCTTCTAAGCCCCTACTACCAACGAACTTCTTGGAGTCTTGTCTTCACTAGTTTTCCGGATCCCGCAATTCAGCCTAATTGCATCTACCACTTAATGGCCTCTTCCAATGACCAAAGGCACCAAAACTTCTCTCAACACTCAGAATGAGTGAGGTAAGTGTTTGGGCTAACAACCTCTTAACGATGTATAGATAGAGAGGTAGGAGTAGAGGAAAACCAAGAAAAAATGTGTAGATGATTGTGACTATGACAATCTCTAACTCTTAAGTGTTTTGCTAGAGTTTTCTCTCTGAAAAGAACTCCTTACATTTCGTGGGTAATGAAGATATATATAGTGTGGGTAAAAAATTTGGTAAAACACTTTTTCATTTTGCCAAACAGAGAGTTTCGCGGGTACCTCGTGAGATGGCCTTTCTCGCGAAGTATTTGTGAACTGGACAGGCTAGGATGACTCTTCAACTCCTAATCATGTGCTTCACACAAGGCCTTTTTGTGGGTTGCTTTACTCGCGAGCTTCTCGCAAGCTAGTCACGAACTGTACTGATTCTTCTTTTGAAGCTTAATTTTTCATCAATCTCTCACACTCATCCCTTACAAATAAACTCACATAAATACAGGGAAATGATTGAATGAATTACAACCAAATTTGGCACGGAATTAAAGCCAACAAAGACTAGTTGAAAATCACAACTCTACAATTTTTTTGCTTCAAATGCCAGGGTCTACAGCAAGAGAATCAGAAGGATAGATAACAATGCTTGTCGAAGATTTTCATTGCCTTATTTGCCAATTGCAGTGATCTTGGCTTCTTTGTTTTTGCCAACATAACTTACTCCTTTTGATTTACCACTTCTTCCCTTAAAGCCTTCCACTAGTATAATGAGCAACCAAGACACGCATCTCTGTTTTGAGGAAAAGACATTTCTGTCTCTTGCATATGTTGTCATACCATGCTTGCACATAGAAACCGAAGATGTTTTATATATTAGCACATTGGCTACAGTAAAAGCTTCACCTTCCCTATCAACTTTGCTTCTTTATTTCCAGATGGACCATAAAGTAGCTAGAAAAACCACAAAAAGTCATCTATACTTGCTTGGTTAAGAAATTCACTCATAGGCCAACAACAAATCCAAGCTTTTATTTATCTTCGCTCCAAATTCTCAACTCGGACATTTAAGTCTGTTCCAAACCGCACATCTGGAGTTAACTGGTAGTGAATACACAAATGATTTAGTAGTTTCTTGCTGTCAATAATTGAAGCCCATTATAAACAAAACAAGCATTCTGAAATTTAACTAAGCCTACCATGGGCTTTATTCATGTAGATCTTAAAGGGCATACAATCCTTCTTCTTTTTTCCAACTTGTCCTTTTGTGATCAAGGTGTTCATTAGCTGAAATCCTAAAATGATATTGTTTGAGATCAATTTGCTTTGAATTAAGTAAACTAAATAGTCTTCATTTTATCGTACCCATCAATGATGGACCGAATTAGAATGTGCAAGTTAAAATAACTAAGATACTGAAAGACAAATAGGCTTATCATTTCTATGGTCCTCTCAAAATGAGATTTTGTACACTTTGAGCATTCGCCTTCGTAACCTTATTGTCTTATTGCTAATTACCCATCATAATAGGAAAAATGTCAGAAAACCTACAATCAACCGCCTTTAATAAATTTTTAGGATATTCTTATTATTCTTTTTTTTTTTTTTTACTTTTAATTTATTTTCTGTAAATGATATGTGACGGTAAAAATTGGAAGGAATTAGAGGAGAAAAATCATATGATAACCAGGGGCGGAACAACATGTTAGGGTGGGGGGACCATGCCCCCCCCCCCCCCCCCCCACAAATTTTGAAAATATTTTTATATTATAGAGAAATATTTAATATTTTAATAATTAGCCCCAATAATAGGACTTGCCTCCCCAAATATTTGAGTTAATCAAATAATGTTCTAAAAAAATTTGTCCAATTGGTCTTGAGTAGTTATAGAGAATGTATTGTTTTTCAAATTCTTTTTTTTTTTTTTTTTTGGTGGGAAAAATGTGTTCTTGTATTTCTTAAAATCTCCAGGAGAGAGTTTCACATACATATACACTTATATTAGGCTAGAGTAGAATTTCTATTTTGTATATATAAAAAATAAAAATAAAAAGAATTTCACTATGAAAGATACTAAATTCACCGTGTGTATATAGATGTATGTGTTTGTGTATATGTATGGAAGTTTGTATAGACTAATACATTAGTAACACAAATCGGCCACTCAAACAAAAATTTCTGACTCTGCCCCTAATGATAACATCTAAAGACCAATCAACCCAGGATTGATAAGACACATGCATCTCTGCTACCCGGACACAAACAAAAAATATGGGACATTAGTACATTGATTATAGTAGTAGCTTCATCCTCCACAATAGTTGCTTCTACATTTCCAAATGGATTATAAAGTAGCTAGAAAAATAAAAAATAAGTCATCCCTATGCGCTTGATAATCAATTCACTTGCAAGCCTAGAACGATTCCAAGCATTGATGGATCTTGGTTCCAAATTTTCCACTCGGAGAGTTAATTATGATCTGAACCGCACAACTTATATAAAGCTAACTTGCAGTCAATAAACAAATTATCCGGTGTTTCTTCCGCATTACAGTGAAGACACAGAGTACTAACATTTAGATTTTATTTTGAGTGTTAAATCTTAGTACGCAAAGCATTCACCATCAACACTCAAAGAAAACACTATAAGCTTATAAGGCAAATCCAAAATTTATAGCCTCCCTCCTCCATGGTTAAGGACTATTAAAACATTCATCTTGATATCCCCTATATCTTGCAGTAGACTAGCAGTGAACAAATCTATACTCCTTCCTCACCTCAAAATGATCAGATCTTGAATGAAGCCAGACCATCCTATCATGTGAAAGCTCGAATTTGTGTGAAAACACAAGAGCTATTTAGACCCCGAAATTAATAATTACGGCTCGGTTAATTTTACTCTAACTTAAACTAAGTGCGGAATAGAGTAAATGCGAGCAAACAAACAATATAACTACTCTAAGCCATATTCATCAAATATCAATAATAAAATGAAGGCTGAAAGAGTAGGGAAGAAGAATGCAAACACAAGATATCACCCCGATGTGTAATTGAAGAAGAAACCGAAGAACTCGGCGATAAACCTATCTGCCGCCCTCCAAGTGGTTAATCGATCCACTAAAGAATGAGTTAGAGTACACGAATAACAAAAGACCCTCCAAGCCTAGTCTATCCCATGTACTTGATCACTCCAGGCTCCTAGTACCAACTGACTCGACGAAGCCTTATCTTTTCTAGCTCTCCGGATCATGTAATTCAGCCCGATTGCATCCACCAAACAAATGGCTTCTTCTAATGCTTCCCAGCAGCACCAAAACCTAACTTTACACTCAGGATGGGTGTGGTAAGTGTTTGGGCTATCAACCTCTCAAGGATTTGGATATGGAGATGTAGGAGTTGAGGAAAACCACAATAGATTGTGTAGAGGATTGTGGGTATGACAATCTCTAACTCTCAAGGGTTATGGCTAGGATTTTTTCCTCTGAAAGCACTCCACTTAATATGTGAGTAATGTGGGTATATATAGTGTAGGTAAAGACATGGTGTATCAGATATGACAAAATAGCAAAACAGACTATTTCACGAGTATTTCGTGGGAATGCCTTACTCGCGAAATACTCACGAAAACCAGTAGTCACCTTCTATCATGACTCTTTGCATTCCAATCATGTGCTGAGCACATGACTTCACTTCTCGAGAAGTCTTCTAGTGAGCTACCCTCGAAAACTCCTCTGATTTTCAATTGTGTCTTAAGTCTTCACACTCTCTCTCACACACAACCCATACAATGAAATCCCACATAATATACAGGGTAAATAAGATTGAACAAAATTACAATCAAATTTGGCACGGAATTAAAGTCAACACAAAATAGTTGTAAATCACAACTTTACAATCTCCCCCTTTGGCTATTCCGTGAAAAAACCCCTAAAACAGACTCTAGATTTAAATGTGAGTTTGGGAACAATGGTAAAACTCACTCACACCTAGTTTAGAAGCTGTGAAGCACTTGCACGTATACACTTGTAACCTAAAACACTCGCACACAAACAAAACTTTCATTAAGTTTATGACAAGTTAAATACACGGTATGTATATGAGCAAGTAAAATGCGATCAAGGTAATAAATAGGATATAAACTATGAAGCTTAACTTGATCAAACAAGAGCAGTCATTAAAAGATGACTACAATGATCATTTAACTAGTAAATGATCATCCGGACACGCAATGCAATTAAGAGCAACGCAAAAATCAATTGCATGTCCAACACACAACCAATGTGAAATACAAGAAGTATTTGCATCAAGGATTCAAGATCCAACAATGGCACAAGTGTGTAGTACTAAAGATAATGCAACAAAATCTAAAAGTACTTAAAAATGCTTCAAAGCAAGGATACAAAAACAAAGTACTGAATATAAACTGAAAGTTTTAAACCAAAGTACTTAAAGGCTTTAAAAGAAAGCAATGTAAAAAACCAAGAGTTATAAAAACTATAAAGGAAAAAGAAAGTGAACTAGTAAAACTAAAATTAAACCACTATGCCACCAAAATAAACCAATATCTATGATATGCTATGTTATGTCCCCCTCAAACTATGCATCTCCCCCTCAAACCTTTCTCCCCCTTTTTGACCGAAATGGCCAAAGAGGCTACAACTACTCAGATTCTGATTCAGATCCCTCTCGTTTCTGTCGCTGCTCCATCATTATGTCTTCAATCTGAGACGATAGCGCAGTAATCTGGCCTTTGATATAGGTAAACTGATCTGAGGTGTGTTGCACATGGGATTCTAGCATACCATACATCTACTCAACCTTAGCAATGAGACGATCAAGATGATCGGGTCCCTATGCTTGTGCTTGGGAAGATGGTTGTGCAGAGCCCTCCGGGGCTGATGTGAACCTATCAATCTCTTCCTCCGTGTCTCCACCTTCTTCCTCAATATCGTCCCTTGGGATTTGAGAAATGCTGATTTTTGGTCCGGTGATGTGGGTTTTGCTTTGGGTCACCGTTTGAGCACCAATTGGATAGTCCCTTGGCACGATGGTAGGACCACTTGGAATCTTCAGCCTTGTCTTTGCTATGAAAGCCATAATGAGACTTGGAAATGGCAATATTGTTCTTGAGTTCCTATTGGTGATGGTTTTGGTCAGGAGGTAGTATATATGACCGCATATGTTGATCTCTTTATGTGTGTAAAGATCATACATAAACATAGTTCTTGGTCCGGACAATTTGGTCAAGTTTGTCACCGGGTAGAAGTTGTGGATCATTATATAAGCCAATGTCCTCATCTCCGCGGTGAAAGGAATGGTGTTCATTGACTTCTTTTTGAGAGAACCACCGAGGAGATCCGCCATTGGCTCAAGAGAGTTCAATCTATCATCATATTGTATAGAAATTTGTTGAGATGGTGGACAAACTTCTAATACCTCTTGAATGGACTCCTTGTGATAATGAATTCTCTTTGTAGCACCCAACAATTTATGCGCTCCCCTTCCACAAGGGCATTTGCAAAGAATTCCCTTATGATTTTGGTAAAGACATTCCTACTTGGGTTTAGCAACCTTGTCCATATCCTCTCCTTGAATATCTCAGGAATGGAAGCGTTTTCAAGGGTCTTCATTCTTACAACCCTTTCCATGATGATCGTTTCCTTTTTATAGAAGTCGTTGTAGGAAATGTCTGCCTCAATGCTTCGGAAATTCTCTGAGTCCGAGCATGGATGCTTTGATGATTTCTTTGTGGCAGAATGCTTAGTAGGAGACATCTACAAAAACATTCACAAAGCATAAAAAGACAAGTGCAAGAACATAAACTTGATTAGTACCAAGTTAGTCCATAAAATAAACACAAAAGTCCTAAAAAGAACATAAACAATGTCACAAAATCATGTTGTATGAGCTAAACATGTAATAACATAAATCTAGCATGATTGAAATGCAAAAACATGACAAGTGAACAAGTGTGTGCATCAAGTGTGCATGTGCAATGGCATGACTAACACATTTGGGTCAAAGTCTGTAAAATACATGACCAAAGATCAAAACATGATAAACATGTATAATCATGGTAATCCCCAAAGTTTGGTACTCATTGGAGTTCAAAAAAACACCAAAATGCCATTTGGGCATTTTATCAAACACTTGGTGTGCACCAACAAACTAGCATGTAAACAATGCATGAACATGTGTGCATCTTGCCTAAATACATGTTAAAATGCCACAAAGGGCCAACAAAAACACAAACAAACCAAATGGGACAAAGCCCAATCAAGAAATTGAATTTTTTTTTTTACAAAATTTAAAGTTTCCAACCTTTTTTCAAAACTGAACCCAACTCAAGCAAAACCTAGAATTTTCTCATAATCTAAGGAAATAAAGAGAAAATATTGAATAAACATACCTTAGAGATGATTTTGAAAAGATTTCACTTGAGATTTGGTTGGGTTTTTGAGTGAAAATAAGATTAGGATAGAGAGAGGCTCGAGGGAGGCAAAGAGAGGGAAAAACAATTGAGTTTGAAAAACTGTCTACATCAGCCCTTTAAAACTGAAAACACGTGTTTTTTGCCGGTTAGTTTCTCGCTCGAAAAATGCCTCTAAAGCACAAAAAACTTTGCGGGTAGTCTTTACTCGTGAAACAATCGCGAAAGTTGCTGTATGAAATTTGGAGTTTTCATTCCTTGCCTAACCCATTTTCGCGGGAAAAGCTTAGTCGCGAGCTTCTTGCGAAAATGCCTCTGAAGGAGTTTTTGATGAAAAATATGAAAAATGCAATTTGAACAAAAACTCAAAATACGAAAGCATAAAAACACTTTCAAAAACAGTTAAAATACTCAAAAATCTTTTTGGGTTTGATCGACAAGCAAATTGAGTATAAACATCATATTTGAACATGTACAATTAAACAAATGAAATAAGCATTCATTGAACAAAAGTCTTATGTGTTTTGTGTGTGTATCAAATGTGGAATAGTCCTTAGTCTAGAGTGAAATTTCAATGATCAATTCAATCAAGTCATACACAACTAGTACTAAGTCAAGTGGTCTATCTCAATTATAGAACTGAATATATATGACCTCGCACAAGAAAATAATTACATATCTTAGAAGCTTTACTTTTGGCTTCTTTCAACTCATAACTTTTTGATCATTTATGAACTATACATCTCATTTTGAGATCGATACTTGAAATTTTGATATTTCATTTTTGAGAATAAACCTTTGGCTTTTTGAGCACCATACATTTCAATATAAGTCGCTTTTCCTTTTTCTTAGTAAAATACTAGTATGTGCGACAGCTTTTGCAGCACATTATCTCTTTTCGAGATTTGACATTTGTTAAGCTATAACACAAGAACATAAAGGAGTGGGAAGATATATAGGCACAAGTCTATGTATGAATCAAAACCATCAAGACCATTGACTAATCATCCATGACAAGCTTGAAGATCGATTTACAACAGTCATACATAGATGTCAAGATTTTTCCCACAAAGATAGATGTGCATACATAACAAGCTAAACTCGTAAATACACTACACCATTAGTACGAAAGTACTAGGCCAAACTCATATGTGAAATACACAACACAAGCAATCAAACTTTTTAGAGATTTTTCAATTTTTATGGGTTTTTTAATTTTTTTAACACACTCAAAAATAGAATATGAAAAGTAAGATCAACAAAAACAACAAGTACAAAACAAACTTGAAAAGAAACATGCTAATATGAGAAAAATAAGCAAACAACCAACCAAAGTCACATCATATAGGAAGAATTGATGCATGGACATGGTCTAATGCTTATGCATGTGTACCCTTCTTCACCCACACGGCACGTGCGTTTAGGGTGATATCCCCAGAGGATTGGGTACTAGAGCTGTGATTCTCAAGCCTTTGGCTAAAGCTTGCCAAACAAGAAGTTATGGTATCTATTATCTTCATCTCATCACCAAAACCAAAATCAGCTTCTCGCCCTTTTGATTGCTTAGCGTTCCAATTCCCCTTTCCTTGTCCTCTTAGCCTTTGAGAATCCGCTTTCTTCAATGCGTGAAGTTTATAGCAATTAGGTCTTGTGTGTCCTCGAACTTCACAATGGTGGTAAAAGTGTTGAACTTGAGGACCTCTTTGAGGCTTTGGGAGAGACTTCCCTTTAGCCTTTGGTTTGGCCACAAATGGATTTTGAGGTTTTGTTAAAACCTTTTGAGCAGTTCCATTCGGCTTCTTCTCTACTTTTACATTCTCAACACTTGGAGTCGCTACCATTGGTTCCTTAGCTTTAACAAATTTCATCTCCTTGGACACATTGGCACTTGAACTACTCTCTCCGGAATATCCTAAGCCGTTTTTGTCAGAAAAAGGCTTTTGATGTGCAAGCACTTCGTCAAGTTTCTTGGAGGCAACGCATTCCACTTTGGCATTAGCTTGAAGCACTTCAAGCTCAAGAAACTTGATCTTGGAGTAGGCCTCGGTTAGTTCTACATTCAGTGCCTCAACTTCACTCTTCGTTTCTTTGTACCTCGCGAGTATACTTTTGTAGTCTTGTTCAGCTTTCTTCATTTTTCTAATGGCTGCCTTAGCCACTATAGCATACTCTTCGGTTTTCTCAAGAAGAGAATTATAGGATTTTTGCAATTTCTTGGTTCCTTCATCTTCATCATCGGATTCTTCCCCAATTCCCATAGACTCTACTTCGGTGTGCTCACCGAGTTCTTCCACTAGAAGGCTAAAATCTTCCGATGAGTCCACATATGCAATGGCCATAAATGCGGAGTAATTTCCTTCTCCGTCACAACTTTCTTCCGAATCAAAATTAGAACCATCCGAGTCACTAAGGGTGGTTGCAAAGACTTTACCCTTTGCTTTCAAATATGTGGGGCATTCTTTCTTCACATGCCCATGCCCTTTGCACTCAAAGCTCGTGACCATTTGAGACGGTAAGGAATCTTTTGAATCCTTCTTCTTGAATTCTTTCTTGTCCTTCTTGAAATTTGAGAATTTGCCCTTCTCAAAAGACTTTCCATCTCTCTTGAACTTTAGGAACTTACGGAAGTTCTTAGCAAGGTACGCCACATCCTTTTCAACCTCATCCTCATCCGAGGAGTCTTAAGCTTCCAATCTCTCATCCATTATCTTGAGAGCAAGAGATTTGCTCTTCCTTTGAGATGGTAGAAATAGCTCATAGGTTTGAAGAGAACCAATGAGTTCTTGAATTTTAATCTCATCAAGGTCTTTGCTCTCTTCGATGGCAGTGACCTTTGCATGAAAACTCTCCAGCAATGATCGTAGAATCTTCCTCACAATCTTGGAGTCCTCTGTCTTTTCTCCCAAGTTGAATTTCCCAATCACCACTTCATTTAGCTTCCCATAAAATGAGTCGAATGACTCGTCCTCACTCATCTTCAACTTCTCGAAGCGTGTGGTAAGCATTTGCAACTTAGTGTCCTTCACCTTTTTGGTGCCTTCATAAGTTGTCTCCAAGATTTGCCATGCCTTGGCAATTGTAACATGAGAGATCCTGTGAAATTCGTCAGGAGAAACACCACAGAAAATAGCATTTAAAACCTTGCTATTAGCATTAGCTGCCTTATCCCATGTGGATTTGGCGGCCTCCAGCCTAGTCCATCCTATCTTGACAGCATCCTAAACACTATCATCAATGGAACATAGAAATGCCCTCATACGCACTTTCCAAAAAGCATAATTGCTCCCATCAAAGTATGGAGGAGCATTAAGTGATTGAGATTGATCCATCTCAAAAAGGGTCTAGGATCACACTTAGGTAATGAACACGCAACAAGTGCACCCGCTTTGATACCAATTGAAAGCTCGAATTTGTGTGAAAACACAAGAGCTGTTTAGACCCCCAAATTAATAATTACGGCTCAGTTGATTTTACTCTAACTTAAACTAAGTGTGGAATAGAGTAAATGCAAGCGAACAAACAATATAACTACTCTAAGCCATATTCATCAAATATCAACAATAAAATGAAAGCTAAAGAGTAGGGAAGAAGAATGCAAACACAAGATAACACCAAAGAACTCGGCAAAAAACCTTTTTGTCACCCTCCAAACGGTAAATCGATCTACTAAAGAATGAGTTAAAGTACACGAATAATAAAAGACCCTCCAAGACTAGTCTACCCATGTACTTGAGCCCTCCAAGCTCCTGCTACCAACTGACTTAACGAAGTCTTGTCTTCTCTCGCTCTCCAGATCACACAATTCAGCCCGATTGCATCCACCAAACAAATGGCTTCTTCCAATACTTCCCAGCAGCACCAAAACCTCACTTTACACCCAAGATGAGTGTGGTAAGTATTTGAGTTATCAACCTCTCAAGGATTTGGATATGGCGAGGTAGGAGTTGAGGAAAACCACAATAGATTGTGTAGAGGATTGTGAGTATGACAATCTCTAACTCTCAAGAGTTATGGCTAGGGTTTTCTTTCTAAAAGCGCTCCACTCAATATGTGGGCAATGTGGGTATATATAGTGTGGGTGAAGACATGGTGTATCAGATATGACAAAATAACAAAACAGACTGTTTCATAGGTATTTCCCAAGAAGGCCTTACCCGCAAAATACTCGCGAAAATCAGCTGTCACCATCTATCATGACTCTACGCATTCCAGTCATGTGTTGAGCACATGGCTTCACTTCGCGGGAAGTCTTCTCGCGAGCTACTGCGAAAACTCCTTTGATTTTCAATTTTGTCTTGAGTCTTCACACTCTCTCTCACACACAACCCATACAAGGAAATACCACATAAAATACAGGGTACATAAGATTGAACAAAATTACAATCAAATTTGACACGAAATTAAAGCCAATACAAAATAATTGTAAATCACAACTTTAAATCTTGTGAAGCACATTTTGAGATGGCCATCTGAAGAGTATACTTTACCACACCTGGGCTTATAGAGCCCTCTGACCAAAGCAGAGTTCCATCTGCACCTACGCTATTAATTCCAAAATCTATAGCAACCTAGCAAACCAACTCTCCATGTGGGCTTAGGCTTGAAGTTCTAGTAAACATTTTTTGTCAAAGCAAACGGTTAATTGGAATTGTTGACATCCTCCAAATCCCCGCAGAATCAAGAATATCCTTTACAACTTGCAATCAAAAGAGATTATTATGCCTAAAAAAATAATTTTTCTTAAGAACATTGGTTAAAACTTAAAACACTTTTTGGCATTGTTGACAGCCTCCAAATCTACATGGCTAAAAAAAAAGAACTTTCCTAAAATACCACCAGAACTTTTGGTAATGGCGGAGCCACTTTGAGGCCAATTTTTTTTTTTTTTTCAAAATTTCCAGATATATATACACATATATATAATATATGAGTTATCCAAAAAAAAAAAAATTCTCAAGTATGTAAGCTTACTGACCCCTCATTTCATTAAAATTTGGATCTATATTTATATAAATAGGATTATCGAAAGGGTTTTTAGTTTTTCCCTTTCCTCATTAGGGGAAAAATTTTCAAAACCTCTCTTGCAGCACATCAATACAAAGATGTTTGGAAATGTGTTCAGTGAAGGCATAAAAAGACATACACACCAACAAAAGATCAATACACCTCAAGCACCCTCAGGCAGACTCTTACGGTGACAAAACAGACCTCAACAATCTAACAAAACACTAGGAATTTGAAGGACCAAAGACTCCTAATGAGCAGGCTCAGGATATCACACACTTAACAGGGGCTCTATATATGATAATCCTTCTTATGGAGCAGTAATTATCTTTTGCACTTGCCCTATGGAGTGGGCCTCTCACAAAATTATGCCCAACATACCCGTGGGAATCAGAAGCCCACTCCAAATAGTTTACTATTTAGATTCTCCTTCCATAATACTAACTTAAGCAAAAGAGTGGGTTTGGCCGATCCTCCTCAAGGAAGCCCATCTCACGAAAAAGGTTTTTTTTTTTTTTTTTTTTTTGGGAGAGATTTTCAACTGCTCTTAATGATAGCTATTTATTATCTGGTCAAGACATCAATCAGTTTTTGGTGTAGGTGGGGGATTAAACCTCAAAACTCTTATTCAATTATCAGACTTTACTCGTTGAGATAACTGAAACCTATTTTATATAAAAATACTTAAATCAAGCAATTTGAACGGTCATTGATCCCTTTCTCACATGGTTTCCTCTATATAAAAATTCATCCCACCATATATCCAAATGTGATATATTGAAATCTTCAGAGCAATTATGTAGATATCAAACCATACTTGTAGTCTTTCTAACCAATACAAATAAACCATTATGGTTTTCAGTAATTATGTGAATTCCTTAAAATTAATCAATGTGATCGCTAGACTATCTTTTCTATTGAATTGAATAATTTTTCATATGTGGGCAAATAGACTCTAATTATACATAGAACAAGGCTACATACACAGGAAGGAAAAAATAATAATAAAAAAATAAAAATCAGCTTACTTGAGCCCACCGCACGGCAAATGTAAGACGTAGTATGTAAAATTTTCTATGATTTTATTTTCTTGTCTATAGTATTTCTTCTATTACATATACAAATAAGCTATTGCTCAATTGACACATCTTTTTCATCTAAGTATTAGGTTAAGCGATAAATCTTGGATTCAAGACCCATTGTGTGCATATTTAATTTATAAATTAAAAACATTATAGTAATTAAAAATTATTTTGTTATATATATAGGGCGTATTCTAGAAATTAGAAGTTTTCTTAAACCCTAAGGAAATCTTGATAAATTATCACAATCAAACGGGTCCCACACTTTGTGTATTTATACATTCGGTTCAGGTTGGGGTTGAACGCTATTATTTTACTTCATTCAGACCGCTCTTCTTCTTGCACCGAAAAGCAGTTCAAAAAAAAAAAAAATGGGGAAATCAACTGCTACGAAGCAAGCCGTTGTGGTGTTCGGAGCCTTAGCCTTTGGGTGGCTAGCCATTGAGCTCGCCTTCAAACCCTTCCTCGATAAATTCCGGGCCGCTATCGACAAGTCCGACCCGACCCGCGACCCAGATGACGTCGTTCCTCCTGCTGACTCTGACGCCGACGCTGACGCTGACGCTGGTGCTGATGCGGGTTCTCCTCAGATTGCTCATCAGTGAGGTTTGAAATTGGAATATGTTTTTTTTTCCAATTATTATTAAAAAGTTCATGGATTTTTCTGATTTAATTGCTAAGGAAATCAGAATTAAATTAATGTATGTGTTGGATTGTAATTTGTAATAGTCTGTTGGAAAAATTTTAGTACCGTGATGGAAGGTGAACTGAATTGGGGAAACTTAAATTTAGTACTTGGGATTTGTGGGATTTTTATATGGTACTTCTTTTTGTTTTGGTAGTTGTATTGTCATTTGTACAAAGGTCATAGTAATAATAATAATAATAATAATAATAATAATGGTTAATTTAAGCCCTACTTGTCGATTTATTTGTTAAGTATAAAACCTAACCCAATCGATGCTATTATTAGCTTTTAAAATTTTTTTTTTTTTTAAATTTGTTAGTTTGATTTATTTTGAATTTTGAAACTTTGTCTTAATTTTTTTATTTAATTTATTTGATAATTTTAGGCTTGATTTTGATAAAATTGGAATATTTCGAATTTAAATAAAATTATTTTTGTTTAGTTCAAACTTAATAAGGAGTGAAACTCTATCTCTCTAACAAGTCCAAGTTAAACTCATACTCATCATTATCAATTTTTTTAAACAAAATTATTTTGTTTAATCCAAACTTAACAATGAATGAAATTATATCTCTCTAACAAGTCCAATTTAAACTCATTTAATGAAAACCTAACCCCAAGTGATTTGGTCTATTATGTTTTGTTTGTTTTGAAGTAAAATATTTTCAAATGTAAATATATATTGAAAATTTTTGATTTTATGGTATTTTTACCAAATTTCAATGTGTAAAACATTTTATAGATTTTTAATAAGCATTTCCAATCAAAGTAAAATATTTTCATATTTGACCAAATTTTACAACAAAACAAAAACTTGAAAATATTTTCAGTGAAACAAATGGAGAATTAGTTTCCAAAGTCATATAAGATTCATGAGATCCTAAGTTCAAAATTTCTAGTCAACATCTAAGGGTCATGGTCACGCTAAGTTTAAAATGATTCCAACTTGATAACTCAACCCAACCCAACATGATCCTTAATGTTTGAGTTGGATTGGTTTTTAGAGTTACCATGAGCTAGGTTGGAGATTTCTTACCTCGAGGAGGTCATGTTGGGTTGAAAATACCCCAACACAATCCAACCCGACTTATACGCACCTTTTCACATTAACTTTTTTTGTTTGTTTGTGGGGAAAGATTTGTATTAGAAAAAAAGACAAAAGAACAAATGCAAAAGAACAAAGACCAACCATGATAACAACAAACTAATTCTAAATATGAAATCGTAGCACAAATCAAACAAGAGACAAAAGACAAAACCTAAACATCCGACCTTAAAGCCCCATCAAGACCCAACTGATTTACAAGTTAAGGGAAATTGGGAATCCATGAGAGGACCCTTGAACTGGTGTTTAGCAATCCATTTTGCCAGATAGTAAGCAGCCATGTTAAATCCCCTCCTACACCAGGAGAATCTAATCCAATCACCACTTCTAGAACCAGCAATCTCTCCAGAGTCTAGGCTTATTTGCAGAAATTCCCAATCGGGAATGATAGGAGGGGGATAGAAATACAAGATTTTTTCATATTTCCACCATGATTAGAAGGCAAAACAGTGTGGATGCATCAAATTGGAGGAAAATAGGTGGATTTTTTAGGAAGATGAAATTATTTCATATTTTGTGGAGAATTTTCCAATAGAGAACCGGGTATACATGAGTTCTGAGAGAACTAGACGAACTAGGGTTCAACTGGAAAAACCGAACGAACCGTAGGCCGGTTCAACTGGTCATCCAATCATGGAATAGGGAAAAATTAAAGAAAAATGTGGCTGTCAAGATTCGAACCTAAGCTCTCACACCTTGTAAGCAAGACTGAAGCCATGACCAACAGGCCAAGTGCTCTTCTTAGGAGCTAATATGCAATATTATTAAATTTATATTAAATTTACGTGATTTATAGTTTCTAAACTTCTATGTCATCTTTCTCAACATATTAAATATTACTAAATTAGCTTTTTATTTAAGAATGATACCTATGCAATTTATGAATTTATTTTAAAAGTTGTTTTTAGTTAATTGAAATGATTTCTCTTAAAGGATTATTATTTAAAAAAAAAAAATTATGCTTATTTATGTTGTACTATTTTTTATTAACCTTATAATGTACTATTTTATGTATTTTGTTTCAATTTTTAAGATATTTTTAGTAAATTTTGCTAATATTTACAAATTTAATATATTTATTTATATTTAAATAATTATTAAATTAATCATTACGTCATCACGGTTTGACCTCGGTTCAACCTTGGTTCGACATTAAAAACCTTGAACTTCTCTTTTTTACGGTTCAATAAATGGTCTGAATTTCAAAACCTTAGATTTATGCAATCTGGGGAATGAGAGACTTGAAGGCACCTGGACTTTATGGAATACCAATTTTATTTTTTATTTTTTAAGTATTGGGATATTGTGGGAAAGGAGGTCATAGACCCCATACAAAATTTCTTCATTAGTGGGAGGATGCTCAAAGAGCTGGAACCCTTAGCACATTAACTTCAACTTTAACATAAACGTACTATTTATTTATGGTGAAACCTTCTTAATGTTATGTAACTAAGAACTAAATTTTGATATGACCTTTCAAAGGTCCTAACTCTAAGCAGCATAAACCAACGCATCCTTATCCTGTTATCCATGTCAACCATCAAACAAGGCCCGAACCATCTCTTATTACCACCACAGCACAACCTCCGAAAACACCGATTCTATCAATGTCACCCTTCAACCTACCCCAAACATTACTTTAGTTAGGACTTAGGAACCACCAGCCAGGAATGGCTACCAAGCCCTGCCTGCTTCTGTAGGTTGAATGTTGAGATGATTCCCAGTATTCATGGCTATAAATCCAAAAGACATTAAAACCATGTGAAAAAGAAATGTACTAAATTGAAACAGGTGGGTTTAGAAAGACTAGACCGAGAATCATATTTTGCTTTGAAAAAAATGCCGATAAGAGTTTGATTAAGCACAAGATGTCATATTTCATGAATGCAAGTCGTCAACCTCATCAAGCAAGAATTTCCGCTAGTGCTTACTTTCTAATGCAGTAGTTCTATCAACTCTAGCAGCAGCCTTTTCCATCATGTTCATCTTCAAAGGCTTAATCTTGCTGACAATTATTTCAACTACTCTCAAATCCCATCCACAGTTTCCAATTTATCAAAACTAACATATCTTGATCTCTCTTTTTCTGCATTTTCTGGTCAAATCCCATTAGAATTTTCACAATTGTCCCTATTGTTATCACTCGATCTGTCTACCAACAATGGTTTGAAACTCAAGAAGCCCATTCTAAGAAGTCTAGTTGCAAATTTAACCCACCTAGAAAAGCTTGATTTAAGTTGGGTGAGAATAGTCTCCATGGTGCCTGATATCTTGGCAAATTGGTCTTCTTTAATGTCCTTTCAACTCTGCTTTTGCGGATTGCAGTCAACATCTTTCAGTTTCCAAATTTACGAATTCTTGATGTGAGGCACAACAAAGGTGTCACTTGATATTTGCAGGATTTTCAATGGAGTGGCCCCCCTTCAGGAAATGAGCTTCGCGTACGCAAGTTTCTCAGGTAAGATACCTACTTCAATGGGAAACCTTGGTTCTTTGACTATATTGATATGTTGGGCTGCAACTTCGCTGGCGTCATTCCATCTTCACTTGGTAACCTCACGCATCTAAACTTTTTGCGCCTTTCACGTAACACTTTCGAGGGCCACATTCCATTTTCCTTAGTTAACCTCATCCAATAACTTTCTACCTTAGATCTTAGCCATAATAAATTGACAGGTCCAATACCTTTTGAGCTTGCAAATCCAACACAATTGACTCAACTTCACTTATATTATAATTTCATCAGTGGTCATATCCCATCTTTTTTTTGGAAACATCATCCCCCTTTCTTCTCTAGACTTTGGTCAAAGTGAATTGACCGGTCAAATCCCTTTTGAGCTTGCAAACTTAACACAATTGACTCACCTTCAGTTATTTTATAATTTAATTAGTGGTCAAATCCCCTTTGAGCTTACAAACCTCACACAATTAACCCTCTTGGATCTTTTAGACAACAATCTTACAGGCCAAATTCCAAGCTCAATCACTAACCTTGAGAATCTTGAATTTCTTGATCTTTCTGATAACTTCTTTAATGGCGCTGTGGAGTTTTAACAAGTTTTTTAAGCCCAAAAAGTTAACCACATTGCATTTATCTTATAATCAAGTATCATTACTTATAAGTGAAACAAGTGCCAATAGAACTCTTCAAAAGTTTCAATAATTGGGATTGTCTTCCTGCAACTTGAGCAAGTTTCCAGATTTCCTAGCAAACCAAAATGAATTGGAGAAACTAGACCTAAACAACAGCTATATTCATGGTCAAGTACCAAAATGGTTTTGGAATTTAAGTATAGAAAGTCTTAAGTCAATCAACCTTTCTAATAACTTTCTTACTAACCTTAGTCAACATCCGATGCCTCTTTCATGGACCCATCTAGCCATTTTAGACATTTGTTCTAACAAGCTCCAAGGATCGCTTCCAATTCCATCATTCTCCACTTTGCAATATCACTTATCAAACAATTCCTTCATTGGACAAATTTCAGAGCTAATTTGCAACATGACTTACTCTTCAGATCCTTGATTTGTCAAAGAACAACTTAAGCGATTCACTTCCTCAATGCTTACACAACTTTGATGACTCTCTGCTCATATTGGATACACGGAGGAACAATTTTGAAGGAAGCATCCCACTAATTTGGACAAGTGGAAGAAAATTATTGATGATTAACTTCAGCCAAAACAAATTTCAAGGGCAATTACCAAGATAGCTGGCCAAGTGTATAATGTTGAAGGCCCTTGATCTTAGTAATAACCAATTCGATGATACTTCCCCTGTTGGCTAGGAAACCTTCCAAATTTGAAGATTCTGATTTTAGGGTCCAACCAATTTCGTGGCCCAATAAGGACTTCTAAAGCGAAATATATGTTTCCCAGCTTGCAAATTCTTGTCCTCTCGCATAATAGTTTTACTGGAAGATTGCCATTAAAATTCTTTCAAAATTGGAATTCTTCTAGATTTGATCATGGAGATCGGTTAACATATATTCAAGTACACTCAACTTTCAATCTTCCTAGCAATTATTATCAGACTTACATATTGGATAGTGACTATGATTACCGAAAGATGGTGACAAACAAAGGAGTGGACATGATTTATGAGAAGGTCTTAGAAATTTTCACAGCCCTGGATTTCTCTAGTAATAGATTTGTAGGAGACATTTCTAATTCCATTGGAAATTTAAAAGGTCTCCATTTGCTTAATCTTTCTAATAACATACTCACTGGCTGCATCCCACCAATGTTAGGAGACCTTGCAGTGTTGGAATCATTGGACCTTTCGCAAAACAAGCTCTCAAGGGAGATCCCACAACAACTAACACAACTTACTTCTTTGGAATTCTTCAATGTTTCTCTTAAACATCTTGTGAGGCCTATACCACAAGGAAAACAATTTAATACATTTGAAAACAATTCATTTGAAGTCATTTGAAGGAAATGCAAGATTGTGTGGAAGTTCATTGACAAAGAAATGTAAGAATTTTGAGGCTTCACCACCTTCACCTTTAACCCCTGAAGAGGGTCAAGATTCAGGTCTCTACTTAATTTGGTTGGAAAACTGTTCCGGTTGAGTATGGATTTGGGCTAGTTGTTGGTGTGACTATTGGGCATGTTGTGAGTCCAAAGAATCATGATTGGTTAATTAAGTACTTCGGGTCTAGGCAACTGGTACCAAGAAGAAAGGTTCGTGTGAAGGGAGTCGGGAGACATTAATGTCACATTAATTAGTTGGACAGATGTCTTTCAAGGATATTCATGTGTAGATATGTTTTTTACATCAACTTTTTTTTCCTTCTCAATGTGCATTGTAATGACTAGCAAGTCTAGCATTAATGTATTGTATGTAAAAAGCAACGGTGACTTCAGTGATTTTTTTTTTTTTTTTTTTTTTGATATAGATTACATTGATTTAAGAATATAGAGTAATGCAGCTTACTAAAGGTCAAAGAATAGGTGGATTTGTGCTCATCGCAAGTGTAATGCACTTAACTAAAGATGAGCAATTAAATACACTGGCAGCTCATCGCAAGTGTAAAGCACTTAACTAAAGAATTTTATATATACACTAGCCAAAAAATATTATATACTAAACTAACTTATTATGACTACTCTAATAAAAATGTTGAACACGCTGACTTAAGAATTACAAAAATTTGGGTTCAACAAAAATAAGAATAATGCTACATTCACAACATTTTCACAATGATTTCACAACAAATCCAATGTGATAAGCTGTTACTGATTCTAATTTGAGCCCAATACTGATATCATCCTAAAAAAAATTCTTAGAGCCGCCACTAAGTGAATATGAATAAGCGTGGCTTCATCAAAAGTTCATGATGAGCATGGCTTTGATTGTTGCACATCTAACATTACAAATAAGTGCATCCAAATATATTCTAAATAGGAATAGTCTTGGAAATGAAATAAATATGTTATACATCTTATATATACATCATATTTTTTATAGTGAAGGGAATAATATATGTATTAGATACATAAAATAACTTCTCCTTAGTTTCTCTGTCGCTAGTGATAGGTGGCTATACATCTTCTCCTAGGCTGTAGAATTGCTGTCTCTTTGTGGAAGAGTTTTTTGTACCTTAGAGTAACACGGTTACCCTAAGGCTCGTTGGTTTTTTCTTTTTTTGGGGTTGTGGGAAACACCGATATCTTCCATGGACGACCTCGCAAAACAGTGGTTCAGACTAACCATCTCCCAAAGAGAAGGACCTAAATTCCCGCTACAGGATGAGATGGGTGCCTCTGTCTCCATTATTGGTGCTAAGTTTCTTACCAAGAGAGCCTTGAATACTAATGCCATCGCAGCCACCTTTACACCAGTATGGCGGTCCAAAAGAGGCTTCAAAATCGAGAACCTTGGTAACCATATAGTGCTCTTTACTTTTGAAAGTGAATCCGAAGTTGACACTATCCTTGCAAACACACCATGGGGCTTTAACAAACATTTAATGATTTTGCAAAAATACGATGGGGTTAGTAAGATAGAGGATTTGGACTTTAATACCACCCCATTCTGGATCCAAATACATGGCCTCCCGGTGAAGTTCATGAACACAATGGTGGCTGAAAATCTATGTGAAACCGCTAGGCAAGTATCGAGATTACTGGACTCAAAGACTGAAGAGTGTGGAGGCTTTATGCGGGTCAAGGTTATGGTGGATGTCTCAAAACCACTATGCTGTGGGAAAGTAGTCACACTCGATGATAGTAGAGAATTCTGTGTCTCCTTCAAATATGAAAGGCTTCCCAACCTTTGCTATTGGTGTGGATAACTCACTCAAAATGATTGGGACTGTGATTGTTGGATTGAGAGCGAAGGATCACTTACTGAAGCTAACAAGGAATACGAGGCATGGCTGAAAGCTTCCCCACTGATTGGAGCTCCTAACTCTGTGGTAGTTGTGTCGGGGTTTTGCTCGAAGAAGAAGGAAGAACGATCAGGCCAACGACACTCCGATGAGATGAGGGACTCGACGGCGGCTAGGGTAAAGCAAGCTACACCAGGTACCAACATGGTAAGTGATAAATATAACAACTCTCCCTCTGACTCAACCATTACTGATTCTTTCCAAACTAATAATCATTCTGTGTTCATGCCCACCGATCCTTTCCATATAGAAATAACGCAGTTGACCCTAAACACTTAGACACGAGCCCAGGACTTGACTTTACCTCAACCAAAATTTTTGAAAAGCAATTAGAATCCATAGACCATGATTTGAGGAAATATGATATACCCATGCACACATTGGATGACCACACGTCCCTTATCACTATCCAACCTAGTCATATGCCACCTTAGCCTATACTTACCCTCACTCCTAGAAAATTAATGATACCCCAAGCCCGACCACACAAATATCTGACCTCCCAACCACCAATTTCAAACAGTACACACCAACTTACCCAAATCCACAGAAAGATACAACTATATCAAACAATCCCAACATGCCCAACTTTCTACCCCACCCGACCCACACCTCCTCTTGGAAAAGAATGTTCAGAGCTGCTGTTGATCATTCACACAATTTGAGCCCAATCAATGGAATTAAACAAGCTCTAACCTAGGATAAGGCTCAGTCTGAGTTACCAAGTAAACATTATGCGGTTTCACAAGTTGATGAAGATAATAAGATGATATTGGTGAAAGCTAGTTTCTAGCCCTGCTAGAAGCAATAAGTCTTTTAGTATGGAACTGTCGCGGACTTGGGAACCTACGTACAGAAGATCAGCTTGTAGATTTCGTGTGGGCAAAAGATCTATCTGTCGTGTTTTTAGCCGAGACATGGACAGAGAAAGCAAGGCTAGAATAGGTTCAAAGACGTATCCAATTTAAAATTTTGTTTATGGTTCTAAGATGTAATAAAATGTGGGGGGGGAGGGGGTGTTGGCAATTTTGTGGAAGGAAGGATTTCCTTTGGATGTTGAAAAATACTCAAAGAACTATATTGATACAATCATCAACAAAGGCAAGGAGAATTCATGGATGTTCACAGGTTTTTATGGAGAACCAGACACTAATAAAAGACATGAAGCATGGTCCAAGCTACAAGCTCTAAAAAACTATGGGCCATTACCATGGTTGTGTGCAGGAGACTTTAATGAGAATGCACAACAATCTAAGAAGCAAGGTGGGTGATCAAGACCCCATAATGAAGATATACTTAATGAGTGTGGATTTATGGACCTTGATTTTGTTGGTTTCCCTTTCACCTAGCACAAACACTATCCCAACTTTACTCTATGGAAAAAACTAGACTAAGCAGTTGCTACTAATGAGTGGTTCTCAATGTTTTCAAGTACAAAGGTGCACCATCTAGATGTCACCTCTTCAGATCATAAAGCCTTATGGATTTCACTGGAACATATGAATTGCAGTTTTCAAAAACCCTTCCGCTTTGAACAAATGTGGATGTCTGAAAAGGGTTGTAGTGACACTGTTGAAGCCGTGTGGAGTATAAATTCCACTAAATCATGGGACACCCATATACTAAGGAAGATTGAGAAATGTGGGGCGGCATTATCTGGTTGGAGTAAAAAATCCTTTGGCAGCATCAAGAAACAATTGGAAGTCGCTCGCAAACAATTGAAAGCAGCAGAACAACATGCTCTCCGGTTTGGTGACTCAAGCCGTATGAGGTTTTTGGAGGATGAGGTAAATCAACTCCTTGATAAAGAAGCACAAATGTGGAGGCAATGGTCCAAAGTTGCATGGCTCCATGATGGTGATCGTAATACTCTGTTTTTCCATAGCAAGGCTTCTCAATGCCGCGAGAGAAACTATATTACCGAGTTGCATGATGCTAATGGAGGATGGAGCTCTAGCAAAGATCAAGTTCATGCCACCATAGTAGATTTCTACCAAACACTCTTCACCTCAGGTAGCCTTAACAATTTTGAGGAGGTCATTAGGAATGTTCCACAAGTTGTAACCGAGGAAATGAATGACATGCTTGTGGTCAAATTCACCATTGAGGAAGTGGAGATCGCTCTGAAATAGATGGCATCTCTAAAAGCACCAGGTCTAGATGGTATGCCTCTTCTCTTTTACCAAAGTTATTGGTCCTTACTTGGGCCTGATGTGTCATCCACTATCCTACACTATCTCAAATCAGGCTCTCTTCCTCAAGATCTTTGTCATTATTTTATTACATTAATTCCTAAGGTAAAAGATCCAACATATGTATCTGAGTTTAGACCTATTAGCTTGAGCAATGTTTTGTATCAAATCTTTGCTAAAGTTCTAACCAATTGTTTGCAAGCTATTATGCCTAATCTTATTTCAGAACATCAGAGTGCATTCATGTCTGATAGGTTGATTTCAGACAATATCTTGGTGGCCTTTGAGACTTTACACTACATGCGGAATCATAATAAGGGGAAAACTAGCTTTATGGCTTTGAAACTTGATATGAGTAAGGCATACGATAGGGTAGAGTGGGAGTACATGGAGAAAGTAATGACCAAGATGGATTTTCACCTTAGATGGATACAATTAATGATGATGTGTATCACTAGAGCCTCGTACTCTGTGTTAATTAATGGGGAACCCCATGGGTATATCACCCCAATACGTGGTTTACGCCAAGGAGACCCATTATCCCCTTACCTCTTCTTCATGTGTACTAAAGGTCTACATGGTTTACTAAGTCAGGCAGCCAACAATGGTGACATTCGGGGTGTATCTCTTTGCCAGAATGGGCCCAAAATCACTCATCTTCTCTTCGCCAATGATAGCCTAATTTTCTACAAAGCCAAAGAGGAAGAATATCAGAGCTTACTTGAGGTATTGGCCAAATATGAGAGAGCTTCTGGACAACAAATCCACCGTACTAAAACCACTATCTTCTTTAGTAAATCCATTACCACAAACACTGAAACAGTGATTCAAAACATGTTGGGTGTTAATATTGTTCGGCAATACAAGAAATATCTTGGCCTCCCCTCACTAGTTGGTTGAAATAAGAATGAAAGTTTCACATACATCAAACAACAAGTGTGGAAGAGGATTCAAGGGTGGGAAGGCAAGTTACTCAGTCAAGCGGGCCAAGAGATATTAATTAAGGTGGTGGCACAATCTCTCCCAACCTATACCATGACTTGCTTTAAACTCCCTGTTTCACTCTGCCACGAACTTGAGAGCATATTTGTAGATTCTTTTGGGGGCAAAGGGGAGATAACAGGAAGATCCACTGGGTGAAGTGGTCGAAACTCTGCAAGCCAAAGACACAGGGTGGTATGGGGTTTAAAAACCTATCTTTATTCAACAATGCACTCTTGGCTAAACAAACTTGGCGGTTGCTTCATGACAAGTCATCTTTGTTCTACCGTGTTTTCAAGGCAAAGTTCTTCCCTGATACTTCAATTATAGAGGCCAAAATTCCAACCAACTCTTCGTATGCTTGGAAGAGTATTATGAAGGGTAGGAATGTGGTCAAACGAGGGGCTAAATGGAGGATAGGGTCAAGCAGGTCTGTCAACATTGGGGTTTAAATTGGTTACCCACCATAACTAATTCCAAGGTTCTTTTACCACAGATTGAAGAAAGGGGAGTGAGCATGGTTAGTGAGTTGATTGATCCAGACCTTAAGGAGTGGAGAACGGATGTTATTGATAAATTTTTCTATGATTTTGAGGCATTATCAAAAACATGCCTCTCTGCAGATCAATACAGGATGATGTCTTAATTTGGCCATTTAACCTTGATGAAGTGTGCACAGTCTAGTCAGGATATAGATACTTGCATGAACAATAGACTCACGGCTAGCCTAGGCCATCTGATGCTTCGGTGCTCAAGCCACTATGGAAGAAGATTTGGGGGCTTAAAGTCCCAAATAAAGTTAAGCACCTTCCTTGGAAAGCTTGTAAAGATTCATTGCCAACTAAGACAAACCTGGTCCGAAGAAGAGTCATTACTAAGGACTACTGTGATGCCTACAAGATGCATCATGAAGATGTTGTTCACGCATTATTCCTTTGCCCAACCTTGCAACCTGTATGGAGATCTTGGGCAAATTGGGACCATAGCACGCTTCAGGCTTGCTCCTCTTTCACTGACATTTTTGCAGGTAACAGGGACCCCAATCTCTTTGCTGTTGTGCTATGGACAATATGGAATAGGAGGAATAATTTGCGTTTGGGCAAGTCAACAATCCCACTCGGCCAAGTGATTGCTTTTGCTCAAGACCGAATCTTGGAGACAAGCACTTGCAGTGTTGGTGTTCAGCGACCCCGACAACGCCCAGCAATAGTTTGGAAAGCACCGACCTAGCATGCCTACAAGGTCAACTTCAACAGAGCAACATTTGCAGAGGAAGGTATTGCTGGCTTAGGAGTGGTGATCCGTAATGAACAAGGACTGATCATGGCTTTGCTTACTCAGCAAATACCCCTGCCTGCTTCGGCTATAGAGGTAGAGGTCTTGGCTGCACAGAGAGCATTGGAACTCACACTTGAGCTTGGCTTCGACAACATCGTTCTTGAAGGAGACTCCGAAATCCTTTTTAAGTCCTTGGAGATGGAATGCAACTCTCTAGCTCACTATGGCCACCTGACTGCAAATATTCAAGTTCTTATGTCTCAGTTTTCATTGATGAGTTTATCTTATGTTAAGAGGCAATGTAATGGGTTGGCACATGCTTTAGCTAGACGAGCATCCTCTACCCCTTTTATGTCGGTCTGGATGGAAGAAATATCACCAAAACTTAACTTTGTATACATGGCTGATTTGAATGGCCTAAGCTAATAATATATCCTTGTCTTGAGTCTCAAAATAAATAAATTAATTAATTAAATAAAGTAACTTCTCCTTGAATGAATTAAAATTGGCCAAGATTTGCAACATAATCAGTATTTCAGTACATGCCGATTTTGACGTCTATTAATAGCGTAGTATGCTTTTTTTAAATCACAACTTAACAAATCGGACACAATCCATATAGGATGTTGTAGTTTTATGTACACAGCAAGACAAGATATTGTCATTTTGCTTTACAATAAACATTAGCCATAATGGAGTCCTTTCAAATATTGGTAAACAACAATAAAAGGGTATCACTAGATCATGCATCCAACCCATCAGACTGATAAAACTGATCTGATCCAACCCTAACCCAACATTTCAGGTTCGTTTTTCAGGAGCTGGGTTGGAATTCATTTGAGCATTGGTTAGGTCAACTTTTTATTGATAGGTTTTTTCAATCCATCTAATCCAATCCAATATTTTGATAATTAATTTGGATGAATTTATTAATTTGTAATATAATTCAAGCATATTATCAATGACGTGGGATTGAATGTAACCAAACGTACAATAACCTTGTGGGGGTGTTTATCTTCCACATGGTAATTGAGTACACCATTAATCCTTCGAAATGGACTCATTATCTTTCTCACTAAACTGATAATTAATAGACTATTGAGTGCAGTGGATAGCAATTGTGTGGGTATTAGGCGATTTGTGATTATTATGATTCTAAGTTATTACCCAGTTATCCCATTTCATCTCTTTTAAGATGGGACTAAAACGTGTTTCTTAGTTGCCTCAACCAACTGCAATTCATCATTTTAAAGTTTGTAATTGATTGTTTCAACTTTCAAGTACGAGGTCTTGATCTTATGGCCTACTATTATCTGCCCATTATTTTGAGGGGTAACAGTTAATTAATTTTCTTTGAGATATCTTTTATATGATTGCTGGAAAACTAAAAGATTGAAATCAAGTTTCACTTGCTATAAATATTAGGACAAAATTTCCTTTCAAACTAATTTGTCTAATTCACTACATGCCAATTTAAAAAATTCATGCGTTTACTTTTAGTTCTATGATCACTTAATAGTTATGTGACTTGTTTAAATTATTCGTGTGATTATTATTACTTAATGGGTTTGAGAAGATTCATTTAATCTGGTTTAGAGGAAAATTTTAACTTGACTATAACGTCTATTGATTTCCAAATATTTGATAGAAAAATATAATAGTACTCTATGATGAATGATGCAAAGAGAACGAAATTTATTTATTTTTATTTTTTGCCAATAGAAAGAAACTAAACTATGCCAATATTTTCTTAGCTTTCATTAGGAAATGGCATTGTAATATGTCAAGATCCTGCAAACCAACCAGGTGTATTTTGATAAGGTCAGCTTTTGATGATGCAAACTAAATATTAGATGATGTTTCAAAGACTAAATCAAATTTGTTAATGACAACAAGCTTTATACTTTTAAGATACACACATGCACCTGTCACTTTTCCCCCCCTCAATCCCATAAAAAAAAGGTTAATTTAGTAATAATCAGTATATTTAATTCAACCTTAATCGACGCTTAAAGGCACCCATTAACAAATACCTAAGTCAATTTATGTGCATCTTTTGTAATGAGCATCAACATGTCATTTTCTACAACTACAAGTCAGTTCCTCCTGGTCCACAAGCCAAGAGGCCATTGTACGTAATACTTGGAAGGTGTTATGGAAAAAGTCCTTGTATATAGGATTCTTGATATTTAGGGCATATTTGGTGTATGGAGTTTTCATCACTTATCACTCAATTTCCATAATTCATCACTTGGGTCTCACACTAGGTTGGGTTATTTGGTTAAGTTTTCATTCTCAATTTTCATCACTCATAACTCAAAAAACTAAGTTAGAGTGATGGAAAATGAAAACAACTTTTTAATGTTTTTGAGTTATTAATTATGAGTTGTGGTGGCATTTTTGTAAATTTAATCACATGTGTGGGCCGTAGCTAGAGGCTTGGGAACTAAGTTTTGGGACTTCAGTATTGAGTGATGCTAAAACCAAACAAGCTTTTAATGGCCATTTACCTTAATTTTAGGTAACCCAAATTCCTCATCCCCCTTTTTTGGTTTGTAAACATCACATCTCACCAGCATAACAATTGAATTGATTAATTATTGATTTGCTCTTTAAGGGTGTGTTTGGATACCGATTATTTTGTTGAAACTGAAAAATTATTGCTGAAAGTACTATAAATGAAAGTAAAAGTTAATTGAAATAGTACAGTGGAACCCATGAATAGTGCCAAAAAGTGCAGTGGGACCCATGAATAGTAGCAAAAATAAGCTGAATAGTGAAATAGTTTTAATTTTTCATTTCAATCCAAATGCACACTAAGTTATTTCTTTGAATTATTAGTAGTTCAATAAATAATGGTTAATTTAATTATATGCCAATAAATAAAGGTTAATTTAATTATATGCCCCACTTGTATCATTTTATTTGTTATGTACCCAACCTTACTTAAATAATGGCAAAACTACAATATTGGTCCCTTAAGTTTACCATGTGTGCGCAATTGGTCCCTCAAGTTTTCAAAATGAGCAATATAAGTCCTTTTACTAACTGCCATTAACGGTGTTACTTATGTGCCTAACGGAACAATGACTTAGCATTTTGTTTTAATGATGTGGCATATTTTTAATTAAAAAATTACAAACTAAAATTACACATGAGAAACATTATTTACCAAATTAAAAAACTATTTTCTACCAATTGTAAAGCATACCTTTCAAAAAAAGTTGGGTGTTTACAATTGATAGAAAATAGTTTTTTAATTTGGTAAATAATGTTTCTCATGTGTAATTTTAGTTTGTAATTTTTTAATTAAAAATATGCCACATCATTAAAACAAAATGTCAAATTATTGTCCCGTTAACCACATAAGTAACAATATTAATGGCAGTTAGTAAAATGACTTATATTACTCATTTTGAAAACTTAAGGGACTAATTGCGCACGCTTCAAACTTGATGGACCAATTACGCACGCAGGGTAAACTTGAGAGACCAATATTGTAGTTTCGCCTTAATTAATCCATGCTATTACTAGTTTAGAAAAATATGTATTTTAAATTTGTTGGTTTAATTTATTTTGGATTTTGGTATTTGTTTAAATTTTATTGATATTTTAAGACTCAGTTAGCTTCGAACACCAGTGGGTTCTAGTTAGCTCAACTGGTAAAATTTCTGATGGTTGAATAAGAGATCTGGAGTTCAATCCCGCCTACACCAAAAATCAATTGGTGTCTTGATCTGATATTAAATAGCTCTCATCAGAAGCGAACGCCATAGGTCGAAACTCTCTAAAAAAAAAAAAAAAAAAAGTTAGCTTCAATTAATTTTGTAATCCAATTTTGACGAAATTGGAATATTAGGCTAAATTATATAAATTGTAATCATTTATTGAATAAATGAGCTTAAATAGTTGAATTAAAACCTAATTTTTAATGAAGAGAACACAATTTTTTATTGGGCCTAATAAAATGGTCCTAACTTGACGATTCGACAAGCAAACCTGATTAGTATGTATATAAATTGTAATCATTTTTTGAAAGGAGTCCTTTCAAACCGTGTAAACGGCAATGGGTATTAGTATATCACTTCATAATGCAATAACCGCAATTACAAGTTGTCCTTTCCTATCTCTCGCATTTTGTTATGAGCCAAAGCTAAAGAAATGTTCCAATGGATATCTTAATAAGTTGGTGAGAAACAGTGAAACACTTACGTATTAACTTTTTCTTCGTGTTCTCTTAAATGTTTTAGGCTGAAGTGAATGGTACAGAAATAATGGAAAGAAACAAGAGGGTTAATTGGCATATTGTGTGATGGGACCAAGAAGAACTATATTTGGGGATTGTATATTTGCTAATTGCAACAAGATTTTCAGACCCGGACCGTTCATTGAACCGTAAAAGGAAGAGGTTCAAGGTTTTTGAGGTCGAACCGGAGTCGAACCGTGATGACGTCATAATTAATTTAATAATTATTTAATACAAAAATAATTAAAATAAATGTGTAAAATTATGTAATATTGATGAAATCAATATTTATAGAGATTCAAAATATATCTTAATTCAAGATAAAGATAATATTTCTTATAATTTGTTGCATAGATTTAGTAAACACTCTCTTAACTATTTAAAATATTTTAACAAATTATATTTAAAATATAATAAATTAATATAACTAAAAATGATTTAAAAATTTTAATTGAAAAATTAAATACCCAAGTACCCAACCTCCATTCAAAGGAGAGGAAAAAAAACAACCCCACCCCACTCACGTTTTCCCAAGATAAAAAGAAGAGAAAATAAAAAAGTTTAAACAACTCAAAAGTCATTGAGATCTCATGAGATATAGCTTTTAGGTTTAAAGTAAATAATTCAAAATATCCAACACCACTCACGTTTCCCAAGCCAATTGACTTACCAAAACCCTCTTTTGTTTTTTTTTCTTTCTCAGTTTACTTTTGCCAACAGAGTAAGGCTTCGTCTCTTTCTCTCCCTCATTTCTCAGTCACGATCTTCATTCTCAAACAAACAGAGCTGAAGGCCAGGTGCTAAACAAATCCTCTGTCTCTCACCTGCTCATCTCTCTCTCTCTCTCTCTCTGCCGCCTCTCACTTTTTCTTTACTAGATCTGGTGGACAGTGAGTCAGGGACTACATTTTTTTTTCTTTTTTTTTTTTTCTCAGCAGATCGCCAGATCTGATATGTCGTGTGAGAGATCTTGGCTTGGAAGACCGCCAAACCCGTGTCCGGTTTTCAAAACCGGATGGTTCGACCGCGGTTCGAGAGGTTCACAGAAAAACTGATATTTCCGGTTTTGTTACTTTAAAAAACCGTTTTGATGAACGGTTCACGGTTAATCCGGTCGGACGGTACGGTCCGGTCCGGATTTAAAAACCATGAATTGCAATCCAAAAAAGATTTAGAAAACAAAATGTGCTCCATATATGTCCAATAATTTGCATTAATAGTAATACTTCTTGCAAGGTTTTTGACATGGAGAAAGGTAGTATAGATCGGATTGAATCGATCGAACCAAATATATATATATATATATATATTTTGGTGAAAAGGAAAGTTTTGTAAACTAAGCAACTGAAACAGGATCAACACTCTGCTTGTACAAAATCCCAGCATCGTCTAAACTCAACAACAGAGCAACGTCTGCTAGGGGGAATCAAAAACAAGAAAATTACAAGGAAGCAGCGCACCCCTCCTAGCTAGTGCATCCGCACATTTGTTGGCCTCTCTATAACAGTGTTGGATTTGAACCCTTGGAATTCTAGCCATTCCTTCTCTGCAATCAACAACAAGATTGTTATTTCCATTTGGGTTGTGGTTCATATTCCTTATCAAATCAATAACAAGTATAGCATCCAATTCAATAATCACCGCGGGGAGATTCAGCTGTAAACATAATTGAATTCCATCTCTCAACGCCCACAATTTAGCAGCAACGCTAGTCGTGTTTCCAATAGCTCTCGCATACCCCTTAATCCACTTGCCCTTTGCATTCCTGATGATGCCTCCTCCACCTGCACGCCTTGGGTTGCCCATTGAAGACCCATTTGAACGGCACTGGGGGCAAAGTCCATCTAACCTGATTAATAGTTTTCACCATAACATTCCTCCCATTCACACCCAAGAAAGAAAATTCTGCTGCCTTAGTGATCACTTCGTAGTTGTTCAACTTTGGGGGGTTATTGCCTCTAAAGACAGCCTTATTCCTGTGCAACCAAATACTCCAAACACCAAAAGGAAAAATAACATTCCAAAAAATTCCCAAATGAGAGCAAGCATTAGATTTGCAATTGGTACGCAACCAGTTCACCAAGGTTGAGCCATAGAAAGTATTTATTATAGAAGGGGGAATAAGGGAGTCCCAAACCTGACGGGCCAATGGGCAATCTCTCAGCATATGGATGATTGATTTGGCTTCATTATTACAGAGGGGGTAGAGGTGGGAAATGTTCATTCCTCTGGAAGCAAGAGTTTCTTTGACAGGGATACTTAGGTGGCAACATTGCCAAAGAAAACACCTAATTTTTGTAAGTGTAGGAATCTTCCAAACCCAACTACCAGTGTCAATATTAAAGGATTGGCTACCATCTTCAATACATGCAAGCTTATATGCATCTTTCAAAACAAATTCTCCACTTGGGGACAAAAACCAAGAGATGCGGTCTGAGCTAGTAGTCATGAGCGGCATAGGATTTGCTTTAATATCCTGCGTTAGAATCGAAGGAAAAGCAAAGGAGATGCACCCCAAGTCCCATCAGCCCTGTTTAAAGACATCTTTGAGCTTGAGGTTTTCTTTCTCTCTATTAAAAGGGCCGACAATAAGCTCTCACAATGTCCCTTTATTGAGCCACTTATCGTACCAAAATGATAAATTTCTCTCTTGACCTACAATCCACTTGGTGCATTTCTTAAAAACAGATTCCCCTTCCTTAATACCTTTCCACACAGTAGAGCAACCTTTAATTCTTCCCACACTAGTCTGGTTCCCAACACTCCTCCTACGATTGATGTATTTATGAGTCAATACCCGAGCCCACAGGGATTCTTTTTCACGGTGCATACACCAGTTCAGTTTAGCAAGCAAGGCAGTATTCTTTTCCTTGGCTGCTTGCAAACCAAGACCCCCATCTTTCTTGGGCTTCGTCACCTTCTTCCAACTCGCCATATGGATTTTTTTTTTATTTTCAATAGACCCCCATAAGAAATCCCGACTAAGCTTGTCCACACACTTGTGTGAGTACAAGCCTTCCTGCAAAGGAAAGCAAATGGGATTTCCAACTAGCGAGTCGGCTTTGGACCCGTTCAATGACAAATCTAAAATCATAAGGATCCGAGGTATGCTTGATGGGAAATCCTAAATACTTCCCTAGAGCTAGTCTAGACCGATACCCAAGCCTGCTGCATAATTCCTCACGAGCTTCTCTAGAGATATTCGAGGAAAAGAAAACACGAGATTTTTCATCACTCACCTTCTGCCCAAAAAGCACACAGAATGTCTCAATGGCATCTTTTATGGCAATACAATTCTTCCGATCACCCTTAGAAAAGAGTACCAAATCATCCACAAAGAAAAGATGTGAGAATGCGATACCCCCCGGTGCAACTTTAACAGGGTCCCACAGTTTGGCTTCACACTTCTCAGTAATTAACGCTCCTAGAACTTCCATACACAAAATAAAAAGGTATGGGGATAAGGGGTCCCCTTGGCAAATTCCCCTAGAAGGATGAAAATAATCAAGACCCCCACTGTTAACTAGCACAGAAATGGAGGAAGTGGACACACAACTCATAATTAGAGAGGTCAGATGATTAGGAAAGTTGAACAACTTCAACGTATCTCGAATAAAGCTCCATTCAAGGCGATCATATGCCTTTTCTAAATCAATTTTTATAGCCATCAACCCTGTCCTTCCTTTCCTCCTTGGCATGGAATGCACTATCTCCTGGACTATTATTGCATTGTCCACCCCTTTTCTGCCAGGCACAAATGCAGTTTGGAGGGGATAGACCAGTGAAGGCAGCAGGTGTCTTCTACGGCCAACAATAATTTTTGTGACAAGCTTGTAGACTGTATTGCAAAAACTGATAGGCCAGTAATTATTTAGAGACTCAGGACTCTTGCACTTAGGGATTAGCATAATAAGAGTTTTATTTAAATACTCCGGCATAACCCCAGTGGAGAATATAGATTTTACCTCTGTTTTGACTGAATTCCCAACAATGAGCCAGAAACGCTGGAAGAATCCTGCATGAAGCCTATCCGAACCAGGTGCCTTATAAGGCTTGAAGGTTTTAAGAGCATAAAAAATCTCACCATCCGTCACTAGTACTTCTAATCTGCCTTTATCCTCATTACCCAATCTGCATTGCCAGCAAGGTGGTATCCAACCTTCAATAGGCACACTAACTTGCGATGAGGAGAATAGGTCAATAAACCCCTGTCTTATGAATTCAACAATTACAGAGTCTCCATTCAGTCAATTTCCCACTCAATCCTTAATACAGGTAATCTTATTTCTTCTTCTACGGACAAGGTCCGACGTGTGGAAAAAAGCCGTGTTTCTATCTCCTTCAATAATCCAGGTGATACGCGACTTCATACTCCAAAATTCTTCTTCAAGGTGAAGGACCTCCGAATATTCAGCCCTTAAACCCCTCTCCAGTTCAATGAGAGAACTACTAGGCCTATCCGCAAGTGCGGACTGAACGCCCTTAAGCCTAGCACCAAGTCTCTGTTTCCTGTGGAAGATGTTACCAAATTGATTCTTATTCCACTCCTTTGCCTTAGCCGCAAAATTAGTCACCGCGGCATCCAAGTTCTTAGAGGCACTCCATGTTGCCCTTACCACACTAGGAAATGAAGGATCAGACAACCACATTGGTTGGAATCTAAATGGCCGAGGAAATTACACTCCAGCTTCATGTTTCAACTTAAGAACAATGGTACTATGGTCCGAGTGAGCCCTCTCCAAGTGAGTAACACTCGCTTCCAAATAGATGTTGTTCCACTCAGTATTCACAAACACTTTATCAATTCTTTCCTGAACTAACTGAGAGAGAGGGCGAAGGTTAGACCAGGTGAATCTTGGTCTGTAGAAGCCAAGATCAATCATTCTACAATTATTTAAGCACTCTTGAAACTTCACAGCTCTACTCAGATTCACTCTTCTACCCCCAAATTTATCTTCACCATTTAGCACTTCATTGAAGTCACCAGCCATAACCCAGGGCATGGAGTGTAGACCGGCAACAGTGGTAAGATTTTCCCATAATAGCCTCCTTTCAGCATGTCTGGGGCTAACGTAGATAGCTGAGAGAAGCTAGGAAGTATCCAGAGACAAATCCTTGATAATGGCATGAATTTCTTGTTCGGTGGATGATAACTCAGACACTTCAGCCTGGCCTGAATCCCAGAGAACCCACAATCCTCTAGTCAAACCGATATTATTATCATGGATGGCTCCATCAAACGGTAATTGATCAGTGATATCCTTAGCCCTGGTGCCACTAACCTTGGTTTCAGTTATAATCAAAATAGCATGAGACCAAGTTTGAACTAAATCACGAACAGGTGTGAATCACTTCCCTCATCACAACGCATTTCATCGTCATCATGGTCATTCCTACTATCGGCCTGCACTTGGTCTTCACTGTCATCAGTATGATGAGGATCATCTTCTTCATTATTCTGCCTGGCTTCTGGTTTGGCTCTCAAAGCTGGATTAATTCTTTTCAAAGAAGCCCTCGAGATGTTCACAGCAGCGTCTGACTAAGCACATGCCACTTCCCCACTTCAAGCTTGATCCTGATGTGTAATGTCTTGCAATGAGCCTGTTGTTGGGGAAGACATCATCTCTGCCTCATCAGGATAAGTGGCAGTATCTCCGATTTCTACTCCAATGGATTTGTTTGGATCCTTAGAACCTCCAGCAGTGAACGCTTGAAAATCTAGCGATGTCTGATCGAAGGGTCTCCATACCATCATCAGCATCCTGGTGGACTTGCTGCCAATCCGAACAAAGCTTTGGAGTCTAGTCTCTTTGTTAGAGGAGCTCATCAGACCGCCTCTAGGCCCAGCAAGAATCCGGGCTTTTTGCTTATTTTTCTGCCCTCGATTATGACCTTTGCTTGGCACATGGTGTTGTGTCAGTCTAGACTAATCCTCACCATTGAGAGGGGTAGTGCGATTTGCAAAAGGACCCTTAATAGCTGTATGGGTCACGTGATTACGATTCCCATCACTTCTTACAACCTCTGAATGCACAAATTTTGGGCGGGTTAGGCTCATAGTTTGACTAGGGCCAGATTTCGATGGGCCTTGATGTCCATAAGAGGAAGGTTGGGTGGTCTCCTTTCCAAAGTCCCTGCTAATTTTCTTCTTTCGTGCTACCAAAACCCACAGCCCAAAATTATCATTTTTTGGGTAGCTCTTGTCATGTGGCGTGGCCTCTTTTCCCTCCAATATTTCCCCATTGGCATCATCCCCACCGGCCATCTCCAATGTTCTTACTTTGTATGGACAATTTTCCTCCCTGTGCCCAGCACGTCCACACGAGAAACAAAGAGAGCTAGTCCTTCGTACTGAACAGGTTGGGATATACCCCCGACTTTGATAAGTTTGATTAAAGGCCTATCATAACTTATTTGGATGCATAATCTTGCGAACCTTCCCCTTGTTTCTGTTGCTGTGTGCATATCGATTCACAAGACCGAACCTATGGCTTTGCCAATGTCTCGCAACACAAATGGTTCATAGTACTCTATCAGAAAGTTTGGTAGACGAATCCAAGTTGCAATTGTTGCTACATTCGCCTTAGCAGGATTAAAATTGGGCTCCCAGTTTCGAATGGACAAATAGTGACCACTCACAAACCATGGACCGTCTTTAAGAACTCTACCATAATCCTCTTTGGCCGAGAACCTGATAAGAAAAAATTCCTCGCCAAGATCAACGCAATCCATTCGGCCTGATGGCTTCCATAGACTTTTAACCTTTCGACATAACCTGGTACCCCCACCTTCTTCTCAATTACTTTCACAATCAAGGCATTAGACCAATGGGCTTAGATGCTAGCCTTTCTTTCTCCTGATAGGTTCACCGCAGCAATACCCGCCTTTAGATCTGAAGTTTTGTCATCTAACTCTACTTCGGTCTCCATATCATTTTCAAATGCAAAAGTCTATTCAAATGCTCCCAGTATCTCCCCCGTTAGATTCTCCTTGTAGGAAAATCCCCCTCCCCTCCCATCTGTTCTCAGTGAAGCGGGGCGACTAGTCGTGCCCTGAGAATGATTCTCCTTAACCTTTTTTGTGCTTCTTTCCAGTTCCTCATCTTCCTCTCTAGACCATATTGCTACTTCTTGAGTCATAACTCTCCTTGCCGCTTTTTGGAGTTACAATTTTATCTTATGTCTGTTAATATATATATATATATATATATATATATATATAATTACCTTATTGTGGAAGTGTTTTTATCTTCTAAAGAAATCAAATCATCCAAATATCTTCCACGAACATGGTACCTGAGTACACCATTAATCCTTTGAAATGGACTCGTTCTTATACTTAATTACCAAACTGATAATTATGTGTGTGGGTATCAGGCAATTTGTGATATTATGATTCTTGTCCCATTTCATCTCTTAAGATGAGACTAAAACGTGTTTCCTAGTTGCCTCAACCAACTTCAACTCGTCATTTTAAAGTTTGTAATTGATTGTTTTTGACTTTCAAACTACGAGGTCATGGTCTTGTGGCCTACTCTCATCTGCCCATTCTTGTGGGGATTTATTAATTCCAAGTATGAAATCTCTTATATGCATTTAGCCCCATACCCAAAAATAAAAGTTTTCTGAACTAAAAGGTGGAGAGATTGAAATCACTTTTCCCCTGCTATAAATATAAGGGCAAAATTTTCTTCTCAACTAGGTTTCTCCAATTCACTGCATGAAAATTTTAAAGACTATTCATACGTATTTTTTAGTTACATGATCATTTAATAATTACATGACTTATTTTAAATAATTTATTTAATAAATTATGTGATTCAATAGATGTAAATAGTCTTATGAACTATTACATAATGGGTTGAAAAAGATTTTTTCAATTAAGTTTAGAGGAAACTTTGTCCTAACTATAACTGCGTCTTGATTTCCTATATATTACAGATAATTATAATAGTACTATATGATGAATTATCTTGAGAGCACGAAATTTATTCAATTAAGAAAGTTCTGATCGGTACTAATTACTAATAGAAAGGGAAGCAATCTCTTTTCCATTTTTTTGGGCAATAGAAAAAATCTACATGAAAACATCAACGAAGGAAAACTGACAACATAACTACCAATAAGCTCTAGTAAGCCATCTCTTCATCTCTTTGACAAATTTGGTATGATTGAACTTACCTACTTGAGAGGGCACATCCTTGAACAAGCCTCTGTGGCTGCACATGTCTATGCACATGCCATTTTTTTATTAGCAAAAATTTTTCATTGAGATTGGAATAGGCAAGTAACTATGACTTGAGAGGACATGGGGTTTTCACAAAAGAACGAAACAATAATACCTTTAACTTAAGTTAATGAGTCCGGCTAACGAGTGTTGTAGGTCAATCGGTAAGAAAGTATTTAATGCAACATACTGCTAACTTGATACAACCACTTTTCTATTAAGACACAGGTACACTTGTTTTTTTTTTTCCTCAACCGCATAAAAAATAAGGTTGTTTTAGTGTATTTAATGCAACCTTAGCCGATATCTAAGGCCTAAGGACACCTGTTAACAAATGGCAAAGTTAATTTATGCACACCTTTTGTAATGACTAATGAGCATTAACAACTACTACGTCATGTCATTTTCGATTAGTCAGCTCCTCTTGTTCCAAAAGCCCAAGTGGTCCACGGGAATTGCAATGGCCACTGCACATAATACTTGGGAAGGTGTAATGTAAGAGTCCAACAACCTAGAATTCATGATTTTTAATGGCCGAATACCTTAATTAGGTAACCCAAATTCCTCATCTCCCTTTTTGGTTTGTAAGACATCACATCTCACCAGCATAATAATTTAATCAGATTAAATTATTGCTTTGCTCTTTAAGTTTTTTATTGAATTAGTAGTACAACCACAAACACAAACACAATAAATGTGAGTTTAGTTCAGCTTTTTGTAAAAGTGCATAATAAAAAAATGGAGTTTTCAAAAAGTGTATAATGAAAAAGTGGAGTTTCAAAAGGCTGAGTATTTGGTAAAAAGTGTTTTTTGAAAAAGTTGAGTGTTTGGCTGACACTTATAAAAGTGGCAGTTTGAGAGGTAAATTACCAAAAATGACAATGTATATATAAGGGAGTTAATTTCATACTTTTTTTTTTTTATGTGAGTTTATTTCATACTTATTAAATCAACTACTTCATATACTTACTAAAAAATAATAATAATAATAAATATATATTATTAGTATTATTTTAATAATGTTTGGGCAATTTTTCTTTTTTAGTGTCATAATTATTTGTTATTACCATTATTGACTTCTTATTAATATTAATTAAATCTAAATAATTCTCATCATCATGAAGCACAAAATGAAAATCTAAAAAGATGATAAAATATACACCAATAATCTAAGTTTAAATTGTACTACAATTCTTAAACTAAGCAATAAATTTTGACACCAAAGCATTCAAAACCCAGAAAATCACATAACTAATAATCAACAAAAACCACAAAAACCAACCCAAAAAACTCAAGCTACCACTCAGTACTAGAAAACATAAAAATAAATATAACCCCATAACATAACTAAAACTTGAAAATTCATATCAAGCAAAAGACTTTCAACCATAACCTTAAAAATCCAGATAATTAAATAACTAATAATCAACATTAAAACACAAAAACTTGTGTGGGGTGCTGATGGGGTGTGTGTGGGCTGCTGATGTGGGGTGCGTCTGCTGTTGATGGGGCATGCGTGTGCAGCTGCTCATGCTCACGCATGCCCCATTAGCAACAAACGCACTCCACATCAGCAGAGCACGCACACCCTGCATGTCACATACTCAACGAACCACGACAATGTAAATACCCAATATTCCAGAATGTAAATACCCAATACCCAACAAACCACATCAGCAACCAAACAAGCCCAATATTCCAGAATGTCACATACTCAACGAACCACGACAACCAGCATGAAAAATATTTATATTTCTTTTGAAAATTCTTCTTTCTTTCTCATTCTTTATATTTCTAAAATACCCAAATCATGCTAAAATACCCAAATCAGATATCGCATAACTTAAGACAGAGCATCCACAAAATAAAAAAAAAAATTACAAAGCATGTACCCACAAATTTTTTTTAGTACCCGGCAAGAAAACAAATAGATCTTTAGCAAGAACAAAGCATGCAAGATCTGAAAAAAAAAAAAATTGATAGGTAAAAAAATAAAAAAATAAAATAATTTCAAATCAGTGTTGTTACTTGGTGGTTTTTGGTAGCAAATCGGTGTTGCTTGGTGTTTTGTTGATCAAAACTCTACCTTCAAAATGTATTTCTCAGATCAGATTAGACAAATAAAATTAAAAAAAAAAAATTACAGAGGAAGGCCCGTTGAAGAAGACGAAGAAAGAAGAAGAAGAGGAAGAAGATTTTCAACGGGTGACAAAAGAAAAGAGAGACTTACGCGCAAGGAGAGACTTGTAACAGCATGGAAAGGGCGGAGCTAAGAGAAGAGATGAGAGGCGTGAGGGAGCTGGCTTGCGTAGAGCAGAGAGATGAGATGAGAGGAATGAGAGGCACTGTGCGTGAGACTCTGAAGACACCTTGCCCTTTATTGAAGGGCAATTTGGTAATTGCCAACTCACCCCCAACGGATATATTAAATGTCCACGAACTTTTAACAAAATGGACCATCAGAGCTCCAAATATCAAACGTGCATTCTCTTCACAAATATAAAACACAACTTTTTCCAAAAAGTTGCGTTTTATACTAACCAAACACTATTTTTGGGCTGACTTTTTTGAAAACGCAACTTTTGGGCTTCAAACGCTGAAACAAATGAGTACTAAGCAAGTTTTGTCCATAAAAGGAGAGGAATAGGATATTTGAATTGCTGGCATTTGCCAATAAAGCCTGTGTGTGTGTGTGCGCACGCCGATTACCATTGTTCCAACTTAAATTGTTAGGGTAAGGGTGGTACTGATACTGTTGGTCTTAAATACAGTCATAAGGAAATTCAAAAGTTCTTATCACTAATATCTTTAGCATCCGGTGTATATATTAACAATAATAAACAAAATAATGAAATATCACTCAAAAAAACTTTGCAAAACTTTGAGTTATTGTGCATAAGGTATATGTATTATTTCTCTCACAATATATCATACAAAACAAGGGGCTCACATATTGTGAGAGAGATTAAAAAAAAAAAAAGGTCAAATGCATGAGATAATTATTCGTTAGGAAGAATCTATGATTTAATGACACTTTGATCTCTCTTCCCCAAAAAGAGCTTGGTTCAAATACCTCTCTATCTTGTTACCAGCAAGGGGGGAAAAAAGAAGAAGAGAGAGTAATGTTAAGCACGCGACATTTTTCATAACAATAAACATGACATATTGTGATTAAAGCAACATTAACACCATTTTTATTTTATACAAAGCCTAATAACTCACGTCAATTGTTATTAAAAATTTGTGAAAAATGTCAATACCTCATTTAAAATTTAAAAAAAAAAAAGAAAAAAAAAAACTAATTTTTCCTTATATGTTTTGGTGATGGCATGTTAGGTTCACTCTTCAAATCACTTTTGTGTCTACAAATTTTACTACATATATTCTTTATAAAATACATATAGCAATGAATGTGATTATTCTTTTTTATAAAACATAATAAATAAAAATTTGAATTACTTTTACTTTTTTTTTTAAGAAGATAAGTTACTTTTACTTTCAATTAGTAAAATTTGTAATATTTTTACCCCTTAAATAATAATAATAATAAGGCGAAAAGCCACTTTTACTCCCAACATTTTCAGGCGATTCCCATTTTAGTCCCTACATTTTATTTTCACTGCTTTTAGTCTCTAAAATAAAAAAAGCGACCTCGTTTTTGTCCCTACCATCAGTGCCCTAATAGCAAAGTCCTAAGTGGTAGACGGAACACCCTATTAGCTGATGTGGCGATTAAAATATTATAAAAAAAATTATTTGGCATTTTTATATGCCACATCAGCATTTTAATTTTTTTATAAAAAGCCATGTCAGAAAATTTAAACCAAAAAATAAAAAACAAAAAACAAAACTTAAATCTAATTGAAAAACGGTTTTAAAAAAAAAAATCTAATTAAAAAACAAACACAAACACAAAAATAAGCTTCCCAAATCTCATATCAAATCAAATTTTCTTTAACCTTAATTCTTTTTATGTTTCTTTTAATCTCATCTCTAAACTCTCTCTATCTCTAATTTTCTCTTTCTCTCTTCACCCTCGACGAAATCTCTCTCTGACCCAAACTCTCTCAAAATCCAAACTCTCTCAAATCTCAGTGGTGAGGTCGCTGCTGTCGAACTTGTTCAATACTCAGTGAGGTTGCCGCTGCCGTCAAAGAAAGAAAACCCATCGCGAAGGTCCACCGATTCGGTAACTCACCATAGTCGCCGATTCGATATGGCTCCGTTGTACAAAACCCCAGTCACTGATTCGGTATTGGAGCTCAGATTAGTGGTTGTGAAACCAAGATGACCCCAAACTCTCTAATCTCATAATCTCATCTCTGCTCAAACTCAGACCCAAATGGCTCTTTCATCTCTCTATCTCTCAGCTCAGTAGTGTAGATCGTGGTGGAGATATGTATTCTGACGGTGGGTTTATGTGTTGTGAGTTTTGTTGATCTGGGTTTGTGGGTTTGTGGTGTATGTTGATTTTTAGGTTTGTAGGTTTGTGGTAATGTTGTATTCCAATGTTGATTTCTGGGTTTGTGGTGTGCATGGAGGCTGAAAATCTGGGTTTGAGTTTTGTGTTTTTTGTGTTTGGTTTCAAAGCATAAGAAAATCTTGTTGAATGCTTGTGTTTTGTAAATTTTTATGGGCATGTCTTTTTATTTTGTAAATCTGAGTGATTTAATGGGTTGGTTGCTAAGAAAATACAAGAAAATAAAAGAAAATTTTTAATTTTTAATTTTCTGGGCAAGCTTAGTTAGGAAAGATAAAGAAGAACACGTCCAAGTTCTTCATGTTCTTCCACACAAAAGAAAAATATTAATTTAACTAATTTCTTTTTTTTTTTAAATAATTAGGTTAGAAATTTTTATATTATTTTTATCTGATGTGGCTTTTTTTTTAAATTAAATTGTTGATGTGGCATTTTTAAAAATGTAAATAATTTTTTTAATATTATTTTAATAGACACGTCAGTATTTACTGTTGGACCGTTTGCCACGTAGGATATTTCTGTTAAATGAGTAACGGTAAAGACTAAAACGGAACGCGTTTTTCAAAAGAATGACTAAAAACGGTGAAAAAAGAATGACTAAAAACGGTGAAAATAAAATGTAGGAAATGAAATGAGAATCGCCTAAAAATGTGGAGACTAAAAGTGACTTTTCGCCTAATAATAATAATTGGTTTCAAAAAATAAAAAAAATAATAATAATTGAGCGGCGGGGCCGGGGGAGCAGAGCAATATAGGGAAGGATGCCAAATGTCGAAACCTTGGGTATCCAATGTACAGACCGGACACAGCAGAGCATCACACAACACAATCGTGTCCAACAACAGGGGAAAGTGACCCTTAAACAAACAGACAAATCCATATATCATCTTTTAGATTTCAATTTTGTCAACCAAAATAATCTCTGAAGGATTCTTCATCAGATCCTCTTCAATCCTCATCTGGGTGTACCTTATATTCCTCAAAAAAGCTTTCTTTTTTCCTTTTCTCTATCTGGGTCCTCACTTTCTTCACAACTATCTATATTGATCGCTGGCTAGTCTATGAGGTGCCTTAACTCTCTCTCTCTCTCTTCCTTTTTCATACTGAGTGAGTGTATTTGATTGTTAGGTTGGGTTTTATGTTTGATTTTTGTTTATGATATTGAATTTGGAAGTTTTATTTCTCACTTCCTACATATACTTGTTTTTGGGTTGAGACTAATGTGTTGAAATTCTGTGTCTTTCTGAGTTTTGTGTTGGTAAAAGATGAAGAAGAAAAAGTTGAATGCCCATGTAACAAGTTTTGTTATGTAGCTGGTATAATCTGTATTTCCAAAAAGTGATGTTTGTTGTTTTCCTTTGTGATGAATTGCATTTGTTTCTTTCTTTTCCCTAAAGGATATTTACTTCTTTAAGTGATTCTATGGAAGTTATTTTTGGTTGCAGAGCCGAGTTGTTAGTTTCTAAATTGGCCACTTCTTTAGTAGTTCTAAATTTGTTTCTGTTTGTTTTATTGTTATATTGGTTCACTTATCATATGGTTATTTATATTTCTGTTTAGAATCCTGTGTTAAACCACTTGAGCACAGCCAATTATGTGTCCATCTTGTGCAATAAGTTTCTTTAAACATATAATATGGTTGTGGAGCTACATGCTCTCAAATGGTTTTTTATATCATGTCATGGACTGAGGCTTGATCTCTTAGAGGAGTTTCTAATACTGTTTCCACAGTATCTATGTTTGGGAGTGTTTGTTGTTTGTCTCCCAGGCTTTCCCATGCATGTAAAACATCATATGTGAAATTCTAATATTTACCAATGAAGAAGTCCCTAAGTAGTGACACTAATGTTTGTTTCGAATAGCAAATTGATGATCTTTTGAAAACTTTATTGTATTTTTACTTTTTAGTTTTTGAAATTAAGCTACTTTAATTAGAACTATAGTATTATATTATAATTTTTGATAAATGTAAGACTAGCTATGCTCCACGGCACTGAATATTGGGCTGTTAAGAAGTAATATGTTCAAAAAATTAGTTTAGCTGCAATGAGAATGTTAAGATGAATAAATGAAAATACAATAGGATTTGAAATAAGGAAATTTACTTAGAGATAGGGCTCTCCCTTATTTATGAAAATATGAGGAAGAGTCACTTGAGAGGGTTTGGTCATGTGCAAAGGAGAGCGATTAATGCACTGGTGAGGAAGAGTAAGTTGATTTAAGTTGAGGAAATTAGAGAAGTTAGGAAGACCCAACTAATATTAGTAGTAGTAAAAAAAGGACATGTCAATGAGGGAGGTAACAAAAAGTATGATTTTGAATAGAGTATAATGGCGGAAAAGAAGACATGTAACCAACCCTTATTAGTCTATTGAGAATCATAGCTGGCCCCAAAATGTTGGAATTAAGGCTTGGTTGTTTTTTTTTTTTCTTATTTTCCCATGGAATTCAAAAAAATTGAGTCTTGGCCCTTGATTGCATGCTAAAATAAATGTGTGAGGTTATGTATTTTTACTCAAGTTAATATTTTTTTGAAAACACAATGATTTTATGGATGTGGACATGAGAACTGTATAACATTTTTGAAATGGGGACTTGGTCTCAGATTCGTTAAACTTTCAAAATGTGGATACAGGATGCAGCCATCTTTTGTAATGTAAAATTTGTATATACATGTTTATTTATCCAATTTCTAGTGCTAGTTTGATTGCAGACAGACCATAGGTTGTAAAAACTCATGACACTAATAATCATGTGCAAGTTTCTTGACAAAAATGAATGAAATCTTATGATTTTGTACATTCTCTGGTACTAAAGGTGAATTCTTTTGTAAGTCTCCCAATGAGTGTCAGACACCATGTCCTCAGCTGTCAAACATGCTTTTTTTTTTATTAAGATAAGCCTACAAAATTTCGTGTAAATATCTTCAAATATCTTATTTGGATCTAGTAAACGTTGTTCTCCACCCTATTATTATTCGATCTCACAGTCTCCAACTTATTTCAGATTCCTGATTCGTTCTCATTGTGAAAGAAAATTGGATCTGTGTTGACTCAAATTCATGTCAAATTCCTCATTCGGTAAGTATGGTTTGACCATTTTTCCTTTTTGTTTGAATCTTTATATAGAAAGCCAGCCTTCCTATACTGCTCTCTTCATTGCTAGGCACAATGAGTATTAAGACCTCAAAAATTATTCTCTTTTCATCCTATCTTATGAACTTTAAGATGTATGAAGTTTCATATTTGCTTCATAAATTAGAGGCAGGTCAATAGACTCCCAATTAACTTAATTTGATCCAGGCCATAAGCAAACCTACATCTAGATAATCCTTCTTTGGAATTTTAGGCAGCTCAGGCATACTGTAATTATAGATCTATGAAGCAGTTATTGTCGAGGTAGATCTACGAAGATTTTTCAGTTTTCTTGATTTGGCTTTGGGCATACCCACTAATTAATTATTTTGTATTTGCTGGTGAATTCACTGTCTTTACTTTTGCACTGTTCATTATTATATGATCTCTAGGCTGGAGTATCAGAATTCAGAAGTTCTTTTCTTTTGTTTCTGGTAATTAGTCAATATTGCTTATAAGTTATTAAGAGAGGGGGGGGACACTTTGGTGCTTATTGAATATTGTGCATTGAAGCTATATTAGAACACTTTTACATTCTAATTACATAAAAGCTTTTCCCAAAAAAAAAAAAAAAATTACATAAAAGCTGGTTATCTATATTCAAGATAAAACCAAGTTCCTCTTAATGCAGGGTTAACTTGCTTTACATACAAACATGATCATTGAGATGGTAGGTAGGAAGAAAGTCTCAATTCTGAAAATAAATTGTCAGTGTTAAGGCCAGCCATGCTTGATGGAATAGAATGTTGAGTAGTTGAGATACATGTCCCTAAACTGAGAATACTTCAATGCTCCTTCTTTTCATAGCTGTGGTTGTTATTATTATTGTTAATGTTGTTGTTAAATTTGAGGTGGAAGGGTTGTTGCGTCTTGCAGTGGCAACTTGTTAAACTTATTAAGAGTTAATGAAAGGGCCTGAAGGCCCTTTTAAACTATGCTTGTTAAGTGTTCCTATGTGTTGATTTTTTCACTGAAAGAAAGTGATGTGACCCCATATTCACAAGTGTCCTTGAAACATGATTCCTCAATTATTTTGTTATTAGTGTATAATCTATTAAGTTTTTCCTCTGATGATCAGAGGTCTATGGCTATGGTGGTTGCACCAGTTGAGAGTATGGAATCATTGAGCAGCGATCTCTTCTATGACATATTAAGGCGTCTTGATGGTCCAACTTTGGCAAGTGCAGCTTGTTCTTGTGCAGCGTTCTGTTCCATATCAAAAGAAGAAAAATTATGGGAAAATGTGTGCTCTTCTATGTGGCCTTCAACCAATAGGGAAGACGTCAAAAGTTTAATATCATCCATTGGTGGATTCAGAAAGTTCTATGCAGATTGTTTTCCCCTTATTGTAAACAAAGAAGTCACTGAGCACCAATGGAACAACTATCCTGAGTACCCTGAAGAATGGACTGAGGCTGAATACTATGGTGACATGGGTGAATTTGAAAGTATTTCGCCATCAGATTTTGTTTCCATTGTGGATATTAGATATAAAGATAAAACAATATGCTCAAAAGTCCTTTGGGGCATTCCAAATGCAAATGGCTTTGATGGTTGGTTCTACAACTGCCCATTTCGGATTGATCTTCTAACTTATGCAGCTAGAGATGATGAGAATGATGGTGAGGTTACACTTTCGGTATCTGATGGTCTGCCACCAATTGCATCTATGGAAAGAGAACGAAAAGATGGGAAGCTATGGCAGGAGCTTCGTGATGGACTCCGGCTTAGCTGGATTGTTGTAAACAGAAAAATAAAGCAAGCTGCTAATCTTGCTAGCTGGAGTCCTCTTGGTGGGCAAAGGCACTGGCCAACAGAAAAGGATTTTGTGTTGCGCTTTGGATCTGTCCTTCCTGCGAAAGACATTCTTCCATGTCAAGTGGTGGAATGCATCCTTAGTATGAAATTCAGAGTGATCCATACTGAGGGAGCGGACGTTCAAACAACTCTCAAATTAACCGAGCTGAGCATGCAGTTGGAAGACATGGAAGGTTCTCATGTTAATGGAAGAAACAGTTTGCTTATCCTGAAGAAAGCACTGAGCTGCCGTAGGAGCAAAAATTACAGTGAAGTCCTCGAGTCTTGTCATTTGTACTCGAAAGTGCAGAGTGAGTTAAAGGAGGAGAAGATGAGAATTGAAAGCAGGTTAGACAGAATTTTTATCCTAGGTGGCATTTCTGTATTTGTAATGTTCTGGTACATCATCTTATAAAACAGAAAAGCCTCCATATTAACACTGTTAGCTGAGAGTGCTCTAACAGACTTTCAATCTTTGTAACTCTTCTGATGTAAATATTCAATTTTGCTTCAACTAAGAGAAAGCCGCTGTTCTCATTTCTTTGACTTGAGAATGTAAGTTTCCCCGTACAAAACTTTCAACAAAACTCTTCTGGAAGAAGATGGAGCATATGATTTTCATTTTCTTGGATGGATAAGATGCACCTTTCCTGAACCATTATGTCAAAGTATGATAATATCCTTTGTTTGTTTGTTTGATTTTTTTTTTTTTTTGGTTCATTGTATCATATTTCTTGTCCAAAATTTGGTCAATTGCATTTGTAATATCCGCTATCCGGTCTGGTTCAGGAGATTTCCTTTTGAAGGTGGCTTAGGATTATGCTTAATAGTCCTCATCCACTGCATTTATGTGTAAATAGAAACTGAACTGTGAAGGGTTTTTGTGCGTGTGTGTGTTTTGGGAGGGGGGTATTAGGGGGTTGTAAAGAAAATGAATGAGCCTGGCCAGAGCTGGCTCATATGTCTGACTTCAAAATCATTGCAATACTGAAACAAGACATCAGGAGATATTTGGGCCCCCAAACATGGATACTGGATTGGTCATTTCATATCTCTTATAGTCTTACCTATATCTTTTTCTTTTTCTTTTTTGAGAAAAAAGTCTTACCTATATCTTAACTATGCATTCACACCTGGATTATCTTATGCGTATCTTCCTGTACTTAATTTTCAGATTGGGTGTCAACATTACTAGTTAAAGTCTTGAAGAACATAAGTTGAAAAGTCTTTTTTTTCCTTTTTTTTTTTCTTTTTTAAATCCAAAATAAATATTTTTGACAACTACAAAAACAATGACTATTACTTATTTTTACATCTAATTGAATAGAGGTATTAATCTCTGCCATGAATTATTACTACATTTTATCTGATCTTTAGTTTCTACAAGTGGTGTATAAAAAATAAGCTGTTTATTTGACTTATTTAGCTTATGTACAACAATTTCAAAGGTTTACTTTTCCCAGGGACAATGCTCGTGCTCAACTTATTTTTTAAGACCAATAAATCAATGAAAATAAGCTTCTTCCGAACGAGTAGAAATATAACATCTTTTTAATTGGATGGTACATAATTCTACATCAACTAGCAATAACATAGCTCCTGTTATGAATAGGAATAGTTTTGGACTTTGGCTTGAACAATACGGTCTAATAAATCCTACTCTTTTCTTTCTTGGACACAGAGGTGAACTTCATTTTCTCCAGACATAACTAATGGTTTGATTAGTCACTTCCTGTGTTAATGACTTGTACCCATGGTTGTCAAAATCGGGATCCTACATAAAATCGTTGGAGGTAGGTGGAATCGTGAATCGTATGATCGGATCGTGAATCGTAAAATTCTACATTATTTGAGAAAAAAAAATTGGTATGTTAAATAATCACATAAATTATACATTCATAAAAAATCAAAAATTTGCATCCATTTGATGTAATTACCATGCATCATTACATCAATTTATAATAATTTAAGATGTTAAAAATCTCAAAACGTAACACTCTATTGGGGTGTTATTTTTTGTTTGTTTTCAACTAACACTCTATCTCGCTACATTAGAATAGTAAAACTTGATCTATTGGAATATTATTTTTCATTTTGGTCCAACTGAACCTTCTATTAAGTTAAAGAAGATTACAAGAAACTAAAATTGTTTGGAATCGTCAAAATCGTACGATTCTGAACGATCGCTAAGATCCTTGAAAGATTTAGATCGTTTTGGACAGGTGAGATCATAAAATCGTAAGATTGTAGGATGCAGATCGGGATTTTGACAACCATGCTTGTATCAACAATATGAATTTTGTGCTTCATCTTCCACAAGGAAATTTAGCTCAAACCAAAAGGGCACACAACGCAATTCACGAAGGTTCTCTTTTCTTTTTGACTTTTTCTTGTCTTTTTAAAAGACTTTTAAGCTTATGAGTAAAAGACTATTATTCAAAATGTATTAAAAACATTATTCACCTGCCAATCAAATTGAAAACCCAGGAACTATTAAAACTACGATTAGGATTTTGAGGAATTTTTAGGATAACTCTATTGTGGAATTCTTAAAAGTTAAAAGTTTACGTCCATAATGAAATGAATCGATTGGATTCTGGCATATCATAAAAAATAAAATAAAATATAACAAATAAAATAATACTAGTTATTGTTGTTTAAATAGAATTATCCTAAGAATTCCAGATAATCTTAATCCAATAAGAGGTTTAGATTTTACCCACTTAATCGTTATTTAAATATATAATAATAAATATTTTTAAAAAATTCATTTAAATTATGGATGATATAGTAAAATTTAAACTACTAATTTAATAATAAATTTTAAGCATTTCATTAGGATCTTAAAACTCTATTGTTAAATTAACTTGAACCCTCCGTTCATAATGCAATTCACCTTTATTTATTTATTTATCTTTTACTTCATTTATTCAATAGTAGACTGTATTGTTCTTTACTTTACCCCTCTCTATTTCCTTGTATAGTATGCTGTGCATGAACCAAACACCTAATTGGTTTGAGTCTTTATGTGATTCAAGAATTTGCCCCCTTAAATGGTTTGAACATTAGTATTTGTTACACAAACTTTTAAGAGATAAAATATAAGGAATCATGTTGGGCTAGAACCTTCATTAGGCTTCCAAATTTATAAAGATTGGTCGACCCACTTAACCAATGTATGTATTCCCTGCTGGCATAGCATTTGTTCGTACTATCACATGATAATTAACACCTAAATTGTAACTAACCCATCATGTACCAAATTGGAAATATAAATTTACTAAGAAAAGGTCAAAGAAGAGATTAATGATGGTCGAATTTAATTTTGAAAGGGAAAGCTATGTAATCTAATCTCATTTTGATTCTGCTTTGAAATAAATAAATTGAACTTTATTATCAACAACCATTATCATTCAAAGCCCTTGTACAAATCTCAAGATCATCATGATGACATGAAATGAATAAAATTTTCAACTCATTCCATACTTTTTTTTGAATTTTTGGGACAAATAGTTATCAGCATCACTATGTGGTATACCCTTAAAAGCTAAAATATGGAATCATCCCATGTTTTATTTTGTTATGCTTAGTTCTCCTGTGATTATCTACTTGAAGCATTTCCTTGGGAGATGAGTACTCCTTTTGGGATGCTTCTAAAAATAAAATAAAAGTGCTTCTTTTAGGGTGAGTTTGGGGCTTATACTTATAAGGCCTTTATGTTCATGTACGCCTCTTATTCTCCTTAATTACTTTACAAAAGATTAACTACGTGGTCAATTTTGTTAACTTTAATGCACAAATGAGTAGTATAAAAAGAAAATTAGAGAGTTAATTGGAAATGTCTGTGTAAAACAATATTTTTATCTAATTCTTTTTCGGTGGATGATTTTGATATTTATCAAATAATTCTAGTAAAGTTAATGAAAATTCATAATTGAAGTGTCACTAAATATTGTGCATGGTTATCTAATTCTTTTTCGGTGGATGAAGTGTCACTATATATTGTGCATGGTAACTTTAGAGTGTCACTAAAGTTAACCCTTTTGTGTATGTAAAATTATAGAATAAAAATGAATTATTATTATTATCTAATTTTAGTTCATTTGATTATCTTAAGGCAAGTTTAGAAGAATAATCCTTCACTCTAAAATTAAATCAATTGATTCAAATCAACCATTATTTATTTAGTGGCATTTTTTCAAGGACAAGTCACAAGATAAATACATCAAGAATATTTCAATCCTTCCATGGTTGTCAAAATACTAATCTAGATCCTATGATCTTACGATTTTACAATCCCATATGTCCAAAACGATCCGGATCTTTCAAGGATCTTTGTGATCATTCAAGATCAGTAGGATCGTTCTAACGATCACAAACGATCCTGATTTCTTATAATCTTCTTCATTTGACAGAAGACTCAGTTGGACCCAAATAAAAAATAACATCCCAACAGACCAAGTTTTGTTATTCTAATGTAAATAGATAGTGTCAATTGGATCCCAAATGAAAAATAACATCCCAATAAAGTGTCACGTTTTGAGATTTTTGGCCTCTTTAAATGATACTTACAAATAGATATAGTGATGTATGGTGTTACATCAAATGGATACAAATTTATGAATGAACGTATAATTTATGTGATTATTTAATATACCAATATATTTTTTTTTCCCCTCAAATAGTATAGGATCTTATGATCTTACGATCCACGATCCTACCTACCTCTCATGATCCTACATAGGATCCCAATTTTGACAATCTTGAATCCTTCTATATCAAGAGTCCTACTCATGGCAAGCTTGACATTATTGTTTTTTATAATAAGAGAATTATTTTCTTTTATCCAGTCAATTAAACTATCTCTCTCTCCTCTTCTTCTTTTTATTTTTATTTTTTAAGGATGACATTTGAAGTTACAAACTCTTAAAAGTTAAAAGTTGGTTTGGTATAGTTTATTTTGTTTTAAAAATAAGCCGGACAAAAGTATCGTGAGGGGCATCTTAAGATAACTTGCATATAACTTTATTTTATTTTATAATAACGTTGGACAACTTCGAAATCCAAGGGGGTGTTTGTATTAAGTTTTTTTTTTTTTAACATAATCTTACTTAAATAAATATTCAAATATCGACGTCAATCACTTTTTCATCCCGTATCAAATTGAGAATTTAATTCATTTACACAACTTAAGAGATGGTCCAAAATACGTAGTAAGAAAAAGACAAAAGTTTTGTATCAAAAATTTAAAAAAGAAAAAAAAATAAAAAAATAAAGTAAATGTTTGATTCCTAAAATTTGGGTTATTTTCATTCTATCCCTTTATGTTCTAAAATGTTTATTTTGGCCCTATATATTTGATTTCATTTTTATATTAGTTTCGCCATTCATTTTCGCTGGTAATTTAATGATACCTAACATTATATGAGTGACATACCTTAATGGACAGTACATATTAGGCACTTATATTGCCTCTTGATTTTGACTATTTTTGTTAGTAATCTGATCGTTCAATGCCCAATAAGTGTTGTTCATAAAGACACATCACCCATAAAAGGTTTTAGTATAACTAAATTATTAATAGAAATGGTGACGTGGTTAATATGAGAACGAAATCAAACATAAAAGACCAAAAATGAAATATTAAAACATAAAGTACCAAAATGAAAAGAATAAAAAATTAACGTAAGTCTAAGAAGAATGAAGTACGTGTCGGTAATTTTCAAATCATTAGTTGGTGTTTTGAAAACAGAAATAAAATACAATAATGCAAAAAATGCTCCACATTCTTCTCCCCTATCCTTTTCTTTTGATTGGGTTTGCAGGCACTATAGAAACATTGACAAGGCAAGCACGATTCATTGTAAATACAATGTGATATCACTAACGACCATTTCTTTGGATTCGTTATAATTAGAAAATGAGAGCAAGGCACATTGAGGTGTTAATGACAATGTGGTATCACCTAATTTATTACTCATTGTCTTTGTCATAAACATTTTTTGATGATTTCTTTAATTGCCAAATCTCTGTGTAAGCTGAAACTGAAAGCTCTCCATCTAGCTTTGACTATAAATTCTATATATATATATATATAATCACAATGATCAAATTCCATTTTGCCTTTAAAACTATTTTTTTATTTGTTAGAAATATATTAGACATATTAACTTAACGTAATTGGCCCAAACCAATCTTACTTTGTGTGTAAGACAAATATCCTATTTGTATTAGAAGTTTAGAGTTTAGTCTACTATATATACACATGTTATGGTTTATTATAACACGAGTTTTGTATTACACTTTTACATGATAAAAATATAGCTTTTAAGGATTTCATCTGTAAATGTAGGCTTACTCTTTCGCATCTACTATAGCATATATAATATATTATACACATCAAATGCTAATATTCAACTCTCAACATTATTTATATTGGGATCATATTATCTTCTTTTGTTTATCAAAGCTTTGGTTGTTAGGTAATGTGACTAATGTCCTAATGAGGCCATAGTTCTCAGAACCGGACCGGACCGGACCGGGAGGTCGGACCGTGAAAACCGTGAACCGTGATGAAAACCAATTTTTTAAGCATTAAGAACCGGGCATATGTGGCAATTCCGTGAACCCCTAAAACCGGAGTTGGACCGTACGAACCGGTCAAGAACCATGTGGTCCAACCTCTTAGCAATTTTTTTTTTTTTTTTTAATAAAAAAACTTAACACAATTTTATTCTACTTAATTAAATTATCCATCTCTTACAAGGAATAAAAAAAATTATAATTAAAATCCTTCAAAGATATTCAACTTTACTTCAAAAATTAATCATAAATTTTAATGTTTTCATGGTTATTATTTTATTTTATTAACTTTCTTATTTAATTATTAAATATATGCTTAAAAATCATTAAATTTTCCTCACATATATAGATATATTAGTCAATTTTACTAGTTTTATAAATTTAATATCTATATTTAGGCTTTAATTAATTATTAAATTAATTATGATGTCATCACGGTTTGACCCCGGTTCAACCTCGGTTCGACCTCAAAAACCTTGAACCTCTCCCTTTTACGGTCTAATTACAATGTAGTAGATTTATCTGATGTTTATATTTTTCAAACAAGTTATTAAAATGATTTATTATATAAATACATTTAAAAAGAAAGTCTAATTTTTTAAAAACGTGGTAACAATTTTCATTGAAATTTATATTTGAGTTAAAAATAAGTTTTAATAGGCACATTTTGGATTAGTTTCAACTAGGTTGAAAATATAGTATTGCACACAATCGTTTCTTGCTAGTCAAGCCTTGTATACTTGTATCTAAATAGTACAGGCTTAAAGTAAGAAGGGTTAGATTCTTCACATAATCGTTTCTTGCAAGCTTTGACGTTGTATCTAATATTACAGTTTAAAGTGAAACGGGTTAGAAGTAATTTTAATATTTTATGGCCTTGAAGTTGTTTTAATTGGTGCAGCTAAAGTTGTCAAAATTAGGATTTTATGTAGGGTCGTAGGAGGTAGGTGAAATCATGGATCGTAGAATCGGATCTTGGATCATAAGATCCTATATTATTTGAGAAAAAAAAATAGACATTAGTATGTTAAATAATTACATAAATTTTACATTCGTTCATAAAAAAACCAAAAATTTGCATCAATTTGATATAATTACCATACATAATCGTACGATCCTACCGATCCTGAACGATTGAAAAGATTTTTATCATTTTGGACAAGTGGGATTGTAAAATCATAAGATGGTAGGATATAGATCGGGATTTTTGACAATCAGTGTAGCAAAACAAGAAGAAGAAAAAAAAAAAAAACTGTTTTAATGGTTAGGTTCCTATTTATTTATTTTTTGAGTAGTAGATAGTGGACTGTCTAATTAAAACAACTCCAGTGAACAAGGTAGTATATAACTATTTTCTCAAAAATAAAAAGGTAGCATATAACTAAATTCTAATTGGGTTTTTCTAAGATATATTTGGATTCTAATTAAACTTATATATATATTTTTTAAATAATTATTATGCTGCTCACATATGAATTATTAGATTATTATGTACATTTGTAATTCCTTTTAGTCCCCCACTTTCAATTTAAATTTAAAATAACTGTACCGCCCAAAATATCATTATGTTTTTTCGTCTTTTTTATGTCACAGGTGGACGTGCACTAAATGTTGTCCATCAGAACCAAGTCAAATAAATCCTACTCTTTTTATCTTATTTTCCATAATATAATGTAAACAAAGAATTTGATTTCTTTGTCCTACTCTCATGTTTGTGCACAGAGCACTTGCATTCTAAATAATTCTTTCCCCCTTACATAAAAGTACAACTATCGACATCCTTAATTTTCTTCTCAGAAAGAAAAAAATCTACATCCTTAATTTGCGTTCTATATAGTTTAAAGATTGGCATGGAATAAGTTCCTTATTTTGATCACTGCAGATTTGGCTGCTGATGTAACTAATTATGAAAGAAAATTTCTAACTTGTTCTCAAAATAAATAAATAAATTGGAAAAATCAAATCCTAATTTGAAGTTTTTGTTGTTTTAGAAATGCATTTATTGCGTATAAATATCTAGGCAACAACCACCTAAATAGAGGAAATTCTTGGATGGCCAAGATTCAATAATAATAATAATAATTAATAAAATATGCAAATAAAGAGCACTGAAAAAAGAAAATGTAATAGTACATATGGCCATATGTTAAGAGTTAGGTGCACAGACTACGGTATTTAATATGAAAGGGGCAAATATAGAGTTGAAGATTTGAAAAAAAAAAAATTAAGGAAAGACATGGCTGTTAAAGAGACAGTTTAGAGATTTGTTTCTATTTTTATTTTATTTGAGTTTTGTTTCTATTTAAGGTGTATAAATATCCATATAACTAATCATAATTATGTGGATTTAAGACTTACAATTACTTCAAAATTAATCTGAATGTTAACAATGGTGTTATTGCAAACCTAATCCTCATTTGGATATTGAACTGACCAGTGGAAGTGATAAGAAAAAGATAAATGTTATGTTCACAATATTTTTACTACAAATCTTAAGTGGCATATTGTTATTAGTTGCTACGGATGGTTAAAAAAGTAATTTAAGTTTTGAGTTGAAATTAGAACCAATAATAACTTTTCACCTATGATTTGTTGTGAAAATATTATAAACGTAACACTTAAAAAAATTGTCTTTAAAAAAAAAAAAAAAAAAACCCTCAAACATGCTAACAATATTAAAATTATTAACTACAACTAGTCTATTTCACATCCTTTCATATAAAAGTGACTCTTACTTGTGGTTCTCATGAGACGTATTTTTATATGAAATAGAAGTTTAGTATACCAAATGTATAGAATAATTTTTTCATCATTAAAAATGAAATGTCAATTAAACTAAATTTCATTAATATATATTTAAAAATATAGGCTCATTTAAATTTTAAACTCAATACTTTTTTTATAGGAACTCAATAAAATTTTAAAAATGTAAGGTTGTATTTATTTCCATAAAATGTTAGAGATAGCATTATTATTTGCAACACACATCTATTGTCATGGTTGATAAGGTGATAGTAAATATATCATAATCCTCAATTAGGTCATCACAATACAAATAAATGACTTTTTTATATATAAAAATAATAATTCAATAGCTATGACTGACAACAATATAGAGATGATTAGTTTTGAATATTAATTCTTCTCATAAAGGAAAAGAGACAATATTATAGAATTAAAAGACTTTTTTATCGAAATAAATGACTTGGATGTAAGTACAATAACATCACTATACAAATTAGTACACAATTGCCAAAACCCTCAAACTATCTACCAATCATTAAAGCCTTAAAATTTCAAAAACTCTAAATTGGAAGAACTGGGTATATTTCTTACTTTTCTCTTACACACACACACACACACACACACACATATATATATATTTGATTTGATAGTAGAAAAAAGTGGGGATTTGAACATTAATATCTCATTTAAAAACAACAAAGGTGATAACTAATTTAGTTACAAGGTTTTTTTACTTTTCTTGCCTAAATAAAAAAGAGTTACCGTTTTTTCAAAAATATGGATTTCATATACTTTTTTTTTTTTTTTGAGAAGCATATGGATTTCATATACAAATAGCACAAGTAGGGTCCCTTTTTATGTTAAAAAAAGAAAACAGAAAAAAGGAAAAAAGAAGAAGATGTGCACGAAAAAATACTCTAAATAATTTAATTTTCACAAAAAATATGGGGTCGTTAATAAATATGTGAACTCCAAAAGGGTATTGGTGGCACAACATAATTATGTTCTTTTCTCACAATATCGTTGTCACTGTAGCATGTTTGTCGTGGCCTCATATTTTAGTCCACTTTCTTAACCCCACTTCCACACCCAAACCCCTTAACTAAACTAACCTCAGACTCTCTCTCTCTCTCCTTCACAAACTGGTAGTAACTGGCTCCGTCTGAGTCCATCACTTGTTATAAAGTTCTCGTTTTGTTCTAAATATTGTGATTTTATATGGCTGAAGAATTTAAAAATCAATTTTTTAATTTGAATTTTTTTAGATAATAATATAATTGCTTTCTTTTACATTTGAAGATTTCTGACGTCCGGGATTTCGTTTTTTTTTTTTTCTTGGTAAAGATTATGACTTTGTCTTCTTTTTCTGAAAATTATTTTTTTAATAATTGAGTTACAAGACTATATAATAAAGAAAACAGCAACGTTTTGAATGTTTATAAAAGCATTTCATTTTCTTGTTTTTGAAAATAGCTGGCTGAACCAAAGAAAAAGAAAAGAATCCCTATAGTGCAAAGCAGTTTTTGACATTAATGCTCTCTCTATCTCTCTCTCTCTCTAAAACCAACATTTTAGAACACCCTTTAGACCATTCTATAACATACGCATCTTTCTTTTAATCATCTATCCAAAGAGATGACAAAGAGCACAACTTCAAAAGACCAAGAAGGCACAATGACTCACTTGGATTTCTTCAAGAAATTTAAGCGCTTGAACCCTCTTGAGCCTTCACTAGCCATTATTGGCTTCTTTCTGGTCACCCTTCTCTTCATTAGTTGCTTCTATTACTTGGATTACCACACTGTTGCTAGAGGAATCACCTGGCTTAATTTGTATGGTCCATTATCTTCTTCTACATCAGCAGCAGTAGCAGCAGCCAATTTGAGTGTAAGTCTGGATTTTCTTGATGAAGCTGGTGATGTCTGTGATATCTTTGATGGGAATTGGGTTTGGGATGAGAGCTATCCACTCTATCAGTCCCAGGATTGTCCTTTCTTGGATGGAGGTTTTAGGTGCACTGAGAATGGTAGGCCTGATAGTTTCTACACTATGTGGCGTTGGCAGCCCAAAGATTGCAACTTGCCCAGGTTTTGTACATGTTCATCTCTTTGTTTTTTTTTTTTTGTTTAGCTTCAGTTTGGTTGCTGAGAAAATTTAGAAGAAATAGTATCATTATTAAGTAAATTTTGAATGTCATGTTGTTTATTGGTTTTTCCAAAGAAAGGAGATTTTGCATCAGGTAAAGTAATAGGTGTATTAGACCATTGTGAAGAGGAGGCCTCTAAACTCTCTTTGGAGCCAAATCGGGAATTCAATTTTTTTTTGTTTGTTTGTTTGTTTTTTGGTCTTTTTCCCCTTGTTTTAAACTTTAATCTGTCAAAACTACTTGTGTAGAATCGGGAATGATATGGTTATTTTGATATATGCATGTGGATTAGTTTATGATCAATTAGTTGTGTTGTAAATTCTTTTTTCTAAGCTGCAACAAAGAAGAGGTTTTTTTTTGGGTACTGCTATCTAAGCCTTAATACAGGATTATGGCTTTGTCTATTGTTTCCTCTCTATAAGTTATGTTTTATTGATTGATGGTGTCCTTGCCATTGTCTGTTGGAGTGATTTTGATTTCTGTACAGCTTGTTGGTTTTTTCTCTTCTGTTGCTTACCTGAACCCGTGAACTTTCAGCTTTGGTTTCAAGTGGTGAGGTTTTTTATTTCATTTTATTTTTATAAGTACCTATGTGTAAGTTAGCTACAATTCAGGCCATTTTCTTTTTCTTTTCTTTTTTTCTTTTTTTCCTTTCTTGGTACCATTCCTTTTAGTAGTAGAAGAAGGTAGAGGAAGACTAAAAATTACATTAGTAGAAGTAATAAAAAAAGACATGCCAATTAAGGGTGTAATAGAGAGTATGACTTTAGAAAGAGTAGAATGGAGGAAAATAATACATATGGCCGTCCCTAACTAATCTGTTGAGGATCCATAGCCGACCCCAAAATTTTGGGACTAAGGCTTTGTTTGTTGTTGTTATTTAGTTTAGTAGTCTCCTATATCAAACGCATGTGCCCAAAACAATCTTAGTGATACTGTTCTTTGTCTTCATTTTGTTTGTCTTCAAGTGTGAGTAGAAGTATGTTCCTATTTTACATGCAATTAATAGTTAATACTAACCTTTTCATATTTCATAGCATTGCAATTCAGTCCTTGTGATTTCTCTTATATGTTTTGGGATTGTCAACCTTGTGGCTTAAATGAAGCTTTTCCCATGTTCAACTGTTTCTGTACAAAGAATTTTGTTCTTGACATAATTAGTTTGTTGGAAGATGAAAATCTTATTTGTGGTTCTCTAAAAATCTTATTTGTGGTTCTCTCCTTTGTCTTGAGAATAGATTTGTTGCGGCGAAGATGTTGGAAAAGCTGCGAAATAGGCGGGTTGTATTTGTTGGTGACTCAATTGGAAGGAACCAATGGGAGTCCCTCCTCTGCATGCTCTCCTCTGCTGTTCCTAACAAGACTTCTATCTATGAGGTGAATGGGAACCCAATTACAAAGCACTCGGGCTTCTTGGTGTTCAAATTTGTTGACTTCAACTGCACAGTTGAATACTACAGATCTCCATTTCTAGTAGTTCAGGGTCGGGCTCCTGCTGGTTCTCCAAAAAAGGTGAAGGTAACTCTGAAAGTGGATAAAATTGACTGGATTTCTAACAAGTGGAGAGATGCAGATGTGCTGATTTTGAATGCTGGGCATTGGTGGAATTATGGGAAGACTATAAGAGAGTAAATATATTCTATCCGATAAATTTTTCCTAATTTCTGGTTTAATTGCATTCATTTCATATCTATTTTCATTTTCCATCAACAAAATAGGGATATGGATATCAGGAAGAAATTTAATGAATCTACAAAATTAAATAGAAGGCTGAAAACCCACAAGCTAAATGACAAGTTTCTTAAAATTTAGCAATTTGATTGATAATCAAGGTCTTAGCTTGTGACTTTAGTAAGAGAAAAGCATATGACTATCTTTTTTTAATTTTCCATAGAGATTGGAATTTAGGATGAGAAAAAGTCTAGTGCAAGTAAATTTGGGCCATTGAGATGTGTTTGAGGAAGCTCTACTCTATCCTTGGTAAGGACGATTGGTGCCAAGATACATATGATTCAGTTACCATAACTTCACATGGGGAGTCAACTCCGACACACACATATTATTTTGTGTTAGTTATAGATGACACAATTAATTGGAAAGAAGGTTCTTTGGTGCTGTTCATTAGCATATAATATAATTTTTCAGTAAAGGTGTAAATTTGAAATTATAAATTAAAGGCATAAGTTGGAATCAATTAAAAGATAGTTCATAAATCTAACATCATTAGACCTTGTATAAACTTTTACTATGGGAAAGATTAGGATTGATACCATGGTTCACCCTCAAAATCTAGTTCAATTATTGAGTCCAATGAGCAAATAATGAGGAGGATATCATGAACAGATATTGCCTATATGGTTTTTGAAGGCTGACTTAGATGGAGATGTGCTTCTAGTTTCATATTTGATCTTCATATTCCAAACTAGCTAAGGTTAGATATGATTTCCAAAGAAACAAGGGGATAAGAAAAGAAGATTCTAATGATGCTTTTAAAGAGCATATTGATGCCTCTAGAAGTTTGTTTACTAGTTCAAGTAAGATTTTTAGTTCTATTAGGAAAATTTAAGAATTTGATAAGAGTTGATTAAAAATTAAGTGTTTAAGCATGACAGACACGTTGGCCTTAGTTTTTTTCCCCTCCCTTTCTCTTCTCCATTGCTTGTCTTCTCCGCATTTTGTCATCATTCATGTTACTGTTCACATTTAGTGTTCATGGTGCTGTTTTCAGCTTGAGAACAGATTCGATGTTAGTTTCTTCCCACCTCTTTAGCAACGCTAAATCAAATATGTTCGCTGCCTACCAAAAACCTAGTCATTCTTGAACAGTTCAATAGTATTGGGTAAAGTTCCTATAAGCTAAGTCAATGAAAGTGGAGGTGTTAAAACTTAAAAAAGAGGTAGAAGTTGATGTCCGCTAAGGTAGGGACTGGAGAAATGCAAACTTGAATTGCTTGATTGAACACTCCTTTCCCTCAAAAGTGTGTCTATTTCTTCTTTTTCATCTTCCTTTTTTTTCTCTTCACATTAAGCACATTGGAATTGACTTCCAAATCTCACCAGAAGCTTGTTTACCAAGTTTCCTTTCTAGCATGCCATGAGAGCAACTACTGACTTGTGATCACTCAACTAATCCCAAAGAGACAGAAATTCAGAGTCCATAACTCATGAGCTATTGGATGGTGTAGAATTGAATGGTCCACATCTTCACTCTTAGCTTTGCACATGCAACACTAGTCCATAACTATTATTTGATGTCTCCTTAAGTTGTCCATTGTCAAAAATTTCCCTAGGGCAGTGGTCCAACCAAACCATCCAAGTGAAGCAACCTGTGGCGAAGTGGATCTTGGAACCATCTTCCGCTTCAAATCTTGCAAATTTAACAAAATTTTCCTAACCAAGTCTAATATGTTTCCATAAGCACACTCCATAAGCCTCCCCTGCTGTAAACAAGCACCAACCACCCTGAGAGGTGCCGTGGAGAATATCTATTAGCTTCCTCTATAACGCATCCTGCTTCACAACATACCTCCACAGCCATTTGCGTAGGAGAGCTTTGTTAAATGTCATAAGCTTCTTAATATCTAAACCCTCTACTTTGCATAGGAGAGCAAAACATCTACCAGTTCACCAAATGGAACTTGTGATCTTCACCTGTACCACCCCACAGAAAATCCCTGTGAATTTCCCATCCTATTTGCCACACCAGCATGCAAAGGAAATAATGATAGATGAGTGCCATTGGCGAAAAAAAAAGATGTGATATCATCAAAGGTTCCCCATTTGTATGAATAAGGGTGAATCTGTTTTAAGTATTACCCTTAAATTGCCCTTGAAACCAATTTTATGAAGACTTCCTATAATTGGAACAGAGAGAAGAGGAGAGAGAGGTTCACCCTATAGTAACCCTCTACTACCATCAAAGAATCCACTTGGAACAGCATTCACTAATATACTTATCAAAAAAAAAAAAATCCATTCACTAATATTGAAAAATAACGGTGGAAAAACAAAAATTAAATCCAATTCCAACATTTTCCCCCTAAACCACATCCATGTAAGATATACAAGTTTTACTCCCAATTAACATGGACAGTTTTAGCAGCAGTAATGGTTCATAAACTATAAGCATTAAGCACTGACAGTTAATACAAGGGACTGTCATCTAAAGTATTGGGGTTCCTATGGTGGCAAATGTTTGGCAACCGTCCTTTCCTCTCCCCCACCCCACCCCCCCCCCCCCCCCCCCCCCTTCAAAATTATAGGTAATAGTGGACAGAAATTCCTATTACTCTGCTTAACTCTATTCAAGGCCACTTTTGATCTCATCTCTCTATCTTATTGCTTTTGCTTTTCTTCTCATCTCTCTTTTTGTGGTTCTAAAATTTTCTTTGGGAACTGTATATGAAGAATTTCTGGCTACAGGTATTGAGATTTTGAAAACAAAATTGTATAGGCTCTGTGTGCAATAAATATTAGAGTCTACATTTGGTTATGTATTCCTCATGAAACTGAAAAACTCAGGAGTTAAAGCAGAAGGTCATTGTTTGCAGGGATTTATCTACTCTTGATGCATAGGCATCATTGCTTCAACCTATAATAGTATTATGATGTGTGATATTTGTATTTATTTGTTAGGGGTTGTTACTTCCAAGAAGGTGAGGAGGTGAAGATGAATATGAGTGTTGATAGTGCATACCGACGATCACTTGAGACCGTAATGGATTGGATTGGTAGCCAAGTAAACATGAGCAAGACTTATGTCCTCTTCCGAACCTATTCTACTGTGCATTTCAGGTTTTCCTTGTCACCTTTTTCTGGTAGTCTCTTTGATTTTTGTCTCATTATCTACCTCCATATCGCCTAATAATTCAATTTGAATTGCCAATGAAATATTTCTCAAATTGCACTTCCTCCTCTCACAAGTGTGGGTGGATGGTGAGGTCAGGTTCAACACCCATTGGGTGCACGTGTTACTTACGAATAAAAAAGAAATTTGAATTTTTAGCTTTGGAGGTCTGTTCTGGTTTTAGCATATGCTGGTAACATTTGTATGATTTGCGACACCAAAAGATTCTAATTCCAGATATCTCCATAGGTAGCTAATTCTAAAATATTTCTACTGGAGGACTTTTCCAGATTGATAAGTTGTGGATTTGGACTCTTTAAAAATACATCTCAAATAAAGTAAACGGGATGTTATAATTATCCTCCTACCAATTATTAGGGTGTGGCAACCTGAATCCTTTCGTATGTTATATTTTGTCACATAGCTGACCAAGTATGAACAAGGGTCAGTGGAAACTTCCAAAAAATATTACTAGTTCTGAGATTCGTTGTTTAGTCCACAAGAGATAAAATGCTTTTATTCCCTTTATGTCTATTGGTAGTTATGATTGTTATTTTTCATCACTTATAACAAAATTTGATTTTGAACTGAAAACTTGGTTGGATGTAACAGAGGCGGTGATTGGAATTCTGGTGGTGGTTGTCACTTAGAAACACTACCTGACTTTGGCTCACTTCCAGTTTCTGATTCAGACAACCATTTCAAAATTCTCTATGATGTGTTAACAGAGCTCTCAAACAAGCCACAAGTAATGAAACTGGATTTATTGAAAGTAACAAACATGACATTATGGAGAAAAGATGGCCATGCCTCTGTTTACTATTTAGGGCCTGAGACTGGGCCAGCCTCCCTCAGCCGTCAAGACTGCAGCCATTGGTGCCTGCCTGGTGTCCCTGATTCATGGAATGAACTTCTTTATGCACTTCTCCTCAAGAGGGAATCCTTTGGGAGACGAAATTCAATAAAACCTTCTCAACCTCCATCATGACAGCTTCCTAATTTACATCAGCACAATTAGAGGAACTCAACTTATAATGATGTTACTGTTTGACAACCGGTGAAATTATCGAATATAAAGCTGAGTTGGGGAAAGCTCCATTCTGGTCAGTTGAACAGGCACGCTTTGACTCAGCATTTGAGAAATGTTGTTGCAAACCAGTAAATACAATACAATATATTCTTATTTTTGATAAGATTTTTCCCTCTTTACTGATGTATTCTGTGACTGGTCAACAGATGATATTCATTAACTGTTGAGGAATCATGTCTGTCATGTTGGGTGCTTTCTCAGGGAATGCTTGGTGGCACATTTTTGGTCGCTAGACACATAGCTTGAACAGGAGGGTGCTAAATTTTAGTGTCAGAATGTGTTTAGGAGGCCTTCTTGAGGCAAACTTGATAGTTGTGAAGAGATATACACACATACAGGTTTTTGGTTTTTGGCATATGATGTAATTCTTCAGAAAGAACAGAAAAAAAGAATAAAAAGGTGTAATGTTGCTGATATTTCTTATTTAAATTTTGTATATAGAAAAAACATTCCAGAAAATTCAGTTCTCTTTTCTGTCCGTTTTGTTAATGGAAAGTATGAAGTGAAAGAAAATTGAGTGTTTTAGAATATCTTATGCTAACCTAAAGCATCCTGCTTTCCCTTGCTTTCTTAGTGTTTTTGGCAGGAGAAGAATCTTGAGTTCTCTTGCACTCCCCCTCCCTCCCTCCCCCTTGTTTTGGCATACTTTTTGGATTGGAGGTCGTATGGCATGGATGTGAGCTTTTCAACTGTGTTTTTATGCTTCTCTATAATTACTGTCTTTGAGGTAAAAGCAGAATATGAGTTTCTAATACTCATGTTGGTGAAGGAAGAATGGGCACCAAATATTTTCTTGTAATGCTAAACACTACTCAATCTGATAAAGGAAGAAGACCTTTAATTACATTAATCGTTTTGCTTTCTTTCTAGTTATTGTAAAACCTAGCATGAGACGCGAGAAATGCATCAGAGGATTCTGTTTCAATAAGCTATAGATATCATCTTATTGCATTTAGCTTTATCATGAAACTACTGCATAGGTATGGTATCCACTGATTCTTTGTTTTTCAGTGTGAGTCTTTAATCTTCTTTACAAAATACCAGAATTTCTTATTGCTTGAATGGGGTTTTACCTGAATGGTACTTTGGCTAATGAACCAGTAAATTTCCAGGAGTATTTATTGCAGTTAGTTAGCTTTAAAAAGTTTGGTTTGTGCAAGGTGCAAAAGTACACATACTGCGGTATATAGGTGGCCTGATCAAATTGAAACCCATGAAAATGCTGCTTAATTGATTTGCTTTGTTGGAATTATGGAGGTGTCTTTAGCTTCCACGTATCTAGAATTCTATTTGGGAGGTAAATTGAAATGCATTGCTTAATGAAAATCATTAGTAGTTGTGACATAGTTGATGACTTAGCAGTTTAAGGAAGAGGATTGTCTTATCTGTAGGCCAAGCTACTTGAATGGAATGCTTCAGTTTTTCTACAAATGCAGTTCGTTCCAGGTTAGTCACTTTTGTTTTGTATGACGTGCATTTAATTCACTGCATCAGTTTTGCAGGCTTATTTCAAGAACCAAATATTGTAATAATATGAAAGGAGTAGTGACTGTTAATGATTTTAACATGTCTACTTCTAGCATTGCCCCTGAAACTGTTGATAGAATTTTTATTGTGGCTTGCTAACCAAATACCTTCTAGCCACAAAGTCTTTAGAAGAATTTTCTATGGTCTCCAATGGGTTGATATCATTCTACTTGTAATTGATTTTTATATAGAATTTGTTGGGTCTATTATAAAATTTATCCACTGCAAGAAAGTTCTAAATTTTTTTCTTCCTTGTGGCCTTGGCTTTTAGTTAAAGTTACCTATAATCTTCTTGTATGAATAATCTCTAGTTCTAATCCAGAAATACACAAATTGCTTCCATCAAGGGGAGCTATCTTAGGCCAAGGAAAAGATCTTCATGTGCAGCATCCTTTATTGCTAGGAGATAAAACCAGATCAAACACCATGTTCACTAGTCCTTTTATTATAGGTGAATTCCCAAGAAGTCAAAACAAATGGTCTGTATAACTGGTACTATAAACGTTAATATCAAGCAAAACTTTGTGCAAAACAAAATTCCATGTAATTTCCAAGACTATCACCTAAAATTTTGATGAGCAAAAGATGCAAGCATTTACACCCCAGATTAAGAACAGTTGCTCTAGTATCTCACTTGGACAGAATCTGAAGATAGGAATAGCTGCACCTGACCCATGGCTGCAGCTCTTAGTTATTTGAGTTGTAGTACTTGTGAAATTCTAGATTATGTAGATCAGATTCGAAGTGTGTTTGAACAGACGTGTGCTGAGTATTAGATCTGGTGTTTACTAGATTGAACTGGGTAATATATAAGTAATTACGAGTCCTAATTATAAATTTACTAGTCCTTTTAGGATATAACATAGATTTGGGTTTGATCAGTTTAAATCCTCTCAGCTTTCACAAACTCGTGTAACATTTTTTCTTTAATTTGGCAGGTAGGAAAAAGGAAGAGAGGGCACTAAATTGGCCTCACATTGGAACAATTTCTTCTCATCCTTTTCTTCTCTCTATTGCTTAATCTGTAGCCAATCATAACATGCTTTTTGTTCATTTTTTAAAATTTCAATATAAATATCTTTATTATTTTTTTTTTTAAACTTATAATCATTCTGCCAGTGACAGTTGACTTTGATCTAATGTTATGGATTGATCCGACTAGTTATTTTGTATCACTAGGCACTAGCAATCAATGCATTAAGACTTGGATGCATTATAGCCTTATATGGATAAATACAACACATTCTGTAAGAATCCCAAACCAGATGAAAAGAAAGAAGTGAGAAAACCCATTAGCCAACAGTGAGTAGAGCATTCAGCACAATTGAAAAGGATAACGTTGCACACACTTCGTGGCAGATAACAAACATGCTACATAAAAGTACAATCCATTGGTTACCCATCTTTCTAAAAAGTAAATGGGTATTGCTCATACCTTATATTACAATCATGGAGCACTGCACGAGCACCTATCTGGCTTTGACGCGTACCAAACATGGCCGTCTTTGCAGCCGCAAGACATAGTGCAATCTGAGCTTGTAATATTTAGGTTGCAAGCAGCATGACCATAGGCAAATGCATTAGGATAAGGTGATATGTTGTAGTAATCATAGTTTTTGTATGTTGGTGTAACACTCTAGTTCTGCAACAACGTAGTTGAGACTAGTAACAAAAGGATCACCTTGAGAATACACACCACTGTTGCATAGAACGGTTGTGACATTAGTGTCTGGGACACATCTTGCAATACTGCACAGCCAAAAGTTTGCAATTATGGCTACTATAAATTTTGGAGGAAAACCCATCTCTGTGTCTCTTCCTTTCTTGAATTTTCATTCTTTCTTGTCAAAATGAAGCCTTTATGACTTTTTTTTAGGTGGGTCTCATTGGTTTTTCCATCATTGTCATTAGAATAGGTCTTTGTCTTGGTTGATTTGTATCATTAGTTTGTCTTTCTTGCTTGTTTCTTTATTTTGGTGGTGGTTATCTTCCTTTATTTACAGTAAAAGGGCATTGGACCACAAAATGTTAGGGACTATGAACAGCATAATTCACCAAATAGTCTATTCTACAGTGTCATTAAACCAAAAAAATGGAATAATTTGACAGAGTTTTACTACTACATAAGTCTTACAAACTAATGCGTCGTCAATCACATAATTTAAGGGTCGCTAATCATATTCTTGGCACGTTCTCACTAGACCCTTATTGATGGACACATTAGGGTTTCAATGTAACGGCTTGCAATGATGCTACACCTGCACCATCAATTTGAAAATTCTGTACCACTTGGTCATAATATATGCATAAAACCAAACTTTCCTTTGCCATTTTCCTCAAACAATTTGCCGTTCTTTCAAAATCCAAATGGCCATTCGTTACTGGAAATAATATGTAGTCTAAATTTAAGCAACAACGATTAGTCAAAGAATTTCTTTTGTTTAAGGAAAACAACCAGTGACAAATCATTCAAGTCTCAACACTGTGAAAGCCCAGAAATAGTGGACAACAACAATATCACCCCATGTTAGTGCCGTTAGCCCAACCTTGTCTTTCGTTTTATATGCAACATTCAAATAGTTTTAGTGCGAGTCTTAAATCGATGGCCAAACACAAAATTTAAAGACAAAAATGGGATAAATAAAACAAAATGGATCGGCACAAGGGGGGCAACTATGACCATGTCAGTCCCTTGTTTGTCCTTATTTTCTTGGGACACAGAAGTCATTTTCAGGGGTCCTGTTCTTTATTTACTCAAAATTCTTGGAAAACTTTAGAGGAATATAATTGTTTCACACTTTTTTTATACAGACATTGTACACACAATATCCATACTTTCACATCAAGTGTACATATTTTTCAAAAATATCTACATTTAACACATGATTTCCCAAGATGTGCAGGGGAGTGTGTACTTTGAATGTTTGAATGTGAGTCAATCAAAACTCTACTTTGGAATCAGATTGGATCATAGCATTGGTGTTTGGGCATATTTGGATTCCTATATATTACTGTCTACATCTAAAAAAAAAATTGTAAATATAAAAAATTGTATGCTTTGGGATTAAAAGTGGATAGAACGTTGATTCCGTTAATCAATTGAAACTTTAAAGTAAATATCATTTTTGTCTCTAATTTGATATAAGACATAACCAAAGATCAATGATATCACACAGGAAAAATATATACTTCTTTCAATTTCTTTTATTTATTTATAAACTTCCACAAACACAAAAACACATATACATACATACATACATACATACATATATATATATATATATATATATATTTAAAAACACCATAATCCTTTCTATTTCTTTCTAATCTCTCTTTAATTTTAATTTCTTTCTATTTTTATTTATTTTATGACTTGTTAATAAATTCCCTAAGAAAAACTCTCAAACATAATGTTAATTCGTTAATTATGCTTAAATTTCTCAATCCACGTAATGTAATTATTGGAATATATTATTATAGCTAAAATTGCTTATTTATTCACTAATGAGAGCTCTAGTTTAACTGACACCTCCTTCTTTGTAAGTTGTAACCGCTTAATAGAAAATCCATGCATTTACCAATGAAGAAATGTTAAATTACATGTTATGCTTAGGGGTTTTCACGGTCAGTTTGGACTTTGGATCAGATTGAACAAATGTCACTCAAACTACCTATTTCACTTTGGTTGTATATGATTTTACTGCCATTGAAAGTTAGATGTTATTCACTTATTGGATAGCACCAGTGTACCACTACGTAGTGCTGAATTTTCTCTCCTCATTGTGCTTGTGGTGCTATAGCTAGAAAGTCCTGATCACTTTAGCCTTAACTAGATTTTAGATATTGGTGTCATTAGATTAGAAAGAGTCAATTCTTGATTTAGTCATCAAAGGTAGTATTATTAGCTCTGTAATTTAGCATAAGACTTACAAGGGTATAGGATGTAACATTATTCATGCATCCCCAAGCTTGTGAATATTGATTATATTCTCTTCTCCCTTGTTTATATTCCACTACTCTTCCCCACCCACCCCCCCACGCCCCCCCAAAAACAACAAACAACCCTGATTAAATAGTCATTTCCTATAAACACCACCCCAAAATCTTTTTCTTCTTTCCCAAAAAACATATATGTATATCCCAAAGCCAAAAATAAGTGGCAAATGGTTATGTACAGCAACTGCTAATAGATTAGAGGGAGCAATAAATTAAAGCTAATGAGTACTAAAACCAGCAGGTTCTCCAAGTTCTTCCACCTCTTTTGCCAGTTCTTCCACCTTTTTCACCATCTCCATCAATAAGAACATAAAGGTTGCTATTGTATATTCATCACCATTCTCTACAGTTGCTAGCTTTGAGGGAGAAATGACCAAGCTCAGCTCTAGTCTCTTTGACTTCAAATTTGGCACTATTTTCTCTGCATGGCATACTCTCATTTTCAAGATACTCTCTCCAAGCTCTCTTAGAGTACTTGCAAGTAATGAGACAACTGCTTCGCATGGTTCTTTGAACAAGTGTCTCAGAGTTGTCGAGGGCTAATAACACAATTCAAATAAAAGAAATAAGTGATTTTTCAATGATATTAGTTATAGGGTCCATTTGAATACAACTGAAAACTGAAATCTGAAAACTGAAAATACTGTAGCAAAATAATTTTTAAATGTGTGAATAGTGCTGTGAGACCCATTTTTAATGAAAAATTACTGAAAAGTGTAATTTGTGGGACTTGTGAACAATGCACAAGTGCATTGTTCACTGCTGACTTAGTCAAATGTTGCGGCTGAACAAAAAAAAAAAGGCAAAACGCAGACTTGAGGAAACGTGGACGCGCAAACGCGCAATCCAAACGCCCTCATAGTGATATTAAGGATATTACAAAATTTTCTACGTAATCAATATATATATATATATATATATATATAAAAGTAGAGACTTTATGTGGAAAAGCATGAGGTTCTGCCAAGTAGCGTATTCTATACAAAGATAATTGAAGTATTCTCAAGTATCACATCAAAGATAAGAATAAATTAAATATTGACTTTTTATTTTATTTTGGTTCATTATTTCAAGACTTTTCTAATTAAAAAATAAATATTTTTTGTATCATTTGGTTCAATATTTCAAGACTTTTTATCTCTCACACATACACAAAACTCTGCATTTTAATGCACCATTTTCACCTCTTGCACTTCTACCCCTTTATATATATATCTACCCATAGCCTTTCATGTCATACCATGTCAAATACACATAGACAAAAAATGATGTCATTTACCTTCAATCTTTCGACAACACCTACTCAACTCTAACATTGTTGTTTCATCTAATCCTAAACCGTATGAGTTGGCTACAACCAAAGAAGGGAGACTTGCATTTTATATTGAGTAACAACAGCAATTATAGTTTTGATGTTAAAGTCGGAAGTTATGGATTTGTAAGCTTTGTAAATGATGTAGATGTGATTGATTGTAGGTGTTTGAAATGATATTTTGTTTTAAAATTAAAGAGAAAGATAAAGACACATTCTATATCAACTTTTATTCTATAATATTCCTCCAAAGTTTTTTTTTCCTCATTACTTCAATTGAATAATTATAATGAATATATGTGTACAATTTATAATTGTTACTTTTTATGATGAACTCATTACTATAAAGTTCTATAACAATTATGCTATAATATATATACAACATTCTTTAAAATCATCTTACATAAAATATTACAACATTATCCGTGCATCAAGTAGATAACTTACTAGTTCTTATAAATTGATATGTCATCAATTACCACAAAAAAAAAAAAAAAAAATTATGATATTAATTTATTATGGTATTGAAGTAATATAAATTGTATTCATTATCACATCAATTTATAAATTTTTTATACTTTAATTGATAGTAATTTTATCAATTTCCCATAAGTTATTGTGCTAGACCTTTATTGGTTAATTGACTACTATAAGAGCAAATGAATTGAATTATGTACCTGTCTAGGAGATTGAAGACAGCCTTCCATTGAAATGATGGTTGCTGCCAGCTCTCTAAGATGCTCTCCCATCTGCAGATATCTTCCCCAAGGGTAGTGAAGCCCAAATTTTCCATGCCATGGCTCCCATTTTGCAAAATTTGCCTAAAATTAAAATACAGTAGAACTTTCTGAGCATCCTTTTCCCATTTCTTGATAAGATTTATATAAACAAAGATGATAATTATCAATTTTCAAGGAGAGAAAGAACTTAAAAGAACATTAAGAGACTCTGTATGTCTGAGCTTAAAGCAACATTCAGCTAACTTTAGGTCATTCAAGTTCCACGATTAATAGTTAGTAAATATGTCTCTCTTTCTAAGGATAAGGTATATCTTGCATCATTGCTTTCACAAAATCACTGATTTATATCATATTTTCTTGTAGCTTAGAAAACATGCATGTTTAATAGTAATGAACTTTTATGGTGTTTTAGAGGATTAGCTAATTGATAGCTTATTGATATATGATAATTGGAGTCAAAAGAAGAAATATCATACCAGTGACTCATCCTTCGACTTGGAGTATAAGACAGATTTGCAACTACTAGAATTTTTGGCACTGGGCTGACTTTCTTTTTCATTCACAATACCGAAGTATTCTTCCATGCATCCTGCATTAAAAAACATAAATTTTATAAGACAGACTGACATCGTGGTTTACCATATGTAGCTAAAAAATCTACTATATATGTTCTTTTTTGCTTTAATAAAGAAGCTTACCTTCAATAGATCGCGCGAGGTCTTCAAATTTGGATGCTATAGAGTCATGAAGTTCATCACTAGCCCATATTGGGAAGATGAGCAAGCTTATGAAAATGCAGATGGAAAAACCCATTCCGATTGTTAAGAGACGTTCGCGTGCTATTTGCAAGACCTTTACAGCACGTACACCCGATACCACAACTAGATTGAAGGTGAGGATGAAAATCAAGGCCCCGTAGTCATATCTCTTCTTAATTCTTGGGACTAATCGTGCATATGTTGCTGCTGCAGCTGAAAAAAATGAGAATACAGTTATTAAGAAATAGGTTTGATTATGAAGATTAAAGACCTAGCCTACTATGCATATATAGTGGTCATGTTGAGACTAACAATATATATGCATGACGTTTATGTTCTTTGATAACTAATTTAAGCTTTGGTATATTTTGCATGATCTCATATTTGATCTGTCATTACACTTTAAAAACGTTGAAGTGTTAATTTAGTTATTAACTTTTTCCTTTCAGTGAAAGGAAAGCCATTGCCTTTTGCCTAATGAAGTGAATGAATATATGCACTTCTCCTAGGATTATTGCTGTCATGACCAACTAAGCAATGTATACATGGTTCCCTTCTCATATATAATAATAATAATAAGATCTGTATGTTATAAACTAATAAACAGGATGACCTCTATAGTAAAAAGCTGCACTGTAGAATGCCACTTCAGTATCCCACCACCAACTAATAAGCTTCTTTCTCTTTCATTGGTAAGGCACGCATCATCAACAACTGATAACTTATTAAGAAAAGAGTAATTAATTTTTTAGCTTAAAAATTTTGATGGAACACACATAGATAGAGAACTTGGACACGTAAGTGACAAACTAGCTATACTCCATTACTATATCAATGGCATTTTTTTTTTCGACATTTTTTTAATCTTTCTGTTTATAAGAACTAAGTGAACGTTTGTGTGACACAAGTCCCTCATGAAGAAGAACTTGTACTCGAATTCCCTTCCCCATGTATCATAAGCCCAAAAAAAAAGTAAACTATGTGTTACTATAAATAATAACCACATTGATAAGCTATCACTTACCAAAAATAAAAACTAAAATACCAACAACAATGGCGTGACCAATCTTCCCACCAACTTCTTGTGCTAAAGCTGCTGCTAAACACCCTAGCCCACCTCCTAATATGGTTCCCATTCCACGGTTCAAACCCTTGCTTAGTGTAGCACCTGCAATATTATACAAAGGCAGCAAAAAAAAAGAAATTTGAAGACTTGGGACTTTTTTTTAGGGACCATATATATTAGAATATAAATCCATAACAATATGTATGATAAACAAACAAACCTGCATAGAACTCAAAGATGACCACAACAGTCATTATAGCCCACATGGCATTATCTCCAACTTGAACATAAATAGGATCCAAGAGGAAGAGAAGTGAAACCAAAACAAGGGAAACTCCAACTTTGGTACTGTGAATAACTCTTCTCATGTCATGCTTAGTTTTCTTTTCTCTAAGGTAGGAAACAATGGGAGGAAGAGAAAATTGGATCTTCTTATTGTTTTCTCTTAGATAGGAAATAATGGGTTGAAGAGAAAATTGAAATTTCTTCTTCTCTTTAATAGTAACTCGAACTCCCTCTCCATCTGGAATATCTATCACAGCTGAGCCCATATTGGTGATGAATTCTAAACTCTCTTTGTTCTTTCCTCTTTTGACTTGAATTGAGCTTCACTTTCTTGTTGAGAAGTTTGAGTTGGAGTGAAAGAGAAACCATCTATATATATACACATGGCAAACCATGAGAATGCATGTCAAATTAGTGGGTAGATGATTAGCTTTAGCTAGCAACAGTTGAAGCCCGGAAGTGGACATAGGGCCTATGCACTTGAAGCCAAATACATGGCCTATTGAAATGAGGCATGAAAAACCACATGTGAGACTGCATTTTATTTCAATGGGGACACAATAATTTGAACTTAGTGACTCTAGTGGAACACGCTTGCACGGCACGACGGTTCCTTATCATACATGTATTGTTTTGTTTGTGGAGCTTAGTCTTTTCACAACACTACCTCTATATGAAATTCCAAATGCATGCCCACCGTAGAGAGAAATGCATATTCAGCAAGGGCAGAGAGGTGGTGTACTATAGTCTATAATGCATGCTAGTTCTTCAGGTAGGGTTTCCAATTAAATATCCCACTTCTTCTTTTTTCTTCTAAGTAATATATGGTATTCATATATCCCAATACATACATATATATACATACATATTGGTTAGTAGTAGTAGTACTATATCGCACTATATATCGTACTATACGACCTTTAATACATTTATATTGCTTGTAGACTAGAGACACCATACGATATATACCCCCGACAAAATTAGTCTTTCACCAAACTTATCAATTATTATTTTCAATGTTTGTGTGGCTGCAGAACTTGTTGACAAAAGTACCAAGTGCCAGGTTCAATAGGCGATCATTCATATACGACCCTTAATTTATTCATGCCTGCTTCTTATGCATGTATGTTTCATTGGGAATAAAGAATACAAGTAATATTAAGGATATATATTAATTAATTTCATTGATATATGTAATACCAATGAAATTTATTGTCATTTCAATTTATGTATCTTTTATAATAAAATTGATACTAGGTTCTACTAGTAGTAGTAGTAGTATTAAACTAGTTTCATTTCATATGCAGTATATATGTACGGAGTTAAATGAAATATACGGTAGGAAAGCATGCATAAATGTACACGTGATTCTGAGAGATTAGTCAGATTACCTCGGATGTTTATATTTACTATCAGACAATTGTTATATCCGTACTTGAAAATACATATTTTAAAAAGAGGGGGTTGAAAAATGTGTCGGGTGCATTATAATAAGATAAAAAGGCTTAGCCTGCTGCTAATAATAGTGACGAACAATTAGAAAATGACACCACCATTTTTTACTATATAGTGGGCTACGTCGCATTGTGCCACTATTTTTTGTCTGTTACGTGCCCATGTTTGCTAGTATTTTCTCAATTAATTAGTACTCCTGCTATTCATCTATGTTTTAAATTTGTTGATCATAGAAATTTCATATATAATATGAATTCCAGATTATTGGAGATTGGTTCAATTATATGATGGTCAAAAGGTTGCGTACGAATATTAATATTAAACTAATTGATTAATTTAGTGTGTTATTTTAATTAGCAATTGATTTAGAGCACTACCGGAAATCCAGAGGAAGATGAGTTTTTGTTTGGTTTTTTTTTCTACTTTTTCTTGTTTGTTTTTGTCTTCGTTTTGCATAGAACAAGTGAGGAAGGGGACTCAAAATTAATTAGTTCACTGTTGAAGATACATTAGGGAGCCCAAAAACACTTTATGATATAAACCCATAGGAGTCCAAAAACTACTTAGATCTAATTAGTAATTATAACTTAATTAGAACCAAGCAGCCAACTTAATATTAGTGGGATGGCACGAACAATAAACATAACCTAATTTAGTTTTAAAATTACAGGCACATTTTGATAGCATGAAAGTTTGATTTCCCATTTACGTTTGATTCTTAATACCGGTTTAGTTGGAGTATTTCAAATCTTGAAGAGTTTTTTTTTTTTTTTTTTTTTAATTTATTTATTTATTTATTTATTTATCTAGAATCTTGAAGAGTTTTAGATTAATTCTTAACAATTTAAACTTGCAAGGATTAGAATAATTGAAAGTTAACATTTTTGTTTTTCCACTATACTTAAAATTTGATTAACACTGTATTTTTAAAAAATATAAATTTTATTAGTCTAAAATAATCTTCTAAAAACTCATATTAAAAAAAAAAAAAAAAAGCAAATAACTAATTATTTGACAATTATGGATAGTTTTTTAAATAATAATAATAATAATAATAATAAAACCTTTGAACATTGATAAACATCTTATTTAGTGAAGAAATAAATATTTTATTTTCTAAATTTAAACTGTTTGTAGTAAATTTTGAGGAAATAAAACAGAAGTAAAATTTTGAATTAATTAGCAAATACGGGTAATCCTCTCAAATATAGGATATACGAAAATTGACATTTTCTATACCTAAGGGAATTTTAATTCTATCTTTCAGAATTTGATATTTTCTTAGAATTTATAATTCTGCGAATTATATATATATATATATATATATAATGAAGAATCTTTTGACTTGGGCTAATGGATCTTTTTCTTTTTTCTTTTTGAGAAAAGGGTTAATGGATCTATCACTCAACAAACACCGCGTATTTACCGCGGAAATCTTTTTCTTGACTTTAATTTGAAAGCGATTTGGGCCCTTTGCTTTCTTCGCAGCAACTGCCTCGAAATGGAGAAGAACAAAAAAAGATTCGTTGTTGTTGGTAGCACTGTTAAATTTATATTATATATATATATATAACCACTCACACAAGTGTGCTAGCATCATATAGGGTATAAAGTATAAACATGTAATTTTTGCTGAATTTGAGATGGGTCTAAATTCTTAAGAATTTAGACCCATCTCAAATTCAGCAAAAATTACATGCTGACTAGAAGGAACTTCATCAATTGTTGAAAAGGCACCTGGAATGCACATTGTTTATTAATGAATTTAAGCAAAGCTTGCACTATCTTTTTTTCTTGTACGAAAATTGTACCTTCCATGGGACCTTGAGGCACTAATGAGAATCATGATGTCTAGAAGCATTAATTCCCTTTAAATAAATAAAAAGGCAGAGGAGAAAACCATCTTGAATATGTATATAATGAAATCTGACTATCACAATTCACAGGATCAAACGGTCAAATTATATTAATTTTAAAAAATGGGGCTACCCTTAGTGATTGCTTTTTAAAAAAAATTTGAGTGCTTGCCATAATTACTATACAACTCAACCATAACCAGAGTCAGCTATGATATTGACAAAAACCTTCCCGTTGAAAGCTACTGATCTTGGATATGGTTAACCTAATACCATAATGTCTACATTGTAATATCCTTTTTGAGGGAGAGTCATTTGGGATCACATTTTAGTATGCTTCTGATCATTAGAAATGATAAGAGCCTAAGATAAGTTGATATCGGCATGTGAATAAGCATTTCATTGTCATACATAGTTTCAATCAGAAAATGATTGTTACTTTAATTTTGCTGTTTCATACACATTGGAAATTTCGGGGTTAGTCTAGTACGATGTTTGGTTATGTTTAGAAAATAGTGATTAATACACCAATAAAAAAGAGTGAGTTGTGTTGATGCCCATTTTTGACAAAGGGCTCAATAGCAAAAAAAAACCCAACAATATAGAGAATGTGAGAAAGGAAAAATAGTAAGGGAATAAGGAAACAAGCCCAGCAGGCTAAAATGGCAGGATTGATGGCTGGCAAGCCCACAACAATAAAAAATAAAATATAAAAAAGGTAAAAAAGAAGTAAATGGGCCGAGGAAACCCAAAGAATGAAGTAGTAAGCCCATGATAATAAAAAAAAAAGTAAATGGGCCAGAAAAGCTTGGGAAATGAATTAGTAAACTCAATGGGTCAGCCTAAAAACCAATAAGCTCAAAAAGTAATAAGAGGTAAAGATGTGATAATTGGGCCGAGGATGCCCAAAGGATCTAGCAAAAAACCCACGATAGTAAAAGAGGTAAAGGGGAAGTAAACGGGTTAAGAAAGCCCAAGGAATGAAATAATGAATTGGGCTAGTACATCAGGAATGTTGGCCAACAAAGCCCAAAAGGGGTAAAGATGTGAAAAGTGGGCCTAAGAAGCCCTGAGCAAAAGATTGATGAAGAAGTGGGCTAGCATGGCAGGAACATCAGCCCACAAGTTCACATGGTAACACGAAGAAAAGAGAGAAGATAAAGCTATAGCAAGCACGACAAAGTGGCATGCTAGGATCAATAACCAAGAGGCACACGGATGCAAGAAAGAAAAACATGGGTTTGACAAGAAGATGAAGACCTTTGCCCAAGCAATGCCCAATCCAAGAAGGGATAAAAGGCAGAAAACATGAACTCAAAAGTCCACACATCCTTCACGCCACAAAAGATAAACACCAACCAGAACGTACATCAGAATCAAACAAACACGGAGGCAGCAAAAATGGTGTGAAGGTCAGAAAGAAACAAATTTAGACAGAGTGGGGCATGCACAAAGGGTCAGGGCACCATCTACTTGTACCCAGCCAATACATTGGAAGTGGGCCACAAGACAAGGTATTCAAAGGGTGCAGTCTGGCGGTGTGAAGAAAGAGAGAGTCTATTTTGAGCTTCCCACTCAAACTTCTTTGGGAAGAAATGTCCTGCTGGGATGACATCTCACCTAAAAGAAGTAAGTGTGGGCTGGGACTATTTGATGCATGCCATAGAAGTAGGTGATGGAGAGGCTTAATCTTTATCCAGATTAGGGTGGTGAGAAAATAGAGAGAGGTAAGAAACAAGACAAGAAATTTTGTCTAGGAATGGGGAGTGGTGCAACCAACATATTCAGAGCAATGGTAGTGGCTGAGCAGCCGGCAAGCTAGTGGGCAATCTTGGAAGGACACCCATAAGGAGCCAAAAATAGTTGAGGGGTAAAAATGGTAAATTTCACCATGGTAGATAATATAAAAAGTGTTATTTGTGAACAGTAAAGGAGGACGGAGGGAACGTAAAGAAGAAGAGATAGAACAAGAAAGAAAATAGAGAAAACAAAAGAATATACAAAAATCAGAGAGGCATAATGGTAGGAATAGAGGCATGCATCAATAGATTATCTTTTTCTCTCCCTCTTAACAGACCCACTCTCTGAGAGACTGAAGATTGAAGGTTAAACCATTTAGGCCCTTTGTCCAAAATGCGTAACTTCTATGGCAAAAGCCTTCCTCAAGGTTACTCAAATTGGGAATTGTTTCCCTTCTTGGACTTGCATTTGCTGAGAAACTAAACCTACTCTTCGGGCATACACGTTTTTCTTTTATGCTTGTTGGGTGATTGGTTTACCGTTCAGTTAATGAATTGTCTGCTATAGCATTATTTCCATTTGTTGTATTATTCTGCCATAACTTTATTTAGCTACTTTCCTTTGTTTCGGTGTTAATGTTATTTGTTTAGTATTATAGTTGTTCTGCCATACTATATTCCTGTTATAACATCTATAATAGTTGCTCCTACTGTGAGGACGTCGCACACTCAACGCTTCTCCCAAAGCACGTCTATATTGGGACTGCTTGACTTATGCACAAACTGGCCTAAAGTGTATTTCATTTAGGTGAGCCCTAACTCTTTTACCTCAAATCCACGGGTTGCAATACGGCAGGAGAGATCAAAGCCCAACAACACAAAAAGGCCCACCACAAGTTGATTCAAGCTAATTGAGAAAACGAAAAAAATAATAATAATAATAATAGTAGTAAAGAAAGACAAAAAATAACATTAATAAATATAGCAAAAATTTATATCTCAAACAAGAATGTAACAAAAAATATGACTTGTGATAGAATTGAATGGCAAAAAAGAATGCATGTAGTAGATCTTGACTAGTTTGTTAAGAATTTACATCTAAACTTAAAATTTTGGAACTAAAGACTTAATTTTTGTTGTTGTATAATATAGATGCCAAGTTGCCAACAACTTCGAAAGAAACAAGGAATAGGTCATTTCTTTGGTTCAGTTAATTTATAGGTCAAGTTCTATAACTCAAAAGCCATCTATTATTAATTCATACCTTGTTTTCATTTTAAAAGAGAATGTGTAACTTTTTAAGATATCAAACATTTCAAGTTACAAATGTACATTTATATAAATAAATTAATAAAAATAAGTTCATCCAAACGCATTGGTCGAATTAAGGCATAATTTTATTATTATTATTTTTTTTTTGAAAATTATTAAGGCAAAATTTTAAATTGTCATTCAATAGTAAATTTTTCCTTTTTATATAAGATAAAAATTCTAATCTAGGTGAATCTAAGTGTATATGCGTGTAAAATTCTCTCATAGAAACTTGAACCATGACCCTTACTATTCATACTCTACAAAAACTTTGTACTTATGCAGTGACCATCACACCAATAATGCACAGTAGTAATAGTTAACTTTTTAATTATTGATTCTTTTTCTTTTTTAATTTTAATTATTGATCCCGTAGAGGAGATATACGTTCTTCCTTCTTTTGGGTTCTTCGACACCTTTCTTGAACTTTAACTATAGATTCTCAATGCTCATTATCTGGCTGCCAAGGGGTATACATGGTACTTTCCTTGTTTATTTTTGTCTTTTACTTATATTTTCAAGAACAGAGTTGCGCGCTTTGAGCATATCAATCACACATGCTCTTCAATGCTCCTGACGTAAGGCATATTTAAGCATACACATTTTCGTACAGTGCACCTACAATTTTAGGCAAAAAAAATAATAATAATAAAGTCCAATATTAAAAGGGTTTGGTTAAGAGCATACATTAACAATCTATTTTAAGAAAATTTTTATCGAAAAATAAAAAATTGTCAAAAAGTGACCATTTTTTCAACCTTTTCATATAAAAAGTTTTCATATAGAAATTGAAAAAGTGACCACTTTTTCAATTTCTAATAAAAATTTTCCTAAAATAGTTTACTAAACATAGGCTCTAAGGGCATACGTTAGCAAAACTCATATTAACATATTTCCTTGTTCTTTTTCGGTTTTTGACTTATTTTTTTTTTTACAAATAATTTGATACTTATAATAAAGACATAGGACTTGAATTCTAAATGTTTCCATTGGAAATACCAAAAAATATCAATTAATTGAACTACAAAACTCTTTAGCATTTTTAAATTAAGGTTAATGAACTTGATTCACAGTGTATTTAGGATTTTGTAAAATAAATGAATGATATAGAAAAATGAATTTAAAATACAAAGAATTATTGAGATATAAAAAGTAAAAATGAAAATTAAAAAAATAAAATAAAATTCTATTATTTTTGTTATTGTGCTTTTATTTTATTAGACATAAAACAAGAGAGAAAAAAAAAGACTATAAATTAATGGAGTAGTTTATTGACAATTCAGATTCAGCTCAAGGAAAAATTTGTTTATCTTTAACAAACAAGCCGGGTTCAAGTCTAGGTACGTTTAGGTTTTAATAATATACACGTTAAGCTCAAACATAAAAATGTATTCATAAACAAATTCGTGAGTATAAGACTCGATGTAACTATTTCTAATATTATATCTTATATGTATACATGTATAAAAATATACTTGTATAGAGTTTAGTTAGATTATGGAAGTTTGTGAATAAGTATATATATTATAAGATGCTAAACTATTATTTGTAATTTATTATTAATATAAATAGTACATTTCGTAGTAAAATCCAAATATAACTCAAAACAATACCTAAATATTATAAGTTCAAGAATGAAAATTATTTTTCCTAATTAACTCGAACAATATGATTTCAACTATTGTTTAATTATTGATTATTATTATGAATTTATTATTTTGTAAAAAAAAAAAAAAAATCATGATGATTACTTTATACAGGAAAAGAATATGTTAATCATTTTTCTCATAAAAAAAAGTTTGAACTTATTCAAGGAGAATTCAAACACAACTTGTATTCGAAATAAAATTTAAAAAAAGAAAGAAACAATTTTTTAATTTTTAATATTCAATTCGGCTCGATTCCATTTAGACCCTAAAAATAATGGATCATGATCCTCAAAATTGAAAAAATGGACAAAAGTTAAAAAAGAAATGAACCTTTTTATCCAAAAAGGAAGAAAAAGGGAAGTTCATTACGTTGTTTGGTTCCATTCATTTTCTTGTTCCATCAACTACACTCTTCTTCTAATAAGTTGTAAGTTAACTGTACCAGTAAAATAGCTTTTGAAGTCAAGTCCGTGTCACGGAAAACATCCATCCGTACTTTGATGACTTGAATTGAATGATAAAATTTATATTGTTTGATTACCTTTACCTCTATCCATCTTTTTGTGCTATCTAATTGGATCAATATCCTGCTATGTCAGTATAGTTGCTGCACCGTCATTCCACTCGGTAGTCGGTACCTACAGTCTCGGAGTCCAATCACCACCTCGATCTCCCATTTGTGCACCAAAAAATCCAGTTGCTTCCCAAAGCACTACGCTCTTCAAAGCATGTTTAGGCATGTTACTCCATTGTTCTCCAAAATCAAATTAAACAAAAAAAAGAAAAAAAATTGGCATATCATCACACTACGCTCATCGTACTTTTATTATTATTATTATTATTATTATTTTATTTTATTTTTAAGAAGAAAAAAAAAACGTTTTTAAAATAGATAGGATTTAGAGATAAGGCAAGACTTAGGAACAGTACTTATGTGCTATTCCTTAGATTCCTCTCTTAAAATTCTACCATATAGATTTTTTTCCATGAGAAAAAAGTATATTTTTTAGTTAAGAAGTCATATAGCAGAATCTTAAGAAAAGAACCTAAGGAATAACAATTAAAAAGCTGTACCTAAGTTTTGTCGAGATAACTATGGAGTTGGACAATGTCAAATTATGAGTATTTCAAGGATGATGCCAAGGTTTGTGTTAAAATAAAATATATAAATAATTTAAATTTATATATATACATAATCGAGGTGGTGTAAGGAAAGTAAAACTTATCCCCAACCAGTCATGAAGGAGTTCATGGATTAGGATCATTAGATTTTGGGAATTTTTCTATTCATAGTTAGAATGAATAAAGGAGTTCATATATTAGGATCATTGAATTTTTAAAATCTTACATGTTCGCTGCTAAATGAATGAGCATTAAATTTTTTCCATAATATTTTTTATTATTAAATAAATGTTAAAATAACGTTAATCAAAGTTTGTTTAAATGTTGATGATGAGATAAAATTCAAATTATTCTTGTAATATTTAACAATTGAAATTTTCATAATTTTATTTTGGAGTTAACCTAAAAACTTTAAAGTGTCTCAATTTTGAAGGTCGTGGGTTGTAAAGGTTATTTTGGTTTCATTATAATTGCAAGCTACCTCTAGCCTCATATTTTACGCATTAGTCACAAATAATTTGTTCAAAACCATTATGTTTGGGTCAAGAATTTTGTAATTCAATCGGTTGTTATCTCTCAATGTTTTCAATAAAAATATCTAGGGTTTATATATATCCTCCACTCTCAACTATTGAATTATCAAAAAAATAAGTAATAAGGAAAAAAAAAAAATCACCCCACTATATTTGGTAACTTTTTAGTAATAAAAGCCATGTCTAACCTTTAATAACAATAATAAAATTAAAAAAAAGTGATAACAAAAATATTATTGTTTGATGTGTCTTACAACAATTAGACGTGAGATTCGAATCTAGATTCTCTCTATAGCCAAAGCTTGTTAACACATTATAAGACTTATGGCATTATATTGTATGTGTAAACAATTATCTATCTATCTATCTATCTATATATATATATATATATATATATAATGCTCAATATTTATAGGATACTAATCTTATAATAACCCTAGACTACCTTAGATTAATCCTAGGGTCACTATACAAGTAATATAGTTAGGATTACAAATTGTACAGTATGTACTTAAGCCTTAGACATTCATATATTCTTAAGAGTACTCACATCTGATTTTGCATCTTTAGGGAAAGTATCTCTTTAAAAGGCCACTTTTTCTTTTTTTTTTAGAGATAATTACAACATGCTACTAATCTCGCAACTCGAACCATTTCTCTTCTAGACCTCCAAGCACTTTGTGCATGGAGAGATGCCAAATCAGCTACAAAGCCTTTGGCTAAAAGACCACTTTTTCTACTTTAATTAACTACTTACTCCCACTCGCTATCCCTTCGTAACCCCATAAAAATATTCTTTCCTTATAAATATTTATTAGTTTTATCTTCTCTTTAAATCAAGTAAAATTAGCATCAACATTTAAATATTTATTAATTTTCAACATTTAAATCAAGTAAAATTAGTATCAACAAACAGCCTCCTCCATTTTTTTTTTCTTGAAAAGAATAAAAAAGGATGTTAAAACTTGTTACGCACATCAATCCAAAACCATTATACCAAGGCCATAAAGTGTAGATTATAACAGACAAATCCCTCGTATCCATCTACCCACTTAATAAAAACCATTGCAAATAAAAATTTTAAAACACAAATCTTGAAAGTTGAAACCAGAAAACTGAATAATTGGACAAAATAGGAGAGAGAGAGAGAGAGAGAGAGAGGAAGGCATGAACAAAGGAGACCTTGTTGGAGCTGCAAACAAAAACGTTGATCTAGAAAAAGACATTCTTATCTTATTTGACCATACTGTCGTTGCAAAGTCGCTTAATTACCCATATCACCGCCGCTGAGAGAGAGAGAGAGAGAGAGAGAGAGCTAGAGCTACACTCCTTTGTAACAATTAATATTGAGCAATGTAACTTTTTGCAAATTTTTTAACAGTGAAATTAACAAAATTAGGTGTGGATATTTTTTTATTTTATTTTATTTTTTTGGTGATTACTAGCTTTAGGTGCATAACATCCTGTATTTAGATCCAAGAAAAAACTATTGTAAATCCTGCTTCATGTAACAAGTGATCATTACACACAAAACATGATATTAAAATCCTCCCATATGAAGTTCATGAACTTCTCAATGATAGTTTTTAAAGTTCATTAGTTTGATTACACACATCAATCAAAATTGATATATGATGCTATTAATAAATCAACTATATACATTTTAAAATAAAAATTATTATCACATTAGATTTACACACTTCCTAATCAATTCGAGTCTAAAACAAAATCATCATTAATATAATTAGATTGTATGAAGAGATTGTTAGACAATGATATAAAGTATATAGTTTGATTAAAGAATTAACGTATAAAGAGGAATGGAAATAAAATTCAACCAACATATAGACGAGAATAATGACTTATTGCACCATTTCATTTCCTTGTCCCTAATGTAATTGATTTTTTTCCTAACAACTTGCAAAGATGGGGGGCCAAATTGGACTGCGAGAAAAGGGGCACTTTGTACGATTTAAGATTCAACAAGGCAATTGAGATAATATCATATATGACTGAAATTCCATCAGTTGATGTGACCAAGTAGCATGTAATATGTGTTAACATTTTTCAAATTGATGAAATACACGTAGAAGATGCTGGTTAAAGTGGAGCAATAATAATAATAATAATAATAAATTATTATTATTATTATTATTATTATTCGATAGTTGAGACTTGAGAGAGAAAATTTTGAATTCTGAATATCTCTGCTAAACCCTAATCTTAATTAATCTTGCCGTTGAGTAGTTCTACTAATTTCCCGTCTTTGGAGAAATCTGTGGTTACTATGCTAGTGTCAAAATATGAGATAATAATCAGTAAAAAGTTAAACATTTATTCAAAATAATAAAAATTATAAAGATATTTTTTTAATGAGAAATAATTATAAAGAGTTAAACATGGATGAAACCAATTATCTTAATAGAAGAACGAAGGGGCTAAGTTCCACACTGCTAAGAAATGAGTAAGAATGCATGTTTATTGTTAGAGCACATAAGATTGCAAAGTCTCTACAGGTATATAGACTCAGGCCTATTGTCATTTACTTGTAAATCACCTATATATGTTACTTGTACTCTACGATCATGAACCATATTAATAATAATTAATAAAAGTTAGAATCTTTTTTGTTTGTTGTCAATGATGTTCATGAAATTTATAGGATATATAATAAGATGTATTATTCTCCCTTCATTCAAATTAGTGTCAAGGTCGAGTTTGATGTCAGATCTCTTATGCAAAAAGCAAAGAATAAGTTAAATTTGTAGAATACATAATACAACCTATCGATTCTTTAGAAAAGAATAATAATTTAAGTTAAAATAAGTTTTACTATTACTTTAGAGTCTGGTTAAAAACTTTAAACCTCGTAAAACAAATTGTAGAATTATTAATTGAACGCATAAGTGTGATAATGGCATGGGCGGCTCCACTTGAAGCCTAGGGGTTCAAATGAACCCCTTGAACTGACAAAAAAAATTGTTTTAACCCCCTAAAATATAATTTTGAACGCTGATTCTATTTTTTCTTTTTTAAGTCCAGCTGAAACAAACTTGAATATGATCCTCTTAATAATATCTTAGTCTTTCTAAACACACTCACACACACACATACAAACCCAATAACAAACCAATTTGATCTAAAATCTAGAAAAAATCAACAACAAAAGTAAAAATTTTTTAAACTTAAAGCTTAGAAAATTAGATCTTAAAAAATTTGAAATAAATTAATCAAATAAGAGATCAGTGGATGAATGATTGTTTGGCTATGTATATTGAAAGAGATGTAGATCACAACATTTATAATGAAGATATCATGCAACAATTTTAAAATATGAAACCTTGTAGAAACAATTGTAAAACTTCATGTATTTGGGTTTGTGTGTGTGTGTGTGTGTTTTGGTGATATCAATATATTCAAGTTTTATTTTGTTTTAAATTTTGTATAATTTATGTTACTTATTGACCCTCTAAAAAATAATCTTGGAGCCGCCAGGTAGGCAAGAAATTACCCTAAACATGCGCAATTGTTTTCAGCAGCCAGTATTTGATTAAAGGAACAAAAGTGTATATCTAACAAGAACAAAGTTCAGTATAACAATTATTAACTGCAAGAAAGAATGATAGGGTAATAATAAAATTCAACTATAAGATTAATAGCATTATCATTAGGAGTGCTAAACATCTCATTACTTGCTTTCTGTCTCCTATCTTCTTGAGTAAGTGCTAAATGAGTTCTCCATTTATTTTGTAAACCAACATCTCTAGCATAATTCTGTTCGTGTAACTAGACACTAATAACATACCATCACATCATCAAATAAATAAATATATATATTTATATTTATATATATAATATCACTAATTAGAGTGAAAGAGGAAAATATCTGAGATTAAAACATATAAAAAAATAGTATATGCATTCTTTTGGTTTCGAAATGTTGAGTCAAATGAGTTGTTAAATAAGATTAAAAGTTTTTTTTTTTTATAGAGATAGTTATAATATGTCTCACAATTTGAATATTTTCTCCTCCTAAATTCCCAAACACTTTGTGTAATTGAAAGGGTCAATTCAACTACAAAGTTACCTTCTATGATATGAGATATTATTAAAATACACTCTCATTGCAAAATTGACTTTTCAAATTCTTGTGGTATTTAAAATAATTCAATTAACCCTTCTGTTATCCTCGTTTCTATTGGAGAGAAAATAATCACGTGGGCATCACGTTATAACTTACTTTCACCTAACATATATATCCACTTGGTCATTTTTTGTCCAAGTAAATTTAGCAAAATGGTCAATTGCATTATCTTAAATACCACAAGGGTTTAAAAAAAAAAATTTCGAGTAAACAGTAATACTTATTAGAACACACACGAAAATAGTAATAATAGTATTTTAAATCGAATTTATAATACATTACATAACCAGAGTACAACTACAAAAGAGTCTAACCTTTGTAGTTGTAGATTAGGGGTGTGTATTTAATAATGAGTCATACCATGATAGAATATATTTATGTTTTTCTCTATGTGTTTAGTATAAAGAACAGAAAAATGGAATGATGAAATTTTAAATACTATTATACCCTTATTATAAAACTTGAAGGATTGAAAAGTGAGTGGGTAATTTTGCAATTTTCTTCTTAATGTCATTTTCCCTCCTATTTTCTTCCCAATTTGGATGGAAAAAAAAATGGTAAGCTCAAGTGGAAAACTCTAAACACCCATTTTTCTTTCCTATATCCCTTTTCACTAGAATTAAACATTGAAAAATCACACATTCCTCTAATTTTTTTTCTTCCTCTATTTTCTATCATCTTCCTTTTCTCCCCCACAGTATAAGATTAATATGAGGGGCACTTGATTAATGGATTTTACTTCACAAATTTCTTTTCCCTAAACTGAATCTTTCCTTTTTTATGCACATTATTTTCTCGGGATTCTCTTTAAGAACTGGTTTCTAGTTGTTTCTCTTGATACCAAACAACAGGAAGAGCTAAGATATTTGATCACAAAAACATCTATAATCTAGAAGGAAATGACTTTGTGTTTAGCAAATGGAGCCTTAACCATGGCAGCACCAAATGAGGTTAGCCTTTGATCTCTTTTGTTTGTGAGATAAGACACTAACAAAGTTTTAAAAATGCAAAAAGATAGGACAAATGACAAGTGGAGAGTCCACTGAAAAGTCATGAAATTTCTGCTTCCGCTACTATAGAAAATGGAATGCTCGGCTCCGAGGCATATTGCCACTGATACACAATGCTATTATTATTATTTTAGCTTAAGTTAGGTATTTGTCCAGCACTTACTTTTGTTGCTCAAATTAATAGGAAGCTATTGCAAGTTTGAAAGGAGAATGTGTATTGCCCAATTTAAGAAAAATATCATACAATAGTGCATGCGCACAACCATAAGATAAGGAAACTTGTTGCATCCCTCATCTTGACAAAGACTATACAATTTTTGCAAATATCCCCTCCCTTTTTTTTTTCTTTTTTTTCTTTTTTTTTGAATTTGGTAGGAGGACAAATTAAGTTCGCCTACAAACCAGTCTAGCTGCAAATATAAATTTATACGTATTAACTAATAGTGTGTGTGTGTGTGTGTTTTTCACCCTGTGAAAATGAATCTATGGACTCGTAGCCTAAAGGCACTATCTCTTCCCTTGTCTCCGGTGTCATGGATTCGACCCACCTCCCCCTCCCTTCCCCAAAATTCAAATAAATAATATATATCTTAGGATGGGCCACATATTGGGCCTAGAATTAAGCCCACAAAAGATTGGAAACTGGAAATGGGCCCTGGTCAAGCCTAAATGTAGCACTATTTCAATAGAGGACTAGGCCCGAGTCTGCCTTGTTAGACCCAATGGGCCAAGGTGTTTGGGCTGGTACATGGACCACTCTAACAATCCTGTTGAATAGTCTCACCAGAAAATCAAGTCAAAAGGGAGATACATGAGAATGGCTGGTGAGAAGGTTAGAAGGGAATACAATTAAGAAACAATTTGGGACCGTCAATTTTATTGTACCTCTTGAATCAATGGACCACTCTGTTATTCTTGAACCAATGTGTGGTACATCATAAATGAAATATTTATGATTGTTTACTTTATATTATACATCAAATTACCATGTGGCCAATGACGGTGAATTTATCGGGACAATCTGACCTGTCGTTGGCTACTTGGCTGACAGTAAACATGTGGAAATTCTTTTGTTTGTGGTACTAAATAGCTTGAACTTTTATTGGGCTCAAAGTACATGGCTACCAATTTGGGGATGACTTTTTTGAAAAAAAAAAAAAGAAGAAGAAAGAGGACATATAGATTTGAACCACTCAAGCAATTGATCCAATGTCCACAAAAAATAAAATCATAAACCAAAATTATTGATTTTTTTTTTTTTCTTACAAGAAGTTGGGAAAGAGAGATTCAAATCCATGTCTTTCAAATAAAAGTACCACGCAACCCGCCTGAATTACAAGAATTAATTATTATTATTATTTCAAGTTTAAAAATACTTCCTTTTCACACACACACACACACATATATATATAAAATAAAAAAATAAAAAAGAGTTGAAAGAAGGAAAGGAACTTCCATATGTCGAAGGGGAAAAAATTAGCACTTGACATGGGTTGTATGAGCCTTTAGGGATGGATGGCTAGGCCTAAACCCAGCACATAGTTCAAGCTAAAAGCTGTCTCAAATGTATAATTATATTGTATGAAACTATTGCTAAGTAATAATTATGTTGTAGCATGAAACTATTAAGCGTAGTAAATGATCTAGCAAAGAAGGGTAGTTGAAGCAGTTTGGACCCATGAAGGCTAGTAAAAGCATTTCTAGGAAAACCCAAGGTATAGATTCACCACACATACTATAAAGTTAGGATTTTACTAATGTGTGCTCTTAGGGCACACATTAATTTTCATTTCTGGAAAAAATTTTCTCGAGAATTGAAAAAGTAATGACAGCTTTTTCAATTCCCGAGAAAATATTTCCAAAAATAGAAAGTTTAACGTGTGCCCTAAGGGCACACGTTAACCGGACTCATAAAGTTATTAAGTGAATCTATATTTTAAAGACATATACTAGGACTAGTTGCAAGTCTTGATTCCAAGAAATTGGGTTGTTCCTTCTAATTATACCATGCCCCTATGATATTCAGCATGTAAACTTTATATGAAAAAACCATAATTGCATGCATCCATCAAAATTTTTTAAAAGCTTTTTGAGACATACCTACTATCCTTAAACTAACTTATAACTCCATGCATATGCATGAATATACTTAAAAATATACAATAAGATGCATAATATAATTCTTATATGTATAGTTTAAATACTATTGATAGTCATTTTTATATTTTGTTAACTCTTTTAAAAAATTTTTAAGGATATTATTAGGTATAAATTGTAAATTGTTTATGTTTTTTTATAAAAAAAAAAATTATTGTGAAACACTTTTTATTTTACGATTCATTTATTTTAAACTCTTTGGTTTTTGTACTTAATAACTCACTTGAATGAATATTTATGATGTGGTCCCATATTTGATTCTAAAATTAAGAAATAAAACTCTTTAAGAATAAATAATTAGGACACATGGCTATTTGGAATTCTAATTTGAATTTCTCTCAACTTCACCTATTATTATATATATAGATTGGAGTAGTACATGGTTTGTTGGAAAATTTTAGAGTTGAACCATTCTTTTGTTCTCTTTTCTTTAAGTATGTTGTCCAGATTAGAAAGTTAGATGAAACAGGTCATTTCAAAGTGCATAGTAAGAACTATTACATAGAGATTATAGAGCACTGGCCAACCCTACAACGGTTCTGCTTTTGAAATTCTGAGGGGGGTGAAAGAAAGCATTATAGACTATAGTGCTTCAATGTTTTGTATTTCTGATAAATGGCTCATTTTCTTTTGCAAATGCCAGTCATATATCCCATTTCAAAATTTACAAAGGTAAATGTCAACAAGAATAAGGACTTTTTTGTTTAATAATTAAATTGTTGTAAGTCAAGAGAGGGAATTTGAATCAATTCTCTTTTAGGAAAGAGACCAGGCCATAACACTAAGTTAAAAGGGTCATGTAGTATCTTACTATTACTAATGTAGGGTCACGATTTGTAGCCCAAGCCCAAAAAAGATGGGATGTAAGCCTAATGAGCTCAATACAATAAATTTGTAGAGCATGGGTGAAAGAGCTGGACTATATGTGAATTGAACAACGGCCAGTTATGATTTAAGGGATGAGTAAGCACAAAAAACACACTTAGAACTTGATTAAGTTGGTGTCTGAGGAGATTAATTAGGACTTGAATTGTATTTGAAAGTTGTGATGATCTAAAGTACTACAGTAACCTTTCTTCTCTCCTTCTTTCTTATATTTTTTCGATCCCCTCTTATGGGAGATCTTTTACATTATATAGTTCCCTTCAGGTCATTCTGACTGTACACTTGTTAGCCATCTAAACCTTCACTTGGGTACATATCCCATCAAACATCCTTTTCTGGTTCTCTGAGTGGTGGTAGTCGAAATTGTACTGTTCAGAGGTCTTCTCCACATAAATGCAGCCAGAAAAGTTGCTGCGATACACTTAATGCGGTGATAGCAGCTTTTCTTTAAGATATTTCTGTATTCTTATCCTCTTTGTACGTGCCTGAAATTCGTCCTTATTGTTAGAATTTTATGAAGGGTCACCTACACCGTCTAACTACAAGCTTAATCGAAGTTTGTCATATCTGACGAGGGGATACTCCTTGAACAACACTTCCCCATTCATCTCCCACATAGCTCCTGACCTTGATGTCTATAAAAAAAAACCATTTATTCCTCCTCGGACGTACTCTAGTTCTTGGACAAGGCTCAAGGCCCACTATCCAAATTTGGGCTTTTACCCCCACAACTAAGTTACAAGAAACCTAAGAATTATGTGCACAAAGTATTACCTTAAAAACTAAACTTGTCATATTTATTTCAATGAATCTGACTTGTAACTGTGTCTTAGTTCTATGTCAATAATAAAGGGTAATTGAGTCATGTCTTGTTCATCACAATACATAATCAACTAAGTAATATATGTCTAAGTCTTCTTAAAAAAGAAGTAATATGTACTATGGGGGCAAAGACCTAAGTTCATGTATTGGGTCTTAGGCCTTATCCGAGGACGAGATGTGTCTGAGGAGGAGCAAATGTTTATTTTTAGACTTCAAAGTCAAGAACCATGTGGGAGATGAATGGGGAAGTGTTTTCCGAGGAGTATCCCCTTGTCGGATACGACAAACATCGATCAAACCTGTGTTTAGGCAGTGTAGGTAACCCTTCATGGAATTTCAACGATAGGGATGAACTTCAGGTACGTACAAAGAAGATAAGAATACAGAAATACCTTCAGGCACATACAAAGAAGATAAGAATACAGAAATATTTTAAAGAAAAGCTGCTACCACTGCATTAAGTGTATCACAGCAACTTCTCTGACCGCATTTATGTGGAGAAGACCTTTGAACAGTACAATCTCAACTACTACCACTCACAGAGAACCAGAAAATGATGTCTAATGAGACACGTACTCAAGTAAAGTTTTAGACGGCTAACAACTGTACGGTCAGAATGACCTGAAGGGGACTATATAATGTAAAAGATCTCCCATAAGAGGGGGTCGAAAGAAAATAAAAAAAGGGGGGAGAGGAAGATTTACTGTAGCACTAAAGATTCATAGTTTTCAAGAACATTTCAATACATAATTAATCTTCTCAGACAATAATTCAATCAAGTTCTAAGTGTGTTTTTGGGCTAATTCATCTCTTAAATCTTTTCTAACCGTTGTCCAGTTCACATATAGTCCAGCTCTTTCACCCACTCTCTATAAATTCATTGTATTGGACTCTTTGGACTCATATCCAATAACTTTTGGGCTTGGGCTACCAAGTTGTGTCCTTACATGTACCAATTGCCAAGAGTCATGTAATTTAGTGACACTTTTTAATCTCTATCCTAAGAGATTAGTCTAGTGATTCCATTAGATATTGGGTTCGTCTTCTAACCAACACGTTGAGACCACCTATAAGGAAATCCTACCTATAAATAAATATTCCAACGTGCATGAGATGGAAGAACTACACTAATGAATCATCACCTCTTATTAATAAGGCGTAATGCGAAAGTCAAGTGCTCTAAGAACCTCATACTAGTAATTAAGGCGTAAATAATGCTATACTATCACCTTCAATTAACAATGCTAGGGCTAACCACCGCATGCCCTTGGTGCGATTGTCACTCCACAAGTATAAGTGTTTGTTGGGTGCGGGAGGTAAGGATCAGGGTTCAAGTCTCCAGGAGGGAGTTTCACACACATATATACTTAGATTAGGCTATAATAGAAATTCTATCTTGTATAAAAAATAAATAAATAAAATAAATAAAATAAATAAATAAAAAACAATGCTAGGGCTAAGCCATAGAAATTAATCTATGATTGGTTGGGTTCAGTTCATGAACCGATCATATAATCAAAGCTATACCTCAATTATCTTTATCTCTATATTAATTGTACGTAATAGTCTGCCAAAGTGTGGATAAACAGCAGAGTCAGTGTGGACCTAATATATATATTAGGGTGGCTTACTGTCTCTCTTGCCCACTTCATGACCTCTTCAGCCATATGGGCAGCTCTATATATAACCAACCACTTATTTTATTGTAATAATTAATGCGTAGAAAATGAGATCTTCAAACTATATATTAAGTTGTAATTAATGTAATATCACTTCCACATAAGTCTACTACACGGACACCATTCTTATTCTGCACTAATTACAATATGTTATCTGAACAATTGTGAATTTTTTTGTGTCGAAGTTGTTGTTAATGTAATCCTTAGTGTTATTGGGCTGTGATTGCATTATATTTACTCTAAATGGAAAAATGAAGAGGCTAGTAGTTTGACTCCATCTATCTCTGTTTGCATATGTTCCTACATATTCTAGCATCAGTCTCTACTTTACTAGTGCACATGAGGGCACTGAAAATAAACAAATTAATAAACATATTGAACTTTCCCTTTTGGTTGAAACAGAAACATACTTAACTATCAGCAGATCTCAAATCTCTAATATGGTATGTCTTTATCAGCATGTGAAATTTATACCTTCCAAACACAAAAGACACGAACTAATTAAAAGTGACTCGGTATCCCAAATCTGTAATGGTATGTGTTTGCAAATTCATGCCTTTCAAACTCAAAATAAGTGAACTAATTTGCCTCAACTTTACCAGTGCATGTGTGCACTGTCAATAAACAAACAGTAAATAATATTAAACTTTCATTTTCGGCTGAAACAGAAACATACTAAACTTTCAAAAGGCCTCAAGTCTCTAATGGTATGTGTTAAACATTGGTAAACAAAATGTTATCAAATTTATAAACCTACGTGAGGCAATTAAAAGTGACTTGGTAGCCCAACTTTTATATGGGCTTGATCATTAACTAGTTGGTCGTAGGATGATCCGGGCTAGAATTTTATCTCAAAGTCAAAGCTGAACTAACTTTTCAGCTGGGCTATTGTTTAACTTCAAACTTTTCGTCAAGCTCAAATCTCAATGATACCAAAAAGACAATCTGCGATGCATAATTAATTAATGATCATTGTGTGACTAATGCGTATGATAAGCTCTAACAAGGTAAAACTAATTTCTTCAAATTATTTAGAATTTTTTTTTTTGTGTATATTCTTTTGATGTTATAACTTATATGGCTCAATTTATTAGATGAATATTTTAACAAATGTAACATTATATTATATAATTTTCTCATAACCTTCAAGGTTGTAAGATATCATAATCATATAATAATGACTATCATTTCTATAAAATGATAAAATTTTAGTATATTTTTAATTTTAGTAATATAAAAAAAATACACATATAGACTAAATTACAATTTTAGCCCCTTTATTTTTGGGTTTGTTTTCTTTTCAATCCCTTATATTTTAAAATTTTCATTTTTTATTAAAAAATCTTGTAATTCAATAAGATTGTCAGATCTCTCTTATGTAGTCGACATTTTACGCATTAATTAATCTAAATCAACTTTTATATTTTAAAAAGGATTGGGTTCAAGTTTAACCTAGTGTAATTTTAAATAATGTTACACCAACCAATAGTTTTTAATTGGATGTAAATTTTGACAAATTCACCGTTATATTACATTATCTTCATATATTCTCCACGTTTACAAAATTTCAAGGTGATCAAAATATCAATAGCCATATCATCAATCAATTGTTTAAATTTAAGTTTTTATAGTTTGAAATAATGCATAAAGGATTAGTTTATGGATCAAATGGTAAATTGCATCTGATTGGAATGAAATTTGGCATCATGTATGTTAAGAACATATAAAACATGTAATTCAACAGTTGGATTTTCAAAATATAAATTTAATAATAAGTTATTGAGCAGTATAACATTACTTATTATTACACTAGGTGTAACTTGAACCCAACCCTTTCAAAAATATAGAAAACATTAATGAAATAAAATTATATTTTTTTCCCTTTGTAGAGGGCCTTTTGTGTTATGCTGGGTTGGGCTGCCCCCTGTGGTACTAGACCCAAATTGTTCTGAGTAAGGGAATTGAGACCAGTCCAACTGCAACTCAACTTGGTCCAGCTTGTGCGCAAATTATGCCTTGTCTGCCAAGAACATGCTTACGGCAGGCAGAGCTGTTTTTTAATAAAGAAAAAGCAAGTTAATAAGTGGTCAGCACATGGGTCAATCAAGAGAAGAATGAAATCAGAGCAAATCCAGTCCGCAGGACCAAGACCAGAGAGGGAAGAACGCTTCTTCTCAACGCAATCAACCTCTTAGGGAAAATCCTGCCGTGAAAGTTAAGCACTTTGAGGGAAGCGAATCTGAATGGTTGGTGCCCAGAGGAGAACCCCTTCTTTTGCTTTTGGCAGAGAGCAGGATTTTGAGAGGGAGATAGGGAATCTACTCTCTGTTTTTTCCTTTCTTCTTTCTTTGTTTTTTAGTTTTCCTCTTATCTTTTCTTTCTTTTCTTTTACGCCTGTTTTCTATTTCGTGATTCCTCAGAGGTGATCCCCCTTTCCCTGGGCACAGCAAGGGTCTCTTTATATAGTGTTTGTCATGACTAGATTTTACTATTTTAGCCCTTAACCACCTTTGTCTGGTCTGTGTGTATTTACCGACCACTACTGGTCCGTCTATGTGCCACTCCCCATCTCCAGACAAAGGGAAGCTATTTTATTTATTAGTCTGTCGTGGCATCCTTTCCTGCCACGGTGTGGGTGCTCTCTCTCTCTATCCCTCATGGCATGCACCTAGTGGTTCTAACTCAACCTTGCTTCTTTTGGGTGGTATGTCATCCTAGCAGGACGTATCCCCCAAAAGAGCTTGAGCAGGAACCACAAAATAGGTTTTTTTCTCTCCCCACCGCCAAACCATGCCCTCTTACCTCTGACCCATGACCCCACCATGTCCCATATTGGCTGAGTACAGGCTGGTGGTGCATAGGCCTTGCGCGAGCCTCCCTTTCATATATGTCCAAAATCTGTCTGCCGCTCTTGCGTTCGCCGCAGTCTGGAGGCTTGCCTGTACAATCTGCCATCCTTTTTTGTCCTTTTATGTGGGTTGCTTTATGATTTCCCGCTCCCCTTTGGTGCAAGGCTTTGCTTGATGTTGGGTTTTGCCTTCTTTCAGTCTATTCTTTGATTGTCATCATTTCCTACCATATTACTCTGTCATTCCTACTACAATGACTCAATCCTGTTGGACCTCTTTAGGCCTGCTATTCATTCTTTCCCAGTGGCTTAGCATAGCCATTGTTTTTCTTACTTATGGGCTCCTGTGTCCCTTTTGTTTTCTCTTGGGTGACCTTGGCCCATTTTCTTAACTCTACATTCTCATGGGTTTTTACTAACTTCATTGGGCTTCCCAGCCCAATTACCTTATCCTCATCCTTGGGGTTCATGAGTTTGCCATTAGCCCCTTACTTTCTTTACTTGCATTACTTTAGGCCTGCCATGACCCATTCTCACTTTTCTACATCATATACTGCCCATGGATTTGCTATTTCTCTCTTTCTGGGCTCCTTTAAGCCCATTTACTTCCTCAAGACTCATTTGTTTATTTCATGGACCTGTGACCCATTATTCATACCGCTTGGGCTTAATGGTTTTTTCTTTTTGTTTACCAACTCTTTTCCTGCCCATGTCTTTCGGCTCCTTTCTCATTTATCTTCCAAAATGACCATCAACACCCTTTTCTTAAGGATTTTTGGCTTTGATTCGACGAGTGAAAGGCTTGGGGATGACAAAGACATAGTGAGGTAAGAGAGAGAAAGGGAGTTTAGTCACGATATAAATCAATGAAAAGAGGAGAGGAGAGGACTCCTCAAAACTTTAAAAAAAAAATCAACAAATTTTGATAATCTAGAGAGGGTTTGGGGAAATTAAATTTTGGGAGGATCTTGAGAGGTTTGGTATTTGCCTAGCAAGTTAAGAGATTTAAAGGAGGATTTGAGATGTATTTTTTGGAAGATTTGGAGTGAGGTGGGAGTGTGGTCACAGTGAGCATGTAATGGTGCAAGGTTGAGAGAGAGAGATTATTTTTAAAGTCATTCTTTCTTGCATGAATTTAATGGGCTTAAAACGTCATTTTAAAATAATGAATTTGGATAGGAGGACGATATTGGAGACAATACCAAATGTGAGAGACGAAAATAAAACTTTTTTTTAACATAAAGAATCAAATAGAAGGTTTCTCAAAACAAAACAAAACAAAAAAAAGAATCAAATAGAAACAACTCAAACCATAAAAGGAGCAAAAGTGTAATTAATTAGTCAAAAACATAAGTGTATAAGTTGGATATATAATAAATGCTATTTGATTAAATATGAAATTTGACATCTTTGCTAAGAAAATTTGTAATGTAGTCCAATAATAGGGTTGATCATAATCAATTGATAGTTATTAAACAATATAAAAATAACAAAGAATTGTGTCAAGTATAAGTTGGTGGAAAATGGTTCTCTTCAAACTAATTTAAAGAGAAACCCATCAAACCCATCAAACTCTTCATATATCTTTTTATTATATGTGTATTTTGAAACTCTAACTATTTGATTACATGTTTTTTTTATATCTTCCATTCTTGTAAAATTTCAAGAATATCAAAGATTAATAGTTATATCAACAATGACATGTTTAAATTTCAAGTTTTTATGGTAAAAAATTATGCATAAAAAATAAGTTTATTAATTGAGTAATAAATAATACCTGATTTGAAAGAAATTTAACATGCGTGTTAAGAACACAAAAAACATGCAATCTAAGGATTAGATTTTCAAAATTCATATTCAATAAAAAGATATAGAATTAATTTGAAGGTTTAGAGAAAAACTCTATCCTAAATTGATTGCTTATGTGTTTTAGTTTTTGGTTCTCCTTCCATTCTCATTTCAAGAAAGTAGGTTTCAAATTTCAACTAAGAGATCCAATTAAACAATGGCCCCTTTTTTCCACTTCCTTCTCCATTGCCTAAATTGACTTTATAAAAGAGTCACTCTTTTCAACAATCAAGCAGAGTCTTAATCAAGTATTTATTTTAGAGTAGATTTTGAGTTTTTTTAGTACATCATCTACCCTTCCCATTCTTTAAATTAACTGACAAAAAGAAAAAGATAAGTACACCCTTATCATTAGGGTGAGGGTATCAAACCAGCAGTGACCCAATTATTTAACCATTTTCTTGGGGTCATCTTTAATGTAGGACACCACCCTTTTCCCTTGACCATGGCAATAATAATTTCTTCTTGTCACATTTTTAAAAACAAAACACTAGTTGCACAAAAGAATCACAGACATACTTTCAATGTGCTCACCTAATTAGCCGAAATTCATAGTTGAAAATTAATGGCTTTTTCACTAGTCATTAGACCCATATATATCATGTGAATTTTGCCTAAAAACACAATCATTTTTATAAAATTTTCACAATCTAAAATGATTGAAACATACTAAAAGTTGTATCAAATATGAATTCAGATTATATGTATGTATATATATATATGATATTTATGTTCTAACAAACATTAGTCTTGAGAAATTAGAGAGAAACTAGAGCTACTATAATCTGACAGGTGGGTGTGGAAGTATTGGTGAGTAGTAACCTCTACCCAATGCAAACTCGTTTTCTTCAACTCCAACGCTCAGTCTTCGCTCTTCAAATATCACTCTCACTTACCAACACAACACACAAACGCGCGCACACAACTAACAAAAACCCACACAAAATGACATGTATCAGAACTGTCTGGTAGACCGACCGGTCAAAACCCACATATCTCTCTCTCTCTCTCTCTCTCTCTCCTATGTCAAACACACACAAACCCTAACCACACTCTCTCTCTATTGAATATTTTTAGCCATCAACCTAGTCTAACGACCCTTCAATTCTATCATTTGGGTGTGTGTTTGTGTATTTTTTTTGTTTGGATCATCAACCTTTACAAAGTTGTAGCACTTCTTGGGCAACTCACAGATCTTCCTCAAAGTCATCTAACTTTTTTCCTCTCTCTCTCTCTCTCTCTTTCTTCCTCACCTGCAGGTCTGCCATATTACCTTCTCTTCTTTCCTAAACTTCTTCTCTCACTTTCTTCTCCTTCTTTTTTTTATTTTTTTATTTTGGGATTAAAGGGGTTTTGATTTTTTAGTTCAAGTGGCTAATTCTCCTTTCTGTCTATTTACTATCTTTGGAATCCAAAAGTGATTTTCTTTCTTTCATTTTTTTAGTATTTCTTTCCTTTTCTTTTCTTTTATGAGTTGATATTTGATAGAAAAGGAGATAGAGTAGGTTTGGTGCTTGAAACTCAGCTGCAAGCATGGCTGCCCCGCCAAGTAGCCGGCTTCAAAATATGTTACAGGCGGCAGTGCAATCGGTTCAATGGACTTATAGTCTCTTCTGGCAACTCTGTCCACAACAAGGGTAATTATAACTAATTAATTAATTTCGAGCAACAAGAAAACTTTTTGATCAAAACCCATTTCTCATTATCAATTATGTATGATTATGGTTGCGTAATTTGGGGTTGTGAGATTTTTTGTTACTCATTTCTTGATGTTTATGATGGCCCAGGATCTTAGTTTGGGCAGATGGGTATTACAATGGAGCAATTAAGACTAGGAAAACAGTGCAACCTATGGAGGTTAGTGCTGAGGAAGCATCCCTTCAGAGAAGCCAGCAGCTAAGAGAGCTCTATGATTCCTTGTCCGCCGGAGAGACTAACCAGCCGGCACGAAGGCCTTGTGCTGCTTTGTCGCCAGAGGACTTGACGGAGTCGGAATGGTTCTATTTGATGTGTGTCTCTTTCTCTTTTCCTCCTGGGGCGGGGTAAGTTAAATTAATTACTTCACACTTTCTGCTAGATTAGCTTCCTTTCTTTAGCTAAAAAATTTAATGTAAGGGTTTCTGTCTTAATTAATTTCCTTTTCTTGGTACATTTTAAGTAGGAAAAAAAGGATTTGAATTCTGAAAACATCATTTGGAAGCAATGGAAAATGTCATTTGACTTGAAAACCACTTACTATTTTATTATTATTTTAACTTGTGAACTGTTTTGTGTTTACATCAATCTTAATTTCTTGAAGTGAATCTCATGAGCGTGAACCAAATTGCAAGTAAAAACAGCAGAAAAAATAAAATAAAATCATGGGGTGTGAATGATTTCCTTTTGTTTCATACACTTTGTCACATAGGCAAGCAACGCATGCAATGCTCTCTCTTCCAATTTATCTATTGTCTCTCTTTCAAAAGTTACCGAAAGAATTTCAAAATTTTCCTTTCCCCGATAGTAGGACATTTTTTTCAGAAACCATCCTATTCAATTTCTTTCTTATAAGAAGTGAGCCAAGAAAATAATGACGACCATCTTTCTATCTGTCTTTCTCTTCTGTAATTGTGTACGAAATCATTAGGCGACTGTTACTACTGTAAAGTCTAGTCCAAGGCCAGAAAATAGGCACAACAAAGAGCTAGTAATTGAGCTTGTCCAAAATAGTAGCTAACTAGACAGTGCACTAAAGTTCTTCAAACACAAAACCTGCTCTTTTTGTTTTTTTGTTGAATTACTTGCTTGTTTTTGAAACATGGTATTGACATCGTTTAAATTGCCCTTACAACACGTCAAGTGAGAGCCTTTTGCACCATTTTTTTGGTTTTTACTTTTTACTTCATGTTTTCAGGGTTACTAGGCTTACACTGATTTGTCTTTTTTACAATTGTAAGATTGAAAACTACTTTGGTGGTTACTGGGAATATATTCTGAGAGTGCTGTATCAAAAAGTCAAGGTGCATGAGAGAGAGAGAGAGTCAAATAAATGAATAGAGGTTGATCACACTGGCTCAATGAATTTCCTATCTCTTTTGAAAAAACAAGCAAAACCCAAATCCCCCTTTTATTTATGCAACTAAAGGACGTCCTACTAAGATTTCATAAATCTCTCTCTCTCTCTCTCTCTCTCTCGCTCGCTAAGACCTCAAAACTAAGCTTTCATGGCTCTGAGTACTCGCTGCTCTCATAGAGGACTGTATTGTACCCTTTTTTAATAACGGAAAGGGATGGAGCACTGATCAGAATTTAACCATGTTGGCTCTTTTTAACATGTAAAATCCTCATCTAGTACTATTTTTCTAGAAGATTTGGACCACATGTTTAAACACATTTAGCTGTAAATCATGCATTTCTAAAACAACATGACCAAAAAAAAAAAAAAAAAAAAAACCTAGCTAGGACAGTCTTACTATACCTATTTCAAAGAAAATGTATAAAGGTTATATGATATATTGGTGTGTGTATATATATGATTCAATCCAACATTTGCAACTCTCTCACTTTCACTCCAAAAAACTCATATTTTCTGATTCTATATGTGTGTGTATTTCTGCATAATACACGTTTAAAAGTTCATTATAGACATGTAATTTACGAGGGGAGGAATTATTGTAGGTTACCTGGAAAAGCATATTCAAGGCGGCAGCATGTATGGCTCACCGGTGCTAATGATGTCGATAGCAAAACTTTTTCTAGGGCCATTCTTGCCAAGGTATCTCTACCTGTCTTCCTCTTTGAAAATTTGATGGTAAAGAAAGCTAAAGATTTGGAAATGCACTAAGCACTTTTTGTCTTATTGGTGAAGTTCTTACTTCAACTGTGAGCATTTTACAATTACTATTACTATTTTACCCTTCTTCTTCTTCTTTTTTAATAAAAAAATTGTACGGACCCAATAGTAATTATTGTCTCACACTCGAATGTTTCATACAATAGAGGTTTCATTTGGCTCAATCACCGTTTATATAAATTTTTCAAGACAAATACACATACTTGATATATAGATCAGGAATTAAATACAGAAAAATATTATAACAACTTCTATAATTTCCTAATGGAAATTAAGTTATATACAAAACAAAGAAGAAGAAAAATTTTGATAACTTAAAATTTTCTTGGTAGCTAATGCTTTGTTTTTAGTAGTGAGTAGCATATTTTATATATTATCCCGGCCAATATCAAGTTCAATAACTAATTACATTCTCCTTGTTTTTTTCAACATGAACTTACTACTTTGCCATTGGACCAGAGTGCTCGTGTTCAGGTAATTAATCCCAAGACCAATGCAATTTAATTTGTGTTGCTCTCTGATTAATTTGCTTTATGAACTAAGAATTAAAAACCACATTAATTTCTGTTTCAGACTGTAGTATGCATTCCTCTACTTGACGGTGTTGTGGAACTTGGCACAACTGATAAGGTACGTGTACGAACAATTTTCTGTCATTACTATTAGTAGTCACTCTTCTGCTTAGAAAGGAAAAAAATGTACTAAAAATATCACTTACAATTACATGAGCGTGAATATATGATGATGATTTATTGTAGGTGCAAGAGGATCTTGCATTTGTTCAACACATCCAGAGTTTCTTCACTGAGCATCACCAGCACAACCCTCACCCACCAAAACCAGCTCTTTCCGAGCACTCCACTTCCAATCCTGCCTCATCGTCGGGGCACACGCGCTTCCACTCACCACCCGTCCCGCCTGTTTACACCTCAGCAGACCCACCTATCAATGCCGAGGAGGAGGAGGAGGAGGAGGAGGAAGAAGAGGAAGAGGACTTAGAAGAGGAGGATGAAGGTGGAGAATCAGACTCAGAAGCCGAAACGGGCCGTAATGGTCGGCCCATCGCCATGGCCATGGCAATCCAAAACCCTCATGCCATAGTGGCCGTGGCCACGACTGATCAACCGAGCGAGCTTATGCAGCTCGAGATGTCTGAGGACATCCGACTTGGCTCACCAGATGACGCGTCAAACAATTTGGACTCTGATTTTCACATGCTCGCTGTGACCCAATCTGGAAACCCAATTGCCGATCACCACCACCAACGTCGAGCCGACTCGTACCGGGGCGAGTCAGCCCCAAGATGGCCAATGTTACAAGAACCAACAAGCACTGGAATTCAAATTCGACCACCATCTTCAGGTACATCAAAAACTGGTAGGTAGTTAGGGTTTCCAACTAAATAAATGATTCAGTACAACACATATATACCACAGTAGTAATAATTGAATTTATAAATAAAATAGTGATTCAATTAATACTGCACATACAAAGTATTCACTATTCAGCACTGCACATGGCAGTGATTCAGTACAACACGGAGCACATGACTTGACATGAGTAATAGTATATAATTGACTTTAATATATGATACCAGATCTTACTGGGACTCCTACTCCTACGTAGATAAACACTGATTAGCTTTAGTACACGTATCATATATATATGCATTGCATGATACTAATCAATTTGGTTTCCAAAAATGGGGTCACAATTAATGGTGGGCCCTGTGGGGTCACTGCATTAAATCCCCTACTCACTGTATGATGATGATATTCAGCAGAGTGACATGATAGTCCATGCACATGGGAAATAAAAAATAGAATATGTATACGTATATGTATATATTTTGGCTTTTACTGACAAAATTTAGTTCTAGATTCTACTAATGGATCCCACCGGCCACTGTGGTAGCCCATGAAAACAAGTCCACGCGCCCCTTTTTTTTCTTTTTTCTTTTTTCTTTTTTTTTTTCCGTGGAAGCGGTGCTGTGCTGGGCTGCAAATTGTAATTGGGGTCGTACTTTTGTTTTCGGTGAAAAGGGACAAACCTCATTTATGTGGTTAATTAGTTGTCGCGACTTGCGTGCAACGATGCAATAAATCTCCACTGTTATTGGTTTTTGGGGAGTGAAATCTTCAACTAACCCATGCAAAATTCAATTCAATATTATGGTTGACACTTTGTCCCCTATAACCCTCTCGGATCTCTCTCTTTTTTTTTTTTTTTTTTTTTCTTTTTCTTTTTTTAACTTGGGTTTGAAAAATTATTACATAAACATTTTACTCTTCTTCTTAAGATACGAGGAGATATCATTTGGTTCAACTCACTTGTTGGTGAATTTTATTTTTTTTAATAAATATTTTAAGTAAATAATATATACTCTGTCCCCTATAACCCTTTTGGATCTTTATTTTTTATTTTATTTTTTTAACTTGGGTTAGAAAAATTATTACATAAATGGTTTACCTTTCTTCTTTTACCGAGGCTCCCAATAAATTTTTATAAAATTATTACATAAATTGTTTACCCTTTATCTGATTCAACTCACTTGGTGATGAATCTTAATTTTTTTAATAAATATTATAAAGAAATAATATTTCGCATAAATTAGTTTAATATTGTTACTATGGCTTGTTGTGTATAATAAAAATAAATAAAATTAGGTCAAAGCTATATTTTCAAAAAATATATATATAGATATATTATTATAATCACAATAATAATAAACAATTGTGAAAAACATTGTATATTTCTAATAAAGTTACTAATTCCTTTTATTGGGATAGTCATTGTTATAATAAGAAAATACTCCGTAGAAGTTAATCCACAAAATCAATGAACCCCATTATTATTTTATAATCATTCTCATTTGTCAATGTGTTGGTGTTTGTGTATGTGTGCAGGAGGAACTCCTCCATTAGACGACTTGACACAAGAGGATACCCATTACTCTCAAACAGTCTCCACCATCCTCCAAACACAGCCCCGATGGGCTACTGACTCATCCACCTACATCCCCTATTCCGACCAATCAGCTTTTGCCAAGTGGACAATCCGTGTGGACCACCACCTTCAGGTCCCACTTGAGGGCACATCACAATGGCTCCTAAAGTACATTTTATTTAGTGTACCACTTCTTCACACTAAGTACCGTGATGAAAATTCACCAAAATTAAGGGATGGTGATGTTGCCACTCGGTTCAAAAAGGGTACCCCACAAGATGAGCTTAGTGCTAACCATGTCTTAGCTGAGCGGCGCCGCCGTGAGAAGCTTAATGAGAGGTTCATTATACTAAGGTCACTAGTGCCATTCGTGACCAAAATGGACAAGGCCTCAATATTAGGTGACACAATTGAGTATGTGAAACAATTGCGTAAAAAGATTCAGGATCTTGAGGCACGTAATAGACAAATGGAGGTTGATCAACGGTCAAGATCAACTGGAGACTTACAAAGGTCTAGTAGTTTAAAAGATCTGCGGGCTACTACAAGTGGGGTAACTTCGGACCGGACCCGGGCCGGCCTATCCGGCGTAGATAAGAGGAAGTTGAGAATTGTGGAAGGGAGTGGTGGTGTTGCAAAGTCCAAGATGGTTGTCGAGTCACCACCACCACCACCGCCTCCGCCACCTCCACCCCCACCACCTTCATCACCGCCAGCGACGCCAACCGGAACCTCGGTAGAAGTGTCAATTATAGAGAGTCAAGGGTTGTTGGAGCTCCAATGTCCTTACAGAGAAGGGTTGTTACTTGATATCATGCATAAGCTCCGAGAGCTTCGAATTGAGACCACAACAGTGCAATCTTCATTGAACAGTGGGTTCTTTGTAGCTGAATTGAGAGCCAAGGTACAATGCTGAACATATAATTAATCAATAGATATCACATACATCTTATATATGTATCTTCTCTCTCATAATTTATTGATGTTACATCTGCACGTGACTCATATACTGTGAGAAAGATGATACATATATTGAACATACAAGATATTCTCTCATTAACATTTTTTTAAAGTTTTGATTAATATTTTACTAATTTGTTTCATTAAACTCATTTGTTATGTACATCATGATACTAATTCTTCTTTTTTGTGTGTATCTTCAGGTGAAAGAGAATGTTAATGGGAAGAAAACAAGCATTGTGGAAGTGAAGAGGGCAATAAATCAAATCATACCCCATACTGACTCTTAGATAATTGAAGGATATGAGTTAGGGGGGAGTCCGTAAATTACTGACTTTTTGAAGTAGCAATGTACAATCTTTAGTGCTTGTGAGATTTAGTAGTCATTTCCCAAGTGTAACCTAACAAAGTGTATGTTAGCATAAAGGTTCAAGAAATGCAATATAAAATTGGTCTAGTAACGCCTGTTGATACTATATCTTGAAGATAATATTTGACTATATAGCTAATCATCTTTATAGCCAAGAGGAGACGACCAAAAGTAATATTTGTAATTAAGCAGCATGATAATTAGCATTGTATATAACCTTTTAGCTGTTCAATAGTTATGAACTTTTAGCCTTCATGCAAACCAATCGACACGTATAAATGCATCTATTTTCACTTCATTAAATATATATACTAAATAAATAAGGAAGAGAGAGAGAGAGAGAGAGTTAAAAATCCTGGACTATACTGTGATTCAAATGCTAAGCCGTTAGTAAGAGATATATGATCGTCACAAAAGCTAGAGAATTTGACAGTTTCATAATTCTAGACAGTATCATCAAACAATAAAAATAGGTAAATTTCAAAAATGAGGTTTAAAAAGGTTGCATATAAGTAAATAAGGAAAGTTAAACAATTAAAAAAATAAAAGTGAGTTTCATTGTAGGATATGATTGTAATGTGTATCTCTTCTTCTTTTTTTTTCTTTTCTTTTTTTCCTTTGAATGAATATTTTTAATTATTTAAAATATATATTTATATATTCATTCACTATTAAAGACCAGCCCTAACTTAAGCTTTAACCAGGCAAATTCAAAGCTTCAGGGCAGATAGGCTTAAACCGGAGCCCTGTTTTGTTACTTATAATTTGCTTATAATAACATTCATCATAATCATAATCTCTGTTTTGTTGTCCTCAATAGTTTTCACTTATTATAGTTTATTCATCTGTGGGGCAACAAAAGAGAGTGATACGCTACTGAGGAAAATTCATGAATGCTTTATGATTTGACAGTACGAAAATGAGCCACAAATACCACAACTCACAATAGAGAAAAGGGAATGGCAGTATAACTAAAAATATACACCTGCACCAGGAATTTGTCCCCCAAGAACGAAACAAAACAATTAAAAACAAAACAAAATTTGATTTTTGTGAGCCCACGCAGAACATTCTAACACCTTTTTGAATTCAAGGATCAGGAAAAATTCAATGCTATAAGAATGGTATTTTCTGCTGTTAGAGGAAGCTATTTCTCACATTATTGTTCCACAACTTAGCCAACTACTATATGTAAGCATGGACCCCAAGGAATGAATGATCGACCAACAAACCACCCTCAGACTGAAAACTTGCTAGCAGGCAGATAAATCCTCAATACTGCATTTCGTTCAAGATGCCATCGCTCATCTTCTCCACATCTTCTTGGGACAAAAGAGTTTTCCTACCACTGCCACCAGCCTTATCATACGGTTGAGCCATCTTCCTAAGAAACTGAAACCAGAGAGGACACAATATCAGATTTACAACCATATTCTATATCACAAACTCGCAATTTATTTTATTGTATCAAACTGACTTGTACACAGGATATGAACATTGAATTTTGTCATCTTGCTTGAATAACACACCGTTTTAACATTTTTCTGATCCATAGTTGTAGAATTTTCTTTCGGTAATTTTGTTTCCATTAAAAAGTTACTGAGTGATCAACCAGAGAGATCATCATCTTTTTTTTTGTTCTTGGTACAAATATCTTTATCTGGTTTAAGACAACCAAAGCCAGAAAGCACTGTGGCAAAGGCATATGTGCACGGGGTAAGGTGTGACTGAGGCTAACTGCTCCCACACCCAACACCCATGGTCTTTCCCCAAAAAACACATACAAAAGGGAAAAAAGTAAAAGAAAGCAATTTCAAACAATTGGATAATCTAGAATGCCCTTTGATTGCTATTTGGTGAAACCGATAACGCATGACTCTGATGTGCTTTCAAATTTGGCCTTTTGCCCATCCTCAATAGTCATAACAGATTTGTCAATTTCAAACTGTAAAAAATGGGAAAAGATTGTACAAACATGTGGTAGTAACAGGGACCTACCTCCCGTGCTATATGCAGAGCCATGTCTGTGCTCAAATTCAGGTGTGCATCACGTAAATGTGACAGTATCCACCCAGGCAATTTAGAGCGCTTGTCATGACGGCTATACCTGCACAAAATTTAGGTCAACAATCCAACAGAGAAAATTATCTCAAGATAAATATATTTAATCTAAATTAGTGAGTGGTTAGCACTTCTGGGGACTGCAACAATAAATAAAACAGAGCACTCATCAAAGATGTTTTCCCAATAAAAGTATAGCAATTTAAGCGTAAAAGCTGCAGGTAAACTCAACTAATTCCTTCCTACTTCTATTCATTTTGGAACCAAATATTGTCAATTATCTTATTCGCTTTAACAAAGAAAGAAGAGGATACATGGTAAAGTACTGCAAATATCTAAGTTATGATCATTCTGTACTAAATTTTACTCAATTATCACCATTGGCCTTTGGGCCAAGTGGCACTCCCACCCCATGTAGTGGCCAAGGTCCAAGGTTCAATCCCCTTGTCTTCACCTAAGTTTCTCGACAAATATGAGTATGATTTTAGCCCAAACTTCAAGAGTCCCAAGTCCCAACACTACGTAAAATCAGCATAATGATACTTGAAATATCCATATGAAGTTCTTAAATTACAAAAACTAATACTTATGGAGTGGCTGAAGTTTAACAAAAGCACAAACGTTTGATCAATGTATATAAAAATTTAGAAAAATTATTTGATAAACAGGTGGTATTTTAGTGTAAATATATATATATATATACAGACCTTTTGTCAGCAAAGATCATCATCCCATAATCAGCTTTTGACCGGATCACTCGACCCACACATTGAGCAGCCTGTCTCTGCTCCAGTAAAATCCAATGGTAAAAATATTAATCTATTACACAAAAAATGAATTTTGAAACAAGACAGCCAAAACAATAGTTGCTCTTTTGACACAAGGGCAATGGAAAAATACCAAGGCATCAAAAGTCAGAAAATCTCCTTCCTTAATCTGAAAGGTATCCCGTAGATATTCCAACCGGGCAAGCAAAATCCTGCAAACCATACTTTCATCTGTCACATCATATACAATCAATTTCATAAGCAACAGTAACATAGAACTGTGGATTAAAAACTCACTTGCTCAATGTGTACTGAAATGGAACACCAAACATAATGACCAGTCTACCATAATGTCGATCAAAGTCTATACCCTCAGCAACTTTTCCCCTGCAAAAATACAGATATATTTTCAATTTTAAATGAACCTAGATCGATAAAAGATTTCCCCTTCCACAAGCTTCCTTTAAAGAACCAGAAAAGGACACAGTGCTCATAAAAAGATACAGTAGAGACTAGAGATAAAAACAAATGTAAAACTTTAGGCTTAAAAATCACAAAAATCTTTTGGAAATATTTTCTATGCTAACATCAGCAGTGCTAAAGGCACCAGATCAAGAGAAGGTTGCCTCAGACCAAATGAGACATTGCACGGTGTTCTTTTAGACACTTATGGTATTAACATAAAGATTATACTACAAAATTTACACCATTCTGATGGCAAGTGCCTTCCACCAACAGCGACAGGTCGCAGGTTCAAGTTTGAGAATTAGTCTCTCCAAAAATATTGGGGGTAAGGCTGCCTACTGTAACCTCTCCCAAACCCCACAAAAGTGGGAGCTTTATGCACTGGGTACGACATCCTTTTTCATTTGATTGCAAATGGTATTCAAAAGTTTTTTTTTTCCAGTAAAATATTAGAGAAACCAATAGGCTATAACTCAAACACTTCCAAGCATTGAGAATGAGTTAAACTAAAATCTCCACCTTTGCAAGGTGGAGAAGTACAACAAGGCTACATAGGTTGAAAACAGTCAAGAATTCAAGTATTATAGATTTCAACATGTAAAGGCAGCTTTTTACCCCTGAAAAGAATTTAAAGGGGAAAAAAAGCATTTTAGTAGGACTAATACAGTACCTGGCAACAGAGAAAAAGATGGCACCCCTCCCACAATCACAAGCCTTGCGATAGTTGTCAAGAGCCAAAGTAGTTTCTACAACATCCTGAGTCTCGATGAAGACAAGCTTATGCTGCATTATTTCCTGTGAAAATGAGAGCATCAAGCACCTTTCAGCATAAGCAGATACCTACCAAACTAATGAAGGACAGTGAGGTGAAATTCAAGGAAAATACTTGAAACTAAAAGAAAATAGATAGAACTGCTACCTTTAAAATTCCATTTTCATTCCAACTGTTCACTATGCCATCCATATATGAGTAACTAACAAAGAAACATACAATCCCATCTGGAACAACAGATGCCATCTCCAGTAAAAGCCTCCCATAATTACGTACAACACCAAGATCACTTCTCATGTCAAATTTGGTACTGACAGGAAGCTGATCACTGAAATAAGAACCAATTTACCAGATACTAAGCGACAAACTAAAGTATTAATAAAGGGGTCTAGTTGTATTACGAATTAAAAGGTGACAACCAAACTGAAAAGACTAAAAATCATTATTTGCCTGTAAAATGCTAAAGGATTTTAGCTGAACTTTATACCTTCCACGAGTGAGAACCATTGGGCATATGCAATCTCTTGTTAAGGACATCGTAAAACTTCGACTAACAACTGGATGGAAATTAAGTAGACGGGGGTAGAGATCAATTGGACTCAGAGTTCCAGATGTAATGACAACTGACTGGAATCGATCAAATACGGGCTTTATGGCAAGAGAAGCATCATGGCAACTAAGCTGAAATACCAAACATGTAGAGGGAAAAACCAATCAATAATAAATTCAAAAAGCTGATATGCCAAACAGGACGGAAATCTTAATTGCATCCACTGTCAAAAATATAAAATTAGACCTAGTAACAGCAAACAGACACGACTACATAAGCAGGTAGATGGCTGATGGGACAGCATCTATAGGTTTAAATATATAAAATTGAAGGATCAGAAACATCAACCCATTAGATTCATTACTTAAGATGCTGGGAAAATAAAAGGAAAAGGAAAAGTGGCCTTAAACATAGATGTTGTAAGTTCAAAATTACATACAACAGATTGTTGAATAGGACTTCATAAGGTACATATTAACGTTGGACTCAAACATCCATTCCATTTGCAGAATACTGAAAGTTTGCTAACATATAAAGTGTTCCCTAAAGGTAAAATAATACGGAAAAGAAATAAGAGAAATAAGAGAAAAAAGGACAAAAACAAAGCAAGGTGAAGATGAAGAAGGGAAACCAACCTGCAGCACAGGGTCAGGAATATGGGGCATTCTCTCATCAAAAGGTTCAATTATAATTGAAAAACCACGAGTGTATGTCCCTACAAGTGTTGCAAAGTCACATATTGTTTGGATGTGTAAGAATTCATCAGTGTCAGTGATTTCTAGTGTTAACATCAGTGAATGTAGGCGATCATAACAAAACTTCAGTGTTTTTTGGTCAATTCCAGCATGAGTATTAATAGATGCAACAAAGCCAACAGGCCCCTCCTTCTCAACATTATCAGTTTCCAGCCGCCCCTCCAGATATTGGACCAATCTACGTAAGACATGCAGAAAATGTTCTGCTCGGCGGATATTTCCAGGCACGGCCTCCTTCAGAATATCATCAGGTAAGGCAGGATTGGAGAGCCAGTTGTCCGTGACTGCATAGAGAAAGAAGTCCAGCTCAAGATAACTAAGGACATTGTCAAAAAAAAAAAAAAAAAACTCTTGGGTCTTGAGAATGAATATTAATGTCATTGCAATCCACATACAAGGTAAGTTTCCTCTTTGTGCCAAACCCTCAACAAGGCGATTGTACTCTGCACGCAATCTACCAGCATCTGTGGCCTTAAACCTTCCTACCATGTCAAACAATTTCATAAAAGCTGCATCAAATTTTAGTTTATGGTTCAAAGAGAAATTAAAAATGAATCTAAGCAGGAGAAATCCAGCCGTTACTTCTTAAGAATCACATCAGAATATTGACAGGCAAACACAGAAGGCCTACAAATTAAATACAAAGACTTTTCCAGGTACTGGTCTAACCAAACTACAATAATGACTCCATATTTCCATAAAATTACAAGAGAATATTTAAAGTCCATGAAGCCAATCAATTATGAACCTAATACATCATGTAACGGCAAAACGGGAAGAAATAAAAAATTTAAGAAAAACACATACTTCTCAATCTCCTGACGCATTTTATTGAGATTCCTTCTGGCCCCTTCAAGTGTCTGCCTTCTTACACTAACACTAAGAGCTTCAATACACACATTATCAATATTATGTGCCTCATCAAACACCACAACAGACTCCTTCTGCATTTCCTTGGATATATACCCAGCCACCTTGGGATCAAGCAAATATTGATAACTATAAACCACCACATTTGCAAATTGCACCATATGTCGTGCCAAGAAGTATGGACACCACCCTTTCTCCTTCCCGTATGCCCTCAGATCCTGCAAGAATTTTTCAACATAGAAATGATTTTGGAACTCAGAAATATTTGGTAAAATGTTATCAGATTGCAACACATCACTGGAATGTAAGAAATAATCTTAGCCATATTAATATTTCATATTATGGTAGACAGCTCAATATTATTCATAATATTCCTTTAATTATTATAATAAAAAAAAAAAAACAAGGGGCATTAATCAGACTTCATGCAACAACATTGTTAATATACTGCCAACATGGATTCCAAGGATAGCAAAACTTGTTGCTTCTTCATAACTAATCAGAATCTAGGAATTACACAGATAGCTAAACATCATGTTTCTTCATAACCAAACAGAATCCAGGAATTAAACGAATATTTCATAAGCCAAGCTGCAAGACAAGATCCAGCTACTTGAATATGATGATTAACAATTAACATAAATCCAAAATACTTGCTCTTTCCTAATCACCCAAAACACCTCACAAATCAACCAAAAACACATATAACTCAAAACTTTCTAATTCAAATCAACCAAAACCCATTGCCTCAATGCACAAAAAACAACCTGATTATAATTCATTCCTACCCACAAGGTACAAACCCATTTGGAAATACATTTTCTTTTGAAATCACCCAAAACAACTTACAAATCAACCTAAACATATACATCACAAAAATCCCGATTCAAATTAAAGATCACCCATTGCTTGAAATCACCAAAACAAATCAATCACAATTCATTTCTACCCGCAAGGTATAAACCCCATTTGCCAAAATAACACAGATATCAATTAAAACACAAAAATCCCAGTTCATTTCAACCTGCAAGGTATAAACCCCGGGAGGCAACACTGCATTAGACCCTGCCTTCTCATACTCTTCAAAAAACTCACATGTGGGCAAATTGGGGTTTGCCGCTGCTGCCGCCCTGACCCAACTGGCCGTCAGTCTCCGGCAACTAGCATCAACTGAGTCCCGATTCTCCGCAGCCAAAACACGCGAATTAACACACAGGTTCTTGCGGGAAGAGAGCCCAACAGCAAGGATTCTAGCACGGTCCCCGATGTGAGTAGTCTGGTAAGCATGGAGGAGCTTGAGCTCTGCATCTCAAAACAAATCACAAATCAACCAAAACACATGCAACACTAAAAATGCATATTATATCAAATCAACCAAAACCTATAACTTAAAATCACAAAACCAAAAAACCAATCCCAATTCATTCCCACCTGTAAGGTATAAACCCCATTTGCCCAACAAACTTTGTTCTTTCCTGATCAGCTAAAAACAACTCAAAAATCAACCAATGCACATACAATACCAAAAATAAAAATCCAAAATTTAAATCACCCAAAACCTATTACTTCAAAATCAGAAAAGCAAACCAAACTTCAATTCATTCCACCCACAAGATACAAAATTTAAACCCCATTTACCAAAACCAACTCACAAATTAACCAAAACACATACAACCCGCGCCAAAAAAAAAAAAATCCAATTCACTCCACCCACAAGATACAAACTTTAAACCCCATATACCAAAAACAACCGACAAATCAATCAAAAACACATACAACACTTGAAATCACCCAAGACCCGTTACTTCAAAATAAAAAACAGAACCAAAGCCAATTCAAATTGTGTACCTGCAAGGGTCTTCTCCATCTCATGGACAGTGCGGGTACAGTAGATGAGCTTGACAGGGTTGTTGGGTTTAGAGAGAGTGTAGCTGGTGATGAGAGAAAGAAGAGCGATGGTTTTGCCTGTGCCAGTGGGCATCTCGAGGAGGCAGTGCCCTCTGGCATCTAGAGCTCGCTTCAGTTCAACCATGTACGCATATTGTTCTGGGTATATGTGATCGTACGGAAAGTACACCGTTACGTCTTCTATTTGAAACTTCATTGTGTTTTCTGGTTTTTTGGGAGGGTTTAGAGAGAAAGAGAGAGAGAGAGAGAGAGAAGGGGTTTTAGGGTTTTGAATTCAGCAGACCCGTTGCTGTTGTTGTCGTTGCTGTTGTTGTTTCTAGTTATTCTTCTACTTCTCGTACACAGTCTGAGCTATTTCTATTCGAGTCTCGTACTGTGTGAGTTTGAGTTTTGGGTTAACTCGGGGTGTTTGGTTCTTCGCTATGTTTTGTTGTTTAAAAATATAAGTAAAAATATATGTAAGTAAAAAAATATTTAAATATATGTGTAATATTATTTAAAAGTTAAAAATATTTTTTTTTACTTATTTTTCTCACAAAATAAGTTGAAAAATTTAAGCACATTCGTGCCTTTAAAAAATTTGAGTTTTAGAAAATAGAAAGTAACAATAACCAAATAAGTCAAATAAACTTAAAAGAAAGCTCCCTAATTGAATCTTATAATAGTCTTATAAGATTTACAACTATTTGTTATGATTTAAAGCATTCGCATTTGTAACTTCCATCCTATTCTATTTTACCATCTCAAAAAGTTATTTTATCAATTATATTATACCATTTTACAATACAATCAACATCCAAATTTTTATTTTCCTATTATACTTATTAAAATAATATATATTATCCACTAAAATAATATAATATATTCTAATACAACTCTCTCTCTTTCTTCTCTCACATCTCTCTTCCACCTTATCAATTAAAATATATTATAATTTTTACTAAAGTGCTACTGTGTCATCCTACATTTAGGATGACACTGTAGCACAATTGCAAAAAATTTGCAATTGTAAGATTTTACAAGTCTGGTTGCTGGGCTCTTTTTGTATTTTTATGCTAAATTTTCCCTACATATACCATTTACAATTGCCAATGGAAATGCTCTTAGGAAGAGCCTAGAAAATTGAATTCAATAAGCATTGTCTTATAGAATTTTTCCATTTACTTATGTAAGACTTTTTCCATTTACTTAATAAGTATTTTAGAGTCACTCAATATTTTTGGTGCGTTTCTCCACTTTATCTATCCTGCTCTTATTGCATAATTCACATCCTCATCGATTTCTCCATCTTTATAAACAACTTTTTACCTTTGCTTTTTTAAAAATAAAAATATTAACAAATGTCCTAAGGGCTTTGGTTTATGAACTTTTGTTAGAAAAATTTAATGGGAAAATGATAAAGCAATTAATTTTTCTGACAACTTTTTTATATTTCTCACGATAGTTGTGCTAAAACTTTCCTAACATAATTTATTAACAATTGGTTTAAGAACACCAATTAACATGAACCTTTAAAAAAAAATAGAAAAACACATCCCTAACCATTGTACACGTTTCCCAATTATTCGTATTGCAGTGCGGCACCAGTGTGGTTACCCTCTCAAAGGGTAGCTGTCGTCCAATACCCTTTATGTAGAGTTTCCCGACATTGTGGGAGTAATATAACCCTAACTCGACACTTTTTAGGCCTTTGGTTTAGACTATTGACTAGGAAACAATGTATGCATTGTGAAAACCTCTCCCATCTCCACCTCCCATTCTGCTAGTAAAAAGTGACATAACTATGGCCAGTTACTTCTACACACAGATAACTGAAGTGTACTTGCAGTTTTGGGTTTAAATTGTAACAAAATGCCTGTTAATGTCTTAATGACAATCAAATAAATGAGGGAAAAACTCCTATATACAATGGACATATGGCCAATTTCTTCATTCTTCTGTTGATGTGTTGGATACCAGGCCCTTGATCACATGCCGACATTGAAACCTGGCAAACAACATCAGATAAATAACTTAAGAAATTATGGACTTCGTGGTTTTATCATGCTAACAAACAGAAATCGATACAAGCACCCAAAACCAGGCAAGTTTGGTGCATTGGCGATTGATCAACTGTAAAGCTGTTTCCATTGGAAGTCACTAAATCCTAGGACAAAGGTGGAAAAAAAATAGTAAAGATTTTATGAGATTTTCCTAACAGCAACCTTACGTTTACATCATTAAGATAAACTTTTAGAAATAAGTAACAGTGTAAAAGAACAGATAACATAAGGTACATATTAAATTGATTGGCTAATGTACAAAATATTGTCAAGTGATAGAAGGAAAAATAGGATTTGTCAAAATGGCATTACTTGTTAGACTGATTTCAACAAGTTATGTTCACAGTACTAAAGTAGAATGAAAGATAATAAAGCATTGTAGTCTCAGAGCAGCCCTCAGAAGCAACTTCAAAGTATAGAAGAAGGATTTATATAAAATCTAATTGCTTCAAAATCTAACCCTATCATACCAGATTAAATCATCTGAAGTAGAATCTGACAAACTGGTGGAGCTCCCAGTTTGAGAAGCATGATCCAAAGCATCCATTTCCTTATTTTGGGTTCTGCACTTGAACCGTAGTCTGAAAGGCACAATCTGTAACGAAAATTCTTTTGTAAAAATGCTACCTTATTAGTTATCAAATATCAAGTAATACTAAAATCATAAACATGCATATAATGCATGAAGGTCTTCATCTAAGGAAGCCACAAAATACATGAAAAATGCTAGCAGCTATAGGTTCAGTTCGGCAAACTCATCTCATGTTCTCTGATACTTGCACTAAGACCAGAATCAGAGATTGTCAGTATGAATGTGACCGAATAATTGATAATGCAAGGAAGATTGAGTGCTACTTTTTTTTTCCTTTTAGAAAAGATACATATCAGTAGCCTATGAAACCAATGCTTTGATGCTTTCAAGCTCAGATGGACATGCATGTGAGATGAGTCCATATAAAAGATTTTTATCATTCTCATAAACTTAAAAAAATATATAAAAAATTATACATGATCCTCTTATGCAATAATCATGAAAAGCAAAACAGTCTGATGCTTTCAGTAAGTAAAGGTAACACAGAATGAATTCACCCAACTATTATTAAAAGAGTGATAAGCATCCATAATATTAAGTGGAAAGACGATCTGCTGTCTAACCCACTCTGTAGACTTATTCAGTCCATTCCACAGCACAATCATAACTCCAGGTGGGTAAAAGAAACAGTATTTTATATGAGACAATAACTGTGTCCTATTTCCTACTTCAAATAGGACACTACTGCAATCTATAAGTGGATTTGGCAAGAAGCACCCATAGCGATAGCACATAGCAATTATCTCTAGTAAATTTACAATTAATGAAAAGTGAGAACAATAGTTTATCAAGACTATCCACTATCAAGTCAGGTATACAACTGTCTTATGCACATAAAAGCAAGCAGACTCACCATACAAAAGAAAAAAAAAATTGATAAAAAGGCATGCTATTTATATAGCTTTGCTGTTGCACTTTTTACTTAACCCAAAATAAATAAAAAAAGGAGAATTGTTACCTTTTTGCTGTATTTAAAATCACGTTTGGGAAGAAAATGCAGAGGCAGGTTGAAAGAACAGGGAGCCTTAACCAATAGAAACAACTTATTGGGGCCTAATAAAAGACAAGAAAAGATATAGACCTTTTATTTTTGCTAAGTAAAAAAGAAATGAGGATTAGCAAGACAAAACTCACTCAATTAACTACCTGGATAGGAACCAGATCCAGCACCCTTTGAGATCAGCGTCCGAATAGCCTGTCAAAGAAACATGAAATACAATTTCCTATTATAAATTAATAAAAATTTCAATTTAAGGTGGAACTTGGAAGTGGAATTAGCACTAAAATACCTTTCTTGAAAGTCCTTCTGCCACTTTGCTTTTGGTGAAATCAATCTCACCACTACCAACAACCTTTCCATGGGAAAAGCACAACTCATAAACATGCTGAGGTCGAATAGGAGTAGCCCCAAGAACCAAAATGACACCCTGTACGTTGGGAATCTCACTCATCATCAATTTAAGCGCAGTTTGAAGATTCGAAACCGTGTTCATCAGTTTCTCCAGTCTTTTTATTCCATGCTTGACCTCCCTCATTCTGCCAATTAGCTTTCTCCGCGCCTTTATATCAGATTGTGTAAGATCCGTCTCCTAAAAGCTTACAACTCTTTAGAGCACAGAATTCAATCCAAAATGATATAATGCAAACTAGCCTGTGCTCAACTAACATTACCAATTCTGTATACTCAGTATGCAGTGTATCAAATTCAAGACTGATATCCTGCAATATGCTGTTCACAAGTGACCGATATTAGATACCATTTCCTATCTAATATCAGATATCATAACTACCATCCTAACTGTCACAACAATAATTAAAAGATCGAATATCAGCTCAACTATTTGTATGAGAACATATAGCTTTTCAAAGTCTCCATCTTTGAAGTTTTTCAAGATACAACTGTACTTTTTGCCCAACCTATTTTTCAAGCAAAGCAAACCCATGAAAAAGGGTTTTACCAAACTAACACTAGTGATAGTTTGTCAAGAGTGGTGAAATTAAAATTTAACCTGTTGGATAGGATGTGGACAGGTGACAAGTGTTTGACACATGTGCGCATCCCAACAGGTCTAGTACACAAGACAAAAAGACTAGTAAACCAAAAAGAGTGTTTGATTGATCCACATGAGTCCATGTTTCCAATCCTTGAATAAATGATTATTAAATTCACTATTTCCTATCGGTTCAAAGTTCAAACGAACCTCAATTTGAATTAACTATACATTTCATTTAAAGTTAAAAAAATTCACATGTTGATTAAATAATTAAATTAACTATTTCAATTTTTCTTATCAGCTAAAAAACTTTTAGAACAAATGCTAACAAAGCCTCAAAATTGTTTTTGGTAGAGATTCACATTGAATATTTCTTTTGTTAATTAGGTAGGGATTCAGATTCCAAAAAAAGTTTAATAAAAAAAATAATAATTGTGAAATTTATTGGAAACACTGATATGATATGACATGCCACGTAAGACCACAAACTCATATTGAACAAAAAATAAATAATTAATTAATTTTCCGTCTGATTTTCCTGCACTTTCCGAGCAAACAAACAGAAAAAGAAAAAGGGGAAATAGAAAGGGAGGACTTACGAGGGGATTTGTTGGTGCATGTAAAGGACGAAGCCAACGGCGTCGTTGATGACGTGGAAGATAACGGAGCCATCTATTGACTCTGCCGCCGTCTCGATCTCCGTCAGCTCCTCCATCGTCGCCACTGAGAGAGAGAGAGAGAGATCTGAAACTACGTTTTAGGTTCTGTGATAAAATTTGAAAAATGATGTTTTTAGCGGGAGTGGTCCTGATTTGCAAATTACATGAGTTTATCTTGAAAAACAAACAAACAAACAAACCACAAAGGCCCATTCGGCCCAACTAATTGAGCCTGGATTTTTTAACAAGACGCAATTGTTTTTTTTTTTTTTTTTTTTTTATAGCTTTATTTTTACAACTTGGTAAAGTGAAAAATTGTAACATCAACTTTATTATGTTTTCTTTTTTTCATTTTTTAATAAATAAGAAAGAAGTGTTTCAGTATTTGGTCATACTCTTATTTATGAGATACTTTAAAAGTTCCATGAATTAAACATAAAAGGGGTGTTTGGTTAGTGTTTTCAAACAACTATTTTCAGTTTTTAAATAACATTTCACGTATTTCAACGCACTTTTTCACCCACACGTATTTTTACAAATATTTTCAAACAACAATTTTCATTTTTTAAACACATGTACCAAACGAGCCCGAAATCTCTAGATTTAGATAACCATATGCTTGCTATTATTAAAATAAAATAAAATAAAGTCTAGGTGATCTTCGGATTTCCATATACTCCATTTGTTCACTACTAGTGAGTTTTTGTGAGGTTAAGGAAGCCAAAAACTAATGAGTTTTTTTGTTCATTTTCTTCGCAATTAATTGTTTAAGTGACATGTTGTGATTGGTGTATAATAAAAGAAATATCAATAATAGATCCATGTAAAAGGAATGTTACACTGATCACTATTTATTACCTCAACTAGTTGTGAAAAAAAATTGTAAAATTTTCTATCTCAAAATTATTCAATTACATTTATAGGTTCATAATGGCTGGTTCAATGTTAGTTATGGTCATGGATGATTTACAAGGTTTTGCAACTAGCACTACAAAAAACGCGTTTTTAAGCCGCGTCTTTTAGCTGCGTTTTTAAGAAATGCAGCTATAGAGTGATACTTGAGTCCCGTTTTATAGAAACGCAGCTCCATCACCAAAAGTTAAGCCGCATGCGTTGAACACAGCCCAAGATCAGCTCCTAAGCCGCGTTTCTTGTGGGTACAGCTGTGTTTTTCTGGTTTCTGCTTAAGCCGCGTTTTTAAAACGCGGCTACAGGCCCATCTGAGTTTTTTTTTTTTTTTAAATATATATGTCCTAAAGCTACGTTTAAGAGTTAAACGCGGCCATAGGCACCCCTAAAGCTGTGTTTACATAAACGCGGCTTCAAGCATGTCTGTGCTGCGTTTATGTAAACACAGCTTTAGGACCCAGTATAAAAGGAAGCCACTCTCGAAGCAGCCACTCTCTCTCTAAGCAGCCACTACCCTACATATTACCCCTCATCAATTCTTCGAACACTACCCTAAACAGCCACTCTCTCTCTTAGCCCTTCGAACACCCTGAGCTGTGGTTAGAACCTAAGTTGTTCATGCCCTCTATTTCTACCACCGATCGTACTCACCGGCGCCGACAAAGCCCATTCCTCCATCACCAGCACTGCCTTGGGTCTCTCCCTCTGTCTCTCTCCAACTTTCAATCTCACTCAAGACAATCTCACAAGGCCGACTAATAGTAAGTTTTTTAAATTGTTTTTTTTTATTTTTGTTTTAGGGTTCCCATTTTTGGTTTAGGGTTTCGATTTTCGATTTTGGGTTTAAATGGACTTTTTCTGGTCTGTTTGGATCCCTTAGAATTTGATAGGCCCAAATTATTCGATTTCAAATACCATCACACACAATGAAATTTGAAATCCAAAATGCACGTTGTGCCCTATTTCTTCGTGTTGTTAAGAAATAACAGTTTTAACATATATAATTATCTTTAAAACTGTTATTTCTTCATGTGATTGCTTGTTGACCATTTTCCTCTTTATGTTTGTGTTGTAAAAGGTGTTGGACACAAGAATGGGGAGGAAACGTCAATTGCAACTTGTTTACGTTGGGCAAGGATCGTCGCATTCTCGACAAAGGGTGGAGGCAGCAAATGAGGAAGCCCACATTTTTAAGGAGGCAAGACCGGTGCCAACACCGGTGGCAAGTGACGATGAGACACAGGCCCCAGGTAGTTAACATGTCTTCGAATTAATGTAAAGTTTGATGTTTATTAATGGATGGTTGGATCAGTTCTAATAGCTATCGCAAGAATGGGTTCACATTTTTTAACATTGTAGGATTTATGTTTTGCAATTTGAATTATGAGTTGCTGGTTTACAAAACCTAATAATATATTTAAAATACCTAATAATTCAATATATTCTGTTGACTTCGGTTCGTTTGGTCCATTCATTTCTATTGGGTCCAATTTGGTCGACTTTGGTCTATTCGGTCCAATTTGGTCTGCTCAGTCCATTCATTTCTGCTCAGTTCATTTCGGTCCAATTATGGTCCATTCGATCACTTCGGTCCAATTTGATTCACTTTGGGCCATTCCGTCCACTTTGGTCCATTTTAGTTCACTTTGGTCCATTCAGTGCACTTAAGAATGATCAAAGATAAGTTTGGGTTGAAATTATATATTCTAAATCCAAATTTATTAAGGAAAAATGAAGGCAACCCAAACAAAGTGAGGTTGCTCATCTTTTCAAAAGCTAGGTAAGTGCATACTTGTTTAAAGATGCAAAATTAACTTAAATCAAAATAAACTCACAAAATCTTGTCATAGAAGAGGTCATAATTTGATTTTCCTTTTATTTTTATAAGTGCCAAGACATTGTGTTATTTAAGTGCTCTTCCTTTGTAAGCCAAGTTACAACCTTTCTATGGGACTTATAAGTTACTATTAAGGAGAACTAGTTGCAGGTTGTCATAGAGGGTAATGCGTTACGAAATGTGTTGGTTGCCAATATAATGGGTGAACAAGTTGCCTGGTCGATTACTCACAGTGTCAATAGGCATCTAGGTTCGTTAGTCACAGTACCAAGAAGTCCCATACATGTATGAAGTCACAGAATTAAGAATTAACAGTCATTCTAATTATAATGCAAGTCAGCAAATGTTCTCAACAATTAACTTGGTCTAGTAGCAGAGGTATTGGTCGTTTGCAACCTCATTAATCACAAAGTCAATAGAATATGTTGTTGTTGGCTATGATTGAAAGTTACACTTGCACAACCAGTGGGTTACATGAATGCGTGGGAGAAAGGCCTAAATTTCCAAATGTTTTGTTTAAATGAGATCATAAACCATTTATTATTTAAGTTGCTAGATGCATTATTTAAGTCAATAGAATATGTTGTTGTTGGCTATGATTGAAAGTTACACTTGCACAACCAGTGGGTTACATGAATGCGTGGGAGAAAGGCCTAAATTTCCAAATGTTTTGTTTAAATGAGATCATAAACCATTTATTATTTAAGTTGCTAGATGCATAATTTTTGTGTGGTGTGATATTTTTCACTAGTTGTGAGCTTTGTTAAATCAGTCCTAATACTGGTGGTTTTGTATATACAGATGATTATGTTCAAACCCCAGCACCGATACAAAATCTAACACTAGAAAATAGGCGTGCAAGACGTGGGAAAACAAAGTTGGCTGACATATGGGCAATGACTGGTGAGTACAAAATCCAGTTGCCGTTAAATGATGAAGGCTAATCAATTGGGTGTGCTGGGTCTTTGTATGTTCGGTGGTTGGGCTTGTTTTGCGAGAATGGCCTATTATGCCCACTTACGCCTGCTGGGTGGCCAAGTGTTCCTTTAAATTTAAACAGGATTGTTGGGCAGAGATTGAGGTAGTATGCAAATAAAATATAAGTTATTTTTCTTCACAGTTGCTGTCCTAATTAAATGTCATATTTAGCCGTTGTTCTAATTAAGTTACACCATTTTGCTAACTCCACTTTTGCATTTCAGAAACGGTATATAATTGATTCCACTATTGTCGCACCACCAAATCAAATGGCATGGGCAATGCATCAACTAGAGGAACTGAGGAGAAATCACAGGACCAAGTTGAAGAAGGATCACAAAAAACGTGGGAGGACACGTGAACAGGTATTGGCTAGCAAACCGCCATCGGTTATCACAGCGCAATGGACGGAGATGGTTAAGTATTGGTACAATGACAAAACTGTGGTACTGCTACTTTCTTCGTCAATCTCATCTTCGTGGTAATTTAGTCAAGAGATGTTTTGTTTGTTTTATTTTTGATGGTAATGTGGTTGCAGACTAAAAGTAACAAAAACAAGGAGAGTCGAAGTAAGCAGGAAGAAATAGCAAGGTTTAGGGCCAAAAGTTTGGCACAAATTTCTGATGAAATGGTAAGAAATATACTTAGAATTCATGAATGCCTACATGATGTTTTTGATATTTTGTTTTCCTATTTATGGTTTTAACCTCATTTCATATGTTTTAGGAATAAGGATAAGTTAGTTAAATTATAGGTATTTTTGTAAGTAAAAAATGCAATAAAAAACTTTATGCATCCTCTTATTTTGAGTTTTTGTTCTGTTTCTTTTTTTTTTTTTTTTTTCTTTTTAGTTTTGAGGTACAAATTATACAAACTTGGTCAGTATGTAGTTCACGAACACCAATTTGCTTGTTCTTGACACAAATGGAAAGTTTGTGTAATGTAGTTTCTAAATGTAACAACTTTGGGTCATTTTGTGCTATGATAAAAAGAAACAAATGTTCCTTAGCAATTGAGAAGTGGGGTGATTCAAATGGGAAGTTTTCAATGTTTATTTTTTGTCATCCTTGGTGCACATAAAGTCCTCTAATTCTGGTGAGCATCGAACTAGACTGTATTTGTGCAAATCATAGAGAAACATGCCTAGTTTACTAAGTCCCATCATTTTAGATCACCCATGGGTAATTTGTGACAAATTTGTGTGCAAAGTGGGCATCTCAATCTTATCTTGAGCCATTTTCTATGGGTTTTGCATGATCCTTTCCATTTATATAAACTTTCATTTTGGCCTTTTGGATCTTAGTTGAACTCAAATAAAGTGTCATTATAGAAAGTTTATGATGCCTATTTTCTAACTCCCCGTGTCATTTTTATTTTTAATTTCTTCATTTAACAAGCCCACGTGTATTTCAATGCTAGCTAAATCCTCTCATTTATTTACTACTCTTTCAGCTTTATCTTTATTTGACTAACTTTGCTTTATTTGACTAACTTTGCTATGTTATGACTATTTCATTGTGGGTTTTGTTTAAATTGTGACATAACAACATGATTGTCTTAGTGTTTATTGTATGAATTTTGTTCATCATGTAGGCAAAAGCTAAAGGGGCGGCAGTTGAGCGCGCAGATGTATATGCACAAGTATACCGCACCAAAGATGGGGTTGCTGTTAGTACCTGTGCGCAAGATAACATGGTAAGCACAATTTGATCAAATTGAATTTTAGTGTAGTATGTGTTTGTATTGATTATGGTGTATAATATGTTGTTTGGTTCTTGTGGGAAAACAGGATCGAATGGCAGCACTTTTGAATGAACAGGGCGTACGACTACAAGGAGAGATTGGTAATGGAATCCTCTGGTCCAAAGACGATGCATATGCTCGGGTGATGGGTCGTCCAGAGCGCCCAGGACGTGTACACGGGGTAGGTTTTGGAATCACCCTATAAGGAAGAAGTGCCACAAACTACTCACAGTTTACCTCGACTCCCTCGTCAAGTAAAACTCACCAAAGGATGTCAAAGTTGGAGACAAGTCATGAAGAGCTTAGGGAGTAACTAGCTCAATCTAGGGAGGAACTAGCGAAGCATGGAGGAAGCAGCTCAGTCTAAGGCGAGGCATAAGGAGGAACAAGCTCAATCTGAGGCAAGGCACCAAGCACAAATAGCCGAAATGATGGCGTCGATGAAACACATGTTTGACTAACTTAGCCAGGGGATATGTGATATAGGTCCTTCTTAGGTAGCAAATAAATGTTATTTAGCGAAACACTACTTTTTGCAATGCATTGTTATGTGATATTAATACGATGCCTTTAATATATTTTATGGTGGCAATGCTTGATGGGAAGGATGGGAATGAAAATGTAAAACTTGAGGTAAAGCAAAATTTCTCTAAAAACAATAGCCTACATATATACATACGATGCTATGATGGATAAACTACGAACCTCAGTAGTCAGTACAGGAGGAAAGAACACTTTCTGGTGGTGAATATGTTATAAAATATCATAGTGACTACTTTTTGTATCGCATTCTTATTTGCCACTTGAAACATGAAGAACACAATTTCTTGGCATACTCACATCTCCATGACTAGACACATGAAAAGTACGTAATGTAAAGGAACAAAACAATAACTCTCATTATCAATGTCAATATTGTATTACTAAACTTGATTGAATTGGAAGTTTTGACTAGATTTTTTTCTTCTCTCTAAGTTTTAACTCTGATAAATTGACTAAGTATGTTACTACACTACTCTTCTTAAATTATTAATGAATAGTTGAACTATTGATTAGTCTTCCTCTCATGTTACTAAGTTGATGAAAAAACAACATCACTGATATGGTAGAGATTGATCCTTGCTTATATTTTCTTTATATTGTTTTTTTTAATCCAAATGAGCTCTCCCTATTTCTAATTATCTAGGTACGTAGTCTCGCACCTATCATATATAATCTCTCTCACTTTTCTCTTTCAATTTGGCATTTGAAAATCCAAATCACTCCATAATTAGGAAAAAAAAAAGCCAAATTATGTCTCTTTCTCTCATAACATTATTCTGCCAAATTGCTCCATGATCATGCCTTTTGACACAAATGTGCATCTAAGCATTGCCGAATTACAATTTTGAATTCATGTTTAGAGTGTTATGTATTGCAAGCAAAAATTTGGCAAATTTAACTTGACAAAGAATAATTTTTGTAGTTTTTACCATGAAGTGGTCAAGAAAGCGTTTCCGTTCATTGAAAGATGCTAAGAAGTGTGTCAAAATGGTGGACATTCTAAGCATGTTGTACAATTTTTTTGTGAATAGACATGAACAAACGTTTGTATATATATTTTTGTTAACACAAGATTAATGATGTTGCTGCAGCAGCCTGTGGCTGTTTGAGGGCAGTTTAGAATGTAAAAAAATCCTTCTTGTATATTTTTTGTGATGTACAAAATTTGTATATATATCTTTTGGCAATTTTGTGTTGGGAACTTGTGATTTGTTGTTGGGAACTTGTTTATGGAACTTGTAATGTTGGGAACTTGTGATGTTAGGATGTAACAAAATCCTAAGTTGTGATAGCAGGAAAAAAAAAAAAAAAAAAAAGACCTATAGTCGCATTTTTAAAATGCAGCTATAGTTTCTCCCAATGTAGCTAAAAAGGGACCTATAGCCACGTTTATAAAAACGCAACTATAGGTCTGGCCTATAGTCGCATTTTTAAATGCGGCTCAAAGCCGGCCTATAGCCGCGTTGTTAAAACGCAGCTCAAAGTGGGCCTATAGCCGCGTTTTTAACAACGCAGCTATAGGCCGGGTTTGAGCTGCGTTTAAAAATGCAGCTATAGGTCCCTTTTTCAGCTGCATTGGGAGAAACTATAGCCGCGTTTTAAAAATGCGGCTATAGGCCCGAAGCCTTAACCGCGGCTATAAACGCAGCTCAAAGCTTTTTCATAAACGCGGCTATAGGTCTGGGTCTATAGCTGCATTTCTAAAAACGCAGCTATAGGTCTGACCTGTAGCCGCAGTTATAAAAACGCAGCTATAGACCCGCAGGGGCTATTGCTGCACAGATTAGGCTTGATTTGTGAACTCGGCTATAGGAAACACAGCCATAGCCTATAGCTACGTTTTTTGGGTCTATAGCCGCGTTTTTGAAACACGGCTATAGCCCCATTTTTTGTAGTGTAGAGTACCAATGCTTAATCTTAGTCATGAGTTTGTAATCCATTAAATCAAAATCAAAGCCAAAACAATGACCAGTTACAAGGCATGAGGATGTGATTCGGTTTTGCTGCCTAGATATTGGACTCTTTTGAAGTGCTTTTTGAGTGGGATGATCATGATATTGCCTCTCTATCAAAGTGATTTAAGTCTGTGCATAACTTTAGTACTACTTAATAGCCATTTATTCGATGCTATTTATGACCAGTTACAAGCCATGTGGTTCTATGAACATGCATTTGTTTGTGAATCTTCTTTTAATAGTGTGGCACTGTGGCTTATCAATTAGTAGATAAGGCTGTGTCTGTTGTTGAATTAGTTTGGCAGGAGGATTTGCCTACTTGTTTTATACATGCACTGGCAACTAAAGTTTCTACCCATTACAAGAAACCAGGAATTGACCAAACCATCATTAGCCATGGTAATCATATTTAACACAAAAAGAAAAGAAAGTCTTAGTTGTCCTTGTTGCTGGTAATTGATTAATTGAGGCACAATTTTGACTGCACATTCAAATTGTGCTAAGGATACCAATGATAGTCCCAAAACAATGTTGTCCACAGTATGACGTCTTTATAATTTGAAGACATTTACTTTATATATATACTAGCCTCATCACATGTGCTTTCACGTGCGAGGCTTTTTTTTTATTTTTGGGTTTAGTGTGTGTGTGTGTGTGTGTGTGTGTGTGTGTGTATAGAGAGAGAGAGAGAGAGACGTTAACCCAATAGTACCCATCACACGTAGAACCTGATCTTAACTAACCACATGGTGAACAATATGATTTGAAGAAGATTATAGTCATATTATGCAAAAAAATCCAAAGAAAAATTAAGAACACAACAAAATTAACAATGAAATTAAACTAAAGTTTTTATAGTGAGTCAAGAACTCCATGTTATCAAACCCCTTAAATTTTTCATTCTGCCAGCCCATGAAATGGAAGAGATTTTCTTCCTTGAATAGGTTGGGACAAATAGGCCCCCAAAAAAAAATGCATAAATCAACAAATGAATTCATTCTTTTGACAGACAAATCAGTTCATGCAAAAACACAATTTTAAAGGGGAATACCAAATAGAACAAAATGATAAATAACAAAAAAAGAATTATTTCTTGGATTCAAAAACCAAATTTCAATCCAACATAAGAAAAACATAACAAACAAATATACAATAAATAAAAAGGAGCAAAGATGGAAATAAAATTCCCCCAAAACCAAGACTTTTTATGCTCTCTTTTGATACAGAATTTTGTTCTTTCAATTGTGACTAGGCTCTCAATGTGATTGAAAATGACCACCTTTACTGCTAGTACAGAATTTGAACCCATAACATCAGCCCAATTAATATCATAAGGTGTGAGTTCCAGTTAGCTCAAATAGTAAAAAAATTTATGGTTAAATAAAAGATCTGGAGTTTAATTCTTGTCTACACCAAAAACATATTGATGTCTTAGTCCAATGATAAAGAGCACATTCATCATAAGTTGAAACTCTATCAAAAAAAAATTATTACCATGAGGAGGTTTTTTTCATTGTAGATCATAAAGGTACATCATTCCGGATTTTATGAAGAAAAGTTCTTCGTTTCTACCACATCTAACCAAGCTCCATGCTAGGATAGGTCCAATTCTCAATTTTTTTGTCCAAGTCTCCTTAATCCCATATTCATTCTTTACCCATATTTCAAATCTAGGTTCATATTGATGTCTTCAACTAACAACAACAACACAAAGTAATTCATTTTGTGGCGGGCCAAAATTAGGTGAGTTCAATTTTAACCTCACACAATTTATTTATAGAGATGGGATGTCAATCAACCATAGTTACCCTTGTTAGAGTAAATTAATCTGGTGATATTGGAATATGTGCTTGGAATATACGTAAGTCAAGGAAACTAAATAATACTGGTCTTGGATTGATTAAGTTATGCTTCTCGGGTTTAGTCTGAGGTGTAGGTTTACACTAGTTATTGGGTTACAATGCTATCACTCTTTTTTTTTCTCCCTCAAGATGTTTCATCCCCCACTTCATAGGGATCTCTCTCTCTCTTATATAGTCATCCAGGTTGTATCATAGCCTTCCACTTGGAGGGCTAGGGCCTATTTTTCCTGATACTTATCCCATCAGGGCCTTATTAAAAGTTTTCCCTATTAGGCCATGAGCTGTGATGACACTGTTCAGAGGTCATTCCACCATTAATGTGGCTAGCTAAATGAGTGCAGAGCATTGAATGTGGAGGTAATAGATGCTTTATCTGTACTCTTCCTTCTCTTGCTTGACGACAAACTTTCCTTCTTTTCCTCGGTACGTGCCTAATGTTTTTCAGAACTGGACTTCGGTCCTTCCAAGGACGTATCAGGATTCTCGGGGTCCTCAGGGGTTCTAATCTTCTTGGGTTTGTGATTGTGTTGTCATATTTTCTCTGAGAAGTCTTTGACAGTACTTCCCGAGGTGTGCTCCTTTGGTGTTGATCTCTTCTCACTCATTCCTGTCCTCGGCTTCTCATCCCCTCACACATTTCTTACAAAAGGGTACCAATCCTTGCTTTTAAGTTCAATTCTAATAGGCAACTTTATGTACCTACGCACTTCATCTCTAACATTAAACTATATGATAATGTTAAGGTTCACTTCATTTTTCCTAAATGCACCCCACCAATGTAAAGCACCATTTAAGTCCCCCTTGGAAAAAGAATTATCCACAATAATTACAAGCACGAGCTTATCCTTTCTTCTCCAAGAATTTGTACTCAATGAGTACACATCATTTCGAGAATGTAATGAGTCTCTCACGTTCTTAGAAAAAGAAATTTTGATTTGTGTCTGATTGCCAAGAAAGTATAAAAAAAATTCAAGAACACTTGGGAATGTTCTTACAATTTTTTTTCTATCTTTAAAATTTGAAAAAATAATTTTTTTTTTCAATTTAAATGCTAATATGACATTTTTTTAATATTTATTAAATATTCATATCATTATTTTATTCGTCATGTCAATGTCACATGTACCAATTATGCACGTCGTGTGCCGCGTATGCATTTTTCTTTAGTGAGTTAATATTGGTGATCAAATTGACTGTTATAAAAATATAATGACTAAAATGATATTTTTGCCATGGCCAAAAAAAAAAAAAAACAAAACATAAATAAACAAACTAATTCATTCTTTTGACAGACAAAACATCCATGTAAAAACACAATTTCAAAGGGGAATACTAAATAATACAGAATGATAAATAGCACACAAAAATTTATTTATTAGATTTGGATACCAAATTTCAATTCGTTTTAATGTAAACCGCAAGGATAGCTACAAAATAAATAAAACCAACAGAGATAATGGAAATAAAATTCTCCCTAAACCAAGACTTTTTACGCTCTCTTTTGACACAAATTTTTGTTCCTTCAATTGTGACTAGGCTCTCAATGTGATTGACTACCTCTATCTCGGCTACAAAATTTGAACCCATAACATCTGCATAAGTAATATCATGAGGAGGTTTTATCTGTTGTAGATCATAAAGGTACATTGTTGAGGAAGTTGCAAAGAGAAGTTCTTCATTCCTGCCACATCCAACAAATCTCCATGCTAGGAGAGGTCCAATACTCAATTGCTTTGTCCAAGTTTCTTTCACCCCATATTCATTCATCACCCATATATCAAATCTAGGTTCATATTGTTGTCTTGAGCTAATAACAACAATACAAAGTAATCCATTCCTTACTTCCATGCACAAGCGTATCCTTTCTTCTCCAAGAATTTGTCGTCAATGAATACACATCAACTCCTGAATAAAATGACTCTTTCATCTTCTTAGAATAAGAAACTCTGACCAATTTATAGTCATTGGTTTCCTGATCATAACCAAATCCAAGACCAATATGTAAAAGAATTTCAACTTCACTAAGCTTTTGTACGGGATAATCAGGTTTTGGGAGCTCTTTGAATTCACTAGTGACAGGATTAAACAAAAAATTTGTGTCTCCAATTTTAGAAATATTTAGACACAAGATACCATTACATGAACCTACGATTCTAAAAGGTGCCCTGCCATGTTCCTTTTTAGATGGAATAGTTATGTTAAAAACCTCTCGAAATGTTTCATAAGAGAACCAAGATATTAAACATTTACCACCAAAAGTACCAACTCGGCGTGTGACAGCAAGATTGCCATTGTTGCTACGATTAGATAGGTTAACATGCTTGGTGATGAAGATAGGATCTTTGATAATATCATACCATGATTTGCAAACAGACTTGAATTGTAAGATAGTCTTGATGGGTAATCTTGAAAATATGTCCATTAATACATCTTCAGGAAGATCATTCAACATTGCACTCGACACGACATCTCTCTATGAAACGATCATATACAGTATTTGAATGTTAGGCCTTTAATCTGAGAAGAAGTAAAAAAAGAATTCAGGGAATATTATTGCATGGTTGTATATACATAGGCCTACTTGTTTGGGGCATGTTAGTTTTTGCATGGCAATATATCTAGATGTTTACAAACTACAAAGCAGCGGCAGAGCCAAGTTACTCCAAGATTTAGTTTTTTACGATTTGAATATTCAAGGTTTTGACTTGGTCCCCGAAAATATTTGAACTATTCTAACGAGCATCCTAGCAAGAAAAGGATGAATATTGCACAACTTTTCTCACAACAAATTTCACAAATATGAAAGTAATTGAGTGCAAGTAATGAACACAACTGACACTCATGGAGCCTGTGTGTTGCAGAGTTTTGGTTATAAACTTATAGAACATATAATATACAAGAAAATATTGATGTCAACAACAAATAATCATGTGATGAGAAAATAAATGATACAAATATTTCGCTTTCTATATAATCTACTCAGAGAAAACATTCCACACCATTACATCACAGCTCTCAAATTGAAACTTTATAAGCTATCATTAAAAATGTACAACGGTCTACAACAACAATAAAAAATAAAAATAAAAACAAAAGCCTAAATCTAAAAGGTGCAATGACTATGAGATTAAGAGAGACAGAAGTTTAGAGAAAAACGAATTAGGCCATGGACGATTGTTATAATTCCTTTGGGAATGGATTCATATTTTCAGTGGCTGTGTAAGTTCACCTTTAATTTCATATAAGCATAATCTATCAACACAAACATGGAATTTCAACCTATCTATAAAACTAGCTTGTTGATAAAAGTCATATAGTATACAATAAAAAAGTAATAAATACAACCAAAAAAAAAACCTATTCAATTTGATAGAAAAAATAATAAAAAAATACCTGCAAAGTTGTAGGCAGAGTAGAGAGGAGAAGGAAAGAATACAGCGCGCGCACACACACAAACACACACACACACACACACACACACACACAAAAGAAGAAGAAGAAGAAGAAGAAGAAAAAGAAAAAAATGAGAGTAGAAAGAAGAATACACCAAAAAACCGTGTATATATAGAGAGAATTTTAAGTTGTGAAGGAGTTGATATAAAAAAAAAAAAAAAAAAAAAAGGAGTTAAGGTAAAAATCAAATACTATCTTTTGTTATTTTATTATCACAAAAACAAAACGTAATCTAAAAAAAAAAAAAAGATAAAAAACTTAGGTTGATGCAGAATAGTATTTACTATTTAATTCTATCTTATTTGCTTTTTCTTTTTCTTTTTTAAATTCTATCCTATTTGCTTCTATGTTTTTAAAAAAATTCTATCCCGTTGATTTTAGATTTTAGATTTGTTGATAATACACAATTATACATACGTTTTCTTTCTTTTTTATTTTTATTTTTTATGCATAAGTTGCTTACAATTGTGTCTGTGTGTGTGTATATAATATATATATATATATATATATATATATAGAGAGAGAGAGAGAGAGAGAGAGAGAGAGAGAGAGAGAGAGAGAGAGAGAGTTTTAAGTTGTGAAAGAAGCAGATATGAAAAAAAAAAAAAAAGAGTTTAGGTGAAAATCAAATATTATCTTTTGTTACTTTATGTTGAAGGTCATTTTTTGAAATAGGCAGAAGGCAGCCCAACCCATAAACATGGGCAGCAGATAAACAGCAAGCTAAGAAAAAAACATTAAGCTTAAGCAGCAGGAATAATGGATCACAGACCCTTATTATAAATAAACGGGTCTTGAAGGAGTAAGTGGGCCTAAAAGGCCCGGAAAGAGAGAAAACATCACCCATGGGCAGTATGTGGTATGGAAAAGTGAGAATGGGCCGCGGCAGGCTCGAAGTAATGAAAACAAAGAAAGTAGGGGATAATGGCAAGCCCATGAACCCCAAGGATGAGAATGAGGAAATTGGACCGAGGAAGCCCAATTGAGTAAGTAAATGCCCATGGAATGCAAAGTTAGCAAATGGACCGAGGAAGTCCAAAGGAAGTAAATGGGCCCGACAAGCCCAAGTGAAAAGAAAGGGACATTGGAGCCCACAAGCGAGAACACCAGTGGTCATATTAATCCACTGAGGGAAAGAAAGGAACGGCAGGCCTGAAAAGAGGCCTAGTAGGAACAAATCGTCGCGGCAGGAAAGGTTGAGTAACACGGTGGGAAGCTAAGGCAACTAAAGAATTGGGCCGAAGAGAACACAAAGCCCAGTACTCGGTAAAGTCCAGACCCTATGGGGGTTGGAAATCAGAGTAACAGCTCGGAAAAAGCCAAGAACGAATGACTGGCAACGCAAGCAAAATGTCCAGTACACGGCAGATGCATGAACAGCAAGCAGATTTCAGACATAACCACGCGCAAGGCCCAAGTACCACCAGCCTGTACCCAGCCAATACAGGACGTGATGGGGTCGTGAGTCAGAGGTAAGAGGGCATGGTTTGGAGGTGGGGAGAGGGGAAGGCCTGTTTTAAGGTTCCTGCTCAAACTCTTTTGGGAGATACGTCCTGCTGGGATGACATACCACCCAAAAGAGGAAATGCTGAGTTGGAACCAATAGGTGCATGCCATGAGGGATAGAGAGAGAGAAATAGCGCCGCAGCAGGAAGAGGTGCTGCGGCAAACTAACGGACAAAAGTTGTCTGTGTCTGAACTCGCAGACGGAACAGTAATGTCGGCAAGTACGCCCAGACCAAACAAAAACGGTTAGGGGGTAGAATAGTAAAAATCGGTCACGGCAGGCACTATAAAGGAAGCCTCCTGCCGTGTGCAAAAAACAACAAGCACAGGGGCAATATAACCCAACGCAAAGAAAAACACTTTGTAACACACTTAGAAAAACAGAGGAGCATAATACTAAAAACTACCATTGTGGAAATCACTAAGGAAAGACTAGAAAAGCAAGAAAGAAAGAGAGAAAAAGAGAAGTGTTAATGGCATGCACCGATAGGTCCCTTCCCTTCTCTCCCACTCAAATCCCTGCTCTCTTTTAGAATCGTCCTGGACATTGTTCATTCGGGTCCGCCTCCCTCAAAATCATTAATTTCCACGGCAGTAATTCCCTTTTTCCTCGGAGGTTAATCGTTTTTTAGAAGAGGTGTCATTCCTCCTTGACCTTGCCCCGCGGTCCAAACTGAGTTTATTCCTTTTAATAGTTGATTAATCTTTGTTACCATTTGCCCTTACTACTTTATTTGTCAAAATTACTTATGTTATTGTGATTATGGATCATTCGGTCATTCATTATTAAAAGAATTATATGTTCATTCCAGAATATATATATTACTCTTTTCTTTTATCAATTATGTCTGTCTACTGCAAGTTTCTGTGAAACAACATGTTATTGTGATTATGGATCATTCGGTCATTCATTATTAAAAGAATTATCTGTTCATTCCAGAATATATATATTACTCTTTTCTTTTATCAATTATGTCTGTCTGCTGCAAGTTTCTGTGAAATAGCACTGCCTGCCGCAAACACTCTCCTGGCAGACGGGGCCAGTTTGCGCACAAGTCGGCCAAGATGAGTTCCAGTTGGACCGGTCTCGACTCCCGCAACTCAAAACATTTGGGCCTATAACCACAAAGGAGGCAGCCCAGCCCAACATAGTCAAAAAAGGCCCTTACACTTTATTATTAGGAAAAAGATGGTGTAGGATTCATGTTTATCCAAAGAAATAGAAACGTAGTCTTTAAAAAAGGAACAAAAACGTAGGTACATGCACAATAGTTTAAAATGACCTTTTGGCAAACGTAGGTGGTGAAGGTTTGCAAGCAGAGGATATTGCATGCATCAACTTTTGTCCCCCATATCCTCTCTGCTTGCAAACGTTCACCAAACACCGCTCTCAAAACCCCAAAGAAGAAACGTCTTTTTTGGGAAATTTTCTAAAAAGTCCAAACAGATTTTTGCATTACAACTTCAATCCATTGAAGAAAATGAACTTCACTTCTGACATAACATTATATGATGCTCACCAAGAAGACTAAAAATAATTTACATAAACTAATTCGTTACAATACAGATTCTATGTGTGTAAAATCTGAATATGCCGGCCCAAGTGTCCAACGCTTAGATAAAACTACTGGCTAATTAAAACTCATTCCGACTTTAACATTGTCTAAAAGATACATAAACCATGTAGCAAAAACGAGGCTTCATAACCTGCTCTTCCCTATTGCAACATCGGCTTCTTCTTTTTATTGATAAGTTACACACATGTGATAGGGTTTGAACTCACGACTTCTTGCAACATCAGCTGTTCCTCTAAACTAGAAACACCCATGAAGCTAGGAGCATCAGCTTCCCTCAACCATAACCATTTGGAAAATCTCTGGAACAACAAAAGGGGTTTTTGTATACCATCTGGCAGTATCAACTGGGCAGGATTTCCTATGAAGTTTATGAGTAAAAAGGGCACCGCCACCCAATGATGAAGAAGCGTGGCCTTGTTGGAAGGTATGGAAGTTATACACCATACCGTCTTAGAGCTTTGCTTAAAGTTGGCATTACATTATATGCTTGGTACGATCTTCTAAGCTCAATAATGGAACCCACCTGACAAACAAATTTCAAGGCTCATTACAAATTGCATACATAAGACAACTGTACAAACCATTTAGATAAGAGCATTGTTGAAGGAGTCGATAGAAGGCATAATTCGGTACTTTATCTTAAGTAGTATTTCCAAAGGAGACGTTCAAGATTGAAATCCCCACCCCCCCCCCCCCCCCCCCCCCCTTTCACCAACAATCATAAAAAAAAATCAAAGCAACTAACTAATGTGCCAAGACTATGGATGCATTCAAGTCAAAATTACAACTCCAGCAGTGAAAACATATACATATATAGGCTAGGTTAACTGACAATAGTCTAGAGTCAATTTAGAGTTTTAATATTTGTGGTAATTTAATAAGCATTGTGAGCTTCAACATGCTCACAATATGCAATAAGTGGCACATATTTAAATCAGCATTAGTCAACTTTCAGAGGAAGCTATCTCTAGAATTATAGATAGCGTGGCAAAATGAGCACATGCATATCTACAGGGCCTAAAGTTAGTAAAGTTAGTACTATACTTACAATGATCAAGACAGATGTGAACCCAATTGCAAATCCTGCATTTATACGGCGCAAGTAATGATCTAGTATGGTTGATGTAGTTGCCAACAAACTTAACAACAGGCCTCCTGTGCAATGCCCACAAAAGAATGGCCAAAAAGCAGCAAGCAAACAAACAAAATTTAAGTCAACAACCACTATTTATAGTGGAATAAAGTTGAAACTGCACATTATGCTACTTTGATTTTAATACAGACCCCAAAAGCGTGTCGATGCCTGAATCTTTGTGAGGTATTCTATGGTAGCCTTCCCAGGTTTTATGTTTGGTATCCTTGCACCCATCTTATTTAAGTAATCAGCAATTTCCTTTGGCAAGTTGGCCTGGACAGAATTACCATTTAAGAGAGACCTTTTTACAAAGATGAAAACTTAAGGATTATAAGACTTCAAATCAAGGGGCTGCTTAGCAAAATATAGTAGATTTCATTGTTTGTTTTAACTAGTATAAAGAGATAATCAATTAAATGAAAACACATGTCATAGTAAATCAAGGTTAGAGATATAGCCTCATTTCACATTCTAAGAACTACCCTAAACGATATAAAATGGTATTATTAATGGTTCTATATTTCTGTTTCAAATTATGATAATGATGTTTGAAATGGCTTTTTATTTCTAAACATTCATATAGTAAAAAATAAATAAATCAAAATTTAAAAAGCTTGTTTATTCATTTGCATTCCTCAATCACATTTACATTGTGCCAACATAGAAGGTGCATGCACCAGTGTGAAATTATATTTAATTCATGAACTACCACAGCTTGACTTAGGTGCTGTACTGATTTCAATCCTTCCAATCGTCACTTAGTTCTGCCAAACGTCAAACAGTATAAAGGTCCAGAATATTTTGAGCCATAGAGGCCATGCTTCGAGAGGGAGTCCATCACAAATTTTAGCTCAAAATAAAAATGGACCACTTGGCTTTATATTTTTGTGTCATGTAACTAAGTAGTGATTTCCAAAGAAGATTAAAATCCTGGAGGAGAGGAAAATCATGAAAACAATATATTGTAGAAAGATTGTCTAGCAGCACATAAATTTCTAGGATAGTAGAAGTGTAGAACATAAAGTTAAGAAGAAACTTACAATGTCAAATATATTAAATAAGAAGACAAAAAACGCATATATTGTATAGTAAACCCAAGGCTTTGCACCAAGAGAAGTTTCGGGGTTCAATATCTCCTTCACATGCTCCCAGAAAGGTGATCCAAGGAGACTGCCAAATGAACAGCTGTCTTAGTAGTAAATTCTTTACAAAACAAATACAGCTGACAAGTAAGAGAACTTTTTTCCTTTTCTTTTTCTTTTTTTTGTTTGTTTTTTTCCCCATGGCCTGAATAATAAGCAGTGAGCAAGGCAGCTAATAACACGCATGCATAAAAAATGAACGAGAAAAGGACACTTCAACTGTTTTCAGGGTGTACATATACAATGGGTTCTCAAGCTCAAGATGCAAAATGCGCATATAATCATCTAAATCAATCGTGAGTGAAATAACCTTGCAAGAATGCTGGGAAATCCCAAGAGGTAAGTGGCAGTAAGAACGGGCTGCATTCCTGATGGATTAATATTGAAAGGGATATAGGGCTCCACTTCAGTGACTGGGGAGTCCTCTCTGTCCAAAAAACAAAAGTGTCAATGAACCAATTATATTACCAGATACCATAATTTAGTGCTCTGACGATGCTTAGGTATATGGTGAGGACAACTTCCACTAGTTTGTTACCTATTGCATATTATTAGTCAATATTCAAGCAATCAAACATACAACATATGATAGTAGTAACTAAAGGCAGAACTATAGGGTAACTCTTGCCAAAATAATCTCATCAGGCAATATTGTGGGAAAAAAATAAAACTAGGATAAAGTAAACTTGTGTAATGAATATTTGTTTACGAAGAAAGAGTAAGTTTTGGACAAACAATGGTATTACCTTGCAGCAGAAGCAAGTTTGAAACCATAATACTGCAGCTTAATTTTCCTACAACCTTCAGTTACCACAACTGCCCACATAGTGACCACAGTGAAAATACCCAACACTGCAAGTACATAGGGCCACCAACTGACAGCACTTCCTGCAATATAAATTGATAATGTCACCTACTGAAATTAAATTGAAGGTATATTTTCCTGCAATGCTCTATATGGTTCAGCATAAAACATTTACCACATTTTCTGCCATTTGGTAGAGCTGAAAATCTCAACCAATGGAAAAAATTTTCCACAATCAATGGAAAATAAGCCAAAAGAGGCATAAAAGGTTTCATGGTTCTTAGAAGCATAAAAACATTTCCATGGCTTCCCTTCTCCACAAAAAATACCACAAAAAGCTTTCATCTCAACATTAAGCCTCTGTGTGCGTGTGTGAACTGCCTCTCTAAACATTGCTCTCTCTCTATGTTGGATTTCTTTTTCTTTGGATTTCTTCTGTCCACAAAGAGGCAAAAAATGTTTTATGCTTCCATGGCTTCCCTTCTCCACAGAACAGACCATATAAAGCTTTCATCTCCACACTAAGCCCATGTGTGTGAGAACTTCCTTTTTTTTTTTTGATAAGTAAGAATGTTATATATACAAAAGGCTACTCTATGCATGAAAAAACATAGAGCAAACCCAGAAAATACTGGAAGAAAAACTGAAAAAAAAACAACAAAAAATAAAACCAAACAACAAAATAATTACAAAAGAGAGAGAGAGCTAAGAAAAGAAGGGAGAGAATCACTAGTTGTGAGTCCCCATGCCCGAGACCAATCAAAAAGAGATCCACTAAAAGAGGCAACCATTTGAATACCTGAACTATCCAAATCCTCAAAAGTCCCGCGATTCCGTTCCTTCCAAATACACCATAGGATGCACAATGGAACTAAGTTCCAAATCTGAGACGAATGCTTCCCCAACCAATTCCACCAACCAAAAAGCAAATTTGGGATCGATCTAGGCATAACCCAAGACAAACCAAAAGTTATGAAGACAAAGCTCCACAACCGATAAGCCATCTCACAATGAAGAAGTAAGTGGTCTACCGTCTCTCCACAATGCCGGCACATAATGCACCAGTCTACAAAATCCAATCCCCTCAATCGTCTCAAGTTATCACCCGTTAGGATCTTATTCCAAGCTACACACCAAACAAAAAAAGAAACTCGCCTAGGAGCCTTAACTCTCCATATTCCTTTCCAAGGAAAGACAATTGAGGGAGAATCCCGCAATTTGTTATAATACGACCTGATGTCAAACTCCCCATTAGGCTTCAACTTCCATCTCATCCGGTCTCTACCATCCATTGGAGGAGTATTAGCTCCCAATATACGAAGAAAATGCAGCCCTTCCTCCATCTCCCAATCATTAAATCTTCGAATAAAACGAACATCCCAAATTCTTCTATCCTCCGCCCCCTGCCTTAACAAAGAAGCTTCTACAGATGCCTCCTTATCAATGGCAATTCCATACAGCCTTGGGAAAGCCACTTGGAAAGGTTAATCCCCATACCACCCATCCTGCTAAAATCTCACTCTATTTCCCAACCCAACAACAAATTGACAATTCTTTCTAAAATCCTCCCATCCCATGCGTATACCTCTCCACAAACCACACCCATGAACTCCCCTACCTAGCTTTGAGGTCCATCCCCCCCATTCCTCCCCATATTTTGACGCTACCACCCGCCTCCATAACCGACCTTCTTCCTTCCCAAACCGCCACAACCATTTCCCCAATAAGGCCTTATTGAATGTAGTAATTTTCCTTATCCCTAAACCACCATTAGCTATAGGCGCACAAACTTTATCCCAACCTACCAGATGATTCTTGCTATCACCCCATAGGAAGTCCCTTTGCAACTTTTCTATTTTATTAGCCACATAAGTAAGAATGGTGAATAGAGATAGAAAATAGGTAGGAAGACTAGATAACGTACTCTTGAGTAACATCAATCGACCCCCCTTAGACAAATACAACTTCTTCCACCCGGCTAATTTCCGCTCCATTTTTTCCAAAATAGGATTCCAAATTGAAGGGAAGTTATGTGAAGCCCCCAATGGCATACCAAGATAAGACATAGGCAAAGTTCCAACTCTACAGCCCAAAATTTCCGCCAGAGCATGCACATCATCAACCTCCCCTATTGGAACCATTTCACTCTTGTGCACATTGACCTTCAAACCTGTTACCGCCTGAAAACTGAGTAACAACAACCGAATATGAAGAATTTGCTCCACATCTGCATCACAAAATAGGATAGTATCGTCTGCAAATAATAGATGTGAAACACATTCCCCACCACCCCTCCTACCCTCAACTTTAAAGCCACGGATCAAGCCAGCATCCTCAACTCTTCTCAACATCCTACTGAACACCTCCATCAAAATCAAAAATAACATAGGAGATAACGGATCCCCTTGTCTTAACCCCCTTGAACTACCAAAAAAGTCAGCTGGAGACCCATTAATCAAAATAGAGAACTGAACTGTGGAAATACAAGTACGGATCCACTTATACCACTTCACTCCAAAGCTCATTCTATTCAACAAATACAGCAAAGCCTCCCAATTCACATGATCATAGGCTTTCTCAATATCTAGTTTACAAATGACTCCAGGAACTCTACTCTTCCCTCGGCTATCCACACACTCATTCGCAATAAGAACCAAGTCAAGGATTTGTCTCCCACCCACAAAACTATTCTGTGTCTCAGAGATCAGCTGATCTAAAACCACTCTCAAACGATTTGCCAAAGCCTTAGCCAAAATTTTATACACACTCCCCACCAAGCTAATAGGCCGGAAATCTCTAATATTAGAGGCATCATTCTTTTTAGGAATTAAAGCAATGAAGGTAGCATTGAGAGATTTTTCAAACTTACAATATTGAAAAAACTCCTCAAAGACCGCTAACATGTCTTTCTCCACTACTCTCCAACAATGATGATAAAATGCCATAGTGAACCCATCTGGGCCTGGAGCTTTGTCCCCCTCCAACTCACCTACGACTTGAAGTATCTCCTCTCTCTCAAACTTCCTTTCAAGCCAAACCCTCTCCATATCCCCAATACGATCAAACTCCAAACCCTCCACAAAAGGCCTCCATCCCTCAGACTCCTTGTACAAATTTTTATAAAACTGGACTACCTGATTAGTAACCTCAGATTCCTCCTCAAAAACCACCCCATCCACCTCCAAAGTCCTCAGATGATTATACCTTCTATGGAAGTTAGCCATTTTGTGGAAGAACTTGGTGTTATTATCCCCTTCCTTGATATATAACATCCTAGATTTTTGTCTCCAGGAAATTTCCTCCAAGGAAAGAAGATGCTCCACCTGGGACCTCAAATCTGCCCTATGACATTTCTCCCCATCAGTGAGACCAAAATCCCCTTCCTTAGCGTCTAATTTTTTCAACTCCTCCAATAATTGTTTCTTTTGATGCTCTACATTACCAAACTCTTGACGATTCCATTGTACAATGTCCTCTTTCAGAGCCTTTAATTTTTTCGCAAGCACAAAACTAGATGTACCTACAAAAGAATACTGATTCCACCAAGATTGAACCCTGTCCACAAACCCCTCTGTCTTCAACCACATATTTTCAAATCTGAACGGACTTTTCCCCCTTGCCATTCCCCCTGCCTCCAAGAGAATTGGACTGTGATCTGAGATAGGACAGGGTAAAGTCCTTTGAATAACATCTGGGAAATGTTCCTCCCAGTCTGGAGTGACCAAAGCTCTATCAATCCTAGACATCGCTGGTTGATCAGTACCACTTGACCATGTATATCTACCTCCTTCCAAAGGCAAATCAATCAAGTTAAGATCCTCAATAAATTCAGAGAATTTTTCCATGGCTAGTGTCCAACTTGTCTCACCCCTACGTTCACTAGGAAAGCGAACAATATTAAAATCCCCCAAGCAACACCACGGTATCCTCCAATACTGCTGAATACCCACCAACTCATCCCACATGTGACCCCTCTCATTATTCTCATTTGGGCCATAAACCCCTGAACATGCCCATATAAAACCGTCCCCCACCCCTTGCCACTTTACCGAAACAGAGAATGTACCAACCATAACTTCCATCTTATCCAAGACCCTTTTATCCCACATAATCAAAATACCACCAGCTGTCCGATCAGCCTCCAAAACAGCCCAATCCACATATAGACAGCCCCACAAACTACAAACCAGCTGTCTATTCATACTAGCAATTTTTGTCTCTTGTAAACAAACAACATCACACTTCCAATCCCGTAACAAATTTTTCACCACAAGTCGTTTCCGAGGATCATTTAATCCTCTAACATTCCACGAAATCATTTTTATCTTCATTACCACAAAAATATCCCCACCAACTGACACCCACACAAACCCAATCCTCTATCTCCCATCATAATTCACCGAAGAGATCAAGTTTCGCAACTCTCTACGTCCCTTATATTCGGACTTAGCCATTTTTTGGCTACCTGATGCTTTCCGATGTAACACATTGGCTGCCTCCATCTCAGTTTCTAGCCTTTGTAAGAGAGCAATGCACAACTTCTCATGTCGGGTCATTGACAATCCAACCAATTTACTGAAACCAGGAATTCAGTGTTTCACCCACCCAGAAATATCTAACTTAGACTCAATACTCAAGACCTCAGTGACCTCCTCCAACTCCACCGAAGTTGGCGATGCAGTCGGAGCAATAACCTGTAAAGGTAAACAATCCAACAATTCTGCTGCACCAGAGCCCACAAAAGAATCAGCTGCATCCTCCACAAGCATAACCTCCCTAGGAAATCTTAAGAGTTCCTTACTAACGGAGGAATTTGCCTCCTTACCCGATACTCCAAAACCCATTGACCCAGCTCGCAAAAACTCCAAAAAAAGATCGGGGAAAGAAAGTCCAACCAGTCGCGGCACAAATTCAAAAGACACCGACCTTATATCCTCAAAAACCAACCCACCCGGCGACCTGTTTGAGCCCAGAATACTGTTCTGGTCAAAACTATGCCTGAAAACCAAATGCTGAAGATCCTCGCTGCAATTTACTCTCCTACCGGCGGAGCACACTCCGGCTAAGCAAGCAAACCTCCACCTGCACTGGTTTGCATCGCCGTCGCCGGGGAACCCACATACAGCTGATAGACCGAGAAGCTTCCACCTTTCTCGCTCATCGACATCCTCACCAGCACCATTAAACCATATGGAGAGACCGTGGGGTTCTCTTCCAGCCCATCGGAATAAGATGTAGAAGAGATTGGGCCTGAAAATGAGTTTGAACATTCCCCAGCCTCAAAGTGACATGGACTTGTACTCATCGGGCTTGAGTTTGATACGCAGTGGGCTTCTGAGTGTTTTGGGCCCAAAGTGGAACCCACCTCCTCCTTCTGTTCAGTGGAAGCCCGTATCACCCATTTAAAAGAGGATTTTCCACCTTTGGAATTATCCCAAGAAACCCGCCGTTTCCCATTCTCAGCCACCTCCACTATTAATCCCTTCCCAGACCAACGTGACTCCCTCAAATCACTCCCCTTTCCATTCTCAGTTTTATTTGAATTCAAACTGAAACTTAACGGAGATCTTTTTTTATTTTGCACCGATAATTTCTCACCTAAATTAATACCCAAATTAATGCTCCTCTCTCTCCCCTCCCCTCCCCTCACGGCTGCTGTACCAAGCTGACCCACCGGAACATCCACAACCTGATTCCGATATTTTTTTGGAGCCACTGCCATCGTTTCCTTTGGCCTATACTGCTGTTTCTCTCCCACCATCCCATCTATAATATTTTGTCCTGCATCCTTGGCTTTATGGATCAATTGAATACCATCTTTTGCCTGCACTGGACCCTTCACTGTCTCAACAAAAGACCGAGATGGATGCAACACTGAATTGCATTTTAGTGTTTGAGGGATAAACTTTGCATGGCCCGAGTAACCAGAAGCATATTGATTAGGTTCTAACATCTTCCTCAATTCTAGGCCAAATACCTTCCAACCATGTTTTTCTTTCCCTTCAGGGATTATGACCGACCTCCGGAGCCCACCAACTTTGAGTTCAAACACTAGCAGGAACTGACCAAAAGAGTTTGATCCCCGTTGCAAGGTGTAGGCAGTATCGCCTTCCCTAAGCGTGAAGAATTGTTTGGGATTTACCCCAATCACTATGTGTTCTATATTTCTCATCAACCATAATGCCGCGCTTTTACCCATAAACACTGATTTCATGAAGTATTTGCCCCGTTCAAAGATTCGTAACGCAAAGAAATTCCCTCCTTCCTCCACCACCAACTGAAAAAGCTTCGATTCAATGAAAAAACTACGTATCCCTCCCATATTAATGAAAAGAAAAAAGATATAGAATAAGCAATATCTGACTAATCTGAGGTAGCCGGGCCTCTAGACAGAGAGAGTTTGGAAAATCGAAAAGCCTTATTAATTAAAGAGCTTTGGTAAATCTTTGTTATCCAACAGTTGATTCCCAAATAAATGCCACTCCAGATGATATTTTGCATATCATTGAGGTCATGAAAACCCAAATGTCACCTATAAGCTAAAAATGGAATCGAAGTCAGCAGGAAATGCAGACAAAGAAAGTAATTCAACGTGAACAGGAATCAGCATTCACACACACATAGGTTATGCAATGGAGAAGTTTTCTGTGTGAGAACTTCCTCTCTAAAATAATGCTCTCTTTTTTGAATTTTTTTTTTTTTTTTTTTTTTGGCTTGGGATTTCTTGTCTGTCCCTAAGGTTTTCAATTCTGTGCCCAAACACAACAGAAAAAAAAAAAAAAAAAAAAATAGGGAATCAATGTCATTCACTTTTCTCTTAATTTTGTGAAGTTATTCTATGTGGGTTTTTTTCTAGGGTGTTTTTCATGGTTTTGGAATGGTAAATGTTTGTGAGTTTGTGTTTATTTGTGGTGATTGAGGAATGGATGATTGTGCAGTATCTAAATTACTGTTCTACAATGACAAGAATTATATGAAATACTTATGAATATACCAGTTACAAGAAAATGATAGTCAAATGGCAAACTAGGTTCAACCATATGACTAAGTGTGCGTTTGGGTTAGGATTAAAAATTAAAATTATTTCACCATTCAGCTTATTTTTGCTACTATTTATAGACCCCACTGTACTTTTTGGCTATATTCATTGGTCCCACTGTACCATTTCAACTAACTTTTACCTTTATGTACAGTACTTTCAGCAATAATTTTTCAGTTTCAACAAAATAAGAGGTATCCAAACACACCCTAAAAATAAAGATCTCAATAAATGCGATAAATGTCATATAGATTTGATTGAGTTTGTGTAAATTAATGTTTATAAAGTTCTACTTTGCCAACTGTTTCAAATTAAATTTATGTATGTCAATTTAAAATCTTAAAAGTATCACATATAATTTGGTTCTCTCTATGCATGGGCACAAAATTTGTTTTTAAGTCATTGAATTTTGAACTGCATACTACTAGTTTACACAAATGATTTTACACAGTTAGGATTTAACATAATATTCCATTAGAGGTTCTGAAATTAGGGCTACATTATGCTCTGATTGTGATGTTAAACATCGAACTTAAGAAGATGCAACAAAAATTAAGTCATGAGCAACAAAGACAAGCTTGACCTTCTCTCATTAAACTATAAAATTGAATAAAATCAAAAATTATTTACACCTAGAAAAAGGGAGGCAGAGATCAAAATATTTATAGATTTAAGTTCATCTCTTATCACAAACCTGAGAGCTGAGACAGCATTTTGTATAATGTTTCCGTATAGCCCGTCAATATTCCCACACATATAATTAGAGATGAACCTTGACCTGAAATATGCATAACAGGTCAGACTAGAAGAGAAGATTACATCATACAAGATCAGACAATGTTCCTAATTACCTAAAACTTGATAGTACGTTACCATCGTGTCTAATTTTTCTTTCTTTTTTTGGAATGGAAGAGAACAAAACAAGAAAATAGATTATCTCTTTCATCTTTAGAAGGCATAGAATCAACCAGAGGTCCAATGTACTAGATCAACTAGAATTGGCCATACCAGCATTTCTGGTTGGAGTACAGCAGTACGCCCTTCTAAGACAAAAGGTGCCGCTATAAAAATACTGACAACCACATCAGAAGGGAAAAACTAAAAAGAAAGAAGCTAGGAGTTTGAAGGAATCATTAAGCAGTTGATTCTGTAATGAAATCAAATATTGAAGAGAATGAAGCACACAGTAGCACAAACCCTATCAAAGAAAAGAATGATCACATATTCTACAGTAGCATTACATTTCGTGTTTTGATACATTCTCTCATAGTTCAGCATTTGAGTTCTAATATTACATAGCCCTCCCAGGCAAAAAATCTCTTATGCTATTCCTAAAATAATTGCAAACTAACTTCTTTGATCCTAAGCAATACAAAAGATTTCTAGATAAGAACACGTTCAATACATGCATCAGAATAATTATATGTGCTATATGAAAATTTCTGGTCATATATGTTTTTCAAATGAAAATCTTTTGTTCTGAACTTTAGTACTGAACCTTTCTTCTTAGCATAAGCATTGACTGACCATATACTCTTAAGAAAGTCAATCACAGGTTCAAAAATAATCTAAACAAAATAAAGCATCTAAAATGTTTCACATTATTTATTTATTTGATAAATATCATACTCGGCATAATGTCCTGTAATCTAGAAGAATAAAAAATTTTCATTGGTTGTTTTCTTTACAGGAAAATTAAGATTTAATCACAAATATAGCGTGAATAAATAACGACAAGAGAAGTATAAGAAATAAAATAAAAATGCAAACTAATATGTCAAGAATACTACCAAATCCAGATTCTGATATGGTATCACAGATCCATGTCGTAGTCATTGCACCACAGACCAATAAAAGAGCCGTTACCATCACATGCTTGACCCTGCCAAATCCATAAAATTGTAAGCCCTAAAAGAAAATCTCTTTCAAAGAACAAAGAAATAAATGATAATCTTGGCCCAGAACCTTCTGGCTCGGTGGCACAGCCCTTTTTTTTTATGGTGGAGAAATTGGGTTAAAAACTTAAAATCCCCCCCCCCCCCCTCCCCGCTTGTAAGCAAAAATAAAAATCAAAATATAATCATCTTGTTACTATGGTATCATGATCACCTAACTGTAACCAAAATTAATACACATACTATAGTTTGAGGATTGCGTGAATTGAATATAGCATAGATACCAACCATCAATTAGAAAGAAGAATATTATACAGTAAAAAAAAAAGATTAAGACATGCTAGGTGCAGTAGTGGATAAGGCAAACCAGCATCTTTGATATCAGAAAGAAAATGTATTGTCAAATCATCTTTAGAGCATTTTACTTCCAACTTGTGAAAGGAAATTGAAATCTTAGAACATTTTTGAAAATGATTTCTTCCCAGCAAATTACCTATGACTAGCTGCGTAAATTGAATATTGAAGTGAGTAGCAAGCAACTATCACAGCCTCCAATATTGCGAAGCCAAGAGACATCCACCATCTGAAATGGAAGAGACATTCATAGGGTTGGGAATCTTCAAAATACATTTATGAAACAAACACTACAAAATTGCGTAGCAAAGACTCGCTCACTGCTTGAGATGAATAACTAGACACACATATAACTCTTAATCTTCTCATGGCCATCTAAGCCTTCCTTCCGTAGCTTTACTAAGGAGGGAACTACATGACAGAGTACCTGTACATCGAGTTCATAAAATTCAGCACAGATATTGAATAGTATATATCTAATAGAGAGCCTATAAAATAAGAATTCAGCACATTTGTGTATCATGGCAGAAGAAATGCAGCAACCTGCATGATAATTGATGCTATTATCTGAGGACTGATCCCAAGCTGAAAAAGCGACAGCTTAAGCTCTCCTGTGAAATCACCAAGTTCATCTGCCAGAAGCAACATTAATGATTATACACATGTATAAATTGAAGTTATAATAAATGAAGGCATTGATGATATAGGTGTTAAACAGTATAGGGATAGTCATATGGGCATCATAAACATATATAAATACATATATGTACACAATTTTCTTTTCTTTTTTGTAACTTACCAACAGAGCCTGAGACAAAGCTGAGGTAATCTTGAGGTACCAATCTTCTATCAAATCCAGGTAAAGGAATGAAATATCCAACACGACTAATTATAATTAGTACAGCTGTCACAAATAACCTACGACGTATCTCACTCTTGAAAAATGATTCAGCAGCATTATTCAGGACAGAACTCAGCCGTACAAAATCTAGAAACCTATTTTTAAACATTTTGGGTATGTGCTGTACAGTCTTAGTGTTATTAATCTCAAGCAAACTAAGAGTATCTGCCCCATCATCAGGCTTCAGAGGTACAACATTAAAATTTTGAGATGCTGTAGATGTAGCATCAACATTCACATAGTCACTTCGGAGCTGATCTGAGAAATTAACACAGAATTTTTTGTTTACTTTGGAGAAGAAAGGCTTCTTTTGCAACAGGAAATGCCTCCTGTGGGATTCCAAAGGATTTCTCTCAAAGGTAAATTGGGTTTTGGCAAACAGTGGATTACAAAATTGCAGACCACGTTCCGCATGTCCACCTGTAATTAAGATGTAATAGTTGCACAATAAGTCCAGATACAAATATATCTGTATTCAGCATACCAAAGTCATCCAGGAAGCTATACTATTATTCACTGTGAAGCCAATTGGTGATATTGCAAATGATAGAGCATGTTAATTATATGAAGCAAAACACTCCAAGAGAGAGTCCTCCAGAAAAAGTTTTCCAACCCGACAGATGAGGATGACAAAAGATTGCTGACCCCAAGCTTCCAAAAGTAACACAACTTCAATCAATGACTCCAATGTCTAAATGTGCCCTTTTGATTCCTTATAATTTTACAATTTGAAGAGGAAGGCCAATTATAAGAGACAGAAATGTTAATCTGGAGCTAGACTAAGTATAACTCTTCTAGTGCATTCACACAACCCACAATGAATGATTATCAATAAACCCCCTCATTCATATTATGAAAAATATAAAAACGAATGGCTCTAGTGTGAAATGTCCCATGTTGGGATTTTGCCCCATATCCATCTAATGTTCACAAAGATGAAACACTATTTGGCATAGAAATCAACTCCAGCATGCAATTCTGAACACAATCAAAATTCAAAACAGCAACAATTTTCCTCATAGTAACCTTATACAATGTAATTCTTCAGGAGAGCTTTGCGTACACACTCTCTGTACTTAAGGTCTCTCCTCAATGTCAATAAAAGTTACATCTTCAAGTATAAAAAAATAAAATAACAATTGTAATTAAAGTAACAATCTTTTAGGCCACATACAGCTTAATCACATTATTCTAATAGATAATACACAGAAACAATTCTCATACCAACCAAATCCACAATCCTAATAAATCCCACAATCCTAATAATTCTCCCAAATTTCTTACGTTACTTATCAAAAAAAAAAATTTTCTTCAAAACTAAAACACAAACACACACCACTATATATTATCAACCTTGGCTAAACCAATGCAAGTAACTCATAAACTGAAAATTTAGCAAACCCCAACAATAACTATCCAAAAGAAAAACTTTTTCTTGGACCAAAATCATCGCACACACAAAACACAAAGAAGCAAAATTCCCACATGTCACGCCAAAGAAAAAAAGCACTAAGCCAAATAAAATTTGAGAAATTGCATCTAAAGAATGACACCCTCTTGGTTTCTTATGAAAAAAAAATGATAATCAAGTCCAATAAACAAAATGAAAGAAACAAATTTACAGACTTATCTTCTCTTTTCCTTTCTTTTCTTTGCTTTCGCTTACTTTAACTTTGCTTTTCCTTTGGTTTTATCAGGAAACAAACGCAAATGAACATAAAAAAGCAAAAACTGACCTGGGATTTTGGTGGGTTTTATGGGAAAGAGTTGAGGATGGAAGTGGTGCGAGCTGAGAAGAGTTGCCTCCATGAGGAACAAAGTACAAACACACACCTTCTTCTTCGAGTTCGGAAAAAACTAGACTGTCTTCTTTTGAAGTAGAGAGTTAATTGGTTCGGTCGGTCTTGGCCTTGGCCTAAACAAAGGGTTTACACTGTCAAATGAGAGAACGCCATGTAAGCAATTTTACCAAAAATATAATAAAACCTACCACACCAAATATCAGCTATAACGAGATTTAAGTCTGATTTTGTTACACTAGCTCTCATTACGTGAGATAGGTTTTTTTTTTTTTCCCTGTAAAACTGCTTACGTGTCATTCTATCATTAGAGAAGACCGGACCGAATTTAATCTCTTTGAGAGAAGTGAGGAATCCTCTACTTCGTTCGAAAATAACAAGAGGTTGTTTTATGTGAAGATGGCATGTATAGCGTGTTTGGGTGTCGTTTTGTAAGGTGTAAGGTTTAGGTTTATGGAAGAAGGATGAACGAAATTGCTAAATAACCATAAAATCCCAACTATGTAGTTAATAGTCATTAGTTTCAAACTATATTTTTTACTAGCATCTCGAGTCTAAGAGACTCGATTTAGGGACTATAAATTGACTCTTTGGGGGTCGATTTTTATGTCTTGAATGGGGCTGAGTTGGCACTTTTTCCACGTGGCATCCACATAGAAATCGAGTATCTGATACTCGATTTATAACCCCATATGTATCACCAGCCGCTCCAGTGAAAACAAATCAGAGCCAGAAAGAAAAAAAAAAAAAAAAAAAAAGCAGCAGAAGAAGGAAAGAACCCAGGCCAGGCGTGCCCAGGCCGTGCGCCCAGGCGGCGCGACCCAGGCCAGGCGAGCCCAGGCCGCGCGACCCAGGCGGCGCGAGCCCAGGCGGCGCGACCCAGGCGGCGCGACCCAGGCGCGCGACCCAGGCCGCGCGACCTAGGCGCGCGAGCCCAGGCGGCGCAAGCCCAGGCGACACGAGCCCAGGCGCGCGAGCCCAAGCGGCGCGAGCCCAGGCCGTCTTTCTCTCTCCCTGGTCTTTCTCTCTCTCTGATCTGATCTCTCTCTCTGATCTGGTCTCTCTCTCTTTGATCTCTGATTTGATTTTTCTCCCTCTCTCTGATCTGATCTGGGAGGTGAGGCTGCGCTTATGACTTCAAATTTTTTTAAATTTTTTTGTTTGTAAATCTAGTCTTAGAGCCTCGATTTTCAAGTACTCTCCACGTGGAAAAAGATACCACATCAGAAGTGACTAGACCATAAAAATCGAGTCTTTGAGACTCGATTTATAGACTAAAATCGAGTCTAAAAGACTCGAAATGCTAATAAAAAATATAGTTTCAAAACCTTAACTACTAACTAGATAGTTAGAAAAATAAAATTAGTTTACTATTTTCCCCAAGAAGGATTTCTTTTGAAGTGTTTGTCAAAGCCTTATAATTCAACTAGTTAGCGACTCTTGATATTCATGGTTTAAATCTTAACTCTTCGAGTTATCAAATTATCAAAAGAAGAATAAAAAATTGAAGTGTTCATTTTTAATGTTAAAAAATTTACCTAAAAGTAGTTTTTTTCAAGTTTTATTTAGGATTTATTATAAAGTTTATGACGATCTAGGCCGAATACAAGATTCAAAGCATGTTAGCACTATTTGAGGTATCGCAATCTTTTTCACATATTTTTGACGTTCTCATCATGACATGCATTGTACTAAAGTGTGTTGGAGTGTGTGTGTGTTTCAAACACTTTATGTATGTTTGTGTCCCACATTGGTTAGGAATGAATCTTGTTATGAGTTTATAAGACTTTGCACATGTTAGGTGGTAAGCTTGAAAGACAATGGGCTAAGGGTTGGGCTTGGGTTGGAGTTAAGCTAGTCTCTATCTCTCTTGGGCCTGATTCTTTTCTCATTTCTTTTGGTTTTAGCCCATTTAGGTTCTGCCCGTTGGGCATTAAATAGCAGCCCGTTGGGGCATTTATTGTGCTGCCCGTTGGCTGCACAGTGTCCGTTGGTTCAACCCATCAGCCCTCACTAGCTTAGCTTATAAACCCTACAACACACACTATTCATTTCATCACATTTTTCTCCTCTTCTCCAGCCGCAAATCCCCTCTGTTTTGCTCTGTTTTTGCTGCACAGAAAATTTCAGCTTCACAGAAAAATTTCAGCTACAAAGAAAAAATTTCAACTTCATTTTTTTTTAAGGAAAGGAAAGGCAAGTAAGGTTGTTCCTAGTTCTTCTTGTTTGAGTGTGTGATCAACTTGAAGAAATTACTATAGTCTAATCTTGGGGGGTTGTTCAGCCAAGAGAGCCATTCACACTGTGTTCTACTCCGGGTGGCACGAATCAACCTTTAAAGACAACGCATTTGCGTGATTCTATAGTTTGTGAAATCTTTCTAACTCTATCTATTTATTTTTGTCATTGCTAATTTTTTAGGGTTTGTATTGTTGAATCAAAACTTGTTTATTTAGCCATATTTTCCAACAAAGTGTACTCAAGCAACATGAATTTTTAGGTTAACTTTGATATTATTTGTCATGACTCAAATAAGCATTCGCGTCAGTATTATACATCCAAAATGATCAATCAATTTACCATCAAGATTTATCCTAATCTATTATACAACCAAATCAACTTAGTATAAACTTGATTTAATTAATATATTGCCAAAAAAAAAAAAAAATGGTATCAAGGTATTGCAAATTTCTTCATTTTAAGTTATTATAACAAATTTTTCAATACATATTAAAGCCACTATTGTGACCGAGTATTATAGTTATTGCAATTAATTATAATTATAATATATATAACAATTGGACAGTAGACATTAATGTAAATGAAAGGGAAATCTTGCGCTGCTATTATTTCTATTATTATTAATTTATTGCGATACAACTTACATGATAGTGTGATACAATGAACAGCACATAAATAAAACAAGAGTTTTCTGCCTAGCTTTAGCTTTATGAATTTTTAGGTACAACATAACCAGTTGGTCCACTCAGAGCTAGTATGTCCATTCCTTTGGAAGAAATATCTCTGGTGAAGAATTTTGATTTTGGGACAAAACGCAACATTGTGCTTGTAAGTCCTTGCCATTCTTATTTATGTTTGAATTGCAATCTCTATCTTTGGTACCACTTTTGGCATCTGAAAAATACAGTCTCCTCTGTTAGTGATAGATCAAACACAACTAAGAAAGCTGCTAAAAAATAAAGATCTCAATGATTAGAAGCAAAACCTTGTCGAGGTGATATTTGCAAGCCTAATGCATGCACATTGAGGTTCAGAGCTTTAACCACTCGAGAAGGAAGGAGAACCGGAGAGCAAGCTGCATAGTAATAAGCCCAAGGTTATATCTTTATGTAATGGATATATGTAACTCAAATCTTACATTTATATGGCAATGCGAGTACTACATATAGGTGAAAGAAGTGTTGCATGAACTTATAATTAAATTATATCTTATGTAGTGTAACATTACGCTCACATGTATAGAATCTACAAGTCTCACGTTTATGTGACTGAAATGCAATATATATTTACTGTATAAAATATTTTTCTTAGAAGATAAACACATCATGATTCATGAGTCCAAGTGTTTGACAAGAACGAAATATAAATATTAAGTGTAAGACTAATTTTAATCCTTAATTTAATTATTATGATCAATTATTGATAAATGATCTTCTAGTCAAAGTAGTATTTGACAACAAACATGGCTATACTGTTGCTTGCAGGCACATATACATTGAAAAGTATGAACACGGACATAATATGACACAAGTTTCAACAATATGATAATTATTTAAAAATTAAGACAAGACATGATAGAAATATGACAATTAATTAATCAATTAATATTAATTGAAATACTTTATTTATTTATATTTTAAGTTTTCAAAATAAATTATAACTATCAAAATCTTTAAAATATATATAAAATCAAAATAAAGTTTTAAAAAAAATTTCCTCCCCAAACCCTGAGAGAATGAATGCAAGAGTGTCACCAAGGTTGGCGTTCATATTCAACACAAACATACACCTTGAAATTCAATATAGGTTCAATATTGTACCTGGCTTATTTTTTGATTGGAAATTGGTCTCTACCCTTTGTGGAAGGAAAACTCCAGTACCGCATGATCTTCTTCCTGACTCAAGGAAAATAGCTTGCATTCCAGGTCCTCCAGCTGCCCAGTTGGGGCCATTTTTCTGTCTATGTTGTGGTCTTGAGCTAGATTTATAATTCTGATGACACATATTCTTAGCTGTTACTAAAGATATCAATTCTCACATTTTAACAAGTTGGAAAAAAATTTGAAATTGACTATTAACAGTTAACCCAAAAAAGAAAAAGTGAGCCTCAAATTGAAACGTTAAAAGCTCTAAGCTGTGAAAACTTATTCATTCTCAAATTGAAAAAGTGAGAATGAATTAGTTTTCACAGCTTAGATTGTTATTTTTATTTTATTTTTGTAAGTTATATATTTTTACTGGATCTTGATTTCACAACCTCATGCTCTAATAGGATAGAAGAAAGAGTCAAAAATTGCAAACTCTTTAGCAAACATTGTTAAATTTAGCTAATTAATAGAAAAACTCTCACGTGATATCAACCTCCAATCTCAAGATGAACAACTTCCACCAATTTATTTAAATCCGTCACAACTAAATTCATGGTTTCTAAACTTATTCTTTCAATATTAGTTAGGCTTTAGCAATGTCAAAAGCTCAAAGCTTTTGATTCCTATCAAGCTTATTATTTTGTGCCTATCTATAGAAAATCTAAAAATATGTGCCTTCAAAAGTCTATACCCTATATATATATGACCGCTCATGTGTATATATATATATATATATATCTTATTTTATTTTTAAAAAAAAAATGCTTTTGTAAATGAGCAAGAAGAAGGTGAATGTGAATGGGGCAGTTTTTAGTCAATCTGGGGTGGGTGTTGTGATCCGAGACCATGAAAGAGAGATAATAGCAGCTTTAAGCAAACAAATTCACCAGCCGCTAGGACCTTTGGAAATTTAAGCAAAAGCTATGGAGGTTGGGGTTTCGTTTACTTGGGATGTGGGTATAAGGGAAGTGATCTTTGAATGTGACTCCATGATTGTATCTGATGCTCTTTTGGGGTTATGTACACCACCAATGATTATCTCGAATATCTTGGCCAGGGTATCTCTTAAGTTTCAAGATTTTCAATTAGCTCAAGTGTCTCATGTTAGGCGTTAAGGCAATAGGCCGGCTCATATATTAGCAAAGCATGCTAGATATATAGTCAATAATGATAATTTTGTAACATGAATATATAGAAGAAAATCTATCACTGATGGAGTCAGCTATTGCTCATGATGTTATTACTTCCATTAAAAAAAAATGTTATTACTTATTAGGGTTACAGTTTGACTGTTTGAATTGAGTCAAGTTTCAGCAATTAAATTAACGATAATTAATGTGGCCTACAATAAATTTAATCCCAAAATAAATTGACAGTTGCAAGATTTATTTCAAAAATAGTAAGGCAACTCAATTCCCCCAAGGAAAACGTGTTATACTGTCACCAAATGAGCTACCAAAGTTAGAAAGATTTTTTTTGTCTCCAAAAAAATAATAATGACACGATATTTATATTAATTTTTTTCTAGCCCTACAATCTCAACAAAAATTCCCTTTAAGGCCATAATTTTCCCTGATTTCTCCTAATATCGTCGAAGGGAATAATTATTTCCCACTAGATTAGACTCGTTGAAAAAAAAAATTTTAATTAATATTCTTCATAAATTTGCATCATTCAAAAAGACCCTTTTTTTTGGCTTCCAAAAGGGTGGGAAAAAATAAATAAAAGAAGAAATTCGTAAAATTGTTTTTCATTCTTCAGTAGTGTTTAGCAATTTTCTTTCTTTTTCTTCAGTTCAAATAGCCACATCTCTCCTACATCAATTTATGCAACGCTGAGCTTCAAATGAAAGTATGTTAGGTGGATGTGGATGATCACTGTGTTACAAGTATGCATCTACTACATTGCCTATCTATAACCTCAGTAATCAGATCAAAAACCTTCAAAATTCAAAACAATAAAATCCTAGCAAACCATATTCTTAAGTCTTAACCCAATTTCCTTGCTGGTCTTAAGTAACAAGAACAACACCAACGTTAACAAGAACAAAATTCTCTCCCTCACGCTAGAGAGAGAAAGAGAAACATAGAAGAAGTACCTGCGGGAGTGACTCTTTGGGCAATTTACGATGATGAAGTTGTTGTTGGTGGAGTTGGTGGTGTTGCTGTTGTTGTTGCAGCCTCATATTCACCTAAAAAAAGGAATCAAACACGAAGAATTTAAATCAACAAACAAAATTGCATTCAAAGTAGTGGTAAACTCATGGAGAACCAAGAAATTAAAAAACGAGTGCAACATACAACTTCACAAACAATAGACCAAGAAAAGCAACTACCATGTAATAATAAAACACGAACCTTTGTGTCACAAGCCTCATCTAGGACATGTGAAGGTAACCACAACATTCCTTCTTCAAAACCAACCTCACAAACATCCTCAGCAGCCATTAGAGAAAGAAAGAAAGAAAGGGATAGAAAGTGAAAGAGATAGAGAGGGGCTTATTATGTATATGTAGTAGTTCCTTTCTGGTTTCTTGTTCTGGAAATGAGTGAGAGAGAGGCTTTTAAGCTCCAACTTCTAACCTGTTACATAACTACAATAACACTATATAATATTTTTACGTGGAGAAAAAAAATCATATCCATATGTTTGGCTTCGGTGTGATAAAAATAACCACGCGCTTCTTTTACGCGTAATGTTTGGTTTCCATTTCGGTTTTTTGTAATATAATAAGAAAATAATCGTAATAAAACATGGATGTATTCGTGGAGGTGGGTTGGGTCGGGTTGGGTAAACCCCTCTCTCTTTGGTTGTTGCAGGGTTGTGTTTATTCTTCACTGCTTGAGAGGATCTAGCTTCTAGCTCCATTATCCTTTTGTTTATTTTCAATTTTTCTTTTTCTTTTTTTAATATATTTTTTACATAATATAATTTTTAACAATGCTAAATATGCTATGCAGTAAGATTTTCTTACAATATTTTTTTTATAATTAGTTAATATCACAAGTTGTAATTAGAATAACATCATTTTCATGCGAACTCATTATTGACACCACAAATTTATTATATTGGGTTTTTCATCAAATGAATTGGATTGGTACAAATGATGACAATTATGAGAACACTTTTTCTAAGCTATAGAACTGTATTGCTTCTTCTTACCCACCGCACCAACTTTCCATACATTCTTTGAAAAGTTTGGTTTAACAAAGTGGGTTCCTTTATCTGCTACATCTAAAATTTTCACGTTCTGAAATTTTGACTTATGAGATTAGAGATGATTTGAGTTGAAGGCATGTCATTAGGGGATTGGTTTGTTTGAGAACTTTTTTGTTTTATTTTAACTAATCCATATTGAATGTGTTTTGTTTGGTAGTCTAATCAACATAAAATTATGTGACTCACCTTATTTAACTGAGCCCCTTTTGATAATCAATCCGTTTGACAACTATTAGGGTGGAGCTGGTAATGACTAATGAATCAAATTCTTTGGATCGAATTATTACTAAATTTGGTAATGATTGGCTTCGGCTTCATAATCTGCCAAAATTTAACCAGATTAGTAGTAGGCCAACACTAAAATATTCTTACAATCTTTTAGATAACGTAATATGTAAATCATTTTGGAAAGTTGAAAAGAAACGAAGTTCATATTGGTTGACCAAACTTCAAATTCAAACCATTTAGGCCAACAAAATTGGTTTTCTAGATGGGTTCCGGGTCAAGGAAGATCTTGCATCCCTGTATTAAATGAGCAAATATCAAAAGTATACAAGACCTTTAGCTCACTCATACAACAAGACCTTTAGCTCACTCATACAAGACCTGCTGTTTTGATATAATTTTTATCTAGTCATGAGAAATTAATTGAACAAATTGGTCCATTGAAATTGAAGGCAGCTGATATAGCATACATTAACATTGCCATACTACAGCACATTCTAACATGTTTTTCCAATGCCTTTGGAATGGTAAGACAGTCATAGACACTAGGGTGGAGATGTAATCGTGTATGAATGTCCTAAACCAACCACCAACTCGCCTATAAGGTTTAGTTTTGGAAACCCTTCTTATCTCAGAAAATTTTTCCTCCATTGACACACTACTTAAGAATAAGTGATAGAAGCTTCACTGACACACATTTTACTGGTTAATTTTATGAGCTCATGAGTCTCCTCATTCAACTGAACCTTATCCTTCTCCATCCGTTCTGCTACTATAAGTGGCATTTTGCCAGCTTTAGCATAAGTTCGTAGTAGGGAATTATATACCTCAGTACTCAAATGGCCAGCTTTCCTTAGAATGACCAATATTTTCTCTGCCCCTTCAACATTGCCTTGCTCCTCATATTTCTTAAACACTTCTCTAACCAACCTTTCATCAGGATTCCATTTTTTCACACTACCAACAGCTTTGGTAAAATAGTCTAAAACCTTTTCCATCTGTTTCTGATTTAAATAACCCCATGTAAGAAGCTCCCAAGTAGTGTAAGAAGGAGTGATGCCTTTTTCTACCATTTGATTGTAAAAATTTTCAGCCATTTCCATCTGGTTCCGGTTGATGTAGGCTGCAAGAAGTATATTTGAAACCCTAGCATCACCAGTCCCAGAAACTGTTTCCCACTCACGATAGAGACTCTCAGCTTCTTCAAACTCCCCAAGTTTCACTAGTGAAGATAACATGCAAGTATACTCAGCATCGCTCATTTTACGATATAATGATATCATCTTCTTCCATATTCGATGAACTTCATCCTTATCCCCCATGTTTGTATGCAAACTTAAGAGAGAAGAATAGGCAGCTCGATTTTTCCGAAAAGCCTTTTTCTCCATCTGTTTCAAAGTATATGATGCTTTTTCAGGGAGTGCTTTTTTTATGTACAAGTTGGTTAGTGCACTATATGTAACCCAATCTGGAACTATATTTTCCTTCTTTAGCTGAAGGAAAACTTTTTCTGCAGTTTCGACATCATTTTGGGAAGCACAAGCTGTTAACCATAGATTGTAGGTAATAACATCGGGTAAAGTGTTCTTCTTTAGTTCAAGAATCACTCCTGGTACTTTCTCTAGCTGCCCATTTGAGATATACAGAGAAAGCATGTGGTTGTAAGGAAGGGAATTCTTCAAGAAACCGCATTCGGTCATTTTCCCCATCAGAGCTTCGGCTTTGGCAGACAACTTGTTTTGGACATAGACATGGAGAAGAGCCGAACACGCGAGATGGCCTGTCATTTTATCAGGAAGATCCTCAAAGAATTTTTCTGCACTATTTACACCACGGACTTTTGCAATCAAGTCCAAGTGGACTGCATAGTCACCTGTTTGCAGCCTGATATCTTGCTGTAATGTCATCCATTCACAAATCTGCATAGACAATCAAATCAAGATGATAAACTAAATGGCCTATTGGGAAGGATACAATGACTCGGAAGTCAAAAATGGTAAAACACACACATATCCAACTACTCAATGCAATCAATTATAATTGACATTAATATAATAGATATTTAAAAAGATAGCTGCATCCAGCTGAGATTTCCTTGGTTGTCCACAAAAAGAAAAGGTGGTTTAATCTTTGAGTAAGAGCAAGGATTAGTAATGAAAGGCAGGGAGATGACCCAAATCAGCGGTTTGCATTTTTTGTATTCTACCAAAACCTTAGAGTGCGAATTTTCACTACCAGTTTCAACTCCAACAAGATATTTCTATAGAGACGCATTATTTTTATTCTTTTCTTGGCAATTAACTCATGAAGCAATGACTTATGTTCTAGAGATGCAACTTGGACCACAGGCATCAACTAAAGTAATACATCTTCCAATCCTACAATGCTAAACTACTAAACAAGAAGTTATCCGCATGAATTGTCATCTAACAAGATTAGAATTAAAAAATAAGTCAACTTACTCTAGCAAGGTAACATAGGGCAACTGTAATCTGGCAAAGCCCTTGGAATTGCCTCATTATTTTCTCTATTGCGTCATCACATTTCCTCAAGCTAGCTATCTTTGGTAGCTATCATGCCTAAATGACAAGTAGAGATGACTTGAGATGCAAATATATGAGCCTTCTCCAATATTGATAATAACTGGAAGTTTCAGAGTAGGTGGTATAACTTATTTTATTTACATAAGAATTCTCATAATAACATAGGGCCTAAATAAAGAAGTTGTATTTCTTTGTAACCAAATAATCAAATTCCAAAAAAAAAAAAAAAAAAAAATTATCATCATTGTTTTATTGGCACCAACAGAAGCATCTAACATGTCTGCAGTTAACGCATCTAAACCTCAACGGGTAATCACATTTGTTTACATGTGGTTCAGCACATTTGTGACATGTATTGGCCCATGTTTATATTGCCTAGGTGTTCAAGCATGCCTCCAGGAGCTATACTTGATAGAGTTGAGTTTCTCCCACCTCAGGAGAGTTGGTGCAGACGGCAGATTGGACCTATTGATGCTGATTGATTTCATTGGATTTTATTGATCAAGATTATGTTGATTGACATTGATTAATGGTATTAGAGGGATTTATTTTTATTTCCATGTCTGATGTAATCTCATTATGAGTTTATTTTCTTTCCATCGTCGATGTAATTTAGGAACCCTATGTAAAAGCTGTAAAATTCACAATTGTGGATGCTTGACCATAGAATAATAAAATTATGTTGGAATTTTCTCCCAATGATTGGATTCCAGGCAACCTTAAGTTTCAATCTTCTCCAATCCATGTTGCTAACTCTAGGGAACCCACATGTTGATGCCTAGGTTTCTATCTTTTTTTCACTGCTTGGTGCTTACTCCAAGCAACCCTAGGCGCAAAAGCCTACCTTTTTTTTCCTTTTCTTTTCATAATGGCTTGATGCTGACTCCAAGGTTCCATCTTTTGGTTATCTTTTACTTTTCCCCACACACAACCCCTTTGAGAGAGACCTTTGTTTTGTATCACCTAGTTACTTGCATATTGTGTAAATACTCCACAAATATATATCTACTCCGTCATGAGTGGTACTCGTCACTGAGCTCTAAAAGCTCCAATCAAAATCCACAATTAGTTGCCCAAGAGGCACAAAGGAGGTGCTTTTCTCTTCCAACTTAGGAAATCCCTAATGCGGTTGTGGTTGAAAATTTGCCTTATAATTTTCTTTCTCAATAACTAGACTTGCAATGCTAAACCTACTCTTAACAATTTCCTAGCTTGGAACTGCTAATGGCGTATTTTAATTCCCCATATTTCAACTCCATATGAGAGTGCAAATGTGCAAATGAAGCTTCTGTGAGGGTGGCACAAAATCAAGAATGTGTTGTTGCTCTCAAAAACTTCCAGCATATGCACCTAGCTTGAGTGCATCTGCAGACCTGTAGTGCAATATTAACGAACCCTATTAGCTTTCTCTACGAGCCCTTTTATCTTTAAGGGATGACATACACATCGCAGCTCACACATTAACTAGTATGCGTATTTCTCATTTCATTAATCCTAACCAAAAAAGGAACCAAAAAAATGACTTATTAACGACAACAAAACCTATAACATAATTCTCAAACCCTTTTGCACGCAACTACATTAGAACCACCTCATCTTTCTTCATACCACTACACCCCAACTTCTCTCCTTTACAACTCCTAACTTTACACAATAAAAGCTGGACACCAGACTAGTCAGGGTTGGCCACATGTATTTTTTTTCCACCATTATATTCTATCCAAAGTCATACTCACCGTTAACCCGAATTCATATTTCATAATACCACACTAAATCAAACCCTTCAACCAATAAACCAAATGCTATCAACCATCAAACATGAAATTCAATTCTCAAACATTAACAATCCACAAGAAAAAAAAACCCAACCCCATTACCACATACCAATACCCACACAGGCACATTCACACTCACTATTTCACAACTTCTAAATCAAAATTTTTACCCATAACCCCAACCCAATAAATAAAAAACCCATCTTTATATAAACCTCCCAACTCCATTTCTAACCAAAACATCTAAATTCACTTTACAGAATTCAAATATCTAAACCACAAATAAAGAGAGTGAAAAAGAGAGAGAGACCTCGAGGGCGTGTTTGTAACGCCTGAGCTTGCGGAGCTGACGGACGACGCGGTTGAGATCGTACTTGCGAACAGTGTGGCCTTCTTCTTTCCATTTCCGAATGGCGATGACGGCGCTGCGTTTTGCGTACACCAGACTCATAAGCCTCCTACCCAGTGTGTCTCTGCCATCGCCCGAGCTTTTCGTTGTGGCAGCGGCGGCGGCGGCTTTTTTCTCCACCGCCGCTGCTACTGCTGCTGCAGCTTGAGCCGAGAAGCGGCGGGCGGCGCAAGCCAGGGTTGCACGGAAACTTATGGAACGAAGCAACATTTTTGTTCTTCTTATCAAAGTAGACACAGTCACTTCTGTTTGGCCTCCCTCTGTACCATCACTTGTAAAGTGAGTTCTTATTTATTTTTTTAGTATTTGTATTTAATAAAAATTTCCATTCTATTATAAATTCTTTCTGTCAACCCTTAAATATATATTTTTTTTCTTCTCAAAAAGGGTTTTTTTATGGTTAATTTTTTAAAAAAAAAACTTAACTTCAATATCAATTGATGACTTTAATGGTTTCAAAAAAAAAAAACAAAAAATTGATGACTTTAATAATTGTGAAAAATATTATATAAATGTACGGCACCCATACCCGAGCCCACTTGAACCTTTAATTCTTATACACAGATGCGGCCCATACTCCTATTCTCTCTCTCTCTCTCTCTCTCTCTCTCTCTGCAGGCCCATCCCGAATCTACACAAGTCGCTGGCCCAAAATCTTTGCCTCCTTGGTTGTGCTCGGCAAGTCCTTATCGATCGATGTTGTGGATGGCGTCCGAATGTGCCGTCCGGTGGATGCCCGGCAGAGCCTTTGGGTGCACCGCTGCCGAGCGTGTCTGCGGAAGTGGGAACCAAGTTCCAAAGCCATCTTCACCGCTTCCCACTCCCACCTAACCTCCCACTTATGTTTGATGACACTAGACCGCTCGCTGCACTAGCTGAAAAAGTGATCATGACCTCTCCAATAACTCAGAACTATAAATACGAGACATTTGGGGAGAAGAGGGGGTTGAAAAAATGGACCAAAAAGAAAGAGATAGGAGAAGAAGGGAAAGGGAGTAGAAGGTGGTTCAGGCAATTGAGAAGAGAAAAGTGATCTCATTGAGTCTCCGTGCCAAGGACAACCCATTGTAGGAAACCCAAACCCACCATACAAATAAGTTGTGAGACTGAATGAGTCAAAACCCATTAGCCTCATTTCAGTGCGCACAATAAAAATAATGCATATTCTTAATATTACTTTAAAATAGTTTATAAATTATTAATTAAAAACATAAATCACGTGTTAATGGTTTTTTTTTTTTTTTTTTTTTTTTTGTTGAGAAAGGTGTTAATGGTTAATGGTTAATTTGATGGCAAGGTTCATCGATAACCATTAAGTCCTTTTGTTTATGACTTTGGTAAAAAAACTTGAGCTCTATTTGTTTTAATGGAAAACCTTATATAAATATAGTTTTCCACATTTTCATATATTTGGTAGTATCGGATAAAAATTGATCAAAATAAAACTATCTTTTACCTTCCTTTATTTAGTTTAGTATGAGATATGGTTGTTTTATGCTCAAATTTGATAGAAAACAACTTATCTCTTGCAAAACTAAATTAAGGAAGTCAAAATATAGTTTTCCAATTCATTTTAAGGCCGCTACCAAACATAGAAAAAAAATAGTTTTTTAGGGAAAAAAAATTGGAAAATGATTAATTTTTCATAAAATATTAATTTTTTATTTAGCTTATATTCATTGAAACAAAGCATAGTACGTAGGGAAAACCTTAGAACTAGAGAAGGGAAGAAACCAACATTGGAAAAATCTAACTACAAAACCAAAACAAGTCAGGGCAAATAGCAAAGCAAAAAGTACTAACAACTTAACAACACATCTATAAAGCATCCAAACCAGCACGTCAGTGCAGCAGCACATGCACTGATGCACAACATAATAGCACTCTAGTAGGAGTTCCAAAATAAAATTAAAATACTACTTGGATCAATCTCCCAATTACAATATATGGTAGCATTCAAAACTGACTTCTTGAACTTGGTTTGAAACCCTAACCTAAATTTAACATCCTTAATGATGCTTCTCTTTTGCTACTCTCTAGTCCAAATTCTTTCTTCATGAACTATGCCATTCCTTTACAGCCGAATGTGATGGACCATTGACCACCAAGTAAGTTTGCAGGTTATTACTCTTAGCCCTTCCCTTTTAACTTGCTAAGCCCCCAAGCAATCAGGTCCCCCCCCCCCCCCCCCTTCCCCCCTCAACTTCCTCATATCATCCCAAGCTCTTTTCGTGAAAGAACATTCAAAGAAAATATATATCTACTTTCAAGACAATTTATACAAAAAATGCATAAGTTATTACCTAAGTACCCCTATTTGACCCATTCCATCTCGTGCGAACAACTTGTTATTTATAGCTTACTAGCCAATAAATGAATGCTTTGGAATAGTTAAATCCGACCTCAGCAATTTCCACCATATAACTTCCCAGATTTAGTAAATTTCCAAAAAGCCTTATCCTCATCTTAAAGCTCAACGAGGAATAGTTTATTCTAAAGTCTAAATAGTTTTTTTTTTTATACAAGATAGAATTCTACTCTAGTCTAATCTAAGTGTATACGTGTGTGAAGCTTCCTCCTGGAGACTTGAACCCCGGCCCTTGCCCCTCACACTCCATAAGCACTTATACTTGTGGAGTGACCATCGCACCATAGGTGTGCAGTGATTAAAGTCTAAATAGTTACAAGGGCATTAAATCTAGCAGACCTCCAATTTCTTGTCCTATCTTTCAACACATAATCCATGTTTGCTTCATAATTACTGGCTTCATAATTACTTGCAACATTGTACATGACACATAAGCCATATCTTTGACCAAAAAACCCCAGTGGGATGCCAAAGGTCATGCCAAACAATATATATATATATATATATATATATATAGTTTTCTCATCCTTCACCTTAAATCTAATAAACAAATATAACATGCCAAAAGAAATGTTAATGTTGAAACAAACAGAGCATTGGAGATCAAAAACAACAAAACCATAATGGTATGTTTTGTTGGAATGATTTTGGGGAGGATGAGAAAAAATAAAGAAGGGAAAAAAATAGAAAGTGGTTGGAGGGGGAGTGGGGAGAGAAAATTGTAGGGGCTTGGATTTTTCTTTTCAAGCCCACCAAAACTCAATCTCCCCAAACTGGGAAGAAAATAGAGGGAGATGAATAGTTGCAGTCACATGAATAAATTTATACAAATATATTATTTTTATTCCTTCACTTTTCCACCCTCAACCAAATACCAACGAGGAAAACTAAAATCTCTTTTAACCTCCTACTTTTCTATCCCTCTCTATTTTATATCCTCTTACTCTTCCATTTCTCCAACCAAATATACCCTAAAAGTGGGTAAAACGTATGTACAATTTCTTAAATTTTGAACTTTTAAGTTCTCCAATTAAATTCAACAATCTACCCTTACAACTAATATTTATGCACAAGTCCATTTGCCAATATGCCATATGTTCGATCAAATTTAATTGAAGAACTAGTAAAAAAAATTTTTAGAAGAATATCACCTAAGTAACTATACTTATGTTTTGCACACATATCTTATAAATTTATGTTTCATCGATCACAAAAAATAAAAAATAAAAAGATATTATAAAATTTTCTACAAAAATTATACAAATTGATAATTAGTTAATCACAACTCAAAAATTACAAAAAAATAATTCAAATATTTATTTACTATTATTTTGTTGAACCTGCACCAATCACATTGGTTATCACCCCATAAGTTTAGCCTGCCCTTTTTTTATCTTCTCAAAAAAAAAAAAAAGTTTAGCCTGCCTTTCCCCCACGCGCAAGTCAAAAACCCATCCCCAGCTTCCTCTCCACGCAAATATACTTGCACAGTACACATACAAACACAATACATACATGCATTTGATTTCAAAAACTCTAAATTATACATACAAAATTGTTATATTTAAAAATTAAAAACTTTAAAACCTCTCTCGCTCTCTCTTACACAGGCAAACACACAAGCGCTCTCTTTTCAATCAAAAATGGCGGGTGGCTCAGTCGGGAACGCAAGCAGCTCCGGCAGCCGTTCCGTCGTCCGAGTCGTCGTCGCCGGCGACCGAGGAACCGGTAAATCAAGCCTCATCGCCTCCGCCGCCTCCGAATCCTTCCCGGAAAACGTCCCTCCGGTCCTCCCTCCCACTCGCCTCCCCGCCGATTTCTTCCCCGATCGCATTCCCGTCACTCTCATCGACACCTCCTCCAGGTACATGCATCTATATATAGATTTTTGAGTTTGATTGTGAGAATTTCGTGTTAGATTTTGAGTTTTCACCTAAGATTGTATGTAGTGTACGTGCTTTGTTGTTAGTGAATTGGTTTTCGGTTTCTGATATTGAAAATTCGGTTTTAGATTTTGAGTTTGACATTAGTTGAATGATATTGAAGAATTTCGTGTATCTGAGAGGTTTTTGTAAGCCGAGCTGGTTGAGGATTGAAATTGAATATGAAAATTTACAATCTATAGTGTTATAAAATTCAACTTGAGCTTGAATTTGAATTTGATATTTGATATTTGATTGTGTATGTTAATTTTTGTTTTAGCTTGGAGAATAGAGCTAAGCTTAATGAAGAATTGAAGAGAGCTGATGCCGTTGTGTTGACATATGCTTGTGATCAACCACTCACGCTTAGTCGCCTGAATACTCACTGGCTCCATGAACTTCGTCGTTTAGAGGTTTGCAGATTACATAGTTTACTTCTAACAATCATCATCATCATCACGTTATATTTATGGTAAATTGCATTTTTGTTCTCGGACTGTGGTTTTGGTCCCTTTAAATTTCACAAAGGTCACTTTGATTTTGCTCCCTCAAATATGAGCTCAGTTTGGATGGTTTCAAATTTAAATACGAGGCGCCTTAGCATTCTGTTAGTATATATAAATGGAAAATAGGCGGAGAGATTAAATTGTTACATTTAAAAAAAGGGACCGAAAATGAACATACCCCTTAGTTGAGGGACCAAGAAAGCAATTTAACCTTATTATTATTTTGGTTACTTTGCAACTATCCACAAGGTTATTTGCAGATTTTCACCTTGAACTACAATTTTTTGCTATTAAAACTGTAGGTTGAGATTAATTTGAAATGTTCCATCCCATTATACAAAATTAGCGGCTTGGTTGGGTGCTAGCATGCATTCATGTGTAAAATATATATATATATATATATTATAAGTAATTTGTGATGTCAACCTCAAGGAGTGTACTAATTTGTTAATTTTAACGTTGATTTTGGATGGTGGGGTGGCCCTTGCAAGTTAATGTCAAACTAGGTTGTTAATTAAAAAAGATCATTGTCTGGGATGGACATTGTAATTTTCTCCATGGTTTAGGGTGAATCTATCTACAATTAATCCTTATTGTGTTTTTACCATGTTAGCTGGTAAACTAATGCTGCTCTTTCTCATTTAACAAATGGTTAGGTAAAGGTACCCGTTGTTGTGGTTGGTTGCAAACTAGATTTGCGAGAGGAGCGTGACACAATGAATCTGGAGCAAGTCATGTCACCAATAATGCAAAAGTTCAGGGAGATTGAGACCTGTATAGAATGTTCTGCAGCTAACTTGATTCAGGTATATTGAGACACCTTCACTTCTTGTTGCTTCGATTATTTTGTTTAAAGATCACTGGAATTGAAATCTGATTAGATAGTCTTGCCCCAGCCAAAACCCAAGAAATCTGATAATTGTGGTTCTTATTTGTTTGCTGGTGTTCATAGCTTCAACATTATCTAGTCATTTACAAGTATAGGCTTTAGGGGATGTCAAAACTCACCATTAATTCATAATAGATTAATAGTCTATTACATGTCTACCCATTATTTCAATAATGATATACAGACATAACCTAAAGAGGCTAGGACACAAACCTTAAGAGAAGCAAGGGAGGATAAAATCCCTTTTTGTGAAAGCAAAGGCAGTCTAATGGTGCTGGTCAGCTATAGTTGCTATCTTCTAGTAAATGTAGTATGTTTTTATACCAATATCATGTGCTTGTGAATATTTTAAACATCATGATCTGGTTTAGATGTTTAAGGTTGCTGCTGCGGTTGTAGGTCCCTGAAGTTTTCTATTATGCTCAAAAAGCAGTACTTCATCCAACAGGCCCATTGTTCGATCAAGAAAACCAATGTTTGAGGGACCGATGTAGGAGGGCATTAAGAAGGATATTTATTCTATGTGATCATGACTTGGATGGTGCCCTGAATGATGCTGAGCTGAATGAATTTCAGGTTCCTCTTCTTTGTCATTTCCTTTTTTATATCCTTTTCCCCCCTAGTTTTATGGGAGCCTTTTGTTCTTTATATTGGAGTCGTTACATTTTATTACTATGTTAAACAGGTTAAATGTTTTAATGCTCCACTGCAACCTGCTGAAATAGTGGGTGTTAAAAGGGTTGTTCATGAGAAGGTACCGGCCGGAGTCAACCAGCTTGGTCTTACCCTTACAGGGTTCCTTTATCTCCATGCTCTTTTCATTGAAAAAGGCCGTATTGAGACAACCTGGGCTGTCTTGAGGAAATTTGGGTATGATGATAATCTAAAACTCAGAGACGATTTTCTTCCAGTTCCATCTAAGCGTGCTTCTGATCAGGTTTATCCCACTCTCACCTTGCTTTAGTTCTTATAAAATTACATTGTGGTCTGCTCTACTTTGGTCCTTTGGTAGTGACATATGACAGATTAGGAAAATGTGTCTATATACGCTTGTGCTGGGCTTCAGAATAAGAAAATCTATGATCTTGGGGTTTGTTAAATTGAGGGAAGGGATTTATGGTTTGTAGATTGAATTAGGGTTTGAAAAGTTTGAATTTTGGCAGCTGAAACAGAGGATGATAAGTTATAGAAATTTTGGGCAGCAGCATAATTAGGTCCTTTATGGTTTATTTGATGGGTTATTTTGGTGGCTAAGACGTAGAAAAAAAAATGGTGTTTCAGGGTTTCGATAGGTAAGGAAAAAGTTTAAATCTGGAGTTGTAAAAGAGGTAGAAAAGAGAGAACTTTGTTGCTGTTTAAGGGCTATTGAAAGTGACGTGAACAGTGATAGCGAAGGGGGAGAAAGAATAAAACACTCTAGTCACTTTTCCTTCAATAAAAAATTTTGAATTCTTTGGGTACATTGAGCACAAATATGTAAGGACTCTGTTATTTATTTATTTGTTTTTTAGTTATTATTAACCAGTAGTATTAGGACTTTTGATTTGACCAGTAACTAAAGACCTAAGAAATCCAAATAAAAACTAATTTAAATTTAAAAAAAAATCAGTCCAAGATATTTAGGATTTCCTAGAAAGGCTAGAATATTATAGTCTTAACTCAATTATAGAAATAAATACACTTAATTCACATAATTTGTGATAGATTATTGATCTGCCCTTCTTTACAAAACTAAGCATTACTTGAAATCGTAAACCCTATTAAAGAATAAACTTAATGGCTTGTTTGGATGGAGGGGGGAGTGGAGGGGAGTAGAGTAGAGTTGGCTAAAAATAAGCTAATTTTATGCTAAATCTACTCCACTCTACTCTACTCTTCTTCCCTCCCCCTCAATCCAAACGGACCATAAACCTCTAGATGTGCGTGTGTGTATATATATATATTAAGTAAAAAAAAAAATTATTAACAAAAAAAGACTACTTCATGCAAGAAGAATGAAGCAGCCAAAAAACATATGTACATACAACAAAGAAAAATTATGTACAAAAAGAAAGAGAATCTATAAACAGCAAAATGGAATCACTAGAAGTGAATCCCCAAGCACGAGACTAATCAAATACAGTCCCTACAAACAAAAACTTATAATTTTTTATGACTACACATTTTAAACCATTCAACTTTTGTTTCATTTTGACCTCGCATGTTGGCGCTACACATATGAAAAGTTCAAAGTTGTCAAAATTGAAAGTCACTCTAAACATAGCAACTTAGACTCTTATTCTATGGCTGGATAGGGAAAAGGTTGGATAACTTGCACAAGTGTTTGGCTACAGGAACTTTATCACTGGTTAAGCTTTATTGAAGTATGCTTATGATAGCAAACTTAAAAACCTAGATGTGGCCTATTAATAAATGAATTCTTTAATATTGGTCCTCATTCAGCATTTCATGTGCTTTATTCTCTTGAGCTTTCACTTCTAAGGGCAAACCTTATTTCATGGTTTTCGCTGATTTATATCCCAAGTAATTAAAGGGGTTAAGAATTAAGATCCTTCATAGTTGAAAAATTAATCACTACTTGTGATTGGTCATAGTGCTTTTTATAATAGTGAGCCCCATCTACTTAATGGCTGCAAATGCATATATAAATTTGAGAGTTAGCAATGTGCACTGTAACATGTTTTCTATTTCAAGGAAGCATATAACCTGGATTTTTGCACTACATATGCAAGAGGGCTACTGTTTACCTGGTTTTTAACATTGTATACTGATGATATTATGACAATCCCTTGCGTAATTCCTATCCTACTTCTAATATATAGCCGTGGAAGATTTTATGTTCTTCTCCTGCCTTTCATAAGAATATTTCTTCTTTTCTATACTTATGTTACAACAATATTACTTCCTTTCTATACTCATGCCCTGCTATGAAATACTTACTCTTAGGTGTCATTTTGTAGAGTGTGGAACTGACAAGTGAAGCTGTGGAGTTTCTGACTGGAGTCTTCCGATTGTTTGACACTGACAATGTATGCCATTACAATATGCTGGCAGTCTTCTACCTTGTGAAAATATATCCTGTAATTGAATCTCTGAATGTATTAATTTTGACATTTTATTAGGATGAAGTGCTACAACCTTCTGAGCTCGATGAACTATTTTGCACTGCCCCAGAAAGGTAAATTTGGTATTAGATTTTGTTTAATTTACTTTTTACCATAAGCATGGTTTTGTTACCTTCATTTATTCAATCAAGGCAGCATCTAAATGCAACTTTTGGTAGGAGCTTCAGTTGGCTGCCTGCAAGTAATGCTACTCTTGCTTGCTGAAATATTCATCAGTCTCTGTTGGATCCAAATGTAAACTTCATTTGTGAACAGTTTGCTTCCATTTATATTAGATCATTATGCTGTTGTATGGGTTACCTGTTATGTTGTTACTTAGGACATCACTGTTATAGTTTAGTGTTGGAGAAGCATATTAACATTGTTACTTTTTATGATAATTCGATAGTTGGGAGAGAGGGGATTTGAACCCTTGAGCTACAAGGGCTCCTGGCAGCATTATTACAAGTACAATTCTATAAGTTTGCACATCATTTAAATGTTGAAGTAATCATTTATATTTTACTATGAAGAATTTTGACATTGTAATTTGTGAACCCTGAACTCAGATGTGTCCTTGCTATACAGTGTCTATCAGGGATGGGAATGTATGCAATTATAATTTTAACTTTGCAGATAATTCATATATAAAAAATAACTGATATTAGGATGTCAACAAGAAACTATGCGTTTTAATTATTTATGTTTACTCATTAAAATAGAAGCTTACCGGCATATGATGTTGTATTCTACTTTGGTCTTGAGCTAGTTGTTTGCTTCTTTCTTTCATTTGTTTGTCCCCAGTTCTTACCAGCCGACCTCCTGAGGCTGTACCTCTAATTGTGAGGGAATCCTTAATTAACCTTTTTTTTCCCTGATTGTTCTTTGGTAATAATTATATATTATTTTCACCCTTAAATGCAAGCCTTGCCTGAGCCAGGCCATGGGTTACACCTGTGGGAGAAAGAAAAGAGATGTTTGTTTAAATTAAATTTCACTACTTGATTAAAGATATAATTCGATAAATGGGATTTGGAACATGATCTGTAATTCCTATCCTACACAGCCAGCATGTCTCACTGAGTATAAGTACTCTGTGTTGCTGTAATTTCTATCATGAATTATTTTGATGGTTGTCTTTTGTTGCTGCCTACGCATTAGACTCAGCCACTAATTACATAATATTATTCTTCTTTTTTAAAATTGTCATTGAATCATGAATGACATTATAATGCCAGAATATGCTTCTTAGATGTGCTGTTCATGTTTTGATTTCAGTCCTTGGGATGAGGCTCCTTATAAGGATGCTGCAGAGAGAACAGACCGTGGTGAAGTATCTCTTAATGGGTTTCTATCTCAGGTGTGTGCACATACTGTTTTTGATTCTTGCAATGTTCGTGAGTACTTTTATCAATTCCCCACACATGTTATACTCCTAAAGTAACTGATTATGGTTGATGATACATGTGGTATATGGTTAACATATAGGCCTAACATAGAGATAAGTATGCTAGGTTCATGTAGATCTGTATGGGTGAAATATGAGTAGTGTAAAGAGTTGGGAGTGACTTTGCTGTATTAACTAGGAGTGCTTGGGGAAAAAGCGGGTGGAGTTATGTAATAGATGCAGGGTGGGGCCTGGTCCAACAGAATTGGAATTATATCCTTTTCTCATTAGTCGAACATGGAATAGAGAATTATTCAGCAAATTCAATTTCAAAAAGTTGGAAATCTTATTTGACGTTAATGCCACGTGGTGGGTGGCTGTAGAAAGCGTATGATAAGGTACCTAGAGAGGTTATGCGGTGAGTTTGAGAAAAGAAATGAGTTCCTCTAAAGTAAATTAAGTTGACTAACGATATTAATGACGGAGCTGTAATTAGTGGAAAAACAAGTGGAGGTATCACAAGCGAGTTTACTGTTACTACTGGGTTTGCATCAAGGTTCAACATCAAGTCCATATCACTTGCACTAATGATGGATGAGTTTATTAGATCATTTCAAGATGGAATCCCTTGGCAAATCACAGAACTGGTTCAGTTATGATCCAAGCTAAAACAATAATAAAACTAGTTCTAAATTACTTATAAAAAAAAATTATAAAACTAGTTCTAAATTGAATTGATTTTATTATATTTCTAGTTTGTCTAAAAATGGGGCAAAACCAGTTTTAGTTAAAATTTATTATTATTATTTTTTGGATAAATAAACAAATTCATGAGAGTGAAATTGGCATAAAGAAACTAAAAAAGTTAAAGGAATGCTAACAACTTTTAAAAAGAAAAATGTCCTATCATAAAGAATCTTAAATAGCCCTAGCAGTGTATGTTCAACTCCAACGTTGTTTCCTCACATTCTTTGAAACTATGCACATTGTGCTCTCTCCAAATACTCTGCATGATGCATAAAGGAATGACATTCCATATTCTTGCATTTTGGTGTCTTTGAACCTTCCTTTTCCAACAAGTGAATAAATCTACCACCCATCTAGGCATGACCACTGCACCTTAAACTGATGACGGACCTAGGATTTTAAGGTAGCGGGGGCAGAGTAAAAATTAAAAAAAAAAAAAAAAAAAAACTTCAAATAGGCATCCATATAGTATTAAAAAATTATAAATATACAAAATCGTTATTTCTAAATACATTAAGATGCAATCATTTACCAACAAAGACAAAAACAAAAACAAAATAATGTTTTTTGTTTAATACTAGGTTGGCTAGGATTTTTTTTTTTTTTTTTTGGTTGAAGTTAGAGCATTCACAGTAGTATTGCTAAAAATTTTAGTTTTTAGCATTTTAAAAAGCTATTTTATCACTTCACTTTACAATACACTTAATATCAAATGTTCTATTTTTTTATCACTTCATTTAGAATAATATAAACAACTCATTAAAATAATAAAGAAAGAGAGAGAATTTGAGTTTTTTAATTGAAGGAAAAGATATAATCTTAATAAAATATATATTTTTTGATAGGTAATGTAAAATTTTATTAAATAAAAGAAAACAACCAACTCAAGTACATTGGGAATGTACTATGGGGGCACAAATCAGGAACTAAAATTACAACGATCAAGTAAAATAGTAAGGGAAGAACAAGAAAGATGACAAAAAACCACAGTCAACTGGTATTTATATCAGTTTACTATAATTGCAAAAAATTTAGCTTTAGCTTCTCCAATGACAAATGATTTTTTGGTTTTTTGGTGGTAAAATAATTTTTTTTTTTGCTAAAATACAATTTTCATTGTGAATGTTTTTATTGTTTTTGTTAAGTTTTTGGGTTGGATAGTTGCTATTTGGGTGAGGCTAGCTAGGCTTATTGAGGAGAATGGGTGCCTAAGGTTTTGGACGGGGCCCAACTACAATAATAAAATATATAATAACTTAAAAAAAAAAAAAAAATTTGGACCCAGGGGGGCCTTCGTCCGTTCCTGCCTTAAACAAATATAAGATCATATCCTAAAGTTCCTTGTCTGTTTCCCATTGGAGCATGCAGCTTATCTAACTTTTGGTGACCTCCACTTGATGAGTCATGGTTCCAGCCGATTGTGCTACCTCTTGTGGTTAGATCCCAAACCTTTTATGAGAAGATAAAACCCTAAAACCTTAGAAATAATTAATCATGACCCTTGATTAGACTAAATCCTAGCCATGCAGGATTAAGATAAATTTACAAAGACTCAACTACCCTTACATATCAAAGAAATAAACTTACGTAAAATCCTATGTTTATTGTCTCATTCAATGAATTTAAGGGTTGAACTCATTCAATGAATTTAAGGGTTGAACAGTAACCCAACACGTTAATGTGAACAGTAATGGAGAACATAAAAAAAAAAAAAAAATATATATATATATATATAATAATAATAATAATTTTAATTCTTAGCTTGCCATCCTACATCACGTGGTATAATCAATCCCTTCAGTACCATCTTTTTAAAATATGAATTGCTACAATCACCATTTACAATTGTGACATTGCTGAACAAATAAACTCATTAACCACTTTCCTGTTGAAGTGAAATACCTGAAAACAAGATTACCTCCCTAGACTTCCTTAACCCTAGGAAATACATCACCCTTATAATATTGCAATTTTTCTTTCAGGCAGCATTTGAGTGTGTTGCCAAGAGCCTTGTAGCTTGGTGGCATAGCCTCCTCTCCATTATGAGGAGAACCAGGGTTCGGATCTTCCCTCCCCCATTGTTGTAACTATCAAATTATCAAAAAGGCAGCATTTGGGTGTGTTGTTTTATACATGATTTAGTTTCTTTATCATTTTTTGGAGTCCATCCATTTTGTAATTATAATTCCTTGGAAAATATATATTTTTGATTTCCTTAAGCTATTTTCGCAATTATAATTAGTTAATTATATCACTTTAAAAAATGTGGTTGCAGTGGGCTCTTATGACATCATTGGATCCGCAGCTTAGTTTGGCTAATTTGGTTTACATTGGATATGGTGGTGATCCTAATTCAGCACTTCGGGTCACGAGGAAAAGATCAATAGATCGTAAAAAGCAAAGAACTGAGAGAAATGTTTTTCAATGCTTTGTTTTTGGTCCTAAAAGTGCTGAAAAATCTTCTCTGTTGAATACTTTATTGGGAAGGTGCTGCATCTGAACCAATTACTTGAGTCAATGTCCTTCACCTGTTTACTGTATTTTGTCTTTGGTTTTTAGTTTCTACTACTTATGACTTTTCATTTTTCTTTGTGTTTTCTTCTAAGCAAATTTTTTTCTATTCCAACCACAGGCCTTTCTTCAAAAATAATTCAACAACTGGTGATCGTTATGCAGTGAATGTTGTTGACCAGCTTGGGGTTAGTATAATCAGTAGAAACACTGGGCTTGGTACTTGAATATTCCCCAACTCTCCCCTCCCCACTCCTCTGCTACTTGTGTGGACATTCTAAACCATCGTTGACATCAGTAACAATGTGTCAAATGATGTCCAGTTGAAAAAGAAATTGCAGAATTTTGATGTTAGTTTATCTGCATGCTAATCAAAAAGATAAATAAGCCCATTCATCTTTACAAGTTGAAGTGAACCATATAGTCATTTTTGTCATTGCTTCCCTTGCAGGGGAGTAAGAAGATTGTCATATTGCGAGAGATCCCTGAAGATGGAGTTAAAAAATTCTTGAATAATAAGGAATTTTTGGCTGCTTGTGATGTGGCTATCTTTGTCTATGACAGGTACGTATGATGCTATTTGTATTTATTAGAATTAACTACCATCATTTGCATACAATATGACATAATATGAGAAATCCTCAGTTGTAACTTATTTCAGTGTTGATTTTGGGTTCCCTTACATGGTGAACCAATCTGAAAGGGAGCTCTGGTTCCCTCCACACAAAATATCAACCTGTAGACAATTAACTAAATGAACCAAATTCGTTGTGGTTTGGTTTAAGTATGATTGTTGATTTGTTTTATGCAGATTTTTTCTTTGTTTTTTTGGTAGCAATATTGAAAAAAAAGGAGGGACCTCATGTACACAGGAAGTACATAACTAAGGTTTCCTAAAGAATTTTTTGTAATTTTCTTTATCCTCAGTGAAAGACTGTCAATATAACGGATTGACGAATAGTTGGGCGGGTCCTATTTACCAAACCTTAAGAGTAAGACCCGCCTGAACACAAAAGTGAAAATACTAATAGTATCTATTCAGGGAAAGAATCACCATAAAATATAATCTTGAGAGTAAAAATCACATCATTGAATAAATAAAATAATTTTGCCAGAATAAAATAAAGATAATTAAGATTTTGCATCACTGTCATAATTTGACATTGTTCTTCTATTTCCAGTTCAGATGAAAAATCATGGAAAAAATCAAAAAACCTTCTGTTGGAGGTTGCTAGGCATGGAGAAGAAAGCAGTTATGGAGTGCCTTGCCTCTTAATTGCTGCTAAAGATGATCTGGATCCACATCCAGTTGCAGTAAATGATTCAGTAAAGGTATTTCTTTTATCATTGACTACCTTGTTCTCACATACTCAATGGTGTCTCTACATAATTTGTGAACTGTTTCCTCATATCTGTAACTCCAATTGTTCTTATTTAGTTTTCAACAGAAGATGATGTACTAATAATTCCAATTTTTAATTTTCATTGTTTTAGGTTTGTCAGAAATTAGGAATAGAGGACCCTATTCCTTTGAGCAAAAATATATTCAGTAGAATTATAAGTGCAGCTGAACACCCGCATTTGAGCATCCCTGAAACAGAGACTGGAAGAAACCGCAAGCAGTACCGACATCTTGTTAATCAATCTCTCATCTTCGTCTCTAGTATGTTTCTCTAGCTCTCAATTGACCCCCACTTATGTGCATGTACATTTCCAATTATGAGTTTTATATTGTTCTTATGCATTTTTTCACTGGATTTTTATCTCAAACTACAGTTGGGGCTGCTGTTGCTGTTGTTGGACTGGCAGCTTACCGTGCCTATGCTGCTAGAAGAAGCAGTTCAAGTTAGGTAGGAGGAGTCGTCCATCAATAAACTGATGCTGTCTTGCTGCCACTTCAACTTTAATAATGGTTGATTTTTTCTTGCTTTGTCCAATTATTCTAATGCTATCGTTGTTGGGCATTCTCTAAACAAGATGTATATAGAATAATAGCAATTTCTTCTCGGAGGTTTCCTATCCATTGTAACATCTTTTCCCTTTTAGTTCAAGTCTCATTTTATAGTTATTGCTATTGTTGTTGTTGCTATTATTATTATTATTTTGTAATTTGTATTCAAAACTCTCAATTAACCATGCAGGGCTTTTATGATCAGCTTTCAAAATCTCTGCCCTAGCTACAATTTACTATGCTCAGTTGGTGGGGTTGAATGCACAATGAGAAAATACTCTATATTTTCACCCTTCCACATTTGTGCAATTTTTCGAACTTGTTTACACATCATGACAGTCCATAGTAGTGATGGTCCTCAAGTAATTCATGCGGTGTAAGGATTGTGAGTTCAGAAAATTTTACTAGTACTATTTAAGGGGGTAATACTAATAGGTTGGATACATTTATGCCGAGGAGATTAGATGAATAGACGAGTTAGTTATCCAATTATGTGATGATTCTGTTTTTCTTTTTGGCTGAATGTATGCTTCTTATGAGTTGTTTGTAGTTCTTGCTGTAACTGTATTTGCGGCGTGTACCCTTGGCAGTATTAGGCTCTTTAAATCAATTTGACTAATGAGTCTTTGATTAATTTTGATTAGAATGATTGCAAAAATTAGGTCTGGATTGCTTGAATTGAAAGCCTGGAGATAAACGATTCTACCCCAAAATACAGGGTCACACACAGATATGCTTGACAAGAACAAAATTTCACTTCTATTGTCAGCGGTAGCTTTCTTCACAATTATACACATTGCCATTATGTTTGGATTGAAAGAGGGAAGCAGAGTAGAGTATTTGAAGGGGATTGGACTTTTTTTCTCCTCCAATTTGGGGGAATTGGAGGAGAAGGGATTCAAGTATAAGAAATTTTATGTACTTAATATTTTTTAAGTATAGCTAAGAATTTTGTAACTCAACTAGTTGGCACTTCGTGACATTTCTAATAGAGACATCCAAGATCAAAATCTCTCATTCTTGTTGTAACAATTGAATTATAAAAAAGAAAAAGAAAAAAAGAAACTAAAGTATAGAGTTTAATAAATGAAGGATATAATTACTAATTTCTTTATACATTATCATTTCCTCTCCTAACTTTACAACCAAATTGAGTATGGGACATTTACTAACTTTTAAAACATTCTCGGGAGGGAATCCACTTTTCTTTTCTACTTCTTTCCTCTCATCTACCAGTCTCTCTTATGCTCTCAATTATCTCTTCCAAACTCCCAAATATAGTGTATACGTTATGCTAGTGTGAGTTTGTGCCATGCTTGAAATATTGATGGGAATCTCACCTTACTAGTCAGGGATTTTTGTGTATTTTGGAATAATTTTAGTCCTTAAATATAAGACATGAAAATTGAAATGGGTACCTAAAGTTCAAGAAGTTACAATCAACTCTAAGAATATTCCTCCCTCAAAAAAAAAAAAAAAAAAAAAAAAAAAAAAAACTCTAAGAATATTCAAATATCACAATTAAATCTTATGAGTCTAAATAACGGAACTTGATGGTTTCTCATGTTAACTTCTCATACAATAATTGATGTGGTTAACAGGAATCAACTCAAATATTTGCCCTCATACCTGACATAAGAAAGTGAAAACGTGTCATGTCAACAAATATTTGGTTGTATTTATTAAAATTTTGAAAAATAAAAAGGTTGATGTGGGTAAAATATGTGAATAATGGTCGACGGGCATATACCATGTTAATCAAAATTGTTTTGTTAGTACTTTCTGTGACATCTAATTGATTGATGCCAGGGGACAGGGTACGTAATTAAAGTTAATCTACCCCCCAAAAATATTTTCCTCTCTTTTTCCCCATGTATTTGCTTTATTTGTTCCTTTTTTTTTTTCATTTATATAATAACTAATGAACTATTATTTATTTTATTTACAAACCTTATTTATAATAGAAAAGGGAAAATTTTCATATTTTATCAATGTCTTGGTTCAAAACCTACAAAAGGAAAACTAAGAATGAAAAATAAATAAATAAGAAAGAATTTTAATGGAAAAAGAAAAAGAAAAGGAAGAATGAGGAAATTATTATCATTATTTCTAAAGTGATATAAAAAGTGAATTTCAAAATTTTAATGTAATTATTTATTCTTCTTCATGAAATTTTGTGCATAAGTAATAAAATATAAGAATAATTACATGATAAACTCCCAAGTTTAATATTGTTTTCAAAATAAACTCTGAAATTTCATGTTCATATATGTTTACAATATAGTTTTAAAAATATTACAATTTTATCATTTTATGAGGCTATATTAAATAAAATATCAAAATTTATGTTTACATGATATTTTTAAAAATATTATAATTCGTTCATTTTATGAGCTTCTATTAACTAAAATATTAGAATTTACATAAGTTGTACTCGAAGTTTGTTTGGTTAAAAAAATATTTTTAGGTAAATCATAAGTGAAATTTTGAATTACACAAATCACAAGACAATTTATTCATGTGTAAGAGCAATCGTTTTTTTTTTTTTTTTTTTTTTTCCTCTGGTTAGAAATACTACATAAATACCCCACCTCTCCCCCAAAGTTCAAACTGAACCACCCCCCCCCTCCCCCCCCTCTTCCTTACGTTCTCCCTTACATTTTAGGCATGTGAAGGTATCATCCAGCTCAAATCACCTGATGATGAGAAAGTAATGTTGAAACAAATAAAAAAGGGGAAAAAAGAAGAAAGAGAGCAGCGTTGAAGCAACAATTTGGAAAAGTAAGAATATATAGCACCTACATATTTGTTGTAATTTGTCATGGATAAGCATATATGTTTTGATTACTATAAGTAATAGGATAATTAGAGCAGTGAGCAAGGGAGCATAAACTTGTGAGGTCACCTGAATGTGTTAAGAGACCTACCTTGAAGCCCTCCTCTTGTTCCCCATTTTCGTTTACCTGATTGAACTTGTCTACCAAAATGTTCCAACTTATCATCATCACAAACCTAATCAATTTCTACGAGAGTGTCATACTATCTCAAGTGTGCATCAGTGTTTATGTGTCCATATCTGGACTAACTTCCGTTTCGTCCTATCTTTGTCTCTAATTATTGGTTTTGGACCAAGTAAACCTAGCTGATGCATTCCTCAAATACGAAAAGACTCCAAGGGATCTTTGACCCTTGAATTTTAATATATAGACCATTTTAAATTGGTAAAGTAGTGTCTAAAATCAAATCGCATTTACAATAGAAATTTGAGAGGAAGGTTAAGGGAGAGGACTAATTAAAATCGTTTCCATTGTGAACTGCGAAAATATAAAAATCAAAGACTTAAGGTCAATATTTGGGTAGTATCTCATATGACATTCCACTAGATTTTGATCCAATGAGGTCAATATGGATGAGTTAATTTGCCATAATACTAAAATCATCCATCACAGTTTTTCTTGGTCTATCTTTTATTTTTTTATTTTTTTTTTTTAGCTCAAAACTTTTGCACAAGGATAGCTAAAAATAAGGTATATATATCCTTTACATCGTTTGGTTTGTTTTAAACGACACATTAAAACTTACGTTATAGCCATTACTTAAACCAATCTCTTTGGAGACACAGAAATATGTATATCAGTATATGCATTAAGCTAGCCTAGTATTATATTATTATTATATAATCAATCATGAAAGAAAGATAATAAGAGGAAAAAAGGAATAAGATCTATATGTCAAATGGCAGCTCGGAATGAATTTCCAAGTTGCCCTGAAAAAGAGAACTGGTTGATGTGAAAGCTAAGGATTCCGAGAGATCCTAACAGGCTAGGGTGAAGAAAGAGTTAAACAAGATCTCATACCTATTGAGATATATACATCAGAGTACTCCCAAGAATTGCCCTCCTCGTCCCCTCCATTATCCATATGGTATTGGTATATAAGACTCTCTCTCTCTCTCTCTCCCACGCTCGTGCTCCCGCAGAATTTTCTTGTCCTTGTACAACTATCAGTCACTTTCAATCTCATTCTTGTGGTTTGTTTCCTCCATGCATGAGTGTGAGAGAGAGAGTTCCATTAATTATTAGCTGCACGTGTCAATCTATTTCCAAGAATCTTTATTTATATATTTGTATATATATATATAAAAGCGTGTATAAAATAAATTTAAAATGGGGTTGTATGAATTTTGTAATAGATTGTATAACAAATTTCATATTACTCCTCTAATTTAACTGACAGTAAGTGATTGTTTATAATCTTCACATGAATTTATTTTTTTTGTTCATCATTCACAATTTGCCATATTTGAGTTGTGGCACAAATTTTTTTTTTAATAGATTTTCTTTTTGTAATATCATAATTTATGATGATGATTTTAGAGTTATCATAGTAAATTTAATTTAACGCAATCCTATTTATACCATTAGAGTTTTTGTAGCACAATTCAACACAATAAAAATATAACCCTAACTTACATTAATCCTTACTTCTGTTTTCTTTTTTCTCTATATTATTATATTTTCATATTCCAATTTTAACACATGAAATACAGGAAAGAACAAGATCATCATGCTCTCTCTAATGAAGCGACTAGAATGGAATAATGGATCATATTTTGTTGATGCACAAGATCAGTATGTGATAGATGCATGTAACCATTTTTGTTTCCATAATTGTTGATACAATCAATTTTGATTGAGGCATCATAAAAATGTTGCCATTGATGAGTTCATATAAAAATGTTTGTTATTCAAAACAACAACTTCCGATACATTTTATCAAGTTGAGAAAAAGTTTATGAAAAGCTTATGTACTCTTTCATTACTTTAATACTATATATATGTATGTGCCCTAACTAGGTAGTAGGTAAATCAGATCATTCGCATAATGGCATGCATAACCTCTATCTAAGGTAATTTGTTTAGCTGGTAGGAAACATGGACGGCTAGGGTTTCCCACTATAATGATCACTGGTCTAAAGTGTAATCAATCTCCCAAATGATCAAATTTAAGACACATATTATTATAGGTTCTTTTCAAGAATATTCCCATCTTTTTCTTTTTTTTTTTGACAATTTTTTTTAAAAAAAGAAAAGAAAATAATTGCAAGAAGACAAACACGTACTCAGGATTTCCTACATCAAGACTTAGATATCCAGAATCCTACTGGTTATATGAATGTGGGTCCATTTCGATACCCTTATAGATCCTCTAAATCCCCTATAATCATTCCATTACAAAAGGAACCCACTTGGTCAGCCTGGCTATATGGGTTATTGTCAGTCTATATATATATATATATATTATCTATCAAATATAGCTACAGAAAAGAAAAGAAAAAAAAGACCCCATTCAATTAAAAGTTCTAGCTCTTTTAGATGTTCTATAACACCTTCGAATGCATGCCGGCATGCAAATTTCAGTTTTATCCTTTTTTTTTTTTTTTTAAACGCTGCTAGGGTTTTTATAGTTCTTTGCCTTTCACATCTTGTTTCTAATAACTTAAAGGAAAATGTTAATGAGTGTCCTTAGGACATTTGTTAACAATTTATTTTAAGAAAGTTTTGACATTACTTTTATAAAAAAATGAAAAATACCCTCAAAACATTAATTAATTTTTTTTTAAATTTTCCCATAAAAACTTTATTTAACTGGATTGTTAATTAATATCCTAAGAGTACTTGTTAGTATGACCTTATCTTAAAATAATATAGCATTAACTTGTCTTTGATCATAAATTATAATGGTGAAATTCCATGTTGAAACAAATGTTTAATTTTGTCCTCAAAAACCAACAAAATTAATTATATTGAAAAGATAAGCATCGCCGACAAAGTAAAAACACAATAGAAAATTTGAATTATTAGTTTGAATTTTCTCCTGTCTTAATCTTTGGGACCAAACTTCCAAAAATTTATTAAGACTGAAAAAAATAAAAAGAAAGAAAGATAAGCTCCAAGGACTCCGGTGGCTTTGGTTGAATGCCGGCATTTCCATGGGCCCTTTTTATGACTGGTTAATTAATGGTCGGCATATCCTTCCTATGATTAACCCATTTCTAATTACATTTATAGCTTTTATTTCAAAAAATGGCTTCTCTTTTTCTATTCTTTATAATTATTTAAACATGTGCTAGCTAACATTATCCAGAACATATATGACATTAGCATATCCATTTGAATATTAATCTTAACTGTACTTTTAATTAATTTTACATGTTATAGAACTTTCTTGATTTTCGTGAATCCAAATTTAGAGCACTCACACTGAACATTCTAAATCCTTGGATCTGTATCATTCTACAAAATTTTACAAAACGCTAGCACCAATTCTTTTTATATATGAGTTATTTATTTATTAACCATATCCATTTTTATGGTCGTGTATTTGCGCATAATCTTTAATTTTAACCATCAATCAAGTTATTTACTCAAAAAAAAAAAAAAAAAAAAACCATCAATCAAGTTATGGGTTGTAATTTACAAAGCTTATTATGGTAATTACAATTTTTAAATTTTTTTTTATCTTATATAGTATTCATTTTTAACTTAATTTAAATGTATATGTGTGTGAAGTTTCTAAAAGACTTGAATTTCGACCCTTATACCCTCTTCTCCTCACAAGAATTTATTATTATAAAGTGACTACCACGTTAATATTTACGCAGTATGACCGTTAAGGAAAGAAAAATTGGACAAATTAATTAATAACCTAGTATTCTTGCTATATTTAGTGACTTAGAAACTATGGAGTGGATCGAGGAAAGAGAATTTGGATTATGTGAATGACATGGATGTCCAACATCTTAAAAAAAAAACAGTAAAAGGAAAAGTTAGAAAGAGATAATGAATGAGTGTAATTTGACATACATGTGGAGAGAAATGAACTTTAACACGTAGGAGAAGCTGGCATGACAGGTGCAGAAGACCACATAAATTGGTGGGGGATACAATGTCTTTGCGTCGGCATGAGACGATGAGGCCAGGTACAGGCCATATATATATGTCTCTCGCTTTGTGGAGTTTACACAGGTGCGGTCCTCCTTAAAATACAACATTTCTGTGTGTGTTTGTGTTACACTTACGTGGTGCATTTATATATATCAATGTAATTCTATATGTCATCCACACATAGACAAGGACAACCCAACATTTTGGAATGAGTGAAAGAGAGAGAGAGAGATGGAACAATAATAATATTAACGACACCATACACACACACACATATGTAAAAATAGCTTATTAGAAGAATTCAATAAGTCAATATCTATTTGTTAGTTTGTGGGGGTGGTTTTTTTTTTGTCTAATGTTGGGTAAACATGCTGGCTAGCTAGTGGGGTTTGCTTTGAGTGGGAGAAAGAATGGACTTTTTTTTTTGTTGTTGCTGGTGATGACATATTTGAAGGTTTAGACGGTAGATCCAACAAAAACTAGCTTTCCACATCATTTTTCTCTTTATATATATATATATATATATATGCTCTTTTTTATTTTTAGTTTGTATTATATATATGGAAATATCTTACTTATTTTCACATTAATTATTTTTCACATTTCATACGTGCATTGCATTTTTATAGGAGCATTTAGCCGCCTATATATGTAGCTTCTTTGACTATATATATATATATATATATATTTATATTTATATGCACACGATGGAGATCGGAGACGTGTCTTCTTATTCCTGCATTTTTGGAAAAATAAATTTTCGTTTTCATGAGAGGGAGTGGGGAAGAAAGAACTAAAGGTCATCATTTCCACCATGACTATAGGGTGGTATGTTGAGTCCACCTCAGATTTTTTATGCATTCTAGTCGACAAATTAACAATGTACAGTAACACTCATGCAAGGACTTAACAGTTTATTCCACCTAATTGTTATGAGGTCATTACTTTGTTATTTAATCAACAGTTCATGCATGAAGGTCAGAGTCGGCTAAATAGTGAATTAAAACAAATGATGCAGTCGCCTAAGGTCCCAAGAAAAAAAAAGGCCTCTAAATTTTAACCAATAGGGTTATTCTTTTTCATTACAAAAGTATTAATTAATCCCAATTATTAGTGAATAAATAAAAAAATATTTTTTATCAAATAAAAAATAAGAGAGAGAGAGAGAGAGAGAGAGAGAGAGAGAGAAATGCTATGTTCACGACATTTTTCACAATAAATCCTAAGTGATAGGTTGTTATAGGTTATTATTGATGACAAAAAATTAATTTCATTGATGGGTTAAAATTAAAACCAGTAACAATTTATTATTTAGAATTTGTTGTGAAAATATTGCGAATGTAATACTTCTCAAAAAAAAAAAAAAAAACACAAAAATTCACAACATTTTCATAAGTTGAGTTCGTAAATTTTTACTAGTTTTTATCTAAGTCCATCACTAACATAACTTTTTTACTTACTACTATCAATATGTCACATCAACAGGTGTGAAAAGTTGTCAAATTTTGTCCATAGATTTTGTAAAAAAAAAAAAAAAAATCTAGTTAATTAGTAGTAATTTTGCATATAAAACAAGATAATAGAGTTTAAGTAATATTAATTTTTAATAAAAAATTTATTAGTTTTTATAAGTCTATCACTAACATCACTTTTTTATTTACCACTATCAATATGTCACATCAACAGATGTGAAAAGTTGTCAAATTTTATCCATAGATTTTGTTAAAAAAAAAAAAAAAAATCTAGTTAATTAGAAGTAATTTTGCATATAAAACAAGATAATAGAGTTTAAGTAATATTAATTTTTAATAAAAAAAATTACTAGTTTATAAGTCTATCACTAACATCACTTTTTTACTTACCACTATCAATATGTCACATCAACAGGTGTGAAAAGTTGTCAAATTTTATCCATAGATTTTGTAAAAAAAAAAAAAAAATCTAGTTAATTAGTAGTAATTTTGCATACAAAACAAGATAATAGAGTTTAAGTAATATTAATTTTTAATAAAAAAATTACTAGTTTTTATAAGTCTATCACTAACATTACTTTTTTACTTACCACTATCAATATGTCACATCAACAGGTGTGAAAAGTTGTCAAATTTTGTCTGTAGATTTTGTTAAAAAAAAAAATCTAGTTAATTAGTAGTAATTTTGCATATAAAACAAGATAATAGAATTTAAGTAATATTAATTTTTAATAAAAAATAGATTTAAATATATAAAATGATTCAATTTTAGTGACGAAGGTATTGATAAATTACTATTTTTTCCTCCCCTTACAATAGAGTGGTGGAGGGAGAGATTCAAGCTCATATATATTCTCTTTTACAAAAAGAAAAAGAAAAAAAGAAGATTAGATAATGTTATTGGATTACAAGACTCTTAAGGCTGACTATAATCATAATAAGTAGTGACACAATAATATGAACTCTAAAGCTAAAAAAAGTGTGTTAGAATTATAAATAATTTTGAAATGAGATCGATCCCCTGCTGAAAGCAAGTGCCGTGATAGGAGAAAAACACATTTACAAAGAGTATATTTAGAACATGATGGTAGCAACATCAGATTTTGATATATATAATTATTAGGTGTAAAGATCACTGCAATTACTGAAGTCCAAATTAGCAAATAACACCTAATGATTAAATCGGTGACAAATGTACTAGAAAGTTAAGGAGAACTAATAACCGTTGAAGCCTTAAGTATAAATAGAAGCTTTGTTGTCAATGCAAATAAACAACCAAGACATATTTCACTTGTCAATCTTTCGTTTTGAGTGTAAGGTCTAATTTTCTTTAGTTGCTAATTTTTTGGTCAAATTTGGTTGATACTTATTATTCCTTTGATATTTGAATTTTAATGTAGTTCAAATTCAAATTATTCAATTACCATCGAGATTGATAAGGTAAAAGTCCTCTTCATTGAGACAAAACAAGTCCAAATCCTTTTTCAAAAAACAATAAAAATAAAAAAATAAATTACGAGATAAACGTCCTAATTGAGGGCATCAATGCATGTTACAATTATATCAATATTTAAAAAAAAAAATTTAAATAAGTACAAATAATGTGAACTCAAATGATGAATAGGGTTCTGTTTAAACACATCAAGGGGCCATTTGTTTCAACCAACGTACGAAGTTGCATGAGCCTCAACTTTTGTTACCTGCAGGCATTCATAATTATGGATTTGACCCCATGGAATACTATTTGAAAACCTTTCACAGCTACAGCTTGTACGCGGTTCACATTTTTCAAAACATTTCCTCTGTACGCATGCATGCCACTGAACGTACTATTAGAGTTTTACAAGAAATGATCAATGTAATTTCCTTTACAACAATTAGTTCACTCGGTTAAAGGTTTTTATAATTAAATAAGAATGCTATAAGTATTACATAATATAATGGTAAAAAATAATTATTATATATACAGTTGAAGTGATAAATTTTAAATCTTATTATATCTATTAAGAAAATTTAAAATAAAAGCCAAGTAAAGCAGATTTTACGATTCAAATGGAAGAAATAAAAAGCGCTAGTGAATAATGTGTTAGGTAGGTCTTTGATAATTCATCAAAATAAAAAAAGGTAGGTCTTTGATATCATGTGCATATTAATTTGCAGAAGAAACACACCAATGACTTCATTTATGTTTTCGGTCAAAGTAAAGCAATGACTTCATTTATTTGATTGCATAACAATTTTTCAAGTTCTTTTGATTAATACCAGTACCTAACTTCACGTTTTCCACAACAGGATTAACTAACTTTCATTGTATGAATACTCAAATGCCATGTAGGAATATTTTTCTTGTTACTTACCGAAAGTCTTGAATACTAGGGCCTCATTTGGTACGCAAGTTGTAATACATGTTTTCAGTTTTTAAACAATATTACACGTATTTTTACACACTTTTTCACTCACACGTATTTTAAAAAAAATTGAAAACTGTTGTTTAAACACACGTACTAAACGGACCCTAGAATTTGAGTCACTCTAGGAACACTAAAAAAATTCACAGTAATTTTAAATTAGCCTACCACTTAGCACATAAGCCATTGAATATACAGATTATGATAGGCCCATGGTAGACTAGTTTCAAAATATTGTGAATTTTTATTGCATTCACTACTAAAATTTCTATATGTATTAATTTGTATGTTTTTCCAACCTCAACCTCCAACAATTGTGATGCCAGTGTTAGTAGGCAGCGGGTGGAGCTCTTTGACATGATCAAATACATGTACATCTAGATGAGTGTCGGGTTTTCCACATGGAAATTCAACACACATGACTTTGTCTTTGTCTATTAGAAACATCAAAGGGAGTTTTATACTCAGCGAAGGTGCCTGAAGATCTAAAGATCTCCTTCTTGTTGCCCATCATCGATTTGACCACATTCAACTGTCACTCACGGACGTGGGAATTGTTGATTTGCCATTTCTTTAAGATCAATAGTAGGTTTCGTTCTTCCCCACTCAATGTGGTTGGGCTGAGTGACGATCGAGTTGAGCCTCAACCCGCATAGACTCTCCTAGAGGTCACATATATAGGGTATTATTTTAATAATTAACAATTTTGTTTTTATTCTTTTATTATAGGTGATAAATAAAACGACTATCCAACCTATTAAGATTTTAGTGGTGAGCAATTAATATTAATTGTTCCATTGATGGAGGATTTTTTTTTTTTAATTAAAAAAAATATTATTATTATGAGAATCCATAAAATAACCTTTTGAATACTCTTATATATGTATTCTCCATCAAAGGGCTTATCAAAGCAAAGCATTGGACCAAAAAAGAAGAAGTAAAATCTCTCTATGCTTGAATATTGATTGTGAAGTTACATTCTTTTCACTCTTTTGATGAATTTACAGGACATGCACTTATTTCCATACAGAACTTTGGAGGCTATAGGACGAAGAGGAACTCCTCCATTATATATGCAGTGCAGTAAGTGAGTCAGATCCGGTTCACGATAACTCGACTGCTTTTGCTGCGGTACATGCATAGCCAACGGGAATAACTAGGAAACCATGGATTACACAGACCGAGAGCTAAATTTGTAACATTAGATGTACATGTATGTTTCCCAATTTTGTGTCACATATGGTTAAACCAGTCCCATATATATATATATATATATATATATATATCTTTGATCTTTCCTATCTCACCTTGTATATATGGAAAGTAAAATTGGGCTCCACATTTATCAGGGGGACAAAAAAAAAAAGAAAAAAGAAAAAGAAGCTCCACATGTGTTTTGGTAAATATTGTACTTCGGATAAGGTGGTTGATGTTAACATACACATGTAGATATTTTGGATACATAAAATAAAATTAATTTTTTCCTGTTTTAACTACTTCTAAGAGATGATTGATTAAGGGGTAATTTGTTAAATATTGCTAGCTGACCAATTAAAACCAAACTAAATATCAATAATTCATGAGAATACACTAGGGTGTATCTTGCTTTAGGAGTCACAGACTCACAAGGCTCATGGGTGTAGGGTATGTAGACAAATATAAGTGGAAAGAGCTCTATTAGTGTATTAAGTACATTTTTACCATTTTCTTAAAGATAATTATGTATGATAGGATTTGAATTTCATGATGATTGTTTTTTACTATTATTAAACTAGGGCACCAATGAGTTGTAAAATTTTATTTTAATTTTTTTTAATGTATCCTTAATATTTATATAAAAGTGAAACCCAAATTTTAAACAATAATAAAGGATAAAACCATAATTCCTCTCATGCTTAGCTATTAATTTTTGCAATACTTAATTCAAAAATCATAACAATCCTTCTTTGTTTTATGGCACAATGATCTACTAATGGTATAAAAGTTGGCACAGGCTAAAATTGGACCGTGTACCTTGATAAGGGAAATGCTTCTGTAAGTCTTGCTAGAGAAAAAAAAAAAATTAATTAATGGTTGTACGTATTAGGTGATGCTGAAATTTAACTATATTGAAAGGTAGCTATTAATTCATAAATAATGCAAGGTCCATTTTTTTTTTTTTAAGATATATGGTGGTTATGGTATTTCCTTATTCACATGGACTTCTTTCTTCTTTTCCTCACACCAAAAACCATGGTGACAAAGTTGCCAGTACCAAACTTTTTTTTTTTTTTTTGGAGAGATTTTCAATTTTTGGTGTCCGTTTCTGATGATAGCTCTTAATCATCAGACCAATATACCAATCAGTTTTTGGTATAAGCGGGGATTGAACCCAGATCTCTTATACAACCATTAGAGACTTTATCAGTTGAGCTAACTGGAACCCACTTGTCGGTACCAAACTGGATTCTATCTTTGTATGGAAAAATGCAATGCAAGTTGAGAAGCTTGAAAATATTTTTAAAACAAAAAAAGAAGTAAAAGAAGATGAGAGGACAAAATGTAGGTGTCAATGTCACATTGTCACTGCTCATTCACAAAAATTTGTACTACCTATGTAACGTGGCACCATTGTTAACATTGGGTAAGTGTTGGCATGCTCTATTATGTCCAGTATTTAGAGTTTGAACCCCACCTCTCCCCTCTCCACTTATTTACCTTGCAAAAGGGAGGCGGGGAAAATTACCGTTGTTAATATAATTTTAGTATTTAAATTGGAAATTGAATCATGACCATTTATAGTAAAGTTTTTAAATCCTATTCATTCATTGAAACGAGTGAAGTTAGAGTTACTGTAACAACTCTAAGAGATCGGCTATGCCACACCTACAATCATATATAGAGCCAACCGCAACAATAACGAAAATCATGGAGGTAGTTTTATAACTTCAACAAAGAAATAGTAATTCCATGTGACCATAAAATTAGGAAGACAGGCTGATTGGCCCCAAGACTTTGCTTCCTTGTCACATGATATGGTAAAAGAGAATATGTGCTTAAAGGACCATGACTAACACAAGGTTCTCAGAGCACATGATGTTCCAAACACAGTCATTCATGTGCGTTTGTTGACGATTGAATTCTCATCTAACCTCACCCAAAAGTTCCTCAACGTATGGTTGCCCTAACTCCACGATTGGACACTGTGCTCTCCTATTTCAAGTAATATTACCCACCCTCATGGCTTGTTACCTGCTCTATGTAACCAACCATTTTCCTTCTTATGGGTATTTCAATAATCACCCCTATTCATTCCCCAAGTTTTCGCATCGACCCCAAAATTTGTTATTCCTAATCTCACATGCATACTAAAGTAAATAGATTGTGAGATGATCATATTATATATACAATGTCCTTTTTATATTCGGTGAACCCTACAACTGTGTGGAATCCATATATTGTGAGAGGATATGGTCTATATATTGGACACACGAGATAATTTTTCATTAGACTTTAGGATTGTTATTAGGCAAATTTTTATGCAGAGCTTTGGTAATAAAAGAGAGAGAGAAAGAAAAAAAAAAAGTTCACTTTTCTTAGAATATGAGAAGTGGAAAGGCGAGCACATGGATGATGAACTTCTTTCATGAGGTCACCGCATGTTGTGCTCTTTTGGGTCCTACCCATTTGATAGTTACCAGACATTCGTACCCTTATTAGTACCACAACTTGCAAAATGTTTGCCCTTGGCTTACAAAAAATACTTCTTATGTAAATGCCCCTCAAGCTTAGTAAAGCAACGCATATGAGTCTATGACACTGACCTGAAAAAGTGTGCTTCAAAAACTGATCAGTTTGGTCACTAATTGCAATCTCCAAGAGTCAAATTAAAAATAGTGTTGAAACAAACATTCTACCTAGGATGGTTTATTTTCATGTCTTCTCAGAACAACAAATTGATCCATAAATTCCAACTTCATGTTAGTCTCTTATTACTATGCATTAGAAAGTTGTTAAGCTCATCAAATAGAATATAGCTGCTGTACATGTTTCCTGACTCCACTGCTATATATATATATATATTATTCTGGTAGTTGGTATTCTTAGGATTTTAGGAATAGGGTACCTAAAAAGGGATTCCTCATAAATGAATAAAAATTGTGGTACTTGGGAATTATGCCACGCCCTTTTGACGTTTCAACCAAAGCCAAATGAACCAATGAGATACCATATATCATAAACAAGAATCACGCGGAGAGAAAGTGCTGTACACGGGGACCATTTGACTATGTCCAATAACGATAAAAACTACCATAAACATATTATAAGAAATCCAAGGTACAAGAAATCATAACCATATACATAACAACAAAAATGTTAAAATTAAAAAAGGAAAATGTACCCAAGAAAAATTAGATAAGATAGCAAGGAAAAATGAGTACAAAATCAACGATAATCATATTGATTTTTTCCTTGTTAATTAGACAAAATTATTCAATACTCTGGAGCCGCAATGCTTCTTCCGAAATATTGAATAATTACTTAAACAGAGAAAGTAGAAATCCAGAATGGCCGCCAAGTTTCCGATCTGTCGCCGCACCCACTTTCTTTGCACCTTCTTGGCTGTGGAAGCTTCCCAAAATCTTTATCATCCAAAATTTCAGTATGCCGGTCACCCTCTTCACCAATTCTTCCTTCTTTTTCTTGTTCTCCAGCTTCTTCAGTTTCGTCCTCTTCTACTACTTCTTTGTCAGCAGCTTGAATTTGAGCCTCCACTTCTTCTTCTTCTTCTTCTTCTTCTTCTTCAAGAACTTGCTCAGACTCTTCCTCATCTTCCTCAGTAGTTTCTTGATCATTATGGACCAACTGAAGCCTCAGCCTGCCATCACCACGCACAGCATGGAACAAGCTATTACAAGAAGGGGCAGGCACAGCTTCAAGAACAAGGCGGCCAGCTTCTCTGTGAGGCCTAACATGAACGCCACTTGAGCCACTAATAGATGTCAAGGGTGGTGGGAAACTCCTACAATGATGCTTATTCTGCTTCTTAGGCTCACTAAATTTTGAAATTTTCTGCTTCTTGGGACCATTATTTTCAGTACTAACGAGTGAAATCAAAGAAATTTCATGATCTTTGTTGGTTTCAGTGATGATAACGCTACTACCTGTCTCACTACCTAAGCTTTCAGTGCACATTTCAAGGCTTTTTTCACTTAGCCTCAAAGAGCACCGCTTAACAAGAGGGTCAACATATAGTTTCTCAATTTTTGTGCCATAATTGGCAGTGTTAGAATTGTTGGTTAGAGCTTGGAGGAAGCTCCAGCCACCCAAGTCAGCTACAGTTGCGGACATGTTTTAATTTGGTTAAATTTTTCACAACAAAATGTGGGAAAAGAAAAGGAAAAGCAGGGGATGAAAACAAAGGAGTTTTAAGTATTGGGGTAGAATTGGAGTTTTTATGAGGGCAAAGGTGTGGAATTTGATTAAAAGAGATGGTTTTTGAGTGAAACCCACCTCTTGGTTTGGCTGAATTTGAAGATTGGGGTGGGCTGAGAGAGAAAGAGAGGAGTGAGAAGGAGAAGAATTGGGGTGAGCATGCAAGAGTTGTGAAAGGGGTGGAGATGAATTTATAGAACTCTTGTCATGTACTGTACACTGTAGTAGTGAGACAGTGAGGGAGAGCGCAACTTTTTTGAACCAGTGGAGCAACTTTTATCCTGCCACGCATTGACACATATTATAAAAAGCGAAAAAATGAAATGGCAGGTGAACAAGAAGTTAGACTAATGGTCGGTGGAAAACAATGGCTGTTAAGACTAGAGTTCAATTTTAATCTGCAATTATATTGGGGTAAAAATTGAGAGTATAACATTTGGATGAATAGCCTCCTTAAAAGTTCTCTTGTTATACTTTTTTTCTTTTATTTAACAAGTTTAAGGGCATTAAAATTTTTTATAATTGAGATGATATATTAAGAGTAGTACTAAAAAATAAATAGTAGCAACATTTTTTTTTTCTTACTTTAATCACAACTTACATCGTAAATAGTTGTGAAAGCATTGTGAAATATTTTGTATCCTTAACATTATTCTTTTTTATTAATTAAATTTTTTTTTTTTTTGGGGTAATGAACTAATACGGAGGAGTTATTTCTATGAGCAATTTTGTGTTTGAACTGAAATATTGATGGGGTTTGCCAGGCATGGGACTCTCACTCAATTTGATAGGAAAAACCAAGCTTTCTTAACAATTTCATTTCAGCCAAAAGAAAACCAAACAAATTATCTAGCAAGTCCAGCTCTGTACTAGGCATAAGCCAATTCTGGTTGCTCTCATTATTTTTTGGAAAATGAAACATTGTCTCTTCCACGTTCTTTTTGGTTGAGATTACTATGTTTGTCTTAGGCTTTGGCTTACATCTAGTAAATCTGCGCACTAGAGTTATGAGATGGAGGCATCACATATATAAAAATGAATACATGACACATTTATTTTGCATGTAAGCTATTGTCCAGCTCTGTATTAGGCATAATTATAAGCCAATCCAGGTGGAACTATACATTCTCTCATTATTTTTGGAAAATGATATATTTATCTATGTTAGCCTTTTTGTTTGAATGCATCAAAAAACAGACAGATTTATAGATAATTCCTATAAAAGAGTGGGATTATAATAATCTTTCTACTTACTCTGTTCTTTCTTTATTTTTATTTGAAAGAATCCTGAGGAAAAGCACTTTGTTTCCATTGAGCTAAAACAAAATGTCGATTCTCTAGTTAACCAAAGTCATTGTTTAATTGTCATTTTGCTGAATTCTCTTTCATACAAATCATAAATTGAAGTTTTAATTAAGATTAGGAATACTCCATTCTCTCATTATCTATGAATTATTTACTCATTTTCATTCAATTGGAAGTATTGATCTAATCCAAAATCAAATTATGTTTCGAAATTTCATAATCCAATTTTCTATCAATTTTGTAAATGTTGGGGAAAAATCCTAGTCCCCTCTATGTCTATGTGTGAATTAAAATTAATGACTACCAAGCAATAACAATATTATGGAAACAAAAAAAAAATTCAGCAAGCACCACATAAACACAACCACACAAGAACATCAAATCTTACATGAAAAACCCTCCAGTGTAGAGGAAAAAACCACAGGGCAACTCCGAAAAATATCCATTATGAAATAGAGATTACAACTATCAAGTTTATGCTAAACTTGAGTCCACAATAAATTGGATATACAGCAAATAAATCTCAAGGAGTAAATACTCTCACCACAAAGCCATTAGCAAAATCTTTTTCTGAATACTCTAACTTTCCATGGTTGTAGCACTCAAAAACTCCATGAGAACTCCACCAATTTATCTTCCTTGTGTGTAACTTGAGCAAAGAAAAAATGTCCTTTTCTTTTTCACTCTCTCACACTCTCACGAGATCTCTTCATTCGGACTGCACCACTCAAGCTAAAGCATTCTCTCTTTTCTGTGTTTTGCTCTCTCTAGAACTCACACCAAAAATGGCCGAATGGCTCTCTGTACTCTTTCTTTACCCAATTTTCTTTCTTCCTTCAGCGTGTTAGACACGCTCGAGTCAAGTCTCATTAAGAGACATGGCTTCCTTGAAGACTTTTGGAGGCAAGCTCTTAATGAGCTTTGACAGGGCATGTGGGTTGGACTCACACGGTGTTCTGCACCCAACAATTTCCCCCTCCAACCCACTACAGAGGAGATCTTCAACCCAACTCTTCAGTTAGAATTCATGTCGGCCAACTTGACACAAAGTTTTAGCTTTTCTCTTGACACAACCTTGGTCAACATGTCAACTGGATTTTCATCTGTGTGAATCTTCTCTAATTCAAATGACTGTTGTTTAACAACTAGTCTCAACCAATTGTATCTCACCTCAATGTGCTTCGAAAGTGAATGGTACATAGAATTCTTGCTCAAGTCTATAGCACTCTGACTATCACAATTAACTACATACCCATCTTGCTTCAAACCCAATTCTTGGAGAAATTGTTTCAACCAAAGCATCTCTTTACCTGCTTCATTAGCTGCAATATACTCAGCTTCAGTTGTAGATAAGGCAACACACTTCTGTAATCTTGACTGCCATGATACAGCTCCCTCTGCCAAAGTAAATAAATACCCCGATGTAGATTTCCTACCATCAAGGTCACCTGCCCAATCTGCATCTACATAACCTTCCAAAATTGGTTTAGAATCACCAAAAGTCAAGTACAATTTAGAGCTACCTTTCAAGTACCTGAAGATCCACTTCACTACTTCCCAGTGATCTTTACCAGGATTAACCATGAACCTGCTGACAACACCAACTGCATAAGCAATGTTTGGCCTTGTGCAAACCATAGCTTACATCAAACTCCCAACTGCTAAAGAATAAATAGTTGATGCTATGTCTTTTTCCTCTTTCTTGGATGAAGAACAAGGTTTCTTTCTTAGCTTGAAATGAGCACCGAGAGGTGTGCTGACTGGCTTGGCATGCTTCATATTGAACTTGTCAAGAACCCGCTTAATATACTTCTCTTGTGATAACCATAGCTTCTTGGCTTTCCTGTCACACAGAATCTGCATATCAAAAATTTTTCTTGCTGGACCCAAGTCTTTCATATCAAATGACTTGAACAAGTCCTTCTTCAAATTTCCAATCACACTTGCATCTTGTCCTACTATCAACATATCATCTACATATAGCAGAAGAATAACAAATTTATCATTGAGAAATTTTTTGACATACACACAATGATTTGCATTTGTCCTCGTGTACCCGTGATCCACCATGAATGAGTCAAACTTCTTGTACCACTGTCTTAGAGCTTGCTTCAAGGCATACAAACTCTTCTTTAACTTGCAAACCATGTGTTCTTTCCCTTTCACTTTGAATCCTTTTGGCTGATCCATGTAAATTTCTTTTTTTAAATCACCATGAAGAAAAGCAATCTTCACATCAAGTTGCTCAAGCTCAAGATCCAAGCTAGCTACTAATCCTAAGACTACCCGAATGGAACTCATCTTGACTACAGGAGAAAATATCTCATCAAAGTCAATCCCTTGTTTCTGACTGAAATCCTTAACCACCAACCGAGTTTTGTATTTCACTAACTTGTCACCATCTTTCTTCAACTTGAACACCCATTTGTTTCTCAATACCCTTTTGCCTTTAGGAAGCTCCACCAAGTCATAAGTCTTATTCTTGTTCAAAGAATTCATCTCTTCATGCATAGCCTTCAACCAGCTTTGCTTATCCTTATGAGACTATACTTCCTGAAAACTTTCTGGCTCCCCCTTTTCAGTAATCATAGTATACTCAGAAGTGGGGTATCTAGTCGATGGACGATGCTCTCTAGTAGACCTTCTCACATGAGGTTCTACCATCTCTAGCGGAGGAGGCTGCTCCCCCTACTCAACACCATCTGTATCTGTCACATCATCACCATCAACACTTGCTGGCTCATCAGCATCAAATTCAGTTGGTTCATCACCATAATTCTCATCTTGTATCTCTTCCCTATTTGTGGCATTATCTGAGGAAGAAGAGGTAGGTGTAAGATCAGGAACACCTCCAACTGTAGCTTTAGGCTTCTCAGTTTTCTCAAAGTTTGCCAAGTTTTCATTTTCATGAAAAACTACATCTCGACTTCTGATCATTTTCTTTTCCTTAGGATCCCATAGTTTTTAGCCAAATTCTGCATCTCCATATCCAACAAATATACAAGGAGTGGATTTGCTATCAAGTTTCGATCTTTGTTCTTTGTGCACATGTACAAATGCCTTGCATCGAAATACCTTTAAGTGAGAGTAAGAAACACATTTTCTTGTCCATACTCTTTCTGGAACATCAAAATCCAAAGGAACTGATGAAGATCTATTAATTAGGTAGCATGCAGTCACAACAGCTTCACCCCAAAATGACTTAGGTAGATTAGCCATTCTCAACATACATCTGATCTTCTCAACAATTGTGCGGTTCATCCTTTCTGCCACACCATTTTGCTGTAGGGTACCAGGAACTGTCTTTTCATGTCTAATGCCTTTCTTGGAGCAGTAACTCTTAAATTCATTAGATGTGTATTCACCTCCGTTATCACTACGGAGACACTTCAAAGGCTTTCCTTTCTTTCTTTCCACCATGGCATGAAAGTTCTTGAAGTGCTCAAATACCTGGTCTTTTGTTTTCAAAACATAAACCCACACCTTTCGTGAAGCATCATCAATAAATGTAACAAAATATTTATTGCCACCTAAAGTCTCAACATCCATGGGACCACATACATCAGAATAAATAAGATCTGATACATTGAGTTTTCTAGTAGAGGGTATATTAAATGAAACTCTATGTTGTTTACCAAATAAACAAAAGTCACAAGGATTTAGTGACGTACCTTTGGCAAAGGGAATGAGAGACTTCTTTGCCAAAATCTGCAACCCTTTTTCACTCATGTGAGCCAGCCGTCTATGCCACAAGTTAGGCAAGAATCCTCCTGAGCTGCACTAACAACATCCTTGCACAACTTTACTTGTGTCTTGTAAACTGTACAACAAATCTTCCTTCTAGCAAACACCAATGATCCTTTGCTAAGCCTCCATTTTCCATCACGAAAATAATTGCCATAACCTTCTTTATCAAGAACATGAGTGGAAATCAAATTTAGGCGAGTATTCGGAACATGTCTCACATCTTTCAAAATTAGGGTGTATCCAGTGTTAGCCCTAACACATATATCACCAATTCCCACAATGTCGGCATAACTATTATTGCCCATCTTCACTCTCCCAAAGTTTCTAGCTTTGTATGAAGTGAATAACTCCTTTCTTGGAGTGACATGGCAGGAAGCAGCTGAATCAATCACCCATTCAACACGAGGATCTGAAACTGTATAACAATCATCATGTCCTATGGCTAGGACCTCATCTTCCAACACTATAACAGCAGCAGTGTTCTCATCATCCACCCTTTTTTGATTTTTATCCTCTTTTTGTTTGTTCTTCCAAGCCTTGCAATTCCTTTTTATGTGACCTTCTTTATCACAATAAAAGCACTTGAATTTTCCTTTTGATTTTGACCGACTTCTAGATTTACCTCGCTCTTTAGAACTTCTACTCTTACTTCTCCCCTTGTTCTTTGTGACAAGAGCATGTGCAATATCCTTGCCCATATCCTTTCTTCTAGTTTCTTCATTAAGCAAACTATCTTTAATCATGGCAAGTTGTAACACACCATTCAGAGCAGAATTACTAAGTGACACTACCAAAATCTCCCAACTGTCAGGTAAGGAACTCAAAAGCAATAAAGCTTACAACTCATCATCTATTACTAGCTTCATTGTAACCATCTGATTAACCAAGTCTTGAAACTCACTAAGGTGCTCGACAATGGACTTACCCTCCTTAAGCTTCAAATTCACAAGCTTTCTAGCAATAAAAGCTTTATTTTGAGCTGTCTTTCTTTCATAGACTCCTTAATTTTTCCCAAAGAGCCTTTGCATTTGTTTCCTGAGACACACGGGGAAAAACACTGACATCAATGCATTGTCTAATACACCCGATAGTTTTTCTATTTAATTTCTCCAAATCTCTATTTGACATATCACTAGGCTTGGCACTATCACCCTCAATAGGGTCATGCAAATCCTTGCAATAAAGGACATCCTCTATCATCAGCTTCCATATCGAATAATTCGATGTCGAGAGTTTAACCATAGTATTCATACCCATATTCTCCATTTAATCCAACACAAGACAATCAAACCCAAGCAACCAAAAGCTCTGATACCACTTGTTGGGGAAAAATCCTAGTCCCCTTTATGTCTATGTGTAAATTAAAATTAATGACTACCAACCAATAGCAATATTATGGAAACAAAAAAAATTCAGCAAGCACCACATAAACACAACCACACAAGAACACCAAATCTTACGTGGAAAATCCTCTAGTGTAGAGAGAAAAACCACGGGGCAGCTCCGAAAAATATCCACTATGGAATAGAGATTACAACTATCAAGTTTATGCTAAACTTGAGTCCACAATAAATTGGATATACAAAAAATAAATCTCAAGGAGTAAATACAATCTCACCACAAAGCCAGTAGCAAAATCTTCTTCTGAATACTCCAACTTTCCATGGTTGTAGCACTCAAAAACTTCATGAGAACTCCACAAATTTATCTTCCTTATGTGTAACTTGAGCAAAGAAAAAATGTTCTTTTCTTTTTCACTCTCTCACACTCTCACTCTCTATCTCTTCATTCGGACTGCACCACTCAAGCTAAAGCACTCTCTCTTTTCTGTGTTTTGCTCTCTCTAGAACTCACACCAAAAATGGCCGAATGGCTCTCTATACTTTAGCTCTTCACACTAGGCCGAATGGCTCTCTGTACTTCTTTCTTTACCCAATTTTCTTTCTTCCTTCAGTGTGTTAGACACCCTTGAGTCAAGTCTCATTAAGAGACATGGCTTCCTTGAAGACTTTTGGAGGCAAGCTCTTAATGAGCTTTGACAGGGCATGTGGATTAGACCCACACGGTGCTCTGCACCCAATAGTAACAAAAGACTTATAAACTGACATGACAATAAATATAATTGATATCATATCAATAATATAAAAAACGCATTTCTTAATTATTTTTTTTATTGTATTTAAAAGATTATACATCAATTGATAAGGTTTATACACTAAAAAATGCTGCACGCCTATATTACTCATAAGGTTTTTCCCCTATGAGTAGTTTGGTCCCTCCCATTTCTCTCACCTTTTTTCTTGAGATTTAGGGTCAAAACCTAATATGACCATTTTACACTTTTTACTTCCTAGGGAATAAAAGTTACAATAATTCTTGAATCGTAAAATTGTACACCAAACAACCTTTCTCCTTTTGAGTGATGTCGTGATGGTCGGCCAGGTAAAGTGTTATGTGGGTAGGGTGTGATTTTTTGTGAAAAATTCTAGGAGTCTGTGGTTATAGTTATAGCAGAATTGAAAAATTAATTAATAATTATTCATAAGCAAGCCACCTAATAAAATAAAATGGCATAAACTCAACAAGTCACGTGAAGATCTCAACTTTCATATTAAGTAATTTGTTTTTATTGATTTGAAATATCCCGCAAATTATATTCCGAAAGTAGCTGATAATTTTGCAATATTGCTTTCGTAGAGTCAAGACTACCAAAAAGTTCATTAGACATATTGCACTAGCCGGTTCTTTTTTCTTTCTTTCTTCCTTTTTTTTTCCTACTTTTTCAAAGCTCTGATGTTTGCAAGATTTTAATTTCATTTTTTTAAGAAAAGGGAAACACTAGAGAGCACCAATTATTTTCTTAACTTCGATTAACTGACATTTAGGTCCCGTTTGGTAGAGGAGTTTGAGTCATGTTGTTTGTAGTTTTTTGAAATACGTGTGGGTGAGAAAGTGTGTGTAAATGTGTGTAATGTTGTTTAAAAACTGAAAATAAGTGTTCAAAATCTTCCAAATGAGAAGAGACCAAAGACTAAATATTAAAACAAAGCTACCTTTAATGTCTTCTAAGCTAAGTGGTTTCACAATTTTTCATTCAATTATCATAAAGGTAGAGGTACTCTCTTAAAAAGTTAAAATTGCAAAAAAAAATTGTATTGGTTTTTCTGTTGATACCTAGGATAGAAAGAAAAAGCTAGGTCTCCTTGCTTTTGACCTCAGCTATTTCTGTCTATTGGCCAAATCTTTTCTAGTCATGGGTCAAGAAGAACACAGGGAAAGCTTTGTTTACATAAACAATATGGTCAAGTTTTGTCTTTCCATTATAAACAAAATTGCAGCCAATTAATTGAAAGCAATGATCTTCCACTAACTCTAAAATCCTTTTGTTTGTTTGTTTGTTTGTATAGGCATTAGCACTCTCACTCTACAAAGAGTAGGACCTTTCTATTCTTGAAAATATGGCCGAAAGAAATTGTATAATGTGACCTTGTGAAGGTAAAAGTAAAACGCAAATAATGTTTCATTTGTTGTAAATTTCGTGATTTTTGTGGCATTGTTGCCAATTGAGGCATCAATCACGTGGAAACCAAGAAGCATTTGGAAATTCAGGTCTGAAAATTGAGAAATTATTTAATGCTCCTCTTGGATCATATCCCTATATACAAGTAAATCATTATGGGATTTAATTAATGACTCTAAAAATTGGACATATATTAGAGACCACTTTAATTTATAGTTTCATTAATTACTCACTACTACTTTTTCTTTTTTGTAATCTCACAAGAAAATTTTATACTCCCATGAGCATATCTAGAACTATAGGACATTTAGAGGAAATTAAATATAATATAATACCCATATGCCAAATTCAATTCCATGAACAAGGAACTATAGAACATGAGAAAACCTTAAAAACAATACCCATATGCCAAATTGAATTTTAATTAATTATTTATTTATTTTGATAAGACTGAGACGATTTTACTAAAATACCCATTATTGGTGAAAGTGAACAGTGGTAACTAATTAAAGATTCAAGTATTGGATTTAATAGATAATAGAACAATTTAAAGTCATGACCTTTCTTGCACCATCAAATATGAACTTCTAGCTAGCAGATAAGGAAGCCAAGGCTCATAATCTTATAGCACCAAGTGTCATTCAATATAAGACATATGCTGCCATATTTTGAACTAGTGGAGGGAGTATAATTCAAAGACCCTAAGCTAATCGAAAATGAATGGCTTATCTTGCATCCTTCCCCTCTAAGATCACAAGAAGTAACTTTGGTGAAAACACGTTTTTCTAATATTGGAACGTAAACCTCTTATGATATCTAATTATCTATCATGTTTGGTCTTTTATATATATATATTGTTCATTCAAACCCTCTAGGCCTGTACTAGCATATTATCATTATGCAATAAAGTCTTCACGCAATTGAGCTGCAACATACACCAGCCAATCGATTATTTATTCCCTATTAGATGCTGAGACACTAAAGAGAGAGAACGAAAGACATTGGATAAGAAAAAATATATCAGTTTACTTTGTTAAAAAGACATTTGTCAACGTTTGGAACCCAATGCTTAGGCCTACAATTAGGAAGCTATCAAATAAAAATTAAGTCTATGGACTTCTGGCCCAGTGCATGGCATCCTCCCCTAGAATTAGCAAAAAAATTAAAGGACTTTCTTATAGAAAAATTGAATATGTGAGTTATTTCATGATTTCTTATGCAACAATATTTACATATTTCTACCTTCTTTTTTTTATTTTTTTTAGGATTTCAACCTATTATGTTCGCTCTTAATGATATATACATTTTTAATTATCATCAGACCTGCACACTAATTAGTTTTTGGTGTAGATGGAAATTGAACCCCAGATCTCTTATTTAACCATCAGATCTCTTATTTTGTGCTAATAATTTGAGGAAAATGAGAAATAGAAGAGGTGGTCCATTAAGTGATTATACTTATTTTTAACTCAAGTATAATCACTTTTAAGTTATTCCTTTGAGGCATTAAACCTTGAGCTCATTAAATTTAGAAAGGTACATTTTACGTCTATTATGCAATCTTATTCGTCCTATACTCCTATTCCAAAAGGCTAATGCAGGTATTAATTTAAGACTTAATATTGCATGAAAAGAAGAAATGCATATTATCTAACCATTTCTTTTCTCCACATCCATCTCCAAATTCAGCTTAATTGTTAGATCGTGGTCTCCATATTATGATGATACCATTAGTTATATTTAGGAAAAGTATGATTAAAAAGCATGATCAAGCTGGTATCACATTAGCAAAGTGAGTATAAGAACTTGAAAATAATTACAACTAATTATAAGGCTTTGAAAGAGCCCATTGAAAGAGCTCATTTTTAAGGCTTTGAAAGAGCCCGTTGATATACTACATTACTTTCTCTTCTTCTTTTTCCTCTATAGCACTGAATTCAAGAAAATAGACGTACGTCAAGTAGTAGTGACCAGTGAGTGAGCTAAAACGAATATTTTTCTATTGTCCACACTCAAGCCCTAACCACCAAATTTGCTTTTGCAATTCACTTTTCACTTTGTTTTTATTTGGGCAACCACGTAAAAGTGAAAACTTTACCAACTTAGAAAATGGGCCTCTTTCTATTATGTTGTCGCTTGGCCCTAAACTAAAACCCAAAACCTCTTATTAATTATCTTCCTTTAACAAAAATAAAATAATAAAAATAGTTTGTCTTTGTTTGATTGTCTGCTTTTAAAACTTTTACCAAGAAAAAGGTAATGTAATCAGTTCTTACTCTTTGACCAGCTTATTAGTGCCTTCTTTTTCTATCACATTTGTTACCCAATTCAAATTTAAAAATTAATAAAATGAGAATAATAAAACCATGCGTTGTCCTTGCCCATTGGTGTTTTTCTTCTCTGTTTTTTTTTTTTTTTTTTTTTGGTTGGTGAATAATAAAGTATAGGGGGGCCATTAATGTTTGCTAAATTGGTTTTTTATTTTTTATTTTTTGAGGAATCTGCTAAATTGTTTATTACAAAGACAAAAGACAAATTAAATATTAATTACCCGACAAACTTTATGGACGGTACTATATTAGACATTGTTGTGGAAGCTTAAACGGTACAAATTTTGACATTTCCTTCGAATCTCAACCCCGCACTCACTTTTTATTATTCTTGTAACTAGTTTATTATTATTAATACTATTGTTAATATCAAAATCATTATTCAACATACATATCCTTATCTAATTTGCAATGACGTAAATATATGCTTAGGTTTCCTAATTATGGCATGAAATAAATAATATTGATTCTCTGACAGATGTTGGCAGTTAATAACTCAGATAAAATAAATAAAATAAAATTTTTTTGGGGAATTTAATATAAAGCACCAAGTAAGAAGAAAGGTGTTATTTATGGTCCACTTATATAAATAAACGAGACAATGAGAATAAACTTTAATATCATTCCTAGCTTGTGGACAACATAGTAAATCGATTGGAATATGGGATTTAGGCTAGCAACTAAAAAATTAAGGTTAATTGCACAAATCCATCCTAAACTATGGAACGAGGACACTTGTACTTTACAGCTTACACCTCAATCATGAAAAGTTGTAATCACTACCTTAATTACATCAAAGTTTGCAAAATAATCATGTTATGACTTATGACATGAATACTAAAAGAAAATCATCTATAAGCAGGCATCATATTGTCACAAAGATTTCACCTTGATGTAAATGCAGATAATTCATACAATTCTAAAAGGATCAGTTAAAAATTAAATGAGAAATTGGTCCTCTTTGGATACATTGTTATATTCAACCCTCAATCACACAAAAACAATTCATGAAGTGAAAAAAGGAAAGGTATATGCCTCCTTGCATTCATTACCAAGGAGGAAAACTTAATATGACAGCAAAAATATCAGATGTCATAATACATGGAGATTTTGAATTTCACCATTTAGTTTCTGAATCTCTTCCTCAACATCAGATATTTCATGTTGAATCTCTAAGAGTCTGTCTACTCTTTGCTGTGCTGCATCTTGGTAAGGCTGAGCAACAATTTTTACAAAGCTCTCAATATTATCGATAGTTTCCAAGAGATCCTTCTGCATGGCCTCTTCAAGTTCAGTGGCCAAGGCATCTGCACTCTTTCTCACCTTATCTATCATAACTTGCCTACGAGCTGGGAAATTTGAAATGGCTAAGAACCTACCACAGAAACAAAGGTTCAATCAGAAATAATAAACAATCTAAGAATGCAAACTTCATTTTTGAAAGGTGAAAGTACAGGAGAGAAAGGGAGAAAGAATCAGAGATGCCATTTTTTCTCCTTTCCCTTCTGCAAACACACATATTAGAACTCTGCCAATGGAATGCTTAGCTTAGAAACTATATCAACTACCTTTTTGTTTTTTGGTGAATACCATATCAAATACCTCGGTTTCAATTAGTGATTGCAGTAACAGGCTGATTTTGATATATATGTTACCAATGCCATTAGAATTTTTTTTTTTTTTTTTTCTTTGGTCCAGAATGACGTTATAAAGTTGAAGGACCTCAGTCTCATGGACTACCAATAAATTGAGAAATTTGGGCATATATAGGCTTCAGGAATAATAAAGAATAATACAGAGATGCAGAAAGAGTCAGATTGAAAAAGAAATATCACCCGCCAGCAGAACAAAGGCCAAGAGCAAGAAGATCTTCCGAAGTCGTTGGCAATACAGATGTCAGAAGGGATGCAGACAAACCAGCTGCTCCAAGTCCTCCAAAAGTCCCCAAGAACTAAAATAAACAAGAAAAATCATAATGAGCAATTATTGGATAAAATTGACAACATTGTTGGGATAAAACTCCAAGTAAGAAGCGGATGCTAACCACTGCTAAGGAAGAAGTAAATCGTTCGTTCTGGAGTCTTAAAAGAATAATGGAGTAACATGCACCAACAGCCCCACATCACCCCACTCACACTCACACTAAATAGAATTCCAGATCTTAACAGAACATCATGTCACAAGCCATTATTAACTTAAAAAGCATGACCTTTGTAAATTTTAGACTTAAATGCATGGACAATATTTGCTTTCACAAAGTTTCCTTGAAGACTACAAAATCAGCAAGTACATTAACCAACATGCTCTACACATCCCCAATAAGCATTCTATTACAAATTGCACTTACATACATACATCAAAGAGATGGTTACCATACAACTTAATTGTTCGTAATTCCATCTTCTTGCTCAAAGAACAATTAGTGCTAATCATAATCCTAAAGACTTTTGAACTCACCACTTCACGGATTTCTTTCTCAAAGATTTTGGAAGCAGTGCTGGCACTCAAGTTCTCTACCACTCTCAAGCTGATTCTATCCAACCTTTTCAGCAACTCATAGGTCTCCAAATGCACATGAGTGTTTGGATAGACGTATGAAGGCCATCGTTTTTCAAAAGAATCCTTGTACAGACTCCCTTCTTGAGCATTGCTGGATTGTAGCCACATGACATATTCTCCAAGTAGTTTCTACACGCCAAGAAAATATTAAAAGTAAACATCAACTCATGACTCAATGCCGAATAGTTCCATGGAAAAACGTAGTACCAAAAGTACTGAGGAAAATCATCAGCAGAGAAATATAAGCTTTAGTAAATCTTAAAATCTGCAAATACCAAAAATATGGTGTACCAAGGGAATAATCCTTGCATGATGATAACACTATGATTTAAGAACTGTAAAACCCAGTTCATGGCAGAGTACTGAATACAAAAAGAAAAATTAAACTTTTGGGCAAAATAACAAACCTAAACAGGTTTAAACCATTAACTTACTAGTGCGTCTGAGAGTGCCGGACCAATTATGTCATTTTGAATCCTTGAGGTGGCAGGCATTGTGCCAGATTTTTCCCCTTTGAAAACATATGAAGCAGCAAGGTCAAGATTGGATAGTTGAAGGGTAGATTCTATAAGCTCCAGAACAAGTGATTTTGTTGTATCAATCTGCAATTTATATAGTACAGTTCATAAACACAATCTGAACAGAGTACGACCAAATCACTTCTAACTCATGAAAGAATTTAAATTTCTGTAAAGCATACCAGAGATAAAGTCTTCCTTCTCCAAGAGATGCTCTCCATTTCCATCTTGGCAGCATAGTCCTTTACACTAGCAACTACATCATTTGCTGAGGCCAAATCCCGCTTGGCACATCGGCATTCCTCTTGCACAAGAGCCTCACAAGCAGAAAGGAGTTGTTCTGCAATTCCAATGGGTGTTCCAAGTTTAAGCTTCATTCTCTCCATTCCAGTACTTGTTGACCCATCTAAAAAACTATACAAGAACTTTTCAAGCTCATAGAAGCTCCTGGTTCTCCATCGGGAATCAAGCACTGATAATTCTCCATGGTCACTTTCAGTGTCAAAGGAAGCTGAAAGTTTTGCTTCAAGAGCACATCGTGCAGAAACAGGGTATAATATCACCTGCTCAGTATTTAGCAACTTCCGAGTATTTTCCTTGATGAATGATATAGCTTCCTCAAGCTGTATCAGATCACACAAATAGTTCCAGATGAGCAGAAGGGTGATTGAGGAGCTCAAGTAGATGAAAGTGACCTTTTTAATCATTTTATTAAAAGCTCATCTAAGGTCAAATCAAAAATCAATACAAACAAGTTGCAAAATCAAACCTCTTCGGAATTCTGAAATATGTCAGATTTATTCAAGACAAACACAACTTTCTTCTTCCACTGCTGAGTATAACGAAGAAAAGCAACCTGAAAAATAATACCAGTAGTGAAACTGAATTCAGCTTTGGTGATAGTGCAAACCCAGATAATAGATTTGCTTGAAGCTATTAATAATACAAATTCATGTAGAACACCTGTCCCTGTTTTCTTTTTTTAGATAAAAGATTTTATACATAAGATAACAGTAAAAACAAGGAAATGACGTATTTAATAGAAAATCGGAGGCTTCTCCAAGTGATATGGATGCTCCATAGCAAGACCAGCAAAAATTAATCATACTTGCATACAAAGAGAGCATAAGCCAGAGCTGTGCTATTTTGAATTCATTGATTTCCATGATGAGAACAGCATTTAAGTAGCAAGCCATGCCACATTGACTAGTGCAGCTAGTCAAAATACATACCTCACTTTGAGTTAACGGACGATCGGCAGATATGACAAAAAGAAGCAAATCTGCACGGGGCACAAATTCCTCAGTTAGGCGTTGTTGCCTTTGAAGAATTACATTAGTTCCAGGTGTGTCAACAATGATCATCTGCTTTAGAAAGGGATAAATAAATTATTTCCATTATATAATACAATTATTACAATCAACTAATATTCAGATCTATTTCGAGGAAGTAATTGGAGTAATTTAGACATCCAGGGTGAATTGTTGAAGAAGCATATGTTGTAAATCCTTTGTTTTAGTACATTGTGCAATACTTTACTCATATCTTTCCCTCTCCTCTTTATGTTACTTCTTTATTTCTTTACTTTTTTTTGGTAAGTACTTTTTTTATAGGAAAACAAGCAGGTAAGTATTTTTTATAAGAAAATAATACAACTTTTAAAACAGAATAAATATTGAAATGCTGTGGCCCATGCAGGTCTTGCTTTTGGTTGAAGTATAAAATCATGCACCAAGACACTACTCATATTTTAACTGAAATATTGTTTAACTTATTTTCGTTCTGGTGTAAAAGCATCCAAAGTAGATCACACGACATAATCTGCAGGAAAGTGAAGATTTGTAATGAAATCTATAATTGGTTTTACATGCAACTCACTGAATCCCTGTGGTCTAATCAATAAATAATCAAGTTAGTTTACTAGCAACTTGCATCTCATCTTTTATTCAATATATAGAAAGAATGACATGATATATCAAATTAAATTAACAAAATTTCTATAATAGTAGGAATTAATATAAAGCAAGTAATTTCATTGTTCAACTTCAACATATATCAAAGGTCCACGCACAAACATTTTGTGAGGTAAGTAGAGGAGGACTAGTAACGAGTAGCTTCTTTCCAATAACAAAGAATGACAGCAAAAAATGATACTTTATTCACAAAAGTATCTATGTTGTCATCCATTAGCATAAAATTTATGGTTGTGCACCAACCAACATGTGCAAGCATGTGTTGACTTGTCCACATACATGCACACTTGAGAGCATCGTTGCAATATGGTACAGAGTAATCAATCATAACAAAACATAAGCCACCCAAAAATTTCAAAGAAAATCCTGAAGTATGAACAAGGAAAAATCAACTCACTCACTTCTTTAAGAATTGGAGCAGGGAGGTAGCATATATATTGACCATCTGGATGCCTTTCACAACATTGTTCCCCACTAGAATCCAACTCAGAATAGCGTAGGAAAGTGATCTCGTTAGTCGTAGGAACAACCCCCTCTTTGAGATACCTTCTTCCAAGAAGCGCATTAATAAAGGTTGACTTACCAGAGTTAAATTCACCCTAGTGATATCAAGAGATATGAAGTTGTCAAGAGAAAACTTAAGCAATATTCTAATTAACTCTATGGCTTGAATGTTTCAATGTAGAGTACTGATCTTTATGTAACAGCCCTTTAGTCAGACCTTGCTCTCATCATAAAAGCAACTTTCTTTTGAATGATTTAAGTTTATTAAAAAAAACTTGAAAGAGGAAGAAAGTGCAGCAAAAACCAAGCTTAATTTAAGAAACATTTCAATGTCAATGCCTTCCTGACGAGACGTTATGAATAGTTGACTATGAGGAGACGATTAGACTCATAATTACAAGAACAAGATAGCAGTATAATTATTTCACCCACTCAAACAGAAAAAGAGATACACATGTTGCATGCACCAGGTCAAACAATAGGCTCAACAAGGATACAAGATATGCTAAAATAAAACAATTATTGATATAGCAAAGAATATTGATGTAGCAAATAGCAAGAAAGACATGATGACCTGTGATTTGACCAATAAAATTATCCAATATAAAGTCATATACTATGAAAAACTTCAGATGACCCCTTCTAGTAAGGATGAGGCTGCATTGCACTGAGTTTCCTTCTACAGTTTCTATTAAAAATGAAATTAATGAATATGAACCTAAGGTTAATCTATGGCTTCTATACAAAGAAAATAAGCCAATAACATATATTAATTCTAGACTGACAAACTACAGCATTTCTATTTCTTATATAGACATGTGTAGGTAATAACAAAGTCTGCCTATAAAATTCTTTCAAGGAAAGAGAAAAGATTCATATGAAATTTAGAGCTAATACCAATGTATATCCCTGGAACCAGAATTTGTTGAAGTTCAGCACACAATTACCGCTATAACCAGTAAAAATGGCTCATCAATTTGTGAGACTGCGTCAATGAGAAGCGAAACCTCCTCCATCTGTAATTTAAACCAATACTCCCAGACTCAAATAGAGTAAACCATAAAACAATGATGCAATGTTGAATAATCTGAAGGATAACTCAACTACCAAATGTTTTAATTAAATGATCACCAGTGGAGCAGCTTTCCGGATAACATTTATTGCCTCAAGCAATACTGTTCTCTCTGCTTCTATGAATTGTTTTTCTTTATCTTCCACTTTAATAAAGCCAGCAACCCCTTTTTTCCCATAAACGCCATTATCCACATTCAATAATTTTTGCTTAATAGAGCTTTCAACTTTGTCCTGTGTTCTTTTGTTCATGTGTCCAGTGTTAAACAATCTCCTCACAATATCATCACCAAACAACTCCAAAACTTCTAAAGAAATCACCAAGCCACTAGCACCCAATTTGAGTAAATTTGATGCCTCAGTAAATAATGTGTCCTCTCCACATGAAGCAAATACGACAAAAATTGGTATCTTCACATTCTCAAATACAGACTTCACTGCCCCATCAACATGTTTCTCTCTACCAATATCATATATAAGAAAGTCAGCACCTTCAGAATTAGAAGCATTTAAAGCGGCATTTGCATTTTGTACATTCCTAGCTACCAAAGGAAGGACTACTGATTCAGGCTTTGAATCATTTAGTGTGTTTCTCGCCACAATGGCAGGAAGACCTACAGCAGAAAAGAAGAAACATATAATTTACCACATCAGACTATTCCTAGCATACAATTTAAATGAAACTTTATGGAAATACTGAATACAACACAACTGACATATGTAACTTAAGAATTAATCAAAATGTGGTCAAGGCTAAACTGCATAATATATAATCCAAATTATGGGATTTGCCTAGGACCAAGGTACAAACTCATAACAATAGATGATCCAAATAAGAAATGGACCTCTTTTGGCTACCCTCATAAGTGATTAACAATGTATTTCGAGAGATAGAGAACGGAAACATGCGATAAACAGCATATTACAACAACAGAAAAGCTTGAGTCCCAAAACTATGGCGTTAGCTATGGATCCTCAACAGACTAATTGGGATCATTCACAAACAGCATCTTAGCCTACATTATTGACAGCATTCTGACCATTCACATTGGCCAACTTCAGTATATGACACCTTATTCTACACCCATTTATATTGTCAGCTTCTACACTCTTTAATACTCGGAATTAACATGACAGGCAGCCTTCAACGAATCAGAAGCACAGGTAAAACTTTATTGAATTATCTATATAATTAACTTTTTTTTTGTTTTCATAAATGAGATTCACTGCTCAAAATCCACTTGCCTCAGCTTAATTGCACAATAAACTAAATAAGCTAATCCAAACACACATATGTTAAACAAAACAATTGCTTTCCCATTCAATTCATTAATGATTAAACGGTAAAACCAATCTGATGTAATTGAAAGGGAAAAAAAAAGAAAAGAAAAAGCGAACCTTGATCAGAGAGCAGAACCCCACTAGCACCGACAGCCGCAGCGACATCGACGCGCTCGGCAATTAGCAAATACGCGCGATCACCAACCACGGATTTCAACAAACGCGCGGCCTCGTAGAGCTTGCCACCACTATTTTCATCACCAGTGAGGACCACAAGACGAACCCACTTGGCAATGGCCTTGTCAACCAAGTCCAAGGCTTTTGGGGAGTTAAGAATGTCGTTTGGGTGCAAGTGGAGGATGAGAGTTGGGACATTGAGCTCTGGTCGCTTGGTCCCACCTGGGAAAAGGGTTTTCGATTTTGGTAGTGATGGGTTCGGAGGAGGAGTTTGGGAGAGTGAGGAGGATATGGGAAAGTGGGTAGTGAAGCGTGGTTGTGTTTGTGGTTGTGGTTGTGGGGTTTTGAAGCGAAGTGAGAATTTTGGTAGGAGAGGGAAGAGAAGGGGTTTGGGGGTTTGGAGGGAAAGCAAGGGTGGCACCATGAATGTGTTTGAGAATTGAGACAGAGACTGTGTGTGTGTGTGTTAGAGAAAGAGGCTTATCTATCTAACTGTGTATATATATCGCGTGTGGTGTTAAGACTGTTTTAGCTTCAAACTTCTTATCCGTTGGAATGAATAAAAGAGGGAGAAAGATTGGCTGATCCGCAAGGAATTAGATGACAAGGAAGTGGTTGGAGGCCTAAGACTGGTGGAGAAAGTCTACTCGACAAATTTAACAACCAATGATCTAGTAACAGGTTAAAAAAAAAAAAAAAAGTAATATTAGTAATAATTGTGAATGAATATTAGTAAAAATTTGTTAATTATTATGAAAAATATTGTCAAATTTGTTATATACATGACTCCTGCTAGGTGATTAACCCAAAAAAAAAAAAAAAATTGAATGTAACAATGGAAGGGCATAATCGATCATTTGGTTTAAGTCTTATTTAATTATTTTCCTCTTCATTTTATCCCCAATTTGGAAAGATTATAATTTTTGGTGGGGTGTAGGGAAACACTCATTTTCCTTCATATTATCATCGGTGAACAAAACAAATGAAAACTCCCAATTTTCACTCACTTGTTCACTCATGTATTTTCCATTATCACTTTTCATTCTAACCAAACCAAATGTAAGTCTAAATACCTAACAAATTCATGAACTTGTTCACCACAATCGAGATTGTAGATTATAACTTGTTTCTAGTAAAAGTGATGTCATTAATAGTTTTAAGTAAAAATGATATTGAACTAATCACAATCTATCACTTCAAATTCTGAGGAAAAATAAAATAAAATTGTGAAATTCATGATGGGAAGTTGCTAGCTAAACTACAAGAACATAAAACTCTTTCTAGAACCCCCCCCCCCCCCTCTCCCTCCAAAAAAAGGTGTGTAAGAAGAGACAAAAACAACCCTCAATGTTAGAGCATTCGCATCAATCTGTCTAAAATTTTCTATTTATTTTTCCATAAAAACATGTTTTTTTTCTTCTATTTTACACAATAATTTTTCAAAAACACCCATATAAATTTATCTATTATACACTCTATTTTATTTAGATAATATTTTTATTATTACTTTACTCATCTCCACGTCTCTCTCTCTCTCTCTCTCTCATCCCAAACCCAAACGGTCAAACACAAAGGCAATAATGGTAGATCCGACAGTGGATCCAGTAGTAGTAGTGGCAAATTTGGTGGTTTGTCCTTGAGTTTTTCATATAAGTTTTTTGATGGGCTTGATTTTGATTTGATTTTGGCTTGGCTTGATTTTGAGTTGGGTTTGTGATGGATTTTTCAGTGGTGGTGTTAGTGGTTGGGTGGTGCTAGGATGGGTTTTCTGGTGGTGCTATTGGTGGTTGTGTGGATCTCTTCTTCTTAAGGTGGGTTGTCATGAAATGGGTTGTAGTGGAGGGGCGGAGCTAGGATTTTTCGTTTGGGGGGGCCAAATTTTGGTACTAATATAGTAGTCACGAGTCAAGATAAATCATCACATACATGCGCACATACACATATATAAAGTATAAACAATTATATTTTGATACTAGAGTTGGTCATACTTTATAAAATATATTGTGTACATAAAATTAACAACTTTTGCATATGTATCTTCACAAAATAATTTTTAAGGGAACTTATCATCTTTTAAGCTCCAATGAGAATACAAAAGTTATCTAGTTTGATATTAAAAATGTAAAAAAACGAATTTGTGAAAACAAAAACTATATTGTTTCTATAATTACTAGATCGATTGACAAATTCTATTTGTTTTTATGAGCATCATTGGACTAACTCAAACATTTGGGGAGGCCAAATTCTATTCTTGTAACTAAATATTTAAAGTTTTTAGTACATATACATAATATAAAAGTATTTTTTAAAATTTTGTGGGGGCCACCCCAAGCATAGCTATAGCTCTGCCCCTGGTAGTGGTGTTGGGTTGCAACGCTTGGTGGGTGGTTAGGTGGTTCTCTTCTTCTTCTTCTGGGTTGCTATGGAAGTTGGGGAAGACAGTTTCTGACAAGAGCAATGGTGAGAGAAAAAAAAAACTAATGTTATACACATCTATAGTAACCGTGTAAATAAATACGGTTACTGTAGCAAATGTGTATATTTACACATTTATACACCCACTAATGTGGTTAGTTTTTGGACCAAATTATGTAAATTTCACAACTTTTTTCTATTTTATAAACACTGATGTGAATGCTCTTAATATAAACAAAAACACAATGATTTACACAATTTTACACATAACCCAAAAAAAAAAAACTATGTTATATAAATATTCCAAAGATTCGATTAAGTCAAACTCAAAAACAGATCAAACGCTATCAAAAATGAAACTAAACAAGTCCGAATATTAGTTTGGAGAGTGTTAGTGCAATTGAACTGAATGAAACTAGAAATGGTAGTTTAATAGAATGAATGAATAGTATGCAAAACAACAACTAATTAAGATCATCCCCCAAAAAGAAAGCAAACAATAGAAAGAAAGAAAGACTGATAAATCGTAGAACATACATTAATTGATAGTTTATCACACGCTAGAGGTTCAAAAGATGCCAACATGTTACACCACCAAACATTGCTAATAATAGCCTGCATGTACAATTATTTCATTAATATTTATTGGAGGAAAGATAAATTCTCATGCTATTTTCGTTTGGTCTTCTTTGGATCTTTTTTTTTTTTTTTTTTTAATTTTTTTTTTATGAGTTCTTTGGTTCTTCTTCTTTCTCTACTCTCTTCTTCCTCTCTAAAAAATCATTCTTCCTCATCTTAAAAAAAAAAAAAAGAAGAAGACCATAATCGTTTGCTAAAAAAAAACCCTAGAACCCACTCTCCTTACTCTCTTAAAAAACTAACGAATCCTTTGCCAAAAAAAAAAAAAAAAAAAAAAAGGAAGAGAGAGAAAGAGATGAAGAAATCTTGGTTTGTGTTTTTTCTAATTGGTGATTTTAGATTTTCTTTGATTTTACTTTGGTTTCTCTAGCTGATCATACGGTGATATAGAGAGAGAGAGAGAGAGAGAGAGAGTTGATTAATCATTACATTTTTTCCTGACTTTAGCACTAATGACTTGGGTGGTATACTATATCTAGATTTATTGTATTTAGGATTTTTTTTTACTACGGTATTAACATTAGTTTTAAACTTTAACGGGTTTATTAAGTGGTTCTTAAGGTTTCATGATATCCATGAAATATTAGGTTTGAAACTTCTTGTTAATATCTTTGAGTCACCTTCAAAGAATTTTTTCTTATAATAACCTGGTGTGGGTTAGACGGAATGATTGTATACACTCGATATAATAGTTAAATGTTCAGAGAGGTTTAGATATGTTTGTCAAAAAAAAAAAAATTAAGGTCAACTAATGCAGATGATATAATGATTTTTAATGGTTAAGATTGAGAATTGAAAAAAGAATTACTTTCAATTTTAACCATTTGAATAAAAAAAGCAAAAAAAAAGTGATAAAAATATTTTGTGAGTGAAGCACTGATCCAAATCCTTAAAGAAGACCCAAGACACGAAAGGCTAGGATCAAAACTAAAAGTAGATGAAGAGTCTATTTGAGATCCACTTATTTTGCTGGAATTGAAAACTTTTTACTGAAAATACAGTAGATAAATGTAAAAGTTAGCTGAAATAGTACATTAGGGGTCCGTTTAGATACAGCTGAAAACTGAAAATTGAAAATTGAAAACTGAAAAACACTGTAGTAAAATAATTTTTAAATGTGTGAATAGCATCGTGGGATCTATTTTTAATGAAAAAGTTGATAAAAAATGAAATTTGTGGGTTTGTGAACAGTGCACTGTTCATAGGAAAATTCAAAAAAGTCGACTCAAAAAGCAAAAAAAAAAAAAAAAAAAATCTGAAACGCAAACGTGCGTTTGGGAAGCGCAAACGCGCTTTCCAAACGCACACTAGGACTCATGAATGTATCAAAAAGTGCAGTAAGACCTACAAATAATAGCAAAAATAAGAAAAATTATTAGGACCTCATAGTGGACAAGTGATGTACTCCACAATTCTACTAAAAGACCCTCATTTGTTTAAAATTGTTGAGTCAAAATTTTTTTTTTAAACAAAAACTGATTACTGACTCAGTAATTTTAAATAAATGAGAGTTTTTTAATGAAATGCTAAATAAGTGACGTGGTCTACTATAAGGACTATATAATTTCTCTAAAAATAAATTAAATAGTAAAAAAAATGCTAACCAATATCTTTAGAACACTGATTAATAATCTAATTAAAGAAAGTTTTGACATCACTTTTTTCATCATTTTTGCCCTCGTATACACGCGCGAAGTGCACTAATTACGCTTAATGAAAAAGTGACTTATCGCGAGAAACGCCTTAATTTGATGTGATTAGCTTTTTTAACCACAGCAGAAACCAAACCAGTGCATGTACCACATAGGAAATGGCATAAATTACCCTTGACTCACTCCACTTCCCATGAAAAACTCAACCATTTCCTCGTAATAAGCGCTGCTACAGTTCTATACCATACCATAGTTGCAGCTCAAACTAGGGCTTTATGCAAGGTTGAAAAGCTCTCAGTCTCAGAGAAGGAAAAAAAATTCTCTTAGTGTTACTCAGAGACAATGGGTAGGAAGCCTAAGACTAAAAACAATGAAGAAAAAGCTCCCATGGTAATTTTATCTTATTTTATATATGCGCACCCTTTGTATTACGTCTATGTTTATGTGTTGCTTTAGAAAGCTAATCTGCACTGGTTTTATCTTTTGTTTGTTGGGTGTCATATGGGTTTGTATGTCTTTCTTTGATCGCTTTATTATTCAGCATAAAAAAAAGTTGCTTTCTTTATGTTTTTTAGCATGTTGTAATGCAAATTGTTTAGCGGAAATTATCGGGTTCGATCATAGTCATATTTTTTATATATGGATTAGGCCTAGCTAATTCAGTTTATGGTGCAGTACATATATGTTGGATCAACAGGGCCATGGTTTAGTTCTTTTTTCTAAGTTATTTTTGTTTTTTACTTTTTATGGTTCTTATTTTGCATTTTTGCTCTCTGTATATTTTGAGTGTTTTATATTTTTATGATCATGTTGGATTTTATTTTTGTTCTACTGTGATGAAAGTAGAATTCTATGTTATACTAGAGAAGGGGTTTTGACTTTTGAGAACTACAGAACAGAGGAGGGAAGATTTTCGAGTTGTCTCTGCTGCGGTAGGATTTTTTTTTAGGGTAAACCATGTTTTTTCCCTTCTATTTTTTGGAATTTTGTTTTAAGTGGGAGTTCAGATTTTATTATTAATTATTGAAGGGAGCATTCTAAAATACTGAAATGTTTTTAAAAGTTTTGGTTTTGAGTCTTATCTGCTGCACTTTCCTAGTGATCTTCCACCACCAATGTTGCTACCTCTCATGTAACTGGCTAGTATTAATTTGAAGTTCAGGAACATGGATTATAGAATTTTACTTAATTGCTAATTAGTTTTTATGTTACCAATTCAAAGCCTGAAAGCACTAATCAATCCATGGAGAGAGTGATATTGCAGCCTGGGAACAAAAATCCTTCCCTAGGGGCAGTGGAATCACAGCCTGAAAGTTTGAATCCTTCCTTGGGCAATGTGGAATTGCAGCTTGAAAGTGGAAATCCTGCTGAACAACAAGCAAATTCTGCCAAACCATCAAATCCAAAGAAGAGGATGACACGCCACACCAGTATTGTTAGGCGATCTAAACGTGTTCAACATGCAATGACCTCTGCTCTAAACCCGGACATTGTGCCTGTAGTTGAAGAGATAAGTCTAACTGAAACTGATGAAGAATATGACCCACCTCCTCAGAAAGAGCAAAATATGCCTGAGTCGACTGAGCCAACATCATTGGGTGAAAAGAACTTTGAAAAACAAATTGACAACATTGTTCAACGATTAGAAATACAAGCAAAGACCATAGAAGAATTGAAATCTGAGGTTCTCTAATAATACAACTTTGGAGATTGTAAATTGTCATTATGCTTATCTTTGCAATTATATGACTTGTAAATGAAATTATCAATGATTTTAAACCAGGTGTCCAAGAAGTCTGTCTCGAGTGGAAGCCCATCTGGGGCATATGTCAGATACAAAAGCTTGTATATAGATTCCCAAAAGAAGGTTTGTTTATTTGTGACTGTTGAAAGCATCTATTCTTTGTTTTTATACCCTTATATGTATTTGATTTCATGCCTTTCGTTTTTGTTTTGCCCATATGCAGATTGAAGTATTGACAGGAGAAAATAAACAACTTTCTATGGAGCTAGAAACTGCACTTGGCAAGCTTGAAGCAGTATGTCTCAATGATCCTCTTAATATCATATTTATTGTTTCATGACTTATACAACTTGTTTTGTGGCTTATTGTTGCAAAGCGGCTTCAAACTAGTTTACATGCATATCCTGTTATGAATATAAGCTCAAACCTGAATAATAATTTGTTTTCTTTACAAGGTTAAAAAAGAACTAAGAATTGTTTAAATATATATTTTTTGTACTTTAACTTTTTTTTATTGTTGTTCTGATTATGAGTACTAGTGGAGTGGTCCTGCATAATGAGTTGCTAATGCAAACTTGCTTGTAGACATCTGTGGAGATATAAGCGATAGTAGTTTTTTGTTCATGTCATTGTATTTTTGCTCATTCTATTGTGGTCTATTAACAATTGGATTTTAATGCCCAATGGCCTTGAAATATAATAACACAAAGAATAAAAGAAATAAGTTCCTTTTCTTTTGTTCCTACCTTAGACTTCTGCTTATCAATTCTTTTGTATTGAAGCTGAAGCAACTACTTTCAAAGTAACAGAAAGTGAAGAAACGAGTGGAGAGGTATGTGGATTTAGCACATAAAAAACAGAGGACCTATTGGCTTAGAATCTCCACCTCTATGGGCTTTCATTTCTTCTATTCTATTGGCATATGTTGACAATACATATGACTTGAATGTTTGTATAAATATGACAATACATTGTCTTGCTTGTTTTTTCAATGTCTTTATTTAGAAGAGAATAATAGTTCATTGACATTGTGAATGGTATAACAGTTCATGGACGTTATGAATGCTAATGCTGACCCTTTTTTCCTGTAGTATGAGAATGGGAATCATGTTTTCTCTGAAATGTTGGGGAAATTGAAGGATGTGATCTTGGTCTCAAATCTGACAAAAGCTACTGAAACAGCAGTTAACGTGTCATCTCAAGCATTGCACATGTCTCCGGGTGATGCTGGTCGTAGATCCAGAAGTCCTGCAGCTAACAGAAAGAAACTCACTGCAAAAAGAAAGTGAAAAAGAAATGAAAACTAACACCAACCTTCATGGTGCTCTGCTAATTTTATGAGATTAAAACTTTGTTTGAATCTAGGGCTGTCCTGTTATGTTCTTTTTTGTCTATCTTTAGGGCTATTCTGCGTTCTCTTTTGTTTTAAGTAGCTTGGAGGCGGGTGGCACATTAGTGCCGATGATGTTAACTAATTTGGAGAACATTTTGTAGAACAATGTCCATATTAACTATAATTTGAGGTAACATGGGATTCAAGTGATAAGTGGTAATGAGTAATGACATCCTTTGGTGTAGTTAGCGAACCCTACAGCACCTAAACAGATAACATTTCAAATTTGCAACCTTACTGGAGTTGTGTTCAAATTGGAATTAAGGTTCTCTCAAGCGGGTCTGTGATGCTTCAGGTTTACAAGACTGGATTTAATCAAAAAATTAAATATTTATTCCTTACTTTTAATACAATGATGTTGCCAGAGGCCTTAAGAAATTTGCAATTAATGACACTCGTCATCTGCCTACTACTGCCTTTGGTGATCACTCTTCGAGAGAAGTGGAGAAGCTGAAAAAATCGGCTTGAGGTGTTTGAGGGACTTTGTCATCAGCATCTCTTTTGGGCAGCGGTGGAGACGAGAAGTCTAAGCACGTTCCCTGTATGAATTGTTCATATGATGCAGAGAGATCTTGGGAGGTATGTTGATGGTACTCTACAAGTTGGTGGAGGCACTGGTTTTCCCTTACTAGATTTGCATTATCATAAGCTAATCTGGATTTTTCCGCAAGCAATGCCTCCAATTGAAGCCTCACCTGCCGAGGCCACAATTTCACAAGATTAATGTGCTTATTATATTGCTTTAAAAGAAGTGTAAAACGCAGGTGTGTATTCCTCTAATTCTCCAACTAAATTCAATCATAGACTTATTCGCCAATGCCACATAACCATGTTATGTGGCTTATTAGCTTATTGGTAAATGCACTTTTTTTTTTTTTTTGATAAGCCACCCCAAGAATAGGGGAAGGTAAATGCACTTTCTTGTATTTATACAATTGTCAAGACTACAAGTAGTACATTTAATTGGGGACTTAACAAAGTTTTGCCCTTACAAAAGAAGAGTCAAGAGGAACCAAGTATAAAAAACACCTACCAGATCGTCTTCCTCAGGTCTTATTCCTTTAGCAAATCCATCACGTAGCCTCCTATTCTCTTCCTCAAGCAATTCACATCTCTCTTGCATAAAACATAGATCCGACTTAATTGACTTCAATTCTCTTGCAAACGAAGCCGCTTTTGTTGCCATGGAAATTGCAATCTGTTAAAGACAAACAAATGAGCAATTCAAACAATATTGATATAAGCTTCTTACTACTTTTTAAGTGTCATGAAAATGAAGAGATATGTGAACCCTACGTTTTTGGCTTTCTTCAGCTTCCTATCTTTGAGGCTTTCCTCATTTGCTTTCTGTGAATCATCTTCTTCTTTGTCCTCTGAGCAATGACTATGATCATACTTTCTTTTCAATCCACTCTTCATCTCTGCTTCATTTTGATGGTCTTCTGAATCCTCCTCTTTACTATCTGAGTTCTTCAGATTGCTTTGGAATATTTCAGTCAATGTGGGTGGTTTAGCTAGATCTCTAGCTCCCTGCAAGCATAGAGGGTATTTTGTTTTAGTTTTACGCTTAGTTTGTTTAGATGAAAAATTTTGTGTAAAGATAGTTTTTCTTATTTTTCAGCGTTTGGTAGCATAAAAAAAAGATTAGTCAAATGAAAACTATTTTTGATCAACATAAAAAACATAACTTATTTTTAGAGATTGTTTTTCATTAATTTTTTTTGGAAAATAACTATCTTACTTAAATAAGTGAAGTTAGGAAGTTGTTTTTCAACTCATTGAAAAATGAGATAGTTTTATAAAAAATGTTTCTTAGTTTAAACAAATCAAAACTCATTCCACTAAAAGCAAATTGATAGTTAAGCCTACTACAACCAGTGAGCATGTTTGGATGCACTTTACTAATGGCTTATTTCTTGAATGTACGGTAAAATATGAGTTTTTTTTTTTGGCGTGGGGTCCATCAAAATTCGAAAAAGTCAAACTTTTTGGCGCTTGACAAAAGTATTATTGTCTTTAGTTTGAATCTCATAATTGAATCTGTTTCTAAACTATATAGTTTGGTTATTGATTTTTATGTAATTCCATAGAATCCAATAAAAAATTTCCAAGTCCTAAGAGAATTGAAGAGCTTGATGTACCTGGAGAGCATTGTCCAGATTGTTGGATAGCTGTGAAAGTGTGTGGGAAACTGAGTCAAACCCTCTCATCAGAAGCAATGAGTCTTCCTTCAATCGCTTAGCTCGGTCCGATTTTCCACCATTCTATTCAAAATCCCACAAACCCATCAATCCAATTCTCACATAGCATAAACTAGCTGCATAGAATTCAATCAAATAGCTGAACATAAATAAAAGTACTCACCAATTGAGGATGACTCTCAAGAAGCGTGTCGATCCGGCTGCGTAATGTGCTCCACAAGCGCTTATCTGAGGAGGGACTGTACATAGGAGACGAACCCATGAAGCTTTTGCCCTCCTATAATCAAATTCAGCAAGTTTCATCAATTAGTACAACAGAGACAACAAAATAAAAAATTCACAAAAAATCCAAAATCCAAAAGAAAAACCCATCACAGAAAGATGAAGAAACATAGAGAAAAGAAGGAGAAGGAGAAGAAAGAGACCTGGTTGAGGTGGCCAGGTGATGGTGTGTCCACTGAGGCTGCCATGAGAGAGAGAGAGAGAGAGAGAGAGAGAGAGAGAGAGATAGATTTGTGTGTAACGGCTAGTTTTAAAGGAGCTTTGCTTTAGGGGATGAGGGAATTTAAATAGATGAGTGGGACTGGCTAACGTTATAAAAATCTAATCTTTAAAATATTGTTATTGTTAGAATCTATGAGAAACTGAGACTTTAGTGGCTGGGATCCACTACATTTATGATAAAAAAAAAAAAAAAGTGCTTTTCAACGCGCCAAGTGGGAACAAAATTTAGATCCAACGGCTGTAATTTTTTATGAATTTATTTACCAGGTTTTAGTCAACAGTGATTACTGCTCAGGTTAAACCAGTTAAACTGGTTTAATTGTAGTCTAATCAGTAATCAGTAATGTATTTGTCACCCATATTTGATATTTGTGACACTTTGGGTAAATGGGCTAATGGCTTTGTGAATTGTCTATTAATGAGTAATTATTCAGCATTGTTTTTCTTCTCCCATATAGTCATGTATTAATGTGTTTTACTAATTAAATTGATGATGAAACTAATTATTTATGTGAGTGAAATGAACATTAATTCATTTTAAAAAAAGTAATGAGCATTAATTTGAAATGAACATTAATTTTTAGTATTGAATAATTTTCTCTAATAATAGAGATCCAGATATAGCTTTTCTAGCTTTCACACGCCATGTTAAATAAGCTTTGGTTGTCTTTAATTTTCCACCTAGAAATTTGAATATTATTCTCCAATAAGAGCTCAAGATACAATATTTTTGACTTCAATTTTTTGGCAAACATGCTTTATTAACAAAGGTTTGTTTGTCTCTGAATTTTCACCCAGTGATTGGAGGATATATATCATGCATCAGTTACAAAAATCCCCCATTCTCACATGAAAGTAAACCCCATACTTGTGGGGTTCATGTATCCTATACATGATGCATTTTTTTTCGATAATTGGGGGTGAAATATTATTGGGAATTCAGATAGTCCGAACTTTACAACTTCCGATTTGAAACTGAGTTTAACCACTCAGTTTGTTTAATTCTGAAAACCATGAGTCCATGACCATTAATTAGGAGCTGAGGTCAAAGGATTCTTCCGTTATGGTACTCTTTGTTGTAATATTCAAACACCACGAGACATGCATGAACTTGAAATTTGAAAATCACAATAGGCGCCACATGGGTAAATTTTTAATGTATATTGTCTAATTGAACTTAACATAGTCCAAATATGGCATATCCTGCTTTGGTTTTGGGCAAAACATGTCATGTTAGCACATTGACTTGACCATAGTCAATGTTATAAACCAAACTTTGTTCCAAGCATTAAAAGTAAGCCTCTCTCGAGCAGATTCGGAAATCCCCTGATTCATTGGTAGAAAGATTTGGTTAGAAGAGTTAACAGAGACCGTTTTAATTTTGAATTGGGGGGGTGCAAGTGATGGACCTCATTTAACTAGAGGTCAAGCCCAATGCTATGAAGTCAACAAAATAAGGGATAATTCACAATTGGGCCTTCGGGCCTAGTCTGAAGGTGATGTGTCTGCAGAACAAGTACATTGGTAGAAAGATTTGGTTAGAAGAGTTAATAGAGGCCGTTTTAATTTTGAATTGGGGGGTGCAAGTGATGGACCTCATTTAACTAGAGGTCAAGCCCAATGCTATGAAGTCAACAGAATAAGGGATAATTCACAATTGGGCCTTCGGGCCTAGTCTGAAGGTGATGTGTCTGTAGAACAAGTACCCACTTTTTTTACAAATCAATGGGCTGGTATGAGCCCTTATAGTACTAGGAGTGTGGTTAGGCTGGAATCAGTGTCTCCAACTCACTTTGAATCACGCTCTGACCCTTTTCCTCTTAATTCCAACCAGAGAGATGTAGTGTGGAATGCTTCAGCATGGTCAATGGTCCAAGGGAGTACTTCCAAGAAGAGAATTAGGAGGGAATTTGGCAGGATGGGTAGAAATATCAAGCAAAGGATATTTTGTGGTTTCTTCCAAAGAGAAGGAGGTAGGGATGATCAAGGTGTGTAGCACAATAGGGAGGTTCAGAGGGAGGATCAAGGAGATGTTCAAAGGGGTAATCCTTCTACCCAATATAATCTAAATGGGCAAAGGGAAGTTGGCCGTCAACAGCTTCCCTAGGTGCCATGAGGATATTGAGCTGGAACTGCATAGGCTTGGGCAAATCCTCTGCAGTTCTTCAATGTGAAAAAAAGGCCCACGAGTCAAAACCATATTTAATGTTTCTGATGGAGACTTGTTTACCTAAAGATAGAGGAAACAAGATATGGGATAAATGTGGCTTTGAAGTTGGTTGGGAATTACCAAGGGAGGGGATAAGTGGTGGTCTTTTGTTAGCTTGGATGGATAGACAGAAGCTTCATATTGTGTATGAGTCCAAACATTTGGTGCATACAGATTTGTTGGACAATAGAGGTAACCCCCTTTCTATTACTTTTGTGTATGGACAGCCTGAAGTTTCTAAGAGAGAAGAAGTCTAGTGTAAACTTAGGGAATTAAAATTGTTAGCTCATTAGAGATGGTTATGCATTGGAGATTTTAACCAAATTCTCTTTGTGAAGGAAAAATTTTCCTTTGGTGATGGTCCAATCCCTAGTGTAGGGAACTTTCAGCTCTTAGTGTCAAACTTACTATTATGTGATTTAGTAGCTCAAGGTCAACAATTTACTTGGATGAACAAGAGGGAGGAGGAAAATTTTGTCATGGAGAGATTGGATAGAGCTTTTGCAAGTGTGGAGTGGATTGAAACCTATCCAAATTATGCTTTAACAAATCACCCAATTATCAATCAAATCATGGTCCAATCACTCTAGACTTTGAGCTTAAGCTTCTCTTTCAAAGAAGACCCTTCAGGTTTGAACGTATGTGGATAACTCATCCATCATGTAAGGAAGTGGTGCAAAGAGCTTAGGGTAGTAGTACATATGGTTCAAGAGCTTCCCAACTAATGCATAAAGTCTACAGTGTTAGGAAAGAGTTTATGCACTGGAATAGGAATATTTTTGGTAGAATAGAACAAGAGATTAACCAGAAAAAGAGGCTGTTGTAGGATCTCCAGAACAATGTGATCTCTATGGAGGATGTGGGACAAGAGAGAGAGCTTAGAGAACCGTTGGAGTGCTTGTTGAAGAGAGAAGAACTTATGTGGGCACAGAAGGCCAGGAGTGAATGGATTTTGAAAGGAGACAGAAATACAAGGTATTTTCAAGCTGTGGTTAAAAAAAGGAGGGCCAGGAGTAGAATCCATTGCATTAAGAATGTTGAGGGGGTTCTTATTGAGGATCTTGAGGGCATTGAAAAAAATTTTGTGGATCATTTTAAATCTACTTATGAGTCTACCAAACACTTATAATGTAAAGAGCATCATGGTACAATTGCACAATCTGGCCATTCCTCAATTGTTTACTTAGCAATGTTGCCTACTGAACAAACCAGTAACAATCAAGGAGATTGAGAACACTGTCTTCCAATTAGGGTCTTTTAAAGCCCTAGGGCCTGATGGCATTCCAGCTTTCTTCTTCCAAGGATTTTCGCAAACTGTGAAACATGATATTTGCAACACTGTGCAGGTTTTCTTCCATTAAAGTTTCTTGCTCAAATCTCTGAATCAAACTTACCTTACTCTCATTCCTAAAGTTAATTTTCCTAAATTTGTGTCTCAATTTAGGCCTATTAGCTTTTGCAATGTAATTTACAAAATTATTTCCAATCTTATGGTTAATAGGCTTAAATCTTTCATGGACACTCTTATCACTCCCTTTCAACATGCATTCATTAGCGGGAGAAGCATTACAAATAATATCATTATTGTTCATGAAGTTTTTGAGTTTCTGAAAAAGAAAAGGGGTAGGAAGACTAGCCTTGGTGCTTTGAAAATAGACATGAGTAAGGCTTATGATAGAGTAGACTGGCCCTTTCTTAAAGCAGTGCTTATATCTATGAATTTTAGCTCAAATTGGGTTAAGTGGATTATGGAGTGTGTTTCATCTGTTAATTACACTTTATTGATCAATGGGAGTATCTCACAGAATTTTAAACCCTCAAGAGGACTGAGGTAGGGAGACCCTTTGTCTCCATACCTTTTTCTTATGTGTGCCAACACTTTGTCACTTGCTTTGCTTAAAGATGAACAAAACCTTGATATTATGGATGTGAAGCTGGGAAGGAATGGGTTATCCTTTACCCATTTATTTTTTGTTGATGACTCCCTTCTATTTTTTAGAAATGATGCTAAGTCTCTTCCCACATTAAGAATAACTCTGGAGTGGTATTGTATCCTTTTAGGATAGAAAATTAACTTAGATAAGTTTGACTTGTTTAGTTCTCCAAACATATCTAGGGAGGAGTAGGAAAGTTTAGCTTCACAACTTCAAGTCAATCTTGTGGTTAATCCTAGTAAGTATTTAGGAGTCAACTTTAAGCTTAGGGAAGGAAGGGTTGCTGATTCCACTATTTGGTGGAGAAGCTTCAGTCAAAACTTCAAGGGTGGAAGGCTAAGTTGCTCTCTCAAGCTGGTAAGACTACCCTAATCTCCCCTGTCTTGTAGTCTATGCCTTTGTACACTTTCTCTTGTTTTAGGGTACCTAACACAGTCTGTGATAAACTAGATGCTACCACTAGAGCCTTTGGTGGGGTCATGATCCAGGAGCTCATAAATTGCACCTTATCAATTGGAATGAGGTTTGCAAGCCCAGGAGAGATGGAGGACTAGGTTTGAAAAAGTTTAAGTTGATGAACCAGGCCATGCTAGCTAAAGCAATTTTGGAGGATTGCCCATAACCCTCAATCACTCTTGGTCAGGACTTTAAAGGGTAAATATTATCCTAGAGGCTCTATTCATGATTGTTCTCCCAAACCTCACAATTCATGGATTTGGAGGAACATCATTAAATCAAAAAATATTAAGCTTAAGGAAGGTAAATGGTGGATAAGGAGGGGTTCTGATATTCCCTTAGCTCACAAAGATTGGTTTTCTCCAGCAACCAACCTTGGAGTTCCTAGCTGTTCTCAAGCTAATCCTAGGACTGTAGTTGATCTTATCAATCAGTCCACAAGTGAGTGGAAACCTGACTTGATCAGGAGTTTATATCCTCACCAGGTCTGCAATGAGATTTTCAATATGCCTATTTCCAAAACTGGATGCTTTAATGATAAACTACTTTGGAAGCACTCATTTTCTGGTGACTTCCAACTTCATAAGGCTTATTCCTTACTTTTGGAAGACTTTCAAGCCTCCTGTTCTAACTCTAGGCCTAGTGTCTCAATTCCTAAGGTAGTTTGGAGTTTGATTTGGAGAGTTAAGCTTACTATGAAAATTGGGCTTTTGTTTGGAAGTTGCTGCATGACTGTTTCCCCGCTTTTTTGAATCTGAACAGTGGAGGGATTAATGTCAATAGAGATTGCCCCTTTTGTAATGCTGAGGTTGAAAGCTCCATGCATATGTTTCTCTCTTGTCAGTTTGCTAGAGCCATCTGGCATGGATCCACTTTGTGTTTCCATACCTCTTCTTTGTCTAACATCTCGGTCCAAAATTGGATTTGTTCCTTGCTGGTCAAACATAAGAAGTTGAATCCAGAGGATATGAGTTTTCTGCAAAATCTGTTTACAATTTTGTGGTCAATTTGGAACCATAGGAATGTGGTTGTACATGACAATATCCGACCAAACCCTTTTGGTGTGTTGTTAATGGCTCAAACTCTGTCTTGTAGGTACCAGGAAGCTTTTAGCAAGGAAGAGTCTAAACAATTCAAGGAGTATAAACACTCAAGTGACCCCAATCATGCTGGGGGTCAGTGGCAAATAGTTTTTAAACTAGCAGGAGCAAAAAGGAGGGGTCATTTTGGTAGTGCTTTTGCTTATGAGGCTAAGAACAGACAAGGTGAAATGGTGTTTTGGGGGGGTCAGAAGCTGTGCAGCAAGCTTAGCTGCTGGTGCTTTGCATGAAGCTCTGGTGGAAGCCTCTATCTAGGCAAGGACCCTTGGTTTTTAGCAGGTACTCAGCAACTGCAGAAAGTTAGTCATTCTCTTTAATGGGTGTGCTAAGCTTGATTGGAGAGAAAGAACAATGATGGCAGATCTTAGCTGCATACAACAAGCTGGTGTAGTGTTTAAGCTGATTTTTGTTCCTAAGGTTGTCCTTGAAAATGTATACCACGTAGCTAGTCAGGCTACTAATGTGCCAACTTATGTTTGTTGGCCTCATATGTCCCATGTTGTTACTTAACTGTTTGTATTTCTTCCTTTTCTGGTATCAAAAAAGAAAAAAAAAAGTAAGCCTTTCTCTTGAGAAATAAGCAAAGTCTACCAATTGGTTTAAAGTTATTGGCGAATCTCAAGCAATAAATTAGTGAGTTGGAATTGGAATAGGTGCTAGTTTCAAAGAGAGTTATTCTAGAACCATAAACTTAGCTACATTTTTTCCCCACAACTATCCTATGTGACAAATTGTGACTGGCTATTTGTCACTTTCATATAGACCCATTATTTGTTTTTCTAACATTTACAATCAGCAGTGATGGCTCTAGGAATTTTTCTTACGGGTGTTCTTTAAGAAGCATAAATTATACAATCTAATAAAAAGAGAAATTCATATATTGACAACAACAACAATAAAAAAATACGCAAATACATAAAGTTTATAATTTTCTTTTACGAGTTTTCATTTTTTGAAATCGTTGCATGATAGTCTTATTATCAATGCTACAAGCTACATCTCTTTCAATGTACACAACCAAGCAATTATTTATCTACTGATCTCCCATTTGATTGCACAGTTCATTCTTTATATATTTCATTGCTTAAAAACTTCTTTCTACTGCTGCAATAGCGACAGGAAGGGTCAAAACTAATTTTACAAGCAAATAGACTAATGGATAAGTGTCATGCTTCCTTATCTTCACTAACTTTTTAGCAAGTTCACTAACTCCTTGAAGCTCTAAAAACAAGTCGTTGCTGTGCATATCAAAAATGTAATTTTGAAGTTGAGAGCCAAGTGCCAAGATATCTGTCCCAGAAAAATTAGATGGATAGAACTTTGCTAGACGTATAAACTTTTCATTGTCAAAAGCCACAAATGAATTACTATAATTCAAGCAAGCCATACAAAGTAGCAAATTTGTATTCGCCTCTAAAAAACAGTTGTTAAGCTCTTGAAGTTGCAAATCTATAACTGTGTAGAATAACTTAACATGATAATGATGTAAATTTGTATTTTGTTGGGTGTTGCATCGCGGCCTCCCACTAACTACAAATATTTCATCCATGTTCAAGATAGGAATATCATATGTGGTACAAAATTAAGACACTTCAGTTAATAAAGATATCCATTCATCATTTCTCATAACTTGCAATCATTGCTTAGACACTTTAACAAGATCCATGGCCTTTACTATATCTTGATTTTTTTTTTTTTTGCAATGCTATTGACAACTCATTTGTGATATCTAAAATGTTTTTCATTAAGTGTAGAGCAAAGACAAATTCAAAAGATAGAGTTGACCTCATAATAGATTGAGCTTCAACTTTTTGGTCGGAGAGGCTTTCTTCTTCAATAATCTCAAGTACATTAACAACAGCAGAGAACATCAAAATCAAGTTGAGAATAGTCCCATAATATGATCCCCAATGTGTATCACCAGGACGTTTAAAATTTGTCTCTTGATTCAAACCTTGCCCACTTCTACGTACACCATTTTCTAATTCTTCTTTAATTTTGGCAAATTATGCATCTCGAAGAGCATCTCGTCTCTTACAAGAGCCTCCAACAATAGTTACTAAATTACTAACCACATAAAACAATTTAGCAATGTTAATGTGATTTTTAATAACAACAATGAGAGTCAGTTGAAGTTGATGAGCAAAACAATGGACATAAAATGCTGACTTATTCTCTTTCAAAATTAAAGTTTTAAGACCATTGATATCACCTTGCATATTACTAGCCCTGTCATAACATTGCCCACATAGTTTCGATAAATTCAAATTATGTTCACAAAGTAAACATTCAACAGTATATTTGGGTGACAAAGCGGTGGTACTTACTATATGTACAATACCAAGGAACCGCTCTATAATAATTCATTTTTTGTTCACACAACAAAGAACGAGGGCCATTTGCTCTTTCACTGAGATATCACGCGACTCATTAACTAATATTGAAAAGAACCCATTGTCAAGATCCTTGATGATGGCTTTGGATGTTTCACGTGCAACTGCATTCACAATGTCTTTTTGAATTTCATAGTGGGTAAGCTTGCAATTTTTCGGAGCTTTTTGCAACACTTCATTGATAGATTCATTGTGATCCACCAAAAATTGTGGAAGCTCAAGGAAATTTCCTTTATCACTTGAACCTTGAGATTCATTGTGACCACGAAAAGCTAATCCCTGGAATAAAAGGAATCTTATGCAATCAACTATTGCATTTAATTGAACCTGATATTCAATTTTATCTTGATTTGATTGCTTAACCAAAACACTTTGAATGTGTTGTTTTTCCTTCATTAGATCTTCACTCTTCTTGACAATTTGGTTATGAGCACTATTAACTCCTCCAACATAGGATGATAACTTCCCTTTCTGATTCTAAAGTTTGAATCCCTTCGTTACAAATGTCTCTTCTTCTCCTTACTTACCAACATCTTGCTCAAATAGGTAGCAATATAAATAAAATACTGCATCCTTGTCTATACTATATTCCAACAGGTTTCTATTTACATACCAATCGGATCTAAATCGACATGGTTTTCCACAAAAATCTATTAGAGGGTATTCATGGAGAACAGGTTGACAATGACCTTTTCGTAAATAAAATCTTCTTATTTCATCATGATTATTAGGATATTAAGATGATATCTTTTCTCGTAGCCCAAGATCTGAACGAAGATTTTCTAAGTTAAAGTCAACACGAATTCGTTTAGAAGATGAAGATAAATCTTGCACAAAAGATGAATTTTGGGTACGTGGTTTTCTTATCAAATATTTGTCCATAATTCTAGTAAAAGAATAAATAATAAACTATAAGTTCATTTGAAATATTAATATAATTATTAATTATTATCGTTTAGTTGTTTCATTATTTTTCTTTACTGACTACTAGCAGTCTAGCACACACTCCACTGTGCATTATCCACTCGGCTCAACACCCACTGCCTAAATCCTAACATAATTTAATTTGTTTGTCTTTAATAATGTCTTGGTTAGTTACTTTTATGCCTTTACTGCCTTTGCTTGTCCATTTCCCCAATTCAAATATCCAACCCCACGGCCCTAGAGCCAATCAACATTACACAAAACATTAAAGATATAAAACATTCACAATACACAAAACGACAAACTCACGAACCAATAAAGTCAAAATGTCAAATAAAGGCAATTAGACATTAGGTAAAGCTATTCAATTCCAAAGAGAGAATCTCATTTTTCAATAACTTGATTCAGAGAGAGAGAGAGAGAGAGAGAGAGAGAGAGAGCTTCGCTCTCAGTCTTAGAGCACAACAAAGATAAGATAGAGAAAAAGAGAGAGAACTGAAATACCTTGAGGGGTGGCGTTGCGACAACATGTCAAGGACTCGAGGCTAAGGCAATCTCTGATCCGATCTCGCTGTCGTCGATGTCGATGTGCTCTGGGACTAGGGGCGGGGTCTTATTGAGTTGCTCTGTTTCTGTTGCTCGAGGCCAAGGCAATCTCTTATCTCCAATCCGATCTTGCCGTCGCCGATGTGCTCTGTTGCTATTGTTGAGTCTAAGGCGGAGGCGCCAATGTGCTTGATAAGGTTTTTTTTTTTCCCTTTAGGTTAGGACCTCAATTTGGCTTTACAATTTGATCAATTGACAATATTAGGTTGAGTATTTTGTTTATAAAAATTTAATTATTATTATTTTTGTTGATTTAAAAATCTATCTGGGGTTATTTTTGTTGATTTAAAAATTTTTCTGGGATCTATTTAGGATTGATCTTGGGCTTTTTTCTCTGGGGTCTATTGGGCTTGCTATGTTACAATTTTTTTGGGCTTTTTCTTTTTGCTTGAAAGCCCTAATAGATTGTTAAGTAGAACAAATTATGGAGCAAAGTTTAATTTTATTGGCATTAAAAAAAAAAAAAAACTAAGGGTGTTCACAAATATTTTTTGAAGGATAGACAAATATAAAATTTTAAATTATTATATAAATTTTTTTTTTTCAAGTCAAGGTGGTCCTGTGACCACCCTGGCCTTAATGTGTTGCCGCCCTTGAGAATTAGGCATAAGAGGTAGTTGTGAAAAAGTTTACGATCTTAGAACTTTTTATTCAGGTATTGTCAAGAAAGAAAAATGAAATATTCGTCAGTAAACTAATAAAGCCATGAAGTTGTTTTATTTTATGTTTTTTTCCCATGAATCATTAGACAACTTTGATTTTTTTGTTTTTTATTTTTTTTGGGCAGTGAAATTTTGCATCCTCATTATATCCAAAATTATAAGGTTCAATTCTTACGAGAATATTTCACCTACATGACTCATTTTGTTTTTGTTGAGAGCCAATATTATTAACAACCCAAAGCAAATGAGCTTAGCAACTAGCAAGAGACACCACAATACTTCGTAGGTCCAAATGTAATTAATGACCCAATCTTCAACATTAATGAGACAGGTTTTACTGGATGGCTGGCCTAGTCCAAAGCCACGGAACATAGCCCAATTAGAGTTTATTGTTGAATGGACCCTAAGCTCGTAATATTATTTTTACATTACTCCTATGTGGTCCAAGCCCACATATCAAGGGACAATTATAAGGTTCAATTCTTATGAGAATATTTCACCTACATGACTCGTTTTGTTTTTGTTGAGAGCCAATATTATTAACAACCCAAAGCAAATGAGCTTAGCAACTAGCAAGAGACACCACGACACTTCTTAGGTCCAAATGTAATTAATGACCCAATCTTCAACATTAGTGAGATGGGTTTTACTAGACGGCTGGCCCAATCCAAAGCCACGAAACATAGCCCAATTGGAGTTTATTGTTGAATGGGCCCTAAGCCCGTAATATTATTTTTACATTACTCCTATGTGGTCCAAGCCCACATATCAAGGGACAATGTTTCCTTCGATGCAAATATGCTTGAGCCCTGAGAGCATTTATAAGACACCCATGAAATTAATTGAATTGACTTGATTTGTGTAAAGACAAAGTTTAGCTACAAAATTGATTGTAGTTGTGGGAGCAAGTGGTTCGAGGACATTCTAAAAGCTTATAGGCCTTGTCTAAGGATGATCAAAGGCCCATACATGTGTAAACCCAAGTCTGACACATGGCCTAAGACCGAGGAGGGAAGACGTCAAGACCACTAAGAACCGGACTAAAACTTAGAATAAGAGGTCCGAAGAAAGGAGGCTAGCAGGCCAGTCGTCCGAGGGGCCCGAGGAACAAATGCGTCTCAGGAGCACCTTATTTAGCTCCTTGCACCAAAAAGTAAAGCACTATGGAAGACACCAGAGTCGTGCAAACAATAGAAAGGGGAAATATTTGGGAAGGTAGCCATCACCTCCACATTCAATACTCTGCACCAACTGAGCTGACCGCATTTATAAGGAAAAGACACCTAAACAGTGACTTCAGAGATCGCAACTCTCTCTACCACCTCTAGAAGGGTCCTGATGGGACAAACATCCAAATTATTTCCTTGAGACGTACAGATGAAGGGTTGAAATGCAATGGAAATGACTATATAAGGAAAGGAACCCCTCTAGAAAATGGGATGGACAATTTACAAATGAAAAGAGAGAGAGAAATAAAGATCCGACTGTAAAAATATCAGCTTTGACTGTTAATGAGCAATCCATCCTCAGACCTGCCCGAGGTAGAATTTACTTTGAATTTGTGCTTTTTTCGTTCATGTTAATTGCTTTAGTCCTGTTGTCCTCAAGCTTGTAATTTACTTAGTATTTCAATTGACTTGGAAAGCCCACTCTTTTACAAATTTATTGTTTTGGGCTTGAAGAACTGGGAGCCACTATTCTAAGTGGACCTGGGCTTTTTTTTGGGTCCCTACAGTAGTCTATATCTTCTTCTTCTTATATTTTTCATACTTACAAAATTTTCAGAAAATTAAAAATTAATAGTTATGTCATCAATAAAATTTTGAAATTGTAAGTTTTGTAGTTTAAAATTATGCATAGAATATAAACTTATAAATTATATAGTAAATAATATTCAATTGACACAAAATTTGATATGTGTATTAGTGTAAAAAACATGCAATTCAACGATTAGATTTTTGAAATATGTAGTAATGTTTATTTTATTGAGTAAAGTTATATTCTTAGGTTACAACTAATTTTGTAACTAAACTTTGTCATTCGTGTAAAACTAAATCAACCCATTTTCCCACAAATTCCACTGTTCAAATATCCAGTTCTACCAATATTTATCAACCAAAATCAATTACTTGGATGAAGAAGCCCTTTTAGAAATTCTCAAAGGCCTGGCCAAACCCAAGCCTTAGTGTGAGTTTAGATAGCGTAAACAGCCCTGGCATTTGCGTTTGCGTTTCATTTATGTGGGTCCCATGCACTGTTCATGGGACCCGCAAGTATGAAATTCAGAAAAATCAACTTTAAAACTAGGTCACACGGTACTATTCATACATTTAAAAATTATTTCGTTACAGTGTTTTCAGTTTTCAACAATAAACGGTATCCAAATAGACAATTAATAGGGTTTGGAAATAGTTTTCAACCAGCAATAGACTAGCCTTAGTTAGAAACTTAGAACCTTACTAGTTATAATAATAATTAAATTAGAAAACAACATTAGAAAAAAGAAGTCCTTGACTCGGAAATTAAATTAACTGTCATGTAAGGAAGTCAATGAAGAGGCCGGTTGACGGTTGTTGTTTCCTTTATCTAGTTAAAAAAACCGCTGGTTCTCATACAACCAAAGTACACACAAAAAATGGCCACTCTTGCTTTCTCATCCTCTCTCCTGCTCTCCTCTCCACCTTCCAAATTTTCATCACCTTCACTTTCTCCTCTTCTTCCACGCTTCTCTTTGTCTCACTCCTCTGCTCTCTCTTCCTCCCTCTCCATTACTCCATCTTCTCTCACATACCCCACACCTTCCAAACGCTTTGCTCTCTCTGCCTTGAGTGTCAGAGCTAGTGCTGAGGTGAAAAAGAAGGTCCTCATAGTTAATACCAATAGTGGTGGACATGCGGTTATTGGCTTTTATTTTGCAAAACAGCTTCTCGGTTCTGGCCATGAGGTCACAATACTGACTGTTGGTGAAGAGAGCTCTGACAAGATGAAGAAGCCTCCATTTAACAGATTCTCAGTTAAGATTTACACTTTGCATTGCATCACTAATATGTCTTTGTACTTTATGTGTGTATGTGTGTGTATTTGTCTAAGGCCAAAATTCAGGTACAATTAGGTTCCATGACTAAGGCACAAAGATTCACACTTTACATTAATCACACTTTAGGTAGAGTGTTGTACATTAGGTTCCATGGCTACATTGATCAATTGATTCAATTCCACATAAAAATGTGTTATATTCATTTAAGACAATTAAAATAAATGAAATCATATGTTTGAGTTTAATTTGGGAAACTGAGGTACGACACTTAAGGAACTGTACTTAATTTTTGTTGGTTGACTAATATGGCTTTTAGTGATTTGTAATGGGTATAGGTATATATGGTGAATTTCTTTATTTTACAATTGAAACTTTTTTGTGTTATCTGAAAAAATTTCAGGAAATTGTGAGTGCTGGAGGTAAGACAGTGTGGGGGGACCCGGCAGAAGTTGGGAAGGTTGTGGGAGGAGCAGCATTTGATGTGGTGTTGGACAACAATGGCAAGGACTTGGATGCTGTGAGGTTTGTTGCTTTAGTTCTTGAAACTCAAATCTTGAATTATGTACTTTAGGTATGCTATATTGATTGTAAAGTTGTTAGGTATCCTACTTGATAGAACTGGAAGATTGGTATTGGCATTATGCTTTCTAGAAGTTAATGGACCTTAATAAGGCAATAGTGATTATGGTTCTGTTTGGGGCCTCAAAGTTAGTATGTAGTATTTTTACTTTTTAGACTTTCCACATTTTGAGTTCCTGTTTTTGAAATGAGGGTATGCCCATGATAAAGGATGATGTGAAGTTAAAACAAATTATTTTTTGCAATGTTTTACTATGTTGGTAATAGGACTTTGATCCTTGAATTATGTTGGAGGAACTCAAGCATAAGCCTTCTTTTTTTCCATTAAAAAATGACTGCATATTGTTTAATCAATCACACTTGCAGCATATATGTTCTACATCACTGTAGTGCATGCCAAGCTCCAATGTCCTTTTGTTATGCCTTTTTCAATCCCCCTACGCTGAAGGGAAAATTTGTATGTGGTAGTTTAGTATAATTAGTTCTTACTAATATCTAGGAGTGTGCAAGTAATTGAAACCAAATGTACTATTTAAATATAGAGCAAAAGATAATTTAAAAAATTAATTTATATGTAATCTGTGATCCATTTATGCTAACATCGATCTTCACGCATAGGCCTGTGATTGATTGGGCCAAGAGTTCTGGTGTAAAGCAATTTCTGTTCATCAGCAGTGCTGGAATCTATAAGCTAACTGATGAGCTTCCTCATGTCGAAGGGGTATGTTGTATATCTATTATCCCAATGGCATTTAAAATATCCTGGATTTCCTCCACCAAATAAAAACATTCACTATAACAGGATGTAGTTAAAGCTGATGCTGGTCATGTTGGAGTGGAGAAATACATTGCAGAGGTTTTCGGTATTTGGGCAATATTCCGTCCACAATACATGATTGGATCTGGAAACAATAAAGATTGTGAGGAATGGTTCTTTGATAGTAAGTGTATAATTCCAAGCACTTTTTTAGTTATTAATGTTTCATGATGTCCTGTAAGATATCTGATACATGAATATTAGTCATTCCTTACTTTATGAGGCCTGATTGTTTCTTACCTAGATGATGTATGCAGTTTTGATCTGATTTGGATGATTCTTAGAATGGTTTTAACTTAATATTCAGTACCAATATATCCTCCACTTATTGTTGTTCCATAATCTTGCTATTATTTCTACAGAAAGTACAGTAACTCAATATGCTCACTCACTAATACAGGAATTGTCCGGGACAGGCCAGTTCCAATCCCTGGCTCTGGAATGCAACTCACAAACATCTCTCATGTTAGGGACTTGTCCTCTATGCTTACTCTTGCTGTTGAGAAACCGGATGCTGCAAATAGTAGGATTTTCAACTGCGTAAGTGACCGTGCAGTGACTCTGGATGGAATGACCAAACTATGTGCTCAAGCTGCTGGTCGTCCTGTTAACATTGTTCATTATGATCCCAAAGCTGTTGGAATTGATGCAAAGAAAGCTTTTCCTTTCCGGAACATGGTAATGACTTTTCTTCTACCCGCCATTAACAACCATATTTAGGGTCAAGATAACCATAATGATAAAGAAAATTTGAAAAATAGAGAGAAAGATCGAACATATAAAATGTTTAGCGGAGTGTCCCCTGAATGGACCCACTGAATGCTGGGTCCTGACTTCTGCTTCTGAAACTGTTTCAACTGTTAGATAATTTACACAATTCATGTACTGTGCAGCACTTTTATGCAGAACCAAGAGCTGCTAAGGACATTTTGGGTTGGCAGGGCACCACAAATCTTCCCGAAGATTTGAAGGAGCGGTTTGATGAGTATGTAAAGACTGGAAGAGACAAGAAGCCCATAACATTTGAGATAGATGATAAGATATTAGAATCGCTCAAAGTACCGGTGGCTGTATGATCAATCAAACTGCACCTATATCTACCCACTTACAAGGCTATATGGGATGCCCTTTTTTCTCTCTCTGCGTATTCCTATAGTTTGTCAAGAATCAATGTATTCAATTATCATATAAAAGTAGATAAAATTATATGACTATTGTTACTTTTGATGTGTAAAAAGATTGATTCTGTATTCTGAAAGAAAAGGAAATGGAACTTGAAATTTTTGAATCGGATTATAACACCAGACCGAGTATAAATTTTTAATTGTGAAGATTCTTAAAAACAATCAGACGTCATATGTTACATTGATTGAGTTAATACTTTATTAGGAAAAGGCCAAAAAACCTAATCACTATGAGCACCCCGTTTGGCAAAATATCCCAATAAGCAAGGCAACAAGCTAACAAACTGTATACAACAATAGGACTACAAGCATAACAAATTCACAAGAGCTAAAAAACATTGTAATAATCACGAGCACAGATGGATAAGAGGTCTCTTTAATCTGGAGTTAGCCTGCTAGTTGAGTTAACAATAGGACTGATATTACCTGACCCATTCACATACTGAAGTTTCAGTCCCATTATATATACCAGCCTTTTCTTGATAAGCACTACACAGTAATATCCATGCAAAGAACATATTTAGTCTTGAACAGATTTGTAAAGACAAATTGCATTAACACTGAACATAAACATCCCGAAAAGAAAATTACTGTATACCTCCTACTAAACATAACATACTGCCCACAAAGATCCAATTTCAATCAGCAATATTGAAAACTAACTCTAAGCTAGGGGGTTTTCTTAAAGTATGGATGTCTCCAACCTAACCTAACACAGATAGACCTATTACACTCGGCTAGATGCAGCTGGACTAGCTAATATAGAAACATATAACTGAAAATCAGGTTTGGATAAGCAAATCCACCCAAAGCTACTGTGATAGAGCAAGAAACTCTATTCATTTTGCTTGATTTCAAGGTTCTTGAGTTTTGATTCCAATTCATCCTCATTATCAGCACCATCCTCTTCAGCCTCCTCATCAAGATCTTCTCCTTCAGGGTCATTCTCATCCAAAGGCCCAAGCATATTAGGGGAATTCTTAAATATATCCTTAACATCATCAATCCCTTCATCAGATATGAAATTAGAGTTGATATTTAGTAACTTAAATCCAGGTTTGTGCACAACAGCCTGTGCCAAGAGCCTTGCCCCAGCCCTTCTAATTGAATTTGCACTGAGATCAACTTCATTTAGTTGGACATGGCCCACTTCCAATGCCTGGCTGATCAGAATTGCACCTTCATCCTTCAGTTCATTCTCAGATAAGTTCAACTTGGTGAGAAATTGTTTTGCTGCTATACAGGCTGCTAACGAAGCAGCAGCTTTGGCAGTAATGTCATTTCCAGCCATATCCAGAACTTCAAGTGATGGCGCAGAATCCTTGAGAGAATTGGCAAGGGATTCTGCCCCGTCATCCTCCAAGTTGAGGTAACTTAAATAAACTTCAGTTAGATCTGCAAAGACAGATATAGCTTTACTTAAAGCAAGTCCAGCTTCTACACCAAACATGTTGTCACGCAAATCAAGCTTCTTTAGATGAGTACAAGTCCCTAGTGCTTCAGATAAGGCAACTCCCCCTTCAGAGCCTACCCTTGTAGAAGAACACCGGAAATCCTCCAATGCTGGAGAACTTCTCACCATCTCAGATATAGCAAGCGCCCCTTCATCTCCAGTCATGTTGTTGTGAAAATGAAGAACCCTAAGCTTCTCAGTGGAGGGAATTAGTTCACAAACTGCTCTTGCAGCTTCCTCTGAGATACCATCATTCATCAAATAAAGCTCTTCCAAATCTCTCTGTGACCTTAGAAGTGACTCAAATGCCCTAACACCCTTTTCGCCCATGGCATTGTTTGAAAGGTTCAAATATCTCAAAACAGAACCTTCCAATGCTGAAGAAAATATATTCATGACCTCGAGAGCTTCTGCCTCAGGTCTTCCAGCAATAAAATCTGATAGGTCTACTTCGGTCAATTGATCCTTAATGGATAACAAAATGGGCTCAGCAACATGAGCAGCATGCAAGCCAAAACTTCTATTGCTGAAACAAATCTTAGTATATGAGTTTGGTCCCCTCAATGGCTGTAGAAGCTCCTCAGCCTCGTCTGCTTCAATAAAAGCCCTGCGACCTCCAGATATATCAAAGATTGTTTCATTAGCTATCATAACCTCTCTATCCTCCTTTATTCTAGGGCCTCTTTTAAGAACTTCCAACATAAGTTTACTTGATTCCTTGGCGTAAATTTGCACTGCAGAACTCCCATCACCATCTGGCTCCTTCTCAAAGTTTTGGCTTGCAGTTGCAAAAGCAATATCTTCTATGTGTTTGGCATCCTCCTCTGCCTCGTCTTTACTCAACAGGCCATACTTTCTCGAGAAAATGGATGGAGTTGTAAGATTCTTGGTCATTCGTTCTACAAGCATCAACCTCGAACTCTGGCTAGGGGGCCATAATTTGATTGGCAATGAGCGGTGTTGGAAAGTTTGTGTTGCCGAATCCATGCCAAAGTAGCCTAGAACCATGTATATAATTAATTCATTAAAGTGTAACAAAAATAAGATATAGTAACACACCTAGGGAGGGGAGAACATTTATTCCATCATGTTAATTTAAAAGCAAAACAGATTGCTTAAAATAATCAAAAATAAATTTCTTTTTTGAATCAGTGACAAAATTACTCTACTAGTTTTTTGTTTTTTATAGATAACAAAATTACTCTGCTAGTTTCAGCAATCAAGTTAAAGCTTTGACAGAATTTTCAATAAATTTAGTATGTGTACTTCACATGAAGGGTACTGTTAGTTTTGTGACAATAGTGATGGTTAAAGTGGTGTTGGTGGTTAGCTGCAGTGATGGCAGTTATGGTGGATTGCCTGTCATGAATTGGCCATGGTGTTCACAATAACAACAACACTGATGATGGTAGATGTGATGCAAATAAGAAAATGCCAATGATATAACAATAAAACAGTTGGTTTGTATCAGTATAGAAAATGACATGTATGGTTCTTCTAATTTATACCAAACGAGCAGTGGTGGTGAGAACTTTTTTTAGCCTGCCGATTAACAAAATCATTTCCCATATTAAATACCAAAACACATGAATTTCATTTATCAAAATTTTTTTTGGGTATAAAAGGAGGAAAACTACACTAAATGTGCTAATACTTCCCTGCCCAAACATTTATATATAAAACTATAAAGGTTCATAATGGCCATACAGAAGATTACTCCCAATGTAAATTTTGGACATGGAAGGCCACATATTACAGATTGTTAGTGCTATTGAACCAATCTACTAGGACAGTTAACAATAGGCCTGTGAAAGAGAGAGATTCAAATTAACAAGTCCTACTTTATATACACATTAGAAGTTTATCAAATCAATTATATCCCCACAACCAAACCAATCTAGATATACCCAAAAAGAAGACGTTCCCAAACCCTTTTTTTTTTTTTTTTGATAATTCGATAGCTGGGAGTGGAGGATTTGAAGGCACATTCAAACCATATGGAGAGAAAAACAACAGATAATTCAAATGAAAGCGGTTCTTAAAGGACTCAGGTAGCCCAAAACCTTATAATTCACATTGTCTTTGAAAGTGTATATATTTTGCATAAAACAAAGAAAATTGACACAAGAAACCAAAAAAAAAAAAACACTAACAATTTAACCCTAAAAAAAAAAAAAAAAAATCATACAAAGCAGAGAGTGAAATTGTAACTATAACCTTCTTTGGCTGCATCAGAATTCAGAACAATTGATGAAAAATGTACTTTTACAGTTTTGATTTCCAACAAAATTAACAATTTAAGTTCGCTTTCTGTATATTCAATTAACAGATCTAGCAAATGAGAAAGAAACCCTCGCTAATCGTAGAGGAAACCACGTAGATCTAAAACAGAATTAACCAAAAAAAAAAAAAAACGAAAATTGAAATCTCGATTCTAATTTCAATTAGATAAACTTTCTCTACTATCAATCCACAAGAAATCTGAAATATGCAAGTAACAGTAAGAATCACATTAATAGTATCCAGAAAATTAAAACAGAGAGAAGCAGATTCGATACCTGAAACGAGAAACTTGAAACTTTCTCGGGAAACAAACAGAGGCTATGAAGAACCCTAGAAGCGAGAGAGTAATAGATTTATAAATATCTTGTTTGCTTCTAGGGAAAATTTCTTATTTCTATGATTTTTTTTTTTAAACAATGATTATCGAATTAAGGATAAGGGAAAAATATTTTTTTTTAAAATAAATAAAATAAAATGAAAACTCAAAAGTGCGAGTGGGAATTGGAATTGGAGGGAAATGATGAAAATCTAAATCTTACTTTTAAAAATTATTGGGAGAGCGGATGTGAAAGCGTAGGTTTTCCGCTTTCTAAAATGACGGAAATGTCCCTTACTTTTCGTTTTATTTACGTTCTTGGATCTTGGTCAGGTTGATATTAATGGGCTTGTGTATTTTAGGTTGGGCCTTGGCCAATTTCTTTAATTTAACGTGAGTTTCAATTAATAAAAAAATTTATAAATGAGAGAAATTGTATAAAGTTAACTTTAAAATTTATAAAATTGACAAAATACTGACATAAAGTTGGGTGGCTGACATAAAGTCCCTTTACGGTATCCGTTAACACAATCCTTTATTTATTAGGTACTTTTGATAATTTATGATTCAAAATTTTTATTTTGGTCATTCATATATATATATATATATATATTTTTTTTTTTTCTTTTCATATTGACTATATTGTTCATTTATGTTAGCAATCTTATGACACTTGACATTATATGAAGGTAACGTGGTTTAATGGACGTCACTTATCTGATATTTCATGGTTATATAACTAATGAAAATGGATGTTAATGCCAACATGAGAATAGATAGAATCAAATATGAAAGGCTAAACTAAAAGTGAAAACAAGTTCAAATTTTAAAGGCAAAAGTGTACTTTAATCCATAAAAAATTATAACTTATTTTCCATCCAATTTAAACAAAAATTCGGAATATGCCAGTAAATAAAAAAAGCTTTTCTTATGCAAATAAATAAAAAAGCTTTTCTTATTTTCTTATTTTATTAGTTTTAGCTTCAGTGATGATTACAACAAGCCATCTAAATTATCCTTTGAGTGGATAGAATTGATGGAAATTTTCAGAGGAGAATTTGTAACAAATAATATTAGATAGAGAGATAAGGGAAAAACTAGGCCTGTCCACGGGTCGGGTCGGTTCGGGTTTGGGCTTGAACCGAACTCGACATTAATGGGCCCAGTTTTTGAACTTCTATAAAAAAAAAATTTAGGTTCAATTTTTTTAGCCCTTTTAGCCCAAATTAAGGAGTTTGGCAGTTTTAAAAATTATTTGGGTGTCAAATTAGTTGGGCCTTTGCTTTCCTTTTTTTTTTTTTTTTTTTTAATGGCCTTCAAGTAAACTTAAATTAAGCTACTTAACTTATAAATATATTGGACTTCAATAAGCCAATTTTTACCACCTGTTAAGCATTAAATATCCTGGACTTGATACCCCACAACAGCACAAAATAAACCTATTTTTACATCTGTTAAGCATCCACACATTGACCACAAAAACTAAAGAGCACAACACAAGTAACACAAAATCTTATTTTCACCACCTGACTTGTTAAACAGCAACATTGACTACCCAAAAATTAACACAACAAATAACCTGGACAAAATAGCAAAACAATACACAAAACATGTGGATTTCCAACAACCACACAAAGGCAGCAGTAATTCAATGTTTCCACAAGGCAGTAAATCATAAGAAGGCAGTAACCTTGTTGGCTATACATGTTGGGATTAGTACCCTAGAATCCTATTGTATGATGTTATGTATGATATTATGTATGACATTATGTTTGACATGATGTATGACTTAATATTGTAATTAATAAAGTTGTTTTATTATTATCTAAAATAATGGTAACATGAATATTCAGACATTATCATTTAGTCCTTGAGATACATAGTATGTGATTTATGTGATTTAGTCACAGAAGATATAAGTCACAAGTTCTTTGTAAACTCAGAATCTTAGTTTGTAGTCGGTGATGAAATTGGGCGTTTCATCTGCGAAGACTATAACATATCAACTAAGATGATTTGTCTTGATCATAGAAGTGGAGACTTCTAGTTGATATGTTGATATGTTTTAAGAGTTAAGACATATTGAACTGGACCGCTGTGCGATTTATTATTCTCCTAATGACTGTCAATTGAATAATAAATCTCACGACTTATATTTGCATGAACTCTTAATCCTGAGAGAATAATGGACCTGATCATGAAGTGTAGGTTGCTTTGATATATCAGGAGTGAGATTTAAAGTAACGGTTAAAACCTCAGTATGTTAGGCAACCACATTTAGTGTTGATGGAACATATATTCTCAAGATGGAATTCATAGTCTCTTAACGGAGATATAAAATATTCTCTTGAGATAAGTTTAATGGGTTCGGTTATTCAGAGAGTTAGACCTAACCACTTTAGTAAGAAATTACTAAAGTATATATTTATGAAATTGGATTTCATAATATATGGTGAATAACTTAAAAGGATTAAACCGGGTACTCAAGGATTAAGATGTAGTAATCTTCAAAGTGACAGTCTATATTCATGACTTTGAATTACTACGAATATTTTATGAAGGGGTTGCATGTACAATAAAGTCTTGGGATATAATTTATTAGTAAGGCCTAGAGTGCAATTATATTTTTATAGTGGTATTAAATATAATTAATGGTAACTTTGGACTTGTCAAGAGTTAATAGAAAATCCTAAGGCCCATTGGAGCTAGTGTCTTATTGGTCCATTTTGGTCTCACTCTAAGCTACATACTAAAACCCAATTGGAAAGGCCCAAAAGGCTAGCCCAATTAGACAATCAGTTATTAGGAGATAAACATATAGAATTTAAAAAAAAAAAAAAAAACAACAAGAAGTTTGTGAAATGGTGTGTATGTGTGAGTGAAGCCACTCAATTACTCTCCCTTGGAAATTGATTAAGAGACTACACATCTTGGGCGATAGTGGAATTGAATTGAATATTGAAAGTGTTCCTGAGAACCTCTAATCTTTGGTTTTGAAATTTATTGCACCAAGGTACACACTCTTGTTCTATATTCTAAAACTTATATTATGCATGTTATCAATTTTGAATGAAGTAGATCTGTTAATTTTTCCACTGCGTATATGATTATTTCCAACAATTGGTATTAGAGCGGTCTTCATTTTCGAATCTGTATAATATGTTTAGTGAGCTTTAGAATTAGAGAAAACTATTTTCTTAGTTGTGAAAATTTTGCAGTCATTTTTCTGCATATTATAGTTTTTGAAACTATTGTTTGATTAAAACTGATTTTGATGTTGTTTAAGTTTGATTTTGTCTGTGTAAAATTGAATTTTAACACTTTAACATCAATGAAATTCAAGTTTTAATCTTAATCTCATCGTTTTTGATCATTAAGAATGTGTTTTGTTCATTAGAAACGTCAAAAACGGTTAAACAGAAAAATGACTATTTCTTGGTTTTTTTGCGACTGGCGAGTCGCGAGATAAGTCGCCAGTGAGTCGCCAAAGTTTCTGGATGAATCTCGCGACTGGGAAGTCACTAGTGAGTCGCCAAAACTAGCGACTAGTTCTGGCGATTGGGCAAGTCGCCAAAACTCGCAACTGGTTCTGGCGACTGGGGCAAGTCGCTAAAACCAGTCGCCAAAAATTTTGACACCTGTTTATAACATGTATAAAGAGCAAGGCTATGTGTAATTAGTTTATATATGTATTAAACAATTAAAAACCTTTATTTTAAAACATCTAGTGGGAGAGAGATACAAGAGTTGCATCTCACGGCCTCTATTGTCGGTTTATAGTAGTGTGATTAAGCACCTCACCTTGGCATGTATGCCTTGCTCCCTTCGGAGGGTGTTTAATTCATGGTACTACAGGTTAAACTTCTTAATGATGGATGAAGTGTGTTTACATCGAGAACGACCACGCTTCCGTGGAGTTACTTGGTGATTCACATTGATTCTAGGCAATGGTATACACTAGACTAAGTATAATGTTAACCTCCCTTCGGAGCTATGTCATTATTACTTAGAGGCTGAAGTAAAAGTGGCAAATTATTTTTGTTTGGTAAGAGTTACCATGATAGCATTAACAATGAGAATAATTCTCGCTTAATCATAGTGATTAATATGACCTCGCTTCCGAGGAATATTAATTGCGGGATTAGGTTGTCATTGCATATATTATATTATGGTTTTATTAAGGTTCCATTCTATATGTTTATATGCTAAATTGATAATGTCCAGTTTACTTATTATATTCATGTTTATTATTTTCAGATTTGAACATGGCATCATTTAGCCCACTTGTTACTATTCTTAATCAGAACAAACTAACTGGAAAAGAAATTTGGATATAGTTCTCACTGCTGAAGAGCACAAATATGTGCTTACTAAACCATGTCCTAGCTTTCTTTCATTAGATGCTCCTCTTGAGGAAAAACAACGATATGATCGTTGGCAAAAATCTAATGAGATGGCCAAGTGCTACATCCTAGCATCTATCTCAAATCTTCTACAGCATCAAATGCAGGATGTAGAACTAGTTTCGGACATTATGCTAAGTCTGAAGGAGATGTTTGGTGAGCAAGGTCGTTCTGCAAGGCAAGAAACCAAGAGACAAATTTATAATACCAAAATGGCTGAAGGTAGTTCAGTAAGGGAGCATTGTCTTACAATGATCTCTAATCTGAATACATTAGAGGTTTTAGGTGCCGATATTTATGGAGAATCCCAAGTGGATATGATACTCCAGTCACTACCGAAATCATTTAAGGAATTCAGACTCAATTATAATATGAACAAAAAGATTTACTCTTTGTCTGAATTAATGAATGAATTGATAGCGGCGGAAGGCATCCTTGGTATTTCTAATGTTGAAGCCAATGTGGGTGAAGCTTCTACTTCTCAACCTAAGTCAAAAGGCAAGGGCAAGAAGAAGAAGAAGAAGGACTTCACCAAGCAAGAGGGTAAACAAATTGTCTTAGGGGTTGCCGACAAAGGAAAGAAGCTCAAAGGAAAATGTTTCCATTGTGGTGAGAAAGGACATTGGAAGAGAAATTGTCCAAAATTCAAGGCTGCCAATAATAAGGGTATGAATAGTTCATTCCTCCTTAAAATATGTTTGGTACAAAATCCCACAGATTCATGGTGTGTGGATTCAGGTTGTACTAATCATATCTGCAATTCTTTGCAGGGGTTCCAGGAGACCAGAAAGCTTAATGAAGGGGAATTGTTTCTTACTTTGGCTGATGGGAGTAGGATTCCGGTTGTAGCTGTTGGTGTTTATAATTTATGTTTTGAGTCAAGGGTTTTAATATTAGATGACTGTCTGTATGTACCTAATGTTCGTAGGAATTTAATTTCTGCAACTTATTTAGGTAAACATGGATATTGTGTTATCCTTAAAGACGATGTTGTAATAAAGAAGGATAAAGTGTTTATCTGTTCTGGCAATATTGTGGATGGTCTTTATATTTTAACTCCTGATAAGCATGAATTATATAATTCTGAATTAGATAATAACTCTCATGTAAAATCATTAAAGAGAAAGTTTCCTTCTATTAATGATGCATATCTTTGGCACTTGCGTTTGGGTCATATTAATCCAAACAGAATTCAAAGATTGATCAAAGATGGACTCCTAAAGTCATTGGACTTTGATGAATTTCCAGTTTATGAATTTTGTTTGGAGGGCAAAATGACCAAACGACCTTTTAATGCAAAAGGTAGAAAAGCCCAAGAGTTGCTTGAATTAGTTCATACGGATGTTTGTGGTCCTATGTCAACCCAAGCAAAAGGAGGTTATGAGTATTTCATCACTTTTACCGATGATTACTCAAGGTATAGTTATGTGTACCTAATGAAACGAAAGTCCGAATCCTTTGAAAAGTTCAAAGTGTTTAGGGCTGAAGTTGAGAATCAATTAGGTAAACACATAAAAGCCATTCGATCTGATCGTGGTGGCGAAACCTTCTTGGGGATTTCAAGGATTACTTTACTCAAAATGGGATCATATCCCAATTGACTGCACCTAGAACTCCCCAACAAAATGGTGTAGCAGAAAGAAGGAATAGGACTCTTTTAGAAATGGTTAGGTCCATGATGAGTTACTCAACTTTACCAAATTCTTTTTGGGGTTATGCCTTAAATACAGCAATACATATTTTGAATTTAGTTCCATCAAAATTTGTTCCCAAAACACCCATGGAATTGTGGAGTGGGCGTAAGCCTAGTATGAAATATCTCCGTATTTGGGGTTGTCCTGCATATGTGTTAAAAGGGAAGCCTGATAAATTGGAACCAAAATCAGAAGTGTGTTTGCTTGTAGGTTATCCAAAAGAAACTAGGGGTTATTTATTCTATAGTCGTAAGAATAACAAAGTTTTTGTTAGTACAAATGCTAGATTCTTGGAAAATGACTATATGAATAGTTTCACTCCTAGAAGTAGAGTTGTATTGGCTTAAATGAATGAACCTGTAGTTGAACAACCAATAGATGAAACTAGGGATGAAGTGGTTGTATTGGATACACCACAAGATACTACTCATGAGATGCCTAGCACATAGATGCCTCGTCGTAGTGGGAGGAATGTTAGGCCATCTATAAGGTTTATAGGTCTGGGAGAAACTTATGAAGCTATCTCAGAAAAGGCTGAAACCGATCCTTACTCTTAAGAAGAAACAATAAATGATATAGATGCACATCATTGGGTCAAAGCTATGAAATCTGAATCAGATTCCATGTATTCCAATCAAGTTTGGGATCTTGTAAAGGCGCCTAACGGCATTAAACCTGTTGGTTGCAAATGGGTTTACAAGAGGAAGAGAGGGATAGATGGAAAGGTTGAAACCTTTAAAGCAAGGCTAATGGCGAAAGGGTATACTCAAAAAGAAGGTATTGACTATGAAGAAACATTTTCATCAGTAGCAATGCTTAAATTTATCAGAATTCTCTTATCCATTGCTGCTCATTATGATTATAAGATTTGACAAATGGATGTCAAGACTGCATTTCTTAATGGCAATCTTGAAGAGGAAATCTATATGATGCAACCAGAAGGTTTCATAGCTAAGAATCAAGAACATATGGTATGCAAGTTGAAAAGGTCCATTTATGGACTTAAGCAAGCATCTAGGTCATGGAACATTAGATTTGATCAAGCAATCAAGTCATTTGGTTTTGAACAAAATCTTGATGAACCATGTGTGTACAAGAGACATCATGATAAAGTGGTAATGTTCCTAGTGCTTTATGTAGATGATATTCTACTCATTGGAAATGATGTAGGGGTAATGTCATCTGTAAAGGTTTGGTTGTCAAGCCAATTTGATATGAAGGACTTGTGTGAGGCTAACTTTATTTTAGAGATCAAGCTTTGTCGAGATCGCAAGAATAAGATGTTAGGCTTATCACAAGCTGGATATATAGATAAAGTTTTAGAACGGTTTAGCATGCAAAACTCCAAGAAAGGATTACTTCCTTTCAGACATGGAGTTCCTTTGTCTGATGACCAACGGCCTAAGACTCAAGAGGAAGAAAATATGATGAGACAAGTTCCTTATGCTTCAGCAGTAGGAAGTCTCATGTATGCCATGCTTTGTACTAAACCAGATAACTGTTATTCAGTTGGCATGGTCAGCCGATATCAATCAAATCCAGGACCAAAACATTGGCAAGTTGTAAAGCATATTCTCAAGTATCTACGAAGAACGAGAGATTATATGCTTGTTTATCGGTGTGAGGATTTGATATCCATTGGCTATATAGATTCAGATTTTCAGTCGGATCTAGATTTCAGAAAGTCCACATCAGTATGTGTATTCACCTTGGGAGGTGGAGCCATAACATGGAGGAGTGTAAAACAATCTTGTATTGCGGACTCCACCATGGAAGTAGAATATGTTGCTGCTTGGGAAGCAGCAAAAGAAGCTGTATGGCTCAAGAAATTCCTTTCTGACCTTGGTGTAATGAGAATGGAACAAGTTCCCATCACATTGTTTTACGACAATAGTGGTGCAGTTGCACAATTAAAAGATCCAAGGAATCACAAGAAAGGAAAACACATTGAGAGAAAATACCATATCATTCGAGACATCATTGCTCGTGGAGATGTAGTGGTTACAAAGATTGAAAGTGCAAATAATCTAGCAGATCCCTTTAACAAAGCCTTGCCTCAAAGGACTTTCGAGTCGCATTTGGAGGGAATGGGAGTTAAATTAGCGCACAATAGTCTTTAGGGCAAGTGGGAGATTGTTGGGATTAGTGTCCTAGAATCCTATTGTATGATGTTATGTATGATATTATGTATGACATTATGTTTGACATGATGTATGACTTAATATTGTAATTAATAAAGTTGGGTTTCATGATGTTAGAAGACTGTATATATAATTTTCTGCATAGTTCTTGAAACTATGGTTTGATGAAAACTGATATTGATGTTATGATGTTGTTTAAATTTGAATTTAAGTATGTTAAATTGAACTTTAAGGCTATAACATCAATGGAATTCAATTTTGATATCAAATTCTATCCATTAGGTTCATATGGTGGTTGTTTGTTCATGAAAAACCGTTGAAAACTGTCTACATTTGCCCTTTTAAAAACTGAAAACATGCGTTTTCCGTGGGTTACCTTCTCACGAAGTTACTTGCAAAAAATGCTTCTGAAGCACAAAATTGTTCGCGGGTAAGCTTTACTCGCGAAACAGTTAACATGAATATTAGGACATTATCATTTAGTCCATGAGATGCATAGTATGTGATTTATGTGATTTAGTCACAGAAGATATAAGTCACAAGTTCTTTGTAAACTCAGAATCTTAGTTCGTAGTCGGTGATGAAATTGGGCGTTTCATCTGCGAAGACTATAACATATCAACTAAGATGATTTGTCTTAATCATGGAAGTGAAGACTTCTAGTTGATATATTGATATGTTTTAAGAGTTAAGACATATTGAACTGGACTGCTGTGCGATTTATTATTCTCCTAATGACTGTCAATTGAATAATAAATCTCATGACTTATATTTGCATGAACTCTTAATCCTGAGAGAATAATGGACCTGATCATGAAGTGTAGGTTGCTTTGATATATCAGGAGTGAGATCTAAAGTAACGGTCAAAATCTCAGTATGTTGGGCAACCACATTTAGTGTTGATGGATATATTCTCAATATGGAATTCATAGTCTCTTAACGGAGATATAAAATATTCTCTTGAGATAAGTTTAATGGGTTCAGTTATTCAGAGAGTTAGACCTAACCACTTTAGTAAGAAATTACTAAAGTATATATTTATGAAATTGGATTTCATAAATATATGGTGAATAACTTAAAAGGACTAAACCGGGTACTCAAGGATTAAGATGTAGTAATCTTCAAAGTGACAGTCTATATTCATGACTTTGAATTACTACGAATATTTTATGAAGGAGTTGCATGTACAATAAAGTCTTGGGATATAATTTATTAATAAGGCCTAGAGTGCAATTATATTTTTATAGTGGTATTAAATATAATTAATGGTAACTTTGGACTTGTCAAGAGTTGATAGAAAAGCCCAAGGCCCATTGGAGCTAGTGTTTTATTGGTCCATTTTGGTCCCACTCTAAGCCACATACTAAAGCCCAATTGAAAAGGCCCAAAAGGCTAGCCCAATTAGACAATCAGTTATTAGGAGATAAACATACAGAATTTTAAATAAAAAAAAATAAAAAAAAAACAAGTTTGTGAAATGGTGTGTATGTGTGAGTGAAGCCACTCAATTACTCTCCCTTGGAAATTGATTAAGAGACCACACATCTTGGGCGATAGTGGAATTGGAGTGAAGATTGAAAGTGTTCCTGAGAACCTCTAATCTTTGGTTTTGAAATTCATTGCACCAAGGTACACACTCTTGTTCTATATTCTAAAACTTACATTATGCATGTTATCAATTCTGAATGAAGTAGATCCGTTAATTTTTCTGCTGCATATATGATTATTTCCAACAATACAATGTTCCCAGCAATATAATTAATTACAAATTATAAAATACCACAGGTCCAAAAAAAATAGCTTTCCCAAAGCATTAAATGACAAATACTCAAGCTTATAACTAATAGAAAAGAAAACCTATATGATTCTTAGGATTTCTTTTCTATAAGCATTAAGACTAGTATTGTTAGAAATGCAATTTACAAAAAAGCTTCCAAAATGTTCCCAAAAGGCTGCCTTCTTTACAAAACAAATGATTCCGCCTACTGTTAGGATATATGTGGTTCACTTGTTAAGAACATATGTCATTTTTTTATGTAATTGGCTAATCCTTTGACAAAATGCACTCAACTTGTAATTGGGTAGTTCTAGGTGTTTTTAATACTTCAAGAAATAAGGTTTCAAGATCAAGTGTTGAAGTCATCAAGTCTGTCCAAGAAACAAGCTGAAGAAGTGCACATTCATTAAAGCTCTACACCTGCTCGACACCTTGCTATCTGTCGAGGTTTATAAAATCAGAAATTCTGATCTGATTTCTTGGGATCCGTGAATGTGTCTTTGGGCCTTCTTTTCTCCTAACCCTAGACATATAAAAGGATTGTTTTAAGGGCCGTCAAACAGTTCACATGTTGCATAAGCATTGAGAAAACTCTGTTCAAGCAAATTGTGACCAAAGACAAAGTTTTGCCCTAGTTCATCATTCTTGAAGAAGTTACTGTGTATTTGCACCAAAGGGTTTTGTGACCAAGCATCTTCTTGATCTTCATCATGGATGAACTGAAGAACTTTGCAGCCAACAACCTTTCTAGTTGGTATTGAAGTCGCGTACTGGGATCCATGCATTGGTTAGTCACGTACTTGGGAGCCGTGCATCAAAACGGGAAACTGTCACTATAGAACAAGTCCAATTGGGTATTGGGGTAAGGGTTCAATTGTAGGTTGGTAAGGTACTTGAGATTCCTTTACTTGTAACCGCTTGTTGTGATAATAGTAGAGTTTCAGAAGTGGTGACCTGAAAATCACCCGGTGGGGTTTTTGCCGTTAGGTTTTCCTCATTAGTAAACAAATCACCCGTGTCATTTAATTTTCGATGCATATTTAGTTATTTGGTGATTTGTTTGTACTACCACGCATTTTCATGTTAATTAACTTAATTAATATACTTGGCTAAATTAATTGGTTAATTAATCACAAGGGGTCAATACATTTTTGGCCTATCACCTACAAAAGACAAAAAAATATTTAACAAATAATACCTTATTAAAGGACAGCAAGTTTATAACAGTAAGAGGCCAAAGGCAGTAACATACCAAGTCAGTTATCAATCTTCAACACTAATTATTGGTCGTTTGCCTGAGCTAGAACCCAATTTGGGGCTAGTACTTGCTGATGCACTTGATGATGATTGTTGATTTAAAACTAGAAAGGGAAAGGAAATAAATACAACATATTAAATTTTGTTTGAACATGAGACAGACTATAAGTTCCAAAATTTAAACATATTACCTAAATCATGAAATTCCTCCTCCAATGCCTCAACCTCATCCTTTGATTGGCGATAAGAAATTGGTACTGTGGCTTGAAGCCAATTTTGTGCACATACAAGGTTTTGAACCATGAGAGGAGAGAGAGAACTTCGAAATGGATCAACAATGCGGCCTCCGGTGCTAAATGCTGACTCAGATGCAACAGTCGAAACTGGTACAGCCAGCACATTCTTAGCCACTTTGGACAACATTGGGTACCTACAAGAATTGTTCTTCCACCACCCCAATACCTCAAAATTCACATCCCTTCTACCATCACAATTTTCAGCCAAATACTTGCAACCTCATTACTACAACCTACAGATTGCTCAGCTTCTAAGAAAAGCTCATATCGAGAGTGGACCATCACATATGGATCACTTGCATCACCCACCATTTGTGTCCTCTCAATCCCACTTGGTTCTTGCACATTTGGGGAATTAACAGAACAGTAGAAAGTATACAACTTCATCAAAAGATCTTTCACCTCATCAACCATCACATTCCCCACTTCTTTCCCATAAATTTTAGAAAAAGAAAACTTCAAAAACCTCAATTTTTTTCGTGGATCAAGAACCATAGCCACATACAAAAGATGATTAATTTTATCACCTCCCCCCCAATACTTCTCAAAATTTAGTTTGCATATTTGTGGCAGTGTTTTTCAAGAGGGTGTTTTGGGATTTAACTAAATGAGAAATACTCTCCTGAATAACAAAGATCTCATCAAAAAAGGCATTTGAGGTAACATACAAAGAGTTGGAAAACTTCTTTGTTGCATTGTAAAAAAGCCTCAAGAAAGTCACAAATGCCCTACAATTTTGGAAATCACTCATACAAGGAGATCCCAAACCACCACTATCTTCCTTGCTCCTAAAGTATGATGAATAACCATCAACTTCAAAGTCCATCCTAAGAAATACTTTCTCGAATTTTTCAGCAGTTTCTAACATAAGGTAAGTTGAGTTCCACCTAGTAGGTACATCTAGACAAAGAAGACTCTTGAACTCCATACCTAACCTCTCTATAAAATTCCTAAAAGTTTGATTTCTATTGGGCAAGGACTTCACATACTTCACAGCTTCACGCACCCTAGCAACAGATGCATCAATTTCTTTCAAACCCTCCCCAACAATGAGATTTAAGATATGGGCACAACACCTCATATGCATGAACTCATTTTATAAAACTGTCCCATTCCAATCTTTTGTTATCCCTTTACAAAAATTTAATTGTGGTTAAATTGGAACTAGCATTATCCACTGTCAAAGTGAATATGCCATCAATACCGCACTCACGCAAAGACATCTCAATCTTTCTACCTCATAGTCTCCCCCTTATGATCTTCAACTTGACAAAAATTTAAAATTCTCTTATGCAACTTCCAATCATCATCAATAAAGTGACTTGTGAGACACATATAATTCAAATTTTGTTTAGAAGTCCATGTGTCTGTAGTAAGACACACCCTACAACCCTTCAAGGATTTCCTTAGCTTCTCTATCTCACTATTATAAATTCCAATCACATCTCTAGCCACAGTTTGACGAGATGGAATATCCTTTAAACGGAGCTTAGGTTGTAAGGTAGTTACATATTTCTTAAACCCATACCCCTCAACACACCTAAAAGGCAACTTATCAATTATAATCATTGATAGGCCACAAACTGAATGACCCCTTGTGATTAAACCAATTAATTAATTAGCCAAGTTATTAATTAATCAATTTAACATGCAAATACGAGGAAGCACAAACAAATCACCAAATACTAAATATACAGCGAAAAATAAATAACACGGTGATTTGTTTACGAATGGGGAAAACCCTAACGGCAAAAACCCCACCGGGTGATTTTCAGGTCACCACTCTCGAAACTCCACTATTATCTCAAGCGGTTACAAGTAAAGAAATCCCAAGTACCTTACCAACCTACAATTGAACCCTTACCCCAATACCCAATTGGACTTGATCTGTAGTGACAATTTCCACCTTTGATGCACGGCTCCCAAGTACGTGACTAACCAATGTGCGGATCCCAGTATGCGACTTCAAACACCAACTAAGAAGGAGAGGTTGGCTGCAAAGTTCTTCAGTTCATCCTATACGATGAAGATCAGGAAGATGCTTGGTTACAAAACCCTATGGTGCAATTACACAGCAACTTCTTGAGAGAAGATGAACTAGGTCAAGAACTTCGTCTTTTGATCACAATTTGCTTGAATAGAGATTGCTCAATACTTTTGCAACTTGTGTACAATATGACGGCTCTTAAAACAATCCTTTTATATATTTAGGGTTAGAAGAAAAGAAGGCCCAAAAGCATATTCATGGATCCCAAGGAAATCAAATCAGAAAAACTGATTTTGTAATTCTCGACAGATAGCAGGTGTCGAGGTAGCTATCGAGCAGGTGTCGAGAATTAATGAACTTGCACTTCAGCTTGCTTTTTCTTGGACAGACTTGATGACTTCAACACTTGATCTTGAAACCTTGTTTCTTGAAGTATTAAAAACACCTAGAACTACCCAATTACAAGTGGAGTGCATTTTGTCAAAAGGATTAGCCAATTTACATAAACAAGTGACATATGTTCTTAACAAGTGAACACACATATGTCCTAACAATCATTTTAGCTGGTGCCTTCCTAGAAGCCTCAACAGAAAAAGTTGTTGACACAAGTTTGAACCCTTCATCTCCATCATTTTTGGGTTTAAAAGTTAAGGTTTTCTGCCCTTTATCTTCTCTATTAGGGTTCTTGGGACATATTGTCACATGAGCTAACAAATTGCTAGTACCACAACTCTTACTATCAGCCTGATATGATTTTTTACAATAATTACATACAGCCATAGTGATACCCTTATCTACCTTTACTTGTTCAAAATGATTCCAAGCTAAAGACGTTTTCCTACCATTACCAGTCTTACTAACTACGCTAGGTGGAACTGGGGGAAACTCACCATCAGTAGCTTCAGCTTGGGTTGCAGTAGCAACCTCTTGGGTGGCAGTGGCAGTGGCAGTAGCACCATCATCTTGGGTGGTAGTAGAACCATCAACTTGCATAGCAGTAGAACCATCAACTTGTGTAGAAACAGAGGGAGCATTAGTGGAAGAATCCATGACCTAAAAAATCAAATATAGAAATTAGCAAATTAGAACAATAACAATTAATAATAATAATCAAACAAACCAAAAAGGAAAATCTTTGATACTTGAATCCAGATAACAGTATTCTACATAAAACATAAAACTCTAACATAAAACAGTATACTACATAAAACTAAACAGAACCCAGATTGGTGCTCAAAATGATGCTTGAAATTTCAATAAATAATAAAAGCAGAAACATTGGTGCTCAAATTTATTAAACAAAGACAGCAAAACAACAACTACCACCACCACAATAGCATAAGTTATTCATCAACTCTAACAAAAAAAAAAAAAAGAACAAAATCCCAACTTTTAACACAAAACACAAAGGGAAACAAAAATCATACCTTTAAGAAACCAGGGGTGTTGGACTTTTGAATTTGAAGGCTAAAAACCCCACTTGGACAACTTTCAATTCCTGAGTAAAATTAAAATAGGAACAAAATTAATCAAACAAATAAACAAAGAACAAAAAAAAGTAAAATGGTTAGGGTTTCAATTTTTTTTAGTTAGTGTTTCAAATTATAAAACTTGGGAGTTTATTTGATTTTTAATAGTATAAATTTTACTAAATAATAAAACCAAAAACATTGAACACATCCACAGCAGCTTAAGTTACATGCATCAACTTTAAGTCTCACAAAAAAAGAACAAAATCCCAACTTTGAACACAAAAAAAAAGGGAAACAAAAATCATACCTTAAAAAACTGTGTGTATTAATTTCAAGTTTGAAGACTGAAAACCCCACACGTACACAACTTTCAATTCCTGAATAAAATTTAAACATGAACAAAATTAATCAAACAAATAAACAAAGAACAAAAAACAAAAGTAAATGGTTTAGGTTTCAACTATTTCTAGTTCGGGTTTCAAATTATAAAACTTTGGGGTTATTTCATTTTAACAGTAGATTTTCATAGCATATATAATCAATGAGAAATTGAAAAAAAGAGAAATGAGAAAAGGAGAACACATACCTAGGTTCAACCCATATGATCAGCGGCAGGGAGAGGAGTGGTTACTAGTGGTGGCGGCGGCTAGGTGTGAAGAACTTGTAGTGAGAAGCTAGGGTTTGGACCTTAGAGTTGGAGTAGAGAAAGGCAAAGGGAGAACTGAGAGTTTGAGAGAGTGGTCTGTTCATTGCTTTTAAAGAGTGAAGATTGAAGACTGATGAAGTGATGAAGATTTGAGATTTCGTATGAAATTGGTGAAGAGACTGCAAAGATTAGACTTTAGAGAGACAGAGAGCGTCTGTGTGAGACTTGAGGTTGAGGATTTGGTGAAGAGATTTTAGGTTTTGAGGATTTGAGATTGAGAGAGAGAGAGAGAGAGCGTCTGAGTCTATGTCTGAGAGTGAGAGTCTGAGAGATATGAGATTGAGATTAGAGAGAGAGAGAGAGAGTGAGGTATAAGTTGAGGGCCTGAGGCCGTGGATTTAGTGAGAGAGTGGTTAGGTGAAGACTGAAGAAAGATTGAGGCCGTTGATGTTGATCAACTTGATCTTGATTCGGTGAAGAGTGAGAGAGATTCCGTGTGAGACTTGAAGCCGTTAGGATATGAGATGAAGATTGAGATATCTAATCAAATATTTTACCTCTAATTGTGACCGTGGATTGTGATATTAGTTTAATTTTAACCGTTGATTTTTAATTGCTAGGGCTGTAGAGTAAGTTTATGATGTCTCTGTACTGTGCTAGGGCTGTAGAGTTTAATTATAGCCGTTGATTTGAAACTGAATTGATTTAAACGGCTGGATTTGAAATTGGGAATTTGTGTTGGTTGATCAGGTTTCTGTCCACTACACGTTACCCACTGACCAAAGCTGAAGATGTGACATATATGATGTGAGTGCTTGAGGCTGAGTGGAGACCAGTGCTTTATAAGTTTATTTTACCAAATATTCGGTCAGGTCGGGTTATTTGGATTTTTTTTTGTGTAACCCGAAACCCGAACCGAAGAATCGGTTCCTCTTAAAACAGTATCCATATCCGACCAATACATGCACTCGGATTCACCCGTGGACCTTCGGGTCGAGCGGGTCGGGTATCACGGGTCACTGGACAGCCCTAGGAAAAACAACTAAACTAGATCCAAAAATTTGTAGTTAGTAGACCTCTACAGCCATGCAAAAACGAACATACTTCAACCCTACCTAAGCCTATATATATAAAACGAAGCATTCCCCCCTGTATTCATTTTTTCTTTCACAGTTTAAAGCTATACAAATAGATGGAGATGTGGAGTGCAATGTTGAATGATCTTCCTAAAGGTCTATTAATGGAAATATTAGTGATAAGGGTATTTTCGTCTCACAGGAATTTTTGTTAATGAACCATCCTAATGACTCTGTCGGACATGAGGCCCCCCTTTTGTCCATCTAGCGAGGTACTCACAGTGGCCGACGATCCCATCCACACCATCCTGATGAATGAGCCACAAGGCCTACCGGCCAAGAGCCCATCATGATAAAGGCTTTGGGTTTGTCATGATAAGTGCTCCTCGGGTCCGTCGTGGTAAGGTTTAGACGGATGAACATGCGATGAGCGGATACCGACGAACAGATGGCTCGTATCTTTTCACTTGCATACTGATAAACGGATGGCCACACCGATGGGCAGAAATGATAGGCCCCACAACCCTTTACATAGTCTCCACACATATGTCCTCACATGGAAATATCTTGCGCCCAACGTCCAAAGATCCTACTACACGCCTATATCTTACCCATATGGAAAGATACCCTAAAATCTTGGAGCCCTAATTCCAGATCTTCTCTACAAGGAAAGATCCTTACATTCAAGGGATCTTGGTTCGCTGCTCACCACTATATAAGTTGTTCACCACTATATAAGCATAAGACCTCCTCTTCTCCCAGGTACGCAGAAATTCCCTGGCGTTCTGTTTGGTTCTCAGTTTCTTGTTCTTCAGGTACCCATTGGAACGTTAGAGCACAATCAGCTCATTTACAATTTTTGTGCATCATCAATTTGCAAGATTGCCCATCAAATCACTCTTGCAATTTAAGTGCATTTGCAAATCATAGTGTAATCTTACCAAAGACCCCATATTCATCACCAAGCATGTGAACCAATCTGTTCTCAGCAACAATGGCTATCTTGCTATCACACGCCAAGGTGGTACTTTTATTTGGTAAAAGTTCGATATCCCTGATCTCTTATGACACGTATCATGAAGTCATTAATATAACTATTCCATCTAAGGAACATGGTTATGCACCATTTAGAATTGGAGGTTCATGTAATGGTGTCTTGTGCCTAAATGCTTCTGAAGTTGGAGACAGAATCTTTTTATTTAATCCTACTATTAGTGAATTCAAGGAGCACCCAAAACTTGATTATTCGGTACCCAAACTTATTGAAGGTAGATATTTTTCTTTCATTGGTCTTGGATTTGGTTATGATTTGGAAAGTGATGACTACAAGTTGGTTAGCATTTCTTGTTGTAAAAATTCGGGAGATCAATATTACTCTAGTATTGATGTGTACTTATTGAGTATTAATAGGGAATATTTCACCATCTAGAAAGTTTTTAACACCCTAGAGTCTTCGGTTACCAAAAGCACCATGAGCTCACCAAAAGAGTATTTGATCACCAAAAGCATCGTCAGGTACCTTCCCTGACACCATGCGACACACTCCGCCTTGATGGTCGTCACGTATCAAGGGGTCGTTAGCATATCTGACCCATCAGATCGTGACCATGACAATCGACTTCGTCATCACGGATCCGTCACGCATCCTTTTGACCCATCGGATTGTGACTATGCCGATTGACTCCGTCATCAGGGATTCATCGAGGGATGTCATGCATCCTTCTAACCCATCAATTTGGAAGACTGACAGGCCAGGACCTCCCCTCCCCCTACGATAGATTACTCCAGACTCCACGTAGGATTTGTGTGCTCCCTATTCATATGCCTTAACGTGGAAATAACTTGCACACCACACCCAAAGACCCTACTATGCAATTAAATCTTCCATATATGGGAAGAGAAGCCTTAAGATCTCGGGGCCTTTAACTTCATATCCTCTCCATAAGGAAACCCCACACATCAAGGGATTCAGGTCAGCTCTCCACTACTATATAAGCACCAAATCCTAAACTTCTCAAGGTATGCGAATTCTCTTTAGCTCTTGCGCTCTTGAGTTCTTAGGAGATTATTCCATCACTGACTTAACCTTCAGAGGGGTCTTTGGCTGGTACCCCACCGGTGCTCTTTGTTTGGTTATTCTCTTTTGTGCTTTAGGTACACCCATTGGCACATGTATGGACGATTAACTCATTGATGATTTTGTGCACCATTAGTTGGCGTCGTTTATGGGTAACAAGTGATCAGCCATATCACCTCTCCTATGACAAAGAGTTGCATGGTCTAGATGATTAATGGCTACCATTAACCAAGAGATTAGAAACCCGCCCAACGCCTTGGAGAGGCCAGTGCAAACCCTCACCACAGCAGTTGAACGACTCACCCAACGGAATCATGAGTTGGAACGAAAGTTGGGCCAGCGGAACGGAACAACATCCGAGTGGTCAAAATGACAAATCGGAGGTGGCAAACGCAACAACGACTGTCCCTCGACGAACGATCACTAGGAAAAGGACGACCAAGATGAAAGCATTTGAGTGGACCGACGAATGCCAAAGAGCATTTGAGGAGTTGAAGGCGTACCTTGCATCTCCACCACTCCTTAGTCAATTCAAACCCGATGAAGAGCTTTCCCTTTACTTGGCTGTATCCCCCACGGCTGTCAGTTTAGCTCTTATCTGAAAGGAGGATCGTGTGCAATTACCCGTATGCTACACCAGTTGAGCGCTTAGAGAAGCAGAAGAAAGATATTCCCCCATGGAGAAGTTGGCTTTCGCTCTAATCATATCGGCCCACAAGCTTAGGCCATACTTCGAAGCGCACACCATAGTAGTCTAGATGAACAAACCCTTCAGCCCAAGCATTAGCTGACTTCGTCACAGAATTTACGACGAACAAGGTGGAAGGCTGGGGGGCAACCCTATGGAAGGTCTGAACAAACGGATCATCCAGTAGACATGCTAGAGGGATCGGAGTAATCCTATAATCTCTTGAAGGGGATGTCATAGAGTATGTCGTCCGACTCTAGTTCCTAACGACGAATAATGAAGCTGAGTACGAAGCTGTACTAATGGGACTCGACTTAGCCAAAGCAGCTAGGGCCTCATCAGTCGTCATCCATAGCAACTCCCAAGTTGTCATCGGGCATATCAATAGAGACTACGAAGCCAAAGGAGAGTGGACAAAGAAGTACCTTAGCTTTGTCAAGAGATAGAAATATCAAAATTTTGCAGCAGAATTTGTACAAGTTACAAGGGAAGAAAATGAACATGCTAATCGATTGGCCAAGGCCGCATCTGCTAAACACATGACTATCAGTTGTCAGGTACTATCCTTCACCTAACACTCCCCTGAAATTGAGGAATTGGAAATACAAGTGATACTAGTAGGTATTGATTGGACGATTCCAATCACCTCCTACCTTAAGAATGGGATGCTTCTGGAGAACCACAATGCGTCTAGAAGGTTGAAAGTTTGGGCATTGCACTTTGTGCTGATGGGAGAGGTTTCTCCCGACCATACCTAAGGTGTTTGATCCCCGATGAAGCAGACTACATCATGAGGGAAGTCCATGAAGGGGTGTGTAAAAACCACTCGAGGGCGCGATTGTTGGTCCACAAGCTCGTACGAGCAGGGAACTATTGGCTTACCATTCAGAAGAATGCCCAATCCTACATAAAAGCATGCGACAAGTGCTAACGCTTTAGCAAGACCTCATGGCTAAAAACTAGGAAGGGAAGAATGATGAAGGGAAGAACGAAGAAAGGATCCATCTACAAATTGGATCTACTGGATAAGGTCAGGGTGACTGCTGAACAACGAATGGCCCGTTATCAAGACCTCATGGCTAAACATTATAACACCAACGTCAAACCTCGATACTTCAGCATTGGGGACCTTGTTTTGAGGAAAGTGACCACGGCCGCAAAGGATCCTGCACAAGGAAATTTAGGATTTAATTGGGAAGGACCATACAGAATCATTGATTACAACAGAAAAGGTACCTAATTCTCATCCATATGGGATGGATCAACAACCAAGGATATCAACGATCAAGGACGCCAATGACACTTGATCCTCATCCAAAACTAAGTTCTACTTATGGGATGGATTGATGATCAAGGATGCCAACGGCACCTGATCCTCATCCAAAACTAAGTTCTACCTACGGGATGGATCGATGACAAAAGATGCCAACAGGCACCTAATCCTCGTCCTAACGAGATGGATCGACAACCAAGGATGCCCATAGGCACCTAATCCTCATCCTTATGGGATGGATCGACAACCAAGGATACTGACAATGAATGATGCCAACGACACCTAATCCTCATCCAAAACTAAGTCCTACCTACGGCATGGACCGATGATCAAGGATGCCTACGGGCACCTTACCTTTATCTAAAACTAAGTCTTACCAACGGGATGGACCAATGATCAAGGATGCTTGCGGGCACCTGTTCCTCATCCAAAACTAAGTCCTACCTATGGAATGGATCGACGATCAAAGATGATAACAGGCAACTAATCCTCATCCTCACAGGATTGATTGACGTTCAAAAATGCCGAAGGGCACCAAATCCACATAGCAAGCTAAGTCCTACCTACGGGTGGATAGACGACCAAAGTCGCCTATGGAAGGACAGTCCAATGTAAAGTCATCCCCAAGAGGGGAGGACAATGACCAAAGTCCCCTACGGGTGGATGAAAAAAAGTTGCCTATGGGTGGACAGTCCAACGTAAAGTCATCCCTAAGAGGAAAGGACAATGACCCAAGTCGCCTACGGGTGGACGGTCCAACGTAAAGTCATCCCTAAAAGGGAAGTACAACGACCAAAGTCACCTATGGGAGGACGTTCCAACGTAAAGTCATCCCTAAAAGGGAAGGACATTGACCAAAGTCGCTTACGGATGGACGAACGACCAAAAGTCACCTACGGGTGGACAGTCCATCGTAAAGTCATCCCCAAGAGTGAAGGACAACGACCCAAGTTGCCTATGGGTGGACAGATGACCAAAGTCACCTACGGGTGGATGGTCCAACGTAAAGTCATCCCTAAGAGGGAAGGACAACGATCAAAGTTGCCTATGGGAGGATGGTCTAACGTAAAGTCATTCCCAAGAGAGAAGGACAAGACCAAAGTCGCCTACGGGTGGATGGTCCAATGTAAAGTCATCCTCAAGAGGGAATGACAATGACAAAAATCACTTACGGGTGAACGGACGACCAAAGTCACTTACGGGTGGACAATCCAAAGTAAAGTCCTACTCAAAAGGGAAGAATGATGACCAAAGTCACCTCCGGGTGGACGGTCCAAAGTAAAGTCTTACTTGAATGTTCAAATAGCGTGTAAAACACTATGAACGTTTAGACTCCCAATTTACAAATTACCAATTCAAGTTTATTATCAAATAATAAATGTGTGGAACATGAACAAGCTAATAATAGAATTGATAAACAATCTAAACCAATTAAAATCACATCCACAGCAAAAATTAGATGGCAAAGATTAAGGGAAGAGAGATGCAAACACAAGGGCAACTCAGCGATGTGTTATCGAAGAGGAAATCGAAGATCTCGGTATAAAACCTCTCCGCCGCCCTTTAAGTGGTCAATAATCCACTAAAGAATGAAGTTGGGATATATGAATAGCAGAAGATCCTCCAAGCCTAATCTACCCAGTGTACCTAAGCCCTCTAAGCTTCTTGCTCTATCGAGGTTACGTCGAACCTTTGTCTTCTTTAGCTTACCGGATTCCGCTATAGCCCATAGCATCAACCAATAACCATTGGTCCCTTCCTAACTGCTTCCCAAAGCACCAAATAGCCTTCTCACAAATATAGGTATGGTGAGAAAAGGATTTGGGTAATGAACCTCTCAAGGATGTAACAATGGAGAGAGTGAGAATAGAGAAATTTGAAGAGTCTCTATGTAAAGATTGTGGATGAGTCAATTTTGTTTTTCTTTAGGGTTTCTCTCTCAAAATTCTTTTTAGAGGCTCTCTACATTTCGTGGGTATAAGGGGTATTTATACTAGGGTGAGAAAGGAATGCGAAAAGTCAGTTTTTCCAATACAGAGTTGGCTGGCGACTTGATTGAGTCGCGATTTCAAGCCATGAGTTAACTGAATGGCAAATCTGGACTTTTTGTCCTGTAGTGCTACAGCTGGCATGACGGTTCAGCTTCTTTGCATACTTTAAATGTGTGCATCATCTGGCGGCTTGCCAGTCGCGAGCCACCTGCGAGATCCAGTCACGAGTCCCTGCTTCACTGCACATTCTTGAGCATTTCTTCACACTCTCTCACACACTACCCTCACATGATTCCCACCTAAATATAGGGTTTTTAAGTGCTAAATTACAAGCAAATTGGCATGAAATAAAGCCAACAAGATGGTTGATTAAATTCAACCTTACACTACCCAAAAGGGAATGACGACGACCAAAGTCATCTATGGGTGAACGAATGAACCAATCCACCCATGAGTGTGTTGGTAAAAAAATCTAAGTCTTCCTACTGACGGGTGGAGGGATAAACCAAGCCACTCACGAGTGCCTTGGTAAAAAATCTAAGTCTTCCTACCGACGGGTGGAGGGATAAACCAAGCCACCGATGAGAGTGTTGGTAAAAAATCTAAGTCTTCCTACCAATGGGTGGAGGGACAAACCAAGCCATTTACGAGTGCGTTGGTAAAAAAAACTAAGTCTTCCTACCGATGGGTGGAGGGACGTACCAAGCCACCCATGAGTGCCTTGGTAAAAAATCTAAGTCTTCCTACCGACGGGTGGAGGGACAAACCAAGCCACCCACGAGTGCCTTGGTAAAAAATCGAAGTCTTCCTACCGACGGGTGGAGGGACGAACCAAGCCACTCACGAGTGCCTTGGTAAAAAATCTAAGTCATCCTACCGACGGGTGGAGGGACGAACCAGGCCACCCATGAGTGTCTTGGTAAAAAATCTAAGTCATCCTACCGACGGGTGGAGGAACGACTAAGCCACCCATGAGTGCCTTGGTGTAAGATCTAAGTCTTCCTACCTATGGGGGTAAGGACAAACCAAGCCACCTATGAGTGCCTTGGTAAAAGATCTGAGTCTTTCTAACTATAGGGTGACAAATGAACCAAGTCACCAAGGTGACGAACAATCCAAAAGATCCTCCAAAGATCATTGACTTAAGTAGAGATCGTCTAACCAAGTCACCAAAGTGACGAATGATCCAAGAGATCCTCCAAATATGATCGACTCAAATAGAGATCATTGAACCAAGTCATCAAGGTTACAAATGATCCAAGTGATCCTGCAAAGATGATTGACTCAAGTAGAAATTGTCAAATCAAGTAACCAAGGTGACAAACGATCCAAGTAACCCTCCAATGACGATTGAGTCAAGTAGCGATCCTCCGATGACAATCAACTTAAGTAATTATCCTTCAATTAAGTTGTTAAGATGGCCTAAAAAATGGCCAATCATTGGTATGCATAAGTGGTGGTCATCCGATCAAGTTACACTAAACGCTCATGGAATGGAGAGGCAAATAAATGAACCTCCGACACTCTAGGATTACAACGAAAACCTTCATAATCTGCACTCATCCACTTGTATGATAAGCACGGAATGGGAGGCAACTAATAGGGAATATTTTCACCATCCAGAAAGTTTTTAACACCTTAGAGTCTTTGGTTACCAAAAGTACCATGAGCTCACCAAAAGAGTCTTTGAAAACCAAAAGCATCGTCAAGTACCTTCCTTGACACCATGCGACACACTTTGTGCTGACAATCGTCACGTATCAAATGGTCATCAGCATATCTAACCCATCAGATCATGACCATGCTGATCAATTTCGTCTTTAGGGATCCGTCATACATCCTTCTAACCCATCGGATCGTGACCATGACAATCGACTTCGTCATTAAGGATCCATCACGCATCCTCTTGACCCATCAAATCGTGTCCATACCGATTGATTGTGTTATCAGGGATTCGTCGTGCATCCTCCTAACCTATCGAGTCGTGACCATGCCAATCGACTCCATCATTAGAGATCCATCCCGCATCCTCTTGACCCATTGGATCATGACCATGCTAATCAATTCCATCGTTAGGGATCCGTCACGCATCCTTTTGACCCTTTGAATCGTTCCTATATCGATCGACTCCGTCATCAAGGATCCTTCAAGGGATGTCACTCATCCTCCTGACCCATCGGTTTGGAAGACTGACGGGCCAGGACCTCCCCTCCCCCAACGATAGATTACTCCAAACCCTACGTAGGATTTGCTTGCTCCCCATTCATATGCCTCTACATGGAAATAACTTGCACACCACACCTAAAGACCCTACTATACAATCAAATCTTCCATATATGGGAAGAGAAGCCCTAAGATCTTAGGGCCTTTAACTCCATATCCTCTCCATAAGGAAACCCCCCACATCAAGGGATTCGGGTCAGCTTTCCACTACTATATAAGCACCAAACCCTAAACTTCTCAAGGTACGTGAATTCTCCCTAGCTCTTGCACTTTTGGGTTCTTAGGAGATTATTTCATCACTGACTTAACATTCGGAGGTGTTAGGACATATGTGTTTCACTTGTTAGGAACATATGTCACTATTTTATGTAGTTGGCTAATCCTTTGACAAAACGCACTTTACTTGTATTTGGGTAGATCTAAGTTGTGTTTAATACTTGAAGAAACATGTTGTTCAAGTCTAGTATTAAAGCCATGAAGATTGAATCAAGAAACAAGTGAAGAAAAGGTGTTCAATAAAGCTGGACAGATAGCTCGACACCTGTGGACAGATAGCTCGATAGCTTCTCGACACCTGGCTATCTGTCGAGATCTTCAGCTGATTCTTATCGCAATCTCGATAGCTGGTCGATCGATCGAGAAAGTTTCTGTCCCCTCAACACCTTCTCGACACCTTCTCGATAGCTGTATCTGTTGAGATTCATTAAACCTCGACACCTTTTTGACACCTCCTCGATAGTTGCTATCTGTCGAGGTAACGGAAATTCAGATTTCTGTTTTTGGGCCAGGCTTTTGTATTTGTGTAAGGTTTCTTTTCTCACAACCCTAGACCTATATAAGGCTTATTTTAGAGGCCGTCACATGAGAGAATACAAGGAGAACATATGCAAAAGGTGACCGATGCCTTATTCTCTCTGAAAGAAGCTACTGCGTCTTTGCGCCTTAGGATTTTGTAACCAAGTGCTTCTTGATCTTCATTGTTGATGAAGTGAAGAACTTTGCAACCAACATTCTTCTTCCTCAAGTTGGTGAGTGAGTCACGTACTGGGATTCGTGTAAAGGAGTTAGTCACGTACTGGGATCCGTGCAACAAAAAGGGTGGCGTTCATATATTGAAGAGTTCAGAGGTTCTGAAGCGGTAGAAGGTTTCTGTTGTGAGTTCATCTACGGGGATTGTAGAGTCTAGGGACAAAGGTTTTGTACTAGATCTGAAACTTCTCTTTACTATAGTGGATTGCTTTTTGGGAAGGTTTCCTCCCAGGTTTTTTACTGTGAAATTGGTTGGTTTTATTAGTTTTCCTGGGTCATCATATCTTATCTTATTTACTTTTCCGCTGCATATGATTTTGACATGATATTGATGTTTATTTGTTTTTTAACAAGTTTGATTCATAATAAATCTAATTAACAACTTGGGTTTAAAACTTGTTAATTCTATCAACCGGGGTCTAAATTTCCCAACAAGTGGTATCAGAGCGGGTTCACTCTGTTGGATTAATTTCCTGAGTGTGATCCATTAACCCTTGTTGTCATGGATAGAGGACAATCTCTATTTATACCTCCTTTATTTGATGGAACTAATTATGCGTACTGAAAAGTTCGTATGAAAGTTTTCTTGCAGGCCTTAGGTGAACAGGTATGGCAAGCTGTTGAAGTTGGTTGGATTAAGCCAAAGGAAACGCCGGTGGATTGGGATGATGCAACAATCATAGCGGCAAATTTCAACAGTAGGGCTTTGAATGCTCTATTTTGTGGGGTGACCAATGAGGAATTCAAGAAGATATCATCCACGAAAGTTGCCAAGGAAGTATGGACCATTCTTGAGACAACCTATGAAGGTACCAAGGCAGTGAAGACTGTGAAGCTTCAACAACTCACTAGTAGTTTTGAAGAAATAAAGATGGAGGAGGATGAGACAGTTGATAAGTTTTATGCCAATCTCAAGGATATTGTGAATTCTGTCTTCAACCTTGGAGAATGTATTGCTGAATCCAAGATTGTTAGAAAAATCCTTAAGTCCTTACCTGAAAGATTCCATGCCAAGATCACTGCCATTGAAGAAGCAAAAGACATTGATCAAATTCCTTTGACTGAACTTGTAGGGAACCTTCAAACCTATGAGATGGGATTAGGCTCAATGGGAAAAGGTGGAAAGAGTAAAAACTTGGCTCTTAAGGGTATAGAGGAAGAGACTGAGGACTCTGAAGATGAAGATCAAAGTGAAGATGAGGATGAGGATCTCACCTTCATAACTGATGAGATTATCAAGCTTCTTCAGTTTAGGAAAAAGGATAAGGGCAAACCTCCTAGGAAACCTAAATCCTCTAGGAAGGACAAGAATGAGAAACCTCTCATCCAATGCCATGAGTGCAAAGGTTTTGGTCATATGAGGATAGAGTGTCCAAACTACCTTATGAAGGAAAAGACCATGGAGTCAAAAGATAAAGGGTTGGTTACTACCTGAAGTGACACTGAGGATGACTCTTCTGATGAGTATGTGGATGAATGTCGCCACGTTATGGCCTTTGCTGCCTCAACCGATAAGGTGATTGTGGAGAGTGCTAGTGACAGTGAGGATTCTTCTGATGATGAAGTACCCAAGAAGATGACCCTTTAGGAAGCCTATGATAAGCTATGCACTGAATTCATAAAATCTGAAAAGACTTCTCATCTTTGTAGAAAAGAGCTTAATGAGGTAAAAACTGAAAAAGCTGATTTGTTAGTCAAGCTAGATGAGACTACGAGGTTAGTTGAAACTCTTGTTATGGAGAACACCTCATTAGAAGAGAAGGTCAAGAATCTTGAGGTTGAGCTTAGTCAAACTAGAACTCAAATAGAGAGGATGTCTAGTGCAAATCTTGATGAGGTCTTGAGTGCTTAAAAGCCTAGTTCTGATAAGACTGGCTTAGGATATGCTGTTTCCTCCAACCCCTCCTCTTCCACGGCTTCTGGATCAAGGACTGTCTTTGTGCCCCAATCTGAGAAAGGTAATAAAGGTATGAAATCTAAATCCTTTGTTAGACCTCATATTTGTCACCATTGTGGTGTTGCTGGACACATTCGTCCTAATTGCTTTAAGTTGTATCCTCATAAGCAATTGTCCAAACGGTCACAGGTTTCCTCTCAAGGACCTACACCTTTGTTTGGAGAGTTATTAAAAGTCTTGAGCTTTTTAACTTAATTTCAGGAGAATTCTAATTCTTCTATGTCCTTTAGTAGACATACTAGGACACGTGCCTTTTCATCTTCACGGCCAAAGACTCGTGCTGTGTGGGTGAGAAAGGAGCCTAAGACTTAATTGTCTTTTATGTTTGTCCTCTGCTTTAATTCTTTCTATCTAAAGTAGGACTTTTTGCTTGATTTCTTATCTGCTTTTGGAATCATGCTTTTATGCATTTGCATTTTTTTTCATGACTTCATGCATATGCATCTTTCTTTTTGCTTCCATGCTATTTGTCTGTTTTTGTTTGGTTGTTTAGTCTCTATTTTGTTTGTTTTTCAAAAAAAAAAATGAAAAGAGAAAAAAAAAAATACAAAAACAGTGTGTATTATGTGTACTTTGGTATTTGTGTACCTTGGATGACCAATGAAACAAAGTTTTCTAAACTTTGTATCACTTGTAGCTTAGATGAGCATCTCTATGTACAACTAAGCAAGTGAGCTTTGTGGCTCTTGTTTGTGATGAGTAAGATTAAGTTATCTCTTAAACTTAACACTCATATCACTCTTTTTGACGGGTAGGACTAGAAAATCCTAAGAGAAAGGCATAAATGACCATCTCACCACTGTTGCCCGCCAATCATAGTATGACACTTGTATGCTTCGGCATAGCAAAAGTGCAGTGTCATAGACACCTGTATGCTTCGGCATAGCAAAAGTGCAGTGTCAAAGACATCCGTATGCTTCGGCATAGCAAAAGTGCAATGTCTATGCTTAACATGTTGGATATTTCTTTTCTCTCTTTTTATACCCATGCATGATATGCTTAAATGAAAATATGCAAAGAAAATAAAAAGCAAAAAGATCAAAAATGTTTTAAATATGATTGCAAGCGTGCTTTCTAGGAGATATGGGAATCATAGGATGTACCTCAAAGGTGATAGTCTCCATCAAACAGTTATGATTGTGTGTGAGTTAAAGTTATTTTCTCATATCTCAGATCGTCATAACATGTATACACATATACAATCTTGCGATGTTTTTCACACACAACACGCAATATTCTTTGCTACTATTGATACATGTGCAGGTACAATGTGATTTGTCCATCACAAGTATTTACATATGCTAATGTATGCTCACTAAACTGTCTTGACTTGTTTTTGAAATATAAAATTGGTTAGACATGTTTAGTGTGTGTGTGTGTTTTGGGATCTATATGCTTAACATTTTTCTTGTTTTTCACATGTTTTGCATCCTTCTATTATCTTGTCATCCATAGCATCTTGTTTCATTACATTCATACATTTATATGGATTTCTTTGTGCCCCATTGATCATCTTTGATCATCTTTATGTTTCTCGGGTGAAGCTTTCTAGCTTTCTGTACCCTTTGTCAATCATGACAAAAAGGGGGAGAAATTGTGGAATGTGATTTCTTTTTATAAGATTCTACATGTTAGGGGGAGAAATACATTCCTTTGTAAGGGGAATGTGGTTTCTTTTTATAAGATTCTACATGTTAGGGGGAGAAATACATTCCTTTGTAAGGGAGAGATGTGTTTCATCTTGTTAGGGAGAGTGCTTACTTCCTTCTTGTTGTACATTAGGTCTTGTGACCATGTTTACATACATTGTGCTTATCTTTGATATTTATATGCTGATGTATGTCTTTTTCACCTACCTTTACATGTGTTGTTTCTTTTCTATCTTTATACACATGTTTCTTATTACTTGTATGCAATCTATTATTTCTGTTTCACACTACGATGCCTTGATGAGTTTTATTTAAGTGTTTCAGAAATACAGGTTGTCAAAGTCTACTTGCCATAAACTCTCTTCTTGCAAAGTTTTTCAAGAGTTTGTGTTAGGATAGATTTTATTGTATTCAACAAGTGAATATGAGTTGAGTGATTTATGACTTCTCTCATATGCTCATTTGTTTGTTGTGGTTTTGTCACGGATTACCAAAGAGGGAGATTGTTAGGACATATGTGTTTCACTTGTTAGGAACATATGTCACTATTTTATGTAGTTGGCTAATCCTTTGACAAAACGCACTTTACTTGTATTTGGGTAGATCTAAGTTGTGTTTAATACTTGAAGAAACATGTTGTTCAAGTCTAGTATTAAAGCCATGAAGATTGAACCAAGAAACAAGTGAAGAAAAGGTGTTCAATAAAGCTGGACAGATAGCTCGAAACCTGTGGACAGATAGCTCGATAGCTTCTCGACACCTCCTCGACACCTGGCTATCTGTCGAGATCTTCAGCTGATTCTTATCGCAATCTCGATAGCTTCTCGATAGATGGTCAATCGATCGAGAAAGTTTCTGTCCCCTCGACACCTTCTCGATAGCTGTATCTGTTGAGATTCATTAAACCTCGACACCTTCTCGATAGTTGATATCTGTCGAGGTTACGAAAATTCAGATTTTTGTTTTTGGGCCAGGCTTTTGTATTTGTATAGGGTTTCTTTTCTCACAACCCTAGACCTATATAAGGCTTATTTTGGAGGCCGTCACATGAGAGAATACAAGGAGAACATATGCAAAAGGTGACCGATGCCTTATTCTCTCTGAAAGAAGCTACTGCGTCTTTGCGCCTTAGGGTTTTGTAACCAAGTGCTTCTTGATCTTCATTGTTGATGAAGTGAAGAACTTTGCAACTAACATTCTTCTTCCTCAAGTTGGTGAGTGAGTCACGTACTGGGATTCGTGTAAAGGAGTTAGTCACGTACTGGGATCCGTGCAACAAAAAGGGTGGCGTTCATATATTGAAGAGTTCAGAGGTTCTGAAGCGGTAGAAGGTTTCTGCTGTGAGTTCATCTACGGGGATTGTAGAGTCTAGGGACAAAAGTTTTGTACTAGATCTGAAACTTCTCTTTACTATAGTGGATTGCTTTTTGGGAAGGTTTCCCCCAAGGTTTTTTACTGTGAAACTGGTTGGTTTCATTAGTTTTCCTGGGTCATCATATCTTGTCTTATTTACTTTTCCGCTGCATATGATTTTGACATGATATTGATGTTTGTTTGTTTTTTAACAAGTTTGATTCATAATAAATCTAATTAACAACTTGGGTTTAAAACTTGTTAATTCTATCAACCGGGGTCTAAATTTCCCAACATGAGGGTTTTTAGCCGGCATCCCACTGATGCTCTCTGTTTGGTTCTTCTCTTTATTCTTCAGGTACACCTATTGGCACATGTATGGACGATCAACTCACTGACGATTTTGTGCATCATCAAGTACTAATTCTTAGAGAAGAAAGAATGGTCTTTTAATAGGAACTGTTGCGCTGAATTCTATTTCCAAGGCATTCGTTAATGGTGCTTACATTGGAGGGTTGTAACAATGAAAAGTGGGGTCATTCATTATTTTGTCATATCTTTTGATATAAGAAATAAAGTGACTAGATATATAGAGTCACCTGACATTGACTTGGCTAAAAAAGAATGGTGTCCTTTTGATTGGAATGTGTTAAAGACATATTTTATGTAATTGGCTAATCCTTTGACAAAATACATTTTACTTGAAATTGGGTAGATCTACGATGAGTTTAGTATTTCAAGAAACAAAAGTTCAAGTCAAGTATTAAAGTCATGAAGATTGGACCAAGAAACAAGTGAAGATAAGTTGTTCATTAAAGCTCGATAGATATCTTGACAAAAGCAGTATCTATTGAGATTTAAGAACGAAGCTCGACAGAAGCTGAATCTGTCGAGATCTACGAAATTAGAATTTCCAGATATGATTTTTTGCCCTAGTTGACATGTATGTGTAAGGTTTCTTTTCTCACAACCCTAGACATATATAAGGTTTATTTTAAAATCCGTTATACAAGGAGAATACATGGAGAAAGTGACCTAGTGCCTTGTTCTCTCTGCAAGAAGTTACTGTGTCTTTTGCGCCTTAGGGTTTTGTAACCAAGTACTTCTTGATCTTCATTGTTGATGAAGTGAAAAACTTTGCAGTCAACAACATCTTCAAGTTGCTGGAGTTAGTCACGTATTGGGATCCATGCAAAAGGGTGGCGTTCATATATTGAAGAGTTCAGAGGTTCTAAAGCGGTAGAAGGTTTCTGCTGTAAGTTCATCTACGGGGATTGTAGAGTTTAGGGACAAAGGTTTTTTACTAGATCTGAAACTTCTCTTTACTATAGTGAATTGCTTTTTAGGAAGGTTTCCCCCTAGGTTTTTTACTGTGAAACTAGTTTGTTTCATTGGTTTTTCTGGGTTATCATATCTTGTCTTATTTACTATTCCGTTGTGCATAATATTGATGTTTGTTTGTTTTAACAAGGTTTATTCATAATAAATCTAATTAACAACTTGGGTTTAAAACTTATTAATTCTGTCAACCAGCGTCTAAATTTTCCAACAAGTGGTATCAGAGCGGGTACACTCTAATTGGATTAATTTCCTGAGTGTGATCCTTGACCCTTGTTGTTATGGATTGTGGACAATCTTTTTTGATTTCTCGTTTGTTTGATGGTACTAACTATGCGTACTGGAAAGTTCGTATGAAAGCTTTTTTGCAGGCTCTTGATAAAAAAGTATGGTAAGCTGTTAAAGTCGGCTGGGTTAAGCCAAAGGAATTGTCAGTGGATTGGGATGAAGCAAAGATCAAAGCGGCAGATTTCAACAGTAAGGCTTTGAATGCTCTGTTTAATGGTGTGACCAATGAGGAATTCAAGAAAATATCATTCACGAAAATTGATAAGGAAGCATGGACTATTCTTGAGACCACCTATGAAGGTACCAAGGCAGTGAAGACCGTTAAGTTTCAAAGACTCACCAGCAGTTTTGAAGAAATAAGGATGGAGGAGGATGAGACCTTTGATGAGTTCTATGCTAAACTCAAGGATATTGTGAATTCTATCTTCAATCTTGGAGAATCTATTGTGGAACCCAAAATTGTTAGGAAAATCCTTAGGTCCCTACTTGAAAGATTCCATGCCAAGATCACTGCCATTGAAGAAGTGAAGGACATTGATCAAATTCCTTTGACTGAGCTTGTAGGGAACCTTCAAACTTATGAGATGGGATTAGGTAAAATGGGTAAAGGTGGAAAGAGTAGTAACATTGCTCTTAAGGGTATAGAGGAAGAGAGTGATGACTTTGAAGATGAAGATGAAGATGAGGATGAGGATGAGGATGAGGAGTTAACCTTCATAGCTAACGAGATTATCAAGCTTCTCCAATATAGGAAAAAGGATAAGAACAAAGCACCTAGGAAATCTGAATCCTCCAGGAAGGGCAAGAATGAGAAACCCCTCATCCAGTGCCATGAGTGCAAATATTTTGGTCATATGAGGATAGAGTGCCCAAACTATCTTGTGAAGGAAAAGACCAAGAATTCAAAAGGTAAAGTGTTGGTTGCTGCCTTGAGTGATTCTGCGAGTGATCCTTCTTATGAGTATGAGGATGAATATGGTCATTTTATGCCTTTTGTTGCCACAATCGATAAGGTGATTATGGAGAGTGCTAGTGACAGTGAGGATTCTTCTGATGATGAAGTGCCTAAATTGACCATTCAGGATGCCTATGATAAGTTATGCACTGAATTTATAAAATCTGAAAAGACTTTTCATCTTTGTAGAAAAGAGCTTAATGAGGTAAAACTGAAAAAGCTGAACTATTAGTCAAATTAGATGAGACTAGAAGGTTAGTTGAGACTCTTGTTGTGGAGAATACCTCATTAGAAGTGAAGCTCAAGAATCTCGAGGTTGAGCTTAATCAAGCTAGAACTCAAATAGAGAAGATGTATAGTGCAAAGTTTGATGATGTATTAATTGCTCAAAAGCCTAGTTCTGATAAGACTGGCTTAAGATATGCTGTTTCCTCCGACCCCTCCTCTTCCACGGCTTCTAGATCAAAGATTGTCTTTGTGCCCCATTCTGGGAAAGGTGATAAATGTATGAAATCCAAAATTGATTTGGTTAATTCTAAATCCTTTATTAGACCTCACTCTAGGAAGTCTAATTATTCAAAAACTACTCATGTTTGTCACCATTATGGTGTTTCTGGACACATTCGTCCTAATTGCTTCAAGATGTATCCTTATAAGCAAGTATCCAAACGGTTATAGGTTCCCTCTTAAGGTTCAACACCTTTGTTTGGAGAGTTATTAAAAGTTTTGAACTTTTTAACTCAATTTCAGGAGAATTCTAATTCTTCTATGTCCTTTAATAGACATACTAGAACACGTGCCTTTTCATCTTTACGGCCAAAGACTTGTGCTGTGTGGGTGAGACAGGAGCTTAAGACTTAATTGTCTTTTCTATTTGTCCTCTGCTTTAATTCTTTCTATCTAAAGTAGGACTTTCTTGCTTGATTTCTTATCTGTTTTTGGAATCATGCTTTCATGCATTTGCATCTATCTTCATACTTTCATGTTGTTTGTCTGTTTTTGTTTTGTTGTTTAGTCTTTATTTTGTTTGTTTTTCAAAATAAAAAGAGAAAAATCAGAAAAAAAAAAATACAAAAATAGTGTGTGTTTATGTATGTTGGTACTTGTGTACCTTGGATGGCCATTGAAACAAAGTTTCTAAATTTTATATATCTTGTAGCTTAGATGAGCATTTTAATGCACAACTAAGTAAGTGAGCTTTGTGGCTCGTGTTGGTGATGAGTACGATCAAGTAATATTTTATACTTAATACTCATATCACTCTTTTTGACGGGAATGACTAGAAAATTATAAGAGAAATGCATAAATAACCATCTTACCACTAAAGCCTGCCAATCATGTATAACATCTGTGTGCTTCGGCATAGCAAAATTGTGATGTTTTGGCTTACATAATTGGGTATTTCTTTTCTCTCTTATTTGCCGATACATGCTATGCTTAAAAGAAAAATATGCAAAGAAATATAAAAGCATAAAGAATCAAAATGCTTTTAAAATGATTGTAAGAGTGTTTCTAGGAGATGTGGGAGTTATATGATGTATCTCAAAGGTGATAGTCTCCATCAAACAATTATGATTGTGTGTGAGTATATTAGATGTTCTCACATCTCAAATCATCATAATATGAGAAACTTGTGCACACTTGTTATGTTTTCACATACAAAATGCATACTCTTTGCTACTCTTGATACATGTGCAAGTACAATGTGTTTTGTCTATCACAAGGGATACATGTGTTAATATATTTGCTAAACTGTTTTAACTTGTTTTTGAAATATAAAATTGGTTAGACTTGTTTAGTGTGTTTGTAATCTAGGAATACTTTGCATCTAGAGTTGAGGTGTGGTTTGAGTGCTTAACATGTTACTTGGATGCTTGTTTGAGTAGCTATCTTGTTGCTTTCAACTTGTATGTTTTTCCTCCCTTGAAAACCTCTTTTCTACATCATCGATAGCTTCTTGACAGAGTCTTGACAGATACCTCTTCTATCGAGATTTCTAGGTTTGAGCTTAACAGCTTCTCAACAAATAGGTCGATCCATCGAGCCAAAATCTTGTGCTCTCTGTCTGCTCGACACATCCTCAACAGATTCTCGATCCATCAAGGTTGGCTTCTTCTCGATAAATTCTTGACTCCTCCTGAATCAATTGAGATACCCTTGCATGCATTTCATTTTTCTTTGTTTTTCATATTTCTTTTATCTTGTCATCCATAGCATCTTGTTTCATTACATTCATGCATTTATATGGATTCCTTGTGCCCCCTTCATCATCTTAGATCATTTTTATGTTTCTCGGGTGAAGCTTTAGAGCTTCTTGTACCCTTTGTCAGTCATGACAAAAATGGGGAGAAAATGTGGTTTCTTTTTAAGATTCTATATGTTAGGGGGAGAAATACATGCCTTTGTAAGGGGGAGTTGTGTTTTATCTTATTAGGGGGAGTGTTTACCTCCTTGTTGTTTTATTCGCTTCTTTTAGCTTCTTGTACATTGGTATTTTGACCATTTTTACATACATTGTGCTTATCTTTGATATATATATATATATATATATATATGATGTATGTCTTCTTCATCTATCTTTACATGTGTTGTTTCTTCTTTATCTTTATACACATGTTTCTTTATGTATGCAATCTTTATTTCTGTTTCACACATGATGTCTTGATGAGTTTTGTTTAAGTGTTTCAAAAAGACAGGTTGTGAAAGTCTATCATGCCGTGAACTTTTTTCTTACAAAGTTTTTCAAGAGTTTGTAGTAGGGATAGATTTATTTTGTAATACAACAAGTGGTTATAAGTTAAGTAATTTAAGACTTCTCTCATGATTAGTTGTTTTGTTGTGGTTTTGTCACGGGTTTGCCAAATGGAGAGATTGTTAAGGACATATTTTATGTAATTGGCTAATCTTTTGACAAAATGCATTTTACTTGTAATTGGGTGGATCTAGGATGAGTTTAGTACTTCAAGAAATAAGAGTTCAAGTCAAGTATTAAAACTATGAAAATTGGACCAAGAAAAAAGTGAAGAAAAGTTGTTCATTAAAACTTGACAGAAAAAGTATCTATCGAGATTTAAGAACGAAGCTCGACGGAAGCTCAACAGAAGTTGAATTTGTCAAGATCTACGAAATCAGAATTTCCAGATCTAATTTTTGGCACTAGCTGACATGTATGTGTAAGCTTTCTTTTCTCACAACCCTAGACATATATAAGGCTTATTTTACAAGCCGTTATACAAGGAGAATACATGCAGAAATTGACCTAGTGCCTTATCCTCTTTGCAAGAAGTTATTGTGTCTTTTGCGTCATAGGGTTTTGTAACCAAGTACTTCTTGATCTTTATTGTTGATGAAGTCAAGAACTTTGCAGCCAACAACATCTTCAAGTTACTGGAATTAGTCACGTACTGGGAACCATGCAAAAGGTTGGCGTTCATATATTGAAGAGTTTAGAGGTTTTGAAGTGGTAGAAGGTTTCTGCTATAAGTTCATCTATAGGGATTATAGAGTCTAGGGACAAAGGTTTTGTACTAGATCTGAAACTTCTCTTTACAATAATGAATTGTTTTTCAAGAAGGTTTCCCCCCAGGTTTTTTACTGTAAAACTAGTTTGTTTCATTGGTTTTCTTGGGTCATTATATCTTATCTTATTTACTATTCCACTATGCATGCCATTGACACGATATTGTTTGTTTGTTTTAACAAGGTTTATTCATAATAAATCTAATTAACAACTTAGGTTTAAAACTTGTTAATTCTATTAACCGGGGTCTAAATTTCCCAACAGAATGAATCACTTGCTATGGTTATTAGTTCAAGAAATGATCAAGGTGATCAAGACTAGGGTGGTGCATATATCATATGGGTGATGAATGATTATGGGGTTAATGAGTCTTGGACCAAACAATTAACAGTAACTTTTGAACGTTTACATGCCAATAGATTTGTGGGATGTGGTAAGAACGAAAAACTCTTCTTTGCATATAACTCAACAATGCACCTTTATGATCTACAACGGGTTAAACCTCCTCACGATGGTATTTTGGAGGCTGATGAGATTGGTCATAATTGTGTACACTGTGTAGAGGTGGATATTGGTCATAATTTTGTACATTGTCTAGAGGAGGTGGTTAATCACATTGAGAGCCTAGTTACAATTGAAGGAACAAAAGTCCTACTCAAAAGAGAGAGTAAAAACTCTTCGTCTGGGGAGAACTTTAATTATTTTCTTTTACCTTCTCATTGGGTACATTATTCTCTTGATAATCCTAACATCTAAGTTAATTCATGGTTAGCGAATAAGGAAGTTGCTTAATATCAAGCTCACTTCTCTTTTTCTCCCTGACAATTATGTATTGACATGAATGCTTTGTCATTCAAAAGAAATAAAAGTATCTCAATAGATATTTCCTATATGACTATATAGTATATATATGTCACACAATTCTATCCCATGTAATTCGTTCACAAAGCGCACTAGTGTTACCATATTAGTGTAAGATTTGGTAAAAGAATAATATTACGGTCACCAGCATTTTTACAATAATTTTTTAAATTATTGAACCATGAATTTTAAGTATGCTTTTCTACAATTAAAAATTATCAGCTTTAACATTATCCAGTAGATAAATTGATAAACAAGTTAAGATATTCATTATCCTCTCTCTGAATTTTTTTTGATAATCCTCTCTTTGAAATCATTACCCTACAAACCAGCAACCTAGTTCTGTTGGCTCACTCTGGGCCCAAAATTTAGTTAGCCAAACAAATTCATTCATTCAGATTTTAGAATATATATACATCACTTGTACTAGGGTCTTGCTAGGGTACTCAATAAAAAATATACTACATAAATTGTTGATTTATTGACAAAAATGTCGAGTGCAATGTTCAACAATCTTCCTGAAGATGTATTAATGGACATATTTACATGATTGCTTGTCAAGTCACTCTTGCAATTCAAGTGCGTTTGCAAATCATGGTGTAATCATGGGAGATCAATATTACTCTATGACAGACCAAAAATGTATTGACCCCTTTGATAACTTAATCAAATTAATTAGCTAAGTGAAATTAATTAGATTCAATTACATGCAATAAGTGTGGTAGCACAAACAAATCACCAACTAAGTTAAGTGCAGCGGAAAATAAATTTGACACAAGTGATTTGTTTACGAATGGGGAAAACCACCAAGGCAAAACCCTACCGAGTGAATTTAAGGTTACCACTCCCGAGAATCCACTATTATAAAAAACAAGCGGTTACAAGTAAAAAGAATCCCTGTATCTAATACCAACCTACAGTTGAACTCTTGCCCCAATACCCAATTGGACTTTTGATGTAGTGACAATCTCTTCTTTCAATGCACGAATCCCAGTATGTGACTAACCAATGATGCACGGATCTCTAGTACGTGACTAACACACCGACTTGAGGATGATGTTGGTTGCAAAGTTCTTCAGTTCGTCGAACAACGAAGATCAGGAAGCTCCTTGGTCACAAAACCCTTGACGCAAAGACGCAGTAGCTTCTAGAGAGAATATGATGAACTACGGAAAATTCTGTCTCCGATCACAATTTGCATGCATAATGACTTTTCATCAAGTTGCATCACCTTTCATTACCTTACATCCTTTTGACGGCCCTTAAAATAATCCTTATATATGTGTCTAGGGTTGTGAGAAAAAAAATCCTACACAAATACACATGTATATGCGTGAAATTAGATCTGGAAATCTGAATTTCGTAATTCTCAATAGATACAGCTTCTGTCGAGCTGCTGTCGAGCATCAACATTAAACCTCAATAGATATGATCTGTCGAGATATCTGTTGAGCTTTAATGAACATTATTTCTTCACTTATTTCTTGGACAGATTTGCATAGCTTCAATACTAAACTTGAACTCTTGTTCCTTGAATTATTAAACCCATCTTAGATCTACCTAATTACAAGTAAAGTGCGTTTTGTCAAAAGATTAGCCAATTTACATAACATATGTCTCTAACAAGTTCTTCATATGTCCTAACAATCTTCCCATTTGGCAATCCGTAACAAAACCACAAAAACAATTGAATTATGAGAGAAGTCTTAAATCACTAAACAAAACTCATCAAGGCATCTTAGTGTGAAATAGAAATAAAGGATTGCATATATAAAGAAACATATGTATAAAGATAGAGAAGAAATAACACATGGAGAGATAGGTGAAAAACAACATACATCAACATATATATAAATGAAAATAAATACAATGTATGTCATAAATAAATGGTCACAAGACCGGTGTACAAGAGGATAATGTAACTACAAAGAAAGAAGAGAAAAGTACATAAGATCCTTACTACATCCCTCAAAAAATATAAACACTCCCCCTAACAAAAATGTCCTATGCTAACTCTCCCCCTAGATACAAGACTACTTTCATCATCTCAAAACTACTCCATCTTTTTTGTCATGAATGAAAAAGGGTAAGTCACTGAGAGGTCGTCATCTCCTCATCACTGGAAGAGCTAGCATCCTCATCCTCATCCTCATCATCATCATCATCATCATCAGCACCATTATCGTTGTCCTCATCTACCGAAGCATCCGAAGAAGGAGAGGATGAAGTGGGGAAACCACCGAGGCAAGCTTGGCGTCGACCGACATGGGTGTTCACCTGACACAACTCATCACTGAGAGTGTCAAGGCGAGCATCCATGCGCTGAAGTTGCGCTATGATGGCCTCGAGAGTCACACCACCACCCGAAGAAGAAGGAGCGGAGGTGGAAGGAATGGTAGAGGCTAGAGGATCAGTCGTCTCCGTCCGTGGCTGTTTCGGTCAAAGTTAGGCCTCACTCCGCCAAACAGACGTTGCGCTGATGGCACCCGTAACAATGAAGTAGAGAGAATCAAGAATAGGGACGGAAAAACGGCAAAGGATCCGCGTGATAGTCGATGGAAAAATGAGCTTATCCTGGGTCGCCATATCCCTATAGACATCTATGATAAAGATAATGAAATGAAAGGGAAAGTCTATAGAAAGATCCTCTAAGAGGGACAACAAAAATCGAGCATGTGGCTCTGTGATGGAGTTATAGTGAGACAGTATAGTAAGAAAAAATGCCATCACCGTATTAAGGAATCTCAGACATTTTGCAAAGCCCAAGCATGGGGTGTTTTGACGCTCACCCCATATAGAGGGTGTCTCACAGAAATGAAACAGAAGCTCATCTTTGGACACAGTCCTCAGATGCTGACAAGTTGGGTAGTCAGGAGGCACTACCTGTGGGACGTGTAGTATCTCGGATACAAGATCCGAAGTGACTACGGTACGTGTACCTCGGAGTACCATAGTAAACTGAGGTACAGAGGTATTAATACCATGCATATTGGAATAAAACTCCTATATGAACACAATGGGACACCTCAAGGGTATCTCATAAAGAGATTCCTATCCCCGAGTGTGAATGACATCGGGTAGAGGAGTTTCGAAAAAGTCCAACAGAATCACATGGCGCTCTGGATGAACTCCACGTTTAGAAAAGTTCTCAGAGAAGTCCTGATGGGCCTTCTCATCACGGAACAGAACGTGAAGAGGGGGAACGGGAAGATCAGAAGATGAGGAAGACCCAGAACGAAAAGGGTTCTGAGTTAGATTAGATTTACGCTTGGGTGCCATGCACAGTCTATCCTAGAGAGAGAGAGAGAGAGAGAGAGAGATAGAAAACAGTCACAATAGAGTACAAAGAAAGAAAAGAAAAGGTACGTATGCATGAAATATGCATGAACAAGTGACGTGCTAAAAATAATTGCATCTGGATGAACGCCACGTTTAGAAATGTTCTCAGAGAAGTCCTGATGGGCCTTCTCATCACGGAACAGAACGTGAAGAGGGGGAACGGTAAGATCAGAAGATGAGGAAGACCCAGAACGAAAAGGGTTCTGAGTCAGATTAGATTTACACTTGGATGCCATGCACAGTCTATCCTAGAGAGAGAGAGAGAGAGAGAGATAGAACATAGTCACAATAGAGTACAAAGAAAGAAAAGAAAGGGTACGTATGCATGAAATATGCATGAACACGTGACGTGCTAAAAATAATTGCATCATGGGTTGAAACCCAATCCAAACCTACCAGCACACAATTTTCAACAATCAAGCACACATCTAAATGCATGAAACATTGTCAAAATGCTAATGGAATGAAATGCATGATCATATAGCATCAATAAAACAACACCCAACCCAAAAATTTCACAAAACCCCAAAAAATTTCAAAAATCCCAAAAACCTAGGTCTAAAATGCATGAATGCATGAAAATGAGGGTTTAAGAACACTTACCAAAGGATTAAGGCTTGATCTACGCCGAAAATGTAGTGGGTGAGGAGATTTGAGTGAGAAGAGAGTGTTTGGAGGGAGAGAAAATATTTTCTGTTGAGAGAGAAGTGAGAAAATGAAAACTAGATCGTACCTCAAGTGTATATAGAAAAACCAGCTCGATGCATCGAGGAGCTATCGAGATCTGTCGAGCACTAAATCTCGACAGATATGAATCTGTTGAGGTGTTGTTGAGAATCTATCGACAACAAAAGTACCTCGATGGATCGAGATTCTGTCGAGAATCTATCGGTCAGACAAAAAGTTTCTAGATGGATCGAGAAGCTGTCGAGACAAATTCCCAAAAGCTTGATGGATCGAGATTGTGCTAACTTCTATCAAGAAAAGAAGTCCAAGGGGCTCGATAGATAAGAATCTGTCGAGGATCTGTCGAGAAGCTGTCGAGTTTGAAGAAAAAGAAGTTTTTCAAAGAGAGGAAAAACACATAGAGATGAATGCAACAAGCAAGCTACTCAACCATAGATCCAATCAACATGTTAAGCTCTCAAAAACATCTCTCAACAAAAAAATGAAAAGCATTCAAAGATCCAATACTCACACACACACACACACTAAACAAGTCTAACCAATTTTATATTTTAAAACAAGTTAAGACAGTTTAGTGAGTATGCATTAAGACATGTATTCCTTGTGATGGCCAAATCACATTGTACTTGTACATGTATCAAAAGTAGTAAAGAATTTGCGTGTTGTGTTTAAAAACATAGCAAGATTACGTAAGTGTCTCATATTATGACGATTTGAGATATGAGAAAATCAAATACACTCACACACAATCTTAACTACTTGATAGGGACTATCACTTTCGAGGTACATCCTATAACTCCCACATCTTCTAGAAACACGCTTGCAACCATATTTAAAAGCATTTTGATTCTTTTTGCTTTTGTTTTTCTTTGCATATTTTTCTTTTTGAGCATATCATGCATGGGCATATAAGAGAGAGAGAGAGAGAGAGAGAGGGAGAGAGAGAGAGAGAGAGAGAGAGAGAAGAAATACCCAATTATGTAAGCTTAAACATTAATTTTGCTATGTTGAAGCACACAGATGTTATACATGATTGGCGGGCTTTAGTGGTGAGATGATTATTTATGCCTTTCTCTTAGGATTTTTTAGTTCTTCCCGTCAAAAAGAATGATATGAATGTTAAGTATAAGAGATCACTTAATTGTACTCATCACCAACACGAGCCACAAAGCTCACTTGCTTAGTTGTGCATTAAATGCTTATCTAAGCTACAAAAGATATAAAGTTTAGAAAACTTCGTTTCAATGGCCATCTAAGGTACACAAGTACCAATGTACACAAACACACATTGTTTTTGTATTTTTATGATTTTTCAATTTTTTTTATTTTTATTAAAAAAAATAAAGAAAAACTGAAAATAAGCAAACAAAAACATGTTAAACAAAGTAAAGCTTAAAACTAGACTGAATCAAGAACAAGAAAGCAAAACATACAAGTAATGCATAACCATAAGGGGAGAGAGAGAGGAAAAAATGATTAAATCACTTTTTCCTTCCACGCCTTGGAAGAACCTTTCCTTTGAGCAAACCTTTGATCTAGTGGTGAGGGGGAAGAATTGAAACCGTTTAAGTTCGAAAGGAACATGAGGGCCTTAAGAAGATCTCCAAGAGAAGCAAAAGAAGATGGAAACTAATTATAGTTTCCGGATGAGATCATACTATTGCTTTATTGAGTGGCTAACCACTTGTAGCAATTTGGACGAGTATGCCCTGAAACTCCATAGTGATGATAGAGATGCGGCTTCTTCGGTTGAGACTTTTTGTTATTAACCCTCTTAGTCCTAGGGTTTCTAGACTCTTTCTTTTCAAGCTTAAGGGGTGCTCCTAAAATAGATTTGCCATTGTCTACGTTTTCATTAGCTATATCAGTTTTACATTCAGAATTAACATTATTAGCAGGTGAGAAAAACATAGTAGCACTAGAAGAGGCAATACTAGGAGAAGAGAAACCATTTCTCAAACCGGTTTTATCAGAAGCAGCTTTCTGAAGGCTTAGCATCTCATCGAGCTTTGCACTGGAAGTCCTCTCCAATTGAGCTCTGACTTGGAACAGTTCTGCTTCAAGCTTCTTTATCCTTTCAGCAAGGAAGTTGTTTTCAAACCGCAATGCTCCAATGATTTGATTTGCTTCATCAACCTTGGTAGAGAGCTCCTCTCGATGTAGCTCTACATCACTCAGCTTCTTGGTGGCCAGCCTATACAGTTTCTCATGCTTCTCAAAAATCTTGTACAATTTTGCATAGGTTGTATGAATGTCATCTTGTTTATCCATTTTCTCAAACTTAGATACCACCAAGTCCTCTTCTTCATCTTCTGTTTCTGTAACCCCTTCAGTAGGATCAACTGTAGCAGTGAAGGCATTTAAAATTCCCTTGTCATCACTGTCATCTGACTCAATCTCAAGCTCAGTGTCACTCAAGGTAGCAGCAAGAGCCTTGCTTTTCCCAACTAACTTGAGATATGTTGGACATTCTTGTTTCATGTGTCCAAAACCTTGACATCTGAAGCACTTTGGTCCGGAGGGAATAGTGTACTGACCGCTATCCTTAGCATCCTTTTTTCCTCTGTCTTGACTCTTGAACTGAGATGAACTGGATTGCTTACGGTCCTTATCAAATCATTTTGCATTGGCATTCTTCATGAACTTCTTGAACTGCCTAGTGATGTAGGATTTCATCTTGGAATCTTCATGATCAAAAGACTCATTGGTCTCATTGCTTTTGGCCTTCACTGCCATGCTCTTGCTTTTTCTTCCTTTCCCGATTCTAGTAAAATCCAATTCATAGATTTGTAAGTTGCCAACCAACTCCGTCAAAGGAATGGAGTCAATATCCTTTAATTCTTCAATGATAGTGATCTTGGCATGAAATCTCTCAAGCAGAGACCTTAGCACCTTTCTTACAACCTTGGGTTCGGGAATGGTTTCCCCAAGATTAAAGGTTGAGTTGACTATGTCCTTAAACTTGGCATAGAACTCATCAAAAGACTCATCCTCCTCCATTTTTATCTCCTCAAAACTAATAGTGAGCCTTTGGAGATTTGAATTCTTGACAGCCTTAGTTCCTTCATAGGTTATCTAGAGGATAGTCCATGCTTCCTTAGCAATTTCAGTGGAGAATATCTTCTTGAACTCCTCATTGGTGATCGCATTAAATAGAGCATTCAATGCTCTACTGTTAAAGTTTGCCACTTTGATCTTGGCATCATCCCAATCAGTCAGCGCTTCATTTGGCTTAGTCCAACCAATCTCCACAGCTTGCCACACCTTCTCATCTAAAGACTGCAAGAAAGCTCTCATGCGTACTTTCCAGTATGCATAGCTAGTGCCATCAAATAAAGGAGGTATAATAAGTGACTGTCCTCTATCCATGAAAAACAGGAGTCAATGGATCACACAGCAAAGATTAAAACTAATCAGAGTGTGTTTGCTTTGATACCACTCGATAGGCCAAGAATGTATTGACCCTTTTGGTAATTTAATCAAATTAATTAGCCAAGTGAAATTAATTAGATTCCATTACATGCAATAAGCGTGGTAGCACAAACAAATCACCAACTAAGTTAAATGCAATAAAAAATAAATTTGACTCAGGTTATTTGTTTACGAATGGGGAAAACCATTGAGACAAAACCTCATCGGATGAATTTAAGGTCACCACTCCCGAGAATCCACTATTATAAAAAAACAAGAGGTTACAAGTAAAAGGAATCCCAGTACCTAATATCAACCTACAGTTGAATCCTTACCCCAATACCCAATTAGACTTGTGATATAGCGGTAATTTCTCCTTTCAATTCACGAATCCCAATACGTGACTAACACACCAACTTGAGAAAGATGTTGGCTGCAAAGTTCTTCAGTTCATCTAATAATGAAGATCAGGAAGCTTCTTGGTCACAAAACCCTTGATGTAAAGACACAGTAGCTTCTAGAGAGAATATGATGAACTAGGGCAAATTCTGTCTCCAGTCACAATTTGCATGCGCAATGAATTTTCATCAAGTTGCATCACCTTTCATCACCTGACATCCCTTTGACGACCATTAAAATAATCCTTATATATGTTTAGAGTTGTGAGAAAAGAAACCCTACACAAATACACATGGTTATGCATGAAATCAGATTTGAAAATCTGAATTTCGTAATTCTCTATGGATATAGCTTTTGTCGAGCTACTGTTGAGCATCAGCATTAAACCTTGATAGATATGATCTGTCGAGATATTTGTCGAGTTTTAATGAACAACACTTCTTCACTTGTTTCTTGGACAGGTTTGCAAGGCTTCAATACTAAACTTGAACTATTATTCCTTGAAGTACTAAACTCATCTTAAATCTAACCAATTACAAGTAAAGTGCGTTTTGTCAAAGGATTGGCCAATTTACATAACATATGTCTCTAACAAGTTCCACATATGTCCTAACACTCTAGTATTGATGTGTACTCATTGAGCACTAATTCTTGTAGAACAAAGGATAGGCTTGTGCTTGGAACTGTTTCTCTTAATTCTTTTTCCAAGGCTTTTCCGAACGGTGCTCAACGTTGGAGGGGTGTAACAATGAAGAAGGGTCCTTCATTATCTTATCATATCATTTGGTATAAGAAATGAGGTGAGTTGGTACATCAAGTTACCTGAGATTGACTTGGCTAGAAAAGAAGGGTGTCCTTTTGATAGCTAGGAATGGATCACTTGCTATTCTTGTTAGTTCAAGAAATTATCAGGGCATGGGTAGTACATTTAATATATGGGTGATGAATGAATATAGAGTTAAGGAGTATTGGACCAAAAAATTAACTGTTGGACGTCGATCTTCCAATAGATTTGTGAGATAATTAAGGCAAAAATGAAAAACTCCTCTTTTCATATCACTCATCGATGTACCTATATGATTTACAACGAGTTAAACCTCCTCGTGATCATATTTCAAAGGCTGATGATTTTGGTCATAATTTTGTACAAGGTGTAGAGGCGGTTAATCACAATGAGAGCCTAGTTACAATCGAAGGAACAAAAGTCTGTGTCAAAAGAGAGCATAAAAACCCTTGCTTTGGGGAGAAATTTATTTTCTTCTTGTTATCTTTGCTAAGTCATAGATTTATCAAGAAGTACAAGTGGATAAAGAAGCAGGTAGTTGCCTCTCTCTCTCTCTCACATTATGAATTTACACGAATGCTTTGTCATTCAAAAGAATGAATTTTTAGCTATATTTGTATTTTTCTTTTTCCTTTCGTGGGCAGGCAGAATGATCAATATAGTATGTGACATGGAATGCTTGATTCACTATACAAACTTTAGAGTATTTTCCTTGTTAATTTTTCTGTGTTCTTTTCGGTTTTTTTTTTTTTTTTTTTTTGGGGGCAAAATCTTGGAATTCATTAGGCAATAAACCAGCAACCTTGTCCTGATGGAGCTCAATCTGGGACGAAATCATGCATCCAAAATTTAAAATTTCAATGACGGCTGTAGAATCAAAGGTCTTGTCGGCTTCTGGCCAAGAAATCTTGTAACTTTTGGTACATTTTCATGCACAAAGTGTTTGGGATCTAAGAGGAAAAAAGTTCTAGTTGTGAGATCAACATCATATTGTAAGTTTGTAACTATTTAAAAAAAGAAAAGTACTAGGGTCTTGCACATGATTGGAGGAAATTCCGGAATTTATTGAACATGTAATTTGTAATAGTAATGTAGTATCCCTTTGAATAGAAGATCAACTCATCGTAGTTACGAATAGAAAATCAACAAACTTTTCCTTTTTTTAGCTTCCTTGATGATAACAACGAGTCATCTAACTAATCCATTGAGTGGACGGAACTAATGGAAATTTTTGAAGGAAAATTAATACAATAAGATAGTAAAAGACCAATTAAACCGGATCCAAATTTATAGTTTGTAGACTTCTACAATCTACAGCCATGCAAAAACTAACATGCTCCAACACCTAAGCCTATAAAGCCATGCATTCTCTTTATTCATTTTTCCTTATAAAGTTTAAAGCTAAACAATCAAATAAAGATGTCCAGTTCAATGTTGAACAATCTTCCTGAAGATGTATTAATGGACATATTTGCCAGATTACCCGTCAAGTCACTCTTGCAATTCAAGTGCGTTTGCAAATCAATTAACCGTTGGACCTCTATTTGTCCTTAAATTGGTGGAATGTGGCATGAATGAAGAGCTCCTCTTTGCGACTCACTCAACCATGTACCTTTATAATCTACAACGGATAAAACCTCCTCATGATGATATTTTAGAGGCTGATATTATTGGAAATAATTTTGTACCTTGGGTTGAGGTGGTTAATCACATTGAGAGCCTAGTTACAATTGAAGGAACAAAAGTCTACGCCAAAAGAGTGCGTAAAAACTCTTGGTTTGGGAAATACTTTATTTTCTTTCAACTTCTTTTTGGGCTAGTTGTTATGGTTGCTTATGTTGTTATCCTTCCTAAGTTAATTCATTTCTTCTATCCAACAAATGTAAGCGAATAAAGAAGCTGGAGGTTTCTGCTTTATGTCAAGCTCCCTTCTCTCTCTCGAGATTATGTTTTTACACAAATGCTTCATCATTCAAAAGATGAAAAGAATAAAACAGTCAGTTTATTTCTGATTTTTTTTTTTGCCATATATCTATTCCATGTCATGGGCTGGTAGGTAGGTGATTATATGGGGTCCTTGATTCAATATACAAACCATAGTTTATTTTCATTGTTTGTTTTGCCGTCTTAATTTTCTTTGAATTGTTTTGCAGAATACTTGGTTTCTTCATACACTTTTTTCCTTTGTTATGTTTACTTTTCTATAGCAGGAGGAATTAATAAATCTCCAGAGAAGCACATAGAAAAGAAAAGAAAAAATCAAAATCTAAGACTTGATCTATCTTGGTCAAAAAGATGCATGGTTGACATTCATCTGTTGTGGAAGTTGGCTGTTTAGTAAATTACATTCTTCTCCTTTTTTTCCTTCGAAAGAATATATTGCTTTTATACCGGTGAATATTTCTAACTAATTCAACTTATTTTTATTCACTTAGTGATAGTTTGGATACTGATTATAGCATCCGCATCTGCGTCTCCATTTTTTTTTTTTTTTGAAGCGCGCTTTTGTCTTTTTTAGTGAGTCCCATGCACTGTTCACGGGATCCACAAACCTCTTTTTTCACCAAAACTTTCATTAAAAATAGGTCACACGGCACTATTCACACATTTAAAAATTATTTTGCTACAATGTTTTCAGCTTTCAATTTTTAACAAAATAAGCGGTATCCAAACACACCTTTAAACAAAATATGCCAATGAAAATAAAGCATTTGCAACTTCTTTTTTTCCTCAAATTAGCTAAACCTAATGGTCCGTTTGGATTGAGGGATAAGGAGGGAAAGTAGAGTAGAATTGATCCAAAATTAACCTATTTTTCATTAATTCTACTCTACTCTACTCTCCTTCACTCCCCCTCCCTCCCCCCTCAATCCAAACAGGCCCTAAGTTCCCAAAACAGTTTCCTAAAATAAATAAATAAAAAACCCCCTTTTTAGAAAACCCAAAAACTATCTTCTTCACTTCTCTAGCCATTTCTTCTTCTTCACTTCTTCTCCAGCAGTTTCTTCTTCCTCAGCTCTTGATAGAGCCTCAAACATATCTGCAACCAGCACTTTAGAAGTTTGAGGACAAACTTCAAAGCCTAGATGCAGATTCGCAACCTTGCCTTGAGGCAAAGAGTAAGAAGCTTCACTACTCCAGCAACGATGGTCGCACCCACAGCTAAGAGCATGCCTTAAAAGACCATGTCTAGGCTAGACATTACTTTTGGCATCATAATCAGGTCCTTAGCCATCTGCTTGAGTTGACCCCAGGAATAAAAAGGACAAACTGTAAGATGATTAAGGGAAGGGGTTTGTGGGTAATGGAGGAGGAGGAAGAGAGAAAATTTGCTCAGTGAGGAGGAGTGGTATGATGGAGGAGAGGTTTTGGGTTTAGGCTTTGTGGGAGGAGTGATGAGAGAAAAGGAGAGGTGCGATGGAGCAGTAGTGGTGTTGGGGTTAGGGTTAGTAGGTGGAGTGATGAGTGCAAAGAAGTGGTACGATGGAAGATAAACCTTCTATTTGAAGACTTTACCATATACTAGTATAATCTATATATATATATATATATATATATATATATCTCTCTCTAAAAGAGGAGATGTAGAATTTAATGTTACTATACTCCTGTTTGAGCTACCTCATACTTAAAAAAAAAAAAAAAAAAAAAATTTAAAAATCCTTTATGATTTTTCTATTTTATTTTATATAAAATAATTAAATAAAGTTCATGGAAAAATCTTAACGCACTCCATTACTATTCAACATGTTACTATTCATTTGTTTTAAATGCAAATATTTAACTATTCAGCTACCCAAATTGATTTCAATTTATTTTTTCTTTCTAATTTCAAGTAATTGTTAAAATTGAATATTTAAACTTTCCATCTTCCAATTCTAAGGAAAAAAAAAATCTTCTTTTCTTCCTCTAACATTTCCCCTCCCTCTTTGTCACTTTATCTCCCTACTACTCTTTACTTTACCGTTGAACTTCCTTCATCATTTCCTCTTTCTTATATTTTGACTCATCTTCTCCCCATCTTATTTTGTATAAATTTGATATCATTTATTCCATTCAATCCTGAAAGCTTGGATTTGTGTAAAAATACAAGAGCTTGTTTAGACCCCCAAATTAAAATTATGGCTAAATAGCTTTTACTCTAACTTATACTAAGTGCAGAATAAGAGTAAAGAAGCGCAAACAACTGTTATCACTACCCTAAGCCATATTCATTCATTATCAACAATAAAAGGAAAGCTTAAGTGTAGGGAAGAGAAATGCAAATACAAGATAACACCGAGACGTGTTATCAAAGAGGAAATCGAATAACTCGATGAAAAACCTCTCCGCGACCCTCCAAGTTGAAATTGATCTACTAGAGAATAAAGTTGGAGTACATGAATAACAAAAGACCCTCCAAGCCTAATTTACCCCATGTACTTGATCCCTCCAAGCTCCTGCTACCAACTGGCTTCTCGAAACTTTGTCTTCTCTAACTTTCCGGATCCCGTAATTCAGCCCGATTGCATCCGCCAATGAATGGCTCATTCCAATGCTTCCTAACAGCACCAAATTCTCACTTTACACTGAGGATAGGTGTGGTAAGTGTTTGGGCTATCAACATTTCAAAGATATGGAGAAAAAGAGGTAAGAGTTGAGGAAAACCATAAGAAAATGTGTAGATGATTGTGGGTATAACAATCTCTAACTCTCAAGTGTATTTTCTAGGGTTTTCTCTCTGAAAAGCACTTCTAACAATTTGTGGGTAATGAGGGTATATATAGTGTGGATAAAGACTTGGTAAAGCAAACATAACTTTTTGCCAAATAGAAAGTTTTGCAAGTACTTTGCAGGATGGCCTTTCCTGCGAGACACTCGCGAAAACCTCTAGGCTAGCATGACTCTTCATCTTCCAGTCATGTGCTCTACACGTGGCTCTTTCGTGAGTAGGCTTTTCGTGAGACACTCGCGAAATCCACTTGTTCATCCTTTTAAACTTGAGTCTTCACACTCTCATACTCATCCTTTACAATTAGAAACCCACTTACATACAGGGAAATATGATTGAAGAAATTACAATAAAATTTGGCACAAAATTAAATCCAACATAATAGTTGTAAATTACAACTTTACAATCTCCCCATTTGGCTATTCGGTGACAAAACCCCTAAACAAACTCTAGACTTAAATGTGAGTTTAGGAACATAGGCAAAACTCACTCACACCTAATTCTAGAAGCTGTGAATTACTTGCACCGTATACACCTGTATCCTGAAACACTTGCACATACAACAAACTTTCATTAAGCTCATGACAAGTAGAACTCAAGGTACGTATATGAACAAGTAAAATGCGATCAAAATACCAACAAAAATATAAGCTATGAAGAATAACTTGGTCAAACATGAACAGTCATCAAGAAATGACCACAATGAATATTTATCTAGTAAATGATCATAGGACACGCAATGCAATTAAGAGATATGCTAAAATCAATTGCATGTCGAACAAGCATAATGCATTAAAGAAACTAAAGCTAAAAGCATTAGAAAGCAATAAGTATCAAAAGGTTATAAAAACCAAGATACAAATGAGTACTAAAGATAAATAAGTTTTAAACTAAAGTACTTAAAAGCTTTAAACGAAAGCATTGTAAATATCCAAAAGCTATAAAAACTTAAAGTAAACTAGAGACCACCAAAATAAACCAATGTAACTAAAATGTGCTAAACTGTGCTCCCCCTCATGCTGTACTCCCCCCTTAAACTACTCCTCTTTTTTTATCGGAATGGCTAAAGAGACTAGAATGCATCGGACTCCGAGTCTGATGTCTGCTGCTGTTGGTCCCTCATCAGGTCATCAATCTAAGACGAGAGAGCAATGATTTGTCCTTCAAGGTAGGTGAATTGAGATGTAAAGTGGCTGATGTGGGAAGCTAGCATTCCATGCAACTTTTCAACCCGTCTGATTAGATGATCAAGATGATCGGGTGCCTATGCACGCTCTTGGGAAGAAGGTTATGCAGTGTCCTCTGAAACGGATGTGAAATGCTCAATTTCTTCTTTAGTGTCTCCTCCTTCTTCATCTCTTGGAATTTGGGAGACACCAACTGATGGTTTGGGGATATGAGCTTTGCTACAAGTCATGGTTTGTGTACTGATTGGATAATCTCTTTGCATCACTTGAAGTTCACTCGGAATCTTCACCCTTGCCCTTGTGATAAGAGACATGATAAGGCTAGGAAATGGTATGATTATCCTTGTATTTCTCTTTGTGATGCATTTGGTGAATAGGTGGTAGATATGGCTGCAAATGTCGATCTCCTTGTGTGTGAAAAGATCAAATAGAAATATGGCCCTTGGTGCTGACAGGTTCGTCAAGTTCCTCACCAGGTAGAGGTTGAAGATCATGATGTAGGCCAAGGTTCGCATCTCCGGAGTGAACGAAATGGTGTGCAAAGCCTTCTTGTTGATTTGTCCCCCAAGGACTTCCACAATAGGTCCTAGATTCTCCATTCTCTCATCATATTATAGGGATGTGTGTGGAGTCGTTGGACAAACCTCCAAGATCTCTTGAATGGACCCCTTCCATAATGGCATTAGCATAGAATTCCCGAATGACTTCTTCATAGACATTGCCTATCGGGTTCAACAGTTTTGTCCATGTCCTCTCTTTGAACACGTCCTAAATGAAAGTGCCCTCTAAGGACTCTAACTCCACGGTCCTTTCCAAGATGATTAGGGCCCTTTTGTAGTGATCGTTATATGCCATATCTGCATCATCGTTTCGGAATGCATCCGAGGAGGTGCGGGGATGCCTTGAGGACTTCTTTAAGGCTCATTTCTTAAGAGGAGACATTTGTAAAGATAACACAAACACAAAGAAACATAGACAAAAACAAACGAGGAACCAAACTTGATTAGATACAAGTTAGTCCATAAACCAAACCATAAGCCCTAAAAAGAACATAAAAACAAAAAACCTAAAGTCACAAGACCCTTTTTTAAGTGCTAAACATGTAACAATACTTATTTAGCATGAGTGAAGTGCAAAACATGTCAAATGATCAAGTGTGTGCATCAAGTGTGCATGTGGTGTGCATGAGAGATGCATGAACAAAGCATGGCAAGACACACATGGGGAAAAGTGTGTAAAACACACAACCAATGTTTAAAACATGTTAAGAATGTAAAAAAATAGTAATCCCCAAAATTTGGTACTCATTGGAGTCCAAAACAACAACAAAATGCCATTTAGGCATTTCATCAAACACATAGTGTGCATACAAACCACTAACATGTAAAACAATGCATGAACATGTTGAAATCTTGCCTAAATACATGTTAAAATGCCACATGGGGCCAACACATACACAAACAAACACAATAGGACACAACCAAATCAAGAAAATAAAAAATAAATAAAAATTTGCAGAAAATTAAGTTTTTCCCAACCCTTTCAAAAATAACCCAACCCTAGAAATCCTAGAATCTAAGGATTCAAAAGTAAAAAGATGTTGAAACATACCTTAGATAAGTCTTAGGAGGGATTGATCTTGAGTTTTGGTTGAGTTTTTGAGAGAAAATGTGTTTTGGGTTGAGAGAGGCACAAAGGAGGCAAAATGAGTATGTTTGAAAATTGTCACAATTTGGCTTTAAAAACTGCAGAATCGATCATTTCGCGGGTAAGCTTCTCACAAAGTTACTTGCAAAATGGCCACTGAAGCAAATAAACAGTTTTCGCGGGAAGCTCTTTATTGCGAGCTAGTCGCGGAACTCTCTATTTGAATTTCAGTGTTTTCTAAAATTTGCCATCCTCATTTTCTCAAGTAGGATCTTACTCACGACTTACTCGCGAAAATGCGTCTGAAAGAGTTTTTCAACTAAAATGAAATGAACTGTTTGGAAAACAAAACTCTGAACACATAAAATCATAAAAACACTTTCAAAAACATATAAAAATACTTAAAAATATTTTTAGGTTTGATCAACAAGTACTTGAGTCTACACATCACATTTAAACACGTACAATCACACAAATGGAATAAGCATTCATTGAGCATTAGGTTTGTGTGTCGTGTGTGTGGATCAAGTATGAACTACTCTATAGTCTAGTATGAAACTTCAATGATCAATTCACTCAAGTCATACACAACTAGTACGAAGTCAAATGACCTATCTCACTTGTAGAAATGAACATATATGACCCCTCACCAATGTGATTACATTTGATTGAAAGCTTTTCATTTGGCTTCCATTTTTCATACTTTTGATTAGATACAACTCAAATTTTGAGAAGCGATGCCATAAACTTTTTGATAGTTTTGACGGATAAGCCTTTGGCTTTGGTACCATACAATTTAATACATATTTGCTCCACATTTTCCTAGTCAAACTAGTTTTTGAAGCAAGGCTTTTTCAACTCTCTCTCTTTTTAGAGATTGACATTTGAAGAGCTTTTTAAAAAAAAAAAAACTGTGATGAGATATATATGCACAAGTCTATGCATGTATTAAGATTAAGCAAGACTATTGACCAATCATTCATGACAAGCTTGAAGATCTATTTACAACAAAGAAACATAAATTTCTAGATGTCGCACACACTTAGAAAATGTGCATACATAACAAGCTAAACTTGTAAATGCACTACGCCATTAGTACAGAGGTACTAGGCCAAACTCACATGTGATATACACAACACAAGCGATCAAACTTTTTCAGATTTTTCATTTTTTATGAGTTTTTGAATTTTTCAACACAATCAAAAACAGATCAAACAAAGTAAGATCTACAAAAACAAGATAAACAACAAAACCTTTTAAAAGAAACATGCTTAAAACGGAAGCAATGACACAAGAAGATAGCATATATCATGATGCATGAAACTATAATCCTAATACGTTGGAAGTATTAATGCATGGGCATAGTGAGTGATCATGCATGAGTACTCTTCTTCACCCACACTGTACGAGTGTTTTGGGTAAGATCCTTAGATAGAGGGGTATGACTGACATAACTCTCAAACCTCGGGGTGAAGCTTGCAAGGCATGATGAAATGTTCTTCAACATTTCCATAACATCTCCAATGAGGTGTCCCTCATTTTCTCCTTTAGCTTTAACTCCTTTTGGCATTCTTCTTGATTCGTCTTAGCCAACGCAAAGAATCAGCCCTTTTGAGTGCCTGAAGCTTGAAGCAATTTGGTCTTGTGCGCCCTTACATGCCACAATGATGACAGAAATGCTTCACTTAAGGTCCCCTTTGACTTTTGGGTAATGACTTCCCTTTTTCCTTTGGTTTTGTACCAATGGTTCTCTTTGTAATAACAGGGGTCTCAATCTTGGGCTTCTCCACTTTAGATTTCTCTACATTTTTGGCCGATACGAATCGCACTTCCTTCTTGGGTTCGCTGCTTGAGCTTCCTTCACCGGTATAGCCTAGACCGATCTTGTCATTTGAAGGTTTTTGAGAAGAAATCACGCTATCAAGTTTCTTGGTGGAAATGCGCTCCATTTTGACATTTGCTTGAATGATTTCAAGCTCAAGGAACTTGATTTTCGAATAGGCATTCAACAATTCTTCCTTCAGCCCTTTAGCTTCACATTTTGTGTCCTTGAGTTGCACAAGTGTAAACTTATGCTCTTCTTCAATTTTCTTCATTTTCTTGACTACGTTCTTAGCAACCTTGGCATATTTGACACAATCTTCAAGCAACGCATCATAGACTTCTTGAAGGTTCTTCTCACCTTTGTTGAGGCACACATCCTCATCTTCCGAATCTTCAACTTCACCTTCGGAATGTACATCGAGCTCCTCAACCAAGTCACTTAACTCATCTCTAGAGTCAACTGTGGTAATTGCCATGAAGGCTGAATAGTTTCCCTCATTTCACACTCTCATTCTACATCAGAATTTGAACTTTCTGAATCACTAAGGGTAGTGGCAAACACTTTACCCTTTCCTCTCAAATAGTTTGGACATTCTTTCTTAAGATGTCCATGGCCGTTGCATTCATAGCACACGATTCCTTGAGTGGATAGAGAATCCTTCCCTTCTTTCTTCTTGAACTCCCTCTTGTCATTTTTGGAGGATGAGAACTTTACTTTGCCAAACGTCTTTCCATTGTTCTTTATCTTGAGAAATTTTCGGAAGTTCTTCGCAAGAAATACCACATCCTTCTCTACGTCATCTTCGTCGGTGGAATCACCCAATCGCTCATTTATAGTTTTGAGAGCAAGGGATTTGCTAGATTTGTGAGAAGGCAGTCTAAGCTCATATGTTTGGAGAGATCCAATGAGTTCTTGAATCTTGATCTTATCCAAATTTTTACTCTCCTCTATGGTTGTGACCTTAGCCCGGAAGCTTTCGGGTAAGGATTTCAAAATCTTCCTCACCACCTTAGCATCTTTAATCTTCTCCCCAAGATTGAGCTTGGAATCACTATCTCGTTGAGTCTCCCATAGAAGGAATCAAACAACTCATCGTTGCTCATCTTTACTTCTTCAAATCGAGTAGTGAGCATTTGAAGCTTGGTGTCCTTGACCTTCTTGGTACCTTCATAGGTTGTCTCAAGAATGGTTCACGCCTCTTTGGTGGTCTTCACATGCGAAATCTTATGAAACTCATTTGTAGAAACACCATAGAAAATAGCGTTAATCGCTTCACTATTGGCGTTTGCCAAAGCAAGAGCAGCCTTATCCCATCCGGATTTGGCTGTAGTGGGTCTTTCCAAACCATTTTTGACGGAATCCCACACCGTCTCATCAATCGCACACAGAAAAGCACACATGCGTACTTTCCAAAAAGCATAATTACTCCCATCAAAATAGGGAGGAGCATTTAGAGATTGAAATCTATCCATCTCACTTGGGGTCTAGGATCACACTAGGATAATGAAGTCTGATAAGTGTACCTGCTCTGATACCAATTGAAAGCTCAAATTTGTGTAAAAAAATAAGAGCTTGTTTAGACCCCCAAATTAAAATTACGGCTAGATAACTTTTACTCTAACTTATACTAAGTGCAAAACAAGAGTAAAGAAGCGCAAACAACCATTATCACTGCCCTAAGCCATATTCATTCATTATCAACAATAAAAGGAAAGCTTAAGAGTAGGGAAGAGAGATGCAAATACAAGATAACACCAAGACGTGTTATCAAAGAGGAAATCGAAGAACTCGGCGAAAAACCTCTCTGTGACCCTCCAAGTCGAAATCAATCCACTAAAGAGTAAAGTTGGAATACACGAATAACAAAAGACCTTCCAAGCCTAATCTACCTCATGTACTTGAGCCCTCCAAGCTCCTACTACCAACTAGCTTCTCGGAATCTTGTCTTCTCCAGCTTTCCGAATCTCACAATTTAGCCCAATTGCATTTGCTAATAAATGGCTTCTTCCAATGCTTCCTAACAATACCAAATTCTCATTTTACACTCAAGATGAGTGTGGTAAGTGTTTGGCCTATCAACCTCTCAAGGATATGGAGATGGATAGGTAGGAGTTGAGAAAAATCACAAGGAAATGTGTAGATGATTGTAGGTATAACAATCTCTAATACTCAAGTGTATTTTCTAAGATTTTCTCTCTAAAAAGCACTCCTAACAATTTGTGGGTAATGAGGGTATATATAGTGTGGGTAAAGACTTGGTAAAGCAAACATAACTTTTTGCTAAACAGAAAGTTTTGCAAGTACTTCACTGGATGGCCTTTCCTGCGAGACACTCGCGAAAACCTCCAGGCTGGCATGACTCTTCATCTTCCAGCCATGTGCTTTACACGTGGCTCTTTCGCGGGTTTGCAACTAGTAAAAATTAAAAAAAATGGTAAAATAGACATTCAACTCCGATATTGTCATTATCAATTGCAAAAGTCAACAATGGTAAAATAGACTTTCACCTCCGATGTTGTCATTATCAATTACAATGAAAACAATCATTGCAATAACATCAAAGTTATTGCAATAGTTGATGCAAGGTGTTGCAATAAAATTTAAGGTAATAGGTTTGTGCAAAAACAAATTTCATTGTAATAAACTTTAGATATTTTAATGAAAATTTTGATGCAATGATATATTTATTACGTCAGGCACGTTGAGTCAGGCATATAGGCGTGTTTAAAATGCACAGAGTCTATTTGGATCATTGAGTGTGAAGAAATAGACGACGTTTCTTTCTTATTCTTACACCTTTCCTCTTGAAGGACTTGAGATTGTACATCTCAAATGATCCCACCTGGCACCTTTTCTTGTCTTGAAGAATTTTTAATATATGAGTGTCTGAATATAAAGAAGCTCTTCTCTCTTAGGGTGCTCCTCAACCTGGCCAACTTGAAACAAATTACTGTCTGGCAGTGTCTGCAATTAGAGGAAATAATAGCTGGGCCTGAAGCATCTGATGAAGTTGATGAAGAAGAAGAAGAAAAAAAAAATTGTAGAAATATTCCCCTAATTGAGGAAATTGAAATTATGGTTTTCACCAAAGCTGATGACCATCTATAATAGCAGTTGTGTAATAATTTATGATTCTCTCTAATATATTGTGATCTTAGACTATCTGAAGATTAAGAGATTACCTCTTTCTCTTCATCGTATCAATGGACAACTTCGATGGTAAAATAGACATTCAACTCCGATGTTGTCATTATCAATTGCAAAACACCAAAAAATGCAAAAAAGAAAAGTCCTACTCAACTACAAGAAAAAATGTTTATTATAATGAAAACAATCATTGCAATAACATCAAAATCATTGCAATAGTTGATGCAAGGTGTTGCAATAAAATTTAAGATAGGTTTGTGCAAAAACAAATTTTGTTGTAATAAACTTTAGATATTTTAATGACAATTTTGATGCAATGATATATTTATTGCACCAGGCATGTTAAGCCAGGCATGTTGCATCATGCGTGTTTATTGCAATAAAATTTCACAAATTTTATTGCAATAGATTGCAAATAGTGTACAAAAGGAATTTGGGCCTAGTTATTGCAATAATATCTTCTTTGTGATAGATAATTGTTTTATATTTGTCATTGCAATAAATTGTAAAATAATTGAGATCGAGTTATTGCAATAAGACATCACTTTAAAATTTTCATTGTAATAGATTGCAAAAATAATTGGTATCAAGTTATTGCAACAAGTTCTTCAATTTAAGTTATTGCAACAAATTTTCCCAATGCAATTTTGTATTAAAGCCTTTATTGCAACCAAAAATTATATAGTTATTACAACTAATTATTATTAACATAATAATTTACTACTTTAAGTTATTATTGCAACGACTTTTAACTTGTAAATGTGATGTTGTGTCTAGGGTTAGGTTTAGGCTTGGTGGGAGGAGTGATGAGAAAGGAGGAGAGGTATGGTGGATGAGAGGTAGTGTTGGGGTTAAGGGGAGTGGTGAGAGAGAAGGAGCGGAGGAGCAAGAGTGAAAGTGTGGTCGATCATCTCAAAGCCATTTTTGAGAGATTTTGAGTGCTTTTGGGTTTTGCAAAGAGAGTTGAGAGTTTGAGACAGTGAGAGTTTTTGGTTGAAAGGTTTGCAATTTGAGCTTTTTGGTTGTTGGGGTTTGTTTTTTTATAGAGAAAGGATATAGGGTAGGTCCAAAATGGCACGTGTACACTTAGGAAGGATGTTTGGGTTTATCATTTTCCATTTAGTCTTGTAGACACTGGATTTCACACCCATGATTTAATCTTGGAAGATGGCTAGAGTGACCATTCATATACCCAAAAAATCATAGTTGCATTACATGCAGTAATTCATTCATTGCATATCACAAAAATGATCTTGAGATTCTAATGATCGCAATGGTATGCCCGATTCCTAAGTCAGACTGTCGGATTGCAAGAAATCACATGATTAAGTTTTCACGGTCTGCATGCATTTTGTTTGGGTGGAACTGACCATGCATGATTAATTTAAATTAATTCTGAATGGTTAAACAATTAAAATTAATTAAATAATTTTGTGATTGGTTGTTGGTTAGTGTCAAAAATAAGCCTCCTTGCATGGGAATAAAGTGGATAATCAAATAACAAAGAAATTGTGGATAATTAAGTCTTTTTAGAATATTTATCTATCAGATAATTATTACTTTAAAGACCTAAATATTAAGAAAAATTGATTAATTTTTAGAATATGAATTAAAAACGCGTTTAGGTGCAATTCCCGACTAAAAAAAACCTCAAAAAAGGAGTCCAAATCGAGCCAAAATTGAAAAGGGGCTCGGCACCCAAGAAGGCCCGTCGGCACTCTTGGAGTGCCAATTGGCCCAAATGCTCAACCCGGCTCGGGAACCTCCTAATTAAGATAAAACCTATATTTTTTGAAATTTTAGAGATAAGGACGCGTTCCAATTTGTATCTGATCTTATTCAGCTTATTTTTCAAGCATCCCACCTCTATAAATAGGGGAGGCCTCCTAACATTCAGCACCCTTTTCTAACCTTTTTTTTACCCCTCTTTTTGGCCTTCCTTTCTGACTTCTCTGCTCCCCTTATGTTAAATACATTCTGGAAGCCTTGGCTTTAAGAACTTCTTTTTTGTAAGTAAAGTATTTTAGACCTTAAAGAAGTGAAAATTTCTTTGATTTCTAAAATATTCTTCCATCGAAGGGTATGCTCATGCAAGTAGGTATTTTCATTCTTATGGTTCTTTTCTTTTAATTGACATGTTGAGTAGTTCATTGCATGAATTTTTGTTAATATGTGTTTGATTTTATAATGATCTTGTTCTCAATTTATATATGCCATATTCGCATGCTTAGTTAGAATGTTCTTTAATTGTTTAACATGTTTTAATCCTTCTTTGATTTCAAAATTTGCAATTAATCACCAAAACTCTTTTTTTAAAATATTAACAAATCTGTATTTTCACTAAATACAGATTTGAAAATTTTTTTCGAGTCAAAAACAGATTTGTATTTTCACTAAATACAAATCTAAAAATTTTTTCGAGTAAAAAATGGATCTGTATTTTCATTAAATACAGATCTGAAAATTTTTCTAGTAAAAAACAAATCTGTATTTTCACTAAATACAAATCTAAAATTTTTTCTGGTAGAAAACAGATCTGTATTTTCATTAAATACAGATCTGAAAATTTTCCTGAAATAGTTTTCTTCTTAGATAAAAACTGCAAATTTTGAATTTTAAAGAATGAATTAATAGCTAGGTTAAAGTTTGTTTTATATGTCATTCCATAAATATGTGATGCATGCATAATAGATTTGAATTATGAATATGAATCCTCTTCTAAAATCTCATTATTTTTTATCCTTTACAAAACAGATCTAATTTTTATTAACCAAATCCCTTTTTTTTTTATCCTTTACAAAACAGATCTGATTTTTGTTAACCAAATTTCATTTTTCTCAACCTTACAAAATAGGTCTGATTTTTCTTTGAGAAGAGTGCAAATTCATAAGACGAATTTGTTTAAATTAATTTTGTCAAGTGTTTGTTACATGTATTACAACATATCATTCAATGTCATACAAAAGGCTATATAATGGTCATTAGAGTTTAGAAGACTAGACCCTGTCTGGGCGGAATGGGTGCCTAACACCTTCCCATTCCGTAACCTAGCCCCCGAACTTAGGTTTTTGGATAGTAGACTAGTGTTTTATCTTTTGTTTTTGGTAGATTCTAACTAGGATCAAAGTTTTGTAGTTTTTACATAGATTTTATTAGGACCAAAGCCTTGTAAAGTTATTCTACCATGATGTAATTGTTTTTCCATAATCAATTAATAACATTCGAGGAATTTTCGGACATGTAATTGTATTTTTTTTCCTTTTTTTTTTTTGTATAAAAAATAAGTGGCGACTCGACACAATTACCCCAAAAGAGAGGTCGCACCCGAATCTCTTTTTGAGAGCACCCCTCAAGGAGCATGGTCTCTAGCACTGGCGACTTCGCTGGGGATGTCGAGGACTAAGCTTCGTGTTAGACTTTTAGTGACCAATTATATACCCTTGTTTTTTGTATGATGTTTTTGTTTGTTTGGTTGTCTATGTCTCGAGATGTTTGTATAATATTTTTTGTTTGTGTTGCCATGTTGATTGTTAAGAGCTTTCCCTAACTGTCATAGTATGTGCCATCAAAACAACAAACATTGCATGTACCCATCTCAACATATGGTGGTAGTAATCATGGATCACCAGTCTTCATTTGATTCGGGTACCCAATGGTGAACTCACCAACTCATAGCCTAAAGTCACTGGATCATTTCTTGTTGACTACAAAGGATAGACCATGCCATTTGGACCAACATAATGTTCATCACATTACAAGTTGGGAGGGGTAACATCCTAGCTATGGGAAACAATGAAACAACAAACCCAACTTACAATGTAATGACTTAGAACCTGTCCTTAGGCCGGTTCATATTAAAATTGCATTGCATATTGTGTGTGTTTGACCATTGTTTGAGCCATGGTGAGCCCAAGTTCAACACCTGGGCCTATCATAATTGTTTGAATGTTGTGTGCTTTATAAACCTGATTTTGTTTTCCTAGAAAGAAATGTATGTCATGTGTATATGCAGTTTAAGCCCAATCTTGCTAAGCCCAAAGTCCATTAAGCTCATCAAACTCAAGCTCATCAAGCTTAATGAGGATTCAAGACCAAGATCAAGTCATCTTCCTCGAGGTTTAGGCCTACCAAGGTCCAATTTTCAAAATTTCAACTCAAACATCCACAATGGACCAAGAAGAAACAAGCAGCCCAACTTTGCCTCATTTCACAAGCAGTCAAGCCATATTTGGGTTATCAGGATCATTGTTTTATCTTAAAGTTTGTTGTTTACTACATGTTTCTAATGAGAATATATGTTGAGGTTTAATGTATTTTTGTTGATTTTTATGTTTCATGCATTTTGTTTATTAAAAAAAAAATTCAAGAAAATAATCAAAAATAAAAAATTAAAAAAGGGAAAAAAGAAAATTAAAAAAAATATATTTCAAAAAGAATTTTCAAAAAAAAAAAAAAAAAGAGAAAAAAAATTTCAAAAAAAAAAGAGAGAAAAAACTTTCAAAAAAAAAAAAGTTTTTGAAAAATTTGAAAAAAAAAAATTTGGACTAGGGGAATTGGGCCTTCTTAGTAACCTTTTTCTAAAAATCCTTTTTGTTCTTTCAAAGACTCCAAGATTTTTCCAAAGTCTCCCTTTCAAAGACTCCAAAATTTTTTCAAAAGCCTTCTTTTCAAGAGAGTACAAGATGATCCATTTGACAAAGTTTTTTCCAAATCATGATGATGAATTGCTCTACCGATCAATTTGTTCCAAAAAGGGATTTGATTTCATTCAATCCATGTAAGGACTTTTGCTAAACATTCAAAATATGATAAGAAAAGGTCCTAAAAGGCAATCAAAGAAATTCATCCACTCATCCAAATTCCTCAAACCACATACACTCAATCTCAATCTCTATAGAATTTTCACACCATTAGAGCATTTATACTTCTATTCCAAGAACAATTTATTAAAGGAATTTAAGTCACTGTGTTTAAAAGAAAGCATCACTAGGGGTAGGAGGCCGCCTATAGTAACCCACATTATTCCTTGACACCTATTACAATAATTATCCATTGCTAGCCAACTTGAGCCTTTAAACAGTTAGCCTGTTTTTCAATGAATCCACTAAAAACTTAAACCTTGGGTGGGAAAATTAAGTATGCATGCTTAAATCTCAAGATGAGGAAGTGTTAACCTTATGGATTCGGCACCACTTGGTAAGGTCTTCAATGAAGACAATGAGACTGATGACGAGTTCATCAAGTTTAGAAAAGAGAGTTCATCGGATAAGATTTTGAGAAAGCATCAAACTATGAGAAAGAAAAAGGTCATCAAGCTAGAAAAGACTTCAACAACAAAAAACAAAAACAAAAAAGAAAAAAAAGAAAAAAAAAAGATTCATCAATAGACACAAAAGACATGAGATTCCATGAAAGATCATTCAAGTTGAGAAGGATAAGCAAAAATGAAGATTCATCAAAAGCAAAATTCAATCAAATTGAGGAAGATGAGGAAAATAAAAAGTAAGATACATTTCATCAATAAAAAAAAAGTGCATTCAATCAAGTCAAGAAAAATGAAAGTGTATTAGAAAGGATAAGAGGGTATCAAGGAGAGATGCAAATCCATCTAGGAAAGATGGAGGTCTATCAAATTGAAAGAAACAAAAAATGCAGTTGAGTGAAAGCCAATAAACTTCCCAAAAAAAAAAAAAAAAAACTCGCTACGTTGAAAACCCAAAAGGGCGGTCTAGGAAAAAATTAGAGCAAAAAAAGAAAAAAAAAAAAAGCTCGCTAGGCTGAAAACCCGAAAAGGCACTCTAAGCGAAAATTAGAGTAAAAAAAAAAACAAAAAAAGAAGAAGAAGAAAAAAAACAAAACAAAAAAAAAATCTATAAAAAAAAAAAAAAAAAAAAAAGGAAGAAGAAGAGAAAAACAGAAATAAGAGTGAGTGATTTGACCACAAGATAGAATGCTAAGAAGACCAAAAAGAGGAAGTTGTTAATCTAAAAAAATCAAGACCAAATGAAAGGAATCAATGAAGACCAATGAGAAGATGATAAACATGACAAGGATTTTAGCACAAGAGTCAATAATGGAATATGTGAAAAACCATTCCAAAGCTTGAATTTAAAGTATTGCATACTTGGGGAAATATCATAAGGGTTTTGAGCTTTTTATATCTTTTATTCCATAACCTGAACCTGGCCTACATTACAACCTTTGAATAAAGTCCTCCTTGAAGTCATGTTGATTGTAGGTGCACCTTTAGCTCTGATAATATTTTCTCTTGGATTAGGAAGGAAAATTGCTCAAAATTATCAAGCCCCACTGGCTGATATCTTCCAAAGACAAAATTTCACAAATTCTCAAGTGACTTAAAAAAAATTCTTTTAGTTTGAAATACTCCCTTTGTTTGCTTCCAACAAAAAAATGACTCTCAAGAGAACAAAATTTCCAAATTTTCAAAAGTTTCAACTCTTCAAACTTGGGACTTTTTCCTTTCTTACTTGTTCCCAACATATGTGATTCCCAAGCATTTCATTTCTTTGATTGTCTATGAAGACTTAATCTAAAAATGTTCAAAATGAAGAAGCAAATCTAATTAAATGTTTTTAATGATTTCAAATCCTTCCTAGCCAATGAGATCGAATTAGCAATTGAGTATTATGATTGGTCAAAAAGGTTGTTCAAAGGATCACCTTTTGTTCATTTCAAAAATATATAATTTCAAAAAGTCTCATTCTAAGTGAATTGCTTTTTTTCCAAAAAAAAAAAAGAAAAGAGACTCATTTCAAAACAAAAATCATTTTTCAAAAAAAAAAAGATTTCAAAAAAATTCACTTTTCAAAACTTTTTTTTTGAATTACGTCTGGACCTAATCCTCTATGAGAGAGGTACGTAAGCAACCTTTTCAAAGGCCCAGTCACAATCACCCAAAAGAAACTTCATTTATAAAATAAATAAATAAAAATTTCAAAACTTTCTTTCAAACTACATTTGGACCTGATCCTCTATGAGAGAGGCATGTAGGTAGTCTTTTCAAAGGACTAGTCACAATCACCCAAAAAGAAACTTCATTTAAAAAAAAAAAAATCATTTTTCAAAACTTTCTTTCGAACTACGTCTGGACTTGATCCTCTATGAGAGAGGTACATAGGTAACCTTTTTAAAGGTCCAATCACAATCACCCAAAAAGAAACTTCATTTCAAAAAAGAAGATTTTTCAAAACTTCATTTTTCAAAACTTTTTTCGAACTACGTTCAGACCTGATCCTCTATGAGAGAGGTACGTAGGCCACCTTTCCAAAGGCCCGGTCACAATCACTCAAAAAACATTTTTTCAAAGACTCAAAATGAAGACATTTCTTTGTGTGAATTTAGGCTAGGAGCATCTGTTTTGCATTAAGCATATCATCAATTTTTTATGCAAGCATGTCTAAACTAGGGGCATTGGCCCAAAACATTTTTATAATAACTGATTACTAACAAGCTCATGGAAAGAAACTTTTGCAGGAGGTGGACATGGATCTTTGAAATACTCAACGTTCACCATCAATCTTCAGTTTAGATGCTACCATATGTCCTAGAAAAATGGCTAAAAATGCGACAATTGGAGAAGGCTTAAGATGTGCCAATCGGCACTCCAACAGAGCCCATTGGCCCATCAAGATCATCATCATCATCTTTTCAAAAAAAATCAAGATTTCCAAAAATCATGTATCAATTTCTAAACTAGGGGCATTCAGCCATACCTCTTCCATTTTGAAGAAAAGAAGAAGAAAGAAATCATTTTTTCCTCAAATATCAAGACTTTCAAAAGTCATGCATCAATTTGCAAACTAGGGGCATTCGGCCATGCCTCATTCATTTAAATAAATAAAAGAGAGAGAGAGAATTCATCATCATCATCTTTTCAAAAAAAAAAAAATCAAGATTTCCAAAAATCATGCATCCATTTCTAAACTAGGGGCATTCGGTCATGTCTCATCCATTTTGAAAAAAAAAAAATCATCTTTCCCTCAAAAGTCAAGGTTTTTAAAATCATGCTTCAATTTGTAGACTAGGGGCATTTAGCTATGCCTCATTCAGGTAAGATCACCCTTGTCAAAACCTATCAGGTAAATTCAAACATTTGCACCAAAAAGCTTCATCAGGTAAACACTAAACTTTTCTAAATCAAGCTCTTACAAGAATAAGTCCATACATATCAAAGTCATCAAATACAAGGATCAAAGAGTGGTAGTTCATGAGTTATACAAATTAACTGACTAGAAATCAACTCTTGTTTTTCTTGCCAGAAATTAAAAGAGGAAAAATCTCCTAACAAAATTTTCAAATGACAAATCTCCTAACAAAATTTCAAAAGGATAAATCTCCTAAAATAAAATTTTCAAAAGGACAAATCTCCTAACAAACTTTTCAAAAGGATAAATCTACTAAAACATTTTTCAAAAAGGAAAAATCTCCTAAGAAAAATTTGAAGGATAAATCTCCTAAATTTTTAAAAGGATAAATCTCCAAAACAAAATTTCAAAAGGAAAAATCTCCTGAACAAATCTTCAAAGGACAAATCTCCATGATTAAATCTTCAAGGGATAAATCTCCTATTCAAATTTTCAAAGGACAAATCTCCATGAACAAATATTCAAAGGATAAATCTCCTATTCAAATTTTCAAATGACAAATCTTCATGAACAAATTTTCAAAAAGGGATAAATCTCCTACACTTCAATCTTCAATGGATAAATCTCCATGAATACATCCTTACAAAGGGAACAATCTCCATGAACAAATCTTCAAAAGGAAAAACCTCCTGAACAAATCTTCAAAGGAAAAATCTCCTGAATAAATCTCCAAAGGGAAAAATCTCCTGAACAAATCTTCAAAAGGAAAAATCTTCAAAGGACAAATCTCCATGAACACATCTTCATGAAAAAGGGAAAAATCTCCTGAACAAATCTTCAAATGACAAATCTCCATGAACACATCTTCATGAAAATGAAAAATCTCCTGAACAAATCTTCAAAGGACAAATCTCCATGAACAAATTTCAAAAAATAAATGATGAAAAATTTTCAAAGGACTTCATAAAAATCAATGGTTTTTCCTTTCGAAGAGTAAATTCAATTCTTAAAAAAAAAAAAAAAAAAAAAAAAAAAAAAAAAAAAGCAAAACAAGGAAAAAGAAGAAGAATCACACATCTCAAAATGATGGAACAATAAAGCATTAATCATTTAAAATCTAATCCCAGACTTTGGTCTTTTGTAGGCAAAGCCCTAGGTTTAAACCGAGATAGAGAAGCCTCTCGGTCACCTCAAATTCAGATCAAGATAGAGAAGCCTCTTGGTCGCCCCAGTTTCAGATTGAGATAGAGAAGCCACTTAATCGGCCCAGGTTCAAACCGAGATAGTGAAGCCTTTCAGTCACCTCATATTTGGATTGAGATAGAGAAGCCTCTCAATCCCTTCAGATTCAAACCGAGATAGAGAAGTCTCTCGATCACCTCAGATTCAGAATGAGATAGAGAAGACTCTCAATCACCCTAGATTCAAACCGAGATGGAGAAGCCTCTCAGTCACCTCAGATTCAAACCGAGACAGAGAAGCCTCTCGATCACCTCAAATTCAGATTGAGATAAAGAAGCCTCTCAATCACCCCAGACTCAGATTAAGATAGAAAAGCCTCTCAATCACTCCAGATTCATATTGGGATAGAGACGCCTCTCAATCGCCCCCAAATTCAGACTAAGATAGAGAAGCCTCTTAGTCACCTCAAATTTCAAGATTTAATTCAGGTCCATCAAATTATCAAGTAGATTAAGTATTCATAGTTTTCATTTTTCCGAATAATAAAACACTAGTTCTATGTCCCAAGGTTTTAGGTTCTAGGGCTAGGTAATCTTTGAAAAGTCAACCTCGATTAAATCATGGCTAGTAAAATCAGTGTCTTTGTTTTTTCATTGACATTCGCTTTGCAACCTCTATCAATGAGGGGCATTCTGTAGGCACTTGATTTCGCACCCATGATTTAATCTTGGAAGATGGCTAGAGTGACCATTCATATACCCAAAAAATCATAGTTGCATTACATGCATTAATTCATTCATTGCATATCATAAAAATGATCTTGAGATTCTAACGGTCACGATGGTATGCCTAATTCCTAAATTGAACCATTGGATTGAAAGAAATCACATTATCAAGTTTTTATGGTCTGCATGCATTTTGTTTGGGTGGAACCGACCACGCATGATTAATTTAAATTAATTCTAATTGGTTAAACAATTAAAATTAATTAAAAAAATTTGTGATTGGTTGTTGGTTAGTGTAAAAAATAAGCCTGCTTGCATCGGAATAAAGTGGATAATCATATAACAAAGAAATTGTGGATAATTAAGTCTTTTTAGAATATTTATCTATCAAATAATTATTACTACAAAGACCTAAATATCAAGAAAAAGGGATTAATTTTTAGAATATGAATTAAAAACGCGTCTAGGTGCAATTCCCGGCAAAAAAAATCCTCATAAAAGGAGTCCAAATCGAACCAAAATTGAAAAGGGGGCTCAGCACCCAAGAAGGCCCGTGGCCCATATGCTTGAATTGGCTTGGGAACCTCCTGATTAAGATAAAACCTATCTTTTTCGAATTTTTATAGATAAGAACGCGTTCCAATTTGTATATGACCTTATTCAGCTTATTTTTTAAGCATCCCAACCTTTATAAATAGGGGAGGCCTCCCAACATTCAGCACCCTTATCTGACCTTTTCTGACCCCTTTTTCTAGCCTTCCTTTCTGACTTCTCTGCTCCCCTTACGTTAAAGACGTTCTGGAAGCCTTGGCTTTAAGGACTTCTTTTTTGTAACTAAAGTATTTTAGACCTCAAAGAAGTGAAAATTGCTTTGATTTCTAAAATATTCTTCCATTGAAGGGTACGCTTATGCAAGTAGGTATTTTCATTCTTATGGTTCTTTTCTTTTAATTGACATGTTGAATTGTTCATTGCATGAATTTTTGTTAATATGTGTTTGATTTTATAATGATCTTATTCTCAATTTATATATGCCATTTTTTCATATATAAATTTTTTGAGTCAAAAACATATCTTTATTTTCACTAAATACAAATTTGAAAAAAATTTTGAGTCAAAAATAGATCTGTATTTTCATTAAATACAGATCTGTAAATTTTTCTGGTAAAAAATAGATATGTATTTTCACTAAATACAGATTTGAAATTTTTTCTGGTAAAAAACAGATTTGTATTTTCATTAAATACAGATCTGAAAATTTTCCTGAAATAGTTTTCTTCTTAGGGTGCTTTTGGTTCAATGTAAAATGATTTCAAGGTGTAAAATATTTTCAACTGAAAATATTTTTCGGAAATGAAAATGATTTCAAGTGTTTGGTCCCATCACAAAAAATATTTTGAAAAATATTTTAAGGTGTTTGGACGTGTTTCTGAAAATTCTCTAGAAAACACATTTTCTCACATTTTCTCAGTTTCCAAACAAATATTATAATCGGAAATCTGAATATATAAACCAAATCAACCATAAAACATAACCAAAAAAATTCAGTCTTTCTCTTTTCATCAGCACCGATTGTGAGAGAGGGAGAGGGAGAGATAGATTGAGAGAAAATATTGGTACAGGACCACAGATCGATGAGTGGGTCTGAAGAAGGCGAGATGGGCGAGTGGTTCTGAAGGAGGTGACGGCGATGACGGTGACGGTCCGGTGCGATCTAGAGGGGTGCGATCTTGGCAGGTGGATCGGAGGGTGGATCAGACTGAAGGGTGGATTGGAGTGAAGGAAAATCACCGTGGGTGGATCGAAGCTCGGTCTGTGGAGGCTTGGTCTGTGGTCGTTGGACTGGAGCTCGGTCTGTTCTTGCTCACCGTTTCTCTCTCTCTCTCTCTCTCTCTCGCTCTCTCTCTGTCTTCGGGTGTGTGAGTCCGCGTGGACGACGATCTGACCGGCGTGGAATCACTTCAGGTGGAGTGTGCTCTCACACACACTCTCTCTCTCTCTCTTCAAGTGTGTTTTCCGGAAACACATTGAAGGTAAAATAAGAGTGTAAAAGATTTTACACTCTTGAGGGTCTTATTTTCCGATCAACGTGGGTGTGTTTTCCGTTGACCGAATTTTCCGTAGGAACCAAACACCCGCAAGGGTGTAAAATAATTTCCTAAAACCATTTTCAGGCAAAACAAACGCACCCTTAAATAAAAACTGCAGATTTTGAATTTTAAAGAATGAATTAATAGCTAGGTTAAAGTTTGTTTTATATGTCATTCCATAAATATGTGATGCATGCGTAATAGATTTGAATTATGAATATGAATCCTCTTCTAAAATCTTCTTCTTCTTTTCTTTTTTTATTTTTTTATTTTTTTTATTTTTTTATCATTTACAAAACAGATTTGATTTTTGTTAATCAAATTTCACTTTTCTCAACCATACAAAACAGATCTGATTTTTCTTTGAGAATAGGGCATATTCATAAGACAAATTTGTTTAAATTAATTTTGTCAAGTAAAGTGTTTGTTACATGTATTACAACATATCATTCAATGTCATACAAAAGGGTATATAATGGTCAATAGAGTCTAGAAGACTAGACTCTGTCTGGGTAGAACGGGTGCCTAACACCTTCCCATTCCATAACCTAGCCCCCGAACTAGTGTTTTATCTTTTGTTTTTGGTAGATTGTAACTAGGATCAAAACTTTGTAATTTTTACATAGATTGTATTAGGACCAAAGCCTTGTAAAGTTATTCTACCACGATTTAATTGTATTTCTGAATGAAATTTAGACCCCTTAAAACAACCAGATTGGTTAGCCTAGTTAATTAGCCAAGTTGTTACTTAGTCAAATTATGCAATTCTAGGTTAAAGCAATCAAATAATCATATCAAAAGTATAAAGCTGCGGAATAATTAAAGACACAATGATATGATCACCCAGAAAACCACACGATAAAAACCTGGGGAGGATTTGACCCACCTATCCTCAAGGCAAACCTAAATCCACTATGAAAGAATCGAAGTTCATACAAAAGGACTACAAGCTCCCCGCTTGACTTCCTAATGCTACCCGCCAGTAGAACTTACTGACACGACCACGTGTAAACTCCGAATCCACGGACTCCTTCTTTCTTGAATTCTTCAATCAGCTACAAGCACCCACGCTTGATATTCTTTAAGCTTCAATAGCAGCAACCTTGTTGATCATCAAGATGTAGATAATATCTCTACCTTGAAAACCCTAAGTTTATATGAAGGAAAGCTCCTCAAGGATCTCACAAGAGATTCACATAAACCGCAAATATGAGCAACAAAGACTTAGAGAGGTTTGGGTACAAAACCCTAAAAATAAAAAGAGGCACAAGAGGCACTCTAATCTCTCTTCGAAAGTCTCAAAAACGTTCTAGGGTTTTGCTTATATATAGGAGTGTTTTACTTGATTCCCAAGACGTTTAAATAGAGTTTGGGCTGAACTGGAACTCTGCAGAAAAATAAATCTGTACATGGTTCGATCGATCGAGTCTAATTTTCGATCGATCGAGCCTTACAGATTTAGTCCAATAAATCTGCAATCACTCGATTCCAGTTTTACAAATAAACATACTTTGAGCAAGCCTAAACAAGACTAAACATATTGTTTTGATCATGGTTTGCCAACATTACACATTAGAGTTCTAAATACATAAATTCCTAAATCTTTAGAACCTAACAAACTCCCCCTTTGGCAATCCGTGACAAAACACAAACTAAAAGCTCAAAGTTTACAAAGTAAAAGCCCATTACAAAAATAATGCTCATAACAACAAATCCAATCTTAATTACTATCCATCAGTTGCAAGTGTAGATAGCAGCTCAATTGAATCAACCTGTATATTTCCTGAAACACTAAACAAAATGCATAAACGCATGTGTGACAGAAAAACAGTAAATCAACAAATATGCAAACTAACTCTCCCCCTAAGTTAGATACATCAAAAACAAGGTTAACTCCCCCTAAACATAACATTTTTGTATTTTCCACACATTTCAATCTCCCCCTTTTTGTCACGTATTGACAAAGACAGCTCAATAAAGAGTAATAACGTAACAGAGAATAAGAGGAAATAGAGAATTAACGGAACACAAAACAAGATAACTCTATAGAAAATAGAGACAACTCCCCCTAAGAACCACAAAGGTTAAAAAAAACTTTTCTCCCCCTATAAAAATAGGAAAAACAAAAAAGTTTTGGGCAAAACAGTTTTGGGAAAAATACAGGGGGTGGGGGGGGGGGGATCAGCAGCAGTAGCATCACCAACAGGATCAGGAACATCCTCACCAGCAGGACCAAAGTTAAAAACACACAAACCAAAGTTAAAAACTAAGGTGAGGATACACATGAAGAAAAAATATTCTCTCTTTCAATAGAATGCAAACATGAGACTATTTGACCCATAAACAGTTGCATGAGTAGAGAAAATATTTGCACATTGATTATCCATCATATCTCTTAAGAAAAATATTTTCTACAGTTCACACATAAGAAAGAGCATATACTAGAATGTACAAAACTCAAAAATTAATCAATCAATTTTTAAATCAAGTTGAGTACCCAATGTAACAAAGTGTATGCATGTTATGTGTGAAAACAATGAGAGATATGACTGCAAAACTGCAAGATGGATACAAAAACGATGCAATGCATGTGAATCGTAAACACAAATGATGCATAAAAAATTTTGGTCAAAAACATAGAAACTGAAAATTTTTCAGTTTCGATTGATCGAGAATCGATCGAACATCAATCGAGTCAGACTGACTCAAACCAAAAATTTAATCGCAATTTCGATTGATCGAAAAATAGGTTCGATCGATTGAAAGTCTGGAAAAATCAGTTTTTTTAAAAAACAGAGCATTTTAATGCAGAAACTCCTCAAAACACATTGTTTTATAAAAAATGCATGAGTATGAGATGAAAAGTTTTTCAAAAACACTTGAATTTAACCCAGATCTTCCAAAATCAAGATTTTCAATCAATTTGTCCTCAAAGTACAAACATTATACACATTTTGCATTAAAATCAAGGAACTTTTAATCTTAGATGGCCACAACAAAATCACACACAATATAATGTACCAAGTTTTAGCAAAGAGTAACTTGTGTAGTGTGTGCAACTAGCAAAAGCTTGAGATACATGTGAGGTGATATGTGAATAGCTTGAGATACATGTGAGGTGATATGTGAATAGCAATCAATCACAAATTCTACAAAATTCATCACATAGAATTTAAAAGAGACTATCACCTAAAAAGTTACATCATATAACTCTCACATCTCCTAGAACAAAAGCTTGCAATCATGTAAGTTTCTTAAATTTTGCCTCATAATATACACACCAATTTTAATTATGTGATTTGGCATCAAACCTAATAGTACACACCAATTTTAAGTATTAAGCAATTAAATCGAGACTACACCTTATGTTCTTTTTGTACATGTGCTACACTTTCTCGAGCACAAAATCTTATGATATGCACTAAAGTGTTCATGATTGGCTAGTGAACAGTGGTGAGATGGTTATTTATGCCTTTCTCAAAAGGATCAAGTCCGACAGTCAAATAACATGTGACTTCAAGATTAAGACAAAGTGATAAACACCATAAACATCTTTCCCACACAACATGCACTACACAACTTCAACTAGTCAAGTGCAATAAATAAGTTCATCAAAGCTAAACAAGGTACATAAACTTGTTATGTAAGGATAATATGACCAATCCTTGATTATAAATCTAAGATGTGAAATACAAAACACAAAAATCTTTTTGGTTTTTTTTAAAAAATTTAGGACCAAAAACAAAATGCACATATTATGCTAAATGAACAATGCAAAAGCAATGCATGATAGTGCAAAACTAAGCTATAGAGGGTACACAAACAAGAAATATCAATTTCTTAATTAACCCTTGAGTACATGTACAAACTAGTACATACTCACACAAAATCAAAAATAGCTTAGCACAAACTATTCAAGTTTCTCCACAATGTCAAGCATATTCTAAATCAAGAGAGAGATATCATAATTTATGTAATCCTCAAAACAAATAAAACAAGACATAAAATAAAATATTTTTGTCTTTTTGAAATTTTTCAATGTTTTTGGATTTTTTTTTAAATAAAAAACTAAAAAAAACAAAACAACCAAAAACAGAAACAAGACATGTCCACAATTAATTGAAAGAATTAAAACAGGGACAAGTCATCAACACTCACCTTGGAGAATCTTTTCTCATCCATATAGCACGAGACTTCGGCTTTGTAGGTGAAAATCCATGAGAAGCAGAGTGTATTTGAGAGATTACACCTATCTTCTGAGAGAGACTGAAATCCTGCAAATTCCTTTCACAAGCCAACAAGCTCAAATTTTTCAAAAGCATATGAAATAATTTATATAAACTTATGGCAGGAGAAATCTCATCACATATCCTAGATTGAAACACAGAATGCTTAAATTTCAATTTATGACAATTAGGACGAATGTGACCACGAACACCACAAAAGTGGCAAACAGGAACAAATTTAGGAACATCAGTATTCCTAACAACAAATCTAGTCTCAGATTTTGGTTTTTGCCTCAACAAATAGCAGTTTGGTCTAATATGACCAACAACACCACAAATGTGACAGGTAGGCACAAAAACATATTTATTATGCTCTCTAACAGTAGGTTTAGACTTAGGTTTAGAAACTTCAGCGTCAACATCAAAACTTTTACCTTTGTCTAACCTAGCAAAATAAGCCTTTTCTTTATTATTCCTCTTAAAAGGAGGGATATAAACTTTCTCAGTTTTAGGCTTAAGAGAAACAGAAACACTTCTGTTATCAACAACAGGCTTGGTACTAGTCAAATCTTTAATTTTAGCTTTAGATTTAGCTAACTCTTGTTCCAAACTTTTCATCTTCTCATCTTGAGAGGAAATTTGATTTCTCAAAAATTCATTCTTTTTATTAGATTCATCTAATCTAACAATCAATTTCTCTTTTTCAAGATTAGCCAATTTTAACTCTTCTTTAAATTTCTTAGCAATTTTCAAAGATTTAGATAATTCCCTACGAAGAGTTTCAAAAACATCAAAAAAATCAGCAGAAGCATGAGCAGAAACATGATTAGAAAGACACTTCAAATTATCCATGACAACAGGGGTCAAGGATCAGCTCTAAGATCAAAAGATCTAAAACAGAAGAGCTACCCGCTCTGATACCACTTGATGGAAATTTAGACCCCTTAAAACAACCAGATTGGTTAGCCTAGTTAATTAGCCAAGTTGTTACTTGGTCAAATTATGCAATTCTAGGTTAAAGCAATCAAATAATCATATCAAAAGTATAAAGCAGCGGAATAATAAAAGACACAATGATATGATCACCCAGGAAACCACACAGTAAAAACCTGGGGAGGATTTGACCCACCTATCCTCAAGGTAAACCTGAATCCACTATGAAAGAATCGAAATTCATACAAAAGGACTACAAGCTCCCCGCTTGACTTCCTAATGCTACCCACCAGTAAAACTTACTGACACGACCATGTGCAAGCTCCGAATCCACGGACTCCTTCTTTCTTAAATTCTTTAATCAGCTACAAGCACCCACGCTTGATATTCTTTAAGCTTCAATAGCAGCAACCTTGTTGATCATCAAGATGTAGATAATATCTCTACCTTGAAAACCCTAAGTTTATGTGAAGGAAAGCTCCTCAAGGATCTCACAAGAGATTCACATAAACCGCAAATATGAGCAACAAAGACTTAGAGAGGTTTGGGTACAAAACCCTAAAAATAAAAAGAGGCACAAGAGGCACTCTAATCTCTCTTCGAAAGTCTCAAAAACGTTCTAGGGTTTTCCTTATATATAGGAGTGTTTTACTTGATCCCCAAGACGTTTAAATAGAGTTTGGGCTGAACTGGAACTTTGCAGAAAAATAAATCTGTACGTGGTTCGATCGATCAAGTCTAATTTTCGATCGATCGAGCCTTACAGATTTAGTCCAATAAATCTGCAATCACTCGATTCCAGTTTTACAAATAAACATACTTTGAGCAAGCCTAAACAAGACTAAACATATTGTTTTGATCATGGTTTGCCAACATTACACATTAGAGTTCTAAATACATAAATTCCTAAATTTTTAGAACCTAACAATTTCCATAATCAATTAATAACATTCGAGGAATTTTTGGACATGTAATTGTATTTTATTTTTTCCTTTTTTTGGTATAAAAAATAAGTGGCGACTCCACACAATTACCCCAAAAGAGAGGTGTCCTAAGCACCCGAATCTCTTTTTGAGAGTACCCCTCAAGGAGCACAGTCTCTCACAAGTCTGGCACCCAATTCCCATTTTGTTGGACTAATTAAATGGTTTGAATTTGGAGTTTGGTTAGCCAATATGAACTTCATTTATTTTTAACATTAAAAAAAAAATCCAAAATGATTTACATATTACATTATCTCAAAAATTGTAAGAATCTTTAGTGTTAGGTTCATATTTTTATGTAATTGGCACATTCTATGACAAAACGCACTTTACTTGTATTTGGGTTCAAGATGATCATTACAAGTGGTTACATTGAAGACATGAAGATTACTCAAGAATTGCTCAAGAAAAGCTGAATCTACAGGTCTCGATACCTCTTCGATACCTATCAATCTATCGAGATTTATTGAAGCTCGATATTTTTGTCTCGATACCTCTCGATCTATCGAGCTTACGGAATTTTTGATATAGCCTGCAACGTTTTAATTCTAAAAGCCTATTTGTTTATGGGTTTTTATAATCCTTATAGGACTAGGAAAGCTCAAGGTTTGTGTAAACTTTATTGGAATAGGAGAGCCTATTTAAAAGGCCCATTAAACTCCTATTTAAATAAGGAGGAGGAGAAAGAAAACCATAACCCTAGAAAGTTTCATAAGGTTTTCTTTTTGAAACCCTAGCAAATTCTTGCTGCATTTCTTGTACGCCTTTAGGTTCTGTAACCAAGCAAATTCTCTAGAACCAACATTGAAGATCTTATTGGTGTTTCTAAGTGAAGTTGTTGCAAATCAATTACAATAATCAAAAGGTTGCTGTGGAGTTAGTCACGTACTGGAATCCGTAGAAAGGAGTTAGTCACAAATTGGAGATTTGTGCATCAAAGGAAAGAAGACTACTACAAGATCAAGTCCAATTAGGTATTGGAGCAAAGGTTCAACTATAAGTTAGTATTTTGGGATAAGACAGGGTAGTGGTAAGATTTCTCATACTTACATCCGCTTGATTATTGATTAGTGGATTCTTGGGAGTGGTGACCTTAAATTCACTTGGTGGGGTTTTTTCCTTGCGAGAGGTTTTCCCCATTTGTCAACAAATCATCGTGTCAATTTAATTTCTACTGCATTTAGTTTATTTGATGATTTTTTGTTGCCTTCACGGTTTGCATACAATTGAACCTAATTAATCAACTTGGGTAATTGAATTAATTAACCAGGGTCAAACTATCTTAACCCAACATTTTGTATTGTTGACCTACTACTAATCTGGTTAAATCTTGGCAATTTATGAAGCCAAAAATTACCAAATTTAGTAATAATCTGATCTAAAGAATTTGATTCATTACTCAATTCCAGCTCCACCCTAATAGATCTCAAACAGATTGATCATCAAAGGGGCTCAGTTAAAATAAGATGAGTCACATAATTTGATGATGTTAATTGGAATACCAAACAAAACAAATTCAATATGGGTTGGTTGACATAAATTAAAAAACATTTCAGACCAATAATCCACTAATCAACTCATCTCGAATCTTCTCTGATGTCATAAGTCATAATTCAGAATGTGAAATTCTTACATGAAGCAGATAAGGAACCCACTTTGTTAAACCAAACTTTTCAAGAATGTGGGGAGGGTTGTTGTGGTGGGTAAGAAGAAGCACTACAGTTTTATAACTTAGGAAAAGTTCACTTATAAGCGTCATCATTTCTACCAGTCCAAAATTCACTTGATGATCAAAATAACTACTGAAAACATTTTTTTTTAATTAAAAAATAAAAATAGAATAGAACTACTACTACTACTACTTAAAACTTTTTTTTTTTTTTTTGAAAACACTACTACTTAAAACTTAAGAAGTCATAACCCAAAAGGATCCAAAAAGAAAACCCTCCAAAATATGATGGATAAAATTGGCCTTTGCCCTTTTCGGAAAAAATAAATAGCATTCTGCCCCATTTTTCAAACTAATTAGGGAAATACCCCTCTTTTGAAACTCGAATTTCTCTAAATCGAGTTAAACCCTATAGTGACGTTTTTAAGGACCTATAGTGGCATTTTGTAACTCGAGCTCCATGAACTCGAGTTATACGTAAAAAGATTGCATATAACTCGATTTCATGGAGCTCGAGTTACAAAACGCCACTATAGGTCCTTAAAACGTTACTATAGGGCACTAGAAATTTTTTTTTTTTTTTTTTAACTTGATTTTGAGTAAGTCGAGTTTCAAAAGAGGGATATTTCCCTAATTAGTTTGGAAAATAGGGTAGAATGCTACTTATTTTGCCCAAAAAGGGCACAGGCCAATTTTGTCCAAAATATGATATTAAATCTAAAGACACAAAAGACTTTTCATAATTTTTTTTCACAATCGTTGATATGCTACATAGTGTTAGTGGTGAGTTCTTGTGAAAGAAATATTTAAATTATAACTTATCACGTTAGCAAATTATGAAAAAAATAATGAAAATTTGATATGTATTTAGTATTCTTAAAATATATTTACATAAACAATATTTAAAAAAAGAAAAATTAAGAATAAACAAAAGGTTATGGATTCAATAATAAGTAGGGGCAAAAAAAAAAAAAAAAAAAAAAAAGTATGTTACGAAACTAGCAGCTAAATCATAAAAAATAACCCCTGCAGGCTGCAACAACCAAAGAGAGAGAGTGAGACAGAGAGGTTTACCGAACCCAACTCAATCCACATCCACGTCCACAACTCACATCCATGTTTTATTATTTATTAGGCTTTAGCGTCTCTCAAATGACACAAATGTCCGTTGTTTTAGAACCAAGCTACTAGAAGATCGACCAACTATTTGTTTAGTGGCCTAGCATGTTTAATTTCCACGTAAAATTTAAATAACTAGTAGTACCCCCCCTATCCCTATGATCTATTATTAACATTTTGTTTGGGGAAAACACCTTGAAATTAGTTAAAGATTTCATTTGGAAGCCCAGACTTGAAAAAATAATTAGGTTTGTAGAGTTATAACTTTTTTTTTGTTGAGTAAACATTAATGACCTGGAATCCAATGTATATTGCAACGTACGCGTACAGTTTGGTATGCATTCAAACTAAATAAATCAGTTGCAAATTTTAAATTGATCCCTTAAATCTGAAATTATTTGAATTCGAATCAAATCAGTTGTAGTCAATATTATAGAATTTCGTACATTCCAAAAGCAAAAAATTGGTTTACAATGGTGTCATTTGACATTTTTGGATATAGGCTTGATTAGAGAGAGAGTTGATTGATTTGAATCTATAATATTTATTTTGGAATAATTGTTCTTTGTCATCATGTTAAGACGTTAATGAATTTAATTTTAGCATAAACAATATTCAATCTAATTAAAGTCTTTTATTTGATTAAAAAAAAATAATAGAGTTATCTAAATTCAAGGAAAATGAAGTTTTTGGTAGTATAAATTCACATACTAATCATTGCCCACTACTCATGATGTATGAATAAAAAAATGTCTTAAAACTTATAAAGGTGAAGATATATAATGTAGGGAAAAATGCCTTAGAAGAAAAAATGAAAAACTTCACCTTCAAATCAGATTTTCTTCCAAACAAGTGTAACTTATTTAATAAGTCATATGTTTTATTTCAATAAAAAAAAAAGTCATGTATTTTATTTATTTTTTTATGGAACATGTGTTTTATTTAAATAATACGTATTAAATAGTTTTTTTGAATAGCCTTAGTTTTCTCTATATATATATATATATATTCCTGCTTTCGAACAGGGGAATATCAGTAATTCACACTATTTATTTACATACCAAAAATACGATTAGAAAAATGGCCAACGTAAAATGGTACGGTGCGTAGTTATAATTATATTCACAAATCGAAGGCCAAATTGTGCATCAAGAAATTTGGAATAATATTAAGCCAGCTGTGATAACAAAAAAAACGACGTCGTTGGCAAAAACCTTTTCTTTTCTTTTCTTTTTTTCTTTTTCTTTTTTTTTGGGTTGAGAAAAACGTAGTTGGCATAAAGTCATAAACCGAAATGAAAACTAATCATTACGCGTCCGCAAAAATATACTCCTATGTTATAGTTTTTGTAACAGGTTTGAAGTTGGAGCTTATTTAAACAAAACCCTCTCTCACTCTCTCTTTCACAGTCTCAATATTCAGTCATTCCAGAACAAGAAACAACGAAGGAATTAACTGAAACTCATACCTGTTACCATTAATCCTCTCTCTCTCTCTCTCTCTCTCTAATGGCTGCAGAGGATGTTTGTGAAAAAGGAATGTTGTGGTTACCTTCTTATGTCCTAGACGAGGTTTGTGACACAAAGACAAAGGTACTTGTTATTAATATTAAATATTTAATTACATGGTATAGTCTACAACTTATCTAATTAATTTGATGTTTATGTTGGTATATATATGTTCAACTTATTTTGCATTCTCTATGTCTTTCTTGGTTCTCCATGAAGTAATAATGTCCTAGAGTTAACCTCTAGTTTTTTGTTGTTCATTGAAATCCTTCATGTTTGATTATTTTTAGGTGAATATGAGTCAACCACAACAACAACACAAACATTATCATCATCATCATAAATCACCCAAAGAGTCACTTCCACTTCCACTTCCACAGGTACTTCTTCTATGTTTCTCTTTCTATTTCTCTCTCTAGACTATTAATTATGAGAATATATAGGATTAAAATTTTCTTTTCTTTTTTTTGATAGGAAACTTTAATTGTTCTTCTTATTGTTAATGTTTTTACTAAAGGCCAAGAAATTTGGGTAAAGAATATGGTTTGCTAGAATTAATTTTGTTGTTTTGAAATGTGAACATTTTGATATGATTACAGAGATTATAGAGGATATATATACATTGTTAGGCAATATAGTAGACGCATAAAATGATCCACGTACCTAACAGACTTTCATTTGAAGCTATTGTTAAATACTTTAATTGATGTGGCTATTTGAACTGAAGAAAAAGAAAGAAAAATACTAAACACTACTGAAGAGTACTGAAGAATGATAGACAATTTTTAATTTTATGGTCTTATAGAAAATTTTGTCGAGAATAAATAAACCTTATTATTGACAGTATTTGGGAGGAAAAAATAAAATCTTTCTAACTTTGGCAGCTCATTTGGTGAGATTACAGTATAGTATAACACGTTTTCCTTGGGGGAATTGAGTTGCCTTACTATTTTTGGAAATCTTGCAACTGTCAATTTATTTTGGAGTAAATTCCATTTATTTTGGGATTGCATTTAATATAGGGCACATTATTGGTAATTTAACTGCTGAGAATTGACTCAAACAGTCAAAAAGTAATCTTATTATTATATTTTTGAATTTTGAATGTGCAAACTATTTTACAATATTTTTACAAACTATTTATGCAGTAAATTCTTATTAGTTTTTAGCAGAACCTATTACTAACATCACTTACTTACAAATAACCACCCAACCACGTTAGCATTTTGTAAAAAAATTTGTAAACTAATTTGTGGCTTTAGCATTTTCTTTTACAAAACCATTTTTTTCTTAATAAAATAAGATACACAAGTGCAAATATTATCTTCTTCTTCTTCTTCTTCTTCTTCTTCTTCTTTTTAATTTTTAATTTTTTGTATGAATAAGGATAAATATTGACTTTTGAATGCAAATATTTTTAGATTTTATTTTATTTTTATTTTTTATAGATAGACACAAAATAAGCTTGATAGAATCAAACGCTTTGACGTTGATAATAGTGAAAGAAGAAGTTTAGACAAACAAGTAATTTATGATTATGATCTTACGGAACCATGTATTTAGTTGTGACGGATTTAAAGTAATTGTTAGGAGTTGTTGATATATATGGAGGCTGATATATACCAAGTGAGCGTTTTCTATTAGCAAAATTTAACAATATTTGCTAAAAAGTTAGCAGTTTTGACATTTTTATTTATCCCATTAGAGGACGAGGTTGTGAATTCAATACCTTAATAATAATTAAATAAAATAACAATCTAACCTGTGAAAATTAATCCATTGTCAGTTTGTTCCATCTTTATTAAGAAAGCTAAAAGCTAGCTCTTATTAGTGATCACCTTCAAAATTACATTTTTAACTAGCCGTCACAAGAATTTTCATATTAAAATTTAAAAGATAAGCCAAAGCTCTTTAATGTTTCAATTTGATGGTCAATTTTTCTTTTTGGGCAAATTTTAACAGTCAATTGTCAATTTCACCTTTTTTTTTTAACCTTTTCAAAATTGATCTCTTTATATAGTAACGGTTAAGAATGTACGTGTGTCATCAGCATTTTAAATCTAGATCAAGACCACATCATCAAAGACAGAAAAATGGCCCTAACTGGGCATCTGGAGGACCAGGAATGCAAGCTATTTTCCTTGAGTCAGGCAGAAGATCAGGTGGTACCGGAGTTTTTCTTCCACAAAGGGCAAAGACCAATTTCCAACCAAATAAGAAGCCAGGTACAATATTGAACCCATTTTGCATTTGTGGTCTCAAGGAGTGGGGACGAAATTAAAATTCATTTGATTACATATATATATATATATATATATATTTGTTAAAGATTTTGATAGTTATTTATTTTGAAAAGTCAAAATAAACAATTATAAATAATATGTGCCTAATATTAATTAATTAATGAATTATCGTATCTTATCATATATGTTGTGTCCTAATTTTTCAAGAGTTATCGTATCGTTAATCCTATGTTGTACTGCGTCTATATTTATACTTCTTAAGGCAAATGTGCTTGCAAGCAACAATTTAGCTATGTTTGTTGTCAAGTTACCAATCTGACTAAAAAAACTAGCTGAACCATAATTTATTAAATGAACATGATTGAATTAAGGTCTTAGAATTAGTCTTACACTTATAATGATTATTTATTTTTTTTTTTTCTTGACAAACAATAAGAACTGGACTCACGATCTCTTTATCTTCTACTGAAAGTATTTTATACAATATAAATATATATAACACTTCTTTCACACGTATGCAAGACTTATATATTTTAAATACATGTGGTTGTAATATTACATTACATAAGATACATATACTAACCTAGCTATATATTTACATAGAACTTCTTCTAAGACTAGTAAATGCCAGATGCGTGTAAGATATTAAGAATCTTGTAACTTAATTGACATATCTCTATACATAAAGTGTTTAGAGATCTAAGAGAGAAAATTGTTTGAGCTATAATGTTAACAACATATTGTGACTCTTTGTCAATAAGAAAGACTAAGAGTGACCTTATGAGTTCAGCAAATTATTCTCTTATGATTTTCTTTTTCCATTTCCCCCAATGTCAATGTGAATATTATGTGGACCCATTAATAGAATTAAATTGTTATTACTGTACAGCCTGCTCTCTGATTCTCCTCCCTTCTCGAGTGGTTCATGCTCTCAACCTCAACGTCCATGCATTAGGATTGCCTGTATCACCTCAAGAAGGTTTTTTTTCTTTTTTCTTCTTCTTTTTTTGGGGTTGCTTTCTTGTTATGTTTGATCTATCACTAAAAGAAAACTATTTTTCAGATGACAAAACTAAAGGTAGAGATTGCAATTCAAACATAAATAAGAACGACAAGGACTTACAAGCTCAATGTTGTGCAAGCGTTATTTCCCAGAATCAAAGTTCTTCACCAGAGATATTTCTTCCAAAGGAATGGACATACTAGCTCAAAGTGGACCAACAAGTTATATTGTACCAAAAACTCATAAAGCTAAAGCTAGGCATAAGCTCTTGTTTTATTTCTGTGTGGTTAACTGTATCAAGTAATGCAAAATGAAATAATAGCAGCAGAAGGTCTTCCTTTCATTTTCATTGGTGCCCAATACACACATACACACGCTAGTCTCTTCACACATGTTTCACTTAAGGTTGCTACTAGGCCTAGGCCAAAGGCCCCCTTTTACCAAAACCCTACTCCTATAACAAAAGGCAATCATGGATAGATTTAGAGGCCAAATAGAGCGGGACCAAGTTGGATTAATATGTGCTCAATGGATTCAGGATGTTGTTTAATATAAGCACACATGTTAAATCATCTTGGGTCATCTACTGCTCAAAACTACTTTATTAATTAGTTAATACATCCCAAGCGATTTTCCAAAGTAACAATTTTAACCTCTCATAGATTTTGAGCTTCCATAGATGTTTCTATTCTTGTTTGGATAAGGGAATATATTTAGGGATTAGGGGTTGTCAGTTTGACTCAATTGATAAGCAGATTTAATTTAACAAAGAATTTTCCTTGGCAATTTGGAACCCAATTGAGAGTGTCTTGAGAATCATGTGGAATGGATAATATAGCATGAGTTAACATCTATGCAGTAATAACCAATAACACTTCAGCAAAATTTCTATATCCCACGCTGCGTTGCCTAACAAAATAAAACTCCAATTATCTTTGTGTCACTCACATGTACTTGAATTATTAAAAATTGATCACCATCCAAAGTCCAAATTAAACTACTATCTTTGTGTCCCTTGTTGAATTAGTGTCAACGATAAAAATTATATGAGACTAATACAATTTGCCACCTCAACCAACTGGGGAAAAAAATCTCATATATATATATATATATAATAAATGTTTATTAATAACTATTTTAGTGATCAAATTTTAATATTATAAAAAAAGAGATTTAAGATGATATTTTGTTGAATTTTAACATTTATTACATGGGTTACTACTTACTAACTAGTTTCTCTAATGTAAAAAAAAAAAAATAATAATAATAATAATAATAATTGTAAAGACCAAATTTGAGTTCCTAGCCCAAAAGGTGAATGGACTTAGGCCCAAGAAGCCTAAAATAATGAATTTGGAGAGAATGAATTGAAAAACTGGGTTTTAATGAATCAGACAAACACCAAAGTAGATTCAGATGACAAATGAATGAAAATAGACAGGTTTATGTTGAAGAAAATCGTCCTCGGCAAAGTCTGAGGAGATCTGTTCTTATATATTTATTTTCAAGTTTGATTACAAAGTCTGTTCTTAATGCTACAGTATTTTTTCTCTTAATTTCTCGATCCCTTTCCCTCATTGCCTCTTCTTTCTTTTATACTCCCTTCTTCTTTCATCTTTGTCCTCCATGTGCATGCCAGATGGTTGGTGTTGATATTTGTCCCATCAACACCTTCCATAAGTCTTCATGTAATAGCTGTAAGGCTGATAGCCATTGTTCAGGTATCACATCCACATTAATGCAGTCAGAGAGTTAGCTGCAGTGCATTTAATGCGGTAGTAGCAGTTTTCTTCTTAGATATTTTAGGACTTCCCCCTGTCCTATGTCTCTGCCATGCCTACCCATACCGACAAAACTTCCTGGAACGTTCTCCTGAATGGTAGACCACTTCTCTTGATCTCGGCCTTTATTAGCCGAGGAGGCATTCATCCTCGGCCTACCTTCCAAGGCTATTATGACCAAGACTAACTTCTTTACTTACTAGCACAGACTCCTTTGACAATGTCTACTCCTCTTCGGATGACCTCTCGACCTCGGATTGGGCCTCAGGCCTAATATCCATATAAATAACGAGCTCCTGGCCCAATACCCCTACAATAGCCCCTCGAGATTCTTCTTTCTGACTCCTCAGCAAGAAAGGAGGATTTTGACGTCACCCTAGCCAGTCTGTGCTCCTCATACATCACCTTTGCCTGCATAGGTGCTTTTTTAACTGCCCAAAACACGCTCCTGACGCTTCGGCATACGAGACGTGCTCTTCATTAAATTTTTACTGCTCCTTGTCCCCTACGTTCTACGGCGCGATGCAGATCCAACGATTGAGGATTCTGTTGGAACATGGGCGGCAATTTTCCCACTTGTAGCCTTTTCACTAATATAAATATCATTCAAATCAATCTTCCATTTCACTTTAGCGTTCACCTAGCTCTAGCGCACATACATTGAACCTGCCAACTTTCCCAACTTACTCATGCCTCTACAAATACCAAAAGTGTATCTGAGGACACGTTCCTTATTTCTGTAAGTCTTCACAAGTCTTTACACTTTTCTTTTCCATATATTTTTCTATTCTTTGTACTTTTCCTCTCCTCGGCTCTATTTTCTCCTCTTAATCCTCTTAGTTTTCTTCAAGCCCTTTTAGAAATTGGTAGATTTAAGAGTTTGGTAGACTCCGAGGAGGGAATAGAGAACTTTAGGGCTCAGTATAGGATCCCTCCAGGAGTAGGCATAGGTACTGTAAAAAGGGACAATGGCACGAAAACAGGCAAAAGGGAAAGGTAGTAATCCCGATGACTACCTTTATAGAGGGTGGGATAAGAATCCCTATGGGCACCATAACCAGGGATTATCTTAGGGCCCATAGGTTAACTCTTACCCAGTGTGCCCCAAATATGTTTAGGATCTTAGGTTCTGTAAATGCCCTTAATGAAAAAATAGGTTTAGGTCTGACCCACCACGATGTCAACTGGGTCTATAACCTTCACCATCTAAAGAGGTAGGGGTACTACTTGAAATCAAGGTACCCTGAGGTTAGGCTTATCCAATGCCTCCCCGAATCCAACAAGAGGCTGAAAAAAGATTTTTTGATCATGTCAGGGGAGTGGCACGATGGCTTCCCCTACCCGACGAGAGAGGGGATACCAGGTAAGGCCTTAGGTTCAGGAAGATTATTTTTATAATTACCTCATTCCCTTTGATTTGTGTCATTCTTGATTCTGATGGCTCTTGTTTGTCTCTTTGATGATTTTGTAGATAAACACGCTGCTGAGCCAAACTTCAACCTGGTCAACAAGGATAGCCTAGACAAAATCCTTCAGGCCGAGGTATTTGTCAACAAAGGCGGTCAATTACAAATGACTCACTTGATCCTAGGATACATGCCAATCTTGTCCAATTTTCAAGCGCCTAAGTGCATCATAAAAGCCAAAGATCCTCGCCTGCACTGGATAAGTGTCGTTGTCCCCGGTTTTCTCCTTCCCAAGGGCGCTCTTGTTCCAGAAGGCGCTCTCGTCACTCAACCTATCCCAAAGGGCATCCCCAAAGTAGCTTTTCCATTTCAACACCCACTTGGTGAAGCTACTTCCTCTCAACCTACTAGTAAGGAAGAAGACGAGGAAGAAGAAGAAAGGCAAAAGGAGGTAGTAAACGTCTCAGACTCAGACGACCTTTACGAGGCTTTTAACCAGCCCTTGTCTCTTGAGACATCAACTGGTGACCTCGGCCATTTTTTTCAACCTCAATCTAATCACCTCGAAGAAGCTACACCCTTATTGAACGAAATAGGGATCCAAAGGAAGCAAAGGTCAACTCTCTAGGAGTTATTGGAGTCCCAGCTGGGGAGAGATGCTCCTGGGAAAGGTTTCTCAGACCAGGCTCCCCACTCCTCCACCCACTCAACCCTTTTGAGCTGATCCAGCCGACCATAAAAGGAAGAGGGAGGAGAGGGGAAAGGAAGTGATGGAGGTTGGGAAAAACCAACCTCCCCAAGAGGTCATGTTAGGTTACACGTGTGAGTGAAGTCCCACATTGAATAAAGATGAGAAGAATGAGTGATTAATATAATATAATTGAGCACATACCTATTGGTCTTAGGCCTTTTGGGTTAAAGTATGTCTCTATATGTTATATTAATTATTCAAGGAAGCTTTCCAAGGTGTTTATCTCCCCAACACCCTAAAAGAGGACTAAGCAACCTAGGGTGACGCAGACGAGGTCAGCCACTAAAGGAGAAAGAAGGGTTGACCCCCGAGCTGCAACCCCTGTATGGGCCAAACGCATGGAGTTAGATGGAGCTCCCCTTCTCAATGATGCCTCCATCCGAGACTTCCAGCGGGGTACAGCTGGGTACGTGACAGACACTGTGGAACAATCCTTGCTGCTGCCCAAGGATATGGCTGACCTTAGGTCTATGAGGCAGCATGAAGTTTTCCTCAGATTAAAAAGGGACTTGGCCATGGTAAGCAAGTTTTTAAGTTAAGTTTTTTTTTTTTTTTTTTTTTTTTTAACTGAACCGTACTCCTCTTCCTTTCCAGGTCATCCAAGCCACCTTTAGGACCGAAGAGATGGTGGTGAACTATTCCCATCGGAAAATGAAAGAGGAAGAGGGGAGGAGGATAGCAGCCGTGGACGCCTTCCACGTGACTGAAAAAAGCAACCAGGAGTTGAAGAGCAAGTTGTAGGAGGAGGAGAAGGAAAGAAAAAGTGTCACCGCTGCCCTGGATAATGTGGAGAGGCAAGCCGAGGGCCAGAGGATACTTCTGCGTAACACCAAAGACCAGCTAGTCACCTCCAATGAGCAGATTATTGCCCTGAAGAAAAAGTTAGAGGAGGTTAAGAAGGCCAAGGCTCTAGCTGAGAAGGCCAAGGAGGAGACAGAAAAGGCCAGGAAGGAGGTAGAGCAACATGGATATGATGTTAGGGTGGCCGAGACCGAGAATGCCCTTAGGGCCGAGGTCCCAAAGGTATGTAGGACTTACTGTGCCCTGGTATGGGATGAAGCCCTCAACCAAGCTAAGGTTGAGGCTTCTTCTGTGCTTAGGAAGGCAGAAAATGTCTACTACCCCCCAGCCATACACCCCTCAGGCTCCTCGGGCTCTAAGGCAAACTCGGTGTCCTCGGAGGTAGGTGAAGGTCAAGGCAGCCCAACCAAAGCTCCTCCTGCGGCCAACACTTCTTCCAAGGAGGCAAAGTAGGCCAAGAATACTGCAAAGTCAGGGGATATCAACAAAGAAGCAGCCCAAGGTGCTGACCTACCTCTAGTTGCCCCAAAAGACCTCTCTAGGGAAAAAGAAACTTCTCAAAGTATGGAGTTGGTGTTGGCCACTCTCCCCATACCCCCAAAGGAGGATCCCAAAGGCAAGGCCCAAGTGTCCACCACGGTAGCAACTATCCAACCCCCCAAGAATCCAAAAGATAAACTTGTAATAAAAATGAAGCAATAGGTTGTCTTTCTTTTTTTTTGAGTTTTTTTTTTTTTTTTGAGTTTTGTGCATATGTCAAGCTTTTGTAGTCTACTTGCCTTTTTCAGAGGCTCAATATTAATGAAAACTGCAAATCTTTCCTTTATGATTTTGATGTTAATACTTATCCAAACTTAACCTTTGCTTGCTTCAACACTAAACAAAAAAGTAATAATGAGGCATGTCTTAAATTACTGATCTGTATAAGTGGCAGCATAATTCTCACATATCATATGATCAATAGCAAAACATGTCCAACTTACCAAGTCCTCCATCTCAGTAAAATATGACTTTAACTTCGAGAAGATACACAGTAATGTAGCATATACAAAGGTTTAGACCTGCTCTGTCCCCTACTCAGTAGTAAGTTTAAAGGAACAGAGGGACAATCAATTCTTAAATAAACACAGGTATGCCTATAAATGCTTTAAGTAATGCTCACAAGCATTTAGTTAAGCCTCTTATGGAAGTGAAAAGCATTGTTGTTTGGAGTGATTGATTGTACCTGACATTAAAGTAAACAATAAGGAATACTAACTTACCTTAAATGTGTAGTCCCAAAAATCTACAATAACTAAGGTTTTGCCTTGACACTTAACAGTTTGATAGAAAGTATTAATTTACCCAAAGCATATAGTCCGAGGAGCCAGGCATGGCTAAGGTTTTGTTTAATACTTAGAACAGTGATTAAAAGATATCAATTTACCTAAGGTATGTGGTCCGAGGAGCCAAGCATGACCAAGATTCTATTTGATACTTAGATAGATGTCAAGGAGTATTAATTTTCTCAAAGCATATGGTTCGAGGAGCCAGGCATAGCTTTGGTTCTGTTTAATACTTAGAACAGTGATTAAAAGATATCAATTTACCCAAGGTATGTGATTCGAGGAGCCAGGCATGACCAAGGTTCTATTTGATACTTAGATAGATGTCAAAGAGTATTAATTTTCCCAAAGCATATGGTCCGAGGAGCCAGGCATAGCTTAGGTTCTGTTTAATACTTAGAACAGTGATTAAAAGATATCACTTTACCCAAGGTATGTGATCCGAGGAGCCAGGCATGACCAAGGTTCTGTTTAATACTTAGATAGATGTCAAGGAGTATTAATTTTCTCAAAGCATATGGTCCAAGCAGCCAGGCATAGCTAAGGTTCTGTTTAATACTTAGAACAGTAATTAAAAGATATCAATTTACCTAAGGTATGTGGTCCGAGGAGCCAGGCATGACCAAGGTTCTGTTTGATACTTAGATAGATGTCAAGGAGTGTTAATTTTCCCAAAGTATATGGTCCAAGGAGCTAGGTATAGCTAAAGTTCTGTTTAATACTTAGAACAGTAATTAAAACATATCAATTTACCCACGGTATGTGATCTGAGGAGCCAGGCATGACCAAGGTTCTGTTTGAATTTTAGATAGATGTCAAGAAGTATTAATTTTTCCAAAGCATGTGGTCCGAGTAGCCAAGCATAGCTAAGGTTCTATTTAATACTTAGAACAGTAATTAAAAGATAACAATTTACCCAATGTATGTGGTTCGAGGAGCCAAGCATGACCAAGGTTCTGTTTGATACTTAGATAAATGTCAAAGAGCATTAATTTTCCCAAAGCATGTGGTCCAAGGAGTTAGGCATAGCTAAGGTTCTGTTTAATACTTAGAACAGTAATTAAAAGATATCAATTTACCCAAGGTATGTGGTCCAAGGAGCCAAACATGACCAAGGTTCTATTTGATACTTAGATAGATTGTAAAAACGCATGACACACAATATAACAAACCCAAATAGGGTGAAGAAAGCCTTCATTAATAATAATACCTTCTAAGGTTACTTACATTCCAAGAACGTGGTACAGCTTTTTCTTCTAGATCTTCAAGATAATATGCACCTATTCCAGCCACTGGTGTGATACGATATAGCCCTTCCTAGTTGGGCCCTAATTTCTCCCATGCTAGGTTTTTTACAGTTCCTAAAAACGTTCTTAAGACCAAGTCTCCAGGTGCCAGTTGGTCTTAGCTTTACGTTGGTATCATACCCTTACTTGAGTTTGTGTTGATAATAGGCCAATTGGACCATGGCATTTTCTCTTCGTTCTTCAAATAAGTCTAAGCTCTTCTCTAATAGCCCATCATTGCTGCTCAAAGTGAAGGAACTCGTTCTCAGCGTGGGGAACCCAGTCTCTAAAGGAATGACAACCTCGGCCTCATAAGTCATTGAAAAAGGCATCTTCTCAGTGGACCTACAAGGTATAGTTTGGTATGTCCAAAGGACGTGTGGCAATTCTTCCAACCATTTTCCCTTCGCGTCATCCAGCCTCTTTTTAAGCCCACTCATTATGACCTTATTTACAGCTTCAGCCTATCCATTCCCCTGTGGATATGCCGGGGTGGAATATCTATTTTTTATGCCCAGGTTATCGCAGTACCTTCTAAAGGCCTTACTGTTGAACTCAAGTCCGTTGTCCAAGATGAGTGTATGAGGGATTCCAAATTGAGTGACAATATTTTTCCAAACAAATCTCTTGACATCCACGTCCCAAATATTTGCCAGTGGTTCAGCTTCAACCCACTTGGTAAAATAATTTGTGCCGACCAACAAATACCTCTTATTCCCCGCTGTATTAGGGAAAGGCCCTACAATACCGAAGCCCCATTAAGCGAAGAGTCAAGTACTGGATAAAGGATTAAGAACCCCTCCAGGTTGGTGAATGTTTGGGGCAAATCTCTAGCATTGGTCATACTTCTTCACATATTCTTGTGCTTTTTTCTGCATATTTGACCACCAATAGCCTTGTGTGAAGGCCTTGTGAGACAAAGATCTGCCCCCCATATGGCTTCCACAAATTCCTTCATGTAATTCTTCTAGGAGTAGCTCAACTGCTTCAGGGTGTATGCATAGCAAATATGGGCTAGAAAATGATCTCTTATACAACTTTTGGTCCTCGAACAGCCAAAATCGAGGAGCCTTCCTCCGTACCTTGTCAACCTCGAACTTATTCTCGGGCAAGACATCTTCCTTAAGGAATAATACAATAGAATCCATCCAGTTAGGACCCACCCTTATTTGATGGACATGAACCACATTTCCTCTTACCTCAATAGGTTTACATAAATCCTCCACGAGGATTACCCGAGGTAAACTTTGTGCCGAGGAGGTTGCCAGTGTAGCAAGAGAGTCCGCATGTATATTCCTACTTCTAGGGACTTATAATAAATTAAAAGACTCAAATCCAGACTGTAAATGTCTAACCTGGCTTAAATATTCCTGCATTCTGAGATCTCTAGCTTCTAACTCTCCTTGAACTTGGCCCACAACCAGCCTCGAATCAGAAAATACCTCCACTGTCTTTCCACCCATTCTGAACCATGGTCATCCCTACCAGCAGAGCTTCATACTCAGCTTCATTGTTTGTGGCAGAGAAGCCCAGTCTCAAGGATTTCTCAATTGTAATCCTTTCTAGGGATACAATCACTAACCTTACTCCAGATCCTCTATGATTCGATGTACCGTCTATGTAGACCTTCCAGGACGAAAGTTCTTGTAAGGAGATTGCACCAACCGATTTTTCATCTATGTTTTTCTCCTCAACTTTCTCTTCTAATGGGGTTTCAGCAAACTTAGCTACCAGGTCGGTGAGGACCTAACCTTTGACAGAAGTGTGAGGCATATACTTGATATCAAAAGCCCCTAGGATTATACCCCACTTCGCAATTCTCTCTGTGTAGTCAGCGCTTTAAAGTAGGGGTCTGAGTGGGAGTTGGGTTAAAATGACAACTGTGTGTGATTGAAAATAGTGGGGGAGCTTACGGGTAGCATGCACTACTGCCAGAATGGCCTTCTCCAGTGGTAGGTAACGAATCTCGGCCTCTTGTAGTGACCTGTTCACATAACAAACTATCCTCTACATACCATCATCAACCCGTATCAGCACCAAGCTCACCGCATGGGAGGCCACTATAATGTAGGCAAACAAAACTTCATCCACCTCGAGCTTAGACATAATAGGTGGCCAAGAAAGATACTCTTTCAACTGCTAGAAAGCCAGGGCACACTCCTCGGTCCATTCAAATCCCTTCTATTTGTTCAACAACTGAAAGAAAGGTCTACACCTGTCTGCTGACCGAGAGATGAATCGGTTTAGAGCAGTAGTCATCCCTGTTAGCCTTTAGACCTTTTTGGGATTCCGAGGTGGTTGTAAATTGTTGATTGCTTTGATATTGTTAGGACATATGTGTGTTCACTTGTTAAGAACATATGTTACTTATTTAGGTAAATTGGCTAATCCTTTTGACAAAACGCACTCTACTTGTAATTGGGTAGTTCTAGGTCTTTTTAATACTTCAAGAAACAAGGTTTCAAGATCAAGTGTTGAAGTCATCAAGTCTGTCCAAGAAAAAACAAGCTGAAGTGCAATTTCATTAAAGCTCGACACCTGCTCGATAGCTACCTCGACACCTGCTATCTGTCGAGATTTATAATTTCATATTTTCTGATCTGATTTTCTTGGGATCCGTGAATATGCTTTTGGGCCTTCTTTTCTTCTAACCCTAAACATATAAAAAGATTATTTTAAGAGCCGTCAAATTGTACAAAAGTTGAAAAAGCATTGAGCAATCCTTGTTCAAGCAAATTGTGATCAAAAGACGAAGTTCTTAACCTAGTTCATCTTCTCTCAAGAAGTTGCTGTGTATTTGCACCATAGGGTTTTGTAACCAAGCATCTTTCTGATCTTCATTGTGTATGATGAACTGAAGAACTTTGCAGCCAACCTCTCCTTCTAAGTTGGTGTTTGAAGTTGCATACTGGAATCCGCGCATTGGTTAGTCACGTACTTGGGAGCCGTGCATCAAAGGTGAAAATTGTCACTACAGATCAAGTCCAATTGAGTATTGGGGTAAGGGTTCAACTGTAGGTTGGTAAGGTACTTGGGATTCCTTTACTTGTAACCACTTGATTTGATAATAGTGGAGTTTCGAGAGTGGTGACCTGAAAATCACCCGGTGGGGTTTTTGCCGTTAGGGTTTTTCCCATTCGTAAACAAATCACCGTGTTATTTAATTTCCGCTGCATATTTAGTTGTTTTGTGATTTGTTTGTGCTTCCAAGCAATTGTATGATAAATTGATTAATTAATAACTTAGCTAATTAATTAATTGGTTTAATCACAAGGGGTCATTCAGTTTGTGGCCTATCAAGTGGTATCAGAGCGTGCACACTCTGATTAAGTTTAATCTTTGTTATGTTGATCCATTGACCCCTGTTTGTCATGGATAGAGGACAATCTTTAATCATACCTCCTTTATTTGATGGCACTAACTATGCATACTAGAAAGTACGCATGAGAGCTTTCTTGCAATCTTTAGATGAGAAGGTGTGGCAAGCTGTAGAGATTGGCTGGACTAAGCCAAAAGAAGAACCGGCCGATTGGGATGATGCTAAGATCAAGGCGGCTAACTTCAACAGCAGAGCGCTAAATGCCCTATTTAGCGCAGTCACCAATGAGGAGTTCAAGAAGATATCCTCAACTGAAACTGCTAAGGAGGCTAGGACCATCCTCTAGACAACCTATGAAGGAACAAAGGCTGTCAAAGATTCAAAGCTTCAGAGGCTCACTACAAGCTTTGAAGAAATTAAGATGGAGGAGGATGAGTCGTTTAATGAGTTCTATGCCAAGCTCAAGGACATAGTGAACTCAGCATTCAATCTTGGGGAAACCATCCCTGGACCCAAGATTGTAAGGAAGGTGCTCAGATCTCTACCTGAGAGATTTCATGCCAAGATTACGGCAATTGAGGAATCAAAGGATATAGACAAGATTCCTTTGACTGAGCTGGTTGGAAACTTGCAAACCTATGAGAAAGGGTTATCTAGGATTGGCAAGTCAAGTAAAGGCAAAAGCATGGCCTTAAAGGCAAAGAGCAGTGACACAGATGAGTCTTCTGATGATGAAGATTCCAAGATGAAGTCCTACATTACCCGGCAGTTCAAGAAGTTTATAAAGAATGCCAATGGAAAGAGCTTCGACAAGGACCGCAGGCAGTTTAGTTCTTCTCAGTTTAAAAGTCAAGACAAAGGGAAGAAGGATGCTAAGAAGGGTGGTCAGTATACTGTTCTCGCAGGACCAAAGTGCTTTGGGTGTCATGGGTTCGGACACATGAAACATGAGTGTCCTACATATCTCAAGAGCATTGGGAAAAGCAAGGCACTTGCTGTAACCCTAAGTGACACTGAGCCTGAAGATGATTCCGACAATGAGGATGACGGAATCTTAAATGCTTTCACTGCCACAATCAATCCTACTTAAGGGATTGTTGAAGAAGTGGATGAAGAAGAAGAACTGGTGGAGTCCAAATTTGAGAAGATGGATGATCAAGATGATATCCATTCAGCCTATGAGAAACTTTACAAGCTCTTTGAGAAGCATGAGAAATTATATAGGCTGGCCACCAAGAAGCTCAGTGATGTGGAACTTGATCGTGAAGAGTTGTCCACAAAGTTTGATAAGGCGAATCAAACTATTGGAGCACTGAGATTTGAGAACAACTTTTTGGCCGAGAAGACCAAGAAGCTTGAAGCGGAGCTGTTTCAAGTCAGAGCTCAACTGGAGAGGACTTCAAGTGCAAAGCTTGATGAGATGCTTAGCATTCAAAAATCTGCTTCGGAACGAACTGGTTTGGGGTATGGTATTTCTTTCTCTAATACTGCTTCTACTAGCAATACTGTTTTTGTTCCTCCTGCTAATAACACTGAAATTGAGAACATTGATGTTAAAACTAAATTAGCTAGTGAGAACTTAGACAAGGGTAAATCTATCTTAGGAGCACCCCCTAAGCAAGATAAGAAAGATGCTAAAAACCCTAGGGCTAAGAAGGCTAACTCTCAAAAGCCTAAACAAAAGAAGCAGCATCTCTGTCATCATTGTGGAGCTGCCGGTCATACTCGACCAAATTGCTATAAGTGGTTAGTCACTCAACAGAGCAATGGCATGATAGCATCTGGAAGCCAAAAACAGCTTCAATCCTCTTTTGCTCCTCTTGGAGATCTTCTAAAAGCCCTCATGTTCCTTTCGAACTTAAACGGTTTAAATTCTTCCTCCTCACCGCCTGTTCAAGGATTCAATCAAAGGAAAGGTTCTTCCAAGGTGTGGAAGAAAAAGGACTCTAAGTGATTTCATCACTTTCTTCTCCCTTCTTGTTTTTCTTGTTTATTGCATTGCTTATGTGTTTTTCTTTTCTGCTGAGTCAGTCTAGTTTTTTATTTGCTTTGATAACATGTTTTTGTTTGTTTATTTTCAGTTTTGTTTATTTTTTTTTTTTGATATAAAAATAAAAAAAATAAAAAAAAAATTGAAAAATACAAAAACAGTGTGTATTATGTGTACTTTGGTATTTGTGTACCTTGGATGGCCAATGAAACAAAGTTTTCTAAACTTTGTATCACTTGTAGCTTAGATGAGCATCTCTATGCACAACTAAGCAAGTGAGCTTTGTGGCTCTTGTTTGTGATGAGTAAGATTAAGTTATCTCTTAAACTTAACACTCATATCACCCTTTTTGACGGGTAGGACTAGAAAATCCTAAGAGAAAGGCATAAATGACCATCTCACCACTGTTGCCCGCCAATCATAGTATGACACATGTATGCTTCGGCATAGCAAAAGTGCAGTGTCATAGACACCTGTATGCTTTGGCATAGCAAAAGTGCAGTGTCAAAGACATCCGTATGCTTCGGCATAGCAAAAGTGCAATGTCTATGCTTAACATGTTGGGTATTTCTTTTCTCTCTTTATATGCCCATGCATGGTATGCTTAAAAGAAAATATGCAAAGAAAATATAAAGCTAAAAGATTAAAATGCTTTAAATATGATTGCAAGCATGTTTTCTAGGAGATGTGGGAGTCATAGGATGTACCTCAAAGGTGATAGTCCCCATCAAACAGTTATGATTATGTGTGAGTTAAAGTTATTTTCTCATATCTCAGATCGTCATAACATGTATACACGTATGCAATCTTGTGATGTTTTTCACACACAACACGCAATATTCTTTGCTACTTTTGATACATGTGCAGGTACAATATGATTTGGCCATCACAAGTGTTTACATATGCTAATATATGCTCACTAAACTGTCTTAACTTGTTTTTGAAAAATAAAATTGGTTAGACTTGTTTTGTGTGTGTGTGTGTTTCTAAGGATCTATGTGCTTAAAATTTCTTGTTGAGAGATGATTTTGAGAGCTTTTTATGTTGAGTGGATCTTTGGTTGAGGTGTATGTTGGATTGCATTCATGTCTGTGTTTTTCACTTCACGAAAAACTGCTTTTCACTGATGTCTCGACACCTCCTCAACACCTCCTCGATACCTGGTCATCTGTCGAGCTTCTTAAGCCTTTTCTAATCACAATCTCGACCCCTGTCTTGACACCTGGTGGATCGATCGAGAAATCTTTTGTCTTCTCGATACCTTCTCGATACCTTGTCGATCGATCGAGCTTCTGATTTCTGAGATTGGCCTTGTACCTCGATACCTCTCGACACCTGCAGCTGTCGAAGGCCATTTCCTCGATACCTTCCTCGACAGCTTCCTCGATAGCTCTCGACACCTCAGCTGTCGAGAATTACTGAGGTGCCTATTTAAGCTCCTGTCGCGATTTTCACTCATTTCTCTCGATCTGTCCGAGGCGTTTCATCTCCCAAACGAGTTTTCTCTCACTCAAATCTTCATCTTTTTTGGTCTTCCCTTGATTTCCATCACCTGGTATGTTCATTTTCCCTTCCTTTTTCATGCATTTCATGTTTTGAAACCTAGGTTTTGGGATTTTTGAGAATTTTTGGGGTTTTTCAAAATTGATGAGTTTTTCTTCAAATTTTGGGTTGGGTTTGCACTTAAATGTTTTCAAAATGTCATACATTGCATTTCATGTGCATTATAATGATATTTACATGCATTTAGATGTGTGCTCTATGTTTGTGTGCTGCTAGGATTGGATTGGGCTGAGCCCATGATGTTTTTTCCTTTTCATGTCACATGTTCATGGATTCCCATGCATACGTACTTTTTGTTCAATATATTTGATCTATTTAAACTGTGTTGGGATTTTCCTGATTGTCTCCCTCTCTATCTCTTTCTCATTCTTTTACGTTAGTAGTGTCTATGGCACCCAAACGTAAATCCACTCCTGCTCGGAACCCTCTGCATTCTGGAGCTTCCTCTTCTTCTGACTCTGCTCCTCTTAACCTTCGGTTCCGTGATGGAGATGCCCACAAGGCATTTTCGGAGAACTTTTCTCGACGAGGTGTTCATTCGGAACGCCAAGTCATTCTGGCGGACTTCGCCGACACTGACCTTCCCTCTGTCATTCACAGTAGGGGATAAGAGTCACTGTGTGACGTCCCGATCACTTGCCCTCTCATGCTGATACAAGAGTTTTACTCCAACATTCACAAGATAGATCGTTCAATACCTCTCTTTTTCACTCGCGTTCGAGGTACGCGCATTCCTGTTACACCGCAGTTAGTTGCGAATGTACTTAAGGTACCTAGGATAGATTTTCCTGATTACCCTCCTTGTGAGCGTCTGAGGACTGTGTCCAAAGATGAGCTCATCTCTGCTTTTTGTGAGCGCCCTGCTGATTGGGGTGAGCATTAGTACACATCATGTAGGCCTTTTGCTAAAGGTCCTAGATTTCTTAACATGGTGATGACCTTTGTACTCCATCCACTCTCTCACTACAACTCTATCACAGAGTCTCGTGCTCAATTTTTGCTATCACTTCTAGAGCATCTTACTATAGATTTTCCTTCTCATTTCATCCTGTCTATCATAGATGTCCATCTAGATTCGGCGTCCCGTGATAAGCTCATCTTTCCTTCCGCTATCACGAGGATCTTACGCCATTTTTCTATCCCCTTTCCTGTGTCCGACCACTTCACTTACATCTGTGCCATAGATGCCGCTACCGTAAAATGTAGTGAGGCTCAGTTTAGGTCACGACAGACGGATTTCACTCCTCCCTCCCGTTCGGCTCCGTCCAAATCAGCTCCATCCAGATCCGCTCCTTCTACATCTGCTCCTTCTTCCTCTACGGGCGATGTATCTCTTGGAGATATTATGGCGCAGCTGCAGTGCATGGACGCTCGTCTTGATACACTATCCACTGAGTTGTATCAGGTGAATGTTCGTGTTGGTCGTATTGCACGATGATAGGCGACCATGGGTGGTTTTACTCCAGAGGCTACTCCTTCACTACCTACTCCAGCAGCTTCAGATTCTGAGGATGATGAGGATGATGATGATGATGATGGGAATGCTAGCTCTACTGATGAGATGTCTACATGACACTCTACCCTTTGTCACTCTTGACAAAAACGGAGAGTAGTTTTGGGTTATGAGAGTAGTCATCTTAGGGGGAGAGTTAGTATAGGACATTTTGATAGGGGGAATGTTGATATTTTTGAGGGATGTAGTGAGGTTTTGATGTATCTTTTCTTTTCTATTCTTTATAGATACATTGATCTTGTATATGAGGTCTTTTGACCAGTTTTACATACATTGTACTTATTTTCTGTATATGTGGATGTATGTTTCTTTCACCTCTCTCTTCATGTGTTGTTTCTTCTCTATCTTTATACACATGTTCTTTATACTTGTATGCAATCTATTTATTTCTGTTTCACACAAGATGCCTTAATGAGTTTTGTTTAAAGTGTTTCAGAAATACAAGTTGTCAAAGTCTACTTGCCATAAACTCTCTTCTTGCAAAGTTTTTCAAGAGTTTGTGTTAGGATAGATTTTATTGTATTCAACAAGTGAATATGAGTTGAGTGATTTATGACTTCTCTCATATGTTCATTTGTTTGTTGTGATTTTGTCACGGATTGCCAAAGGGGGAGATTGTTAAGACATATGTGTGTTCACTTGTTAAGAACATATGTTACTTATTTAGGTAAATTGGCTAATCCTTTTGACAAAACGTACTCTACTTGTAATTGGGTAGTTCTAGGTGTTTTTAATACTTCAAGAAACAAGGTTTCAAGATCAATTGTTGAAGTCATCAAGTCTATCCAAGAAAAAGCAAGCTAAAGTGCAATTTCATTAAAGCTCGACACCTGCTCGATAGCTACCTCGACACCTGCTATCTGTCGAGATTTATAATTTCAGATTTTCTGATCTGATTTTCTTGGGATCCGTGAATATGCTTTTGGGTCTTCTTTTCTTCTAACCCTAAACATATAAAAGGATTGTTTTAAGAGCCGTCAAATTGTACACAAGTTGAAAAAGCATTGAGCAATCCTTGTTCAAGCAAATTGTAATCAAAAGACGAAGTTCTTAACCTAGTTCATCTTCTCTCAAGAAGTTGCTGTGTATTTGCACCATAGGGTTTTGTAACCAAGCATCTTCCTGATCTTCATTGTGTATGATGAACTGAAGAACTTTGCAGCCAACCTCTCCTTCTAAGTTGGTGTTTGAGGTTGCGTACTGGGATCCGCGCATTGGTTAGTCACATACTTAAGAGCCGTGCATCAAAGGTGGAAATTGTCACTACAGATCAAGTCCAATTGGGTATTGGGGTAAGGGTTCAACTGTAGGTTGGTAAGGTATTTGGAATTCCTTTACTTGTAACCGCTTGATTTGATAATAGTGGAGTTTCGGGAGTGGTGACCTAAAAATCACTCTGTGGGGTTTTTGCCGTTAGGATTTTCCCCATTCGTAAACAAATCACCGTGTCATTTAATTTCCGCTGCATATTTAGTTGTTTGGTGGTTTGTGGCCTATCAGATATGGTCAAGGTTAACTTCAATTCCGTAGTGTGTAACCATGTACCCTAAGAACTTTCCTGATCCAATGCCAAAAGAGAACTTAGAAGCATTAAGGCGCAGCTTGTGTTTCCTTAAGATCTCAAAGATGTTCCTGAGGTCATTAATGTGCTCGAATTCCAACTTGTTCTTAACCACCATGTCGTCTATATAAATCTCAATGTTTTTCCCCAACTGTGACTCAAACATCCTAGTCATCATCCTCTGGCAGGTAGCCCCTGCATTCTTTAAACCAAAGGGCATCATCTTGTAATGGTAGTTCCCAATAGGAGTGACAAAAGTTATCCTCTCTTGATTGTCCAAAGCCAGAGGTATCTGATGGTACCCTTAAAAGGCATCCAAAAAGCTCATCCGAGGATGGCCCACTATCGCGTCCATTAGCTAATCAATCTGAGGCATAGGGAAGGGGTCTTTTGGGCGAGTTTTGTTCAAATCCGTGAAATCTACACATACACGCCACATCCTACTCTTCTTCTTTACCACCACTGTATTAGTCAGTCATTCAGGGTAGAACACCTCTTTAATAGCCCCATCCTGCTAAGTTTCATCACCTCGTCCTTGACAGCATCAAAATGATCCTTAGATGAGCGTCGTGGTGGTTGTTTCCTAGGAGTGATAGATGGATTGACACTCAAATAATGGCAGATGAAGCTCGGATCCACTCCTGGAGTTTCGTAAGCATTCCAAACAAATGCATCAATGTTCCTCTTGAGAAACTCCACCAATTTTTTCTTCTCCCGAGGCGGTAGCTGAGCTCTAACCTGAAAAAAAAAAAATCTCTGGATTATCACCTGCAGCAAATTTCTCTAAATCCTTACATATCTCCTCTTCGACTGGCCCATCTACAAGCAGCACCGAAGACTTTAACTGCTATAAACCTCCCTCAGTAGGGGCCGAGGACTTAGCTGCAGGCTGATGCAAAATTATAGACACAAGGCACTGCCTAGCCATGGATTGACTCCCTACTAGCTCCTCAATCCGGTCCCCTGACAGATACTTCACTTTTTGATGCAGAGTTGAAGAAACAGCCTCTAGGGCATGAAGCCAAGGTCTGGCCATAATAGCCGTGTAGGGAGAGTATGTGTCTACTACAATAAAGTCCACTTCAACCACCTCTGAGCTTGCCTGAATAAGTAGTCTGATCTGGCCCTTTGGGATGACAACTTTCCCATCAAAACTCACCAAAGGTGACTTATAGGCTGTCAAATCTTCAGATTTTAAGTTCAACCCTCTGTACAAGTTAGGGTACATGATCTCTGCACCACAACCTTGGTCTACCATTACCATCTTCACATCATGTCCCCCTATTCTAAAGGTTACCACTAAAGCGTCATTATGTGGCTGGATGGTTTCAATCTTGTCTTCATTCTAAACACTCTGTACCTGTCGAATCTCCACTTTAGCCCTCTTCGGCTCAGAGTTAGAGTCTTCGGCTAGTAGCCAAGCTACAAACATCACCTTGGAAGGTTGGGAACCAGTCCTCCCAAGTGCAGCGAAAATGACATTGATTGTGTCTATCGAGGGCCTTGAAGAGGCATTCCCCTGAGCTCCTGACCTTGATTGGTCCCCTTGCCCGTTGGGACGATACAAAAACTACTATAACCTTCCTTCCCTAACCAGTTGCTCCAGATGGTTCCACAGAGTCTTGCAGTCCTTCATGGCATGCCCCCGCTCCTGATGGTACGAGCAATGAAGACTCTGGTTGCGCCTCAAGGGGTCTCCACTCATCTTGTTCGGCCATTTGAAGTATAACTCGTTCTTAATCTTCTCCAAAACTTAATACACCGGTTCCCAGAACACAGTGTTCACCACTTGAGGAGCTATCTGCCCAGATTGCCATACAAAATCCCTTCAAGGTCTGTCATTGTTGTAGCAGTCCGACCTGAAATCCCTTCTCTCTTGAGGCATAAACTTACCCTTTCCCTTACCTCGTTGTTGGTCCTCCTTAACCCTTTTATACTTGTTAATCTAATCCATAAGCTGGCGTACACTGGTAACGGGCTTCCCAGTCAAAGACTTCCTCAAGCCATGCTCGGTAGGTAGGCCAACCTTGAAAGTTCTGATGGCTACATCGTCGAAGTCACCATCTATCTCGTTGAACATCTCCCAGTATCTATCTGAGTATGTTTTCAGGGTCTCCCCCTCTCTCATGGACATGGACAGCAAGGAATCTAAAGGCCAAGGAACCCTACTACACGTGATAAAGCGGGATCCAAACACCTGAGTGAGTTCCTTAAAGGAATCAATGGAACTTGCACCCAGACCATTGAACCACCTCATCGCCACAGGCCCCAAGCTAGATAGGAATACCTTGCACATCAAGGCTTCATTCTTGGAGCGCATAGTCATTCTTTGATTGAAATGGCTAACATGCTCCACAGGGTCCGTTCGACCACTGTACATGGTGAACGTGGGCTGAGTCAAACGCCGAGGAAGTCTTCCTCCCTCAATCCTGCGCATGAAAGGTAATCTGGAAATTTGGTTGAGTGCTCTACTTATAGCATCATTTCCCAGGCCCCTCGAAGATGAATCTCTGTTTCTGCACTCATGATGGTAGTCTTCATCATACGAGAAAGACTCATTAGGAGGAGTCCTTAATTTGCGCCTATCCTTTTCATTGTTAGGAGAGAAATCTGAAATGGAGGGAGCTCTCTTTTGCCTTTTATGGCGTAAGCTTCTCTTCAGGTAATCAATCTCCAACTGCATGGCTTTGGTATTTTTCTTATGAGAGAGGTGGCTACCACCCGTAGAATGACTCCTACTAGTATGGGTAATGTGCACACTCCCCTCCTAGTCCCTTCTCTATTCAAGATCAAGGAAGTGATCTTGACGCTGAGACCCCATAAATTCTAACTGGTTTGGACCCGAACCTACCATTGTTGAACGTTAGATTCACTATAACACCAGTAATTCCCACAGACGGCACCAATTGTAAGGACCAGATTTGAGTTCCTAGCCCAAAAGGTGAATGGACTTAGGCCCAAGAAGCCCAAAAAAATGAATTTGTAGATAATGGGTTCAAAAACTAGGCTTTAATGAATCAGACAAACACCAAAGTAGATTCAAATGATAAATTAATGAAAATAGACAGGTTTATGTTGAAGAAAATCGTCCTTGGCAAAGTCTGAGGAGGTCTGTTCTTATATATTTCTTTTCAGGTTTGATTACAAAGTCTGTTTTTAATGCTACAGTGTTTTTTCTCTTAATTTCTCAATCCCTTTCCCCCATTGCCTCTTCTTTCTTTTGTACTCCCTTCTCCTTTCATCTTTGTCCTCCACATGCATGCCAGATGGCTGGTGTTGATATTTGTCTCATTAGCACCTTCCATAAGTCTTCATGTAATAGCTGTAAGGCTGATAGTCACTGTTCAGGTATCACCTCCACATTAATGCGGCCAGAGAGTTAGCTGCAGTGCATTTAATGCGGTGATAACAACTTTCTCTTTAGATATTTTATGACTTCCCCCTGTCGTATATCTCTACCATGCCTACCCATACCGACAGAACTTCCTGGAACGTTTCCCTGAACGGTAAACCACTTCTCTTGACCTCGGCCTTTATTCACCGAGGAGGCATTCATCCTCAGCCCACCCTCCTAGACAATTATGACCAAGACTAACTTCTTTACTTACTAGCGCAGACTCCCTTGTTAATGTCTACTCCTTTTCGAACGACCTCTCGACTTCGGACTGGGCCTCAGGCCCAGTATCCATATAAATAACGAGCTCTTGGCCCAATACCCCTACAATAATAATAAACAAAACACCACACACACAAACCCTGAGTGGATTATGTAAGTGGCTCTTAGTCTTGGGTTAGGTTTTGGGCATTTTAGAAATTGATGGGTCATATTCCAATTCATATCAAATCTACGATCATTGTCTTAATATTTATTTATGTAAGAATTGTATTGCCTTGGGGCATTAAATAATTTTTCAGATAAAAGAATCTTATTTAGGATCTGTTTGGGATTCGCTTATTTTGCTGAAATTGAAAACTTTTTACTGAAAGTACTATAGATAAAGGTAAAAGTTAGCTGAAATAGTATAGTAGGACCCATGAATAGTATCAAAAAGTGCAGTGAGACCTATGAATAGTATCAAAAAGTGCAGTGAGACCCATGAATAGTAGCAAAAATAAACTGAATAGTAAAATAAGTTGGCAAAATTAGTGTGCGTTTAGATACCGCTTATTTTGCTGAAAACTGAAAACAATAAAAATAATAATAAAAAAGTTACCGTTTGAGCTTTGGTTACTATTCATATGCCTGATTGCGCTGTTCAACAGGCGCAGGACTTCAAAAAAAAAAAAAAAATGCAAACTTGGAAAACGCAGACGCCAAATCCAAACAAACACTTAATCATGCCAAACGGACACCTAGTACGGTGATTTCTCGCTTTTCTTGTTCTTGCAACCACCGCATAATGTTACATTGGGAATAGAAAATATTATATATATATATATATATATATGTTTATTTATTCAAATAATGACTTTATTTTCTAGATATCATAATTATTTCTGAAAGTCTGCCCTACATAACAACAGCTATTAGCAACCGCAAAATATCTATTTCCATGTATTTGAGTACCTTTTAGTTTCTAAAAATGTAAGTTAATGTCCTTTAAGGGGAGAGTATTTCTATTTCCATTGTCAAATTCATATTGTTAAGACATAGACCAAATAGGTTTTTTTTTTTTTTTTTTTTTGGTACTATTGGCTTCAAGAAAAGTTGAGAATCCTAAGCTAATAGAAGAATAAGCCAGGAGACAACTTACAGGTCCTAATATTTTATGAAAAATTACATAGATTTAAAGATGTGGTATACGTATCATGAGAAGATGTGATCTCTTCCTTAGTAAAAATCATTATTGCTAGTTTGCTACCCCTTGTTTCTCACAAAACCATATATATGGATCTGTGTGCTCTGCTCCTCAACCATCATGTGAGAGCGATCTTTAGCGTTCAATCAAAAAAGTTGGGCGATCTCCCTAGTCCCTAGCTTTTTGCTTTGCTCTACAATTCAAGTTGCTGACATCTTGCTCTGACTAATTATCCTTTAAATTTCCCTTAAAAATACTAGGGGTGTCAATGTTCGACTCAACCCGCGAACACGACACGAACCCGACACGGGTTTTTCCGGGTTAGAGTTAGGCCTTAATGGGTTTAGGTCTTAAATGGGTCGACCCGAAAGTGACACAATAAAAAACGTGTCATAAGCGGGTCAACCTGCGTAACCCGCAATAGACACGTTTGACACACCAATTTATTTGTGTCAACCTAAAATGACCCTCTTAACACAACCCGTTTAACTCTTATAACAAATAAATATTTATTTTATTTTAAATTTGTCAAATACCTTTTATATCCAACATATATTTTAAATTTAAAAAGAAAAGTGAGTAATTACAAAAACTTATAAAGGATATAATTGGAAATTGAAACTTTACAAACCCTAGGTCTCTAAACCCTACAAACCCTAAATTATTTCTAGATGGATGTTATATTTAATATTATGCAGGTTGAAATGAGTTGTGTTACAATCATATCAACCCAACACGACTCGTTTATTAAGCGTGTCAAATGGGTTAGGTCAAGTCAACCCGCCTTATTAACAGGTCGGATTAGGGTTGATGGATCATGACACGATTATTAAATGGGTCGGGTTAGGGTTGAGCCATTTAGCCGAATACCCCTACCTCGACACGACATGAATCCGACACGCTAACCCGAATTGACAACTCTAAAAAATACCACTCATGTAAATGATACACTTATTGGAGTGGCTAGATTGAAATAATTTCTATCTCATATTATATGACCAAAATGGGCATTTGTCCCTTTCACCAAAACTTTCCAGTAAAATGCCCATATTTTGAAACTATATAGCAAAATGCCCATATTTTAAACACAATTTTCTAAAAATTGAGTTTCAATGAAAAACTTGATTTTTAGAAAATCAAGTTATGTGAAATCAAACTTAAAATAAAAAAATAAAAAAATAAAAAATACATGGAACTCGAGTTTCATGTAAAATTTCTCACATTACTCGATTTTCATCGAATCGAGTTTTTTGCTAGATATTTCAGAACAAGGGCATTTTGCTACATCTTTTGGGCGAAAGGGACAAATGGCCATTTTGGCCCATATTATATATATACCCACACATCTAATATGTAGCCTGCATTTTATAATCTAAAAATTTCACTATAATAGGAGAATCACATTGTAAAAGCGATAATGAATATATTCATACATAAGATAACTTCCTATTTCATGATGTACTAAGCTTTCACCAAGATGTAATATGAATGAAAGAGCAAATATGATTTTCATAATTAAAACTTCTCTTATGTCGATTAACTATAAAATTCAATTGTTAAGAGGCTTTTGTCGGCAGATACTATCATCTAGCCCTTTAATATGCACGTGCACATAGGCAGATTCCATACTTTTGTCAAAATAAAGCTGGGCATTTTATTATATTTAAGATAAATATGATTTTCTTTTTGTTTAACAGCTTCATAATGTTGAAATCAGTGTTTGAAATCAGTCTTTTTACTTTAGAAATCTCTCAAGAATAAATTTGCATCAAAGTAAACAGTACTCAAGTTGTCATGTCATGCTAGAAAATTGAATTAACTTAAAAGGGTTTTTCCTGATTGTTAGAGCATTTAGCATCTAAGGATGCAAAAAAGTTCTATTTTACACTCTAAAAATCTACTTTATTTATTTTACCATCTCATTTTACAACTCACCCTAAATCCCAAATCTCAGTTTCTATATTTAGATACAACTTATTAAAATTATATAAATTATACCAACAGATAATAAAAATTAAAATTTTCAAAAAAAATAAACAACTCACTTCTCTCTCTTCCTCTCTCCCACGGCCAGCAATCACCACTACCACCAGCAACCTGCCAAAGCTAGTAACCACCTACCACTGAAACCCAGCCCAACCACCAAAAGCCAACTATCATTATCACCACCACCATTACTGAGACGCCACAAAATCCTAAATTTTTACGAATACATGAAAAAAAACACATCCGATCCGAACCACTCCACAATCAGACAGCAATGAATACCACACTCCACAATCAAAACTATTACAATGAAAATCACACACACACACACACACACACAAAATACAAAAACATGTCAGCAGCTCAGATTTGAACCCCAAGACAGCAAATCTGGGTTCATGAGAGAGAGAGAGAGAGAGAGAGAGAGAAAGAAGGGAAAAATGGGTAGAGGGGTTAGAGTGTTGGGTTGGGTAGCGGCGGCAGCAGCACCAACAGCGGCAGCATCAATTCAAACCCAAAACTCACACAAGCAAGCAAAACCGGGCCTTCATCAAAGCATTGATCTAAACCCAAAACCCACACAAGCAAAACCCATAAAGGACTAGTCTTCAATTTCCACCGCCACCATTGCATTCAAACTTCAAGGATTTGTCACCGCCTTCACCGTTGCCATCACCATCGAGAGATGGGAGAGAGGAAAGCACTGAGAGATGAAAGAAACGTTGGGCAAGAGGCAAAGAGAAGAGAGAGAAAGAGTGAAATTTGTTATTAAAGTGGAGAGAGAAAATTATTGTAGAATAAAATTTATTGTTTAATTTTAACAACCGGACTATAGTAGGTTGGATATATCCAACCTTACTGTAGCCGATTGGTATAATTTTTTAAGAATAGCAACTCGGATGTGGTATGTTTTTAAGAAACTGTGTTGTAAAATAGCAACTAATGGGTGTTTACACCCCAACGCTATTTGGTTTGAACAAACTTTTACTTTGTTCCTCCTAATTTGTTTGCTCGAAAATCTTGCTTTCTAATGAAATATCATTATTATCTTTCTTTCTTTTTTTAATAGCAAAATCATTATTATCTTTCTAAGAGTTATGAGTCATTGTTGTAAGGACTAGCATTTGAACCTCAGCCCACCAAGAATAGTGGATGATAGCCCAACAAGCCCAAAACAATATATTTGTTAGAGAATGGGTTTTACAAGAAAACGTCGTAGCAAATTAAGTATGGGCCATAAATAATAGGATTCGTGCCAATAAGATTGAAAACACAAATTGAGAGAATTAACGCTCCTCAGTCAAGTCCGAGGATGAGATGTTCTTATATTAACTCAAACTTATTTGTATACAGTATGTTCTTCTTTTTTTCTTCCTTCTCATATTGCATGACCCCTTTTCATGGTGATCCCTTCCTTATGTAGTCCTTCAACCCTTCATTCCAGCCTTCCACCTGTTGATTTTGCAGAAAATCCTTTGGATGCTTGTCCCATCAGGACCTCCTGGAAACTTTGTTGGTAGCTGTGAGCTGAGTTGCCACTGTTCAGGTGTTATTTCTCTATAAATTCGGTCAGTTCATTAGGTGTAGTGCATTTAATGTGGTGGTGACAACCTTCTTCCTAGATATTTTGCCTTCCATGATTGACTGAGTTTTTTGCTACTTTACCTAGAGCTCTCCCGAGGTGGCCCAGACCTTCGAAAATTAGAACTGACTCATCATTCTTCTCCTTTGTCCTCGGTCCATTGACCTAGGTCCAACAATCCCATTAACCATCCTCGGGCATATTCTCGTCCTCGGGCATGGCCTATAACCCAATATGCCTAGACAGACTTCCCATCCCCACAATTGTTTTCTGACAATATTCTTTCTTTTTCTTTTTTTCTTTTTTTCCTGAGAATAAAAGCTTGACAGTATTCTATTATATACTTCTTCTTCTTCTTTTTTGATACCAACTAAGGGAGTTTACAAAAATGCTGGATTAAACCAGCAAAGTTTAAGAGGCATTATAGTTGCCTATCTAGCTACATTACATAAGGACTAACACAGCACGTGAGGGACTAAGATCACTTTACAGAGGAATCCATTTAGAACAAGGAAATTGATGTTAACAAGTCTAACATTATCCTGCCCATCAGAAGTTCTTCCAGAGTTGAGACTGTTAGGACATATGTGGTTCACATGTTAAGAACAAATGTCATGATTTTATGTAATTGGTTAATCCTTTGACAAAACGCACTTTACTTGTAATTAGGTTGATCTAAGATGTGTTTAATACTTTAAGAAACATGTTGTTCAAGTCTAGTATTAAAGCCATGAAGATTGCACAAGAAACAAGTGAAGAAAAGCTGTTCATTAAAGCTGGACAGACAACTCGACACCTGCAGACAGATAGCTCAACAGCTGCTTGACACCTCTCGACAGCTAAGCTATCTATTGAACTCTTCAATTGATTGTTATCGTAATCTCGATAGCTTCTCGACAGCTGGTGGATCGATCGAGAAATCTTCTATCTCCTCGATAGCTGTATCTATCAAAGTTTAAAGCTCGACACCTTCTCGACACCTGCTCGACACCTGCTATCTATCGAGGTTATAAAAATCAGAATTTTCAGATCTGATTTTTGGGCCAGGCTTTTGTATTTGTGTAGGGTTTCTTTTCTCACAACCCTAGACCTATATAAGGCTTATTTTAAAGGCCGTCACATAAGAGAATACAAGGAGAACATATGCAAAAGGTGACCAATGCCTTATTCTCTCTGAAAGAAGCTACTGCGTCTTTGTGCCTTAGGGTTTTGTAACCAAATACTTCTTGATCTTCATTGTTGATGAAGTGAAGAATTCTGCAGCCAACATCTTTTTCTAGTTGGTGATTAAGTCGCATACTAGGATCCGCGCAATTAGTTAGTCACGTACTGGGATTCATGCATCATCAAAGGGTGGAATTCATATATTGAAGAGTTCAGAGGTTTTGAACTGGTAGAAGGTTTCTTCTGTGAGTTCATCTACGGGGATTGTAGAGTCTAGGGACAAAAGTTTTGTACTAGATCTAAAAATTCTCTTTACTATAGTGGATTGCTTTTCGGGAAGGTTTCTCCCCAGGTTTTTTACTATAAAACTAGTTTGTTTTATTGTTTTTCCTGGGTTATCATATCTTGTCTTATTTATTTTTTCCGCTGCATGATTTTGACATGATATTGATGTTTATTTGTTTTAACAAGTTTTATTCATAATAAACCTAATTAACAAACTTGGCTTTAAAACTTGTTAATTCTATCAACCAAGGTCTAAATTTCCCAACAAAGACTTTGACTAAGCCTCTACAATCACTTAGAAACAAAACATGATGAAGACCATGATTTTCTGCAATGAGACAAGCTTCCACCACAGCTTCAAGCAAAACTCTAGGAACTGTTCTTGCCAGACTACTATTAACACCAAAAAACATACAGCCTCCCTTAATGTTTACAGCTTCATATACATAGACCCTTCTATTCTTCTTCGTATTTCTGAAACCAGCAACTTTGATAATTAGTTGCTAGGGTCTTGCTACTGATTGGGCTAGTAGTTCAAGTCTACTTGAGTGCAAGTTTGAGTTTTGTTGGTCAAAGAATGCATTACTGTACCTGCAAGACAAAGTTTGAATTGTGAGAATTACTTGCATAGGATTAGGAGGTATACCTTCATGAACCACTTGGTTTCTGTGGTTCCAAATAGTCCACAAAGTGATGAAAAGGGATTGCAGATAAGTCATGGAGCCAGGATACTTGCAGTTGTGATTAGTAATAATAATAGATAACCAATGCTAAATGGAGACATTGCTGAAGTCAGAAGAATGGATTGCCAAGGTGGAACCATGCCAACAAGCCCTAGAGAAAGGGCAGAGGAGAAAGAGATGAGTGCTAGTTTCCTCATGATCATAACAGAAAGGACAGGTGGAATCAATAAAAATTCCTCTTTGCTTAAGGTTGGAAAAGGTGGGAATACTGTCATGTAGCAACTTCCACACAAAAGTATTTATTTTCAAAGGGGTCTTCACTTTCCAAATCCTTGTACTCTCCATCACAGGAATGCCTCCAGACCAACATGTCTGAGACAAACTTGGTTTTAGAAATGGGTGTTTGCAAGATTTGTCTAGCCAAAGGATGAGGGTATATAGATCTGACCAAATCATGGTTCCAGGAAGCAGAATTGTGATCAATTAAGTCTCCTACAATACCAGTTGGAAGCCTATGGTCTTATAGGTTGAGAGAAGGGCAGTGAAACCAATCTTTATGCTAGACAGGAATGTTGTACCCATCACCCACCCACCAAGTTCCCTCTCTCAAGATTGGATGGTTTTGCTTAATGATGTTCCTCCACACCCAGGAGTAGTAGGGCTTAGGACAGCAATCCAGTAAGGAATCTCTAGGGAAGTATTTGGCTTTGTAAGTCCTAGCTAACAGAGATTGGGGATTCTGATTTATTTTCCAGAACTGTTTATTGAGCATAGCTTGATTCATGGTTTTGAAGGATTTAAATCCAAGCCTTCCAAATCTCTTAGGCTTGCAGACTCTTTCCCAATTCAGCAGATGCAATTTCTTTTCTCCGGTCTCATCAATATAAATAGCATTTTTTTTTAGACATGGCAAAACGGGTCAGAATTTTCTGACTCGACCCGACCCGACCTGAAAAATACCTGACCCGAACCTGATTTTTTTGACCTGAAGTAAAAACAGGTTGACCCATGACTCGACCCGTTAAAAAGATTCACAAATTTTTTTTTTTCCTAAACTACGTCCTGATACTAAGTGCATAAAGCACAAAGCACCAGGACGGCAAAGCCAAATCAATAGGCAAATGCAATAGTCAATAGTCAATAAATTATTAAATTACAAGAAGACAAAACAATAGCTTTTTACATGCAATTTGCCTATTTGATTTTGACGGCTTCACTCACGAATCACAAATGACAAAACCAATAAAGCTAAAAGCTTCAGCTCTGCACTGCCTCCACAAACCACAGAGACATGACATGAGAAGACTTAGACAACACAACCATTAAAAAAGGGGAAAAAAAATCTAATTCAAAGTTCAAAGCAAAATTCAAAGTTGGAAGTTCTCTCTTGGTGGAAAGAGCATTACAATTGGTTTCCAGAGCTCTCTTTAATGGCACAGGATCTCATGAGTATTCTGATAACCACTGTTGCTTCTGAATCAAGTTTTAGCACTGGGGAAAAAATTCTTACTCCATATCGATTATGTCTTTTACATGAGAACGTGGAAGCTACGTTATGTACTAAAAGTTGGCTATATGAATCTGAAAGTAATTTAATTTTTTTATAGTCATAATTATACAATTTTAATTCTTTATTGATTTGCTTTTATGGTACATTAAGTTATATTAAAATATTGTATTGTAGATGAGGATGCTAATGAAATTGGCCAACTTGAGTTACAATTTGCAAGTATGAATATTTGCAGTGCTAAATCTGCTACCAACGTTGAGTAGATTGAGATTGAGGTTGAGGTGTAATTCTTATAAAATATTTACTTATTCTTCTTTATTTAATATGTTATGTTTATTTTTATATCTTTCTTTTTTTTTAGTTTATCTTTCTAAGTAATCTAACTTTACTATTATTTTAAATGCAACAGGAATATGTGGACTTAAGAAGACCGATAACTTGCTACTTTGCTGGCTTACTTATTTTGTTTGTTTTAAGATCTATTTCTTTTTAAAATTGTAAACTTGTAATTATATGCATTTTGACAGTGAACTATTAACATTGAAGACTTTTTTCATCATGAATTTATGACTATAAATAATTTTTGTCATACTCAAAAATCAAAACTGTCAGAATTAAAAAGATATTAATAAGTGGGATTAAGTACCATTCATTTGCCTAATAGAATACCTACAGTCAAAACGGGCTAACTAGTTTAGACCATTGCCAAATGCAAGTACATGGTGAAAGTGATCCTTTAATTAATATTGTGGTTTGAGCTTTGTAGATCCCCAGCTCCTAGACTTTCCTCGATCTAAATACAAATCCAGAGGCTCACAGTCACAGTATTTGGACATATGTCAGCAAAGCAAGAATATCAGACTCATCATCAGACACTGACAAAAACCGGATAAGAAAGCCCCTAGTTTAAACTTCCAGTGGTTTAGGGAAAAGAGAGAACCAAGTAAATCAAGGGGCCACACCAAACACAAATGCACAATTTTCAACATAGGCCACTTTATAAATACCAAGCCATCCAAGCTTAACCCACTCATTCATTTCACTTGTACACTGGGTATACTTTGTTAATGAAGATGGAAGCAATTCAATCCTGGGTCTCCAAGAACAAGCTCACCAGCATTGGTCAGTACTAACCCTCTTTCTTTTTCTTCTTCACATATTACTCTTTAAGCTTTTTTAAATTTGGCATATTAATATATGTAAAATTTGTAACATCACTCTAAATAATAAATTCTTGATATCATCATTATCATGAAATCTACAATAGGGGCACTCTGGGCATCAGGAATTGGAGCATCACTAGCATATAATTCACGTACAAGATCTCCCCTCAAGCCAAGTCTAAGGCTTATTCATGCCAGGTACATATATAGGCCTCGAAAATTATACTATCAATTTGTGTTTTTTTTTTTTTTTTTTGTTGGATGGATATCAAATTGGTTTTTTTAATTTATAAGAAGTGTAATTTTTATGTGTAAGTGGCTTTTATTGTTGCTAGGATGCACTCACAAGCTTTAACACTGGCGGTGCTCTCAGGCGCAGCGGTGTACCACTACTACGAGAAGAGTGTGAGGGAGCATGGAGAGAGTACGGCTTCTCCAAAGTGAGAGAGTTGTATCTCATCTCTGGGTATCTTAATGGTTCTCTTTCACTTCAAATTTAATTATATTTTGGCTTTTATATGTAAACGGGAGATGCTTTCTATTCTGAGTTTCAACAATTCATGATGTTTTGTCCTAATTAATTGGCAATTTTTTTTTTTTAAGATGTTGTGTACGAAAAAAAAACTATCTTAATTAATGGAGAATCAATATTATTTGGTATTTTCTTCATAAAGTTAAGAATTTTTTTCCTAGGCAAAATTTGATTACAAAACGAATATATCTATGAATATCAAGTCAAGTGAAATGGAGAGACCATATTTTATTTCTTATATCTAACGGTATATACCATCACGTAATGTGATTTGATATATGTAAGCTAAAACATGAAATTGAGAGGGGAAAAATAAAATAATTTTGTTATTACCCTGCGACAGATGCACGTAACAAAGACACACACACACACACAAAAAAACACTCTTAAGCAGTAGAGTAGGAGCCAGCAACAAACTCCGGGTCAGCCCCTTAACTTAAAGTCCTAGTTCCGTACCTGGCTTCCTGGATGATAACAAAAGAACATGCGTCTAACTAATCCAGTGAGCACTATCATTGGGGTAAGAGGGTGTAAAGACCTCCCATTTGCTATCTTACCACCTAAACCCTTAAAATCATGCAACATTTGGGTATGTAAATCCAAATTTTTTTCATATATACAACCTTACTGTAGCACATGGGTGTAAACATAAAAGTGATTATTTTAATTATTTGATGGGAGAGAATAGAGATGATTGATTTGTTTATATTATTTGATAATATAGTTTATATTATTTTAATAAGTTATATGTAAAAATGGAAACTGAAATGTTGAGTAAGTTGTAAAATGGGGTGATAAAATAGATAAAGTAATATTTAAAGATATATAATAAGTTTTTTTTTTTTTTTTTTTTTTTTGCATTTCTAGATTCTGATGCTCTTAGTGGATGAAATTTAAGATAATTTGTTAGAATTTGTAAAAACTAACAAAAACCCAATGGTGGAGTCAAAAAAATATTTTTGGAGGGATCTTGATAAAACAATCAAGATAAACTCAAACACGCACACACACGTGTGTGTGTATATATATATATATATATATATACACACACATAAAATATTATAGAGAACTTATTATCTTGCTAAATCCAATAAGCATACAGAAATTGTTTACTTTAATCTGAATGCGTACAAAAAATAATAATAATAATGATGCTCAATTTTTGGTAAGTCAAAACATAATATATGATCTTATGTGCATAAAAAGAAATAACAACAATAACAAAAGAAACCGTAAATAAAAAATGACAGATTTTTCTTGTTACATAACAATCTTTTTTTACGGTGCCTCTTTTTTAAGGCCAGCAGGTCAATGTTCTTTCTTTCTTTTTAACATGGTTATTAGAATAACTTAAATAGACCAATTCAAATCTTTGAATATTCAAAACCAAAAAACCAAAAAGTGAGAGAGAGAGAGAGAGAGAGAGAGAGAGAGAGAGGAGAAGAAGAAGAAGAAGAAGGGGAGGAGAAAAATCTTGGACCAACGAGAGAGAAGGGAAAACCAACTAAACTGGATCCAAACTTGGTGGTTTGTTAACATCGATCTATACATTGCCATTCATGCAAAAACTAACATTCCCCCAAGGACACGTAGTTCTAACTCCTATGTATATAAAAACCATGCATGCATGCAATATTCTCTGAATTCTTTTTTTTTTTTTTTTCCTCTGATTAAAAGCCTAAAAAATTAAATAGAGAGATGTCAAATGCCATGTTGAATGATCTTCCTGAAGATGTATTAATGGATATATTTTCAAGATTACCAGTTAAGACACTCCTTCAATTCAAGTCAGTTTGCAAATCATGGTATGATATTATCAAAGATCCCGTCTTCATCTCTAAGCATGTTAACAGATCTAATCATGGCAACAATGGCTATCTTGCTGTCACACGCCGCGATGACACTTTTGGTAGTACATGTTTAATATCTTTGTTCTCTTATGAAACATTTCGTGAAATTTATAACATAACTATTCCATCTAAAAAGGAACATAGCGAGGCACCTTTTAGAATTGTTGGTTCATGCAATGGTGTCTTGTGTCTAAATGTTTCTAAAATTGGAGACACAAATTTTTTGTTTAATCCTGCCACCAATGAATTCAAAGAGCTCCCAAAACCTGATTATCCAGTAAATGATCTTGGTGAAAATAAAATTCTTTTATATGCTGGTCTTGGATTTGGTCACAATCCGGAAACTAATGACTATAAATTGGTCAGAATTTCATTTTGTAAGAAGATGAAAGAGTCATTTTATTCTACAGTTGATGTGTACTCATTGAGCACAAATTCTTGGAGAAGAAAGGATAAGCTTGTGCATGGAACTATTTCGGGGAACACTTTTTCTAAGGGGGACTTAAATGGTGCTTTACATTGGAAGGGTGCAATTGAGAAAAAGAAGGTGATTCATCATATTATCATATCGTTTAATATTAGAAATGAAGTGCATGGCTACATAAAATTGCCTGCTGGAATTGAACTTGATGACAAGGATTGGCACCCTTTTGTAAGGAATGGATTACTTTGTATCGTTGTTGTTAGTTCAAGACGTCAATATGAACCTAGATTTGATACGTGGGTGATGAATGAATATGGGGTTGAAGAAACTTGGACAAAACAATGGAGTCTTGGACCTCTCCTAGCATGGAACTTGGTTGGATGTGGCAGGAATGAAGAGCTTCTCTTTGCAGCTTCCACAAGAATGTACCTTTATGATCTACAAAAGATAAAACCTCCTCATGATGATATTCTTGATGGCGATACTTTGGGCAGTAATTTTGTAGACAAGATAGAGGTGGTCAATCACATTGAGAGCTTAGTCACAATTGAAGGAAAAAAAGTCTACGTCAAAAGGCGTAAAAGGTCTTGGTTTAGGGAGAATCAATTTTTGCTCTTTGTTATTTTTCTTAAAATCGTATCGCTCACCTTGTGTTTACTTAAGATCAAATATCGTGTATGATGGAAACTCTTGGGTTAATGTCTCCAAATTATTGTTTTTTTTTTTTTTTTCTTGAATTGAATTGTCTCCAAATTATAAGGATGTCATACTATTGACAACATTTTTTTGGGACTATTATTTGGATCCCTAGTGCAATTTGAATGCTCTCTTAAAAAACCATCAACTTCTGTGCATGTAGTATGCACCTCAATCGATCAATTATCAGCAACAAAGACACCTAGAACTTTCTTTCTGTCTTAAATTTTATAGCCATTGCCAATGATGGTTTGTTGAATTCCTGGCTTCTTGTGTTTATTTATTTTATATGCAGTCAGAAACTTAGTTAAATCAAAGATCTATAGCCGACTCTTAAGAATTAATAGTCGGTCCCAAAATTTTAGAACCAAGGCTTTTATTGTGTTGTTAAACTTTATTTTATTTTATTTTATGTTTTATAGAAAATAGAAATTATACTCTAACATAATCTAAGAGTATGTGTATGAAGCTCTCTCCTAGAGACTTAAACTCTGGCCCTTACCTCCCACACTGCACAAGCACTTATACTTATGAAATTACTATTGCGCCAAGGATATGCGGTGGTATTGTTAAACTTTATTAATTGCAAAAGACAGTTACAATACATTAGTTACCATTGCAAGGATAAGACAAGTAGGTAAATCCCCCAGCCAAACTAATTCAACAATAGAGGACACAGCCTTATCTGCTACTTAATAAGACATAATATTTAAGAAGATTCACAAACAAAAGCAAATTCATAGAACCGCATATGGCTTGAAACTGGTCGTAAATAGCATCGAATAAATGGCCATAACTCAAAAGTAGTATAAAGTTATGTTCAGACTTAATCACTTTGACAGTGGCAATATCATCCCACTCAAAAAGCACTTCAAAGAGTTCAATATCTTGGCAAAACCTAACCACATCCACAACGGCTAAAACATATCCATCGATGCAATAACCAGTCCTTGTGCATCACGAACACTAACTCCCAAACCCATTAAGTCCTGCATCACATTGAACTTAACAGCCGAGTTTTCATTATATTTGATCATCGTAAAACGCTTTACATTGATAACAAGTTAATAACTATGCATAATCTTGCTAGTAAAAAATCCAAGTTACCCTTGAGAATTGAGATGTCGTTGTGCTTGATTTTAGTCACTTAAGTCATTGCCTTGGCTTTGATTTTGATTTAATGAATTACAAGCTCAGCAGAATCAAGTATTTGTACTCTAGTTGCAAAAGCTTGTAATCCATGACCATAACTAATTAACCTTGAACCAGCCACCATGAACCTAAATGCAATTGAGCAATTTTGAGATAGAAAATTTTGCAAATTTCTTTTCACAATTTGTTGAGGAGTTAAGTAGCAATTGGTGTAACATTCCTTTCACATTGATCTATTATTGATACTACTTTAATTATACAAACAATCACAACATGCCACCTCAACAATTGTAAAGAAAGCTGTGAATTTGGACAGAAATGAACTAGTTAAGTACTGCTTAGGAAAAAAAAATCATGGATTGATTTAAAAATGTATTTAATGGTAAAATGAAAAAAAAGAAATATAAATGACTCGACCCAATACTTCTTGAAAAGAACTAGGCTCGTATCCTGTCATATTGTCATCACAGTAGCTCCACCATAGCTGTTGAGCCTCTTATATAACAAATTAATTAACATGCCTATACTATACGTCTATACACCTCATGTGAGGGATGTAATATGAATTTGGGGAACAAAATCCTCTTTTTGAAGCGAAAAAAATATCCTTTACATCTTCATCGTTTGATATTTATATTTTTTAATAAATTTAGATTTAGAATAGGTACTTCAACCCAAACTTTTTTTTTTTTCCCTATTTTCAAATAAGTGCAATGAAATGGACCGAAATAGACTGAATTAGACTAAATGAATTGAAATGGACTGAAGGGGCTGAATTGAAGCGAATGGACCAAGTAGACCAAAATGGACCAGAATGGACTGAAGCAGACCAAATGAACAAAAATGCTACATTAATGTAATTCAACAAGAATGGACCAAAGCAGACCAAATGAATTTCTATCTTTTATATATATACATATATATATAAACCAAACTAACACCACTATTATCTCAGTGACTAAAAGCAAAAGAAAAAAATAATTAAATAATATATTTTGAAGGCTGGAAAAGAAAAGTCATCCAATGAGAAATTTTATAAAATCTCTTCTAAACCATTTTGAAACTCATCGTTTCAGTTCAGCAAAGAACAATTGGTCATTTTTTAAATTAAAAAATCAAATTTTATATAGAGATGGGTTCAAGTTACATCTGGTGTAACATTTTAGAGTTACACATTTTTTAAACCATTGGATTTAAGTAGATCTAACGGTTAAAAAAAGACTATAATTATTACAAATATTCTTATTAGAATATAATTAATTACCCTCATTTATTACCTTCTAAACCCAAAAAAAAAGTTTGACTTCTGACTCTCTCTCTCTCATTTAAGTTTCTCTCTCTCTTTCTCCTCCACCACCTCCACAGGTTGCTGGCAGATTTTTTAAAAAAAAAAAAATCCAAAATGGCGTACAAAGATTATAAAGCATACAAGTAGCAATTGAAGAAGGTTCGCACATGTTGCTCCGTTGTAGAACCCGTGGACAATTTCATAAAGACAAGTATTGCATCATGCACATTGTTGACTCATGTACCCAACATTAAAAAGGTTTGAGATTGAGACACATTTACTTTTAAAAAAAGAAGAATGTAATTTACCATTTAAAACTGCAATACATCTATATAGATTAGTTGGCGAAGAAGAAAAGCCTTATCTTCTTCACAAACAAATGCTAGACCGGGTTGACATATATTCAGGGAGAAGTTTTTTTTTTTTATTACTCTATTATATAGGAATATGATCTGTCAAAGAACTTTAGGCTGCATATTTTAATGAATTAGTGAACCAAATGCTGATTCTCAACAATGATTGAAGATAATTTCTTTTTGTCAATCTCATCAAATGATTCATCATTGATCATAATCAGAAGGGTGAGGATATTTTTATTTTTCCATATATGCAACATGACGCACAAGGGCACAGGCACAGCACTCATTAAATTTCTACTCCGGTGTCCTTTTTTTTTTTTTTTTTTCACTTGAATTTCCCACATTTCATTGTAAACTAATTCTATGGTCAACAATTGTATATTAATTTGGAATGGTTGGAATTTTGCCACAACAATGGACCTCATGAAGGTGATGCATTGCTTGAGACATTTACTTGTCGGTAGAGAGGCATGAGAGATAACTCCGACAACTTGCTCTAATTTTTTTATGATTCTCATCAAACGTTTTCTTAAGCTTTGTATGATGCCATACTTGTCTTTTATGAAAAATGTCCACGGGCTCTACAACGGAGCAATTATTTAATTACAAATAATTTTAAAAGTGATATTTTGTGCATAAATTTAATGGTGGCCGGGCCAAGTGATAAGCTAGTTACTAATTGGCAAATTTACTGGTGACCATTTTTTTAATGTTAAAACTTGTAAGTTTGTTGTTAACTTTCTCGTCTTTTTAGGCATCTTAGAGCATTCATATCCTATATCTTCCGACTATTCTATTTTACCACTTTAAAAATTACTTTATCTGTTATACTATATCATTTTACAATACACTCAACATCTCAACTTTTATTTTACAATACACCTCATTAAAATAATATAAATTACACAATAAAATAATAAACAAATTATCCATCTCTCCTCTCTCTAATTTATGTCCCTGCCTCAGTCTCACTCTCTTCACAACCAAACAACTCAATTACCACCATGCCACCACCATGCTTACCACGCCACAGCTGCCCATTGCCCACCAAAATCCCACCGGAACCAAAAACCCAAATTTAAAAATTATTAAAAAAAAATTTTTAAAAAAAAACCACATGTAAAAGCATTGGGCCCAGAAGCTCATTATCTATGTATATATTGGGCCTAAGGCCTAAGCCGAGGACTAGAAGTCGTCCGAGGATGAGTAAACATTGTCAAGGGAGTCCGTGTTAGTAGATGAAGAAGTTAGTTTTGGTCATAATGGCCCAGGAGGGTAGTCCGAGGATGAATGCCTCCTCGGCTTTGAGCCGAGGTCCGAATAGGTAATCTGCTGTCCAAGGGAGCGTTCCAGAAAGTTTTGTTGGTATGGATAAGCATTGCACAAATATATGACAATGGAAGTCCTAAAATATCTAAGGAGAAAGCTACTACCACTGCATTAAATACTCTGCAGCTAACTCTCTAGCCGCATTAATGTGGAGGTGATACCTGAACAATGGTTTTCAGCCTTACAAATATTACATAAAGACTTTAGGAAGGTACTGACGGGACAAGTATCAACGCCAACCATTTGGTCTGCACGTAAAGGATAAAGAGGAAAGGGGGAAGAGAGTATAAGAGAGGGAGGAAGCAATAAGAGAAAGAGATCGAGAAATTAAGAGAGAAAGACTGTAGCAACCAAGAATTGCATTTGTAACCAAACTTGAGATAAATATATAAGAACCAATCTCCTCGAACTATGCCGAGGACGAATTTCTTTAGTATAAACATGTCTATCTTCATTCTCTTATCATCTGAATCCACTTTAATGGTTGTTTGATTCATTAAGGTCCAGTTTTCCAACCCACTCTCTACAAATTCATTGTTTTGGGCTTTTTGAGCCTAAGTCCATCCACCTTTTAGGTTAGAAATACACATGCTAACTCTCTTGCCACGCTGGCAAGGCACAAAATTTACCTTGAGTGATCCTTGTGGAGGACTTGTGTAAACCCACTGAGGTGGAAAGGAATGTGGTTCATGTTCATCAAATAAGGGTGGGTCCTAACTGGATGGACTCTATTGTACTATTCCTTAGGGAGGATGTCTTACCTGAGGGCAAGTCCGAGGCCGACAAAATACAAAGGAAAGCTCCTCAGTTTTAGCTATCCGAGGACCAAAAGTTGTATAAGAGATCCTTTTCCAGCCCATATCTACTATGCATACACCCTAAAGCAATTGAGCTACTCCTAGAAGAATTACATGAAGGGATTTGTAGAAGCCACACGAGGGACAGATCTTTGTCTCACAGGGCCCTCACATAAGGCTATTGGTGGCAAAATATGCAAAAAGAAGCACAAGAATATGAGAAGAAGTGTGACCAATGTCAAAGATTTGCACCAAACATTCATCAACCCAGAGGAGTCCTTAATCCACTGTCCAGCCCTTGGCCTTTTACTCAATGGGGATTGGACATCGTAGGTCCTTTCCCTAAAGCAACAGGGAATAAAAGATACCTGTTGGTCGGCACAGATTACTTCATGAAGTGGGTTGAAGCTGAACCATTGACAAATATTAGGGATGCGGATGCCAAGAAATTTTTTTGGAAGAATATTGTCACTCGGTTTGGAATCCCTCGTACCCTCATCTCAGACAACGAATTGCAGTTTGATAGTAAGGCCTTCAGAAGGTATTGCTGTGACCTAGGCATAACAAATAGTTATTCAACTCCGGCATATCCACAGGGGAATGAACAAGCTGAAACTGTCAACAAGATCATAGTGGGTGGGCTTAAAAAAAAGCTGGACAATGCAAAGGAAAATTGGGTAGAAGAACTGCCAGACATCCTTTGGACATACCAAACTACACCCCGTAGGTCCACTGTTATTCCTCTAGAGACTGGATTCCCCATGCTGAGAACAAGTTCTTTCACTCCGAACAGCAATGATGGGCTATTAGAGAAGAGGTTAGACCTAATTGAAGAACGAAGAGAAAATGTCATGGTCCAATTGGCCTACTATCAACACAAGCTCAAGCAAGAGTATGATGCCAACGTAAAGTTAAGGCCAGTGGCACCTGGAGACTTGGCCTTAAGAAAGGTTTTAGAAACTGCAAAGAACCCAACATGGGAAAAATTGGGACCCAACTAGGAAGGGCCATATTGTATCACATCAGTGGCTGGAATAGATGCATATTAGCTTGAAGATCTAGAGGAAAATGCTATATCATGCCCTTGGAATGTAAATAACCTGAGAATGTATTATTATTAATAATGAAAGCTTTCTTTACCATATTTGGGTTTATTACATTGCGTGTCATACGTTCTACTATCTATCTAAGTATCAAATAGAATCTTGGTCATGTCTGGCTCCTCAGACCACATACCTTAGGTAAATTGATATCTTTTAATCATTTTTCCAAGTATTAAACAGAACCTTAGCTATGCCTAGATCCTCGGACCACATGCTTTGGGTAAATTAATACTTCCTGACATCTATCTAAGTATCAAATAGAACCTTGGCGTGTCTGGCTTCTCGGACCACATACCTTAGGTAAATTGATATCTTTTAATCATTTCTCCAAGTATTAAACAGAACCTTAGCTATGCTTAGATCCTCGGACCACATGCTTTGGATAAATTAATACTTCCTGACATCTATCTAAGTATCAAATAAAATATTGGTCATGCCTGGCTACTCGGACCACATACCTTGGGTAAATTGATATCTTTTAATCATTTCTCCAAGTATTAAACAGAGCCTTAGCTATATCTAGCTCCTCGGACTACATACTTAAGGTAAATTAGTGCTTCTTATTGATTACTTGAATTTCAAATATGATCAGCTACTCTAAACAGCAAAGATCTTCATTGCGGTAACAAGCTCAAGTGGATGCTCATGAGCATCGCTTAAAGCATTTGCAGGCATACTTGTATTTGTTTGAGGATTGATTATCCCTTTAGTCCTTTGACTCGTTTTGCTGCTGACCATATGAGATTGGATAAATTTTCTACTGCTTAGGCAAATTAATGAGAAGAGTGTTACCTCTTTACTACGTTCATTAAGTATTAGACAAGATAGAAATTATATCAACACCAGTATGAAAATCATAGGAAGAAAGAGAATATGGACAACTTTCATTAATTAAAGCCTTAAAGCAAGGTAGATTGAATACAGAAGGGGTAACACTAATTACAAACTTTGAAAATAAAAACAATAGAGTAGCCAGGACAATCTCCTGGAAGTTATTTCTTTTTTATTACAATCTTTCCTTGGGGAAGGGCTTTATTAGGCTGAGTGGATGCTACTTCTGAGGCCTCGGGGCCCTTACTTGCAAGATTAACCATGGTAGGTAGAGGAAGAGTAGCCAGGACAATCTCCATCTTTTTGGGAGCTTCTTTCTCAGTAGGAGGGTCCTAGGTGCTAGTTGGGGGCTTCGTGGAATCTGGGGCCACTCCCTGGTTAGCGCTCTTTTCCTTTTCAATAACCCCGAGCTGCTTAGCCACCTTGAAGGGTTTGTCAGAAGAGGTTAGGACTTTAGCTAGACCGTCCTTGCCTACTTTTGCCCCCTCGAGAGCAGTATCAGTGCTCAAGCTGGTTGGGTCAGATGCTCGAATGACAAAAGGGTAGTATACACTTTCTGGCTTCCTAAGTACAGAAGAAGCCTCAACCCTGGCTTGGTTGAGAGCTTCACGCCATACTTGGGAGTAGTAGTTTCTACATACCCCTGATACCTCCGTCCTAATGGACTCCTCAGTCTCTACCACTCCTATATCGTACCCTTGCTGCTTGGCCTCATCCCTAGCTTTCTCTACCTCCTTCTTGTCCTTCTCTGCCTGGTCCTTAGCCTTTTGGACCTTCTTCAATGTTTTCTTCAAAGCAACGATCTGCTCTTTAGAGGCAGCAAGTTAATCTTTGGCGTTGCAAAGAAGCATCCGTTGGCCTTTGGCTTGCCTCTCAACATTATCCAAGGTGGCGGCAACACTTTTCCTTTCTTTCTCTGCCTCGATTAGCTTAGCCTTCAGATCCTGGTTGCTCTTCTTAGCCACATGGAAGGTGTCCACAGTAGCAATTCGCCTCCCCTCCTCTTCCTTCATCATGCGATGGGAACTGTTTACTATCTCTTCGGCCCTAAAAGTGGCTTGAATGGCCTAGAAAGAAGAAGGTACACAGTTTAAAAAAAAAAAAAAAAAAAAAAAAAAAAAAAAACATAACTTACCATGGCCAGATCCCTCTTCAAGCCCAGGAAGACCTTATGCTTTCTCATCGATCTGAGGTCAACCATATCCTTGGGTAAGAGCAGGGTTTGGTCCACAGCATTGGCTACATACCCAGCCATGACCCCCTAGAAGTCTCAAATGGAGGCATCGCAGGGAAGAGGAGCTCCATCTAGCTCCAAAGGTGGGGCCCAGGCTGGGGCTGCAACTCGGTGCTCACCCCTCCTCTCTCCCTCATGGACCAGCTTTGTCTGCATGCCCTTGGGTTGCTTAGCCCCTCTCTAAGGCTCATCCTCCGGGGAGGGATGGGTTCTTCCCGTTTTCATCACCTCTTTACCCTTCTGATCCCTCTTCCTTTTGTGGTTGGCAGGATCAGCTAGGGTGGGTGGAGGGGGTGGTGGCGTAGGAAGCTTTGTCTGAGGTGCCTTCCCACTAGGTTGGGACTCTAGAAACTCCTAGAATGATGATCTTTGCTTGCGCTGAATCCCCATTTCTTCAGGGATAGAGATGTCTTCTGGGGAGTTGTCTGCTTGAACCCGAAGAGGATGGTAAGGGTCGCCGACTTGAGGCTCTGGAGATAATGGCTGGTCAAAGATACCAAATTCGTCTTCAGAGTTGGTCACCTCAACCACTTCTTTGTCTTCTTTCTCCTCCTCCTCCTTGGTGGTTGGTTGTGATGAGGTTGCCTCTTCAGCAGTGCACTAGAAGGGTAGTGCTACCCTTGGTATGCCCTCCAGGATAAGGGTGGTGGCTAATGTGCATTCTGGAACTAAGCCAGTAATTAGGAAGCCGGGGGCAACGACACTGATTCGTTGCAGCCGAGGATCCCTAGCCTTGATAACGCACTTCAGAGCCTAGAAGGTCTTGGCAATTAGAATGTAATCCAAGATCAAGTGGGCAGCCCTTAGTTATCAGTCCGTGTGGACAAACACCTCGGCTTTTAGGATTTTGTCCAAGCTTTGCTGGTTCATGAGATTGATATTGGGAACGGCAGGTCTCTTATCTACAAAACCGTCAAGAGAAACAAAAAACATCATTAGCAAAGGACAACTCAACTCAAATGAATTTTCAGGTACAAACACAAACAAAGGATAAAGAAAATGAAGCAGCTTAGAAATTGTAAACCTAGACCTAGAGCCCCACCTGGTTGCCCCTCTCTTGTCGAACAGGGGAGGCCATCATGCCACTCTCCTGATACGATCAAGAAATCCTTGTTTAGGCCTTTATTGGAATCGGGGAGGCATTGGATAAGTCTGACCTCGGGGTACCTAGATTTTAGGTAATACCCCTGCCCCTTTAAGTGATGAAGGTTGTAAACCCAATTGACGTCATGGTGTGTGAGGTTTTAGCCCATTCTCTCATTAAGGGCATCTACATTACCTAAGATTCTAAACATATTGGGTGCGCACTGGGTAGGAGCTAACCTATGGGCTCTAAGGTAGTCCCTAGTAACTGTACCCATGGGAATTCTCATCCCTCCTTCTATAAAGGCAATCATTGGGATTACAACTTCTCCCTCTTGCCTATCTTCGTGCCATTGCCCCTCTTTATAGTACCTTATGGCTACTCCTAGAGGAATCCTATACTGAGCCCTAAAGTTCTCTAAACCCTCCTCAGAATCTACTAAAGGGGCGAATCTACCCAACCTTAAGGAAAGTTTGTAGGAATTAAGAAGATAAAGAGAAGGAAGAAGAGCCGAGGAGGAAAAGACACAAAGAAAAGAAGAGTGTATAGAGAAATAAAGAGTAAAGGTTTAGGAAGACTTACAGAAAGAATAAAATTTTCCTCGGACAGGCTTTTGGTATTTGTAAGAGTACAAGTGAGTTAGGAAGGTTTGCAAGTTCAAAGTATGTGCGCTAAAACAAAATGAATGCTAAAGTGAGATGAGTGATTGATTTGAGTGGTATTTATACCAAGGAGGGAGTTAGAAGCGGGAAAATTCCCACTCGGTTCCCAACAAAATCCTCAACCATTGGATTTACATCACGCCGTAGAACGTGGGGGACAGGGAGCCGTAAAAATTTAATGAAGACGCGTCTCGAATGCTAAAGCACCAGGAGTGTGCCTTGGGCAATTAAAAAAGGCGTCTTCGCAGTCAAATGTGGGATGCAATGAGCACAGAGCAACTACAGTGACATCGAAATCCTCCTTTCTTCTTGAAGAGCTAGAAAGAAGAATCTCGAGGGGCTATTGTAGGAGCATTGGGCCCAGGAACTCATTATCTATGTATATATAGGGCCTAAGGCCCAAGCTAAGGACTAAAGGTCATCTGAGGATGAGTAAACATTGTCAAGGGAGTCCATGTTAGTAGATGAAGAAGTTAGTTTTGGTCATAATGGCCCAGGAGGGTGGTCCGAGGATGAATGCCTCCTCGGCTAATCAAAGCCAAGGTCTGAATAGGTAGTCTGCCGTCCAGGGGAATGTTCTAGAAAGTTCTGTTAGTACAGATAAGCATTACAAAAATATATGATAGGGGGGAGTCTTAAAATATTTAAGGAGAAAGCTGCTACCACCGCATTAAATACTCTGCAGCTAACTCTCTGGCCGCATTAATATGGAAGTGATACCTAAACAGTGGTTTTTAGCCTTATAACTATTACATAAAGATTTTAGGAATTTGCTAATGAGACAAGTATCAACACCAACCATCTGGCCTACATGTGAAGGATAAAGAGGAAAGGGGGAAGGGAGTATAAGAGAGGGAGGAAGCAATGAGAGAAAGGGATCGAGAAATAAGAGAGAAAGACTGTGGCAATCAAGAATTGCATTTGTAACCAAACTTGAGATAAATATATAAGAACCGACCTCCTCGAACTGTGCCGAGGATGATTTTCTTTAGTATAAACTTGTCTATTTTCATTCTCTTGTCATCTGAATCCACTTTAGTGGTTGTTTGATTCATTAAGGTCCAGTTTTCCAACCCACTCTCTACAAATTCATTGTTTTGGGCTTTTTGGGTCTAAGTCCATCCACCTTTTGGGCTAGGGACTCAAATCTAGTCCTTGCACCACCAAAACCAAGCAAACCCATTAAAAAAAAAAAAAAAAACCAATGCCACCATGAATTACACCTTGGACCATTGAGAGCTTGATCCTTTTGAGGCCTTGTCTTCATTTGCCTTGAAGCTTCCATAGGTTTAACCGCTCCAATTCCCTAATAATAAATTTCAAAAATAAAAAAAATAAATAAAAAGGAAAGAAAGAAAGGACAAGAAAAGGCCATCAATTTATGATCAAAACAAAGTATTTGTCACTGAAAAAGAAAGACAAAAAAAAAACCCAGAGCGTGAGGGAGAACCCAGACCGTGAGAGAGAGGCCAGACGTTTTGGAGAAACCCAGAAAGAGAGAGAGAAGATGAGACAAATGAAGAGACAAAGAGGTAGATATGTTATGTAGGAATAAAAAATTATTATTTAGTTTTATAATTGTGCTACGGTACCGTCACACGTACTGTGGCACAATAGTAAATTGTTTTAGGATGCAAGACCGGATAATAAGATGTTTTTGTGTTTTGATGGTAAAATATATCTAGGCATATAGCAGTGCAGGTGTGAATGCTCTTACAGTTACAAAAAGCCACTGGTCCTGATTGGATGGAATTTATGGAAAATTTGAACTGAAATTTGATAGAATTTGTAACAAATAGTCAAATACAGCTAGGGAGAGAGAGAGATTAAACATGATACACAACTTAGTATTCTTTCACTGCCATGCAAAAACAAACTTAGCATTTAGTAACCTCCTTTAACAAAAAGCTTAAGTTTATTTTCCTAATTATCACCTAGGCCTAATTTATAAAACCATGCATTCCCTGAGTTCATTTTCACTCAGTTTACATTACAAGCTTAAAAATATTGAAATATGAAAGCTCAAAAATGTGTTAAAACAAAAGAACTTGTTTAGACCCCCAATTAAAAATTACGGCTAGATTACTTTTGCTCTAACTTATCTAAGTGCGGAAACAAGAGTAAATGAAGCGCAATTAACCAATACTTTTCTAGTGCATAAACATGAACAACAAACAATAAAAGTAAAGCACAAGAGTAAGGAAGAGAGATGCAAATACAAGATAACATGCCGATGTGTTATCGAAGAGGAAATAGAAGAACTCGGCAAAAAACCTCTCCGCCGCCCTCCAAGCGGTAAATCGATCCACTAGACAATAAGTTGAGATACACAAATAGCAAGAGACCCTCCAAGCCTAATCTACCCAATGTACCTAAGCCCTCCAAGCTCCTACTCCAACAAAGCTTCTCGGAACCGTGTTTTGTCTAGCTTTTCGAATCCTGCAATACGCCTAATTGCATCTGTCAAGCCTCACTGGCTTCTTTTGGCAAATCTCCAAAACTTCCCAAGCTCCAAAACACTCTCTACACTCTGAATAGGTGTGGGTTGTATTTGGGTACAAATCTCCTCTCAATGTATGACAATAGGAGAGGGAAGGAAAAGAGGCTAGAATGATTTCTCACTAAGGATAAGTAGCTCTCTCTCTCTAAAAGATGGGTGTGTGTGTTGTAGAAAACCTATCTAAAGTTTTTCTCTCTGAATGGCCTCCTTTCAATTTCTGTGGGTGATGAGGGTATATAAAGTATGGGTGAAGGGTAAGAAAGTCACACTTAAAAATCCTCCAAGTAGAGAGTCTCGTAGGTATTTCGCGGGAAGGTCTTACCCGTGAAATTGACAGCCTGGCACTACTCTTCAGCTTCCAGTCATGTGCTTCTCACATGCCCTTTTCATGGAAACCCTTCTCGTGAACTTCAAGTGAGCTAGTCGCGAAATGCACTGATCTTCATTTCATGCTCGATTCTTCACCAACTTAATACTAAACCCAATACAATAAAATTCCACAAAATACAAGGAACAAAATTAAAGTAATTACAACACTTTTTGTCATGAAATAAAGCGAACATAAAACATAGTTGTAAATCATAACTTTACAAAATACATACCTTTCTCCAAATGGAACTCCCTGAAGAGATTGTCACAGATATTCTCTCTAGGCTACCCATGAAAACAATATTGAGATTCATGTGTGTACGCAAATCATATATGGTAAGTTTTTATCAAAAACCCTCAATTCGTCACCTTGCACATCAAACAATCAACTAAGAACAACAGCTATCTTGCAGTTCTCCGCCAATGCCGCAACCTCATCATGCCAACATGTTACATTTCTTTGATGTGTCATGTAACATATAAGGTACTACACAATATTAGTGTTCCAATATTTGAGATGAACCAGAAATTTTAGTAAGCAAGAAACAAAACTGCACAGGCAAAGAAAGAGCCTCGTCTCTAATAATAGAAACAAAACAAGGAGACCCTAACCCCACATCAAAAGAGCCAAAGTAGTTGTTTGACAAGACCACTGGCTAAAACATGAGCAGCAACATTTGCTTCTCTAGCCACCCAACTGAATCTACAATTAGAGAAATTCAATTTTAAGGCTAAAACATTAGAGCAGATAGTTCTTATTCTCCAAGGAACATCTCGGTTAGGATATCTCAGCGCATCAATGTAGGACTTTGAGTCACTCTCGATGAAAATGGAGTCAACATCCAAGTTTGCTGCCAAGTTAAAGGCCCAGTTTATAGCTTCAACCTCTGCTTGGAGAGGGAGTGTGGTGTTCACTCTTTCTCTCCAATCTCTAGCTACAGCTGCAATGGATGAACTCTCAATGTTGCAAGCAGCATCTACGTTGATCTTAATAGTGTCCCTATTCGATTTAGGCCAAGCTGATTGGATCCTATGGAACCAACCTTTAGAATTGTAGGTTCTTGTAGAGGCTTGCTTTGTTTTATAGTGCATTACATTCTGGCTCAACATGTTATCTACTAAACCCTGCTACTGAAGAATTATAAGGACTCCCAAAACACCGACAACAGTCGCGGAATAGTCCGATGGCCGGCGACTCTAATGGAAAGAACTTCAAACAAAAACTGGGTGAGTCAAGAAATTCGAAGGAGCTTAGAATTTCAAATTTTTCGGATCATATTCGAATTTCAAACTTAGAACGGGATAGAGGTGTATCTGAGAACACAACTTCAACTAACCTTATTCCCTCAATAATTCAAGTTTTGAAATCACAGGATTATCGGCCAGGAAGTAGTGTGGTGGATTTCAACAGTTCTAGGCACCAACTTTCTGATAAGCTTGATCCTATTTCTAAGGAGTGTAGTTTCAATACAACTCTTCCAGCAACTAAGAATTTAGGTAGGAGCCAATCTATGAATACAAATCAACAGCTGGTGAGTGCTAAGGAGAAGGCAACGGAAAATACAAATTTAAATGGGGAAAATTTCAATGGAGATATAGAGATCGATTTTATTCCAAACGAATGTGAGGATTTACCAGGCCAGAAAAAATCTTCTCTTCGGTCTTGGAAATGCATTTTACAGAGTTCCAATAATCAAGCTTCAATTGATGACTCACCTAATCTTCCATGCTTGGCAAAACGTACATCTTCAGAGTATTCTTCTCTGGATTCCCATGTTCACAAGAAGCAAATTTTTAGTACGGATAGCTTGAGTATACCTCATTCTATTGCTGGGGATACTCCTTCAGCCTCTCCTCCACCATGATAATTTTAAGTCTTAACTGTCGAGGGCTTGGGATCCTAGAAACAGTTTAAGAACTTTGTTGTTTGGCAAATAAAGAAAGTCCCAAGGTTTCTTTTTCTGTGTGAAACTCGCTTGGACATGGACGGGTTTCACAAACTGAAGAGGAAATTGGATGTGAGGAATGGTTTTCGCAGTGTCAAGGATTGGTTTGGGCGGTGGTTTGTCTCTTATCTAACGAGATAATGTGGAGGTAGATGTTCAAACATCTTCACCACATCATATTGATGCTCTGGCAAAGCAGGAGGGTGTTGTTTGGCGCCCTACTAGATTTTATGGACATTTAGAAACTTCAAGAAGAGGGGAATCATGGGATTTAATGAGACAACTTCCATGTCTCTCTCTCTCTTCCCTGGTGCAACAGACGGGTTGAAGGGAACTTGGTTTATGCAAGGTTGGTTCGTGGATTTTATAATCGAGAGTGGCTTGAGCTTTTTCTATATTCCAGATTATCTCATATCCCGTTTGGGTTTTCTGATCACATGGCATTAATGGTGAAAGTTCAAGTTGGTTCTGAAATAAAAACTGTCAAAAACACAGATTTAAACGTTCTACATAAACCATGGATTTGTGGACTTGGGCTGATGCTTATGGACTAAAGTTTGTGGAAGTGCAACAAAGGAATATTCAAGTTACTAAACTCCAGACAGCTAGGTGGCAGCTCCAAATTTTTAATTCAATTCACAAACTCGACTTGGCAATTTCTCAGTCAAAAAGAGCAATACTGTGGCCTTTGGTTTTCTGATAAGGAACAATAAAGGTTGAAGTCTTAGCAGCATCATGTCATCGTGTTCAGAAAAATTTACTCTCTTTGCACACAGCGAAGGGCAATGCGATTGGCGTTGTTGTTTTGTCAAAGTACCAGCTTCTCAATGGTGATCGTGGAATGCAATTTTGCTAAACTGGTGGATCTCTTGAATTCGGACAAAGTTTTCTCTTTAGAAGCTGCTAGGATCATTGAGGACATTAGCTTAATTAGAGATTTTTTTTTCTTTTTTCTCTTGATATATAGTACACCATTACAATATAATCGTGCTGTCTTAGTTTTGGCTAGTGCCGCAAAAGAGGGTGAGGAGGCCATTGTTTCAGTTAGAAGAATGCCCTTCTTTTCTATTCCCTATTATACAACATGATTTCCTTAAATAAAGTCTACTATTTTTTCCTCTTAAAAAAAAAATTGATATGAATCATGTTACACGTAAACATTATATTTTTTAAGGAATATAACATAAATAAAGAAGGAAATGATTGCGTGGAATTTATAAGTGTTAATCCTAAGCTCACCTAAAAAAGAGGAATACTCTAAACTCTAAACTCTAAATCACATTTCATATGTAAATGTTACTGCAATAAATTATAAATTAAAGAGTCAGCACTATGCTGCCATGCTATTCATCCAAAACTAATAATTTAATAATAAACCTACCAAACACCATATATAATCGCATGGTTTTAACATTTTTAGACTGATAAAAAGACAAAGAATGCATTTGAGGTTATGCTATGCAACTACCCTGATTAGAACCAGACTGTAATCGAAAGAGGCAAAACAAATTCAAATGTGCTAAATAAATACTCCCTCCTTTCTAATTAGGGATGGCAATGGGGTGGGGCGGGTCCAAAGGATGGGGTCTTCATTCCCACACAGCAAGATTTTGTCTTGCTCCATCCCCGCCCTGCCCCGCATGATAGAGAAAAAAATTTTGCCCCATCCCCACCCCTTAGGGCCCAGCGAAGCCCCACCCCACCCCGTAAAACTCTATTTTTTGTTCATTTACCCTACAACTAGTACAAATTTTTTAATGAAACCTATTTCATTAATAAAAATATACTTGAAATTACAACTAAATTTATCCCATCAAATCAAATTAATTTTTAGAAAAAATTGAATAATATATCCAAGCGTTTAACAAGACAATCATAAAGAAAATTTAAAAAAAAAAAACTCATAATATAACACATAATAAAATAAAGGCAAAGAACCACATTGGATATAATAAAATAAGCTAATATTAATATGTTTTTTTAAATAATAGAGTTTTTGGGTATGAAAAAATTATAATTATAACCCTTAGCAACGTGGGACAGAGCGGGGACGGGAAGGGGCAGGGTAGGGTGGGTCTTAAAAGTCTAAACTCATCCTCGCCCCGTGGTACGGGACTAAAATCTTGCCTCATTCCTGCCCCACCACCTTTACGGGGCTGGGAAAACCCGCACGGGAAGAAGTGGGGAGGGGCGGGTTAAGCGAGAAGGGGAAAAATTGTCATTCCTAGTTCTAATTTGATGGTCCTCTATTCTATTTTGGGTTGTCCTAAAATGAAATCTTCTTTCTAAAATTAATTAATAAAATTTTAATATTATCCTTTACTTTATTTAAAAAGTTAATGTTTTTTTTTTTAAATAGGACAAACAAATTGAGATGGAAGAAGTATATATAATTGTTAATTGGTGTATTTTAATCTAATGATAATAATATGAGGTTTCCAAAATCACCGTCATATATTGTTTTGGTTTTAGAACCATTTCAACATCTTACAAAGTCCTTTTTATTTTTATTTTTTTTTTAATTTTGATATGAACCGGTGTAAACCATGTTGCACAATGATAAACATATTATATTTTTTAAAGTATATAATATAAATAAAGAAGAAAATGATTGGATGGAGTTTATAAGTGTTCCAAGCTCACCTAAAAATGGAATACTACTCTAAAGTCTAAATCACATTTCATATGTAAATATTACTGCAATAAATTATAAATTTGAGTCAGTATTACACTTCCATGCTATTATTCCAAAACTAATAATTTAATAGACAAAGTTTAGCTACAAAATTGATTGTAACCTAAAATTACAACCTTACTCAATATCATTAACAATACTACATATTTTGAAAATCTAACTGTTGGATTGCATATTCTTTACACTCTTAATACATGTTAAATTTTGTGACAATCGGATAATATTTACTATATGATCTATAAAATTATATTTTATGCATAATTTTAAACTACAAAAACTTGCAATTTAAACAATTTATTGATAACATAGCTATTAATCTTTAATTTTCTAGAAATTTTGCAAGCATGGAGACTATAAGAATAAGATATAATCCAACGGTGGATTTGTCAAAATTCACCTCCAATAAAAAGATATTAAGTAAGGTATAAAAACTTGCAATTTAAACAATTTATTGATGACATAGCTATTGATCTTTAATTTTCTAGAAATTTTGCAAGCATGGAGACTATAAGAATAAGATATAATCCAACGGTGGATTTGTCAAAATTCACCTCTAATAAAAAGATATTGAGTAAGGTATAAAAACTTGCAATTTAAACAATTTATTGATGATATAACTATTGATCTTTAATTTTATAGAAATTTTGCAAACATGGAGACTATAAGAATAAGATATAATCCAACGGTAGATTTTTCAAAATTCACCTCCAATAAAAAGATATTGAGTAAGGTTATAACCTTAGATTACAACTAATTTTGTAACTAAATTTTGTCCTAATTTAATATAAACAAACCTTCACCTACCAAACACCATATATAAACGCATGGATTTAAACTTTTTTAGACTGATAAGCATTGAGGTTATGCTATGCAACTACCCTGATTAGAACCAGACTGGAATTGAAAGAGGCAAAGCAAATGTGCTAAACAAATATATATATATATATATATATATAATTGTTAATTGGTGTATTTTAATCTAATAATAATATAAGGATTCCAAATCACCGTCCTATATTGTTTTGGTTTTAGAACCATTTAAAAATCGTACAAGGCCCTTCTTTTCATTTATTAATTTAAACTTACAATATAATTAGGTAGGCTAGCTTGTTGGTTTCAGTTTCTTTCAGGTTGATAATTAAATTTCCTAACATTAATATTATAATTGGGATATGTTAATATCAGTCTATAGCCTAAATTGAATTTGTCAGAACCGACACTTTGCCAAATGTATCTTCGATGACACAGTGTCTATAGTAACATGCCAAGAATTCTATTAAACTCGTGGGTTCACTTGGCCCCTCCTCAGTTCAATTCACTTAGAATGTTTTTTAAAAGTTATACATGATCAATTGTAAAGGTAATACAGCTCTCTTCCATTAAATAAAATAATACAGCAAGTCTCATTTCCTTCTCCCTTGTGTGTGTTTGTTTCTCAAAAGAAAAAAAAAAATACAGCAAGCATCAAGCATTTAATTATGCCGCATGCCATTTTTTTTAAGCAAATAAAATTAAGTTCAAAATTATAGAGTCTCCTTGAAATGGCAGGATATATAGAGTGGGTATTGTAATATTAATTTTTTATTATTCATAATCTATCGTTTATTCCTATATTTTCGGTTAAAAATTATATCTAGTGAAATGTTGATAAAAATTATAGCAATAAATGATTTTACTACAAACTAACATTATCTCAACCCAACCAATAGAAATTTTTCTATGTTTATAATGTATATTCAAAAAAAAAAAAAATTTATAAGAATGTATATTCAATTGAAACCTATACTTGTTGTAAAATGTCGTAAAATTTTTTTGGGCTTAGAATTACTTTTTCTTTTTTTATGGGATAGAACTACACTATTTTTTAAAACTAGAAGCAGCTTAATCAATTTTTATATTTTTGTTTATAAATGATAATTAATTTTTTCTTATCAGTGGTCCACTGCTGACAATAATTAGCAAACATGTTACATTGTCGTTATCATTTTAGTTGGGTCCGACTACACTGCACATTTTTAGTCCCTTATTTTTTGTGGTGGCCGGCAATAAAGATGAGACATGGGGTCTAACTTGGGAGCAAATTTTAAATAGGAGGCTTGATATTAATACCATATTTGGTGTAAAAGATGATACGGAAGATTGAAGAGATTGGATCACTTTTATCTTCTCCTTAGCCTTTGGTGTTTGATTATTTGTTGAATTAGTGTCATTTTTATTTTTTAACTTACATCTTACAGTTCTACTTTACAGGCGTATAATTCTTGTACCTCATATTAAAAAATTAATAAATTCTTATACCAAATCTTGCCTCAATTTTACGAAAAAAAATCGACGTGATAAAGCAACTTTCACTAGATGGATTTTCCAATCCAACCACTTGTAAGTTGTGAGATCTTAACCCGTGTATGAAAAAGTTTCAATTGATATGATAATTTTAGTGCTAAGCTTTAATGAAATCACAAGAAAACTGTGGAACATGACTGTATATCTTTTTTTTTATCCCAAAAAACAAATCTTTTCATAGGTAGCCATTTTTCATTTATGTGAAGTAGCCATTTAATATAGGTGTACTGGTTAAAGAACCTTTTTTTTTTTTTCATATTGCCTTTTTTAATCTTCTCAAAAAAAATATATATATATATATATATATTGCCTCTTTTAATCTTCTCAAAAAAAAATATATATATATATATATATATATTGCCTCTTTTAACTTGTTATTTTAAATTAGTCATATCTTTAGTGAGAGAAGTAGGTTATAAAGCCATTAATCCTAAAAATAAAAATAAAATTTTGATAATAGTTGGTGAATAGTGAGGTCCAATTAAACTGTAGTGGTGAAAACAAAGGAGTGACCACACTTATAATTATCTAGCATAAAAATAAGGCAATTGGAGACTAATCTTAGTTGGGATTACACAATATATCCACCGCCAAAAGGGAGTGATAACCATTAATCATAAGTCAGGTTCTCAATCATTGTTATCACTATTAGTGACATCCACTAATGGTGGCCTACCTTGCGGCATAATTAATTGGTTATAATTGGAGATACCTTTACATGCACTAAAATGCTCAAAGCCCCGGCCCATGGACATTTAAATAAGTTGTCGTGCTGGAAGGCACGCGTTTGGATTAGCCTTTTCAACTAATTTTTATTTATTTATTTGCTAAAAATTGACCAAGGTCACCAAACTATAATTATACTTTTATATTTAAAAAATCCTTTAAAAAAAACTATACATAATTAAATAAACTAATGTTTCTCAACAAATAAAAAAAAAAACTAACAATTTGTGGGTTTTATGATTTATTTTTTATATATAAATTTGATAATTACAAATAAGGGGAAGAAAATTTGAACTCTAAAGTCTTAATAATACTAAAAAGTGTTAGATAAACTACCAGCTCTTGATGATAAATTCTAATTAGTAATTAACTTAATGAGTAAAACTTCATCTCTTAGAATTAGTATAACTTTGAATCTCACCTATAACCCAAAAAAAAAATCATTGATATGCTAATTTGATAATATTTTAACTTGAAGATAAAGAATAATTATTTGTCATTATCATCAATTAAATACTAACATTTATTATTAAAAAATATAATAATCTATAAAGTATAAATCCCCTTCCAAAAAAAAAAAAATAATTGCATATCTTCAAATGAAAATACAAGCACCTTAATATCATTTTGCGCATGCCAATTTGCAAATGCAAAGAAGAGGAAAAAGAATCCTTCAAAAAAAAAAAAAAAAAAAGAAGAAGAAGAAGAAGAAGAGGAGAGAGAGAGAGAGTTATCGGTGGGTCCCACTTCACCACATAGAAGACAAGAATATTTTTGCTTTCCCTACTCAAGGAAACTGCGGTGGAGTGCACTGCCGACACAATCTTTCATCTAAAGCTTCTGTTTATGAAGTGTGAGAGGAGAGAGAGAGTCAGAGAAAGAGAGTTGCAAAAAAAGGAAACACAACTAACAATTTAGCTTCCATGAGAGAGAGAGAGAGAGGGAGGTCCTTGTTGGAATAAATAAAGAAGCAACCTTTGCTCTTCTTTATTATATTATTTCTGAGGCAAAAGTGAGCAGAAAAGAGACATGGCAGAGAGAAGGAATTGTAAACTCCATGAGACAAGCTGATCCATCTATGTTCAGTGTATCTTCTTCGTACCACACGCTTAGGTAGAAGAAGGTGCCACATAACACAGGTCTGTTGAGACTCTTCCTTTGGATCTGTAAGCTTTATATATATGTAGGCATCATTTCCTTCCCAGATTTGAGCTTGACATTGTGTTTACTGAATTGGGTTTTGATGGAACAATGTTTGTTGTTCCTGTTGTTTTGATTGGAAATGGTGGGCTTTGCTTATTTTCTTGATTCTCTTTGTTTCTCATCTGGGTTTTGCCTGTTTTGTACTTTTGTTCCTTTCACTTTTGTGTGTTTGTGTGTGTTATGGCTTGGAATTATTAGAAATGCTTGCTGGATACACTTATTTGGGAGAGCTTTTGATTAGTAGAGTCAATTTTCGGTACTTGGTCAGTTTATTTAGTTGAAAGTTGCCATCTTTATTAGGAAGTTTTTTGGTAATCTTTCATGGTTTGGATAGAAGTGAAGTAGGCCATTCAGATCTGGGCTTGAATGGTAGAGAGAGATTAATGTGGTGTGAAACAGTAAAACTAGGCTTGGCTTCCATATGGAAATTGGTTCTGTGAAAGTTTTTGTAAAGAGGGGGTTTGTTCCATGGCTTTCCTCCTAACAAGCTTGTGAGAGTTGATTTTTATATTGAAGTACAATGAATTAATTGACTAGAAATTACATAGATATGATAAAAACTTAGAATCAGTTTGCTATAGAATGACATTAATAGAAAGGCGACCCTGAATGAGTTAGATACAATGTTTGAGCCATAAACATGGAACCAAGTCTAAGATTTGAATGTTTCTCAGTAGCTGATTTACTTTCATTGAGGGAAAAAAGTTAGTTTTTGAAACTTGAAATCAAGGAACAATGATAGAAAGGACCTTGAGAAAGACAAAGAATTTGAGTGAAAGCAATGCATATCAGGACAAGTGGAATGTGAAGCGGTAGGATGAATGTTATTCTGGATTAGTTTTGAAAATTTTTGTACATTATGGGACCATATGATGTTTGATATGCATTGTCCTATTATTGATGACAATAATATCGAGCTCTTTCCTAAAATAATGCATTTTGAGAAACATGTTTTCCACAATGACGTTGGTTGAAACTAATGCAGTTTGTGCCCCGTAGAACCACTCTCTATCTCATCCAATTGACATTTTGATCACCCTCTTTGCACATGTTGGTTGCCTATTGTCTTTAAGCATATTGTTTTCAGAGCTTTAAAAGCAATACTTTTTATGATGAGTTTACAAAATTTTTAAAGCATTCAAAGAAAACTTTGTTCATAAGAGTTTCAAAAGCGTTATTTCAAACAGCACCTTGAGTCTGTTTAGAATTTTTAAATGAAATGGATGAAATTTCTTGGAATATTAGAGCCAACATTCATCATATTATCCATCGGTGTCTTGGAACCTGGACAGGACTGGGCATTTATATGGTTTGAAATGGTTGTGGCCCTTACCTGCTGAGTTGATGGCCAGTCTTGGGACCAAAACAGGCTTATATATAACATATTAACATCACAATTTATTTCATTCGTTTATAGCATCATGATAGAGCTAATTAGTTTTTGCTGATATTATTATGACAATATACTAAATTACGACAATATTGTTTAGTCTTACATTTTCCAGCAAGATAGTTGCATTGAGTGCTTTTTGGCTATGATTTGGCTTATCGATATCCATCATTGCTGTGCAGTTTGGAGATGGGAACGTTGGCGCTTAATGCTGAGAATGTAGACTCAGATATTTTCCTCTCGCTGGGGCTTAAAGAGTTGAGAAAAGGAGTTCCAACAATTCCTCGGGTTTTGTCACTTCTCTCATCACTACTTGAGAGATCTGTTCAGAAGAATGAGGTGCTTTTGGAGGAAACACAAATTAAAGATGTTATCACAATATTCCATGGTTTGAGAGAACCCACTCTCAGCATTCGGCAGTATATTGATCGAATCTTCAAGTACTCTGGCTGCAGCCCATCCTGCTTTGTTGTTGCACACATTTATGTGGACAGATTCCTTCAGAGTACGGAGGTTAATTTAACGTCACTTAATGTTCACCGGCTTCTGATAACAAGTATAATGCTTGCAGCAAAATTTATTGATGATGCGTAAGTACTGACCCAAATAGATAGTTGTACATTTGATTTGACTCTCATGTCTTAAGTTGGCGATAAAATCATCAAGACTGATCATTTAAGTAGAAGTTCATCAACTAGGGAAGTAATTATTATAGACTGGCAAAAAGATGGTGTTCATGCTTCCCATTAAGGGAATCCAAGTATAATGAATCTGTGTCGGAAATATAAGCCATTTGCTCCAATAGCTCTATAAGTTGATCAGAAAATGAACTAGAGGAAGATTTTGTGCCTTTATATTGTGTTTATTTTTTCTTTGTATCCTCTGTCAGCTTACTTTTGGTTCAAACTTTTGAAATAAATCTTTTACATTATTCTGCAGATTCTTCAACAATGCATATTATGCAAAAGTGGGAGGAGTAAGCACGGCAGAGTTGAATAGGTTGGAGATGAAGTTTTTGTTTAGTATAGATTTCAGACTTCAGGTAAGTGTAGAAATGTTTGGAAAGTATTGTTCACAACTGGAAAAGGAAAGCTCAGAAGGGCTCCAGATTGAGCGGCCATTCAAAGCCTGTGGAATTAAAGAGAGTTGGTCAAAAACAAACAAAGATGATTCAACTTGTGCTCCCACAGTTGCAAGATGAAAATGTGGAATCATCAATCATCTCAATGTATCATTAAGAACCCACGAATTGCTGAAATACAATTATCTTAGAAAATATTGATTGTTGAATATGAACAATTGTGTTAGTGACAGCATTGCTTGTTTGCTTACTTCTTTCAAATGTTGTAGTTGGGTAGAGATTTGCAATAGGTTTTACCTTGTTTCTATTCATTCTGTGCTTATTCTCAAAGCACCCAATATCCTCGCAGGTTAAGCAATTTTATGGTGAAGAGAAGAGATTGCATGAGTTTCACAATTTCAGCTGCTAGCAACTATGGGTCATATGAACAAAAATATGATGTATTCTTCAATTTTTTTATTGATAGTTACAATAATGGAGTGTGGGGATTTGTACCACAAATGCCTCCGATGAAAACACCATGAGTTGTCACTTGAGTTATAATTCTTGTAATTGGTTCAAAACTATAGAAAATATTTTTGCCAATAAACAGAATATCCAAATGAACCGAGTATAGGTGCACTGTAATGACATTTAAGATTATATTTTATTGTTGATTCTTGGCAAGACCTCCCGTTCAACGATAGAAGCATCTTAGTCCCAGTAGTACGTTTCTTACATCACTTCTTTGATAAATCTTAAGTACTTTTTTTTAAGGGTCTAAATATCTCTGAAGCACTGAGTAGACCCTCTTTGGAGATCAGTGCAATAAGTATTATCCACATCCATGATCCACCACAAAACAATCTGTATGCTATTGGACTCTCAAATAATTAAAGTAAAACATGATCCTTCTAGCTTCAACCACCATTCTACTAACCCCTTTTAGACTATCTGTGACATTCATCTATTTAAACGTTGTATTTATTGTTGTTACTCTCATGTTAAGTTATATTAATATAGCATTTCGGTCCTCTTCAGTCCATTTTGATCCACTTGGTCCATTCAATCCACTTCAGGCCACTTCAGTCCATTTCAATTCACTTTGATCTATTTCGGTGCATTTACTTAATAATGTGAAAAGATAGATTTGGGTTGAAAGTACATATTCTAAATCCGAAATCATTAAAATATATATATAGATCTCAAACTCGTTCCAAATTCTATTAAAATTTAGCAATTTAATCTCAAATTTGTTCCATATATATTGAATGAATCCAAACTCATTTTAAACCCATCTATTTATTTATTTTATTTTTCTTAAAAAGAGACAGCTTAACCTTATTTATTGTTTAGTTCTAAAACACAATTGGATCACGTTTAAACATTAGAGCCACTATATTTAGTCCTGGAGTCTAGCACTTATTAAGTAATATTAATCTATAAATATTTGTTGAACATTCTGTTATTTTGTTTAGAAATTACTATTACCATTAGTAATATTTAAACTACATAATAATATTAATAATCCCCAAAAAAAAAATCAGATTATACCTCAAGACCGAAAGAGATAAAGAAGTAGCGAATGAAGTTTATCCTAAAGAAATTATGATAAGGTGAAATGACTAATAACATGTTATAATCAACCCTTAAATAATTGAATACACACAATAAAATAAAATAAAATTTTGCAATACTTGTACGTATTTGCTAAGTATTAGTCGAAACTAAGATCATTTTACAAGCTTGATGCATATGGTGTTCAAATTTTTCACCAAATTAATAGTTTTTCCTAAGATTATCAATGTAAAATCAATGAAAACACAATTTTTTTAAAATCAAATTCCATAATTTTATTGGCACAATATATTTGAACTTAAGAATAATAATATGAGTGTGAGAGACCCAAAAAACTGGCTCTCAGAAAAGGGTTAGGCATCGGCACCTTCCCTTTTCAGGATTATGTGTGGAGTTGCCACTTATTTTTTATTACAAAAAATAAGAAAAAAGGAAAAAAAATACACAAAGTACATGCTTGAATAATACAACCACTCATTAATTTGAATGAATTACAATTTAATAAAATGAAATATGCATGGCCTTATTTCCTAGATTACTGTAGGGCCTAAGAATCTGGCAACTCCAGCCCACTTTATATTAAGCGCAAGGCCCACACCGAGGATGAAGAATCATCCGAGAATGAGCGTAGAAAGCCCAAGTTGCCAAGAAATATCGCTGAGGACAATCCTGTCATCGGCCATCCGAGACCATATAAGGGAAGAGCAGCACGCCACCAAAGGCAGCCTCCCTAAGCACCCCAAGAAAAAGACAAGTACGATGGGTCATCCATGGAAGCATGGTGAAGGAGCAATTCAAGGAGAAGCTGTCATCTCTACATTAAATGCCCACAGCTAACGTCCTGACCACATTAATGAGGAAATGACCTCTGAACAGTGCTGCCTTGGTTGCTGCAACTCACAGGAGGTTTGGTAAGGTGGCTGATGGGACGGGCAATCAGATATAGACTTGGATGATCAACAAGTGGAAGGCAAAGATCATTTAAAGAGGACTATATAATAGGAGGAACCAACCAAAGATAGGGGGGAGAAGAATCTGAAGAATTCCTATAACCACTCTCATTCAATAATTATTAGAACAAAGCTCCTCGGATTGTGCCAAGGACAAATTTTCTTAGATAATCTCAGTTCATCTCTGTTTGATTGTCATGAGCGCCATATTGACTGTTGTCCATGCACTAAGGTCTAGTTCTTTGGCTCACTATCTACAAATTCATTGTATTGGGCTAGTTGGGTCTGAGCCCACTTATCCAAAAGCAGGAGTGCTCAAACCCAGTCCCTACAATTGGCACTGTCTGTGGTAAGAACTTATGCATTAGTGAGTGCAACAGTCAATCATGGTAGGATCGAGCTCCCATCAATAAGAGTCCCTGAAGGGGGTCATTTTGGCAGCGGTGTATGCTAAATGAAAGCTTCCCCTTTATTTCCAAGGACGTACACGCAGTTGTCGCCATAACTCAGCCTCCACTCAAGTATACGCTTCGAAGTACTGACTACGCGGGGAGGATTACTAAATGTGGCGCAGCCCTGGGGGCTTCTGACATTAAGTATACACCCCGTACCTCTACCAAGGGGCTGGGTCTCGTGGGTCTAACAGCCCCGAAGGAATATATTGGCATCCTAGAATCTTTTGATGTGGTTAAACGGAACCTTAGTCAGGCCAGGTCCTCGGACTTCCTGCTTCGGGAAGATCAATGCGCATTGGCAACATTCTTTAATGATTGCGCAGCCTACGGTATAGAGCACATGGTTATGATCCTGATTGTTCCTACGTTATTAGCTTATTTAAAGTTAGCAGCTGAGTGCTACCGTTGATTTCGTTAAAGTCGGGGTGACAATTTTTCGTTACCGTCAACAACACCAATTCCAAGTCCTATTGGAGGGAAAAACAACAACACACTCATTCATGAAATAATTATTGCAGAGAAATGAAAGATTCAGAAAGTAAAGTAAGTAAAAAGTGCAGCCTTTTTATTAAATAAAGGAAAGGTACATCATACACCAAATGGCTTAGACAGGCTTGTTTTAAAGCTAACTATAAAAGGAGAGGCTGAGGCATGCTTGCTTTAAGGCTAACTATAAAAAGAGAAAGCCCATGGGAATGGTAGATTGGCCCTCTTCTCTTAACGACGAGAAGTCCTACCATCAAGGTGAGACCTGAACCTTGTCGCACCAAAAATCTGATGCAATCTACGCTTCCTTCGGCTCTGGGCGGAAGGAGGAGAGTCTTCTTCCTTGCTCGGTTGAAGGGTGGGAACATCTTCGGCCTCTGCTTCCCTGCCTTTGCCCTTACCCAGGGTCATTTCATTCTCTAGGCCTTGATCACGATCTTGGCAAGATCCCTGGAAATGCCTGAAGGGTTAAGAGCTTAAGACTCCTGCAAAACTCAAGGATTTGTAGATGAGGAACAATGATTCCCCTGGGGCGCCTTATATAGAAGGCGAAGGCTAGTGGAAATTAATCCACATGGAATTCAAAGGAAGAATTACAAGTGATATCAACCCCGCCCAATTTCCAAAGAAACCACCAGCCATTAGATCTGCGTCAATCCACAAAGATATTAATGAGGATGCGCCTCGCGTACCGAAATGTCAGGTACACAACTCGAATAGCCAAAAGACGCCTTGTAATCAGAAGTGGCAAAAAATTGGCACGATAGGACTACTGTCACACGTGGGGGTGGAAGGCCAGGCCGCCCATGTCCAGGTCAGTGTTGGGCCAAGGGCCCAGTCTAAGGAAGAACCCCTCCTTGGCAAAGCAAGGCCAAGACCGTTATCACTTTAGAAGCAAACTTTCCAACGCTGAGGATAAGTTCCTTCACTCCTAGCAGTAAAGACTAAGTACTAGACAGAACCAAGGTCTTGCATGGTCCTTGGACTCAAACCTCTGGGGAAACTAGTTACTTCAAAAGACTAAGTACTAGACAGAACCAAGGTCTTGCATGGTCCTCGAACTCAAACCTATGGGGAAACTAATTACTTCAAAAGACTAAGTACTAGACAGAACCAAGGTCTTGCATGGTCCTCAGACTCAAACCTATAGGGAAACTAGTTACTTCAAAAGACTAAGTACAAGATAGAACCAAGGTCTTGCATGGTCCTCGGACTCAAACCTATGAGGAAACTAGTTACTTCAAAAGACTCTAAGAACTAGACAAAACCAAGGTCTTGCATGGTTCTCGGACCCAACCCTGTGGGAAGACTAGCTACTTTCAAAAAAACGGAGCGTGAGCATTCACCTAAGTTACAAGCGCAGCCAAAAGGGAGTCTGGTGCCTCGGATCACTTGGCCCAGCCTACTTCGATAAAAATGTGAAACAAAAACAAGCCCATGAGCGTCACTTAAAGCATTTCAAGGTACACATAAAGCATTTCCCTTACAACATCACTCAAAGCATCACTTATCTTTCCTTTGCATTCAGTGCTGAAACGCTTTCTTAGTCTCGGCAAGTTTATGAAAGGTGTATGTTTGTATAAAGTATGCGTTGTAAACCAGAATTCTTTTGTGATTCATCTAAAGAGGAAACAAGTTGCATTGCTGAGACTGTTCAGTTTTTAGTTAAAACTTGAAGCAAAATTTACATCATGGGTCCATCGTTTTCAATTATCCAAGTATTAATAGCACACCGCTAGGATTAACCAAGTATTGAGCAAGGCGTTAAAGCATGATAAATAAAGGGAAACGTCATTTGAAGAAATAAACATAGACGCTTGGGTACATTACAAAAAATAGTTTCATTACAATATCGCAAAGACAAAAAATAAAATAAAATGAAAAGAAAAGAAGACTAGAACGGCACAAGTCGACAAAACAAGATAGCCCGTCAAAAATGACCTATTTCTTCAACTTGATAGACAGCTTGTCCTTAGGGGTCTGCCGAGAAGTTACGTCTGATGCCTTGGGATCCTGGCTCGGAGGGACAACTTCGGAGAGCTCTTTCTCGGCAGGAAGAGCCTAAGAGTCAGCAGGGGTGGCTTGGGAGTCAGTAGGAGGCTTCATCACATCCTAGGACGCTTCTTGGTTACTGGTATTTTCTTTCTCTAACACCCCTTGATGCTCAGTCTCCTCGGCAGGCTTATCAGTTGAGATTGGATCCTTGGTAGCACCGGCCTGGCCTTCGTCCGTCACTTCAGAGGCGATGTCAGCTTCAGAGTTGGCGGGGACAGCCTCACGAATGGCAGGGGGTAGTACACTCTCTCGGCCCTCTTAAGCTCGAACGAAGCCTCAACCCTAGCTTGGTTGAGGGCTTCATTCCAAGTTTGGGAGCAGTAGAGTCTGCACACCTCAGGTACTTGAGCCTTGAGATTGCCCTCGGTCTCAGCCACTCCCGAAGCAAAAGCCTCATCTTCAGCTTGCTCCTTAAAGCTTTCAGCCTCTGTCCTCGGGAACTCAGCCTCTGCTTTAGCCCTCAAGGCCTCGTCTTGGCCCACTCGGCGACATTTTTGGCTCTGTCTGCCTCAGCCAGCTTCTTCTTTAGGTCAGTAATCTGCTCCTTAACAATTTGCAGCTGACCTTCAGCCTCCAACAGATGCCTTGTCTGGTCTTCGGCCTATTTTTGAGCGCTAGCTAGGCCGGATACCACGCTATCTCTGACCCTTGTCATCTCCTTCAGTTCCTCCTTTGCCTTCTTGAGATCAGCCTCGAAGTTCTTAAGGGTCCGCACGGCATCCAAGCGCTTGTCACGCTCCTGATCCAGGGCCCTGCTCTGGCTATTGGCCTCCTCCTCCAACCTAAAAGTGGCCTGACAGCTTGCCAATCAAAACAAGCGCATAGTAAGTTAAGAACTAAAGAGGAAAATTCAATGAAGGCACAAGTGTCAGAGGCCTTACCATACCCAAGTACCTCTTGAGACTAAGGGCAACCTCCTGCCCCCTCAAGTCCCCCAGCTCAGCCATATCGGTGGGGAGTAGCAGGGACCTCTCCAGGGCATCGGCCACATAAATGCCTTCACCCCCTCAGAAGTCCCTGAGGGAGGCATTATCCATCAAGGGCTCCCTATGGAGCATGGGGGCAGGCAGCCAGGCTTAGGGCTTAGACTGCCGGGCGACCTCCTTTTCCTAGCTTTGGTGCCCAATTCTCAATTGCTTGGAGGGTCGTCGGGCTTCATCCTCCTCCTGGGAGGAACGAGATCTCCCCCCGTCCATTGGCTCTTTGCCTTTGGATACGATCGTCAAGGTGAAGCTTGTCGCGTGGTGTCACACTCCCTTCATGACCGACCATACTTTTGGTGACTGAAAATTTTTTTGGTAAGCTCATGATGCTTTTAGTGAACGAAGACTCTAGGGCGTTAGGAAATATTTCTAACTAGTGAAAATATTCCTTATCAAGCACGACCATGGGAGCCAACGTTTTCAATCTCCAACCTGGCCTCCATATCAAAGAATTCTCTCTCGGTATCTCTCAATTAATCTATGAATAATCTCCTTTCCTATTGTCTTTAATTAGGTTTTTTCTGTCAATTTAAGGATTTCATCTTTAATTAGGTTTTTTTTGTCAATTTAGGGATTTCAATTCCTAACCCCTTTTTCTCTCTATTCTTTTTTGTTGAAGTCAGGGAAACACTCATAGAAAATCAAATTCTATAGGTTTTTTAAGAAAGTGGAGATAGTATTGAAGAGCCTCCCAACCTTCAAAATCTGACAACAATCTTACAGGTTTTGCTTTACCTTCAAGTTTTGCTTTATTTTGCTATCTAGGTTTTTTTGCACATCTGATTTAGCTTAGCTTAATCATTTGTTTGATTGAATAAATATTTGGGCACCTAAAATGTTAGCCTTCTTTGTCTCCACTCAGTCCTCTATTTTTTTTTTTTTTTTTCAAACCTTCTACCTCTCCTGCACAAGTTCATGTCTTTTTTGTTTTGGTCTGTCTTTTATTGTAAAATGTAGGAAGAAATTTTATGTTCTCAGTTGGGTTGTAGTTTTTGTTTTGTTTTATAGTAGAATTGTAGTGAGTTTCACTCTATTCAATTTGATCATGTTCAAGTGAGTTATCAATCATAATGGCCATGCTCTTTTGTTTTTTTCTTTGTTTAATTGTACATCTATGAATTAATTAGATTGTTCTGCCCGTTTGTAAGTAATTAGCCATTTGTAGTAAATTTGGAATGATGTCCTGCATTTATTTTATAATGTATAAATCATTAAATTGTGTTTAACATTCATGAGCTTATAACGTGGTAAATAATGCTTATGAACCATTAGTTAAGGTGCCTTACCAGGCTCTTATAAATATGTGTGAAAACGTGAAAGAAAAATATTTGTGCAATGTGTGTGTGTGTGTGTGTGTGTGTGTGTGTGTGTGTACACACACAAATGTAATCTTTAGTATAGTTACTTATTCGTTTTAACTTAAATTACTTATAAATGAATTGCATGAGGTTGATTAACTATTTTGGGCACATCACCAATTATTTTTAGCTCTTTTTTTTAGTGTTACATTTTGCTATAGGCTTTTGTTTCTTCGAATTCCAAACCAATTGAGAAGGGAAATTAAGGTATCAGTGGAGCAAAAGTTTTATTTTGGGAGAAAGAGCTGAAAATTGGTAGTTTCATCGTTGTCATGTAATAGAAAGTTCCAAGCTCATGCTACAAATTGTGCTTAAGTTCTTGAATGGTAGGGTATAACATGGGTTCCAAAATAGGTGCCTAGGATCAACTTAAGGATAGTGTGTGCTAGGTTGGATAATTGATTGATCGGTGTTATTGTTGCTTTCATGTGCCTCTTATATCTACAGCTGAATTCATAGATAGCTTACCTTCTTCCATTAAGAATTTTCCAATTTTGTTATTACAACTTGAGCTATGCATTTCTTGCTTGCTTATAAAAAAGGATATAAGTGCAATTTATGAAAGTTAGAATAACAGTTTGTTATCATTTTTCTTTATTAAATGAAGATAGAAGAAAATTTGTTATATATTTTTTAGTTTTTCATAGATATGTGTTTGTATATAAGTTTGTTTAATTTTATATTTCTGTCTAATTTGCTAGTTTCTGTGATGTTTCCAGCAAGATGGTTTTCTTTTTTTGGTGATTTTTATTGGCTTTACTTACACTAAGTGTTGTTTGTATGCCTGTTAGTCAAATAGTACAATGAAAGCGATAGATATAAATGCAATTTATGAAAGTTAGAATAACCGTTTCTTACCATTTTTCTTTATTAAATGAAGATAGAAGAAAATTTGTTATATATTTTTGAGTTTTCATAGTTACATGTTTGGAAATGAGTTTGTTTAATTTTATATTTTTGTCTAATTTATTGGTCTTTGTGATGTTTCCAGCAAGATGGTTTTCCTTTTTTGGTGATTTTTATTGGCTTTACTTACACTAAGTGATGTTTGTATGCCTGTTAATCAAATAGTTCGATGAAAGCAATAGACAATTTAAGTAGAATTTCATGGTGGGTTTGTGTGATTGTGTCTGAAATTGTAATTTTAAGATAGATTTGCTTGATTTTGATTTCTTGAATTTATTTGTCCTAAAGTAAATGTATCACAACAATACTTTTTAGGTTATTGATATTGTTGGGTTCCTTAGAACAATGGTTAGAACTCTAAGCCATATGGTCGTGGTTGTAAGAAAATGTTTACTCTACTCTCTGCCCTCTACAAGACTTTAATATGTAACATTGGTTACACATTTTTGGATTGGATATTAGCTTTAGGATGTTGATTATAATGACAGAATTTTGTATAACCTTATACACATTCTTATACAGTGACCACATGGCACTTCTTAAAACTTTTGAAGGATAGAAGGATGCAAACCGTAATGAAAAGAATCTTGTCACCTTGCAAATGACAGAGGATATGAGAATGCAATTTGTAAATCTATTTAGCATTATATTTGTAAACAAATTGATGAGTGCTAATGTAACTTCTTTAAGATTTTCAAATTTTAAAGCATTTGATTTGTTAAAATCTTATAATTACTAAAAACTTTTCCGTGCATCACACAGGTTAACGACTAGTATATATAAATCGAAACTTTTAATTTTTGGTTGACCATTCCACAATTTTATAAATCAACATTACTTAAATAAATATTATACTTAATTATTAGTATTATAATTACAAAATAACCAAATCAATATAAACATTCCGCTCCTCTTTCTTAAAAAAAAAAAACCGCTCCTCCTCTACCAGCTCCCCCAAACGTTACCACACAAAATTCGATCTCCACCTCCTTCTTCAGACCCACGGCCAAACCTTTTCCCCTTCGTCTCCAACAAAACTCGATTCTGTTTCCCTTCTCCGTCGCACCACGATATCCACCTCCTTACTCAGACCCACAGCCAAACCCGCTCCCCAAACTACCACTCACCGCAAATTCAGTGTTCGATTTCTCACCAAATGACAACCTAGGCCTACAAATTCTTCTTTATCGCTTAAATGGAAACCATTTTTTTGCAATGGTTTCAGGCCAAACCTTCTCTGTCGTCCAAAACACACCCCACGGCCAAACCCCTTCTCCGTCGTCTCCAACAAACCCCTTCGAAGTCACTCACTCCAATCGCAGATACAGCTTAGCCAAACCCCTTCTCTGTCGTCCAAAACCCAGACCCATCCAAACTAGCCCACATATGAAGCCCATCTAAACCGGCCCATCATACTCCTGCTATTTTCAAGTATGTCGGTTGGTAAAGGCAACCGAATTTGATTTGGAATCCATCGGCAAAGGTAACCAAATTTGATTAGGAATCCATAACCCTATATTATATTATAAATATTTATTTTCTTTTTAGGGATTTTTTTGTTAGAATTTCAACTTGGCTTTTCATTCCTCTCTTCTGAAATTTTTATTCCTCTATTTTCTGTCTTCACCATTGAACGTGAGTAATATTAATAAATAAATAAAGGGTAATTCTGAATTTGTTTACTTTGTTTTGTATTCTAGAGTTGATTGTATTGTAGTTTTATACTTCTGAATTTGGTTGATTGTATCTGTGTAGTTTTGAAATATATAATTAATAATTATGTACTCTCTTTATAATTCTGATTTTCTATTCAGTTTTGTCTAATGCAATCTCTTAATTTTGTGAATTGTGGTTTAAAATATGTTTTGAAACCCATATGGGGATTGCTTCTTGGTATGTCTGAGTTTCTTTTTGGATTGAATTGTTGATTCTTTCTTCTTATGTTGGTGGTTCATATGGGTGTTTATATTTTGTTTGGAAATAGTCAGCTAGATGAGTAAAATGTTGCCAAGTCAATGTTTTGATGTATTGGTGCTGAAATTGAAAGCAAACCCATATGGGAATTGCTTCTTGGTACTGTAGAGAGGGAAAATTCCCGACCTATCACAAGCTGACACGTCACACTACCAAGACCACAAAATACAACCAATTACAAAGCGCCATATACTGCTGCTAGGTTTTACTGTTGCCATTCAGAAGCCAACAGAAATTTGCCAAGTGTCATGCAAGAACCAATCATGCATCGGCTCGTGCAAGCAATGACACAAGCAGCCTCGCACGTGTAAGCGATGACCCAAGCAACCTCGCACGTGTAAGCGATGACCCAAGCAACCTCGCACGTGTAAGCGATGACATAAGCGGACCAATCAGACTGTGACACGTGTCACCAATCAGACTCCGCCACGTGTCGCTCATCCACCCTAAACTCCTATAAATAGAAGCCTTCCTAAGACATTTAGGAGGACATCAAGTCATCTGAAGCACAAGCAGCATCAGAGAAGACATCTTGAGTTCAGAAGTCCAGAAGCTCTACTGGAATCAAGCCCCGAAGCCTCTAGCAACTTCAAGAACTTCAACCTTCAAATATGAAGAACATTCGAAGCAGAATCGTCCAAACTACCTGCCTAGATCTCAAAGTCCACTGGAATCAAGCTCAAAAGCCTCCAGACACCCAACAAATCACAAATCAATGAAGCTCTACGGATTCAAGCCTCTAAAGCCCCGAAGAACTTCCACCACAAATCTTTGAAGACGAAGAACACACAAAGAACACATGAAGAACACGAAGAACATGAAGAACAAAGGATTTCTAACAAGCTCATAGCCAGAGATTCATTGTAATTCTGTTTCAAAGATCTTCGATCCATTCTTCAGCCAAATTGAAGTATACTTGGTGTTCGAATCAAAATCATATTACCACAATTCCAAATTAGCAAATCTTTCAAGGAGATCGAATTAGAGGATCACTCTTTTGTAAATCACAGAGAATTGTACCACACATTCATCAATACAAATTCGCACTTGTGAAACTATTTTACTTGTTTGACTCATTTCGAACCGAGAAATTTAGTCGTCCACATATTCTGGCATCCCCGGTGGGACATCTCTGCCTCTCATCTCATTCTCCTTTAAAGAAAGAAATCTACATCATCTTGCTACCCGTTCCAATGGCCTCTAGCAAGAATATTCAAGCTTCAACAATAGCTACTTCAACTAAACTTGGTATGACTACCACCAACAACTACATTGGTGTAATCAATTGTAGCCAACCCAAAGCAAACAATCAACTTCAATCTCAATCAACCAAGGAAGCCAAGGTCCAAACAATCATCTCCTTAGACCCTCTTACAAGAAACAAGGTCATCAACAAGGACATCTCCACCTTGGAATACCTCGAGTATGGGGGCAAATCCTCTCCTTCTTTCACAAGAAGTTGTTCGCACAATTTCCCTCCCACCAAAGGGAAGCCAAAAGATGAGATTTCACGTGCCCACTTAAAATCACTTTCTTCTTCATCATCTTGGAAAGTTGTGTCAGTCATGATGACTAACACCTCTACCATGGAAGAAAAGATGGCTGAAATGGAACAAAGGGTCGTCCTTCTCACAAAAGTACTTGAAGATAAGGACCTCCAAATTGAAACTTTAATGAACAAACTCGAAGTACAAGATCTTGGTGAACCAAGCCATGGTCATAAATTCAAATCCGCAAAGGATGATGAAGGGAGAGAAATTGAAAACACTCCTCGACGAGAACAATCTACTTCGGTTACTTCGTTGTCAGTCCAACAAATACAAGACATGATAACAAATACCATCCGAGCACAATATGGAGGTTCTTCTACAAGTTCTCTCATATATTCAAAACCCTACACAAAACGCATCAACAACATGAGGATGCCAAATGGGTATCAACCCCCCAAGTTCTTGCAGTTCGATGGCAATGGAAATCCTAAGCAACACATTACTCATTTTGTAGAAACTTGTGAGAACGCAGGGACTCAAGGAGGCCTCCTTGTAAAGCAATTTGTCCGTTCGCTCAAAGGGAATGCGTTTGACTGGTATACAGACTTAGAACCTGAGTCAATCGACAGTTGGCAACAACTCGAAAGAGAGTTTCTTGACCGATTCTATAGCACACGTCGCACGGTGAGCATGATGGAGCTTACTAATACTAAGCAATGGGAAAATGAGCCGGTGGTCGATTATATCAATCGATGGCGTTCTTTGAGTCTAGATTGCAAGGATAGACTTTCTGAAATTTCTGCTGTAGAGATGTGCATCCAAGGCATGCATTGGGGACTTCTTTACATCCTTCAAGGGATAAAGCCTCGAACATTTGAAGAGTTAGCAACTCGTGCGCATGACATGGAGCTGAGCATTGCTAGTCGTGGGAATACAAAGCCTCCCATACCTGAGGAAAGCATAAAGGAAGTAAGGAGGAATGATAGGAATGCAAAAGTCAGCCTCAAAGACCCAATGGTTGTTAACACTGCCGAAGTCAAGGTTCCAAGAAGAGAAGCGAAGGCAAATGAAAAACAGCTTGAAGGATGGTAAAGGAACGAAGTGTGTTGCCTGACTTTTAAAGAACGTGAGCAAAAAGCATATCCGTTCCCCGATGAAGATGTGCCAAACATCTTAGAACAACTACTGCAATTGAAATTGATTGAATTGCCAGAATGTAAGCGACCAGAAGACATAGGGAAAATTGATGACCCTAACTATTGCAAATATCATCGCATCATTGGCCACCCAATCCAAAAATGCTTCGTCTTCAAAGAACAAATCATGAAGCTTGCCAAAGAAAACAAGATTGATCTAGACTTCAATGAAGTTGTCGGGTCAAACCATGTGACCGTTGCTTGTGATGTACTTCCAACTCTCAAGCAGGGGCAAACACCAACCAAGCGTACAAGTTGATCAACAATGATGATGCAAGGATCGGCCCCATCAATGGGAAGTTCCTTAAACACTTCTATGCTTGAACATCGAGGATTGCTCCTCGGCAAGAGCTTAAACTACCCACTACAGCGCTGCAAGGGTACATGATGTCTTCCTATTACCTTTGAAAGCGTACCAATAAGGAGAAATTAATCCCACTCTATGTCACCAATTGCTAGTGTGGCGTAGTGGTTGGATGCCCAAGTCACCCTTGAGAGGTCTCGGGTTCGATTAGTGGTGATACCCACTATTACACACTGAGCCCCCCTTTTTATGAAAAAGAGAACCAAAAAAAAAAAAAAATCATCCAAAAAGAAAATATCAAAAAAAATCATCAAAAAAAAATATATACATCAAAAAAAAAAAAAACAAAATTTCTGTTGAACTACGTGATGACTTGATCCCTCTCTGGGGTACGTAGGCAGCTTAGTACTTGTCACCAAGTTCAGTCACATGAAAAGAAGAAGGATTGTTAGTCTAGCTTGAAGAGTTTTGCAACGGTTGTCAATATGCTTTTAAGGTCCCTTTGGTTGGCAAGGTATTGCTTAAAAATAGTCAACTGCTCGATAGGATGATTGGAAATCGTTGTAGTCAAAGATGAAGACTGTAAGGAGTTGACGTTGCTTAGCTTTCCTTGAAATGATGATAAGCATAAGTTGATTCTTGGTTATGGAGCAAAATAAAATCTTCAACCTCTTTTGCAAGAAATAAAGTCTGCATGGCATTGCTCATTTCCTATGGACATTCTCCTACGTTTCTGAAGTATGCTTTGCATCACTTATCTCCTGGGGGCATATTTTTGTACCTTGCAAGTCTAAACTACATCGTCTCTCTTCTAGGTTGTGCCACTTCATAACTCTGAAATTTGAACCACATCATCTCCCTTCTGAGTGGTGTCGTTTTACATCATGTCTCTGAAATTTGGATGACGTCAACTTCCTCCAGAATGATGATAGATTATATATCCGAAGTCGGTGTTGCATCATCTCTCCTCTATGGGCATGTTCATGCAATGTCGGATTCTTGGTGGCATGTTCTGACATCTTCAAAGTATTGGCATCATTCTTTCCCTCATCTTCAAGGTTTTGTTGGCCTTTCCTTGCATCTTCAACGTCTTGTTGGCATCTTTGAAATCCTGATGTCTAGCTACAGTGCTATGCACCTCGATGTCTGAGCTATGTTGCCTCTGAAAATTGATGCTGTTGTAGCTTTATTATAAAGGCAAATATGGGTGCAACTTCAAATGCGAGTGCAAGTGCTAGTGTGAAGTGTTGTCATGGCTTCATGACAAAGATGAAGGTTGGCACAGCTTCGATGCGAATAAAGTGTTGACGTGGCTTCATGACAAAGATGAACGTTGGCACGGCTTTGGTGCGAATGAATTGTTGACATGGCTTCATGGCTGAGATAAGTGTTGACATGGCAAAGATGAAGGTTGGCACAGCTTCGGTGCGAATGAAGTGTTGTCGTGGCTTCATGGCCAAAATGGATGTCGGCACGGCTTTGGTGCGAATGAATTGTTGACATGGCTTCATGGCTAAGATGAGTGTTGACATGGCAAAGATGAAGGTTGGCACAGCTTCGGTGCGAATGAAGTGTTGTCGTGGCTTCATGGCCAAAATAGATGTCGGCACGGCTTTAGTGCGAATGAATTGTTGACATGGCTTCATGGCTGAGATGAGTGTTGACATGGCAAAGATGAAGGTTGGCACAGCTTCAGTGCGAATGAAGTGTTGTCGTGGCTTCATGGCAAAAATGGATGTCGGCACGGCTTTGGTGCGAATGAATTGTTGACATGGCTACATGGCTGAGATAAGTGTTGACATGGCAAAGATGAAGGTTGGCACAGCTTCAGTGCGAATGAAGTGTTGTCGTGGCTTCATGGCCAAAATGGATGTCGGCACGGCTTTGGTGCGAATGAATTGTTGACATGGCTTCATGGCTGAGATAAGTGTTGACATGGCAAAGATGAAGGTTGGCACAGCTTCGGTGTGAATGAAGTGTTGTCGTGGCTTCATGGCAAAAATGGATGTTGGCACGGCTTTGGTGCGAATGAATTGTTGACATGGCTTTATGGCTGAGATGAGTGTTGACATGGCAAAGATGAAGGTTGGCACAGCTTCGGTGCGAATGAAGTGTTGTCGTGGCTTCATGGCAAAAAATGGATGTCGGAACGGCTTTGGTGCGAATGAATTATTGACATGGCAAAGATGAAGGTTGGCACAGCTTTGGTGCGAATGAAGTGTTGACATGGCAAAGATGGATGTCAGCACGACTTCGATGCAACCGAAGTGTTGACGTGGCTGCATGGCAAAAATGAATGTTGACACGGCTTCAGTGCAAATGGCGGTGCGACTTCATGACATATGTAAGTGCAAATATTGCTTCATGGCAAAGATGAATGTTGGCATGGCTTCAGTACAAAGACAAATGTTGGCATATCTTCATGGTAAAGACTCTTGATGTGGCTACATTGCAAAGACTCTTGAGATAGCTGCGTTGAAAAGACAAGTGTTGGTGCGGCTTAATTGCCAAAGAAAGCATACTGCATGACAAAAATAAGCAACAACAAAAAACTTGTCAATAGAAAATCTCATGGCATGTCTCAACTAAAAAAAAAAATCGATAAAGAGAGAGCTTCAATTTTAATCTCTAGCCTGTAAAAAAAAAAAAAAAAAAAAAAAAAAAAAAAAGAGAGAGAGATAAAAAAAATAATAAATTAAATATTAAAAAAAAAAAAAAACACATAATTTCTCTGCATAATTTCTCTACACTTAAAGATACTACCCACTGAAAATTCCTTGTACTGATTAATGCATGCCCCGGAGGGCTTTATATAGGAATCCCTGGAAAGCTAATAGACAAAAGGAAAGAAGTGTGAAAATGGTTAAAAGGATTGTCAAAGAATACTGCACTAGATCTCAGAAAAATACCTATAGGCCTGCAAAAAGAAGTACACATGTCAAGAAAATACTGCACTATATCTCAGAAAAATACCTCTAGGCCGCATGATTATTCAAAGCTCCTTGTGCAGCCGACCTTGAAAGCAGAAACAAATTGCAGATTAACCAATGTCAAGCACTGTCAGGGCTGCCCAAGACCATAAATCCATGAAACCGACATCATAGGAGACTTCTACGGCCTTCGACTCACCAAACCTGAAAATGCCAGACCCAGATACCCGGCCACGCGCCACCACGCACCGCCACAATTTCACAACGAACCGCGGCCTAGTCCTTCAAATCTGTGCAAACCTGATCATGATTTCACAAAACTGACCCTACAGGAGTCATCTACAACCTTAGATCTACAAAAACCCAAAAATTTTGGGATCAAAAGAGCTCCCACGTGCCGCCACGCGCCACCAGAAGATCCGGCTCTCATTGCCTCAGGTTCACGCGCCGACAGGCGCCACCATCATCAGCTCACGCGCTCACACGCGACGGCTCTCTCTCACGCGCGTACACGCGCCACACGCCTAGCTCTGTGACGTCACGACTGACGTCATACCCCACTGACTTGACCCGTTTGTTCAGATGACCCGGTTTGACCCTGACCCGGTCCGAACCGCCAAAAAAAAAAAAAAAAGAAAAGAAAGGAAAATGCTTTGACCAAGTTTGACTTTTAACTTTGACCAAAAAGCCAAAATTTTCAAAAGGGGTCTGTCCCACTCGATTTTTCGCGTACATTTCGATTTTGAGATCCGTTTATCCATTCAAAGCTCGAAAATTGCGCAAACGTCCAATTTTCAGAAAGTTGACTTTTGCAAAAATTTTGACCAAAAATCAAAATTTTTAAGATGGACCTATCTTGCTCAATTTTTCACGTACATTCCAAATTGGGAGTCCGTTCCATCATTTGAGACTCAGAAATTGCACAAAATGACTCGATTCCAAGATAGTTGACTTTTATGTTGAGATCAACCCAAAGTCAAGATTTTCAAGTCAGACTTGTCTTGCATAGTTTTTTTTTACGACTTGAAAATCATCAATCTAACCCACATCGGTGGAGTACTGACAGTATCCAAAACTAAAGTTCTCAATATCAAAATTTGAGATTCATCCATTTAGTTTGGATCCCCTCAGGGTTATTCCCCAGACTTCATCAAGGCTTTCCTTCTAAAGTACAAATGAACTCTCACAAGTGTGTTTTGAGTTTGAAATTACATCGGGTCACCCATCCAATCCACCATTCCCCTTTCGATGCCAAACATTCCCACCTACCATTCTTCATCTCTCTCACCTACCATTCTCGTTCCCTACCGGTCTCTCACCTACCATTCTCATCCACCGGTCTCACCAAAAATTCACATCTGTCATTCTCAACTACCCATCTACCATTCTTCATCTCTTCACTATAAATAGAAGGGCCGGATTCATCAAGAATTCATCAAGAAAAATACACTGAGTCATGAAATGAAGATTTGCTTCTTTCAAATTTTCAAGTCCTCCTTCTCACAGCCATTTCTCACTATGACTTCATCATTCTCAACACTTAGCAACCAATATTGCTTCATAGTCAGTTTGAAATCAACCCTCTCATGGTTCGGTAGAAACCCCTCTTCACAACATCATTGTAGTTTTGAGATCCAAACAAATTTTGTTTCTCCACTTAACGACCACCTTTGTTCATAAAATTACTCATAACAAGGTCTGTATCGGCCTTCCATGCTTCCGTGGATTTGGTTGGCCAGGAAGTCCAAGTCCAGCAGAGACACCTGTTCCTAACCTCAGGTCTCCTGTAGTCTCTCTCCAATTGCTTGGCCGTCCAATAGAAGTGGTGGTTCGGAACAAACAGCAACTTGGCTGGTTTTTTAGACCAAAATCACAAGTTAGCTCCATCTTTCATTTTTCTGTGCTTTTCCAGCAAGTAGCAGTAAGTGAAGATGGTAAAAAGTGTTGGGGTATCCTACAAATTGTCTTCCATCCAACATTTGAGGCAACCTTCAAGGCACCAGCTCATCAGAGTTCAGCTTTTGGGGCTGGTAAATGGTTACCAGAGCCTTATTCCATGTCCCCACCACTATGGGACTCAAAGGTCATCGTTGCTGGTACCTCAAAACACATTTTCTGAAATTACTCCAAATTAAAGCTAGCTTGAAGTATTTCAGAAGGTACTCTTCTGAAATTACTTCAACTTAATGTGTCGGTTTGGTCCCATTACACACGCACATTCAATGACTTACTGTCAGACCCCATGCAACATACAGGGCCAGCACCATGGCGGTGTGTGTTTCACCCATTCGCTTTGCTTCATCCCGTCTTCTTCACCACCAACACCATCATCCCCAGAATCCATAAGCTTCTGAAATTACCTCAACTTAACCTGAGTGAAACGATGACACATGCGCACTCAACCACTTTCCCACATGGCCTAGCCTTAATCCGAAGTATACTCTTCCGATATAACTTCACCAGAAGTTCTCAAAAACACGAGGCTGGCCCCATGGCTCTGCATGTTATACCCAGCCACCATCCTCGCGTCTTCCCCATCTTCTACACCCTGTGATCGCCGCCAACGATCCAAAGGTACTCTTCTAAAGTTACTTCAACTTAACCTCTCCTGAGAAGGCTCGGCCATGCAGGTACATTCAAATATTCGCAGACCTCTTTTCGGTCTCATCAAAACCTTTCATATGGCTGGGTCTACTCCTCGGAAATTATTTCATCCTGCTGAAAGCTTCACCACCTTCAATTACTTCATTTGAAGAACCAAGTGTAAAAATCTGTTTTCGAAACTCATTCTCACACCACACTCTAAAACCGTGTGCGTGAACGAGTCTCGAGGGGGCATTTGTAGAGAGGGAAAATTCCCGACCTATCACAAGCTGACACGTCACACTACCAAGACCACAAAATATAGCCAATTACAAAGCGCCACATACTGCTGCTAGGTTTTACTGTTGCCATTCAGAAGCCAACAGAAATTTGCCAAGTGTCATGCAAGAACCAATCATGCATCGGCTTGTGCAAGCGATGACACAAGCAGCCTCGCACGTGTAAGCGATGACCCAAGCAACCTCGCACGTGTAAGCGATGACATAAGCGGACCAATCAGACTGTGACATGTGTCACCAATCAGACTCCGCCACGTGTCGCTCATCCACCCTAAACTCCTATAAATAGAAGCCTTCCTAAGACATTTAGGAGGACATCAAGTCATCTGAAGCACAAGCAGCATCAGAGAAGACATCTTGAGTTCAGAAGTCTAGAAGCTCTACTGGAATCAAGCCCCGAAGCCTCTAGCAACTTCAAGAACTTCAACCTTCAAATATGAAGAACATTCGAAGCAGAATCGTCCAAACTACCTGCCTAGATCTCAAAGTCCACTGGAATCAAGCTCAAAAGCCTCCAGACACCCAACAAATCACAAATCAGTGAAGCTCTACGGATTCAAGCCTCTAAAGCCCCGAAGAACTTCCACCACAAATCTTTGAAGATGAAGAACACACAAAGAACACATGAAGAACACGAAGAACATGAAGAACAAAGGATTTCTAACAAGCTCATAGCCAGAGATTCATTGTAATTCTGTTTCAAAGATCTTTGATCCATTCTTCAGCCAAATTGAAGTATACTTGGTGTTCGAATCAAAATCATATTACCACAATTCCAAATTAGCAAATCTTTCAAGGAGATCGAATCAGAGGATCACTCTTTTGTAAATCACAGAGAATTGTACCACACATTCATCAATACAAATTCGCACTTGTGAAACTATTTTACTTGTTTGACTCATTTCGAACCGAGAAATTTAGTCGTCCACAGGTACGTCTAAGTTCTTATTTATTTTTCAATTTTGTGTCCAAATCTCTTTAATTCGCTCATTTGAATCTCTCTATTTCTCTTGTGGTGTCTATGGATTTAGCGTGTGTGTTAGTACTTAGTACTCATACTGAACTTTGAGATTTGTATTTATGTGTTTTAGGGGGAGTAAGAGAGATGTCCTGTAATAGATTCTTGAGTATAAACCCACATAAATTGAAGTTTCGTATATTTTCTCTGTCTCACTTTTTCTTTTCTAGCCAAGAGGTGCTTCTTTGTCAGTTTCATTTTGCTTGAATTGTATGCAAGTAGCCCCTAGATACATATAACAGAAATATGATTACATGTTTGAATTTGAATTACATTCACATATGGGATAACTATTATCAGTTGGACTTGATGAAGTGACTTTTTGCTTTTGCCCACTGATTTAGCACTGCATTTTTTTACCCCAAGAATAAAGAATTTTTTTGAACCCGGTTCCGCAAAAATCTTAAATGATTACATATGTAATGACATTGCCTGATTGAGAATCAATGCACTATTTCTCTTCTGTTAATGGTTCTTGAATGTTGGATGAAAATTGGTTTCTTATTGCCTAAAATTCATACAGATTGTCAGATTGCTCGCTAATCAATCGCGCGCTTTAGTCCACCCCCTCAATCTTTGCCTTTTATCAACGCCACCACCAATGTTTGCTGCTTCTTCTGATTTTTTATCTTTCTAGCCCACTTATGAATAAAATATATGATAGTTGGCCATCACAAACCCTTGAAGGTTGTCCATAGTCTATACCATGAATAATATAACTATATTTAATTTCTATTTTACTGACCAATCAAAAGGAAATAATAATAATAATAATAATATTGAAATATACCTTCTCTATTGAAATTGTTTGAATTGTAGTTTTAGCTATATTTCTCTTTTGTATCTGTAATTGAGTTTAGATGATTTTGAAATTTATGCTAATGGACAAGTATCTCATAAACAATTTTGCACCTTTGGGACATTCAATTGATTTGAACTGTATTAAAGTTGATAATTAGACTAGGTGAGCCAATGATTTAACCAATTATGTCTACTTAAGTTGTATGTTGTAGACACCGCATTTTGTACTCTTACGACTCGGGCCTCTGTTCCCCAATGATGCCCGAACTCTAAGGCCCAAGGCCAGTTTAAAGCCCAATCAGAAGAGTATTAAAATGGAAAATATAACATTTTAAATGAGTACAAATCTATTTTTGGAAATAAAATGACCAAAGTGGCCCTCGGCCCACATACGTGGGCAGCAACCTGCGTACGTAGACCAAAGCATGCATACGCAGGCACACTCCTGCGTACACAACTAGGGTTTCAAAAACATAAAAAATGCAAGTTTTCTGTAATAATGGCTGAGATTTGGAATGAATCTCACATCGTCTAGGTGCCGTTCCAAACCTCATTTTTTTAACTATATAAAGTCTTACATGGTACATTTTCAAAACACACAAAAATCTCATAGGAAAAATACAAGATTCACTAGAAAATAGTGAATCAAAAGGGAGTTTTTCATAAAACACTCTTAAGTCAATTTTGTTTGATTGGGACATTTTCTGGCCCCAATCCTTTTAGTTTAAGGTTGCTAATAACTTTCTTATTGGTTTGTAAATAGAATTGACTGAGGGGAACGGTCAAAATCAAGCTTGGAAAGCTTTTGTGTGAGGTATCTAGTCTAACTTTTTCTTTTTCCTTTCTTTCATTTTCTATTTTTAAATCTTTCTGTTTGCTTTATTTGTTCGTTATAATATGTTTTAATATGCTTTTCTAGTTTAAGTTTATATGTTTGTATGTTTAAAATGCATGTTAGGTTGTTAGAATTCTAGTTTTGAGGTTCTGCCCTATTTTTGTTATTTTTAGGGTTTCTAGGCAAGAACCTGCGTACGCATAATTTTGCCTGCGCACATAGGCTTGATTATACGCACGCAAGCTTGTTCTTGTGTGCATAGGCCGCTGCCCAAAAACACTAATTTTTTTTATTTCTTTTGCCTTGCTTCTACTTTCACATGCTTGTTTGTTTAGCCTCTTTCCATGCTCCTGTGATTCCAATGCCTCTGTTTCACATGTTTGTTTGCTTGTTTGCTATCATATGTTAGAATTAGGGTTTGTTTAGTATTTCCCTTGTTTTGATGACATGAACATGCATTCACATGCTCACACATAAATACCATAGGTGTTGAGTTGTTGTAAGGTAAGTAAAGGATAAGTCATGCATTAGAAATGCCCACGCATCTATGATATGGTCTTGCTTTGATGATAGATATGAATCTACTTGTTCAATGTGTGATTTCATGTCTAAGAGTTTGGAATGCATGTGATGAATGTCTCAATGCCATGATTAGGTGAATGCTATGGGTTGTATATGTGTGGGTTTGGTTTCTTATACTTTCTGAATGGATATGTATGTGTTTTGGGATGAATGATGTCATGTTGTATGCTTAGATGAATGCTAGTATGTGTGAGTTTAGAATACAAGTATTAAACATAATTTTATCGAGGTTAAGACATAAGACACGATGAGGGGAGACCAACCTTAGGATTGGGCGGTCTCGGGTGCCTAACACCTTCCCAAGAACGTACTTAAACTTCTAACCCAAATCTCTGGTAGTAAGATCAATTGGTCCTTCCTCGAGAGGACGCTATATATATTGTTCTGAGACCATTGCAAAAATTAGGTGGTGACTCCAACAGTCTTCCATTGTGTCCACATATGTAAAAACAATGAGATTAGCTACTTATTTTGAAATATATAATTAATAATTATGTACAACTAAGAATTGGACCTTAACATTCCCTAGTTGAGCACAATGCAGTGTCTCTCTTCTATTAATGATTCTTGAATGTTGGATGAAAATTGGATTCTTATTGTTAGATTGCTGAATAAATATATTGCTTGAAATTCATACAAAGTTATTGAAGCAAGCCATGGATCTCCATATTGGCTGAAAATTGGATTCTTACTGTCTTCCAGGTAGGAATTTGGCATTTTGTTATCTAGATTTTGGGTTATTTGGTAATAGAACTACAAGACGAGGACAGTCAGGTATTTATAAATCCTTCCTTTATTCTATACTGTTTCTTACATATTTATTGGAAATATGTTTTTAGAAAGAATTTGAAATTGGAATGTGATTGCATATTTAAGTTTTTTGGTTATCTCAAACTTGGTTTTATGATAGGTTCAAGTGTTTCATCTCATGATCTCCGTTGTTTTTATTACTTCTATGTACAATTTGTATTTTATCAAAGAATCATGTTTTTATGTTTTTTTATTCTGAAGTTAGTACGTGAATGCTATATTTTTCTTCTATTTTTTCCCCTTTCTATAACATATAAATGTTAATTTGTAATATATGTTTTTGCTATAAAGTTTTATTTATGAATTAAATTATCGTGAATGTTTTGCTTTTAGTTTATTCTATGCTTCTGCTTTCTATGCAAGATTGAGACGAAGTTTAATTTTATCACAAAAGAGAAACAAAGGTTGAAGCATGGAGTCTACTCTAGATAATTCTAGTTGGTACTTTATCTCTTGCAAAGTATGTTGTAAAAAGGTAAAATCAAGAGATGAATTTTTTTGGTGCGACAATTGCAACAAAAAGGCATGCTTCCCAATCCCAAGGTACACAAAATAAAAATGTTTACTTTTATATTAAAATGCACAATAAGTAATATGATATTAACATTATATATGTCGTTTCTCTTATCAGGTACAGAATTCAATTAAAGGTTGAAGATAGCTCAGGAATGGCCATATTCATTTTATTTGATTCAGAAGCAAAAAAATTACTCAACATATCAGCGAAAGACCTTTTGTACAAATGTTTAGAGGTGAGAATATGGAAGATAAAATTAGTGTTTAATATCTACTAAACTTTACTTGAGTGTGCAATTTGAAAAATATTACTTTTGTTAAGTGCCAGAAGAAGCCGTCATTCTTATGCAAATAGAAAATCTAAATGGAAAAGAATTTATTTTCCAAATACAACTAAATGACTATAATCTCAAGTATGGATGGGAATTCTAAACCGTCAAGAGAGTTTTTGAATCTTTTGAAGAAATTAAGAAAGTAATTCAGCTTGATAAAGACAGAAGTACGTATTCTTTAATATAGCAAAATTACAAATATGATATTTAACTTGTATATGTTGTAATACATTCCTCAACTTATTTTATTGCTAGGCTTACATCAGTGATGCTTCAAATGAATGTAGCAGCGACTTATCAAGTGAACAATGTAGTGATTCTACAAAATTTCAAAAAGTTGATGTTCAAAGCAATGCACAACTTACACCAACATCTATACTAAAGGAAAATAAAAGGACACATTTAGTGACTACTATGAAGCAATAAAGGAAGAAGATGCAAAAAACACTTAAAGTTGTCTTTCAATTTATTTGAAATATTAATTAAGTAGCTCTTTAAATTTGTGTTTCATACATTTTATGGATAATTGAGGATGTTAAATATTTAATTCTTCATTTTATTTTAAATTTATGTTTGATTTCTATTTTTCATTACGTAAATTAACGTTTCATATCAAGATTAATATTTCATGTCGAAGATAGAAAACTATAAAACTGAAATGATAATGTACAATCAAAGAGGAAAAGAAAAAGAAAAGTTTACATCTTTATGCATAATAGCTTCCCCGTGCATCGTACAGATTAGCGACTAGTTATTATTATTAGTAAGAGGGAGGAATGATTTGAACCCTAAATATTTCCATTCAAAACACTAATGTGGCGTTTGGTACGGGGGAATCCACATTACTCCTGGCATCCAGATTCCTAGGAATGTGATTCCTAAGAATCACATTCCTAAAAATGTAGTTATTCCTATGTTTGGTTTATTCACAAGAATCTTAAATAAATTATTTATTTTTCTCATTCTATCCTTAGATTTGAATGTGAACTATCAAGTCATTTAAAAAAAAAAGTTAAAATTGTTAATTTATAAAAAATACAATTTCCTTTAAGCTTGGGAATCTGGATTCCCACCTGTTTTAAAGGAAATCCACATTCCCACTGAGAGAGGTTTAAGGGGGAATCCACATTCCCACTGAGAGGGGTTTAAGGGGGGAATCCAGATTCCCCTGGCATCTGATTCCTTAGCATGATTTGCAACCAAACATGGGAATCTTTAAACATTCCTAAGAATCCTAAAACATTACCCTGTACCAAACGCCACATAAGAGATACCAACTAGTGAATCTAATTAACAAGACATTCATGAATCTAGATAGTCGTTGGAAACCTGAAATTCAATTCAAAAATCACTTTCATAAATGCAGCCCTCCCTAAATTTTGTGCTTTTTGACCTAAGAGAGCAATTTTTTTCCCTATGAAACACCTCAATAAGCGTTTTCTTAAAGTCAAAAAATATTAATAAAATAACAACACTGTTTAGCAATTAGTTTGTTTCTCTAAAAAGAAACAAAAAAAAAAAAATGGTCTTACTAAAAAGACACTTAATCTTAATGGAATTGATTAGAAAAAAATTCAAACCAAGCTTGTTAAACAACTTTAGCGTATTTGGATATAGTTTGAAGATTACTTATTTATTGAAAGTATTGTTGAAAAAAAAAAAAACAAAAAAGCTAGCTTTATTTGGGCTGGCAACACACATAACTTACAATCTATAAAATTGCTTATAGCAATGATTGAGAAAATCTCACAGTATTTTGCAAAATTCTGGGATAACTGTTGCCATAGGAATTCTTTCATCAGCCTGCAATGGCAATGTATTTATGAATGAACAAATGTTTGCTGGTAAACAACCGAACCTTCAATGATATTGACCAAACAATAGGAGAAATTATACGGTCCTTTGGTGGATCACGTCAATTGTCCACCATTGCACTAAAAGATTCTCATTTGTTTAAAAGTGCCGAATCAGTAATCAGTTTCTGTTTTAAGGAAAAAAAATTTAACTCAGCAATTTTAAACAGGTGGGAGTCTTTTAGTAAAATAATAGACCACATCACTTGTCCATCATGAGAACCTTATAATTTCTCAAACAATAGGCCATTTAATCGTAAATGAAAGCCAGTTTTTCTTTACAAAAAAACTCAGTTCAATTGACAAGAAAAGGAAAGAAAATAGACAACAAAATTGCTTTCCTGAATTTTAGAGATTGTGGTATATACAAAGACCCTATTGGTTTATTTCTACCAACATTAACTATACATAATTCATACAAAAAGTATGTACTGCCAGAGGCTGTAACATTAAGGCCACTGATTACAAGACAAGCTGAAAAATAGGTAACTAACTATATTGCCTATATTAACTTCTGAAATTCCAATTGCTCTTTCTTTCCTGACTTCTATTGTAATAAGATGGAACATTTTTCTTCCATTTTTCCCTGTACATACCAAGATTTATGTTCTCTTACCTTCATGACATCTCTAAGTTATGTTCCTGAAGGCAAGAAGAATGTTCACCTACCCGGCCTTGCCATCATGGCTTTCCCTGAGTTTTCAATAAGGGGCGTGTTAGAAGTCATCATCGTCAAAGGAAATTACATGGGAGGCCTCTCCAATGCAATCCAACCAAACTTCCCTTTCCGAAAATCACTCAGAATACGGAATGCTGCTTGATGAATATCACCGTTGAACAAGTGAATTGCAAGCTTCTGAACAAATCTGCATTCAAAAGAATTTGTAGGAATAATTTTAATTTGAAATTTTGTTGGTCTAAGGGTGATTATACATCCTGAAACAAGGTTCTCAAATATCTAAACTAGTACAGGATAGATGTTTATCTACTGTACGCCAACCAAAGCTCATATTTCATTTTTGGCATACTTGGTAGTCCTTCGTGGGCTGCCTGTATAAGCATATCATTTGCAAAGTTCTTATCCCCACCTCCCAACCCCAATTTTCCCCCACTTCTCAAAGTATTTTTAAGGGAAAAATGAACACACACACACATTGCAAGTCCAAGTGAGAACAGAAATCACCAAGCTGAGACATACATTTTACCGCATTGACCATCCACATCAATCTTGTAGCGACTCTGAAGAGCTTTGATACCTGTAATAAGCAGAAAACTGAGAATTACAACAGGCTATTTGCAATGAGAAAAATAAATCTTGAATTGGATTCATCATGTTACTACAAGAATTGAATAAAGATCAATTGAAGTTTGAGCATAAGCTGTAAAATCTAGAGGAATATGCAAAATGGAGATTTAGACCAAGCTATTACTAAGAATGATGCAATTTCTTGTTATGTGTCTCTCCAGTCTTCACTTACCAATGACTACAAGATCTCAAGTCATGGTAATAAGGACACTACTTGTCAATCATCTTGATATCAAGCTCCTAAACTTGGACACTATATGAAAGCAGCATCAGGCTATGGAATTATATATATATATATATATAAGTTCAGGCGATTCTCAAAAAAATATATATAAGTTCAGGCTATGAAAATTTAAAAACAACATGAACCCATTGTATCTCAACCACAACAACCCCCCCCCCCCCCCCCCCCACCCCCCCCCACCCCCCAAAACCCAACCAAAAAAAAGGAAGAGAAAACAGCATACAGGTTAATAGGAGCACATTCTTACAAAGTTTTAAAAGCTTTGTATCCTTTTAGCATGTGATTACTAAAGCAACTTGACAGCATTTTGCACCAATTATCCGTTTACTCTCTCTCCATCTTCCTACAGGTCTCAAAATTTCATACAGTGAACCAATTGATCCAGTCCAAAAGACAGGATCACAAGTCAAAACTACTGAAGTAATCAAATCCCAAGAGCCCCACACCCCAACCCTGCCCCAACCATGATTTAGATCTTCCTTCTTAGATTAATACACAATTCATCGCTCAATAACTCAAAAGAATTAGTGATTTGAAAAGTCTCTAGACTTATAACACTGAGTCCACTTTGCTCATCTGCAATATTGTTCCCTTTGAGCCAGGATAACACCAGAGCCAAACTTGAACTTTTAGAAATTATATTTCCTAAAAAGCTTAGATTGTTTCTTTACATCCCAACAAAAGGCAGCACAAGGAATTGAATAGTATCCACTAGTTAAGCAATGTTTTGCTGATTGCAACATATTTACATGCGCAACCAGAAACCTAACCTTGTTCAACAAGTATCCTTAACAATCAAGGGAGAGCAGATTCAGTCAATGGATAGACACAATGCTTACCAACTGATGGAATCCTTGTCAATATCTGTACAAGAATTGCAGCAACATCAGCAACATCATAGGATCTCTCTCCAATGTCATCACATATAGCAAGCTTTATAGCTGCTGTCTGATCACTAATCCGCATTGGAATTATTCCAGGAGAATCTAGTAACTCAAGGTCACTCCCAAAACGAACCCACCTTTTGATACAAACACAAAAGATAAGTTATAAATGAAAGGACGTAGTGAAAGAGCAAGAGCCAGAATTTCTGCTCCACATTGATGTCATGGATGACAAACAGAACATACTCTTTGTAAACATTTTTAGAGAGTGCAGTATTTCCAGAAGTCTTCAGTTTTGAAATTTTGACTATTTAGGTTAATTGGCTTCAAGCTTTGGTGATTTTCAGAATTTCAAGTCTCCATTATATTACCAAGCCAATCGAAACTCTTAAGATTCTCTCTCTTATTTTCTTTCTTTCTTTCTCCTTTTTTGAGGGTGGGGAGGATTGTTTGACATCCTTGGCATTTTAATGTTTCACCAAATTCCAAGCTTATCCTTTATTTCAATACATTTGAATCTCTTGATCCTTCAAGGAGTGCAATCAATGCAAGAATTATGACTTTAAACCTAGCACTGAAAGCTTCTATAAAAATGAAAAAGATGAAAATATATACTTCAATACTCTTGTAACACCCGGTCTAGGAGCTGCTGGACACATTCGCCGCTTCAGCAAACGGTTGATTAAAGAAGATTTTCCAACATTTGGATATCCAACTATACCAGCTCGAACCTGTTCAATGATAATGTAATTCTTGTTCAAACTTAAGAATCACTTTTTTGAGCATAATATGTGAAAAGTTATCAATTTTAAGAAGAAAAGGACAATTCAATTTGCATTAATACTCATTTGCTTCTTATCCAAAGATTAGAGAGAGAAAGAGAGATAGATTAGCAAGAAAAAAGAATATATTAGAAAAATAACCATCTGCAACCATCTTGAAAGTTCTCTTCAAAGTACATACATGAACCAACAACTTTCTAAAAACTTCAAATACTAATTAAAAATTGTTCAAAAGTTTAATTTCAGCAACTTCTAAAGATTATCTCAAGGACTAATTGGAAAATAATATTCTGCTCCAAAAATCAACTAAGTTTGGTTGTTCTTATGGAGAATAAACTGTCTAGTAAGTAGGCAGACAAAAATTAATCTATGCAAAAATGCGCTTCAAATTTTTCAACAGGACAAGACAAATGTATGACAATAAAGTCGCAGGTAAGTAAGAGACTGAAAAGAAATTAAATAAACAAGGTTTCACATTGGTTTTCACTTGATGTGAGGAACCCACCGGACGTGAAAGTAGCCCTTTAGCTCTGCGTTTGACATTTACATCTGCCGCTAATACCTTCGCTAACCGCCCTAGCTTCATAGTGCCCTGTACTTGTCACATAAGAATAATTATACTCTGTTTGATGTCCAGACTAAGGAAATTTGAAAGAGGACCCTTTGTTTAGGTACCATTCCAAGTTGCCCATTGGAAAAGACAACCTTCGTTCCCTGTCTTGCAAAATAAGTTGCCCAAGCATTCCGGTCTGCCGTGGATATCATGTCTTCTCTATTCAAAACCAAAATCCTTTTCTTATTGCCAAGCCATGAATCCATCTGCTCAAGAACAAGTAATAGGCAGGATGAGACCTATGATTTTTGTTTCAACTCTTCCATCCAAAGATAGTTATTCCATTGCAGCTAGGAAGCATAAAACTTTTAACAGTTGTAGGTAACAATAAACATTAATGCACAAATTAAAGAAGTAATCAACCTCCTTTAAATTATGCATACAAATGAATATCTTGTTCCAACCAGGCAACATTTAGAAAAAAGAATAGTCTTAGATCTCAAGTACAAAGAGAAAAGAGAAGACATTATGAACAACTACAACTACAACAATTTTCAGATGAAGTAGTACACATTATACATTCATAACATGTTATAAATGGTTCACATTACATTAAAGGAGCAAAAATCCATTACAAAACTCTAACCTGAGGATGACTTGTGGACATGGGAATTCTTGCATCCCTTATCTCTATCACGACATCCATTAACTTCAGCTGCTCTTTAAGCTCCTTTTCTGTTTTTGCAATATGACCAGGATACCACTGTCCAGTTGCCAGCACCCAATAAGCATATTGAACTAGAAAGCATCAATCCCAATTATTGGAATCTAATCCAAAACCACCTTGAATATTCAATTGGGATAGAACTCCCCTTATTCATACCTGAACAGGACGCAGTGCCTTCGTCCAGTAATAAAGATCGGCATCAAGATCAACCCAATCGCTCTTGATTTGGGAGTCATCTAATGTGCTATTGGGATTGCCATTCCCATTCTCATACCAACTGGGAGTTTTCCCCCCAACAATCTGTAATATTTTCATCCACAATTATGTTAACCCATTCAATCTACATGTAGAGGGAGTGCCAGACTAAAAAATCTCAGCCCACAATTCATAGTATTCTATATCAAGAATTCAACATGTCCTTCCTCAAAAAAAAGAAAAAAAAGAATTCAACATGTATTTACTTAAGCTCCATATGAAAATATTTAAATGGCAAAAAAAATCAAGATGCAGCAGCAAATTCAAACCCACCACCTATTTGCAGAAAGCAACTCAATTCTAACAAAAACTAAACAAAACCCACACAAAAATCAAAACTTTGATAGGTTGCTGTGAAAACGCAATGAAAAAAAAAATCATTTTTTACATTATCAGCTAAAAAGAAATTGTGAATACCGAACACCCTCCACTCAAATATTTGTAATTCCCATACCCCAAACCCCACATAAAAGAAAAGACTAAAGTTCTATTTTCCTACATATTCTTCAGTTTTCTAAGCAATTAAGCAAGAACAGCAATGAAAATTGTTTTCATATAACAAGAGGGGTTTGGTAATTGACATGCCTGGATGGTGGGTGGTGGGGATGAGAGAGAAGCTGTGGCAGAGAGAGTCGTTGAAGATAACTTGGGTTTGGTTCTTGGGCATTGAAGAAAGTTTCCTAGGAGTTGAGAGTTTGGCAGCCATAGACCTGAGAGCTGAACTGCCATATTTTTAGTTTTTTGCCCCCCATAAATGAATGAATGATACTAAATAGACATTTATCCGCAATGGTTTTAAAAATAAAAACAATTGGACTTTTTTCCTTTCTTTTTCTGGCATGGATACACTACACTCACGACTCGTACGCTTGGGAAGGATCTATGGGTTTTGTTAATTATCAAGAAATTGCCATAAATCTAACCGCCGGTTTAGTCTGTTTTCATTTTACTTACCCGTGATTTAAAATTTAACATTTTGCCAATGTTTAGTTCCGTTTGGTTTCTATTACTTATCTCAGTTAAAAACATGAGTAAATAAGTCTTTTTGCTTATACTCTATGGATCCGTTTGAATACAGCTAAAAACTGAAAACTGAAAAATACTATAGCAAAATAATTTTTAAATGTGAATAGTATCGTGAGACTCATTTTTAATAAAAAAGTTACTGAAAAGTGAAGTTTGTGGGTCCTGTGAACAATGCACGAACCCACTAATGTGCTGAAAATGATGAAAAATGTCAAATATTGTGACTACTGTTCATAAACAGTAGCCGTAACAGTGAGGTTTGTCTTTCAAAGCGTGCCAAAAAAAAAAAAAAAAAAGGTCAGACACAAACGCGTTGGGTTTTTCAGCCGAATCCAAACGTAACCTATGTCTCTCATCTCCAAAAACATAAAAATAACAAAAATATACAAAGAAACAAGATAAAAAGGGGGATTTTGAAAAGAAACTAAATAGATAGAGCTGGTATCAATTTTCATATGCTGCTCTCTCTCTCTCTCTCTCTCAGATCTATGATTTCTCTTTCTCATCTCTTCTCTCTCTCTGTGGCATTGAGGAGACTAATTGAGCATCACGGTGAAAACCCAGCTAACCTAGCGTTATGGAGGCCAGTCAGATGAAAACCCAGCAACACCCAGAGTTGAGGAGGCCGGTCGGACTACACCATTTCGTGGGTTTCATTTTTTTTTTTTTTTTTTTTTTTAGCTTTTGGGTTTTGGGGTTGATTTGATTTTGGCTTGCATTAGTTGATCTGAATTTGGTGATGTTGTGGCTTTTGGCTTGTGGCTTGCTATGGTGGTGGATTGTGGGGGGATTAGTGGTGGTGGTGGGTTCTAATGGTGGTTGCATTGGCTATAGATGAACGAGAGAGAGAGAGACAACAAAGAGAGGATGAGATTTGTTATGTGGTGTAACAATCTAATAAAGAATTTGGGGATTTTGAATGCGATAAGTAATTGAAATTGGGATTAGGTTGTCTTGTTTGATTTTTGATTTCGTGTTTATAATGTCTGGGAAAGAACAATGGGCTGAAAATGTGGAAAGTTTCAAATCTGCACTCAAAGATTAACAAGATTAACTCTACTGGAAAAAGCCAAAAGCCAAAATTGATGAACCAATGAAAGGAGATGGATTTCGTTCAATACCAACAGCTATGTGGTTCAACATCCTTTCCAATTATGTTTTGAATTTCCGTTTTCTCCTACAAATGAATTGTAACTTCAAGTGTTTTTAAAAACATTCGTGTCTTTGTTTCTTTCATTTTTTTAAGCATTCTTTCCCATTTTTTTTTTTCCTGCAACATCTCCAAACAGTAAATTCAACTTCCCAGCCCAAGCTCTTTCAAACAATTTGATTGGTAATTGTTTGGAATTTTATAAGTAATGTTCATTTATGTTTTTTGAAAAAATTCAAACCCTAACCTTTCGATTTGTGTTATGTAATATTTTGGTAATAAAAATTGTTTTTTAACGAAAAAGCCAAAGGTGGGTAACAAAGAACAAACGAAGCTGAACACAATTGGGCAAAGTGTTAAGTTTTAAACCACAGATAGGTAAAATGAAAACGGGCCAAATCACAAGTGAGTTTACTGTAATTTCCTCAAATTTTTATTTTAGTTTTTAGTTTTTAAGTGGTATTTTTACCAAACAAAATGAAAAGTTACCATATGCTTGAAGGCATTGGTTTAGAAAATGTTTTTTAAAATTTTTTAATGAAAAATGAGGCAATTTTCTTTTATGCAACTTTTTATATTTCTCATAAAAATAGTATTAAAATTTTCCTAAAATAAAAAATTAATAAATGTTCTAAGATTACCCGTTATCATGACTAAAAAAAATCAATAAGGGAACAACATAAAGTGTAAAATAAATGGAAAATGGTATAGTTACAATTTTTTTTTTTTTTTGGAAAAAAATGTAGTGAGTAGTTATTAATAAGTAAAAAAGTTATGAAAGTTATGAAATAAGATAAGAATGAATCAGAATTTGCTATAGCAATATTTTGTAAAAATATTATAAAATAGTTTGTGATGATAACATCACTCAAAATAAATAAAAGGCGTAAATGCACTTTTAGTTCCTACATTTTAGTTTTTTTTCATTTTAGTCTCTACATTTTAATTTTAACACTTTTAATCCCTAAATCAATTAACGCGTTCCATTTTGGTCCTTTCCATTAGCCCACTACCGAAAATTGCTTAGGTGGCAGACTAAACTATTAAAATAATAATAAAAAAATTTATTTTACTATTAAAAAATGCCACATCAGCTTATAAATTAAAAAAATTTATTTATTAATTTTAAATAATTAAAAATTAAAAACAGATCATTTAAAAAAGAAATTAAATTAATTAAATTAAAAAAAAAAATTCTTTACATTATGTTCTTCCCAGTCATCATGAAGAACATGTTCATGTTCTACCTCAAATAATATGTTTGGTTGCCAAGGAAATTTAAAAAATCAAGAACATGCCAACAAGGAACACGTAAAATCAAAGGACACAGATCTACAAAATACAAAGACCTTCAAAGATTCAAAACACAAAGAACACAAACCCAAACCCAACCCTCAATCTCTAGCAAACCCAGAACATCACAAGAAAAATCAAACCCTCCATACAAACATCAAACCCAGAAACAAACCCATAAATTTCAAACCCAAATTTGAGAAACCCATAAACAAACCCAAAAATGTTAAACCCACTGATCTAATAGAGACCCACTGCATCTGTGAGAGATTGGAGGTAAACCACAGCCAACCTCAGCCCCTCCACTATCATCGATCAATCCATCAAGCCACTACAACCCACACCAACGTCAAACCCATCCAACGATCCACCCCCACTGACCATCGAACCAACCACCACCTCACAACCATTGATCCGAGAGAGAGTTTTAGAGATTTTTCCAAATCCATGATCTAAGAGAGAAACTTTAGAGCTTTAGAGCTTTAGAAAGATGAGAGAGAGGGAGATTTTGGTCCAAGAAAGAGATCTTTATTTTCGTTTGGGTAAGCAAACCCAGATCTATGATCTCTCTCTCTTCACCCAACCTCCAACCCAATCGCACTCCTCTTCACTCGAATTCGACCATAGATACTTCCCCACCGCGAGTCCAACGTAGAACGAAAGAGATGCATACTTTCTTATACCTCAAAAACCTAATTCTACCCTTGTCCCCACCAACCTCCCCTTGCCATTCTCGTCTTTTCACTCCTCTACTTTATCTTTGGCCTCGTCAGCACTATCCTTGCCATTTCTGCTCTCCGGTGACCCAGACCCGTGCCCATTTTCCGATGTGACAGATTTGAAGACACTTTTCAGGCTTTCTACTTGAAAGGTGACAATGGTAGGGGCCTGGTGAAGCAGCCTAAGCTACTTGGGTTCATTGATATTCACACCGGGTTTGGATCCTCCGATCGTCGCTTGGCTTTGAGGGAGACTTGGTTTCCTTTTGACCCAAATGGGTTTTTAAGGTATCTCAGCTTTTTGTTTTGCTAAATTGTTGTTTTTGGAAAATAGGTTGTGATCAGGTTGTGCGTTGGCATTGCAAATGGAAATCAATGGTGGGTTTTGCTTGCATGTGATTGTTTGTTCTTTGTTGATCTGAACTAAATTAAACGATCTGTTTTTAATTTTTTTATTTAGTTAAAATTAATAAATAATTTTTTTTTAATTTATAAGCTAATGTGGCATTTTTAATAGTAAAATAAAATTTATTATTATTATTTTAATAGTTCCGTCTGCCACCTAAGTAATTTCTGGTAGTAGACTAACGAAAAAGACCAAAATGAAACGCGTTAATTAATTTAGGGACTAAAAGTGCTAAAATTAAAATGAAAGAACTAAAATGAAAAAAAAAAAAAACCAAAATGTAAAAACTAAAAATGCATTTACGCCTAAATAATAAATAAAAAAATTTAAAAAAAAACTCCACAATAAATAACTATGTCCTGTGTATGAGTTTAAGGCCACACATTCAAGAGTTTGGCCCTTTTAACTATATAGCGTATTGTAACTCTTTCAAAAATCCTCTTCGCTCTCTGCCATGTGTTTGTGACCGTGTGAGTTAAAATAACAATGTTTCTACGGATCTACATCTACTTCATGCCCAAAACCAAAAGTAGGGGTGTCAATTCGGGTTAGCGTGTCGGGTTCGTGTCGCGTCGAGGTAGGGGTATTCGACTAAATGGCTCAACCCTAACCCAACCCATTTAATAATCGTGTCATGATCCTTCAACTCTAACCCGACCTGTTAATAAGGTGGGTTGACCTGACCCAACCCATTTGACACGCTTAATAAACGAGTCGTGTTGGTTTGACACGAATGTAACACAACCCATTTCAACTTGCATAATATTAAATATAACATCTATCTAGAAATAATTATTTTTACATCCCAAAAAGCAATGCATACACTTCAAGTCTTTAACCCACATTCAAAATAATATAATTCAACAAAAATATAACATTCATCTAGAAATAAGTTCTTTACACTCCAAAAGAAGTGCATACACTTCAACCCAAATTCAAAATAACAAAGTTTCGCAAAATAAAATAACATAGTTCAACAAAAATATAATATTCTTGGAACTTGCCAAATGCTAAGTATCAATATTGAAATAATTTGAGCAAACAGTAGACTAATCCTGACTATGACCACGATTATCATCCATAGATTTTTTGTTGATGTCCAAATTCATAACATCTTCCACAAGCTCATCCAATTTCATTTGTGTAAATTCTATGCCACCAAAAAAAAAAAAAAAGTATTAGTAGTTCTAAGGTCTATAAAGTTTCAATTTTCAATTATATCCCTTATAAATTTTTGTAATTACTCACTTTTCTTTTTAAATTTAAAATATATGTTGGATATAAAAGACATTTGACAAATCTAAAATAAAATAAATATTTATTTGTTATATGAGTTAAATGAGTTGTGTTAAATGGGTCATTTCGGGTTGACACAAATAAATTGGCGTGTCAAACGTGTCTATTGAGGGTTACGCGAGTTGACCTGTTTATGACCCATTTCTTATCGTGTCGCTTTCGAGTCAACCCATTTATGACCCAAACCCATTAAGGCCCAACCCTAACCCGAAAAAACCCGTGTCGGGTTCGTGTCGTGTTCGCAAGTTGGGTCGAACATTGACACCCCTAACCAAAAGAAAACTAAAACGTAGCAATATGCCTTTTTGTGTAAAACAAAAATCCACGAAGCTTTTCCATGGGCTGATCCGGGCTTTTTGGGTTTGGGTTGAGATGGCAACGGACTGGCTTTTGCTGGCAGTGCGTTGCTGGGTTTGAGAAATAACGGTGCTCATTAACATGAAACTGACTCCGTTTGGGCTGAGATGGATAAATTTGGAATGAACAAAACTAAATAGTAAATACAAAAACAAACTTGAACCATTATTAACTAATCAACCCTGCTTTTCATAAGATGAAATATGATCAATTCAACAGCTAAAATGACCAGAATTGGGTGAAATTTATCAGGACATTATGAGACAAAACATGGCAAATTCTAGTTCTACAAAAAGAAAAGACAGCCTGTGCCTACAATTTTACAATACTATTGTTTATCTCTTGCTCTTCAGTTACTGCCTACCATGCTCTCCCATGAATCTAATGGAGTATAAGCCTAACAATGTGGCATACAAGAAAGTGACTACTTCAAGATGAGTGGCTTCCAAAAAAATGACAATACATGAGATATTACACTACAAAAAATTTACTCCTGCTTGCTCAATTACCAAAGATCTTTCTGTACATCCTGTCTTCCACCTTGATTGTTAGTCAAAAGATTAAAACTTGAGCCGAACCATCTATAATTGCTGCAAGTCAGCTTGAATAGGCTTTGTAAGTATATTAGTGAAGAATTTGCGTATCTCTGGTACAATGCACTTGATCAGGTGAGAGTACCTGCATTTTTGCATCAAAAGATTTTAAACATTTTAATAATTTAATTCCAAATATAGGTAAACCTAGTCATTTAACTCCAGTCAAAAACTCAAAATTCTACTTATTTTGAGAAACAAATTTTAATCTCATAAACATTCATTTCCCTGGTCCAAACCCAAAGATAAAAATATAAACCAAGCAGCCTTACTTCATAATAGAAACACTACTCAAAAGTATAGACATAGAAAACTCGGCCAAATATAGCATACCATGGTTTGGCACTCAATTTGTCAAACTGCTCCAAAATAAACAGTATGCATGCTTTCCTTAATGACATAGCATTAAAGGCTTCCGATAACTCGTACATTAGGGAAACATTTTCCACACAAATATCCTTCAAAAGATCATGAGAAGCCATTAGATGAACCGGTAATACAGAAATGAAAAGTCAGTTATTGAACTAATTCCATAACCAACCTGAGCAATTGCATACTCGCAGAGATGCTTAAGACCATCCAAAAGGTACTGATCAGCAGCTCTGAGGAGATCCTGTGCAATATCCAGACTGACTTCTACTGATCCTGTGTATATGAATCTAAAAGCACAAGAAAGATTAGAAAGTATTAGCACATAGTAGGGTCCATTTACTTCCATTCGTAGCAATGTGGAGGTAACTATTGCAACAAGAGGGAACAAGCCAAGCAATAACAGGGTAACATTGCAGCCTTTACTGTAAATGGTAACTAGCTTCATCACACACACTTCGCGCGTGTGATAAGTTCTTTTTTTTTTTTTTTGGTTAGTGGTCCTATTTGGTAGAAAAAAATTTGTGTTTTTTTTTTATTTTATATAAATAATTTTTATTTTGAAAATTTAATTTATAAGTGAATAAATCAATTTGAAAATTAATAAGAAAGTGGTCCTATTTTTTAAGCAATATTTTAGTAGGAGTTAGAATTACATTTTTATCAAATTGTCTTTTAGTTTTGTCTTTACTTAAACATAGGGATGTAGGGGCATTTTTAAACTAAAAAATGAGAAATCTAAACAGGAAAAACTCCTTAAATAATAGTATTGATCATACGCGCGAAGTGCGTGTGATGAGTCTTTTTTTTTTTTTTTTTTGTTAGTGGTCATATTTTGTTAAAAATAAAAATAAAAAAAAAACTGTTATTTTGAAAATTTAATTTATGAGTGAATAAATCCATTTGAAAATTAATAGGAGTAATCCCATTTTTTAGGCAATGTTTTAGTGGGAGTTAGAGTTGCATTTTTACCGGATTGTCCTTTAATTTTGTCTCTACTTAAACATAGGAGTGTAGGAACATTTTTGAACTAAAAAATGAAGAATCCAAACAGGAGAAACCCCTTAAATAATAGTATAGATATATAATTTTTATTTGGAAAATCTAATTTATAAGTGAATAAATCAATTTGAAAATTAATAAGAAAGTGGTCCTATTTTTTAGGCAGTGTTTTAATGGGAGTTAGAGTTACATTTTTACCGAATTGTCCTTTTGTTTTGTCTCTACTTAAACATAAGAGTGTAGGGGCATTTTTGAACTAAAAAATAAGGAATCCAAACAAGGGAAGCCCCTTAAATAGTAGTATAAATAATTACAAGAAACGAGCAGAATATAAAAACAGGTAAATTAGAACCCAAACTCGCACCTCATCATCAACTCAAACACGTCCCATCTAATATTTGGAATCTCTATGTCCTTAGCATCCCTCTCCTGCAAGACATAGTTCTAAGATTTTATTACACAATAAATAACCCCCAGGGCCATTTAATCCTTTCTGCTACAGAAAAGACAACTTTAACCAGACTATTTGATAGGCAAAAATGTAAGACACAAATCAGATGGGCCAGCTTGACATACTAATTGATGAGCTAGCTTATCAGCATTAAGCTTTTGTCATTGTTTCTAATGAAAATTTGAACTCACAAGTTCTTTAAAGTCATGTTTAAGAGAAAAGCTAGTGACTGAACAAAGAGGTAATGATATCATCAAATTATAATGGACACAAACAGAGAGCTTTAATTTAAACCAGTACTCACTCTGTAACCACCATCAAACATTGCACGGAAAGCATCCGAAGAAGCAAGCAGACAAATTCTGTGAGCATAGAACCGTTTACCTGATAAAAGAAAGGAGTATACACAAGTATAGCATGTTATGCTAATTGAAATTCATAACTCACCAGCTGGCATAAACATAAGCAAATCATTGTTCTCAATAAACTAGTAGAAACATATGCAAGAAAATTTTCCAACCTTCAACTAAGAAGGTGACATCAGAAAGCGTAGGATTGTTCACATATTGCTCACCCAAATACACCTGCAACAAGAAATTATAAAAGACAAGAACCAAAAAGAAAAAATTAAATGTAGTTATTCTGAATGTTAGTGAAGAAAACCATTTACACTCAAACACCAAAAATCATAACTTTCAATACAGTTTTAAAGAGGAACCATTATTCAAATAGTGTTAGATTTTTAAAAAAAACAAATGATATTCATAGTAAGGATAGATCCACCCAACACAACCTACCCTTTCTTTTTTTTCCTTTTTTTTTTTTTTTTTGTTAAGGGAGGGGGGACTGGGGGAGAGAGAAAGTGGTGGAAGTGTGGTGTAGTAAATTGCATTAAGTCAGAAAAGAGGAATCTGACCTCTTATTCAAACCTCAAATACTTGGGAGATGCTCATGTCCTACTTTAAATAAGGCAGGCAGTATACTAGAAGTCACCCAATAATTATATATTCACAACTATCAAAATTAATGAGGTCGTTCAAGCACATGAAGAGCCCTACTTTGTCACGCCCCTAAGTCCTAACAGATTCAAACTAAAGATGATGCAATAATAGGCATGTTAACCAATAAGTCATCAATGAATAACCTGTGGATTCGGTGATGGAGGAGCAGCATCCACAGGAGAGAGTGAAGTTGCCTTGGTAGCCAACTTGTACAGGGCCCCTGAACCATCTTGTTTCTGCTTCAGGCTTGTAGACTGTAAAAGCTCAAGCATCAACTCTAAACCTGCAGAAAAAATGTATGTGCGGCAAGAAGTTAGCACTTCAAAATCCCAAAAGAATAAGACCAGTGAAGTAAACCTGAATTGCCAAAAATAACACAATGCTTGAAAATATGTGAAACATTATTACCATTGTTATCAATAAAAATAGCTTTTCGATCATCGGGTGCACAAAGATGAGCAAGAGCCAAGGCAACCTGAATTTGAACTGCCTTTTCTGAAACCCGCATCAGATATAGCAAATGGTTTAGTACCTGTAAAGAGAAAGCATAATAGGAATTGGTACACAGGTCACACAAAATATGTTTATACAAATAATACTATAATCGAGTAAGACCTTAACTAGATAAAAATAATGGCTAAAATGATTCAAGCCAAAAAGACAGCATTATAAAAGAGAACTCACACGTCCATGAATCTTCTCCTCTAATCTTTTGAATGTCTTTGCCACACAATCTTTAGTTGGCTGCAAGCATCAAATATCAATTATAAGACAGGAACAAGACAATCAAGAGGATATGAGAGAGAGAAAATAGTTGCTACAAATTAAATTTAGATTTCTTTAAAAGAAAGCATACTTGAACAGTAAATTCTCCTTCTTGAAGTTTCTGAACACCGCCAACCTTGATAAGATCTACAACATTATCCTTCGGAAGAAGCTTAAAATTAGTTATAGTATTTACCACCATCAGATGATTGACAAGGGACAGATTGTTCAAGAACATTTAAATTAAACAATAAACCAATAAGCTCTACCTCATTATCTGCAAGACCATATATAGCAAATGCAGAATTATGCTGCAAAGCTCCATTTCTTGAGTCAATAAGTTTGAGTAGAGGCACTATACCTCCACTATGAGCAATGCCAGCTTGGTTGTGCTTGTCCTAAAATCAAAATTATTTTATCAGGCCAGGGAAATATACATCCCTTGCATAATATGCAACCAAGTATCAAAAAAATAATAATATTGATAATTGCACAAGTGAAAAGGAAAGACGCTAACCTGTGCCAACCTCCCTAGTGCAAAAGCTGACATCTCTCTAAGCTGTGCATCTGGGGACTTAAGCATCTCAATTAAAGGCTGGACAGCACCCCTCTGAACAATGTGCACCTGCATGAACATCCGTATGACAGTTAATAACCAAATAATAGAATATAACTCCAGAAGAGGATTCAGAATATGGAAGCAGTAGATTCTAAACAAAGATGCAAAATTTTTAATCCACCTTAGTATCAGAATCGGCCCCAGCAAATTGACCAAGTAACAGAGCCGCTTCTCTTTGGCTCTCCGGACAAGAGGAACTGTCATTAAAGAGATAAACTTAATGGTGACCTTTTGTTTTAATGACTAAATAAACTGACCCAGTAATAACATCATAACGTGTGCATCAGCAAACAGGTTTTTTATTTTTTTGTTCTCTTAGAAAATAGGAAAGATTCAACAAGCAAATATCCTGTAGTTACTACAAACAAGTTATAGCTCTAAAAATTAACAAAACTACCTGAAATCAGCTAATCCCCTAAGCAAAAGCAAATTTGACTAGACCAAAAGAAGGCAACATTCAGAGATTAGTATTACCTAAGCAATCTGATAACAGGTTGTAAAGCTCCAGCAAGGAGAACTTCTTTTTTAATTTTTGGGGATGAGTGGACCAGATTACCTATTACACCAACCTGAAAAATTCCGGAAAAGTCAAAGATTGCTCAAAATATGGTAGAAAATCCCAAAGATACACAGAATGAAATAGGATATTCTGGATAGGTGCCAACCGCTTCATAATGTATAGTGGCATCTTCAGACCAGAGCATTAGTATAAGGGTTGGTAGAGCATTACATTCTACAATCTGCAAATTTGCAATTCATATCAATAGCTGAACTAAGAGAAGGATAAAAAGTAATGTGTAGCAGAGAAAAACCCGTCTACCTGAGTTTTGTTTTCATCATTTTTAAAAGCAAGGGTACGCAGGGCCCCTGCAGCTGCTCTTTGTACCTTTGCATCATTGGAGTCGAGCAGTTCAACAAGAGGAGGAATGCCACCTTCAAACCTGACATGTACAGTCAACTATATCACAAAGACAATAGAAGAAAAAGGAGATTCAGTAGCAAGCAAGGAAACAAGAATACCTGACAAAGGTTTTAATAACACTATTCTCATGAGCAAGGTTAGTTATTGCATCAGCAGCTCTCCTAACAACACCATTGACCGCTCGAGGGTTACAACCATTCTTGTTTCTCTTTAACAAATCCAGAAGATGGGGTACAGCTCCAGCATCAACAATGAGCTGTTGATGCTCTGGCTGTTTGAGGCAAATAAAGACAGAATACAAATGAGTTAAATATTACCATGAGCTAAAACATGAGCAGTGAATTTAAACCAAAACAATGTCCATAAAGAGGCAGAAATATATGTGTTGAAACTACAGCCGTGTTTAATTACGATGTGCGACTAACCCAACCAACAAAAGGAAAATATTCCCCGGTTAATTCTATGTACATTACCATACTGATGATAATTCTCCACTTGCACACTGGTTTCCTCTTTATAAGTACAAACATACCATTAAATGCTAAATTACCAAATAAGGCATATAAGATGCGACAGACTATTTAATAATTTGGCATGTTGCCAGCCCAGGTAAACATATAAAGTAACTAGTCTTATCAGTAGAACCATTATCATACAATTGCCAATCTCTTACATAAATAAACAGTGTGATTCCTTGAATTTTCCCTAGCAATTAGCTATCAGGACACGGTTACAACATCTACTATTAGAAAACTCACAGATAGATCAACACAACCTAAATTACAGTTGATAAGAATCACAATTCCAAAACAGTTCCACAACAGACAAAAATCACAAAAATAAGACAATCACCACAACAAAAGATTAATATCGAAAAAATTAATGTCACAAGACAAGAACATATTCAAACTATTATTCACCCAAAAAGCATAAACTAAAAGAATAAGGAAATAAACTCTAATTACTTTGACAGCAAGAAGTCCAAGTGCAAAAGCACTCCCTTTCTCCACCTCATGCTCATATGGCCTCAGATCACTGTCACCGTCTCTTACATCTGCTGGCACCTGGAGATGCTTCACTAAAGCCGGAACTGCACCAGACTCCACTATTATATCCACAATATCCTCTGCACACACAAATAAACCACCAAAAACCCTTAAATCCCAAAAAAACCTCAACAACAACCATAAATCCAATATATCACATAACCAAACTTATCAGTTATCAACAAGAACAAACCAAAATCATTAATCTTCATAAATTACTCAATTATTACACACAAATGTACGACCAAAGAAATCATCAATAGTTTCTCCCCAAAAAAAAAATATCATCAATAAAATTACATAAATTCAAGGAATCACATAAAACCAAAGAGATTACACATAAATCCTTCTTCTCTTTGCTTGATGTATGATTCCAATAATTAACATAAACTCAATAAATCACAAATACAGAATAAAAATTAAATAAAAATAACAAATTAGCAAGTATTTGAAAACTCGACCTCATCAAACCGCTAATTTAACTCTTTGAATCACCATTTCCTGTCTAATCCCAGTCATAACATACACAAAATACATACATATCTACAAACAATATGCATGTAAAATTCAAGAAATTATATGAATTCAATAAATCATAAACCAAAGAGATCACATATATACGGTATATTTGACGACTCCACGTCATGAACCGAGTAATTTAACTCTTTGAACCACCATTTCTGGCTAATCTAGCCATAACACACACACGAACACAGCGTTACGCATGCACATAATTATAAAAACTCTATATCAATCTGATGCGACAAAAACGGTACCGTTTTTGGCGAGTTCGGCGATGGAAGCGGCGGCTGTCTTGGCAGCAGCGCGGTCGGCTTCGGAGGAAGAGAGAGCGGAGTTGAGAACACTGATCTGAGCGAGAATATCAGGGACGAGATCACGATCAGAGGCATCGCGTGGCTCGGAAGCGAAAACCTTGCGATCGTCTTCGCTTCGGTCTTCGAATTCCGGCTCGAGCTTCCGCTTCAAGCTTCGCTTCGCGGTGGTGACTTTGCTCAGAACCATGGTGGAGTGTGAGAGAGAGAGAGAGAGAGAGGGTAGTTTGGGAAGAAATGGGAAATGTGGTGGTTATTTGGGAGAGAGAGTGAGAAATGTGAGTGTGAGGATTTTTATAGTGGGAAACCAATTCTAGTTTTGGTGATAAATAAGAGCGCCCGCGCTATCGTACGCTCCCGCGCTTGGGAATTTTATGAATTCCTCATTTCCGCGTTCTCTGAATTTTTTTAAGTTCAACTTTTTTCTTTTTTTTTGCAACAATACCATAATACTTATTTTATATTACCCTAAAAATAAATAAATAAACCTAAATTATATCTATATTTTGGAAATATATATATATATATATGTATATATAGTTTATGTTCTATTAAATATGTAAATAAATTATGGTTTTCAAAAAAAAAAAAAGAAGTAATTTATGAGTTTCAAATACTAATTTGTGCGGATTATGAATTCAACTTCAAATTTTTTTTTTTTTGCAATAATATCATTTTTTGAATTCTTAAAATATAAAAAACATTTCCGTCTTTAAATTTTAGAAATGTTACTCTTTTATCCATCAGTACAGTTCTATTATAATTTTTGTCAGTACTGTATATCTAATAAAATATATATTTTGCTTCTCAACAAAAAATAATAAAATACATATTTTATGAACTAAAATATAACATAGACTATATTTTAGAGACAAACAACATTTCATCGAGATCATATTTTGTTTGATGTTATAGTTTTGAGTTTTTGAACTCAACTAAAAATCTCACAAGCCCTTTAATTTTGTTCATCGATCGGGTTTTACATTATTTTAAACCTACTCTTGGCAAAGGCACAATATTATCATATACCTCTTGCACCTATCTTGTGACTACTGTGCTTTTCTTAGGGGAAACCATGTTATGGAAGAGCAAGAAGAAAACTTTTTTTTTTTTTTCACTCATCTGTCAAAGTTGAATGTTGTGTTGTATGGCCTTCATCACATTCACATGTGGGCTCATCTGGCTTCTCAAATTTAAAGGCTATGACATTGTCACAACTATCAATGATCCCCTACAACAAAGTAGCACTCCACATTGTTGCTAATCCCATGTTCCACAAGTTTACAAAACATATTGAGTTAATTTGTGACTTTATTCATGAAAATATTCAAGCTGGACAAATCCTAGCTTCTCAAATTATTTATGCTCATTTTATAAACGTGTTCACTAAGCGTCTTGAGTCTCTTGACAAATATATCAATTTCATCAACTCGATCAGTAGCAAGTTTGGCATTCATAACATTCACCGCCAACTAATAAATAAAATATTTAGTTATTAACATGGTTGATTTGTTGAATTAAAATCTCTCCGATCGGTTCTCTTGGTTTGTTCTAATGAAATCTCTAATATCTTTCCCTTTTTAATGGTTCTCAAAACCGGACCAAACCGGAGGTCAGACCGTGAAAACCGAAAACCGGAATGAAAATCGGTTTTTTAAGCCTAAAGAACCGAATTTTTTGTTAATTCCGTGAACCCCTAAAACTGAGGTTGGACCGCACGAACCGGTGAGAACCGTGCGGTCCAACCCCTTAGCAATTTTTTTTTAATAAAAACAACTTAACACAATTTTATTCTACTTAATTAAATTATCCATCTCTTACAAGGAATAAAAAAAAAATTATAATTAAAATCCTTCAAAGATATTCAACTTTACTTCAAAAATTAATCATAAATTTTAATATTTTCATGGTTATTATTTTATATTATTAACTTTCTTATTTAATTATTAAATATATGCTTGAAAATCATTAAATTTCCCTTACATATCTAATATATAGATATATTAGTCAATTTTGCTAGTTTTATAAATTTAATATCTATATTTAGGCTTTAATTAATTATTAAATTAATTATGACGTCATTACGGTTTGACCCCGGTTCGACCTCAAAACCTTGAAGCTCTCTCTTTTATGGTTCAATGAACGGTCCGGATCTGAAAACCTAGTTTTTATATCCTATTTTATCTTCTTGTTCTCTTATATTAATATTACTACAAGGAGACGTAAAAAAAAATGTGTGTTGAACTATAAAAATAGGATGAAGTGAATAAAAAGAAAAGGTGACTTAAAATATTCTTTTTGAATGTATATTTTTTTCTTTGAATGTAGGCACATTCTTAAAGCGCATCAAATCGTTTAATCTTCCTTACTATGATATTTTACATGGTTATTTCATTTTCATTTGCAAAATAACAAGAAAAATATTTATTTCATTTTCATTGACAATGCTTAAACCCACCATAAAAGCAGCATCTTGCCAATGTACTTTAAGAAATGTTTTCCTCTCACGCACGTACTGCATTTGAAAATAATCTTCTATCCTTCTGTAATTCGTATTGTTTTAATAGAATTGAAGGCAGTGATGCGTTTTAATATTTCATTTCATTTCATTTTAAAATGTGAAATTAAGAGCACCCTGACGAAAGCCATGTGATTGTAAACAAGCCCAAACCAAAAACCAAAAGAGGAAAACAGAAAGAAGCCCAAACCAAGTAGAGATTGAATAACTTAAACTAGGTCCATTTGTTTCAACGTGTTTGACTTATAGTTGAAAAGCCTACTGCTAAACCGACCTAAAGCCTTTTCATTTGCCTTATCCAATATTGGTATCTTCTACCCATCAAGTTCGACGCGATATAGTTTGAGACTTAAGATAATAAATTTATTTAATATTAACTAAATTAAGATTAAATTGATAAATTAATTACATTATTTAATGAATTTATTTCATATAGCGGATCAAATATCATGTTTCAAGTATAAAATTTAACAAATATATATATATATATATAAAAGGAAGTTACTTTATCTTGATGTCAAAAAAGAAATAGGAATTGTTTAGCATGTGGTCATGCAGGAGATATTAAGTGGATAATGTTTGACAATCTATTGAATAGGATATTAAGATTACAAAAATTAAAGTTTCAAGGCATTAGAAAAAATTAATCCTCATTAATTAGGTACATTTACAACATTTTCTTTTTCCAAACAATTTAAGGATTTAATTTAGTTGAATTTCTATTATATAATATTTGGAGGTGAGAAAAATAACATGGAACCCTTTTTATTTTTATACCATTTACTATCATAAAATGTTGAGCCTTTTTATAAAGGGGTTAGACCTTTTTGTGGTGGGAACCTTAAGCCTATACCTAAGTGCTTAAGGTACCGCCACTAATGATAATTGTAGTGCATTGATACCGGTCACTGATTATAAGTTAGCCTCTACCTAAGTGCTCAAGGCACTGCCATTAATGATTGTTGTAGTGTATTGATACCAGTCACTGATTGTAAGTTAAGATTAAGCTCTGCAATTGTTTTATGGGTTCGGTTGATGTATGTCATAAAGGCCAGGGCCGGCCCTAGGCTTAGGCCAATTAGGCCATTGCTTAGGGCTCCCTTACTAGAGAAGACCCCAAATTTGGGGGCAAATTTATTTATTTATTTTTTATATATAAATATTTTTGAGAGATATTAAAACATTTTAGTTTACATTTTTGTTTTCACTATTAAGAAGGCTTAAAGAATTAAGTAATGTTAGAGATAAAGATAAGACAAATTTAAATCAATAGGTCTTACAAATAAACGTGTTACTAATCACAAGTAATTCAAATTGGAAAATATTAAAAATATTATAAATTTTACTACATAAATTTTATTTATTTAATTATTTTTATACAAGACAAAAATTTTACTCTAGTTTAATCTAAATGTATATATGTGCGAAACTCTCTTCTAAAGGCTTAAATCTCGGCCATTGCCTCCCACACCCCACAAGAACTTATACTTGTGGAGTGATCACTGCACCAAGGGTGCGTTGTGGTCTTCATAACTTTTATAATTTGATATGACAATGAATATGATAGGTAGATTTCAACAAACTATTGAATGCATTTTTGAATGAATATTTGTGATTGGTGATATATCATTGTAATTCTCATGTTGTAAAGTTTATAATATTTCTAGTATTTTTGTATGCCTCATGTCATTGATCACATTCATTACAACACCAATTTGTAGTAAAATTTGTTATAACTTTAGCATTTTCTAAAAAAAAAAATCACATTAAAAATGAAAAAGAATGGATTTTAAAAAAATTATTATATAAAATGCTAGCTAAATATTATTTAAGTGATAACATAAAGGCCTCATTTGAAGATTTCGCCTTAGACCTCTGAAATGCTTGGACCGGGCCTGATAAGAGCATATATTAATAATCCATTTTGAAGAAGTTTTTATGGAGAATTAAAAAAATTGTCAAAATAGTAAATTATTTTTTTATTTTTTTATAAAAATTTTCTAAAATAATTTACTAATATATACTCTAAGAATACGCATAAGTAAAACCTTACTTTATCAATGCTTTTCGTATTGTGTTTTTGATTTGTGCCTTTTGGTGTACTTTTTCACATCTATCATTTTTTTTTAATAAGATAATATAAACTCCATTCAATAAAACAATTGTAGTGCTCACACTACCATGCAGGCGTGTCAACTGTGTACTCAAAGCTGCTTGATATTTATTAAATCAAGCATGTTTTTCACCTGTCTGCCATGTTTTTCATTTTGTTTTTGTCCATTGACTAGGCTAATTATTTTCTAGCAGTTGAATGGTCTTAGCCTTAGGAACATTATCCCTCACTGTTTTAATTACTGGGTCTGGGCTACTGGGGCTCTTGGGTCCCAGTCCCAATCCCATTTTAGAATCATAATAAGAAAGAGTCAAGAATGCTAGTTAGCACTGCACCATGCACACTACTACCTCTATTGTAACTACAGGTGTTCTCACTGGTCCTTTTGGTCCATTAGCCAAGAAAATAATAACGCTAGCTGTTGACATGACTATCAATGGGCTTGTAATTATAATTGTTCCAAGGCCCTCCTGCCATCTCAATTATCTCCGTATATGTGTCTGAGTCCTTTCTAGTTTCTTCATATGAGAAAAGATGGCCAGGGGCCTAATTAAGTACCCCCGGACCCAATAAAACAAGGCCTTTCTGCTTATTTAGCCTTGTAGTACTGTTCTGTACATTTCTCATTTCTCATTTCTTTACTAAACTATCTTGTAATCAAATGGAACATTAGCATGGCTCTTCCTAATTTGTTGTGTAATTTACAAGCATAATTAACTCGTATTCATGAACAAATCAGGAAGCCATAATCACATTAACATGACTCACGAATCCACAAGTAGGTTGTATACATGGCTAATAGTAGATGCCCAAGAATTTATGAAGCAATCTTGGATCCCTAATCTTCTATAGGACTAGATTTTTTTTTTGGTTGAGAAAATGAGAAGAGTTTTATTCCTATAAAAGTACTAGTCCATAGCAGTTAAGTAATTCCAATGGAAGAATTTGCAAGGGCTCAATTGTATTTTCCTTATGTTGTAGCTGAATTCAAGGATAGCTGGGCCTCCAGAGAAAGAGAGAGATACAGAGAGAGAAGAGTGAGAGAGTGAAACAATTGTTATTATTCTAGATTCCTTATACAACAGTACTACCAATCCCCTTTATACAATCTGCAACTAATTGCTATAACCAATTCTCTCAGTGCGTAACCAACTATGCATAACCAACTCTTGTACAGTTGACTAACCTACCAACTTCCTTTATCAACTAACTCTAGCACAATCAATATAGGTATACAATTCTAGCACAATCAATACAAGTATAAAATGTAAACTAATACAACAGCACTATTGCAAGCCACAGCAGCCCTCAATTCAATGAACTAAAACACAATCCTAACAATTCTCCCTCCCTTAAAGCACCTTGCCCACAAGGTGTAGAAATTTCTGCTAAAGATTAAATAAATTTTCCCAAGTGGCATCATCCTTGCTCTCACCTTGCCATTGCACTAACACCTATGTAATCATTCTATTCCTCAGCTGGTGTGATTTGTTAGCTAGAATTGACACAGGTTTAGGGGAGATGATCAAGTCAGCATTCACAGTTGGTAGTGTAGGCCTAGGCAACACACATTGGCCCAATTTAGCTTTGAGATTGGACACATGAAAAATAGGATGAATGAGTGAGCCATCTGGCAAATCTAACTTGTAAGATACCCGTCCTATCTTCTGCAGAACTTGGAATGGTCCATAGAATCGAGAAGCTAACTTCCCTAGTTTCTAATGCTGCACAAAAGCTTGCTTGTAAGGTTGCAGCCTGAGATAAACCCAATCACCCATAGCAAATGACCTGTCCAATCTCTTCTTATTAGCATACCATTTCATCCTCTCTTGAGCAGCACTGAGGTTGTGTTTAAGCAAGGACAAGAGCTACTATCTATCCTTCAACAAGAAGTCCACAGCCCCAACTTGAGTGGTACCAGGCATATAATCCTTAACTCTGGGTGGAGGATAACCATAGAGAGCTTCAAATTGAGTAAGTTTAATGGAAGTATGGAAGTTTGTGTTAAACTAGAACTCAGCTAATGGAAGCCATTCAACCCAAGAATGTGGCCTATCTGCTGCAAAAGCTCTTAAGTAATGTTCCAAACTTTTGTTAACAACCTCAGTTTGGCCCTCAGATTAGGGGTGATAAGAAGAAGACATAGCCAATACAACCCCTTGCAATCTCATCAATCCTAACCAAAACTTAGATGTAAAGATGAGATCCCTATCACTGACAATGGATAAAGGCATGCCATGCAATTTGAAAACAAATTGCATATAAATGTTAGCTACCTTGGCAGCAGTGTAAGGGTGAAAGAGAGGGATGAAATGAGCATACTTAGTTAACCTATCCACCACCATAAACACCACAGTCTTCATTTGGGACTTAGGCAAACTCTCAAAAAATCCATGCTCACATCTAGCCAAGGCCTTTCTAGAATGGACAAGGGTTGCAGCAAACTAGCAGGATAAAAAGTCTCATTCTTAAGTTTCTGACAAACATCACACTCCCTAATGTATTACTTCAAGTCCTTCCCCATACTAGACCAATAGAAATCATTCTTGAGAATGTGAAAAGTCTTCAAATAACTTGAGTGACCCCCTAAAGGACCATCATGGACTTGCTGCAACACCTTGGCCTTTAAGTCACCATTAAATTGGCCCAAGTACAGCCTACCCTTATAAAATAGCAAATCATTACAGAAAGTAAATCCTTTTGGAGCAACCTGTCCAGATTGAATAGCTTGAACAATATTTTGGACAGTAGGATCAGCTGCATAACTAGACTTGAGATCAAAAGGCCAAGTTGGTGTAGGGAAAGAAATCATATACAAAGTGCCAACAGTAGTAGCAAAAGATTTTGTGGAAGCTCCAGCTAGATCTTCATCCCTTTTAGAGAGCGCATCAGCCACCAAATTCTCCTTACCATGTTTATACTCCACTATAAAAGCATAACCATGGAATTTAGTGATCCATTTTTGCTGTGTTGGAGTGCCTACCCTCTGTTCAAGTAAGTATTTCAAACTTTGATGATCAGTTTTTATCACAAATGGCCTATTAAGCAAATAAGGCGTCCACTTCTTCACAGCAACCATCAAGGCCATCAATTCCTTTTCATAAGTTGAGAGAGCAAGGTTCTTACCCTTTAATGCTTGACTGTGGAAGGCAATAGGTCTCTGATCTTGCGTCAAAACAGACCCTAACCCCAAGCTCGAAGCATCACACTCTATAGTGAAAGCTTTGGTAAAATCTAGTAAGGCCAACACAGGTGGATTAGATATGGCATCCTTAAGTAACTAAAATGCTTGAGAAGCTTCTGAGGTCCAAGAAAAAGAATCCTTCTTCAACAAAGCAGTTAATGGTGCTACCCTTTGGCCATACACCTTCACAAACTTCCTAGAATACCCTGTGAGGCCCAATAACCCTCTCAAAGCCTTAACATCCTTAGGAACAGGCCATTGCTGCATGACAATAGTTTTCCTAGGATCAGTCTTCACTACTCCACCTCCTTGCAAGCAAACACACTTAGACTTCTTGGCATACAGTTGGTGCTTAGCTAATGCCTCCAATGCCAATCTAAGGTGCCTTACATGATCATCTAAGGTCTTACTATACACAAGTATATCATCAAAGAAAACAAGAACACATTTCCTCAAGAATGGCCTGAAAACAGTATTCATCAAGGATTGGAAGGTAGAAGGAGCATTGGTTAAGCCAAAGGGCATCACCAAAAACTCATAATGACCTTCATGAGTTCGAAATGCAGTTTTTAGGGATATCTTGATCCTTCATCCTAATTTGGTGATAACTAGACCTCAAATTCAATTTAGAAAACACACAAGCCCCAAACAATTTGTTGGGTTAAGATAGCTTAACTCCAATTAATTAATTCAATTACCCTAGTTGATTAATTAGATTCAATTGCATGCAAAATGTGAAGGCACCAACAAATCACCAAAAATACTAAGTGCAGAAGAAAATAAATTAGACACGGTGATTTGTTAACAAATGAGGAAAACTTCGTAAGGTAAAACCTCACCGGGTGATTTTAAGGTCACCACTCCCAAGAATTCATTAATCAACAATCAAGTGGTTACAAGTATAAGGAATCTTACCAACTACCCTGGCCTATCCCGAAATACCAACCTACAATTGAACCTTTACTCCAATACCTAATTGGACTTGATCTTGTAGTAGCCTTCTTTTCTTTGATGCACAAACCTCCAATTTGTAACTAACCCTTTGCATGGATCCCAAGTACGTAACTAACTCCAGTAATTTGAACAGATGTTGTTGGCTACAAAGTTCTTCACTTCATTAATAATGAAGATCTGGAAGCACTCGGTTACAAAACCCTATGGTGTACAAACATAATAACTTCACACAAAGAAAATAAGTCTCTTGGTCTCTATATTCGTGTGTGACGGCCTTTAAAATAAGCCTTATATATGTCTAAAGTTATGAGAAAATAAACCCTAAACAAATACACAAGACTGGGCCAAATTTCAAATCTGAAAATTCCAAAATCATAATTCTCGATAGATCGAGCTGCTGTTGAGCTATCTATCGAGATTCAGATTAAGTCTCGATAGCAGGCATCTGTCGAACTATCTGTCGAGATTTAATGAAACAACTTTTTTTCACTTATTTTTTGGACAAATCTTCAAGTATTTAATATTTGACTTGAACAACATGTTTCTTGAAGTACTAAACCCATTTTAGATCTACCAAATTACAAGTAAAGTGCATTTTGTCTAAGGATTAGCCAATTACAACAAATATGACCCTAACAATCTCCTCCTTTGGCAATCTATGACAAAACCACAAAAAACAATTATGAGAGAAGTCTAACATAACTGTCCCATAATTTACAAAAGTACATAAGTCTAACCCTACAATGAACTCCTAAAAAAACTTTGCAAGAAAAGAGGTCATGACATGGTATACTTGCAACTTGTCTTATCTAAAACTCTTAAACAAGATTCATCAAGGCATCAAGTGTGAAACATAGACAAGTTGTATACAAGAAGAAACATGTGTATAAAGATAGAAAAGAAACAACACATGTGAGACAAAGGTTAAGAAAACATACATCATCTCATATATATATCAAAGAATATAATGTATGTAATAAAAGTGGTCAAAAGACCATGGTACATGTAATGAGAAAAGAATACATCAAAACCTTACTACATCCCTCAAAACACTCTCCCCCTCTCTAGTATATCCTATGTTAGCTCTCCCTCTAACAACAAGACTACCCTCATCTACAAACTACTCCCCCTTTTTGTCATGAGTGACAAAGGGTGTATCACTGAGAGGTCATCATTTCATCATCATACTTTGAGCCAAAAGCATCACCTTACTAATGACACCCATGACATAAAAATGAGGAGTGGGGGGGGGGGGGGGGTAGTGACGTGCATGTAGATGAGAATACGCGTGATAGCCAAAGGAAAGACGAGCTTATCACATGTAGTCGTGTCACGATAGCAATCTATAATAGATTCTATAATGTGTGATGGAAATTTTATAGAAAGACCTTCCAAGAGGGAAAGAAGGAAACGAGCACGAGGCTTAGTGATAGTGTTATAGTGAGACCGTGGAGTGAGTACAAAGTTCATCATCATATTAAGGAACTGTGGTCCCTTAGTGAACTTGGTTGTGGAGAAATTAAGGGTACCTTCCCATAACATGGCCTTCTTACAGAATAATGAGGCCAACTCGTCTCTAGAGATGGAAGAGAGACGAGGATGACTAAGGTAATCTGGAAGATCCACCTTAGGGACACGTAGTACCTTGAAAATAAAGTCCGAGATAATTACGATACGTGTACCATAGAATACAGTAGTAAACCAAGGCACAGAGGTATCGATGACGTGCATATTGGAGTAAAACTCTTGTATGAACACGTCGGGACACCTCGAGAGTTTCTCACATAGAAAAGTCCATCCCCGAGAGCTAATAGCACTGGGTAGAGGAGTGTCTGAGAAATCAGACAAAATGACCTGGCGTTTGGAATGAATCGCCCAGTCAAAAAAGTTCTCAAAGAAGTCATTACGTGCCTTCTCATCACGGAATCAAATATAATCTAGGGCAAAAGAAGATGAAGAGGAACCGTGACGAATCAGGTTTTTAGAATGAACAAACTTTTTAGGTGCCATAATGAGGAGACTAAATGAGAAGGAGAGATAAGAGAGAAACAGAGACAACAGAAGGCAAGGTACAAGAAAGAAAAGAAATGAAACGTGCAATGCATGAAAATGCATCAACATGTTACGTGCAAAAATAAATTGCATCATGGGTAGAAACCCAATCCAACCTAACAACACTCATAGTGTTTAATCAGTCACACAATCCTAAAATGCATGAAACATTGTTATAATGCACATAGAATGCAATGTATGAGCATGTGAGATCAAATTAACAAAACTCATCCAATAAAATTTGACAAAAACACAAAAATCCCAAAAATTTCCAAAAACTTGAAAACCTAGGTCTAAATGCATGAAAATGCATGAGGAATGAGAAAAAGATAGATTAAGAGCACTTACCAATGAAATTGAACTTGGATTAAGCCGAAAATGAAGGGGGAAGAAGAATTTTGGGGAGAAAAAGGTTTTTGGGTCGAGAGAAAAGAGAGAGAGATCGAGATATTTGATTTTGCACAAAACCAGGTCGAACCTCAAAGTATATATAGAAAATGCATCTCGATAGATCGAGGAGGTATTGAGGTTCTATTGAGAACAAAAGCTCAATATATCAAGAGGTATCGAGGAGATGTCGACGGCAAAAGATCTCGATAGATCGAGGAAGGTATCGAGGAGCTATCAAGCAGACAGAGACTCCAAAGAATTTTGCTTGATGGATCAGGCTATCTATTGAGAGGTATCGAGCAGAAACCCAAAAATCTCGATAGAAGAGCTTGTATTGAAAAGGTGTCGAGGTATCTTTTGAAAGCCTTGAAGAAGAGATTTTGAGGAGGAGAAACAACACGAGATGAATGCAACCAAGATAACAATCAAAGCAAGCATTCAAAGAGCATGTTAAGCACAGAAATACAACCTCAACTCTAGGTGCAAAGCATTCCTAGATCAAAACACACTAAACATGTCTAACCAAATTTTATTTCAAAACAAGTTTGGACAATCTAGAGAGCATATACTACCACGTGTATTCCTTGTGATGGCCAAATCATATTGTACCTGTACAATGGTATCAAAAGTAGCAAAGAGTATGTGTGTTATGTGTGAAACTTTTGCAAGAGAGCATAAGTACGTCATTATGTGAAAAGTAATGATATAGGAGGATCAAATACATTCACACACAATCATAACTATTTGATGGGGACTATCACCTTCGAGATATATCATATAACTCTCACATCTCCTAGAAAGACGCTTGCAACCATATTAAAAATATTTTGATTCTTTTTGCTTTTCATGTTCTTTGCATATTTTTCTTTTAAGCATATTATGCATAGGCATATAAGAGAGAAAAGAAAGTACCCAATTATGTAAGCTTGAACGTCCTAATTTTGTTGTGCAAGTGCTACACTTTATCGAGCATGGCTTTATGAATTGCACACAAATGTTTTATGATTGACGAGTTTTAGTGGTGAGATGATTATTTATGCATTTCTCTAAAGATTTTATAGTCATTCTCGTAAAAAAGAGTGATTTAAGATATAAGAGATAAGAGATTAATCAAATCATACAAATCACTTAAAAGAGCCATAAAGCGCACATTACTTAGTTGTGCATGAATGTGCTCATCTAAGCTATAAGAGATACAAAATTATGAAACCTTGTTTCAATGGCCATCCAAAAGAACACAAGTATCAGTATACACAAACACACACTGCTTTTGTATTTTTTTTTTTATTATTTTTATTAAAAAAACTTAAGACAAAGCAAAAACAAACAAACAAATAAGCAAACAAACAAAGCATCAAAACTAGACTGACTCAAAACACACCACGAACCATGCAAGAGATCAGAAAAGAGGAGAAATCACTTAGAATCTTTTTCCTTCCAGATGGGAGATTTGAATGGAGATCCTTTCTTTTGCATGAAATTTTGTCCATATGGATAAGGAGGAGAGTTGAAACCATTAAAGTTTGACAGAAGCATGATCGCCTTAAGAAGTTCTCCAAGAGGGGCTAAAGAGAATTGAAGTTGATTTTGGTTCCCTAGAGATGACACACTATTGCTTTGTTAAGTGGTTAACCACTTATAACAATTTGAACGAGTGTGCCCAGATACTTCACAGTAGTGACAGAAATTAGGCTTCTTTGGTGGAGACTTCTTGTTGGTGGAGCGATGATTTTTCTGCTTAGTTTCTTTCTTTCCAATTTTAAGGGGTGCTCCTAAAATGGATTTTCCTTTATCACTCCTATCCTCACTCATATTTTCAATTTTAATCTTATTTACCTCAGTGTTGTCAGAGTTATCATTATTAGCAAGAGGAACAAAAATAACTCTATTTAAAACATTAGAAGAGGTATTACAAAAGGAGAGAGAGTGATTATACCCGAGACCTGTTCTATCAGATGCAGACTTTTGAACATTCAGCATTTCATCCAATTTGGCACTTGAAGTCCTTTCCAGTTGTGCTTTAACCTGAAACAATTCAACATCCAATTTCTTGACCTTTTCAACAAGAGAGTTGTTCTCAAACCTCAGTACTCCAATTGTCTGATCATCTTCATCAACCTTGGTGGAGAGTTCCTCACGTTCTAACTCCACTTCACTGAGCTTTCTCGTGGCCAACTTGTAGAGCTTCTCATACTTCTCAGAGACCTTGTACAGCTTAGCATAGGCAGTGTGGATGTCATCCTGATCATCCATCTTCTCAAACTTTGATTCCATTAGCTCTTCTTCATCATCAATTATGTCTACTACTTCCTTAGTAGACTCAGTAGTGGCTGTAAAAGCACTTACTATCCCTTCTTGGTCACTTTTATCAGAATTTGCTTCTGGTTTTGAGTCACTTAAGATGGCAACTAAGACTTTGCTTTTGCCAATGGATTTGAGATATGTGGGACACTCTTGCTTCATGTGTCCAAATCCATGACACCTATAGCAATTCGGTCCAGTAGGAACACCGTTGCTTTGACCAGCATCCTTGGATTTTCTCTTGCCCTTGTCTTGGGACTTATATTGAGAGAAAGTAGTTTGTTTGCGATCCTTATCACCAGCTTTGACGTTCACATTTTTAATGAACTTCTTGAATTGTCTAGTGATATATGACTTTAGCTTGGTATCCTCATCATCCTTGGTCTTCAAGGCCATGTTCTTGCCTTTGCCACTTTTGCCAACCCTTGCTAACCATAGTTCATAGGTTTACAAGTTCCCAATCAGTTTAGTCAAAGGAATAGAGTCAAGGTCATTTGATTCTTCAATGAAAGTAATCTTGGCATGGAATCTTTCTAGAAGAAATCTGAGAATCTTCTTAACAATCTTAGGCTCCCGAATCTGTTCTCCGAGATTGAATTCCGAATTCACTATGTCTTTGAGCTTGGAATAGAATTCATCAAATGATTCATCCTCATCCATCCTAATTTCCTCAAAACTGGTAGTGAGCCTTTAAAGCTTAGAGTTCTTAACAACTTTAGTGCCCTCATAAGTATTTTGAAGAATAGTCCAAGCTTCCTTAGCATTGTCAGTGAAAGATATCTTATTAAATTCTTCATTCGTTACAGCATTAAACAAAGCATTCAGTACCTACTGTTAAAGTTGGCAACCTTGATCTTGGTATCATCTTATGTTGCGGGTGGCTCTTCAGGCTTTTTCCAACCTACTTCAACTGCCAGCCAGACATTCTCATCTAAGGACTGCAAAAAAGTTCTCACGCGTATTTTCCAGTATGCATAATTAGTACCATCAAATAAAGGAGGAATAATCAACGATTGTCCACGATCCATAACAACAGAGGTCAATGGATCACATAGTAAAGATCAAAACTTAATTAGAGTGTGCTCGCTCTGATACCACTTGTTAGGTTAAGATAGGTTGACCCTGGTTAATTAATTCAATTACCCTAGTTGATTAATTAGGTTCAATTGCATGCGAAATGTGAAGGCACCAACAAATTACAAAAAAAAATACTAAGTGCAGCGAAAAATAAATTAGACATGGTAATTTTTTGACAAATAAGGAAAACCTAACTAGACAAAAACCCCAACAAGTGATTTTAAAGTCACCACTCCCAAAAATCCACTAATCAACAATCAAGCAGTTACAAGTTTAAGGAATCTTACCAACTACCCTGGCCTATCCCGAAATACTAACCTACATTGAATCTTTCCTCCAATATCCAGTTGGACTTGATCTTGTAGTAGCCTTCTTTTCTTTGATGCACAAACTTCCAATTTGTGACTAACCCTTTACATGGATCTCAAGTATGTGATTAACTCCAGCAACTTGAACAGATGTTATTGGCTGTAAAGTTCTTTACTTCATCAACAATGAAGATCTGGAAGTACTCAGTTACAAAACCTTATGGCGTACAAACGCAGTAGCTTCATAGAGAGAAAATAAGTCTCTTGGTCTTTGTATCCGTGTGTGACGACCTTTAAAATAAGTCTTATATATGTCTAGGGTTGTGAGAAAAGAAACCCCAAACAAATACATAAGACTGGGCTGAAATTCAGATTTGAATATTCTGAAATCATAATTCTCGATAGATAGAGCTGCTGTCGAGCTATCTTTCAAGCTTCATATTAAGTCTCGATAGTAGACATTTGTTGAGCTATCTATCGAGACTTAATGAACAACTCTTCTTCACTTGTTTCTTAGATCAATCTTCATGTTTTTAATACTTGACTTGAACAACATGTTTCTTGAAGTATTAAACCCATCTTAGATTTATCCAATTACAAGTAAAGTGCATTTTGTCTAAGGATTAGTCAATTACAACAAATATGACCCTAACACAATTCATCCAGCAATTCGTCAATGACAGGAATAGGGTATTTATCCTTAATGGTTTCTTGATTTAAAGCCCTATAATCTATACACATTCTCCATAAGCCATCAGCCTTCCTCACTAAAAGAACAGGGGAAGTAAAAGGACTACGACTATCTCTAATGAAACCAACAAATAATAACTCTTTCACAATCTTCTCAATTTCATTTTTCTGATAGTAGGGGTACCTCTAAGGTTTCTGGCAGATTTCCTGAGCTCCTTCCTTCAAGGTAATTTGATGCTCATGTCCTCTCAAAGGTGGCAGATCCATAAGAGTAGCAAAAATAGAATAAAATTCTGATAACAAATCAGAAACTTGCTTAGACCAATCTTCATGTTTTTAATACTTGACTTGAACAACATGTTTCTTGAAGTATTAAATCCATCTTAGATCTATCCAATTATAAGTAAAGTGCATTTTGTCTAAGGATTAGTCAATTACAACAAATATGACCCTAACACAATTCATCCAACAATTCGTCAATGATAGGAATAGGGTATTTATCCTTAATGGTTTCTTGATTTAAAGCCCTATAATCTATACACATTCTCCATAAGCCATCAGCCTTCCTCACTAAAAGAACAGGGGAAGTAAAAGGACTACGACTATCTCTAATGAAACCAACAAATAATAACTCTTTCACAATCTTTTCAATTTCATTTTTCTGATAGTAGGGGTACCTCTAAGGTCTCTGGCAGATTGCCTGAGCTCCTTCCTTCAAGGTAATTTGATGCTCATGTCCTATCAAGGGTGGCAGATCCATAAGAGTAGCAAAAACAGAATCAAATTCTGATAACAAATCAAAAACTTGCTTAGGTAACTGAGTTAAGCACTCTGCAGATGCCAAATCTGACTGAATTGAGATGTGCAAGACCAATCCCTTCTTTGCTGATTCTTTCAAGAATTGATTCCCATCTTGTAGCTAAGATTCTGCACTCCTCAAGCCTTGTAACAACACTTGCCTTTGAGCATAAGAAAAACTCATTGTCAACAACTTAAAGTCCCATTGAATAACCCCTAGGGTACCTAACCAATGTGTACCCAACACAAATCATTGCCTCCCATTTGTAACACATGTAAATGCACTAGAAATTCATGCCCTTGTAGCCATACTGGAACTTCCCTGCACACTCCTTTAGTCTTGATCACATCACTATTAGCTACCTTGACCTCCAAAATCTGTGAAGTATCCATAGGAATATGTAACCGTGATACTAAAGTTGTATCAATGAAATTGTGTGTGCTACCCGAATCTATAAGGATTACAAAGGACTTTTGTTTAATCCTTCCCATCACCCTCATAGTGCCTAAAGTAGGAGTACCACTTAAAGCATAAAAGGTGATTTCAGCATCTTCTTGATTATGCAGAACCTGATCAGGGCTTCCAGTAACCTCCTCCAACTCAATAATTTGCACACCAGAATTCGCCTTATGAACCACATCAATATTATCAAGAAGAAACAACATAGCATTCTTACACTTATGACCAAGAATCCACTTCTCATCACAAGTATAACACAACCTTTTCTTCTTTTTGTCCTCCATTTGTGCAGGTGATATTCTCTTAATAGGTAGCCTAGTTTTAGGATCTAATAAAGAAGGAACTTTAGGTAGACCCAAGATTGAAGGCTTACCTTGCTCCATTTGAAGTTTGGAATTCTTCTTGCAACTCCAGTTATATTCTTCTTGGATCTTAGACAACCCAAAAGCCTCATTTAATGATTGAGGATTGAGCATTCTCACAGGAAGTCTTATCTCAATCTTCAATCCACTAAGGAAACAACTCAGTTTGTGGGATGAAGACAAACCCTTGATCCTATTGGATAAGACCTCAAACTAAGCCTTATACATGACTATTGAAGCTATCTGTCTCAACCTTGTAAATCTCTCCATTTGATCATCGTAAGCAATGGAGCCAAATCTTATATGTAAAGCTTGTACCAAAGATTCCCAGTTAGTAAAAACCCTTGTTTCTTCATTATCATGGAACCAAATTAAAACCTCTCCTTCCATGTGAAATGAAGCCAGCATCAACTTCTCCCCAATTGCAGTATTAAAGTACTTGAAATACTGATTCGCCTTGTAAACCCAACTCGCAGGGTCTTCACTAGAAAATCTTGGAAATTCTATTCTCATAGGAAGCATTGACAATTGTTGATTCATCTCGTTCAAGGTACGAGTATGAATTTCCTGGATAGTATGTATTTCTTGGATGTCTTTGGTATTATGATCAGATGCATTTCGAAGAGAAGTAAGAGCTTTATTGGTTGCAACAATAGCACGAGTCTCTGCCATGGCCAAGGAATGCCTTACTCTGATACCAAATGTTACAAACCCATGGGTAGAACTCACCATTGAAAACCGGCTTACAAGGGAATGGTGCCTAAGAGCTTATAAACACATGGTTGAGCTTACACTTAACCAATGTGGGACATTATTATCATAACATACCACCACACTTCATAGTCGACGTCCATGATGGCTCGCTCTAATAACACTGACCCATTGGTAGCCCTTTCTCTTTTTAGTGGCTCTACTCAACTATCAGTAATTTTAATCCAGCCTCTAGGTCACCCCTTCTAGGATCCGACCACAAAACCGCAACTCATTTGATCCCATACTCAATGAGCTACACCCGATTAATCAGGGTGATGGTTGGCTCTGATACCAAATGCAAGGGCTCAATTGTATTTTCTTTATGTTGTAGCTGAATTCAAGGATAGCTGGGCTTCCAGAGAAAGATAGAGAGATACAGAGAGAGAAGAGTGAGAGAGTGAAATAATTATTATTATTCTAGATTCCTTATACAATAGTACTACTAGTCCCCTTTATACAATCTGTAACTAATGGCTATAACCAACTCTCTCAGTGCATAACCAACTGTGCATAACCAACTCTTGTACAACTGGCTAACCTACCAACTTCCTTTATCAACTAACTCTAGCACAATCAATACAGGTATACAATTCTAACACAATCAATACAAGTATAAAATGTAAACTAATACAACAACACTACTACAAGCCACAACAGCCCTCAATTCAATGAACAAATACACAAACCTAACAAAATTCGGCCCTAAACCCTTGCCTATGAAATCCCAAATAAAATTTGGATACAAAAAATGATGGACATTGAAGATATTAGCTAGTTTATTGTATTCTTCCCATGTTTTCCAAAACTCAATGGGCATTTGGATTGAGAGGAAGGGGAGTAAAGTAGAGTTAACAAAAAATTAAGCTAATTTTCAATCAACTTTACTCTATTCTCCCTTAATCTAAACAAACCAAAAAGGTTCACGGATTGAGTGATTAGCTTCATGTACACTACAATTCAAAATTAAATTTGGCAAGTGACAACCATGGATCCATAATTTCTACATGTAAATTTTGTTATTTTTATTTTATTTTATATTAATTAAACTTCTACATGAATTTAGGAGTTCTTTTTTTTTTTTGGTTGGGTCCATCTGAACTCTGAAGTGGTAGGACTCTTACATATATGTTTTTTGCCACTGTGCCTAGAAGATTGCATGAGGTGGTTCAATGCGCTAGCCCATTGGGCTATTGACAAAATTTGGGCCGAATTTATTGGTGGTCCTACTCCTTTCAATCTTTGCTTATATTTGTTTTGTTTTTCCTCTTGTTTTTCTTCTTGGTTCCTTTGTTGCTTCTGCAAGTATTCTGCCTAGCCCGGCCACTAGAAACAAACACACATACAAAATAGTCCCATTCACATTGATAAATGTGACCAATGTTGAACGGAATCCCCTTCATTGGATCTCATATGCATAGTGAAGAAAGCACCATTGAAAAGAAGCCAAAATGGCCAAACCTACCTACATGAGAGGTAATGTTACATAAAAAAACAAACTAGCCTAGGCCATCATCAGAATCTTGTTTTGACAGTAGAAAATAACATCATAGTGTAATGTTAAGGTAACCAAAAAAAAAAAAAAAAAAAAATTGAAACTTTTTTTTCACAAAATCTCAAGCAGGTCACTTTTTTATATATATATATATATATATATATATCTGACATTACTTTTATTATACATTAATCATATTGAACAATTGTATCATTACATTGAACAAGATACGAAAATGACATAAAATCAATTTTAAAGACGTGTCGTAATTAAAATACCAGAGCATTAGACCCAGTTCTGCATAGTTATAGACACATGAGTGAGTAGTAAGAACCATTAGTTACCACTACTAGTTATTACCTGTCCGCGATGGCAAGTATCACTAAACAACGAGTGAAGAAGTTTCCCGTGGTGTTTCCTAGAGTCATGGCCACCAGATTCCCTCCCAGCGCATTTGCTGCCATTTTTAACTGCTCAAGAGCTTTGTCCCTTTGCTCTCTCTCTCTCTCTCTCTCTCTCTAGAGACTTGTGAGTACAGTCCTTTTAACTAGATTTTCTCTCACTCACAACTCACAAACAAGTAGATGACAAAAAAGTCAATCACATCTACACTGTTGCCAGGTGTTTGTCTTTTAATAACTATAATTAAAGTTTACTTTACCAAAAAAAAAAATATAAACTATCTACCAAAACAATATACTATATCCAAACTTCACGAGCTCTAACTAGTGCACATAGCAAGTTGCCACGTGACGTGACACTGTGTTTTCCACACTACAAGTAGACTGGTGGTGGAACTATTAGAGAGTTGAGCTTTCTTGCAGAATAGCTAGCAGTTGTATAGGATGACTATTGCTAATGCTAAGTCCTATTCTATAGTAGCCAATAAAATATACATATGACCCATGATACTTTGATTGGAAAAGAATATTACTGTTCAAAAATTTTATATGATTTTTTCCACGCAATTTGTGTCGGCGTGATTTTTGATCAGATCTTGTGAGTCTGAGTGAGATAGAGAGCTTGCTTGCTGCCATGCATGCTCCACGGAATCATATAAGAATATAATCAGAGCCAAAACAGTTGAATCATCTAATAATCGTACAGAAGTTTGGATTCATGTATATATGAAAAAACAAACAAGTTTTTAGAAAGAAAAAAAAAATTAAACCGTAGGTTAATTTTATTTGAATCATCAATCTGAACATTTATTGATTTTCATCAAATAACATATTTTATTTCAAATACTGCACTTTTATTCAAGAGCCTTTACATATTTTGATTTAAATCCCAGAAAGAAGCAATGAAAAGTCATATTCAAGGGTTATTTATTTATTTTTCATTCTTAAAAAAAAAAATCTTAATATTTAAGTTAGGCCTACTTAAATTAAATTGTGGTCAGATTCATTCCCTAATATATTGGCATATTTCTCATTTATAATCTACATCGAGGTACTATATACGTCTTTGAAACAATTTTTTTTTTTTTTGAATTCTTATATATATATATAAAAATAAAATCGAGTGTTTGGTTAAAGTTAAACCAATAAAACGATGTACCAACAGCTAAATAATTCAAATATTGATAATCACTTTTTTTTTTCTTAGATAGAGTTTTATTCTAATTTAATTTAAGTGTATATGTGTGTGAAGTTTTTTTTTTTTGAAAACTTGAACTCCGACTTTTACCTCCTATACCCCACAAACACTTGTAGAATAACCATCATGTCAAGAATGCATGGTGGTAATCACATATAAATATATGATCAATTATCAGTGCTAGACTAATTGTAACTAGATTCTCAAAAAAAAAGACTAATTGTAACTATTTTTGGCATATAGTTTTCTACTTATGGTTGTACTCATAGCTCAATGCTTACTTTAATGCCAGTTGTACCTTACGTGTGTGTGTGTGAGCAATCATTCTTCCTGAGTCAAAATATAGCTTGATACACATGCAAATAAAGATTTTGAACGTATTATTGGTGTTACAAAAATGAAAATAAAAAACAATTTTCAAGTTTAAAATGGAAAGAAAATTGTACAAATAAGAAGAACTATCATTAATTGTTTGACCCAAATGAAAAGCATCAATAAATCTTGCACACGAGGCTCATCGAATCACGGTCCGCCGTCCACGCATGTGTGCCAAATGTTAACCTTATAATAATATGGGATAGAATGCATATATAATAATTAACCTAAGATCCAAACATGGTATTCATCACAAGCAGACTATATATGCATCTTCTTCCTAGAAGTTCTTCCACCACTTCCTCTTCTTCAGCAATATTCTCAAGATCCCATGGACACAACAGAATAACATGCTAAACTTAATTGCATTAATCTCGAGACCTTGGCTATGGCTAACTATGACTTTTTTGGGTTGAAAGTTTGCTACTCTATAATCAAGGAGACAAAGATTATTAATTCCAATTGTCCCCCAAACAATAAATAACAATATTTAAAAATAAAAGCCTGCTTTTGAAGGTTGATATCACGAGGTATATAAATTTATATAGTAATTCATGAAAATATGAAAGATTTCTACAACCACACAACCTAGTTGGATGCACGAATTTTATTTTTCTCTTTGTAGGTTTTGTATAGTTAAATAGATATATTCATAGTTGAATAAGTGATTTGAGTTTATATTAATCTTACATAAATAAAAAATCAATTAATTTTGTAATATGATAATAAAGAATAATTAATATGAAATAAATGCTCTAAGTTTGGCATTTATCCTTTTTTTTTTTTAAATTTAATTTAAAGAAGCTATCCAATTACTTAATTTGGTCATTTCGAGGGTCACTTGACATATTACATGCGAAGGTTGTCACTTGTCATACCACATTTCTACAAGCATAAGCATAGCATTTGAAATTAAGGAGAATTGAAGTAAATTCTTAACATGGATAAAAAAAAAATGGAATTCAATTCACCAATAAAGGAAAGAAAAATGGTAGCTAGAAGCAAACAAAGTGGAATAAAAGAAAAAAAAATCGTGGTCTTCAGTGACATCTTGTTCAACATTTTAGTTCTGTAAAATCTCGTGACTTGTCGGCCAGACACTGAAAATCCCAATTAGCTTTCAAAAAAAGTAGATTTTCCTTCTTCCTAAGTTGACACAAGCAAACAAAATCTCAACTATTTATGAATCAACATTTTGTGAATTTAATAGTCAGTTCTACAGCGAAGGATTCCCAACACCTGAAGGGCAAAGTGTCCTGGCTATGAGAAGGGACAGCTTCAAGCTCCAAACTACAAGTTGCAATCTGAGCAGGACAAGCACAAAGAATCAGCTATTGGTTCTATCTAAACGACCTGTAGCATTGTATTGTAATTTTCTATGTCACTGGTAGTTTTAGTGGTAGTTAACAGTGGTGATATTTATGGACACGTGTAAGTAGCTGATAGGTATTGTTAGTTTTAGATCCGTATATTTTGGGATTAGTTAGAACTTCAACTTGTATAAATACCTCCTCTGTTTGTACAGTTATCAGTGTGAGAAGAGCTGTGTTTATACTCCTCAACAGAATTCTGTTGTAGAGAGAAAGCACCAGCATCTTTTGTCAGTTGCTAGAGCACTTAGAATTCAGTCAAATATCCCTTTGTGCTATTGGGGAGACTGCATTCTCACTGCAGCTCATATTATCAACAGATTACCTTCTCCCATCCTTCAAAACAAATCTCCTTTTGAGCTTCTTTTTCATATTAAACCTTCATATAACCATTTGAGAGTTTTTGGTTGCTTGTGTTACTCTTCAACTATTTCTGCTCATAGAGATAAGTTTCAACCTAGGTCTCAAGCTTGTGTTCTATTAGGTTACCCTCCTGCCACAAAGGGTTATAAGCTTCTTAATCTCACTTCTAAACAGATTTTCATTTCTAGGGATGTGGTCTTCCATGAGTCTATTTTTCCTTTCATTTCATTAGATTCTGTGTATTCCACTCCCTCTACTACTTCCCTTCCTCCTGTGTCAGATTTTGCTACTACCACCTTACTTTTTGATTCTAACTCCTCACCTGTGTTTCATGATTCTTTTATTAATGATCAGCATTTTGCATCTGATGTTGATTCAGATTCTGATATTGATGATGATGCTCCTAGCTCATCACCATCTGATTCACTTCAGGGTGTTCATCTTGCTGATCCTACTCTCTTAGCTCCTTCATCCACTATTCCTCAGTCCACTCTGCCTGCTGCCTCTCAGCCTGTTGCCTTACCTACTGATTCTTCTCCCGCATCTTCCACCCAACCTCTTCCTTCAATTGAGCCATCATTGGTTGACCAGCCCCAACTTCCTGTCCAAGGCCTTCGAAGGTCTGACAGGGTTTCCCACAAACCCTCATATTTGCAGTCTTATCATTGCAACCAAGTGAGTGCTTCACCTTTCCTTTCCACTCTTCTCAAGAAAGGTACTTCTCATCCACTTCAACACCTTCTCTCTTACTCTAAACTTTCTGCCTCCCATAGACATTTTTGCAATTCTATCTCTTCTGTTGTGGAACCTACTACCTATGCCCAGGCTGTTCAGGATCCTAAGTGGAGGGAGGCTATGGCTGCTGAAATTGCTGCCTTGGAAGCTAATAATACTTGGTCCTTGACTTCTTTGCCTACTCATAAGAAGCCTATAGGCTGTAAATGGGTGTATAAAATCAAACATAAGGCAGATGGGAGTATAGAGAGGTATAAAGCTAGACTTGTTGCCAAGGGGTTCACCCAAAGGGAGGGTCTAGATTACTTCGAAACTTTTTCCCCAGTAGCTAAACTGGTTTCTGTTAAGGCTTTACTTGCTGTGGCTGCTGTGAAAGGGTGGTTTTTGTCTCAGCTTGATGTGAATAATGCTTTCCTCCATGGAGAGCTTGACGAAGAGGTTTATATGGTTTTACCTCCAGGCTTTCACAGCAAGGGGGAGGCTGTTTGTAAGCTGAATAAGTCTTTGTATGGTCTTAAGCAAGCATCCAGGCAATGGTTCTCTAAGTTTTCTCATGCTTTGGTCCAGCTGGGTTTTCAACAGTCCAAGGCAGATTACTCCCTTTTCACAAGAAGCAATTCTAGTAGTTTTATTGCACTATTGGTGTATGTAGATGATGTTCTTATTGCTAGTGATAATGTGAAGGCAATAGATGAACTTAAGGTGTTGCTGGATAGACAGTTCAAGCTTAAAGACTTGGTGACTTGAAGTTCTTTTTGGGCTTGGAGGTAGCCAGATCCAAAGAAGGAATACACTTGTGTCAAAGGAAGTATGCCTTAGAGCTTTTGGAGGATGCAGGCTTGTTAGGTTGTAAACCAGCAAAGACACCTATGGAGCAGAATTTGAAATTGAGTAAGTTTGAAGGAAAGGAGTTGAAGGATCCTAGTGTGTATAGAAGATTGGTTGGAAGGTTGCTTTACTTAACTATCACAAGACCTGATATCACATTTGCAGTCCATAAGCTAAGTCAGTTTATGGGTAAGCCTAGATTGCCACATCTTCAAGCTGCACATAGGGTTCTGCACTACATCAAAGGATCACCTGGACAGGGTTTATTGTACTCTAGTCAGTCTGAGTTGCATATCAAGGCATTTGCTGATGCGGATTGGGCTGCATGCCCTGATACTCGAAGGTCAACTACAGGCTATTGTGTCTTTATTGGAGATTCACTTGTTTCTTGGAAATCTAAGAAGCAACACACTGTCTCAAGATCATCAGCAGAATCAGAATATAGAGCAATGGCTGTTGCTGTTTGTGAAATTATGTGGTTGATTAGTTTTCTTAAGGACATTAAGGTCTCACATTCTAAGGCAGCTTTGCTCTTCAGTGACAGTCAGGCTGCTTTACACATTGGGGCAAATCCTGTGTTCCATGAGAGGACGAAACACATTGAAATAGACTGCCACATTGTCAGGGATAAAGTTTTAGCTAAGGTGATAAGGCTGTTACATGTTCGAACTAAGTCTCAAGTTGGAGATTTGTTAACAAAAGCTCTCAATTCACAACAGTTTCATCATTTGCTGTCCAAGATGAACTTGTTGAATATACATTCCCCTGTTCCTCTTGAGGGGGAGTATGAGAAGGGACAGCTTCAAGCTCCAAACTACAAGTTGCAATCTGAGCAGGACAAGCACAAAGAATCAGCTATTGGTTCTATCTAAACGACCTGTAGCATTGTATTGTAATTTTCTATGTCACTGGTAGTTTTAGTGGTAGTTAACAGTGGTGATATTTATGGACACGTGTAAGTAGCTGATAGGTATTGTTAGTTTTAGATCCGTATATTTTGGGATTAGTTAGAACTTCAACTTGTATAAATACCTCCTCTGTTTGTACAGTTATCAGTGTGAGAATATAATTCATTCTTCATCAAACTTTATACTGGCGGCCTTGAATCAATTCATCAATTTGTTTTAAGTGAAAAGTCCGCTGTCTCTAACTAGTCATTTCGTGAAAAAAAAATCCATTATATTTGCAAAATTGAAAAAGATCCATTATTGTTCCACTGATTGCACGGATGGTCTTAGGAAAATTGGAACTATTAATGGAGTTATATAAAGTACAGAGAACTAGCTACACTGAGAAGAATATGCTCTTGCAGTCAAGTAAAATGACAGCATAATCAACATAAGTGCATGATTGAAAGGATGCCAGATGGCTGGCTAATAGGCTAATCAAGAAGTACTTAGCCTTCTCTCCAAAAAAAAAAAAAAAAAAAAAAGAGTATTCAGTAATTTAGTTTGGGAGTTTATGAAATAATTAATGAAATAGAATGAAAATAATAGATTATAAATAAATGAAAAGAAATGAATTAATATTCTTTTGTAATATTGCAGTGTAGGAGTTCATATAAAAAAGAAAATTAATAAAATAAATGTATATTTCTCTCATTATGCTGATTACATTTTATTTGTGTTTTTAAGAGATGATGATAAAACATGAACTCCCTTCAATTTACGAGGGGAGTGAATCGTTTCATCAATTTTTTTTTTCCGGAAGAATGTATATATGGGAAGGTAGTATTATTTCATACACTTTTCATTTATTCCTATAAATTAAACTCTCAAATAAAGTAACATATGGCAGACCTATCTACACCTAACTTCGAGTTAGTCTATATATGATTATTCCTGATTTCCTTCTATAAACAATAGCATTGTACAATTGTTTTAGACATATTAATATTACTCTCTCTCTCTCTCTCTCTCTCTAAGGAGAGAGTTAGGTTTCTTTTAGGGTATGGTTGGTGTGAGTCGGTTGATATTGACCTGTTGCATATTGTATGCATGCTTAAATTAGTTCAATGAATTGAGATGGAGAGGGTTAGGTTAATTTGTATGTTGTGTTTCCCACTTTCCCATAGTAAAACGTGGAAATTAACTTACGTAGGAAGGGTTATGGAGGAGACAAGAATTAAATGTAAAGAGAGTGATAGACAGCTCCGTGGTGTTATTATGCAGGAATAGAAGAAAACAAAGAGAAATGAGTTAGCAAATCAAAGAAAAAACCAAGCAGAGACAAGATCTTATCATAATCTATATGATATTATAGAGAGAGAGAGAGAGAGACAGAGATAGGCACACGAGTGCATGAGATCTGAAAACATGGCAAGATGGGTGTGATGTGAATGTGAACTGGTAATTTGGGATGCTAGTCAAAGAGAACTTGTATTTTAATGTTTTAATTAATGTTTTTGTTATCTTTGAAATTCAGATATTGAGTCAAAGAGTCAAGTTCCTATTACTTGGACTTGCAGTCAATATACATATATAAACCATATATATAAAATAAAAAATAAAATAAAAAAGTGGAAAAATTCCCCTTGCAATAGGAGCTCTCCTTCTCGTGCATACGAGGTCTATTTCCCTTAGGGTTTCTAGGGGCTTGAGCTTTTTGTTCATTTTATTTTTTGGTGGTTTTATTGGTTAGGATGGCAGATGATGTGATTAATGGGCTTGTGAATATGAAGTTAACAGCGGAGGAAGAGGAAGTAATACCAATATCGAAGGAAGGTAGATGTGAGGAAATTAAGAGCTGCACTCAAAGCCTGATAGGGAAGTTTCTTGCATGTAAACCATTTAACAAGAGAGTAGCGCTGAATACATTGACGAGAGTGTGGGGGCTGGAAGATAGTGTGGTAGTCAGTGAAGTGGAATCAAATCTATTCCAATTCAAGTTCCAAACAGAGTTTGATATGGAACAGATTTGAAAGAGGGTTTGTGGGTGTTTGATAATCAGGTTTTATTATTACGTCGTTGGGAAGCAAGGATGACAGCAAAGAATGTGCGCTTTGACTCCCTGCCTATATGGTTATAGATATAGGCTGCACCGTTTGATATGGTGTGCTCACAAGTCGCGGAGGAGGTGGGGCAGAGATTGGGAAGGGTTGTTAAAGTTGAGCGACGACGAGGGCATATTGTGCAAAACCTCTTTATGAGAGTTAAGGTGACCATTCCCTAAGAGAAACCGTTGCGGCGAGGAGGTTATTTGTTAGACTCGGGTGGACAGAGAGTTTGGGTAAAGTTTAGATACGAGAGATTGTCAGTGCACTGTCACTTCTGTGGTATGGTTAGGCCTTGATTTGAAGCATTGTGCATCTTACTTTGTATGTACTAAGACTGGAGAGGTAGTTTGTCAGTACGGTGAATGGTTGAAGGCAAGTGGTGGGCGTCCTTGATCACCACCTAAGAGAGAACCTGAGCTGAAACGGGCTGCTATGGAGGAACAAAGTGGAAGGAATAGTGCGGATGCAAAGGTGGGTGTGGTGGCGGCGGTGGTGGAGCAAAAGAAGTAGACAGTTACCCTAACACACGACACGGGGAAATGAGAGTTACGTGTGCAGAGTTACTCCATGAATGCAGGACCTGTCTTGGGATTGGATGATGTTGGCATCGAAAAAGAAGGAGATATGGGGCTGGATATGGAAATTGAAGATTTGGTGCTAGCTAGTAATATCTCTCTGGTTTCGAATTTAAACAAGGATGATGTGGCAAAACCAGAATCACTTGAAGAGGGTATTAGGCTGGTTAAGGAGACAGAACATGTGGAGGGTTAGGCTTTGGTTGGGCTTCCTGAAATTAAAAATAAGCCCACTTGGAAGAGGTTAGCAAGGATTGTTTTTTGGGCTGAGTGATAGTGATCAAAAATAGGTAACTGTATTGGGTAAAAGAGATACAGACCAAAAAGAGGATGATGAAGGAAAAGAACATGTAGAATAGAGGTAGAAAAAGGAGAAGACTGAGGTGCAACAATCACAAAACACTACAGCGGCTGAGGTGTCAAATCACCTCCGCCGATCACAATGAGGATATTAAGTTGGAATTGCCAAGGGCTTGGGAACCCTTGGACATGTCATAGCCTTCATAAATTTGGGAAGGATCAAGTTCCTGATGTATGTTTTCTTATGGAAACACGTTTAGATGAGAATGGTTTTAATGATTTGTATAGGGATTTACCATTTAAGAATAAGTTGTTTGTGAAGAAACCAAATGCAAGAGGCGGATTGGCTTTGCTTTGGAAGCAAGATATTCAATTGGATTTGATAAATTATTCTGAGCATCATATTTTGGTCAAAGTTAGGGAGGATGATGGTTTTGAGTGGTTTTTAATGGGGTTTTATGGATGGCCTGAATTTGATTAGAAGAGCAAGTCATGGGTTTTGCTTTCTCACTTGGCTATGTTTGCAAAAGGCCCTTGGTGATGTATAGGTGATTTCAATGCCATTCTTTATGCAGCAGAAAAACAGAGTGCATGTCCACCATCGACTATGCAAATGGAGGAATTTGGGTGTGATTTGGAGGAGAATGGCTTGGCTTAAGAGACCGGGGGAGGCAAATACTAGGTTGTGTTTAGATAGAGCAGTGGCCAACATAGAATGGAAAAGCATATTTTCGGATTGCTTGGTAACTCATCTTGGAACACATGCTTCAGATCATCTTCCTTTGCTTATGCAAACAAAAATAAATAAGGTGTTAAGGGGTAGGGGTGCACATAGCTTTAAATTTGAAGAGAATTGGTTAATATTAGATGAATGTGAGAAGGTTGTGGAGGAGGCATGGGTTGGTGGAGGGAGGCTAGAGTCAGCCTTGGTGACTATTAAAGAAAAAGAAAAGAAAAGAATGTGGGGCTGGTTTGAATGCTTAGGGCTCATCAAAGACGCAACCTGAGACTGAGGAAATTAAAAAGTTGCAAAAAAAAGGGTGGAGCAATTACTTTATGGTGATCAAACAGAAGAAGCAGAGGTTGAATTCTTGGAGGCAAGCAAAAAATTGGATGGTCTTCTCCTTAAACAAGAAATTTTTTGGCACCAATGATCAAGAGTATCATGGCTGAAACATGGTGACAAGAACTAAAAAAATTTTCATTCAAAGGCCACTCAACAGTAGAGAAGAAATTTTATCCATGGCCTTCGCAATAATCAGCAACAATGGGTGGAAGAAATTGAAGATATTGCAGATGTGGCGACTGATTATTTTAAGACATTGTTTAATTCAAAGGGGAATGGGCAGATGGATGACTGTCTTAATACAGTAAACCACAGAGTTACTCCAGAGATGCTAGAGGAGTTGTCTAGAGATTATACAGCAGAGGAGATAAAAGTAGCGTTGTTCCAGATGGGACCAATAAAAGCTCCTAGACCGGATGGTATGAATGCTCTCTTTTACCAAAAATTTTGGCATATTTTGGGTAGGCCTGTCCACGGGCGGGTTTGTGCCCAACCCGGAATCGACTCGTCTAGATCGAGTCTCCTAAACCTAGACCCGCCGCTAACTTGCTGAAGGCAGCGGTTCGAGTGGTAGAATGTCATCAGTTTTCGGTTCAGGTATCTATCGGTATCAGACTGTGTGAATTGTCGTTGGATTTTGCAGAAATTGTCGCTTGTTTTGCCAAAATCTCTGGTTTTTGCTAGATTTGACCGGATCTCAAAGAGATCTTGGCGGATCTCAACGAGATTAGGCCGGATCTTGAAGAGATCTTGGCAGATCTCAACGAGATCAGGCCAGATCTCGAAGAGATTCGGCGAGATCTCAGTGTAACTTGAAGAGATCGGACAAAAACAGACTGGCAACCACTCTAATCGGCGGAGAACAAAAATTCTAATGTGTTTTCCGGTCAGGTCGGTTGAAAATCAGTTTTTCATGCTCAAACCCGTCAACCAACCCGCCGATCTCGGGTTTTATGGGCGGAGACTCGCTGTCGACTATCGCTGGAGTCGGGTCAGCTAGTGTTCGAGCCGGGTCGGCCGGGTTGGGCGGGTTCCGGGTCTACTTGGACACCCCTAATTGTGGGTACTGATGTGGTTGCTGCTGTATAAGATTTTATGCATTTTGGTACCATGCCATTTGATATTAATTATACACACATTGTTCTAATTCCAAAGGTCAAGTCACCTGAAAAGATGTCTAATTATAAACCTATCAGTTTATGTAATGTCATCTATAAAATTATTTCTAAGGTGTTGGCAAACAGATAAATAATTATTTTGCCTCAAATGATATCACATACTCAGTTGGAGAGATGGAAGCCACCTACGGGGCTAAACTATAAAAAAAAAACTTCGATGCAGAAATATTCCCATGGCAAAAGGCTTCGGGGTTTGGGGTTGTGATTCGCAATGAAAGGGGAGAGACTATGGCTGCTGTCTAGGCAAGAGGTCCATCAGTTCAGAACAGCAAGGAGGCAGAAGCTTTGGCTTGCAGGAAGGTAGTGGAAGTTGCTATGGATTTGGGATTTAGGGATGTCACTCTTGAGGGAGATAACATTTCTGTTATGAGCTCAATTTCCTCGGCAGGTATTAATAGAGCTAGGCTTGGGTTTGTGTATGATGATATCAGATGTATGGGGAGGGGCTTTAGAACTTTGCATGTTAACCATGTGAGGAGGACAGCCAATACTGTGGCACACTCACTTGCTAAGTATGCTGGGTTGATAGAGGGTGAAATGGTCTGGTTGGAGGAAGACCCACCTCCGGCTAGAGATGCTTTGTACTCTGATTCTTGTCATATTTCTCTTTAATGAATGAATTGATTTCAGTTTCAAAAAAAAAAAAAAAAAAAAGGTTCGTATTTTCTGTGATGGTTGGTTAGTGATTAAACACGTTATATGAATGTCTATAGCTAGACTCTGCACCATTGAGTAATTATAAAATTATTCCAGCAACTAACTAGTACATAGAGGATTGTAAATAATGGAAATTAAGCGAAGGGACCACCTGTCTTTACAACACGGCCAACAATTTTCATTGAAGTTTACTACTAATTCCTGAAAGTTATAATATGTATAAGTAATTGTGCAATAAAAGTGTTCTTCTTTTTTTCTTAAACAATGTCAGCGTTTAAGTAATAATGAATGTGTACATTAATTCAAGTACTATATATACTATGCATCTATCAAAAAAAAAAAAAAAAGATAAAGAAGTACTATACGAACAAAGTTTCTCTCTAAACTAGTTTGGAGAAAAACTTTTCAAACTTCTCATATATTTCTTTTTTTTTTTTTTTTTTGTAAATTTTGAAAATTTAACCGTTAAATTTCATGTTCCTTATGTTCTTAACATGCATATCAAATTTCGCTCAAATAAGATATTATTTACTATTTGATCAATTAACTTATTTTTTATATACAATTTTAGATTACAAAAACTTGAAATTATAACATTTATTTGATGACATAGCAATTGATTTTTGATTTTCTTGAAATTTTGTAAGTATTAAGGATGTAATATGAACATGCAATTTAATGGTTAGATTTTCAAAATTCACACTTAATATAAATATATATGATGAGTTTGTAGAGTTTCTCTCCAAACTAGTTTGGAGAAAAACTTTGTTCGTACTATACTATGCAAAGCTAGCTAAGGTCCCCTCATCGACATTGATGACTTTTAACATATAACATTATGACTTATGAGGATATCCAAAATTTCATTCTATTAAAATGATGATTAGGGTTTATCATGTCATGATTTAAAAAAAAAAAATTTTATTGAGCTGGGGTTCATTTAGGAGATTTATCTCCCCCCTCCACTGTATATATGTAGGTGAACCCCTATACAAATGGTTAGGGTTCATGACTTCGGTGAAGTTCTTCAACTTATTTATGATTTACATATATAGATTCTGAGTTTGGTTTATGAATTTAATACACTGAACATATTTTAATGTCAATCAAGGCAAAGAAGATAAGATATCTTATCTAGAGAATGCATATATTTTTTTCACAAGTAAAAAGGGAATTGTGAATTTCACACCTTTTTTTTAGAGAAGATTTCACACTTACTTTTTAATCTTCTGTATTAGCATCTTCAAATCACAGTATATCGTGGATCTTTTTAATTACAAACTAAGGGAATGGTTTTTCTAGACTTTTTTTTTAATCAACTGCATTATTATATATTATATATGAACAACTCATTGATAGTCTAATTCTCATATAGTGGAATGCAAACATAAAAAATATGGCGCAGAAACAAAATTAAAACCACTTGCATTTTTTTTAATAAAGACACAAGAGGGTTTGAACCAAATTAAATGGTTCGTTATATGATGATTGTTTTTTTATTACACCAAAACATTAACAATTTCTTTTTTTGGGTGTAAATGAGACTCAATCAATTTCATGTAATCATGTTCTTATTCAACAACAAGAGCTAATTAACTTGAACCCACAAAACCCACAAATTAAATATTACTACTTTTTGTATAAAATAATTCAAAATAGTTATTATTTCTACACAAAACATTGATCATGAGGAATCTAAGATTTATGGAGTACTGTATTATAGTGGCAGTAATCACCAAAAAGAGAAGAAGAGGAATTAATAGTAGTGTCAGCAGAAAAAAGGGGTAATCTAATTAATTATAAACATTTAATAGCTGCCCTTGGCCCATACAAATTTCTCAGATCTTTAGTAAGATCTACAGAGCTCTTAATGGTTTTACCAACTGCATGGATTGGAGTGGAGCCCCTTTCCCTCAACTTAAAATGTGCTGTGACATACAGGACATCTTCTAGTACTTGAAAGCAATGTAGGGTTATAAAGAATTATCACAATGATTTTCCATTCCTAGTATTATAGAGATACTGAAGGGTTGTATGGCCGGTGACCCATGCTTATTTATAACTAATAATACAAATTCGTTTATTACACACACATGCATGCAGTAGTGTACATTGAATATAGATGGGGATTATTCTTTTGCCTTTTACCAAAGGACATTAATTCTTGGTTGGATTAGTATTTGGTTTAATATACCTTCAAGACTTTTTGGCTAACAACAACATATGATTGGTTTAGTTTTAAATTTGCTTCATTTGAAATGGACTTGGACGTCTGAGCTAGGCCAAGCATGCATGCATGCACAACCTTGTATAACCCTTCATGAAATTGTGCCCCTTCTGTATCAAGAAAAAATTGTGCCCTTTTATTTGACAAACTGAAATCACATAATACAGATAGACCTGTTGAGTTGAACAATGAACAGGTTTTAAAAAAAAATGTGAAAGATTGTCCCATTAATAGATCCAATTTCCGACTTAACCTGCACCCAAATTTGTATAGGACTATTTTGTTTGGACTTGTGTATTTTTGGGGAAGAGTAGGAAGTCAAAGGGTGAAACCCTATATGAGACAAACCATATAGTACTGTACGTACTTAAGGTGCCACCTAGCTATCTAATTAACTTCCCAAGGATTAATCCAATAGGGATGTGCTTGACATGTGTCCACGTCACCTTCTCAATCTGGCCATAACAGGGCCACATCAGTTACTTGGTCTAGCCAGAGTTGGAGAGGGTATATGGTATACCAAGTATATGTAAGGGTGTCAAATAGGTGAGTTTGGGTGGATTTGGAGTGGACATTATTGAGTTGGGTATATAAAACTTATTTACCCATTAAAACTCATTTAACTAATTGCTTCTAACCCAAATCCAACCCAATCTAATTATTATGGGTAAACCCCAACTTACTCAATTACCCAATTATCAAAATTACCAAAATGCCATTAAAAGTAAAAATGACCGGAAATTAAAATGTTATGTCATGCCTAGTTTTGGTTCAATTAAACAGTGACATGTGTAATTATCTATTCCATATCATTAACTAAACTCAAAATAAATCTTTAAAAATATTTTTCTTTTACAATATTTCTGATTTTTTGGGTATTCAAAATTTTCCCTAGAAAATCAAGATTTTCTTTCCAAATGAAGACTAAAAAATCAAAAATCAAAACAAAAATCCAAATGAAGCCAAGCACATGGAAACAAGCACAGAAATAAAGAAAAGAACTCAGATAGAGATTTCTTTCCACCATTTTTTTCTCAGTATCCGAACAAAAATCCACAAGTTTTCCAATCATGAAAATCACGGCCGAAAACCCAGCCAAGAAAGCACCATGAAAAACCCAGCCATGAAACACCATGAAAAACCCAACCATGAAAACAAAGAGCTAACCAACCCTTTAAACCCAAATTGAACCATGACAGGTCAGCAAATAAAAAATAACAATCCAAGCACACAAACCGATCTCCAGCCTCAGCAGCACCAATATCAGTTCGACTTGAGGAAATCGCCACTGATGTCGGTGACGAAGGTAGGTCCCAACGGCGGCGGAGTAGGATGCAGAGTTGAGGATGGTCGGAGATCGGCACATCTTTCGATGTTGAGGAGGTTGAACAGAGACATAATGGTGGAAAAAGCTGCGTTAGGGTTTAGGTTCAATGAGATTGAGCTCTGTTTGATTTCGTTTTTAGTTATGGCCGTCGATAAAAATCAAGGTTGGAGTGGCGACTCCTTTGACCGTTACACGGAGTACGAGTGCAGCGGTGTGAAGAGCTAGAGAGAGAGAGAGAGAGAGAGAGAGAGAAAGAAAGAGAGCAAACACGAGAGAGAGAAGTGTTTGGGGGCTGAGAAAATGAAGGAAAATGAAAGCTTCGTGAAACAGCTGGGTTTTTTATTTATTTATTATTATTTTTTTTTATGGGAAGGGGTAGGTTGGATTTGGGTATATTGTTTTTGGGTTAAATGGATCTCAATGGGTTTTTAGTTAAAACGCAATAATAATTGGGTCTAATTGGGTTGATGCCCATTTAAACTAATTAATAATTGGGTGGGTTTGGGTTCAATTAGAGTGGGTGAGTTTGGGTGGACAAATGAGTTTGGGCTTATTTTGCCACCCCTAGGTATATGTAATCATCCTATCAATTAGAGGTAAGTTTTACATTTATGAAATTCATTCCTATGTGAGAAGGTGTAATTACATATACTTGATAATAAACTATAAACTTTTTCTTGGAGGAGTCTAGCTAACTCAACAAATACCTTGCCTTTTTCCCCCTTGGTGAGTGGTGACAAATGCCCTACTTGGATTAACTCATCGGAGATAATGATGACGTTAGCATGGGGACCACGAGTTGATCTTACTTTGAGATTAAAAGGGGCAAATTATTATTTACCATTAATTATGACAAAACGACTCTCACAATTAAAAAGGAAAAAATGAAGGAAAAGAAAGGTGAGTGACAAAATCCCTTTAAAAAGGGGAAAAAAAAACCACTAACAAATTATGAGAGGAGGAAGTATCAATTGAGTTATATTTCATTGGTCCCATTTACACCTATTAAACTTAGCTATCAAAGCATCAATGCGCGGCTAGCACATCACTGATGTCCTTTAATTGACCTCTTTTACAAGTGTTCATTCTTCCTTTAATTGACCTCTTTTACAAGTTTTCATTCTTCAAGTCATCTGTACAATCAACTTATCCATCACAAATATTGGAATCCTATGAGAGCTTAGTCTCAAATCCGTACAGTAAAGGGATATATAAGATGGGTTATAATTCATAAGCACGTAGTTATGAATCTTTGATATGTATATATGCATTATAATCTAAAACTTTTGGAGCTTCTTGCTTGCCATTAGCACTACAAATTCTTATTTTTCCCTAATACACCTAAAAGCACATCGAATGATATATAACATGATAACTGAAAAAAGCATTTAGTACAAATATTAAAAGTTCAAAGAAGCAGCCTCAATGCTTGGTTTGGTGGAAATGGAGGGGATTCTTATTAGGAGTATAACTTGCGTCTTAATCAAAAGGATTCTTGACTGCACTCACCATGAATATCATGACTTCAACCTCACATCTCTCTCTCTCTCTCTCTGGGGGTCTTAATCAAATTGGTTTAAAAAATTACGTGGTCATCATTAAATAAATAAGATCACTCACCTACCATTTAAGCCCACTCTTCCCTACATGCATGTAGTATATATTATCTAATGCTCTTCCGGTAATGTGATTACTAATAAACAAATAGGTTTAAATCTTCAAACTAACCGTGCACTTGTTGACACACAAAAACGCACTATAGGGTTAAGAGGACCTCGGTGAAATGCATTATTATTATGAATAGTAGAGTAGCCAACCACCCACTAAAAGAGAGGTGCTATGATGACATGGCCCTCATTCCTCTTGCGTAAGGGTTAGGAAGTTAGGTTTTATTTATTTAAAAAGAAGCACCATGTGTTTATCAAATCGTACACACCAAAATATATATCAAAATTGTGGGAGGAACGAATCTTTTTCCAATCAGGTATTGTCCACCCTTGCCTTATAAGCACTTGGCCTAAAGAAGGGTGTACCATAGTGTATGTGATCTTTTTGTGGGAGGAACAAATCTTTCCCCAATTAAGTATTGTTCGCTTTAGGAATGGGCCGAGGAGCCGATGCCACCTTCACGAATTTGTTCAATCCCACATCGGGGAGAGATGCCTCCCACCCTTACCTTATAAGCACTTGGCCTAAGGAAGAGTGTACCATAGTGTGTGTGAGATCCTCGTGAAGGTGGCATTGGCTCCTCGGCCCATCACACACACTATGGTACACCCTTCCTTAGGCCAAGTGCTTATATGGCAAGGGTGAGAGGCGTCTCTCCCCGATGTGGGATATCATAAAATAATGGATTTTATACTTCAAAAATTATTATATAAATAAGTATAATTCATATTTAGGAAAAATACAACTAATAAAAGATATTATTATACTTAATCCATACATTATACAAGTATTATGTTAATTTATTGATATATTGATCCAAAAAAAGAAAAAGAAAAAAGAAAATGTTAAATCAAATTTAGATATGCTATAGAATTATTGTAAACACATGCACTATATATATATGGAAAGAAAAAAAAATTTGAGAAGCTTTATAAATGATATTTGTCACATTATTTATTTATGGTAAAATTTTCATAAAAATTACGATAGAGTGAAAGCTTTTTTTTTTTTTTTTTGAGAAGGTCAATAGAGTGAAGGCTCATGAAAGGTGATTGAAGGAAATCTCATCATAGTGTTTTTCCACGCAAGTCTCTCTTTTTGATATTTAATGCTTTGCCATCTTTTATTTTATAGTTCTTCTGGAACAATATTTAGAGAGTTGGGGGCCTCGAATATGCTTTTCTAAAAGAAGAAACAAGACCCTCATAAAATAGGCTCTGATAAGAAACCAGTAACAGGCTAAAAAAGCCTACTATTTAAAAGAGATCCTACTACAAACTTTTTAATCTTTAACCATTATTAAATATGAAAGCAAGCATGGTAATTACCACATGCTACTTTAATCTTGAAGCTTCTCTAGGGAAGAATCTAGCTTTTACTATAGTGGTCTGTTCTCCTTTTTGGGTTTATCTATTGCTTAGTGGGGGAATCATTTTGGTTGTTGCAAACTCTGCAAAGAGTGACACCTAGAATCAACATTTTATCCTAGATATAATTTTTGAGTGAATGAGGGGGGAAATTATTAGAGATTAGGATAACACTAAAGTGTAAGTTGGGTTATTGCGATATAAAAATTTATGTGATACCACAAAAAAATCATTGAAATGAGAATAAAAGGCTCCCAAAAGCAATATTTCTTCAATAAGTCTAGAGTAACAATTTTTCTCACAATATATTTTTTTTTAATTATTGAGACGATTATTTTTGAGATATAGAATAAGTTGAGTTTTTAAATAGATTGAGGTAATTTTTGTTGGTAAGCTTGATATATGAGGAAAAAAAAAAAGAAAAAAAAAAACAATGATGTGAATTTGACAAAGAAGGAACATGGGAAATTTGTGAAGAAGTGTAGAGGAAATTTGTGGAGAATTATTAGTTAGGTGCAGAGTGGAAGAAGATGTCTGAGATGAAAAAGAGGAGTTGGAAGTCATAAGGTTAATTGATACATTCATAGGCTCTAATAGCAAATTGAATGTTAGATAAATTTGTCACATTCACTCTATTGAATGTTGGTATGTATATATTTATTGAGTACATGATAAGGTGCATATATATAAATGTTATGTTCATCAAAAATATATATAAATATATATATATATATATATAAATGTTATAGGAACTCAAAACTATAAAGAATTGAGTACAAGAGATAAGGTTAGGTCAATAATAACAAACTTACCAACTTATCAATCATAAAAAAAATATTATAAATATTTTGAAGTAATCAATATATGATGAATTTACCTTTCTTAATTTTAAAATAAGGGCAGAAATGTTTTATGATTAAATTAATTAATTACTAAATGTAATTAGTTTTAGTGCTATCAATAAGTTACATCGTCTTTCACCAAAATAAACCAAAAAAATGGGGTTGTGTCCATTGAACAAAAAAAAAAAGCTCATAAGAAGAAGAAGAAGAGAGAAAGTCATCTTCACAAAGATCATAATTCAGAACACTACATATAAAAATATATATTAAAGCAGCTAGCACCCGATGTAGGGTCGAGGTTATGCCTTTGGTTTTTCATTCATTACTTTATATTCCATGATTAAGAGATTGCTAAATATAATGAAAAAAAAAAATGGAGCATCCTCACCACTTGCCTGACTTACAAGAGGATCAAAATCATATTGTAGCATATAATATTAGAAAGAGAAGCTAAAACAAAATGAATCTAATATATGAATCGTACACAAAACCTAAAAAGCATTGAGCCACGTATCTTGATTTTTCAGTTTGTTGGGTACACAAAAAACAAATATAAGCTCATCAACAATTTAAATAAAAGACAAGTTAAATAAAAGAGGTTTATTTTATTTTATTATGTTGTTATTTTAATTAGGATGGGTCCAAAGGGCTGGGGTTCACCCTGGTCCCTGAGGTTGACCCACTTCCCAATTTTGTCGAGTTCAGGTGGTTTCAGAAACACATCCTTATTACCAACAAATTACCAATAGCAAGCTGTAGTATTGTAGTTTTTCACTGAGCCAGTTTTGTAGCCAATTTGGAGCCGCCAAAGCTTAACAGGTTTTTTTTTTTTTTAATTGAAAAAACACTTGATGATCCATTTATATTTTTCTCAGATGTGTATGTGATAATGTGAAGTGAATTATACAAAAAATGGTGACCTTTAAGGAAATGATAAGGTCACCATTTTTTGTATAATTGTATAAAAGTTGTAATATGTGAAGGATCATATTTCAAAAGTAGTTTAGCAAAAAAAAATTTCAAAAGTAGAAGGATGGAGATTTTTTTTTTTTAAAAATAAAATAATAATAAAAGTGAGTTTAAGAATTTCGCTTAAATGAGATCCCTTTTCACACTAGTGAAAGTGCTTACACAAGTGAGTGATAGCTGATTGGTAAGCATAGCAAGGGATATGCAAACTGAAGAGTCTCTTTCAAGTTAGATAGTTATAGAAAGTATGTTATATGTAGAATTTTATTGAAAAATGAGGGGAATGAATTTGTTCGTGCTCTTAAGGGCTAGAAACAACCATAACAATGTTTTATAGGATTTTTTCCTACACAAGTGAACTTTCGATAGGGGTGTCAATTCGAGTTAGCGTGTCGGGTTTGTGTCGTGTCAAGGTAGGGGTATTCGACTAAATGGCTCAACCCTAATCCTACTCATTTAATAATCGTGTTATGATCCTGCAACCCTATCCCGACTTGTTAATAAGGCAAGTTGACCTAACCCAACCCATTTAACACGCTTAATAAACGAGTTGTGTTGAGTTGACACAAATGTAACACAACCCATTTCAACCTGCATAATATTAAATATAATATCCATCTAGAAAAAATTTTTTTTTTTTTTTTTTACATCCCAAAAGCAATGCATACACTTCAGGTTTTCAACTCACATTCAAAATAATATAGTTCAACAAAAATATAACATTCATCTAAAAATAAGTTCTTTACACTCCAAAAGGAGTGCATACACTTTAACCTAAATTCAAAATAACATAGTTTAACAAAAATAAAATAACATAGTTCAACAAAAATATAATATCATTGGAACTCACCAAATGCTAAGTGTCAATATTGAAAGAATTAGAGCAAACAGTAGACTAAAGTTTATAGAACAAAAACATTATGTAGAAAAAATTACTGCGGAATTTTGAAACACCAAGAAAACGGTTTTCTTTAATTCTAAAACTCACTAAACACACGAGAGAGAGAGAGCAATAACCAGTTTGAGAATTAGGCATGAGACTATAAGATAGTAAAGTGAGTATTATGGCTGAAATTTAAAAAAAAAAAAAATTAGATGTTTATAAGATGGTTTAGAGATTTAGGGTTTGAAGGGCTTAGAGATCTAGGGTTTGTAAAGTTTCAATTTTTAATTATATCCCTTGTAAGTTTTTGTAATTACTCACTTTTCTTTTTAAATTTAAAATAGATGTTGGACATAAAAGGTATTTGACAAATTTAAAATAAAATAAATATTTATTTGTTATACGAGTTAAATGGGTTGTGTTAAGTGGGTTATTTCGGGTTAACACAAATAAATTAGCGTGTCAAACGTGTCTATTGCGAGTTACGCGAGTTGACCTGTCTATGACACGTTTCTCATCGTGTCGCTTTCGGGTCGACCCGTTTATGAGCCAAAATCATTAAGGCCCAACCCTAACCCGCAAAAACCTGTGTCGAGTTCGTGGGTTGGGTCGAACATTGACACCCCTACCTTTCGAAGGTAGCTTTTCGTTAGTATCTCTTCATTGCTTGTAAATAAACATCCATATTCTTTCTTTTTTCCCTTTTTTTCTTCTTCTTCTCTTTGTTCTTTACAAAGATTTTTCAAATTTGCTAATGGTAGAATCCTAGTCTAGTTATGTATTGGAGATGATTTGCCCACAACCCATTACCAATCTTTCATGGCTCTAGGTCAAATTTGTTATTTGCTTTTCCATTATTTTCTCTAATTTTCCCCAAAATTAGTATATTACAAGATTTTTTTTTCTTGAATAATAATAATAATAGATTTTCTTTTTTTTGGTTGTTGTTGGAACAAATGGAGATTTCTATTTTAGTCATAAGTGACAATCATTATGGAATTTTCAATAACCTTGCTGCTTAGTGACAATGTATAGCGTTTATCTTATAGAGGAGAATTTGGGTTCGAATAAATCGAATCACTCCCTCCCATTTGTTATAAGGGAATTTTAATTTATTTGATAGAGAAGAAAGAAAGAAAACTAAAGTCTTTGCTTTTATGGACTTCTAAATGGATTACCAAGCTATAAATTTTTTTTTTTTGGAGAAACATTACCAAGCTATAACTGATTCACTAATTGCATAAGCTATAAAGAGTTACAAGTACAGTAAAGTAATAAAGAATTCATATGAATGAATTCCTTCTATATATTACCATAATTAATTAGATTCACAGGTAGTGAAGTGAAACATGGTATGAGAATTATGGGCCTTCTCAATATGCCATTGTACTCGCATAGCCGCCTAATTAATTTAAAGAAATATGGGACCAGTGAATCACATCATCAACTTTCTAAAGGACCCAGAAAATAAACAATCTTTTTAATGTCTGGAGAAATCTCACTGACCTTATAAATGGACTTTTGAAGAGAATGCCACAAGAAAAAGGAAAAAAAGAAAAGAAAAAAAGAATTGATTACTGTGATACATAAATTCAGACGAAATGGATGGCTTCAAGCTATTTGACTATCAAAGATCTTATTAATTATGGAATTTCAGAGAAATAAAAAATTTTCACTCAGAAAAAATGCAATTTGTAGTTCAATGACATTATTCGGTTTCTTCCAAAAAGAAGAAAAATTTGAGTTCAAATAATAATAATAAAAAAGTTATAACTGTAAGGAGGGGTTTTTTCAGCACAATGCAATTCTAATTGAGATCAAATTAAGCAAAGATCAAGGACGGAGCTAGGACTTAGAGTTAGGGGGCAAAAGTATAAACAAATTTTTTTTTGAAACTTCAAGTAAGCATTCATTTAGAAGAGAAATGCTATGTCCACAATATTTTCACTACATTTTCACAACAAATCGTAAGTGGTAGGTTATTATTATTTGTTATGAGTGAGCTAAAAAGTAATTTAAGTTGTGGATTCAAATTAGAACCAATAACAACTTACCGCATGTGATTTGTTATGAAAATATTGTAGATGTAACACTTCTCAATTTAGAAAATTAAGCATTTTTTTTTTTTTAGCCTTTTTTTTTTGGGGTGTCTTGTGTGTTGTCAAATATGTGTGGGTGTTCACTTAGACTAGTTAGAATTAGCTTAGGAATTTTTTATTTTATTTTATTTTTTGTTTGTGTCTTGCGTGGGTTTGTTTCGGGGTGTTGTTTGGGCTTAAGTTTGTAATTGATAAATTTTGTTGTTAAGCTTGTTAAATTTATTTCAAATTTTAGAATAAAATTTTTTATAGCCTTTAAAAAGATCAATAATATTGTTGAGAGGGCAAAGTGCAAATTTATTGAAACAAATTGCTAAAATTAATACACAGACACACACACATATATACACTAAAAAAAAATTGAAAAAATTTAGGGGGGCAGTAATCCAACTATAGTTCCGTCACTGCCGAAGATGATGGACTCTAATTCCATATAAAATTCAGTTCCACAGTTCCTTTTTTTTTTTTTGTTGAGAAACAAATATATACACAAAGTAGAAGGAATGATATTCTAATACAAAAGCATGCCTCAAACTCTACTTAGAAGCTATGGTCTATGATTTCACTTGAACCAAACTAAATTAATTGTAATTGCCAAAAATGGTTGGGGTGTCCCCATACCCTACTGCGCTCTTGCAGTTGGAAAAAAAAAGTCCAAATAGGAATAGAGGTCCCCCTCACAATCACTTTCCATGAGAGATTCGGTGACTATTGTGAAAACCATAGGATTCTTCTCTGTTTGCATGTGTGATACCCGGGGGAGTTACAAACTTAAATCAACACACCAGGTTGGCTAAGCCAGGGCCAGACCCTATTTACCTATTGAAAGCAACATGTTTGATTAATTACTTGTAAATCTTGTCTTACCTAATGTCATTATCACCCAATTAAAGATAATGAGGTTGTGGAAGTATATTCTACATTTCTACCTAACACACACACACACACACTACTGCTGATGTATCTTTACGCTCCCAAGCTTTGAAGTAGATAAGAAAGGCCTAAAAAATAGAACAAAGAAATGACACGAAGTAACAAATTAGGGACCCCCACTAAATGCTTGCATAACCAAACTGGTGGCTGTGTCTTTTGTTAACACTAGTGAATGAGGTAGCTTACCTACCGAAAGAAGGGGAAGGAAATTCAGAGTACCATACTACAAATGAAAACTAAAAAAGTGAAATTGATGAGAGAAAAGGTTGATTCTTTTCTGTAACTTTAAGAAGTTGAGATTGAAAAAAAAGGTGTTTGTGAGAGTGTGATGTATCCTCATGACCTAATAACGGGATTTGATTCTTTTTCCTTGTTGGAATTCATTGCTAGAGATTTATAAAAAGGAGAGGCACAGGTTCCCCTATTTACAAATTTCTCATTTCAAGTGGCTTCTTTACTTCATAGTGTACTATTTACTAAATGCTCTTGACAACGTACTAGATTTTTGGACAATAAATGATTATCATTACATAAGAAAATGCTATTATTAATTGGTGTAAACATATATATGATTTTCTTTTTCTTTTTCTTATTATAGTTCAAATTCTCCCATAGGGAGAGAAGAGATCGAGCAATGTCCATGAACCATAAGATATGACATGATCAAAATGTTAGCATTCGACATGACTTGTGCAGGGTTTATTTTTTGGCCTTTATTGACTTTAAAGATCATCAAATTAAGATGAATCATACATACATACACTAATGATGGTTTGAATTTAGATACAACAATGCCCCATTATTCCTATTCTGATTTCCACATTACTGGATCAGAATAACAAAACCAACATATGTTAGGATATATTTATCACCTAATTTGTGAAAACAAGTTTATAATATCTTATAACAATGCATGGCTATATATTATAATGATGCTTCCCCCTCACCCGATAACGGTGTCTTTAATGCTTCTTTTATCTATCCATATAATTAATGAGAATTTACCTCCTCAGCCTCGCTGCCTCATGTCATGGAGACATGAGAATTGCGTCACATTTTTTTGGCATTGATCCCATATTGATCTCACAGAATAACAGCTGAGTAACTTTAAAAAAAAAACAAAATGAAGACTTGCCTAAAATTGAAAGAACAAAATTGTACTTTAATTAATAGGTTAATTCATAGCAAAACTGTAAATTTACTCTTAATTCAATCAACTACACCTAAAGATTGAGAGAGAGAGAGAGAGAGAGAGAGAGAGAACAGGTCATTATTATTAGCTACTATTTAACGCGGAAACAGAGACAGTCAAGTAGACCCGAGTTTGGTTATACTAATATTGCCTCTAAAGGACTAAGCCCCCCCCCCCAATAATAATAATAATAATAATAATAATAATAATAAAAAGAACTAACTAACGGCCGTTAGCGAGAGGGCTAACGGCGGAATCCTTGCAAGGACTAGGTGGAAGACTGGTTTTCCCTGAAGCAACAAGTCGTTGTACGAAACTCTCAATCCTCTCTCCGTTAGTCTCCGTCAGTAACCGTTTCCCGCCAAACGGTAACGACTCCACTCCTCTCTCTTTCAACACTTCCTCCATTTTCGCCCCCATCACTCCTAAACCGTTCGCCTGCCCACATTTAATGCCGTCAGTCATCAAAATTAAAAACACAAATTCATAATCTTAAAAATCAACATATAATTGGGACCATTCAAATTGTTACACTTGTTCATTTTTATTACATGTATTTTTTTTACTAAATAAAATTTTTACTTAAAAGCTTAATCTAATATGAAACTTCTTTTTAATATGAAACTTCTTTTTGGAGACGTGAGACTTATTCTTACTTCCTACACTTTATAAACACTTATATTTATGGAATGACCACCGCATTGATGGTGATGTAATCTTAACATATCATCGTTAAAATTATTATTATAAAAATTTTAATTAGCGCGAGCAAAGAGACTAAAAATAAATTAGATTAGATTAGATTGAATAACTAAACATTACCTGAATTCTAACGTAGTCTGTACGGTTATAACAGAAGGCGTTCCCTAACATTTGGTCAATGGTTTCCGAAACGCCGTCGAGGACAATGTCAACCACCGTAGATGTTGAGCACTCGCCGTTATAACGGACTTTCTGTGCACAGCCATTGCCGGTTAACGGACCGTTACCTAACGACAAAACCAAGAGGTCTTCGACGCCGTTAACGGACGGAAAATCGCGCTTATTGTGGAGCGCGTGAGTGACGGCAGCGGCGGTAGGGTTGTTCATGACTAGACCGCCGTCAACGGCGGAGCAAGAGGTTTTTCCGTCCACGGACGTTAGATTAAACGGCTTGAAGAGACTCGGCGTAGCTGACGTGGCGCGGCAGACTTTCCAGAGCTCGAAGTTGAAGCTCGGTGACTCGGACGCGTCGGCTCGGGAGAAAACGAAAGGCGCGGAGCTTTTGAGGTCGAAGCACGGAACGAGGAGAGGCTTACACGTGTCCTTCAAAGTCAAAACGGCGCCGTCTTCTCTATTGAACATTTCTTTGAGCACCGTGTCCATGCTTTTCCCAGAGTATCTCTTTCGCCGGCGGAAAACTCCGGCAAGTCTGAGCTTGAAAAGCTCGAAGTTTTTAGCGGCGATGAGATTAACAGCGTCTCTAGCAGAGAACAGAGGCCTGCCTGAACCGTCATCGGCGGAAATCATGACGGCTAGGAGTGCTCCGACACCGGTTCCGGCGATGAGATCAAAGAAATCAGCGATTCGCGCGTGAGGATCACCGGTTTTGAGGCGGATCTGGTCCTCGAGGTGAACGAGGGCAGCGCCGGCTACAATGCCGGTGGTTCCGCCTCCGTCGATGCTGAGTATCCGAGTCTTCTTCGTGGTTTCACAGTGCGAGAGCCATTTCTGCTCCAGCTTCGTGAAGATCTCCAGCGTAACCTTGCTGAGCTCCATAATTCCTCTGTTGTAGCAATTTGTTTAGAGAGAAATAGAAGAAAGCGAGGCTTTTGATAGCGTATTTCAGCGAGTGTGAACGTGAAGGGAAGGTAATAAAATCAATCACGGTTTGGTGCTGGGACACATTAATAATGCATGCCTCTCATCTCATCAACACACACAAACAACAATGCACTGTACTATACTATACTATACTGTGAAAGAAAGAAAGAAAACTGTGGTTTCTCTCTCTTTCTCTCTGTGGCCGGCAGACTTTGGTTTAGGTTTCTCTTTCTCACACTTTTGAGTCTGTGTGCTCTAAATTCATTGAAAACAAACAATAACTATGGGGATGGGGGAGAGTGTGAGCTTTGCTTAGCTTTGGGGTGGTGGTTATATACGCCACTCTCCTTCTCCTCCTACCTGTACCTTTCCTCTCTTTTTTTTTACAGCTTTTTAACTCTTACTTGTTTGGACAGACCTTGCACGTGCAATTGTGCGTGTTCGTATTGGGTTACGGGAAGCGCCAATCTCGGCTATTCACCCGGCTCGGCTCGCGCTCACTTACTTAACTAAACTGTCTTGCTGTTTTTTTTTTTTTTTTTTTTTGGGGTCTGCCTGAGCTAGATTTAGGGGTTTAGTGAAATTTAATAGGGAAGGAAGAAGGGTAGCAATATATATATATATATATATATATATAGGGAAGGAAGAAGGGTAGCAATATATATATATATATATATATATATAGACATACACAAAGTAGAAACACCACGGAACCAACCTAAGCAAAGAAATTTGTGCCTTTGATTAACGAGGGAACATGTCACTAGTGCCACCTTAATTAAGGTTCTGAAATAGTAATAAAATACGAAGGGAAGTGATTAATTTTATTGTTCCAAGACCAAATAAAATGAAGCAGAACGGAACGGGAATGTATTATAGTCCTTTTTTTTTTTTTTTTTTTTTTTTAGAATGAAAAAATGGGGACCTTTATGGTTATATTACACCTCCGGGCAGGGAGCAAGGCCAGACGTCCACCCAGTTGAAGGGTCGCCTTCTTAGGGTCCTATGTGGGAGTCACCTCATTTGAGTACACCCCTACTAAGTATGCCCACCAAACGAAAACCTGCGAGCAGTGGGACTCGAACTTAAATGTGTTGCATGAAGTGTCCGAACCTTACCCACTCAACCAAGCCCCGGTTGGTGGAATGTATTATAGTCCTTGAGAGCGTGTTGAGAGCATGTTATCTAGAAAATGAGGTAATTAAAAGTTGCATGTGTTACAGTGTAAGACATAATAATGTGCAGTAATACATCCTCCCGAATGTGTAAATGGCAAGGTTAGTTTCTGATTTTGTTTTTAATAGTATATTTGTGAAGTTTATATTACAAGCTAGAATGAAAACAGTGAAGTGAATTCCAAGTGGACTAGTTAAATTACCAAAGAGATTGGGGGGTACTAATTATTAAGGATTTTACTAATGTGTGCCCTTAAGGCACACATTAATTTCTATTTCTGGAAAAAATTTTCTCGAGAATTGAAAAAGTAATGACAGCTTTTTCAATTCCCGAGAAAATGTTTCAAAAAATAGAAAGTTTAACATGTACCCCGAGAAAATATTTCCAAAAATAGAAAGTTTAACGTGTGCCCTAAGGGCACACGTTAACCGGACCCAATTATTAATATAGTAAAAAAGTGGGAGGAAATTATGCAATGGAGCAGGAATAGCCTGAAAGGAAACTTACAAGTCAAGCAAAGTAAAATAGCTTTGGTAGCCAATATATGTGTCATATTTCGATCTAGAGGTGTTATAGAGGTTATAGTGGTTCAATCATATCTGAGAAAGCTATCCCTACTCCTACACATATGGTGAAACTAGATATCAGGATTTGAGTTTGAAAGGATGTTCCACTACTTCTGCGAGGAAATTGGCTGCTGTGTTGTAATTGGCGTATTATATTGCAGGGCTAGGAGACAAGGAAAACATAGCCCATACCATGGCTAGCTAGCTTCAGTACCTACTTTCAATTTAGATGTGGAACTAATTAATTATTTAGCAGATACAAATTACATAAAACTTTTTTCTTTCATCAATAACTAGCAGGTGTGGAACTTCGGTAGATATATACATTTTAGCAGTGAAAATTTCGAAGCTTGTGTGGAAACTTTGGATTTTGTCCATCAAGGGATTTGTCATTTGTTGTCAATAACTTTAATTTGTGTGTTTATATGGACGTGTGCATGCATGTTGGGTTGCTAATTTCTTATCAATCAGTTCCAAAAAAAGAAAAAGAAAAGCCTCATCTTTAACTTTAAACATCATCCATAAAACGAGGAACAAAGAAAAGGAAATTCCAACTACAACAAGAATCTTAAATTGGATTGGTTTAAGGTCTTTTTCTGGTTATTACTTATTACTATCATTTGTTTGTTCGTATTATGTCTCAAGCTTGGGGAGCTGTGACTATTGGCTTTGATGGAGGGGAATTTTACTTTAGGGCCTCCACATATTATTGTATGTGACTTGCACTAACATTGTGCCTTTGTATTCATTTGTGGCAGACATAGTTGTCAAAATTCAGATCGAGATCCTACGATCCTACGATTTTACGATCTCACTTTTCCAAAACGATCCGGATCTTTCAAGGGTCTTTGTGATCATTCAGGGTTGGTAGGATCATACGATTCTGACGATTCCAAACGAACTTGGTTTCTTGTAACCTTCTTTAATTTGACAGAAAACTTAATTGGAGCTAAATGAAAAATGAAATCTCAATAGACCAAGTTTTTCAATTCTAATGTAGAGAGAATGTTAGTTGGACCCAAATAAAAAAATATCCCAATAGAGTGTCACGTTTTGAGGTTTTTGGCCTCTTTAAATGATGTTTACAAATAGATGTAATTATATCAATGAATGTATAATTTATATGATTATTTAACATAACAATATGTATTTTTTGTTTTTTTCTCAAATAATGTAGGATTTTACGATCCATGATCCGATTCTACGATCTACGATTCCGCCTACCTTCCACGATCCTACATAGGATCCAGATTTTGACAACCTTGTTGGCAGGTATGTGCAAAGGCCTACAGACTTAAAATGACCTGCACCAACCTTGTGTTTATGTATTTATGAGTATCTATTTCCTTTATTTGTCAATTTAACAACATCATTGATTCATTGTACCAAGAACATACAATTGATACAAGGATAGAACTTGCAAGGCTCTTATCTGAAATATATGATAGTTTTGTGGGCTTAATGCTTAATTGGTAGGTGGAATCCTCTATGGATTTTTTTATTTAAAAAATTATTTTAATTTTTATAGTCTATAACGTTCATTTATATATATGATAATTGCTTTTTTTTTTTTTTTTTTTTTCATTAAGCTAAAATAGCAATGACTGGATTTTTTTCTTCTTTAGGATGAGATTCGTTCTCAAGTCTTTTATTGCAAGAATTTAGGAAGCAGATTAAAGGTGAGAGACAGAGAGAAAGAGAGACACTGAGTATCTGTTTGGTAAATTTTGTCAATTTATTTTACTATTCAGCTTACTTTTGCTATTATTTATGGGTTTCACTGCACTTTTAATACTATTCATGAGTCTCACTGTACTATTTCAGCTAACTTTTATTTTTATCTACAATACTTTCAACAAAAATGATAGAACTTGCAAGGCTGTTGTCTGAAATATATGATAGTTTTGTGGGCTTAAAGCTTAATTGGTAAGTGGAATCCTCTATTGATTTTTTTATTTAAAAAATTATTTTAATTTTTATAGTCTATAACGTTCATTTATATATATATGATAATTGTTTTTTTTTTTTTTTTTTTAATTATGCTAAAATAGCAATGACGGGATTTTTTCTTCTTTAGGATGAGATTCGTTCTCAAGTCTTTTATTGCAAGAATTTAGGAAGCAGATTAAAGGTGAGAGACAGAGTACCCGTTTGGCCTCCGCGTTTCAATGCGCGTCCGCGTTTCAGTTTTGTTTTTTTTTTTTTTTTTTTTTTTTTTTCAGCCGCATAGGCTGTCTTTTTCACTGTGAACAGTATATTTGTGCACTGTTTACGGACTCACAAATACCACTTTTCAGCAACTTTTTCATTAAAAATGGGTCCCACGATATTATTTACACATTTAAAAATTATTTTGCTACAGTATTTTCAGTTTTCAACAACAATAAGTTCAATCTAAACAGACCCAGAGAGAGAGAGACACTGAGTGTTTGTTTGGTAAATTTTGTCAACTTATTTTACTATTCAGCTTATTTTTGCTATTATTTATGGGCTCCACTGCACTTTTTGGTACTATTCATAGGCTACACCGTACTATTTCAGCTAACTTTTACCTTTATCTACAATATTTTCAGTAAAAAGTTTTCAGTTTTAGTAAAATAAGCGGATCCCAAACAGACAGTGTTCATTTGAGATAGGCTGGAATTTTTAGCTCATTCGCAATTTTAGTTTATTTTTTCTACATTCATGGGTCCCGCTGCACTTTTTGATACTATTTATAGGTCTCATTATACTATCAGCTTATTTTTTATTTTTTTTTTCTACACTTTTAATAAAAAGTTTTTAATTTCAACTAAATAAGCTGTCCCGAACAGACCCTGAATATCATAATTACACTGCCAAAAATTTAATAATACAGGCCAACTCTACCAATAAGTTGAATTATGAACGAAATAGCTAGACGGATTTGGTAAATTTATTGATATCCAGAAAGAGCCGAGCAAGGTAATTAATTTTCTCTCATCTTACTTCACCTGTTTTTTCAGAATCAATTATTAAAAGGTTTTCAAATTTTGTCACTGTTTCTTACTCGTTTGTCATAATTGACAGTTATAATTTTACCTTTAGCTAAAGATGGGCATATTATTTTATTTTATTTTATTTTTGATACGATGGGCATATTAATTGGTGTCACCATGTTTGCCATATGAGGTCCCAAAATTCTATTCATGGAATCATGGTGTTGGAGATTCGAATGTGAGAAATTCTTTTTCAACTGCCAAAATTTTGTAATTTCATTGCGCCACCAGAAATTGAATACTGAATAGTGCTTGCAGTGGGAGTGTGGGACAAATGCCAAAATCTGGTTACTCAATAAATATGGGGATAAGGTTCAAGTTCAACTACTAGATGAGTTGTATGCTTAGACTTAGTTAAGGCAGGTATTGGCTATATGGTTACACTTACATACAAATTAGAATCATAGGAACTAAATGTAGGCATAAATTTTGAACTGAAAACTACATATATTATGCCCCCTGCCACAAAAACCCCCCCCCCCCCCCCCCCCCCCCCCCTCTTTTTGATTAATGGTTCCATAGGGTAACAATCATATTTTTGAAATAATATATTATCTAACTAGAACATACATAAGTATTTATATCTATATAATAATATCAAAAAATTAGAGTATAGCATTTATTGTTGTTATACTCTTATTAAGTCACATTAGTATAGCATTTTGGTCCAATTCGGTTTACTTTGGTATCTATATAATAATATCTAAAAGCTAGAGTATAGCATTTATTGTTGTTATACTCTTATTAAGCCACATCAGTGTAGCATTTTGATCCAATTCGGTTTACTTTGGTCTATTCAGTTTACTTTAATCCATTTCAGTCTACTTCGATCCATTTCAAAAATGAGAAAAGACATTTTTGAGTTGAGAGTACATATTCTAAATTCAAATTTATAAAAAAAAAAATATAGATCTCAAACTCGTTCCAAATTTATTAATTCTCAATTGCACACTTGGGTTGTTCCCTGAGTTCGGGCTAAATGAGGTTGAGAGATTTTCATGTTGGATTGTTTATCTAGTTTTCCCAACACGTGTGATGATGTGGTATGGTATGAAGATAATTTTGGCATTAGTAGAATACTATCTTTTCTAATTTGTCAACCCAATTTTATAATCTTAGCTCCACCACCTCCAAGGGAATAACACTAATTTTTTTAAAACTATTTTTCATTGGATTCATCTAAGAAATTTTTTCTTTTTTTAAATGTCAATAATTACAACAATGAAGAAGAGGGGTTCAAATCTCAGTTCTCTTAATAAAGGAAACTCAGATTGGATTATGCCAGTGAATTACAAGGTTTTTGGCATCATCTAACAATTTTGAAATAAGAAAATATAGGCAATTGTTCTTTTAGTAGGCGTGGAGCTCATATCCATGAGACTCGTACGAAACGATTCTTGCGCGATAACATGACATGAGATATGTCCTCCAAATCCTTTAGCTAAAACTTTCATGGTGATAAAATTTGTAGGCCTTACATGAGGCAGGTAGTTGGACTTTTTTAACTATGCTGACAACTTGGACCATTGGCCCCATTGGCAGGGTTATGACATCAGGCCCACCCATATTTTACATAATTTAGAGCTTCACGTCCTATCTAAAAAGGTTAAAGCCCAGACATTTCTCGTGAGGATAAGCACAATAATGAATAATGATACATACTGGGGATAACCAAGCTACCAATTGTGAGATTGAGATAGCACACTGATATTAATTTGAAGAATTGATTTAATAAATGGAACTATTAAGTTGCACAGTACTTTTCACATGCAAGATGAAGAAATTTTATTGAGGTTGAAACTGCTTTTCATCTGTACAGTGTACATACACTAAAAAATTGCAGAATTCATTCTGAATAATTCAATTTAATTTAATAATTAAAATTTCCTTAAACGGGTAACAGTTTGTACTTTGTAGCAATAGTAATACCACAAAAATAATCATAGCTAGAAACACCACCAGATTTTAAAAGGCAAAACATGCAAAAACCCCAGTAGCTATGAAGAGCTGAAAAGCAAGCAGGTGTTTGAAATATTGGTTAGAGGAAGCACTGCTCTTAGATGGGCCTGGGGCAGGGGCATGTCCCTCAGTTGGGCTTGGGCTCAGACTTGGGCTTGGACTTGAAGTTTTAGGAACCCTGATGTCTACCTTCTGACCAACCTCGCAGTGGCCTGGGACGCCACAGATATAGTAGTAGTGACCAGGTTTTGTAATGGGCAAAGAGTCATTCCCAGAGATACGAACAAATTTTGGGTCAGTTGAGTTGCATGACTTGAAATTCTCATAGGTCACTAACATCACATTGTTTTCTATGGGGTTGTACACGAAACCTGCATTTGAAGAGGAGCCAATAACAATTTACAATTAGCATGGATCTAAATGTTGATTTACCAAGAAAGTTTTGACATTAAAAAAAAAAAAAAAAAAAAAAAAATAGAAGGAATTTTCAAATACCTACCAAATAGCCTAATATTAACGTCTCTTTTGGGCATGATCTATTGTTATCTTATTACGTACTATCAAACTTCTATTCTTACAATTTCAATGTGTCACTCATGGCATATATATATATGTTTTGTTTGTCAAACAATTTCACGGAGAACATGATTGCACAAATTGTTCATGTTTCATCTTGGATTAATGTAAGAAGGAATTTTTTTTATCACATTAATTTGCTCCCAAGACCTTTGACTTTTTCTAATTTTTATAATTAGAGTCAAACTTTAAAAGGCTGCATGTGAGTGAAACTACCAAATTAAATTCCTGAAGATGCTACAGCTACAAACTATTTTATAACATTTGTACAAATTATTGTTGTAGCCAACTTCTTATTAGTTCTCATCTGAATCCACCAATAACAGCATTTTTTTATTTATCAATAATCACTCATCACATCAGCAATTTGTAAAAAATTTTGTAAAAAAGTTTGCATCTTTAGCGTTTTCCCAATAGAATATATAGCCCCTAAATATAGGGCTTCCTAAGTTCATTCTTAGAGATAAACCTTGGTGCTATGCATTTACCTATTTGGTTGCTTTCTTTCTTTCAGTGTCAAATGTTTGTTCACACGAAAAGAGGAGGATTGCCATAACTTGGCTACCAATGTAAAGATTTAATCACTCTATTGTGAATGTGTTGAAAATACTACTAAAACTATCTAGCTAGGCATAAAGCTAATAGATCCAAATCTATAGAAAAAGATTCAGCAAAAAGAAAATCTACAAAATAATTAAGAAGTTATACCACACACATATCAAAAAGAGGTTATGCAGTTCAATTGTATAAGAGGAATAAGAGGTATATTTGGTGGGGAGTGTTTTCCCCTTCCTAGGGTTGTAAATAAACCAAATCAATCATAAACAACTCGGGCTCGGCTTGATAAAAAACTTATTCATGTTTGTTTGTTTATAAATAAGTTAAGCTTGAGCCTTAGTTTAAGGCTCGTTTAATAAACAAGTTAATCCCAAGCAAAAAAATTTGTTCACAAATAAACTCGTGAGCTATTAGGCTTGATACAAAACTATTCAAGCATAGACTCATTTAAAAGTTTATATGTGTTAGCTAAATATACTCACTATACATATCTTAATAATGACATGGCCAACATGAGATCTTTACATATTACCTTCTTCTTTTTTTTTTCTTTTTTTTTTTTCCCTTCCCTCTAAACTAACCAAGAACCACTTTAGATTATAGTTACATTTAAAAATAAATTAATTAATTAAGTAGGCCACATATGATCCTTCCTTATCAATCATCTAAAGTAAAACTGTGAAACATGTTAGTACTTTCTCATTCATAATAGTTACAAACAAGTATTTTTTTAGTTCTTCAACATCTAACATGAATGTAAAAATTGTATTTTGAACAATTGTTGAAGATAGACAAGAAATGATGAATGAATGAATTTAATTATGTAAATTTTTAATTTGAATAATGGCTAATCATAAATAGAACTAGATGCATGATAAAATAAGTATACTATTTTGTTTTTTCTTAATTTCAGAGATTTAGGCCTTGTTTGGATTTTTTTTTTTATCGTTCATCACTCCTCACTCAATTTTCGTCACTCATCACTAAAAACACCCCACCCCGTTTGGCACCATTACTCACTTGTCATTACTCAATATTTTTTAACTATTTGTGGGCCCTATACCTGTCACTTGGTGCAGCTTTTACCATTTTTTTTTTCCTTCAACCCCCAAAACCCAAACTCACCGAACCCAGTAAAAAAAAAAAACTAGAAATTGTACGCAGTGAAGGAAGAAGAAGAAGCCACCTAGTGTGAAAGGAAAAAGAAAAAAAAAAGAAAAAGATGAAGAAACCGCACGCACCCAGTGGAAAAAAAAAAAGATGGTCAAAAGTTGTGGCTGAGTCTGATAGTGGGTCCTTCCATGTAGTGTTATTTACGGAAATGTCATTGAAAACAGAGTTATGGAAACTGAAAACAGATAAAATGTGTTTTCAATTTCCATAACTCATCACTCAAAAATCAGAGAATTAAGTGATGGAAACAAAAACTGGAAACAACTAAAAACAAAATCCAAACAAGCTTTTGAGTCATGGGTCCCACTATTTTTGAGTTATGAGTTATGGAAACACAAATCTAAACACCCCCTTAAACATTTGATACTGTAATTTTTTTAGATTTCAAGATCAAAATCTTAAGCCGAGCTCGAGTTTGAGCTTGATATTAAGCTTAAGTTTGACTTGACTAATTAATCAAGCCAAGTCAAGCCAAACTTAAGCTTTTTGGCTTTCCCACAAGTTCAAGCTCAAACACTATTTTTAGGCTTGTCATGAGCTCAAGCCAAGCTTAAGCTTCTTACTTTTCCTGATCAATCAAGCTTGGATATGCTTTACTCAATAAAGTTCGATTCATTTACAGCCCTACCCCTACCCCTACCCCACTGCCTCGGCCACTAATCATTGATTATTTGATAACACAAATAGTATAGACCACGTACAATATATTAACAAGAAAACCCAAGTATATCAAACAAAAAAAGAACAAAATTTTAGGAATGAGAGTGAAGGAATAAATTGAAAAGAAACAAAAAGGTTATAAACCTATTATTTGATTCGAGCTCTCTCTTTCTTCCTTCCCATGAGCCCACACACATATTAAAAGGCAAAAAAAATGTAAAAAATTTCTCTCAAGCTCATAAAAAGATTGAGATTGTGAAAAGATACTGGAATCAAGAGAAAATACTTCATAATTTATTTGATTCATTTTACGTATTTTTCATCTTCTTCCTCTAAATAAGTAATATATATTGTATTTTTTCCCTTTAATTTGATGCTTTGTTTTTTTCCCCCCTATTATAATAAGATGTAGATCTAGAGAGAAAGAAAACACAATTCTCCAATATAATCAATCATTCAATAGATAAAGCCTGATATTGAAAACAGTGATAAATAAAAAGAGAGACAAGAAGAGCTTACGAATGGTGTCCCCAACGCGGAACTCCTTAGTTGAAGCCCAACTCTTGTAATCAATACTGCTATCGTTAGTCCATCCTCGAGAGTCACCCACCTCATACACAACACCAAAACTGACCTCAATAAGAGCCAAAAAGAAGAACAAAACCATCACATTCTTAACCAAAGCCATGAGAGAAACTATTATGAATTAAAAAAAAAAAAAAAAAGGTTCAATAAGGTTGGTGATTTATATTGGTGTAATTAAACAAACCTTTACATGGGCAACTTATATCATAATGCCAAGATTTGTAAGGTAATATTTTCTTTCCTGAATTTGCACCACTAGGTTAGCGGTATTCTCTGGTATATATGGAAAGTTATTTGTGAATTGAGAAGGTAATCTTTGATGATTTTTTTTTTATGGGGATCTTTGATGATTTATTTCCATATATATGTATTACAGGGTCAGGGGTCTAGTACTAGACCTAAATCAGTAAAGGGTTAGAAATCTGCATTTTTGAGTTTATAATCTATTTATTTCTTTTTATGTGATAGCCAGGTTGGGAATTATTAAGAGGATTTTGATTGTTGATTGGGATATACATCATGGTAATGGTAGGAAATTTCGTGTTCTATTCTTCTCTAGCTGTTCACGTGTTTGTTAGTTTTAACTTCTTTTTTTATGAAAGTTAGTTTTAACTTTGACTCTCCGGATCCTTATTACTCGTAGCTACTTTTAACATTTCTTGTTTTACCTTTTCATCTGTATCTGTCAAAATCAAATGGTGTTATAATAGTCCTATTTCGTCCATCTTGTATTGTCATCCTCGGTTACTAATTAACTGAACAGGTATTGAGAAGCAATTTATTTTAAGTAATGCTGGAGATGCAATTTATTTTTTTATTTATAATTAATGACTTGGTTTGTTGTGCTTATTACTGGACTTATAGCTTGTTTTCAGGGGCGGAGCAATTTTTGTCTGGGGGCCCAAGTTGTAGCGCTAATATATTTATCAAGACAACTCTAAATACACATATATGTATACACACACTTTTTTTATTATATATATACACATATATACACACACTTTTTATTTGATAAGTTATATATATACACACCAAAAAAAAAAAAAAAAAAAACTTAGTATTTTCAATCAAAATTATGTTTGATGGCGATCTTTCATAAAATAAAATTCATTTTTACCATTTTCATAATGAAATTCTTATAAAATGTTTCATTTTCAATACAAATTATCAAATTTTATATTAAAGTAAGCAAAAAATCTTTTAATTGAACTAATGAAATTTTAAAAAATACGAATGATCCAAAACTTGGAGGAATAAGTTAAGCTCCAAACATATTTGAAGTTATCTTTGCTGTAACCCATTATGTGGTAACTAAAGAGACATTTCATGTGTAGTTTTAGTGACATGATTTTTTTTTAACGAGTCAATAACTTGCTAATTGGCACATAACAAACTGAAAAAGATAAATTCAAACATATTTAGTACCAAACTTTATCAAATATTTAACAGATATAAGAGCATATTTTACAATAAAAAATAGAATTGCAAAAAATAATTTTATATCTCTATAACTATTAGACCAATTATTTTTTTATAAAAGTATAATTGGACCAATTCAAATATTTGAGGGGACCAACTCTTATTTTTGTAGACTAAATTTTGAAAACATTAAAATAGTTATATATTTAAAAAATTTTCAAAATGGGGGGCCATGGGCCCCACCCTATTGCATAGCTCCGCCCCTACTTGTGTTTGTGTGTGTTATTTTATTTATCTTTAATGTATTTATCCTTGAATAAATTTTTTTTTTTGTCACATGCAGTATTTTGGTTCAACCATCAATTATTCCACAATATTGTGTCGCAACTCACAAGTGAGTCAACTAAGATTTCCTGTCTTCCTTTGCTTCTAAAAAAAAAAAAACTAAGATTTCCTGTCATGCAACACATCATCTCCAGTTGCCATCTATTTTTCAGGCTTCGACTTAATTACCCTCGATTGGCCTAATAGAATCAATAGTGAGCCTTTTTGGTTGGTTATCAATGGGAATTTACCTATAATTTTATTGCCCTAAAATTAAAATTAAAATGCTTATAAGTTAGTAGTTTGTTTGGTGCTTAATGATGAGTGTTTTAACCAAGTTAATTTCTTAAATTAATGTTTTTTTTTAAAATTTAATTTATAATTCAATTGTTACAAGAGTCAGGTTTGATTTGAACATTGGTTCTCCTTATGAAGGAGACCAGGCAATGCTAGAGAGTTACAATATTGCGTGTTGGTTGTTCTTACTTTATATGATATGAATTACAAGAAGGCTTGAGTTGGAATCATAAGTTTTCCTAAGATAAGAAATATCATCTAGATTTTGGTGTGTTGACATTGATATATATTTTTAAAATTTTTTTATTGGATAATTGTAGAAACTTTGTGAATTACACTGTCAAACAAGCATGGCCTTTTGTAGCAAATTTAAAATATAGTTTTCTCTCTGCTAATGCTTTTGTCTCACCACCTCCTCTCTTCTTCTGTTTTGCCTCAGCTATTTCAAGGCTACATCAAGTCTCATGGCTTAATATATTTAACAGATATTTGTGATTGGTAGGCTATGATTATGTTTCTAGAATAACTTAAGCTGTTGTGCTTGTTCTGGACCTATGATGTGTCTTATAGCTGTAATATTAGTTGTGGTTATATGGTCAACTTAATTTTGAAGGAGATTTCCTTCTGTAATTATTCATTTTGACCTTTCAGTAGTGCCCTTTATTTATTTATTTTTAAATAATTAGTTATTAATTGAAGTTAATGAAAAGCATTATGTTGATATTTCTATCCTTTCTTAAATTTCCTTCACCATCTTTGCTATTGGCTGCTCTATCTCAACTTTTCTGATGGTTTTTAAATGATGAATCCATAGGTCTACTTGCTTCTTTTGTAACTTGGATCAGCCAAATGCCACAGTTCGTTTTAGGGTTGGAAATCCCAAAGGTATTGACACAAAACCCAATCTTTATCTTCTTTTTACAAGAATGATTGATTTTTTTTTTGTATAAAAATTTTATTTACCACTTTATTGGCATACACTTTCACAACTCAAAAAATTGTGTAAAGAAAAACTATATTGGTTTTATAGTGAGAAAAAGTGATAAGAATAATTTCGTGCACTTTTTTTTTCGTGTGTTTGAATCTCATTGGTTTGTGAGTAGTGGAAAAAAAAAGTAGATCAATTTGGAAGTTACAGCAATCTGTATATAATTGCCAGAAAGAATAAGATAAAAATTATGATCATAGAATAACTTAGAAATAATGTGCAAAACTCTCAAAATTTTTGTGAGTTCCACTTATGAAAATAAGAAATAAAAACATTTTGAATAGATAATGTGAAATGCAATTTGCTTATTATTGCAAACAAATCATTATAGATAACCAATTAACCATACATGTAGGACCATATGTATCAAATTTATTTATTTATTTTTTGCTGTATTTTGTTGCATTTTGTTCATTGTTGTGCTCCTAGGTTCATTTCATCACCTAACTTGAGTTGTTCACAACTTATTTTTGCTTGGAGCTGAGCTTAGTTAGGAAAACAAACTTGGAAATTTTATTTAGGAATAAGTTTTAGGAACTTGTAACTTGAAAAAAGTTTGGGATATTTACCTATCCTTTAAAATCCTTCTACCGCATTCCCAATTGGGGATATTATGCAAATAAGCCAAGACTCTAAAGAGTTTGCGGCTTCTAGGAGCAGTGATTGGATTAGATTTTTCTGGGTTAGGAGGTGTTTTAACACCTTGAGTTTCCAAATTATTCTTTTTAGTATTTGGTTTGCCTAGGGTAGCACGTATCCATTGTATCTTCTACTTTGCCATTTTCTCTAACTATTCTCACATTTTTTTAAAGAAGCAAACAAGATTCTCATAAAAAGTTATCTAATCTCTAATATAGGATGAATGGCATTTTATGAAGACTTGAACTTTTTACTTTTCATTAATAATTGTGTCTTTAGAACCAAGACACTTGTTTGGGACATGAAGAGCCTATGTCATGCTACATGCTAATGGTATTGCAGTGGAGAAATAGCTGATAAAATTAAATGAAGAAGCCCAACTAAATACATAGAACCATGTCAAGTCCCAAAAAAAATCATGGAATAGTCCTAACAGGCTTGATGAGCTAATATTTATAAGCACTTGTTGAGTAATCTTGGTTTGTATGCATTTATTGAATGAGCAAGATGTCCTAAATCTCTAAGATTTTCTTGTCATTCTATTTGATCCATTTATATGCACTTATTGAGTAATCTTGGTTTGTATGTAGGGTGTTCCTCCAGGCCAACAATCTCCAGCTCTCCAAAAATCATCAGCTGCATCTCATCAACCAAGCAGCTTATAAGTTTTATGTCGGTGTTCGAGGACTTTTTGTGTATAAAGAACTACATTTGAAGAACTGCATTTTTTGCAAGTGTTGAAGGATATTTTTAAATACTTTGGAACTTTGATTATGGTATTAGCTTAATTTAAGTGGTTGTTTTATTCAAAGGACCACATCTTTTTTTTGTTAATCTTATGATGATGGTTATAGACAATGTTATGTATTTGATAATATATTTCTATGTTAATATAATGTTAGTTTGGAGACATTTGTGGTGTTATCTAGTTACATTTGTGGTAATGTCTTAGTGGAGCTAAAATTATTACAGGTTATTTGAAATAGAAATATGGTTTTAGAACCCAGGAGGGGGGAAAAAAAAAATTAACCTATAGCGGCAGGCAAAAACCGTTATTGAAGGACTAAAATTATGAAATAATTGAAGACCTATAGCGGCGGGCAATTTGCCACTAAAGCTTCAAACATATAGCGGCAGGTGAAACCGCCGCTAAAAGGTACATAGAATATGTTGTACATGAAGCCCTATAGCGGCGGGCCTATTCCGCAGCTAAAAGGCCACTTGACCTGAATGGTAACCTCATATGGCGGCGGTTTTTAGCCTGCCACAATAGACTAAAAGTGCTGCTAAATGACAGATTTATTGCGGCATTTTTTGTTACCATCGCAATAGAGCTATTGCGGCAGTGCAAGGCTGGCGGGTGGAATCGCTACAATAGGCCAAATGGACCTTTAGCGGCGGTTTTTTGGGCTTTTGCGGCGGTTTTGGCCCGTTGCAATAGTCCCTCTTTTTTTTTTTAGTGAATAATTTCAAGCAAAAGATGCTAGACCATAGTTGTCAAAATCGTGATCCGGATCGTAAAATCGCACGATTTTACGATCCCACCTCACCAAAAAGTTTAAAATCGTAGCAAGATCGCAAAAATGGTAGGATCGTATGTAGGATCGTGTAGGATCGCATAGGATCGTAGGATCGTATGGGATTCTACCGATCCTACCATTTGGCTTGATTTTTTTTTTATTTTTTTATTTTTTAAGTGGGATTCATTTGGGTAAGATAATCCACCTAAACCCACAAGCCCAATAATGAATTGAAGTCCCAAATTTACTCCTATGTCAACATAAATCTCAAAAAAACCTATAGAACTTAAGTTTAACGTTTTCAAAAACAAAACCTAAAATATTTAGATGATGAAATGGGATATGACAATGACAGTGATTAGATTAGAAAAACCTTAGAATGAGAATTCTCTTTTGGATTTCATATTTGTAATTAGCTAGTTTACCTTAGATTGAGAATTCTCTTTTGGATTACATATTGTAAATTTGTAGTTAGCTAGTTTTTACTTTTTATATGGTAATTAGCCTAACTTATTTTAGATTTGGAACTTAGAATTTGAAAAAAATTTTCCATATGTGTAGATAATATTTTGGTACTTAGTTGCTAATTAAACATGTACTGAACTTTTTAGATGCATTATGTCAAAAATTAAATATATTTTGTTTCGTTAGAATGACTCAATGACATAAGAATAATGTAGTGTGTGCAAATTACATTTATGATGCAGTTTTTTTTTTAATGGATGGATTCATATTTTAAGTGATTATATAACATACAAATTCACTATCAATAGGTTTTTTGCTTAAAATCTGAAAATAGGTAGAATCTTACGATCCATGATCCGATCCTACGATCCACGATCCTACCTACCTCCCACGATCTTACGTAGGATCCCGATTTTGACAACCTTGTGCTAGACACAAGTTTTATGTGCAATTATTTGATTTTGTTGGATATTAATAATTTACACTTCACTATCTACCACTTTTAATTTATGTATATAAAAACTTTAAATATTTGAATCTAAATATTTATTTTGAATTATGATAAAGGTGAGTAAGAGAGCTAAATTTTTTTTTTGTCATATTTAACTTGGCCTCCCATAAAAAAAAATTTCCTAGCTCCGCCTACCTAAGTCATGTCCTTTAAAAACATATTTTTAAAATAAACTAGAAAACTTAAAAAATATACACTTGTAATTTGCAATTGCAGCCATCCTTTATTTACATTTTTTTAATGAATCATATTAGGGACATGACTTTTTATTTACAATTTTATGAGATTTTTTTTTTTTTTTTTTTTTTTTTTGTGTGGACAAGTTGTTATTAAGAAAAATTAATTAGCTTCAATTTATAAGACACTAATCATAAACTTATTGATTATTTGTTTTTAAGTTGTAAAAAAAAAATTTGTCAATAAACTTATTGATATTATTTATTTATAATCATGTATTAATTTTTCTTTTTTCTTTTTTCTTTTTTTTATCATATGCAGTTTTTGAATACAACAATCTAAACCACAATGTGTTACAAGTGAGTCACCAAGATTTCATGTCATGCAACACTTCATCCCCAATACCAATAGAAGTCTATTCTTCAGGTTTGGACTTAATCCCCCTCGATAGGTCCGGTGACTTCTACTACATTTGCGGCTTCAATGACCACTGTCAAGCCGGACAGAAGGTTGAAATCAAGGTCACCCCAATTTCATCAATTCCAAACACAATCTCAAGCTCAACTCCTTCTGTGCCATCACCACCTTCTACTGTGATTATTGGTTTCTTTTCCACCATAAAAGCAATGCTCTAGCTAGCATTTAAACAAGCCATGGATGCTTGTGTTTGCTCTTGCATTTTATGTCGGTGTTGTTTTAATATTGTTTAATGTCTTTTGATTGATTTATACCTGGTTATCATGAGCATGAATTTTTGTTAGCAAAGTTCTATAGTACTTTATGTGTTTTTGACATAATTATTGATCGTACTCAATGCATAAATAAAGCTCTTGATTCAATGTGATATGAAAGATGTAAAACTCATTATGTGTCACTTTAGACATAAGGCACTTGGCATTGTACTAGATTCCAATCTCTTGTGCTTTCAAGATAATGGGTTCCCCCGTCCCTTAATTCTTTTTTACTTCACTATCATGATTATTTTCTTAATTTTTTCTTTTTTCAAGTTTTTATTTTCTTAATTTAACTATGGAAAACTAGAAGGATGATTCTTTAAGATTAAATTCCTTTTTTCGCTTAAAACAAATAATAGTAGGAGATGTGAAATTCGAACCACGTATATAAGGCATCACAAAAAAAAAGTCATTACCAAATACCAATAACTAGACTATATGCAGAATGTTGCTCTTGTAGTTTGACATGGACTTTTGATGGGCTGATTCCCCATCTCTTAAAGGGAAAACCATCAGCTTATTGTATGTAATCCTTTCAAATTATTAGAGTTACATTAGCTCAAGCCCACATGTGGCGGGATCACACTCGATATATACAATTCTCTGTGTGTGTGTGTGTTTTTTTTTTTGGGGGGGGGGGGGGGGGGGGGGCGCGGAATCACAAGCATTACTTGTATGCTTGTTACCAAAAACTGTTTTGATGCATTCTGAAAGTGGGAATATGTAGCATTTAACGTTTATTTAACATATGATTAGAAACAAAGTTTATCATGTTGAATCAAGTTGTGTGATAAAATCTTTCTTGTGATCGAAAAGTTATTATTCTTCTCTATTCAAGTTCTACAACTTAAACTTTATTTTCTGGTAGGCCACCTAGAGTTTTTACAAGACTTGAATCACAAGACTTCTATCATCACTCATTTATAACAAGAATAGCACAAAATCTAAACCTTTACATATCTTCATACATATAACTCAAGCATAATTATACAACCATTAACATTCTCATCACTTGCACTTCACAAAGTAAGTTGGAAGGCTCACACAAATATTTTGAGAGTTATAAATTCCTGGATAGCTGAATCAAGACGAATTGATGAACACAGAAAGAGAATTAAAAATCTAGATGGCAACATGAATATTTTTTTTCTATGAAAAAAATTGCAAAATTGTCTTTTCCAAACACTTTTTTATTTTTTATTTTATAAATTGTCTTTTTCCAAATTTACATTGGAAACATGCTTGGTGAATTCAATGAATTATATAATCAGCATGACATGTTTTTGTTCAATTTCAATTATCTCTGTTGAATTCATTCACATTGAGAACTTAATTAAGTGTGCGTTTGGGAAGCGCGCTTTGCGCTTCCCATGTCATCTACGTTTCTTTTCTTTTCTTTTTTTTTTTTTTTTTTTTTTTAAAGACCAACGCTTGGTGCAGTGTTCATGGGACACGAACTGTGCACCAAGGCATATGAACAATGAAAAAAGAGTAAACAGTAATTTTTTTTTTTAATTTTTTTATTGTTTTCAGTTTTCAGCAAAATAAGCAGTATCCAAACAGACCTTAAGTGTTATTTTTTTAAGGCAAAGGTAGAAATAAGTTGTGGCTTGAATCTAAGGCTTCATTTGGGAGTTCATAAGGGAATGGAATGGAATGATCATAAGGGAATGGAATGTATTTAAGTAAGAGAAATGAATGAAAAAGAATGGAATGGAATTAAGTAACCTTAATTGGATGTTTTAAATAAAGGAATAGAAATGAATGAAAATGAATAGAATGTAAGTAATCTTGTTTGGGAGTAACATGAAATGAATGAAATGGAATCATTTTATGACAATATTACTATTAGACCTCTATTTTAAAATAAAGGGCTGAATATATAGGGGTATTTTGTGAGTTTTAATAAAAAAAAATCATTAAATCTAATTTTATTCCCTCACATTCCTCCTAATTTCAAGGGGAATAAAAATTTGAGGTTTTAAGATAATAGAAAGGAATGAGTGTTCCCTCCATTAAAACTCCCAAACAAGGGAATTGAAGAATATTCTAAAATTATTCTTTTCATTCTTTTCCATTCCATTCCATTCCTTCCTCCCAAATGAGGCCTAAAAATCATATTATTAAACAAAATTCCTTAGATGAATGCATAACCAAATTAAATAACCCAATTATATGTATATTACAAACGTTTGCTAAATGGGGATGTGATGACTTTTATTAAGTGTTCATATCACTCTATAGTATGCAAATAATTTGTGGGTTTCCATTTATATATAATGGACTCCTTGTTTTTCTCTTCTAATTTACTTAATTCACATTTGTAGTTAAAAGAAAAATGAAAATACGGGACAGCACACATAACATAATTCCGTGTCCCATGACCAGCGTGGGATCACTGGCAAAATTTAATATTTAATAAATAATAAAAAAAAGTATTTGATGTTAAAAGATTTTATATCACATGATAATATCAAATGGAAATGAGCCAAATTGGCAAAAAACCTTGGTTAAATGGTATTGAGTTGCACTTGGGAACAGTGGCGGTTTTAGAATTTTTTTTCTAGGTGGTCAATAGTGTCGATGCTAGAAATTTATTGTGGGAGGAGTAAAACATAAAATTATTATTATTATTTGTATATTCAACTTTCATATTGTGGACAACTAAATTTCTCGGTTCGAAATGAGTCAAACAAGTAAAATAGTTTCACAAATGCGATTTTGCATTGATGAATGTGTGGTATAATTCTCTGTGATTACAAAAGAGTGATCCTCTGATTCGATCTCCTTGAAAGATTTGTTGATTGGAGTTGTGGTAATGTGATTTTGATTTGAACACCAAATATACTTCAATTTGGCTGAAGAATGGATCAAAGACCTTTGAAATAGAATTACAATGAATCTCTGGCTATGAGCTTGTTAGAGATTCTTTGTTCTTCGTGTTCTTCGGACGTTCTTCGTGTTCTTAGTGCGTTCTTTGTCTTTGAAGATTTGTGGTGGAAGTTCTTCGGGGCTTTAGAGGCTTGAATCCGTAAAGCTTCACTGATTTGTGATTTGTGAGGTTTCTGGAGGCTTTTGAGCTTGATTCCAGTGAACTTTGAGATCTAGGAATATGATTTGGATGATTCCTCTTTGAATGTTCTTCGTATTTGAAGGTTTGTGTTGGAAGTTCTTCGTTGCTTTAGAGGCTTGAATTTGTAGAGCTTCACTGATTTGTGTTTATTGAGGTTTCTGGAGGCTTTTGAACTTGATTCCAGTGAACTTTGAGATCTAGGCAGGTAGTTTGGATGATTCTGCTTTGAATGTTCTTCGTGTTTGAGGGTTGAAGTTCTTGAAGTTGCTGAAGGATTCAGGGCTTGATTCCAGCAGAGCTTCTGGACTTCTGAATCTTCTCTGATGCTGCTTATGCTTCAGATGGCTTGGTGCCCTTTCTCCCAGCTCTCTTCAAATGCCTTAGGAAGGCTTCTATTCATAGGAGTTTAGGGGTGGATGAGTGACATGTGGCGGAGTCTGATTCGTGACACATGTCACAGTCTGATTGGTCCGCTTATGTAATCGCTTACACGTGCGAGGTTGCTTATATCATCGCTTACACGTGCGAGACTGCTTATGTCATCACTTACATGTGCGAGGTTGCTTATGTCATCGCTTGCACGAGCTGATGCATGATTGGTTCTTGCATGACACTTGGCAAATTTCTGTTGGCTTCTGAATAGTGATAGTAAAACCTAGCAGCAATATGTGGTGCTTTGTAATTGGCTGTATTTTGTGGACTTGGTAATGTGACGTGTCAGCCTGTGATAGGTCGGGAATTTTTCCTGTCTACAAATGCCCCCTCGAGACTCGTTCACGCACACAGTTTCAGAGTGTGGTGTGGGAATGAGTTTCGAAAACAGATTTTTACACTTGGCTCTTCAAATGAAGTAGTTGAAGGTGGTGGAGCTTTCAGCAGGATGAAATAATTTTCGAAGAATAGACCCACCCATATGAAAGGCTTTGATGAGACCAAAAGGGGTCTGCCTGTATTTGAATGTACTTGCATGATCGAGCCTTCTCAGCAGAGGTTAAGTTGAAGTAATTTCAGAAGAGTGTTCCATGGTACTCGGAGTGGATTGGTGAGGCTGAAAGTTGTTTGCAAGAAGTTGGATGTACTTGTAAGATTGAATCATTTCAGCAGATGTTAAGCTGAGGTAATTTCAGAATAGTATTTTGGATTGTTGGCGGCGATCACAGGGTGTGGAAGATGGGGAAGATGAGAGGATGGTGGCTAGGTACAGCATGCAGAGTCATGGGGCTAGCCTCGTGTTTTTAAGAACCGCTGGTGAAGTCATCTCAGAAGAGTATACTTCAGATTACGGCGAGGCTATGTGGGAAAGTGGTTGAATGCACATGTGTAATTGTTTCACTCAAGTTAAGTTGAGGTAATTTCAGAAGCTTATGGATTCTGGGGATGTTGATGAGGGTGGTGAAGAAGACGGGGATGAAGCAAAGTGAATGGGTGAAACACATGCCACCATGGTGCTGGCCTTGTACGTTGGGGACCCTCTGGTGTAGATGTTTCTAGGAAGTACAACTTTGGATATGGGACTGACTACATGCTGTATGAGGTCTAGCGGTAAGTCATCGAATGTGCGTGTGTGATAGGACCATGCCGACGGACATTAAGTTGAAGTAATTTCAGAAGAGTACTTTCTGAAATACTTCAAGCTGATTTTAAGTTGGAGTAATTCCAGAAAATGTGTTTTAAGGTACCAGCAACGATGACCTTTGGGTCCCACAGTGGTGGGGACATGTAATAAGGCTCTGGTAACCATTTACCAGCTCTAAAGGCTGAACTCTAATGAGCTGGTGCCTTGAAGGTTGTTTCAAGTGTTGGATGAAAGACAATTTGTAGGACATCCAAACACTTTTTACCATCTTCACCTATTGATACTTGTTGGGAAAGCACAACAAAATGAAAGATGTTTGTTCCGAAGGACTATAGAGTTCTCAAAGCAGTTAGGAAGCCCCTTGAGCTAGGGTACGGGAGATTCAGTTGGCCTTAGATCTCTTGATTAGGTAGATCTAAGGCTACAAGGAACAATGATACGGGTTATGTTATGAGAAATTTTATGGACAAATGTAGTCGTTAAGTGGAGAAACAAAGTTTGTTTGGATCTCAAAACTACAATGATGTTGTGAGGAGGTTTTTTACTGAACCATGAGAAGGTTGGGTTCAAGATGGTTACGAAGCAATATTGGTTGCTAGCTATTGAGGATGATGAAGCTATAGTGAGAAATGGCTGTGAGCAGGAGGACTTGAAAATTTGAAAAAACAAATCTTCATTTCATGACTCGGTGAGTTTTTCTTGATGAGTTTTCAATGGATCCGGCCCTTCTATTTATAGTGGAGAGACGAAGAATGGTAGGTGGATAGTTGAGAATGGCGGATGAGAATTTTTGGTGAGAATGGTAGATTCCCGACTGGTAGGCACCGAACGGTAGGTGGGAATGTTTGGCACCGAAAGGGGAATGGTAGGTTGGACGGGTGACCCGATGTGATTTCAAATTCAAGACACCCTTATGAGAGTTCATCTGTACTTTGAATGGGAAGCCTTGATGAAGCCTGGAGAATAACCCTGAGGGGATCCAAACTAAATGGATGAATCTCAAATTTTGATATTGAGAGCTTTAGTTTTGGACATTGTCATTACTTCGGTGATGTGAGTTAGGTTGGTGATTTCCAAATCACGAAAAACTATGCAAGACAAGTCTGGCTCGAAAATCTTGACTTTGGGTTGATTTCAACACAAAAGACAACTATCTTGGAATTGAGTTATTTGTGCAATTTCCGAGTCTCAGATGATGGAACGGACTCCAAAATTGGAATGTACGTGAAAAATTGAGCAAGATAGGTCATTCTTAAAAATTTTGACTTTTGGTCAAAATTTTTGCAAAAGTCAACTTTCTGAAAATGGGACATTTACGCAATTTTCAAGCTTAGAATGGAGAAACGGATCCCAAAATCCGAATGTACTCGAAAAATTGAGTGGGACAGGTCCGTCTTGAAAATTTTGACTTTTTGGTCAAAGTCAAAGGTCCACTCGGTCAAAGCATTTTCTTTCTTTTTTTTTTTTTTTTTTTATAGCGGTTCAAATCGGTTCAGGTAAACGGGTCGAACCGGGTCGGTTGACGTCATGCATGACGTCATACAACTGGCGCGTGTCAGCACATAGCACGTGGGCTATAAGCGTCGGCGCGTGTACGCGTGTGAGGACTGATGGAGGCGCGTGCAACCACGTTGGTGAATACCGGACCTTCTGGTGGCGCGTGGGAGCGCGTGGCAGTGTTTTTGGGCCTGAAATTTTGGGGTTTGGCCGATCTGGGGCTGCTGGATCTAGTGGAGCTGCCATTTTAGCGAAATGAAGTCTGGATTTGTACAAATATGAAGGAGAAGGCCGCGACCCTCTGAAGCTTTTTGCGGCGCGTGAAAGCACGTGGTTGCTCCGTTGAGACTGAATTTTCTGAGTTTTGGAGGTCGAAGTCAGTTTAAAATCCCTGTGGGGTCAGTTTTGTGAAATGATCTTTGGAGTTTCACAAATTTGGAAGTGAAGGCCGCGATTTTCGAAGCTTGTGGCCGCACGTGGAGGGCCATGTTTCCTCCGGTGAGGTTTGAGTTTCTTGGGCTTTGTAGATCTTTGTTTGTAGAAGATCCCTGTGGTTCAGTTTTGTGAAATTCTGAACTGATTTGCACAAATTTGTCAGAGAAGGCTGCGGGTCATTGTTGGACTTTATGTGGCTTTTCAGCAACTCTGACAAGGCGGCAACTGTGTTTAGACTTGAAAGTCGTGAGGTGGGTGATGAGCCACCATTTTCTGACTCTCTTCATTAAATGTCTTCTTTTATTCTCAAAATTTGGTGCAGACTTCTTTGATTTTGAGTGCATTTGAGGCTGTAAAGTCTGACTTTTAAACTTAAGATGTTTTCACATTTTTTTGAAACGTGAAAACAATTTTTTTGTTTTCCATTAGCTGGTTGGTAGAACCATTTGATGGTTTGTCTGCATTCTCTATATAAAGAGTACGTGAATATCTCAGTTCATCACTTAGGCATTCTCAACCTTCAACTTCTTCTCCTGCTTTCAATTTTTTTTTTTTTTTTTTCAAGTGCCATGAGACCTTTTCCCTGATGAATTTTTTTTTTTGCTTGTTTTTGTTTTGCAGCACAGTTTCCTTGATCTTTGGGTTCTGACATTCTCATAGAAGTGTTTGCCTTCATTTGGTGGCTTTGTATTTCATTGATAGCAATGTTCTTGCAGTGACGTATGCCTTCATGTTGTTACATTCTTTTCTTGCAACAACAATCTTTTAGTGATATTCGTCTTTGCAACGACGTTTCAATGAGGATATTCAGCCAGGCAACAATGCCATCGCCGATACTTGTCTTTGAAGTCGTATCACCTCTGGTGTTGGCAATAAAGCAATACTAGTACTGGTCGTTAATGAAACTATGCTAGCACTTTTTTTTGCATGGGCGTGTTCCACACTTGTCTTTGCAACGTAGCCACACCAATTGTTCTTATCATGAAACCGCACAAAGTTTGCATTTGCATTGAGGCTACATCCATATCTTTCTTTGTGTCGAAGTCGTGTCACCACTCATCTTTGTCATGAAGTTGTGCCAGCATTTATTCTTGTACTGAAGCCATGCCAACATTTCATTCGCGTCGAGGCCATGCCAACATTTCATTCGCATCGAAGTCGTGCCAACATTTCATTCACACCGAAGGCATGTCAACATTCATCTTTGCCATGTCAACACTTCATTCATACTGAAGCCGTGCCAACGTTCATCTTTATCATGTAGCCATGACAACAATCTACATTAGCACTTGCACTCGCATTGAGGTTGCACCAATATTGACGTTTGTAATAAAGCTACAACAGCATCAATTTTCAGAGGCAACATAGCTCAGACATTGAGGAGACGTAGCACTGTAGCTAGACATCAGGATTTCAAAGATGCCAACAAGACGTTGAAGATGCAAGGAGTCCCTATCAAGACTTTGAAGATGCAAGGAAAGGCCAACAAAACCTTGAAGATGATGCCAATACTTTGAAGATGTCAGAACATGCCACCAAGAATTTGAAATTGCACGAACTTGCCCATAGAGAAGAGATGATGCAATCCCGACTTCGGATATATAATCTGTCACCATTCTGGAGGAAGTTGACGTCGTCCAGATTTCAGAGACATGATGTAAAACGACACCACTCAGAAGGGAGATGATGTGGTTCAAATTTTAGAGCTATGAAGTGGCACAACCTAGAAGAGAGACAATGCAGCTTAGACTTGCAAGGTACAAGAAGATGCCCCCAGGAGACAAATGATGCAAAGCATACTTCAGAAACGTGGGAGAATGTCCATAAAAGATGGGCAATGCCATGAAGACTTCGTTCTAATCCTTTGCAGCTGTTATTTTCTACCATAATGATCTTTGAGTATCATGTAGTGAGCAATTGACTGATCTTAAGCAATGCCTGCCAATTAAAGGGATCTCAAAAGCATATTGATGACCTTTGAAAAATTCCTTAAGCTAGACTGGTAATCCTTCTTTCTTTTCATGTGACTAAACTTAGTAAATGATACCAAGTTGCCTACGTACCCCGGAGAGGGATCAAGTCATTACGTAGTTCAAAAGATTTTTTTTTTTTTATGATTTTTTTTTTTTATTGTTTCTTTTTGGATGATTTCTTTGTTTTTGAATGATTTCTTTGTTTCTTTTTTTTTTTTTTTTGCAAAAAGGAGGGCTCAGTGTGTAATAGTGGGTATCACCACTAATCAAACCTGAGACCTCTCAAGGGCGACTTGGGCATCCAACCACTACGCCACACTAGCAATTGGTGACATAGAGTGGGATTAGTTTCTCCTTATTGGTACGCTTTTAAAGGTAATGGGAAGACATCATATACCCTTGCAGCGCTGTAGTGGGTAGTTTAAGCTCTTGCCAAGGAGCAATCCTTGATGTTCAAGCGTAGAAGTGTTTAAGGAACTTCCCATTGATGGGGGAGATCCTTGCATCATCATTGTTGATCAACTTTTACGCTTGGTTGGTGTTTGCCCCCTGCTTGAGAGTTGGAAGTACATCACAAGCAACGGTCACATGGTTTGACCCGACAACTTCATTAAAGTCTTGATCAATCTTGTTTTCTTTGGCAAGCTTCATGATTTGTTCTTTGAAGATGAAGCATTTTTGGATTGGGTGGCCAATGATGCGATGATATTTGCAATAGTTAGGGTCATCAATTTTCCCTATGTCTTCTGGTCGCTTACATTCTGGCAATTCAATCAATTTCAATTGCAGTAGTTGTTCTAAGATGTTTGGCACATCTTCATCGGGGAACGGATATGCTTTTTGCTCATGTTCTTTAAAAGTCAGGCGACGCACTTCGTTCCTTTGCCATCCTTCAAGCTGTTTTTCATTTGCCTTCGCTTCTCTTCTTGGAACCTTGACTTCGGCAGTGTTAACAACCATTGGGTCTTTGAGGCTGACTTTTGCATTCCTATCATTCCTCCTTACTTCCTTTACGCTTTCCTTAGGTATGGGAGGCTTTGTATTCCCACGGCTAGCAATGCTCAGCTCCATGTCATGCGCACGAGTTGCTAACTCTTCAAATGTTCGAGGCTTTATCCCTTGAAGGATGTAAAGAAGTCCCTAATGCATGCCTTGGATGCACATCTCTACAGCAGAAATTTCAGAAAGTCTATCCTTGCAATCTAGACTCAAAGAACGCCATCGATTGATATAATCAACGACGAGCTCATCCTTCCATTGTTTGGTATTGGTAAGCTCCATCATGCCTACCGTGCGTCGTGTGCTGTAGAATCGGTTGAGGAACTCCCTTTCAAGTTGTTGCCAACTGTCGATTGATTCAGGTTCTAAGTCTGTATACCAGTCAAACGCATTCCCTTTGAGCGAACGGACAAATTGCTTTACAAGGAGGCCTCCTTGAGTTCCTACGTTCTCACAAGTTTCTACAAAATGAGTAATGTGTTGCTTAGGGTTTCCTTTGCCATCAAATTGTAAGAACTTGGGGGGTTGATACCCATTTGGCATCCTCATGTTATTGATGCGCTTTGTATAAGGTTTCGAATATATGAGAGAACTTGTAGAAGAACCTCCATATTGTGCTCGAATGGTGTTCATTATCATGTCTTGCAATTGTTGGACAGATATCGAGGCCATTGAGGTGGAATGTCCGTGTTGAGAAGTGCCTTCACCTCCTTTTCCTTTATCGACCCTAGCGTTTTCTCCTTTCAAGGTAAAGCCAGGTGGGTGTTGAGGACCAATACTTGATTCACCCAAATCTTGTACCTCCAGCTTGTTCATTAGGGTTGCAATTTTGACATCCTTTTCTTCAAGTGCTTTTGTGAGAAGGACGACCCTTTGTTCCATTTCAGCCATCTTTTCTTCCGTGGTAGAGGTGTTAGTTATCATGACTGACACAACTTCCCAAGATGATGGAGAAGAAAGTGATTTGAAGTGAGCACGTGAAATCTCATCTTTTGGGTTCCCTTTGATGGGAGAGAAATCGTGCGACCAACTTCTTGTGAAGGAAGAAGGGGATTTGCCCCCATACTTGAGGTGTTCCAAGGTGGAGATGTCCTTGTTGATGACCTTATTTCTTGTAAGAGGGTCTAAGGAGATGATTGTTTGGACCTTGGCTTCCTTGGTTGATTGAGATTGAAGTTGATTGTTTGCTTTGGGTTGGCTACAATTGATTGCACCAATGCAGTTGTTGGTGGTAGCCGTACCAAGTTTAGTTGAAGTAGCTATTGTTGAAGCTTGAATATTCTTGCTAGAGGCCATTTGATCTAGTAGCAAGGTGATGTAGATTTCTTTCTTTAAAAGAGAATTAGATGAGAGGCAGAGAGGTCCCACTGGGCATGCCAGAATATGTGGACGACTAAATTTCTCGGTTCGAAATGAGTCAAACAAGTAAAATAGTTTCACAAATGCGATTTTGTATTGATGAATGTGTGGTACAATTCTCTGTGATTACAAAAGAGTGATCCTCTGATTCGATCTCCTAGAAAGATTTGTTGATTGGAGTTGTGGTAATGTGATTTTGATTTGAACACCAAATATACTTCAATTTGGCTGAAGAATGGATCGAATAACTTTGAAATAGAATTACAATGAATCTCTGGCTATGAGCTTGTTAGAGATTCTTTGTTCTTCGTGTTCTTCGGACGTTCTTCGTGTTCTTGGTGCGTTCTTCGTCTTTGAAGATTTGTGGTGGAAGTTCTTCGAGGCTTTAGAGGCTTGAATCCGTAGAGCTTCACTGATTTGTGGTTTGTGAGGTTTCTGGAGACTTTTGAGATTGATTCTAGTGAACTTTGAGATCTAGAAATATGATTTGGATGATTCCTCTTTGAATGTTCTTCATATTTGAAGGTTTGTGTTGGAAGTTCTTTGTTGCTTTAGAGGCTTGAATCTGTAGAGCTTCACTAATTTGTGTTTATTGAGGTTTCTGGAGGCTTTTGAGCTTGATTCCAGTGAACTTTGAGATCTAGGCAGGTAGTTTGGATGATTCTGCTTCGAATGTTCTTCGTGTTTGAGGGTTGAAGTTCTTGAAGTTGTTGAAGGTTTCAGGGCTTGATTCTAGCAGAGCTTCTGGACTTCTGAATCTTCTCTGATGCTACTTGTGCTTCAGATGACTTGGTGCCCTTTCTCCCAGCTCTCTTCAAATGCCTTAGGAAGGCTTCTATTTATAGGAGTTTAGGGTTGGACGAGTGACATGTGGCGGAGTCTAATTGGTCCGCTTATGTCATCGCTTACACGTGCGAGGCTGCTTATGTCATCACTTACACGTGCGAGGTTGCTTATGTCATCGCTTGCACGAGCTGATGTATGATTGGTTCTTGCATGACACTTAGCAAATTTCTGTTGGCTTCTGAATAGTGATAGTAAAATCTAGCAGCAATATGTGGTGCTTTGTAATTGGCTGTATTTTGTGGACTTGGTAATGTGACGTGTCAGCTTGTGATAGGTCGGGAATTTTCCCTGTCTACACATATTATATAAAATAATTTAAAATAGTATTCTAAATACAATTTAGTAGACAAATTGTATTGTACAATAGCCTAAAAAATTATTAATAGTTTAAAGATTGATAAGACAACAACCATTGAATGCATAAATAAATATAATTAAATAACTAATTAAACATTTTTGTCAAATTAATAATAATTTATTATATTTATATTAATTAAAAAAAATGATAAAAAAGAATAGTAACACACATAAGATTTGGTCTAGGAGTAAATGTGAAACTAAGAAAAAAAAAAATAGTAATTGATATAAGTTTTTTCTTTTGAAGTGTATGACTTTTTAATCATACACGTGGTCATTCTCTTGGAATTGGAATAAGCATTAAAAAACTTCTTGGACTTGGAAATCTATAAAACACTTATCAACCTACTTGATTAGATATAAAGAAAACATAGAGGGGAGAAAGAGTGATAAAGAGAATGAGAAAAAAAATCACAGATATAGATACAAATAGGTTTGTTGTAGAGGTGGTGTAATTTTATTTTTTAATTGCTAAAAGTAGTGTACTTTTTTCCTCATGAAGAAGAAAAATGCAAGGAAAAATAGTTTCATTCCGCCATCAACAGTAAAGTAAGTTAGAGTTAGATAAGGTTTATTTATTTATTTATTTTAAAACAAATGAGCAATTTTAAGAGTAGTGCTACTGCACGACACCTTCACAACAAAATTTAGGTGACAAGTTGTTAAAGGTATGTAAAAAAGTGATGTCAATTGTGGGTCTAGATAAATTCAGTTACAATTTGTCACTTAACCTTTATTTTAAAATTATTATGAAAATATTGTGAAAGTAGCACAAAGTTGTGCATATTCTAGCTTATTTCAGCTAGATTTAAACAAAATTTATGATCAGGGTGTCCAAAATTTTATTTTAGGGGGTCAAAACAAAAAAAAAATTAAAAATTTTATATATAAATTTTTTTTTTTGGCCCAAGTTAGGGGGTTCATTTGAATCCTCTGGGCTGGCTGTAGAGTCGCCCGTGCTTGGGAAGGGGAAAAAAGTGGTAATGAGTTGTGTGAATCTCTGTATAAAGGGTAACATTAACATGAGGGGTATAACTTTTTTTGTTTCATACTTTGTTAATGTGTCAAATGTGATTAGTAAAAAATTACTTCTATATGAATTTACCGATGATACGACTTTTATTGTGCATTCACAATATACCACATCAAGGATTCATATGAGTGCATTTACTAGAATTAATTCTAAGAACCAAGCAATTAGATCTATGAACTCCCATCTTTTTTAAGTGGTTAGGTTTTTAGGGTTCGAAAAGGGGTGAATTTCTTGGAGAATAAACGCTAGTTTGCAAGCAAAGAAGACAATCAGAGGAGGGAAGTTGTGAAAGAGAAAATTTATTGGAGAGAGAGGGAGAATGAGCTATAACCTAATTATCATATATACACACACACACACATATACACACACAAATTTTATCAAAATTGCCTGATAATTGAATCCAGTTTTTATCTATAAAAAAAAAATTCCAATTATTAGCACAAAATCTCCGAGAATTTATTGTCTTCCTAATAAGATTTCGAGTCAAATATCAATGGCATAATTGGATCCAGCTTTTATCTACTAAAAACAAATTAAAAAGAATCCAATTACTAGCACAAAATCACCAAGCCTTTATTGCCTTCCTAATATGATTATGAGTCGAATTTATTTGGCCGAGCTCAAAAATATCAAACAATATCAAATAAGCAGACTTCCCAATTTTACTACAAACTTGTATTACAAGGTGTGTAGAAGAAATTTCCGCGTGAAAATCTTTTCCTTCCATATTTGACACCTTACCATCAATGCATATACATGACCCCTTAGAATTTTCTACCACTATTTTATCGTCTAACCTAGCTAGCTCTCTTTAATATTGTGTTTTTTTTTAAATTTATTTATTTCTAGATCTCTCTCTCTCTCGCTTTTTCCCTGTGTGTAGAAAAACCATGGCGGCTTTCACTAAGAGTGCAATGGTTTTGTTGTGTGTGATGACCCTTATTGAGGTTTCTTTTGCTGTTGTTTATACGGTGGGTGAATCTCAAGGGTGGACAACCCATGTTGATTACAAGAGTTGGGCTGCTAATAAGACATTCCATGTTGGTGACATTATTAGTAAGAACTTCCTTCTTAATCTTTATATATGATTTAGTATTCTTTTATGTTTTTCTTAATGTCTATTTTTTTTTCTTGGCTTTATTAATATTCATATGGTCCTTAGTTATGGTGGATTTTTATGAATTTTGGATATTATAGGGCAATTTATTGAGTTTGAGTTCTCCTCAAAATTTTTTTTTTTTTTTTTTTTTGAGTTTTGAGTTTCTTGAGTTCTATTATACTGGAGTTTTGTGAGATTTGCCGTGGAGATTTATAAAAAAAAAATTATATACATTTATTCACACTATTTATGTACTTTCTCTAAGAATTTTATATCATAATTTAATTATGCATAGGATGTTTAGGAAAAATAATAATCATATCACATATTTCTACCCAAAAATTGAGTAATCTTAACTTTAAAAAAGAATACCACCTATTCTAGTGGCTGTGTCTTTGTTAATGGATCAATTGGTCAAATAATATATATTGCAATTTTCTCTCTCTTTTGTGATACCACTAAAAGAATAGTGTTAGGGTTTCTTTTTCATGGCCTCAAGTAAAGCCCTAGATCCCTTTCTCAATGGAAAAGAACCATCTAGCTTTACAAGATAAATTCTAATATAATTCTTTTGCTTATTGATAATATATATTTTGGTTAATTTTCTGTGAGTGAGTTTTTTTTTTCTTTTTTCCCATTGATACTCTGAACTATGATTTGGCTTCATTGTTTTGCCTCTCTGTATAGGTGGGGGAATCTTTCTCAGTATTTACAATTCTATTATGTTCAATTTTAATCAGTCAAACAAAAAAAAAAGTTCCTAATGAAACAGATTTGCTTCAACTTTATTTTTTTTTAAGCATAAGTACCCTTTTCCCCCTATTTTCTTTACAAGTAAAGAAATCTATTTTGATTTTTTTTTTCCTTGATTTTTTTTTCAATGGAATTTCAATGTATAGAAAAAATTAAGATTTTAATTCCTTTATTCTCACAATAACCTATATATATTCCATGAATACCTTATTTGCTATTTCCTTTTAAAAATAAAAGGCAGCATCAATTTTTATTTTCCAAATTAAGAATATTGAAGTGTGCACATGGATGCGGTGAGTGTTTAAAATTTTTTACATAAATAAATAAGGGCCAAAAAAACTCTAAAGTCTAAACAACCTTTGTAATTAGGTTCAACATTCGTATTTTATGCCTTTGATGCGTCTTTTCAGTAAACATAAAGAGTGCATGTAATTTTTTTTTCCCAATATTAAAGAATATAAAAAAAACTCTGTGTTTAGTTTTTATTAGCCATTGACCAAGCCTATTGAAAAAAATATTCCCCTTTCATGGGTCACAATTTTCCCAACACTAGTAGGGAAAAAAAAACTCCTAGCTAGTGGATAACATATTTTATCTCCAAAAACATGGGCAATTTGGAACATAATGCCATTTTATTTAGTGTAATTCTTTGTTTTTCAGAAATCTGTCATATTATTCTTATCAAGCAAATGCATAGTAGTTAATATCACCTCAAAGGAGAGCAAGTTGTAAGTCCTCCCAATTCCTAACTATGAAGAAAGCAGGGCCAAATAAATTATAAAAAAAAAAAAAAAATCTGATTCTATATCTGCAAATGATAAACCACACATAATAGAGGTTGGAATCCAAGACCAGTTGTCCTAATACCAATGATAAATAAACCATTAAAAAATTCCAAATTTAATTATTTAACCAATGTTTTTTCGCAACTAATTATCACTATTTTCACACGCAGATTTCCAATACAACGCTACAAATAATGACGTGATTGAAGTGAGCCGTGAAGATTTCCACGCATGCAACCTTAGATCTCCACTCGCTTTCTACAGCACTGGCAGGGACATGATCAAGATGAGTTATCCTCGCCATTACTACTACGTTTGCACCTCCCCTGGCCACTGCTTAGATGGCCAGAAGGTTGACATCAGGGTCCTCAAAATTCCAAAATCAACTCCTCCTACGCCTAGTCCAACTCCAACTCCTAATCCTAGTACTAGTCCAAGTCCAAGTCCTAGTGCAACACCCAAACCTAGTCCTAATCCAAGTCCAAGTGCTACTCCTAAACCTAGTCCTAATCCAAGTCCAAGTGCTACTCCTAGACCTAGTCCTAGTCCAAGCCCAATTGCAACTCCTCCAAGTCCAAGTGCAACTCCTAATCCCAGTACTAGTCCTAGCCCTAGTACTAATACTAGTTCAAGTCCAAAATCCAGTGCAGCTCCTCCTCACGATCACTCTATTCCACCGGTGGCACAGGCACCTGCCCCATCTAAGAAAAGTGCTGCATCATCAATGGTATCTTCCAAAGGGCTGCTTGCAATCCAGCTTTTGATGGCTTTGTGTTTTCTTGCATATTTTTAAGATGTGTTTCTCTGTTCAGTAGAGGCAACTAGTTATGTTTATGTTTAATCAGGAGTTCAGGACCTATAATTTTGCATGATATTCTTATATTATTCTAATTTCAATTATTTGGACACATATCCATATTCCAATAAATGAGAGTCTGTTTGGTAATGTTGTTCTAATAATGTTGTTTATATTTTTTGGAAATATTTGTGAGTGAAAAATTGTGTGAAAATACTTGTAATGTTGTTTAAACACTAAAATCTGTTGTTTAAACAACGATAATAAACGGGTCCTGAATTTTTGAAACAAAGTGAGGTGAAATTCGCAACACACAAGTTGATTATGACTTAAGCCTTTAATGAGCTCAACTTGATCATAGTGGCTTAAGTTCGACTTGAAAATTGCAAATTAGGTTATGCCAAATTGGTACTCGATGTTATTAGATGAATGAATTTTATTGATTCGAGTGTAAGCTCAATTTGAAGCTTAAAACTTTATGGAAAATTTTATAGAATGGAGGAAGGTACTCAAAAGACTTTTATCTATATTCATGAATCATACAATCAAACGATTTTGATGAATATGCGGTATGTATGCCATTAACTCTATGGTTTAACGTTCATCGTGTGGCTTGTCAAGCATAGTTCTGTGTCTGAATGAGATTAGTTATCAAACTAAAAAATAGACCATAAAATTGTATATCTATTAACCCAATAATATAAAGAGTCTTGCGAAATTAAAACTTGAGGTAGAAACATGACTTTCTAACATTTTTGCTAGATGGGAAAAAGTCCCATTTGAGAGCACTTGCATCTAGTTTTGCATTTTTTGGTTAAATTATCTCTTTTAAAAAGTCACTTCTTTTGGAGTTTCAAATGATAATAGTGACATTTTTGCGGTATTTCATATATGTGATATATTCAAACTCTACCGTGCTTCTCCCTCTATCTATGAAAGTCACTTTTCTATTTTAAAAACTTGCTTTAACTGATCACAAATTGTCTCATATACATAGAATTTCAAAGCTTCCAACTTGCTTGAACCAACTTGATTTGGCAGAATATCTGCACATTCATTGACGTCTATGTAGATATGTTGAAGTTTTTACTCCTCAGGGGATAAGGCTTGGGCTGGCCAATCCTGATTGGAGAATCATATTCCATGATGCTCTTTATTTTACCACTCTCTATTTTTTCCACTCCATATAAATATTCTCTCTTTATCATTATCAGTATTAAGATCCTCTTGAATTGTTAAGGTAACTTCTTTTTGGAATTATTATATACTAACGACTCCTTTTATATATATTACTCTATTTTTACGCAATATGTAAAATATTTTGATGGAAATAAACTCATCCCAACACACAGAATAAAATTAAACTAGCACACTAAAGTGGCATATTCCATTGAAATTCTCTATCCATTTAAACTTAAAAGTGCAGTCGACAAGGTATTAGGTATTAACTTATATCATGCATATGAAAGTGGCCATCAATCCCAACAGGTATATGGTAATACAATCCCAAATTATTAGTAGACATAATGACTTTTACACTAATAAGCTAACCAATAAGATAAAATGCAAGAGCAGTCACAGCCAACCAAAACTTGGAAGACTGGATAATTGGAGCACTGCTTGGAGATGGGCTAGGTGCTGTGAAAGCAGAAGGTGAGCCTGATAGAGCTGATTCACTAGGAGCTAAGCTTGGACTTGCTGAAGCTGTGATGACCTTGATTGGAACCTTCTGACCGGCTTGGCAGTGGCCAGGTACGCCACAGAGATAATAGAAGTTGCCGGGGCTTTTTAGGGTGATGGAGTCGGAGCCAGAGGTGTAGGAGGCAATTGGAGAAGTTGCATTGCAAGACTGGAAATTTTGATGGGTCACTTGCAACACATTGTGGAATTGCTTATTATATGTAAAAACTGCATGTTAATACATAACATTAAGTGATAAATACAGAGATGACCATTTCAAGAACAAAATTATAGCTGAAAAATCCTGGATGAAAAATTCATTAAACATGCTAACAAGACAATTTTTCTATGTTTTCCAATTTCAAATTGAGGCACGTCCTAAGATTTAATTCAAAGACTCTTTACATAAGATGTGATCCTTCTTAGGAGAAAAAAAATGTAAATCAATTAATCATACTAGTGAAAATGTTTGAGTTTGCATAAAAATCAAGTAAATAATCTACTCACAATTTACAGGTCTAATGAATGGTTATCATCAACATATACTGTAGCTCAATGATTAATTTAAACTGTACTCCTCAATACAAACTTAAACAAATCAATCTTTGCATATTTAGCACATCTTGTTATCTCATCAGATCAGGACGAAAGTGTGTCTCACAGCAATAATTAGGGTGCCAGATAACAGGAAGTGAAAACATAGAAATATTTCTAATAACAGAAAATCTGACTGAAGTACTGGCTCACTCTGGCACATGCAAAGCTAGGTCCAAAAGTGTAGGTTGAAATTTTCTGAATGACTATGGTGAACTTCTATACCAATACAAGGACTCTATGATTTTAGAGGGGAAGGTGGGATTATTCTATGATTTTAGTAAATCTACGTACACAATTTATTTCTCAAAAAAAAAAAAAAAAATACAATTTAATTCACACATTTTTTTACCACTTGCTCAAACAATAAAACTCTAGATATAAAGGTAATATTTACTTTTGATCTAGTTAAAATGGACTATTTTGCGTACGTGTGTTTTATTATATATATGTTACAAAATGATGAATTTAATTATTTAATTATTAGACAAAATTTTCCATTAACACATTACATATTTGTAAAAGTTAAAATCATCACATGTATTATTTAAAAAGTGAAGTGACTCGTTAAATAGGCCATGAGATTTATTATAAAAAAAAAAAAAAAAAAACCAATCACGAGAGGGTTTTATTGATCTTCACATAATAAACTGGTTTGTAGGTAAATTTTTTTCAAAAAAACATTACGTGTAATAGTAGCGTGAAGCAATTATGAGCCAAATGTATTGGCAAATTTTAAGACATGGTTTTGCACATACCAAACCCAAACAAGTTTTCACATAGAAGAGTGGAAAAACGAGAACAAAATCAATATGTATCAGAAGAGGAAAATAACAAAACAAAAAGGCGGGATAAGAAGAGAGGTAACTCACCGATTTTGTCACCAACATGGAAGTTGTTGGTGGAAGACCACTTGGTATAATCAACAGGGATTTGAATAGTCCATCCAGCAGAGTCTCCCACATTGTAAGTAGCAGCCATGCAGGCCCCAGAGAAAGCCATGATCATCATCATCAAGAAAAAGCAAACCAGTTCTCTTTTAGCCACCAAAGCCATGGCTAACAACCCAATGAAGAGAGAGAGAGAGAGATATCAAAAGGATAGGTGAGTGAGAAATTGTGAAAGGATTCCAGCGTGACCATTAATTTAAAGAGTGTTTGTTCTAGAGGGAGTACTAAGCTGACAAGTTTTTTTTTTTTTTTTTTTTTTCCTACATACCCCTGTATTAAAGTTAAATTTTGATTATGATATTTATAAAATTTTAAAAATAATGTCATTAACATTGTGTTTGTGCCGTGCAGGAAGTATACTTTACATGACTTTTGTAAATGTATGAATTTAATGAGAGTTTTCTTGCTCAACTAACACCTTTTAAAATTTTCAGAAAACGTCTAGGGCTTAAATTCTTTATTTGTTATTGCAACTATCAAATTATAAAAAATAAAAAATAAAAAAAATTAGTGACTTCTATTTAAATGATATATCACACTTTATTTAAATGAGATGTTATTGTACATTGTCTGTACAGGTCACCCATTTTATGTTTAGAGTATGAACATCATTAAAAATAAATAAAGAAATTGCATGAAATTTGTTGTGTTTATCAAAGTCGAAAACACTGTTTTGGTCTCTACATTTTGGGTTACAGTCAATTTGATCCCTCATATTTTCAACTTGCAACAAATTTGGTCATTACCGTTAACTCACTAACGAAAATTGCTTACATAGCAAATGGTTTACCCAGTTGACATGTCTAATATTAAAATATAAAATGATATGCTGACGTGTCTAAATTGTATTGGCCACATCAGTTCTTACGTAGCAAAAAAAAGCCACGTTAGCTTTTATTTACCTTTTTAAAAGCTGATGTGGCCTTCTTTTTTTGCTACGTAAGAATTGATGTGGCCAATAAAATTTAGACACGTCAGCATATCATTTTATATTTTAATATTAGGCATGCCAATTATGTAAACCGTTTGCCACGTAAACAAAATCCGTTAGTGAGTTAACTATAAGGACCAAATTGGTTGTAAGTTGAAAACATGAGAGACCAAATTGACTATTACCAAAATATAAGGACTAAATTAGTTGTAACTCCAAAATGTAAGAATTAAAATAGTGTTTTCGCCTAAAATCAACAAATGTGATAAACAAATTAGCATAATATTTATTATTTAACGGACACATCGGCATCAGCTATGGACTGATTTCTTTCTATCTTTAAAATTATAAAACACAATTCACGTTTTTCTTGGGGTGTTGGTTTGATTTAGATGATGAATTAGAAAAGACACTATTTTTGGGGCAATAATTGACTAAGGGCCAAGGCCCAGCTTGAACTATGGTTGGGCTAGTTTCAATCTGATTGGTTAATAGGTCCACTGGCCTAGCCTGGCTGAAACTTCAAAGGGCCCAGGTTTATTTTTGTGATTTATGTACTCCTTACGTTGTCTTTTACTATGCTTGATATTAGCTACCAAACAGATGAAAATAATGTATTAGGTACAACAACGTATGAGCTGATGCAAGAGACAAAGGAATTGAATGGAAAGCGAGGAATACATAACAGTCACACCTAGATATATTTTATAGGTTTACAAATTTATAATGGAATCAAGCCAATCCAAGTCAAATAGTGAAGGACCAAGCTTGGATTGATTAGAATAATAAAATGTTTAGACTTTAAACTTTGCTCGAGCTTGGGTTGAGCTTACATAAAATGTTTGAATTTGGGCTTGTCAAATATAACTAAATAGCTTGAGCTCAACTTAAATTAACTTGATTTATTAGTCAATTCGAACTTGAGTTTAATGTCAAGTACTTGAGCTTAAAGTCATGTATATTATCATGCTTTTAAAATAAGCAAATCAAGCAAATAATCTAAAAACCTCAATTAGTCAAAGATTAGCTGATGTATACCAAACTCACAAAACCATAGTATTTACAAGAGCATGGCTTAATGAGATATATGTACAGTTCAACTATGAGGCTATGGTTCTAATAAATATCTAAAATAATAAAATTCGTAACAAAACTATAATTATTATTATTTTTTTTTTATACAAGATAGAAATTCTATTCTAACCTTATTTAAGTGTATATGTGTGTGAAGCTCCTTCTTAGAGACTTGAATCTCAACTCTTGCCCCCCACACCCCACAAAAGCACTTATACTTGTGCAGTGACCACCGCACCAAGCATACGCAGTGGTAAACTATAACCTTACCCTCGAGTTTTAGTTTAACTTTATATTACATTTTAATGTGTGTAAAAAAATAATATATTGGCACTTTTTTTGTTAAAAGAGTTTCAACTTATAATGTCTGCTCCTGATGATAGTTCTTTATTACTAGACCAAAATTAAAATTTAGGTTGCGTTTGACATTAGCTTAAAAAGCTAGTTTTTTTTTACTATTTAGTTTATTTTTACTATTATTCATGGGTCTCATTGCACTTTTTGGTACTATTAATGAGTTCCAATGTACTATTTTAGTTACTTTTTAGCTTTATCTGTAGTACTTTCAGTAAAAAGTTTTTAATTTCAGCTAAATAAGCTGCTCTCAAACGGACTTTTATTATTGAAAAATTATATGACATAGAAAATAACGTATGGGCTGATGTAAAAAACAAAACAATTGAATGAAAAGAGAGGAATGCACAACCGTCACACCTAGATATATTTTATGAGGTTACAAATTTATAATCAGCCAAGCCAAGTCAAATAGTGAATGATCAAGTTTGGCTTGATTAAAATAATAAAATGTTTAGATTTTAAACTTTTATCGAACTTGAGTTGGACTCACATAAAAGTTTTGAATTTGGACTTGTCAAATAATTGAATAGCTTGAGCTCAATCGGAAATTACTTGATTTATAAGTCAATCTGAACTTGAGCTCAAACTCGAGTTCAATGTCAAGCACTTGAGTTTAAGCTCATGTATATTATCATGCTTTTAAAATAAGCAAGTCAAGCAAATAATCTAAAAGCCTCCATTAATCAAGATTAATTGTTATATAGCAAACTCACAAAACCATAACATTTACAAGGGCATGTTTCAATGAGATATGTAAAATTCAATTTTAAGACTATGGTTCCAATAAATATCTATAAAAAAAATTCATAATAAACTATAATTAATTAGTAATTATCACAAATCGAGAGAGAGATAGAGATCACCCTCAAGTTTTTTATTTTTATTTATTTATTTATTTTTTACAAGATAGAACTTCTACTCTAGTCTAATTTAAGTGTACATTTATGTGAAACTTCCTCTTAGATACTTAAACCCCGGCCCTTACTCCTCACACTCCCACAAATACTTGTGCTTGTAAAATGACCATCGCACCAATGATGTGCGGTAATGATCACCCTTAAGTTTTAGTTTAACTTATATTACATTCTTTTCTTTTCTTTCCTTTTTGAGAAAAACACTCTTAATATTTAATATTGAAAATTTATATGACAAAAAAAAAAAAAAACCCTCAAATGGAAAACTATGTGTTTTTTTTTTTTGTAAAAACTATACACAAAATTGAAATTGTACCCTTTAAAAAGTTTTATTTAATTTACATTATTTGAAATCCTGAACCTGCACAGGACATATAATCTAACCGGTGTTCTGGGTCACTTCATCCTGATAACCAAACAAACCCAAGAAAAAAAAAAAATTCTTATCCACAAACCCGAAACCCACACTCCCTCTTCTTCTTCTTCCTTCCTTCAGAGAACCAAAGTTTTGTTCATATTTCCAACTCTGCCCCCACAATCAGAACGCTCACTCACTCACTCACTCTATCTTTTACTAAAGATAGAAACTTTGCTAAGCTTCTCTCTCTCTTCTGAGTGTTCATGGCGACATCGTTTTGTCCAACGACCCCTTTACGGTCCATCCTTCAACCCCAGCAAAACCCTCCCAAAAGCCTCCTCTTTCTTCGTGGTATGTAACCCTTTAACCTTTTTCTTAGTTGTATTTTACTTAAGTGTGCACATGCTTTAGAAAATGTTAGTGATTCATAGAGTTTTGTGGGTTGTTTTTGGTAATGTGATTGCAAATTTTGAAATTTGGTCGAATTTCTAAATGACACTTTTGGAGTTTATTTAAGTCTGGGGTTTGTTTAGAATGTTAAAGTTTAGATTTTTTAATTGTGAAAACTAAATGGGTATTGGTTTTATTGCGTGGAGAGTGGTTTGTGATTGAATATTTTTACAGGTTCGTGTAATGGAGGACCTGATTTTGTGAAATGCCGGTTAAGCGCATATTCGTGGAGCTCGGCTGCGAGCTGTAGTAAGATTGCCAATGGTGCTGCAGGGTTTTGTGGGAAGCCCATTGTTTTGAGGAAGTTGTTGCAAAGGAGGCAAGTTGAACGGAAAAGTTTGGAAACCTCATTTGTGCTATAGTTATGCTTATGATTGATTGTGGTGCTTTTTAAGTTTGAAAATAATGTACTCAATAACTGTGTAGTAAGATTGCCAATGAGCTCTAGCTCAACTGGCACCTCCTCCCCTTGCAAGTGCTAGGTGGAGGGTGAGGTCATGTGTAATTTACAAATAATAATAATAATAAAAAGACTGGGTTGTAAGATTGCATATGGCTATGGATGTGGCTGTTCTTGGAATTTAAGAGCATAAAAATGGTAATTTGCTTTTGAAATGATGGGCCATGTTAGGATGTATAGCATTGCTATTCTGCTTGATGCAATTGGTCTGAGTTAATGGTCGGGTGATGTGTTATTTGGTGACCTACTGATGTTGTGAATTGTTCAGAAGAGGAGTTGTGAGGGCTGCAACTATTGAAGAAATTGAAGCACAAAAATCATTGATTGAGAAAGATTCTGTAAGTGTCTCCGATGGTTCATTACAAGATGTAGCACGTGGCTAGGTTGTAAGATTAAAATCTGACTGTTTCATAATATTGGAAAAATGTATTCTTGATGTTGTTGGTTGTTTTTCAGAAAGGAAGGATGGAAAAAACTATTGATACAGTTCGATCAAATTTCAATTCTATAAGGACAGGGAGATCAAACCCAGCCATGCTAGATAAAATTGAGGTATGAATCTAGATGCAGGATTGTTAGTTTTGTTATTAGGTCTTATGTACATCTGTATTTGAAAGATTTCCAGCCAAATTTTGTTTAGAACACAGCGACAACATATCAAAAACCATTGCTACAAAGGTTAGTGAGTGGCACTCAATTTTATACTGGTTTGGAGCATGATATGATATGAAGGTCAACAGATTGAAAATGTTTAATTTTTTTTTATCATGAATGCTGTCAGAAAACTATATGAGGCATTCCCAGTGAGACAATCCATGCTGTTTTTTTGCTGGGTTTTGAACCATGACCTCACACTCCGCCCATTATTGTGGGCATTTAAGTCAAAGCTTGTTGGCATAATCCATGCTAATATATGGTTGTGTTCTGAATATGAAGAGCGAATGGAGCATGTGTTCATGAACCAAAGATATTGACTTATCATACTTCTTCTTTTCTGAAGCACTATTTACTCTGTGTTGAGTTTATGGATTTGAGTTCTATGTTTGTAGTTCCTTTGGTATTGTATATTTAATACCATATACTTCATGTTTAAAACTTGGGAGCAAAAGATAGGTTTAATCCCACTCTGAGTTTCAATTCAAGGCTTCCTGCATTTGGGCCTGGGATACTCAATTGTTTCACTATTTCATAGGGAAACCTTTATCACCTAAGAATCTAGAATTGACTCTAGTAAATATAAGAAATGAGTGTGTAACTGATGTGCAACTCTGGAAGCCATCATTCCTCTACAGGAAATAATTTTTCAGGTTTAAAACCATACAGGTTTTTATTGCTATGGGTATTTACTGCAAATCTATAGCATTAATTGCTTTCATTTCTCTTCTTTTTCTTCCTTTTTTTGTTATTTTAATATATATATATATATATATATATATATTCTCTCAAATGTACTTATCAAAAAAAAAAAAAAAACTCAAATGAGGAGAAGTTCCAAAATTTTAAGCTGATTCTAGCATTGCAATAGTTTTTGGTGGTTTAGTTTTGCAATAGTTGTCATTTCTGCATATAGCATAATTTCTCTTGTAAGTGGCAATCAATGGGAACTTTTCAGAAACAAATGTATGGGGGAGCCACCTCATCCATTGCTTAATATGACATAGTATTTTGGGTCAACTTTAAAAAAAATAAAAAATCATAGGTCTGCGTATGTGGTTCTATAAAAAAAGGAGGTGACTTCTGCAAAAAAGGTTGCAGAAGTGCAAAATCATCACTTGTAATTTATTAATGGTTAAGTAATTACCTTTATTTTAGATTAGCTATAACCCAATGCTTTTCTAGGTGGAATATTATGGAAGTCCAGTTAGCTTGAAGAGCATAGCTCAAATCAGTACTCCCGATGCAAGTTCTCTCTTGGTTCAGCCGTATGACAAAACCAGGTATTCTATAAACTAAGGACATAAAATGGTTGTTGAGGAAGATCGAAACATTCTCCATTTAATTTTATGTGATAAATACATGTATAATAGTAAATAAGAACTAAGACTAAAATTTTCTCTGATTCTCGTAAATTAATATGCTAGTGAATCTTCCATAAAATTTTGACAATCAAAGGTGATCTAATTGTCCAATTATTTTGAGTTATAGAGCATTGACATCTTGCATTGCAGGACTGGCCCATGAAATCTTTCATATGATCTCTCTTTGACAATCTATTTTACTTTTTGATATGTTATGTTTGTCAGCTTAAAGGCTATAGAGAAGGCCATAGTGGGCTCTAATCTTGGTATGACTCCAAACAACGATGGAGAAGTGATAAGATTGACTCTCCCTCAACTTACATCAGAAAGCAGGAAGGTATAGTCTGTTGGCTTTGATCCCGTTGCATGTAATTCTATGTCTTTTTATGCCACAGACCCATAAGTCTATTTTCTATATACAATTAATATGATATCTCAGCTGAAATATTACTTTTACCTCTTTGTTCTTCTGATTTTTCCTGGATGTTGGATGCTATACTGCAGTCAATTCATTCTATCTTGTATTGCTCCTTGGAGCTCAATATCCTTACTGTCTCACCTGCATGACATTTTTGCATCTAACATATAATGTTCTCTCTGCATGTACATTAACTTCAAGTACCATGCTTTGAAATGAGTTAGATGATTGAATTATATTTAGACTTTCTGTACTTTGTCATGAGCCATGACTTGAGTTTTATGTTAATTGTTTGGAATTAATCACATGAGGCCTGCGCTACTGTTCTGCTTCAAAGGTTCAGTTCTTCTAAAATTTTTCTGGATTTAGCACTTGTTTTGTGATATGTTTATGTATCCTTTGAAAGGCTTTTGTTTGTTTGGTGTTTTTTTTTTTTAATAATTATTTTATAATGAATTTACATGCAAAAAATGCTTTATATTCTTGAAAATAGTGGTGGTTAGTAGTAATTGATGAAAGAAATTCTACTTTCTGTAATTTGATATAAATTAAAAAAAAAAATATATATATATATATATAGACACACACATTTCTTTTTGAAGATGTACACTATTCAGTGAAGTTCCTTAAAGCATGCTTACAAAGAACTTCCACTTTTTTTTTTTTTCCTTTCTTTTTATTAATTTATTTTATTTTAATCATTGCAGGAATTCTTAAAAATAGTAGCTAAACTGGCTGAAGAAGGGAAGGTACATTGGCATTATCTCTGGACAATTTAAAACAAATACCTGCTGCTGTTTTTAGTAAATTCATTAGTATTAAAATTGGGCTTAGGTGGATATGCGGAGTGTTGTCAGACCAAATCAGATCTCATGAAATGGCTCTAATTCATGTTTGTATTGTTCCCCTTCTTCTGCCTTCTCCTCCTGTCTTCACTTGCCTGAAACTTTTTCTTTTTTTGGATAAGTAATGAAAAATATGTTAAACATGCAAAAAGAGTGTCACCTAAGTGACACTATTTTTTGGGGTTGAGAAGTCAGACATCGGCCTGTAACATTTTTTTTTGGGTTTGTAACTTTCTTGAAACACATGGGAATTCATCCAATGTCTGTATTTGACATGGCACTGTACACTTTACCAAAGTGCACATATTCTAAAAATGTATATGTTTATTAATCTTTGGTTATAGACCAATACATAGGCTATGTTAAAGTCGCTAAATTTGTCCTCTTGAATACCCCCTTCCCCTAAACTGTTTATAGGTGGCATTGAGGAACATAAGAAGAGATGCTTTAAAAGCCTGCGAAAAACTTGAGAAGGTTTGAATCCCTTAATCCCCTGCCCTGCATTTTTCACACTCTCCAGTAATTGCTTTTTGAGTCCAACCCCCACTCTCTTCTTTTAAAGTCCTTTGCTTTGCTTTACTTTACTTTTCATGCAGGAGAAAAGGCTCTCTGAAGACATTGCGAAGGACTTGTCAAGTGATTTGCAGGTAACTTGATGCTTTTGTACACTTCATTATCTAGATGCTTCTGGACCTGGGACCACAATTCTAGAAATTATGGGGGGTTTACCCCCCAACTTGCTTATTATCATGGAACAGCTTACTGGTAATTTTTTGGTTTCATCAGCAGGTTTGTCTCTAGAGACATATGTTTCCCGCCATCCTGTGTCTTCTTATTTGGAAAAAAAAAAAAAAGAGGGGGGGTGGAGGGGGAGAGCAAAAAAAAAAAAAAAATAGATACCTATGTTTCATTTTAGGAGAAGTTTGCTAGAAATAGCATTCTACATGCCGTCAACTTGATTTTTTTTTTTTTTATAAAGAAGATTCTGTGATTAGGTTTATCTCAAAAGTTATAGGAGAATTATACTAGAAATACCATTCCAAAAAGTATCAACTTGAATTTTCTTAAAAAGAAGTTTCTGAACACTATGGTGCTTATCCTATGTTAATATTATCTTCATTTTGTGCAGTTATAAATTGAATTGGTTTTTGGGACTAGATTCCTATTTATATGTTATGGGGTAAACCAAATTATTCATTGTAATATGGCATAATGTGATTGGTATATGCAATGTGTATATATATTCCTTAGCCAATAATAATTATACTATTAGAATTATGGTTAAGTGATTAAACTCACCATTTCCTAAGAGCTTAAGATTTTGAGACAATCGGTAATTTAACATGGTATCAGAGTAAGAGATTCTGAGTTCGATCCCTATCTCCACTCTACCTCCCATTTAAAATGTTAAATTTCCACTTGTTGGGCCCCCCACTTACTAAGGGGAAGTTTAGGCTCATAAGTGAGGGAGAGTGTTAGAATTATGGTTAAGTGATTAAACTCACCATTTCATAAGAGCTTAAGCTTTCGGGACAATCGGTAATTTAACATATACTATTACGAATCAATTTTTTTTTCCCTTGAATTTGCTTCCACAACCAACTTTATATATATGGGAATACTATTTTTCTCTCTCATGTTTTCCACTTTCCACTTCTCATTTCACCTTTTGTTCTCATACAGAAGCTGACGGATGAGTATATGAAGAAGATCGATGCCATCTACAAACAGAAAGAGAAGGTACTGTCTATTTCAACCAAACTGATGGCATTGGTGAAAATCTATGATACTTTTCAAACTAGAGTTTAGTTTCTTTTTAGCGTACTTTACATGCTTGGGTTACAAATGGAAGATAGTTGGTAAACTTGGTATGTCATGTATGCCACTCAGTGGATCTCAAGCTTGAGATCTTTATTATATCAACTAGTGGTAGTGATGTGCTGCATTTGATTCTTTGATAGTATATTGTTCTGGGTATTTGGATTGAGCTGCATACAGGCACCCCACTTGGTCATTTCATGGATATGGTTCGACAAGAATGTACGAATTAGGTTAATCACAAGTCTGAAAACATTCTTTCTTTTGAAGAAGATATTTTTCTTCATACACTTGTCAAAAAAAGATAAAATGAGGTGCCAAGGTTTCAGGTTGCGAAGAATTTAGACAGCTAGATTGGATCTGGTTCCATTCAAATTAGGGTTACTTCATGCTTCCTGACCTTTTTCTGGTGAAAGTGATTCCATTTTATGACATAGTTTTAAATGGATAATGTGGGCTTGGGCTAATAAGTAATGCTTTTGGGTTACTTATTACTTATCAAAAAAATAAAAAAAGGTAATGCTTTTGGGTTAGTGAAATGGGTCAGGTTATTGCAGACCATGGTTTCAACTTACATAAGCAAAAAATGGAGAAAGTAAACAAGGATTACAGTTGCTAAAATATCTAATGTCAGAAAAAAAATGGATAGAATACTCTGCGTTGTTGTAAAAGGGCCTCTGGTATAGAATCTTGATGGTCTCACTTCCAAATTTAATTGCCATTGCAACAGTCTAAAATGTGAAACCCATGAATGTGCAAGGAAAAATGTAAAAAGTCTTTAGTCTGACCAGTCAATTTCCTTGATTGTTCATTGAGGAAAACCAGAAATATTAAGGATGATGAATTCAGATCTATGTACACAAGAACACCACACTGAAAAATTTATGTCTAGGGCATGTAGACCTGTCCATAACTTGGTCAAATTATTCACTAATCAAATATTATTTATATATTGCTTGTCGTACTTCACACTTTCACGTCACCTTGATGTATAACATATTTTCATCGCACAATTGTTTTTTCAGGAGTTGCTGAAGGTTTAAGGATTGTCTAATGCACATGTAAATGGGAGTTAATTGGAGAGCTTCCCCAGTAGTGAACCTCAGAATTAGCCCTCTTTTTGTATGTTGGTAATATGTGGTGTATATTGTTTATACAGGTTACAAAAAAGAACACTTGAATTGAGAAGAGGCATTTCGTTTTGAAGTAAAATTCAGTAGCTGGGTCCCCACTTTTTCCATTGTTTATCTGGGATTTTAAATCCACATTCAATGACTGTTAACTGTTCCTGCCAGTGCTGAGCCTTGGCAGACGGTGTATATAAATCATAGAATACCTTGGTAAAACAAAAACAAAAACTCAAGTGAAATGAAATTTCCTAGCGTATATGAGTTCCTTTTATCCATGATTCTTCGTGGACAATCACACGTGTACACTAAAGTAAGCATGTGCATTCCAATTGCATGACAAACGCTGCTAGATATGTTGTCCTAACATCAATTTTTTAGGTTGAGGCATGTGATACTTTCAAAGAGAATGACTATGTATAAGATTCTAAGTGGTAGATTGTGAATGATTGAGAAAAAAGTAATGAATCCATGTAAAAGTGATTGGCAACCGGTTACAATTTGACCCATAAATTAGTTGTAACAATTTATGTGGAATCTGAACTACTCTTGCACATTTGTTTACACGAAGTAATAGGACGATTCATGACATGGCATGGCATTGGGTGTCAAATAAAGTGTGATACCTGCTATCCTTGAATAGAAGTAAAACTAAAGTTTGTTTGTTTCAATTTCTTGGAAACTTCCCGTGGAAAAAGGATGAAGTATGAATAGTAAAAAAAAAACAAAAAGGATTTAAAAGAATCAACCGAGGGCCACATCTACGGATCTACCTTGCAAAGGGGCCATAGTTGCTTGTTTCTTGTCTTAATTAGTTCTTTACATTAATTGGCCCATTGGAGAAGCAAAGTCAAACCTGCTTTTGCACACTTTTTGAGTGGTTATTTTGACGCCTCAAAATAAAAAAAGGTTATACATATATGTTTTCTATGTGTATAAAAATTGAGGTCTCATTTCTTAAGTTAAAATTTAGGTGTTATATCTTAAATTTTATAAACAAAGTTTGGGAACAAACTTGGTTGTAGCCTGAGAGTGCGTTTGGATATCGCTTATTTTGCTGAAAACTGAAAACAATAAAAAAATAAATAAAAAATTATTGTTTATGTGTGAGTTACTGCTCATTTGCCTATTTGCATTGTTCATGTCCCCTGAACAGTGCAATAGGCGTTGGTTTAAAAAAAAAAGAAAGGCAAAACGTGGACGTGAGAGACGCTATCCAAACGGTACCTAAGACTATAACTCCACTCATCATTTTTTTATTGGATATGAATTTTGACAATTCTACTATTTGATTACATTTTCTTTTTATATCCTTTATGTTTAAAATTTTTTTAGAAGATTAAAGATATTGGTTATGTTATCAATTA